>CM012457.1:7776496-10176496 GCA_003999625.1 Oryzias javanicus | reverse complement strand
AAGTATATCAGAGTTATTAGGGCAGAAATTAGTTGACTTAATGTATCTCATATCCTCCCCAGCTAGCCTCTTAGGGGAACCACAGATGACATTGTTCACAACTGTGCCCATGCTAAGTTGCTCCACCCACATCTTCAAGTCCAATATACTGCAAGCGCAGTCCCAGGGGTTTTCGTACAAATCAACTTGGACAAGGGCTGTGAGCTGATCGAGCACACCACTCACCGGTAGATACCGCAGGTGGTTGCTGCGCAGATTTAATCTGGCCAATATCAAGCCGTTAAACGTCCCCTCTGGTAAAGTTTTCAAGAGGTTGTTGTTCAAAAAGAGAAGCTGGAGCTTGGGTACGTGCTGGAAAGTGTCAGCAGCAACCTCTTTGATGACGTTGTATTCTAAATATAAGAACTGTAAGCTCTCTAGGCCATAGAACATTTCAGATGTCAGCCGGTCTATCAAATTCCCATTCAGGTAAAGTCTGCGTAGATTTGTCAAGTCGCCAAAAGCTTTGTCATGCACGCGAGCTATCCGGTTGTTACCTAGATGGAGCAAATCCAGTCCAGTTGCTTCAGTGAAATCTGATCTTTGCACCACAGTGATGTAATTACCTGTGAGATACATCTTTTTGGGATTGTACGGTTTGGGATTTAAATCGGAGATTAGTTCGATTTTTCGCTCCTGGCAGTTCACATTCAGGCCGAGGTCGGAGATTTGCAGATTGCAGGTGCAGGCGGTCGGACAGTCTAAAGGCACGGGAGATTTGGTCTGATAAGACACGATTTGACCGAAATTCTGCGGTTTGTTTGAGGGCGCGCGTGCTGTGGGTCTTGATTTTAATTTGGCTGACTGACGAGGTCCCTTGGTGGGCCTTGATGAGGACCTCGCCACTCCAGAGGAGGTGAAGGAGGCGGCGACTGCAGCTGGCGTGGTCCTGTGGTATGCATCAGTGCTCAGATGCGGCAGAGGCGGCATCTCGTATTCAGCGATGGCTCTCCTCGGGCACAACTCTTGTTTTGAAACCTCGCCGAGGTCTCGTCCGTGCAGCCGAAAGGGGAACTCGCAAACGACATCGCCGACTAAGGCGGTGTACAGAATGCTCTCCAGCCAGGTTTTGAGCGCAATCAGCTCACACGAGCAGTTCCACGGGTTCTCCTCCAGCTGTAGCTCCACAACACTGTTCATGTGCTCCAGCAGACCCACATAGGGAAGCACTTTGAGCTGATTCCCTCTCAAGTCCAAATGAGTCAACGGTACATGCTGGAAAAGGTTTACAGGCAGACTAGATATCAAGTTGTCATTCAGAATCAGGACTTCCAAGTGTCGAAGTCTGCTGAAGGCATTTGGCTCCACGTGAGTGATGTAGTTATAATCGATTTGCAAATACTCCAAACTTTCAAGGCCAAAGAAAAACTCCTCCTTCAAGGCATCGATTTTGTTATTGTTCAGATGTAATCGTTTGAGTCTCCACAGTCCGTTAAAGGCTCCGGCTTCCACGTCAGATATCTCATTGTTTCCCAAGTGTAATATTGTAAGTCCTTTGTACTCGACAAAATCGTCGGCAGACAGCTTCTTAAAAAGATTCCCTGTGAGGAGCAGGTGATATTGAGGAAAGCGCACCGGGCTGATGTCTGACAGACTGGCAATTCCTCTGTTTTCACAGCTCACCGTCAGGATCCCCTCTCGCTCCTCGCACGCACACAGCTCCTCGCATAATTGTCCATAAAGACCGGACATGTCGACAAAGCACACGGATGTTGCACTTAGCAAAATATATTGAATCCAAAGCCGCATTTTCCTGCAAGTGGTGGGTCACGGTCCTGTTAAGGTGTCCTCAATGTCATCTAGAAGGAAACAAATACATGTAAAAACAAACTTCTAAAGCAGAAACTTCACTCTGCTGGTTTCCAGCAAAGCAGGACATGAAAAGAAACTCAAAATGCAAGGTCGGAGAGAAGGCTGGAGCAGACAAAGCTCTGACTCCTCTGAGGAGAATCCACATTTACTCGCTAAAATGTCATGAAAAAAACATGGTTTGGATGTGAGGCAAAATTACATAAGGTTAACCGGAATTCTGCATCACAGCGCAAACCCCTCCAGAGATGAGCCATACTCCAGATGGAAATACATACCCCGCGCCGGCTGATGAAGATGTGCGTTTTTCTCCTCTTCTTCTTTGTAAATTGATCCTTTAATCCAAACAAAAAAAAAAGAAAAAAATGTGTTCTATTGTGCGTCTCTGCCGGCGCGGACGCACGGAGGAGGATGAAAGAACTGCTGATCAACCATAACTGCAAAACGCTTCTCTTTCACCGGGCTGCGCCGGAGGAGACGCGGCTATGCCTGCTAACAAAGTTGCTTTTCTCTCCCTCTCTGTCTCCCTCCCTCCCTCCCTCCGCCCGTGCTGGCGCGCGCACGCGCTCGGCAGTCGGGAGGATGTCAAGTCATTTCATGCGCAAAGAGTCAGCTCATTGGAGCATCACGCCGAGACCCCCCCCCCCCACCTCAAAACAGAAAAAAAAAAAGTTGACCTAAAAACAAGGTGTCACAAAATATCAATGATTTCCAAGGATGGATGAACTCTTGCACCGGTGATAAATAAGCAACATCAACTAATTTCGGATTTCTGAAGAAAAAAAAAAAAAATCACAGCTTTTCCTCTCACCTGGATGAATAACATCACTCACGTTTCTTCCCGGCTATTTTTGTCCGACTCAAAAAAAAAAAAAACTGTGTGTAAGGTGCCCTGCATCTCCCTGCAAGAACATCACTCATCAGATTGTTAACAATATTCCACATGACACTCGGCGGGGGTCTGGGGTTTCCAGGGTTACGATGGCTGCCTGAAGTGATAACTAAGAGTAAAAAAAATGGAATTCTAAAAAGACTTTAAACTGTTTGTTTACACTGAAGCTATGAGTCACAAGGTGTGACTCACGTCCTGCTGATCACCAGAGCCAAACAGAACTGGGCTCTCACGCAAACACATAATCAGACGGAATTATTCAGCCGTCTCAATTAGATTGATCTGATCTGAACTGGTGGCACGTGTTGCATACTTAATGCAGCGTTACTGGGGGTAGAGGTAAAAAGGTAAAGAAAAAAAAAGGATCATGCCCTTTTAAAAGCCTGATGCGTTGGCACTCATGTGGAAACATGTCAAGTATTGTTGCATACCGCTGTGTCCTCACGGAGCTGTATCCATCATCCTCTCCACTTGGCTGGCATGGGAGGAGAGGAGGCACATCGTCAGCGAGTGCCTGTGGCTCATATTAAAGAATATGAAGGCTGCGTTGAGTGTGCATGCAGCTCATTTGTTCGACTGTTTTCTCAGATGTTTTGTTTCCCACATTGGGCCTCATTTTTGATTCAGCTTTAACTAAACCCCGTCATAATAGCTCATAAATTAGCATTTATGTTTGTTGCAGCATGATAAACACATTTTGCCACTGGCTTGTTTCTTATTGCACTAAAATAGCTATCATCACAACGTTTAATATTCATTCAAAATTGGATTTGACTCTTTTTTTTTGCGTGTTTACATTTTGTTTATATTGCTGCTGTTTTGCGTCTCCGTCGGTGTAATAATTCGCCTTCATCCACGGCCGCAGCGAGCAGAGGGAGAGTGTGGCGTACACGCAGACAATGCATGGTATCAGCCTCATTTAATATCTCTCCAATTCTTCCACGACACCGAACATAATCTTGTCCAACTGGGAGCAGAGAGCCGCACAAACACATGCACAAGTGCACACATGTAGACGCACACAAAAAGAGAAGCATCCCAACAACTGACTGCGAGAAAATGGTGATGACTAACAATTATATGTTCCAAGGTCGCAAATACTCAAATGGAGCTGCAGCTCTGCCACAGAGGATGATGGGTAGCTCTTCTGATTTATGCTCTATAGAGATGGCACATCTCACTTTGTCATCTGTGTCCAGCTGGAACACAAGAACCGGGCATCCCAGTAAACCACAGTCACCATCCAGCACAAAAAAAGCTGTAACTGTGTTGCTAGAAGGATTTGAAGGTTTCAATACTTAAATCATCTTTTGAGCTATTTTATCAGCACAATTAAATAATAATAATGATTTTAAAAAAGCTTCTTTAGAAATGAACTTATTAGCTGGAATAATTAGTTTCCACTTTCCCATAGCTGAGAGCTGTCTGTTTACACCAGGGGTGTCAAACTCATTTTAGTTCAGGGGCAACATTCGACCCGATCTGATCTAAAGTGGGATGGACCTGGAACATACCTATGGTCATCTTGTTATCTGTAGCTTTGTTTTTGTTTTTTTTCCTCAGTTGGAAAAAAATGCCTTAATTAACCAAGTAGCCTAATCACTTATTATTATTATTAGAACTATTATTATTATTATCTCTTTCATACATTTTGGTAATTTTGGTGTCATATTTAATCATTTTTAATAGCAACTTAACAGCTGTGTTAATCTCTTGATCTCTTGTTATGCAGGTATTTCTTTTCATTTGCTCCCCCTAGTGGTGGAATTGCGAAATGTGGCCATATAATTTTTTTTTTTTTTTTTTAATGGCCTAATCCAAATTATTCCTTTCTCCCTTCCCCTCCATTTAAAGGGGCATTTTTAGTGCAAGTAGAAATCCGGAAATATTTTTTTTAAATCAAACCCTCCATTGTGGGGGTTGACCGCGTCGTTCTGAGAAGCGCTTTTCTCCACGCGGGTGCCCTCTGAACCACAGAAGTTTACATTTAAGTGTAAGTAATGACTTTTTCTGACCTTTTTCAAGTTATAAAACCTCTGCTGTTATGTATTTTGAGCACTGGAAGCTCTGAGCTAACGCTAGCAGATGGCAATATCGAAAATATGAGATTATTTTTTTTTATAACTCTCCATTTTGGGGGCAAAATGAAGGGGAAGAAAGACGGGAAGAATTCGGATCGGGCCCCTAACTCGCCACAGGAACAGAAACTTGCTATTTTTTTCAAAAATCCTTATTTTTTCTTTTCATGACTGGACCTAAACTCTCTGGAGGGCCAAATGCGGCCCTTGGGCCGTACCTTTGACACACTAGGTTTACACCATTAATATAAATAAAGCAGTAATGTCACCGATAGAAAATGCCGTATCTCAGATTCCAACGAAATTAAATAAATTCCGCGCTACGGATTTCACCTTATTTCGCCATTTTGGAACCAGACAACTATAGTAAGCAGTGATTGGTCCGAGAATCTGTCAATCAAATACTTTGAACATTTGGGGGCACTACATGCTCTTATTGAGGCATTTGATTGGTCAGTTTATAACTTTAACAATTTTATAATGGTTTTATGATTTGCAATAAAGAAAATATATCATGAAAAAAAGATTTATCATGAATATGTTAAAAAAAAAGACAAGAATGGTTGTTCTGATAAACAGAGTGAAGGATTAATTGCTCTTTATTTATCAGTTGAAGTCAATGGAGATTTGAACTTGGAACTCGAGGGAGGCGCGGAGGATCGGTGCAGTTCTCTCTATGTACTGCCAGTGGTTTACACACTCTCCTGCTAGCTTACAGACTTCTCACATCCCCAACTTAACATTAGCGGGGCAACGAAAGGCGAGCAGTATTGGAGCTATCCAGCCGTACAGTTTTGAGCCAGAGATTAGCTCAGACGAGGAAAACGACGTACTTGAATCAATTTGTCTACAAGTGGGTGCATTTTTTTACATAACAAACTCAATCTTATCAATTTTGCATTTTTGCGTCTGCTGAATAAAGAAATACTTAGAATTTTCATCTGAATTTTGTTTATATACATCCTCCATCATCAGAGAAAATACCACGAAAACCTGTTAAATACACTATTCTCATCAAAGTTGGTCTTTAAATCTATTGAAACTCCGCCGACTCACCTATCAGTCTCTTTAAGAACTCATTTCATCTGCATTCCACATTTGAAAGAGGATTTTAATTGGGTTTTTTCAGGGCCACCAACCAGTCTGCATTTTTTTCAACAATCTTTTTCAAAGTTGCACAACTGGAAAAAATGTAACACTTTGCAGACTATTTTATCCTTTATTAAAACGAGAATAAAGCGAGCAGATTGTTTTGTGCTTTCTCAATAAAGTAACGATGAACCTGTTAGTGATTATGAGCAATTTAGGTACATACAGGATATTTGACAGGTTTAACACCAGTTCACCTCGGGGGCAATTTAGTCAATCAGGTTGAGAACAAATTACATAAATGATCATTCTGGTTGTTCGAAGGCTTTTTGGTCAGATGAAACTTGAAAAGGCCACGTCGGCGTTGGTGACAATTAATCGTGGGTTTCAAGGGCACGGTGTTGCAGCCGGCCTGACACGCCGCATCATCATTAGATAATTAACTGAATGGGTGGCTAAATGGCTGCTGTAATAAAGGACACGGCATGGAAAGTATCTATAGACACAGGAGCCTTTAACAAGCAGTCCGCGCACACACCTCCGGTGAGGGGGGAACTGCAGCCTCCCTTAAGGGAGGTGTGGGAAAAAAAGAAAAAAAAACATGTTGTCAGCCATCATCGATGACATCTCACAGCGTCCACATGGATCCCTTAGTGCCAAGGGCAGCTGCTTCTGTGGCAGTCAGCACCATTATTAAAAGACACACACACACCACATTCTCTCAATATTTCACATGGTTGCAGCTCCTGAGAGAACCTGCTGGCACATTTGCTGCTGCTACCAGACACAACATGCAAAACCGCAATTTTATGCATATTTTGTCATTTCAGTTTTCTGTTCAGATGACATTTCACATTTTTGGGTTATTTGTTTTTTGCACCGTTTGCAAGATGGAATTCCCTTAAAAATATCCTTATAAAAGAGGATTTTTTTTTAACGCTGTGACGTAATTTGATTGAAGTCATAATTATTTTTAGTCAATGAAATAAAAGGGAAATTGTTGCAAATCCTGAATGTAGTTTTGGGAAATGTTGTGATGACCCCTGGTGGTGGAAGAGTCCTGGCTCCAAATGATACATTATAGCTAGCAAATATGTTTAAACATGGATTGTAGTGTCAAAACTCCTTTTCATGACCTACTTTGATGGTACAGAATCTTTTTTTTTATTTGTAAAAGGAGGTCCATCCATTTTATAGCTCATTTTTATGTCTTTTTAATCTCAAGGTTGTGTTCCTATGTAATAAAACTGTCAAAAAAACATTAATTTGATTAAAAAAATTTTTTCAAATCCATTTTTGTCAAAATATGATGTGTTTTACTTTGACTGGCAGATGGTCATGCTTCTCATTCATAAGAGGGCTCTGATTCAAACTTACTGCAACCTTGAAATCCTGAGGGAACGTTGGAAAATAGAAATTAGGAAATGAGATCTGATTTGAAAAGCTTTACTATATGAACAAATAAAAAAAAGCTTTGATCAAAACTGTGTCAGATCCAAAGTTAAACAATCACAAGTATATGTTCTGCATTACTCTATTCATTTTGTTTTTAGAATTTTTTCAAGTTTATGAAAATGCATCAATGTCTCAGAAATCAAAACAAAACTGTAATTCAACCTTAAACCTATAGATGGCACTGTTGACTCATCTAAGAATCTCTCGAGCCAAGCCTGGTTCCTTCCTTCTTTTCAATTCCAGTCAAAAAAAAAAACATTTCAAATGGGAACATAAAATGATCACACAACCAATTTTATCTGTATAAATGACAAGATAATCGTAACTAAATGATGGACCATTTCCAACGCTGTTTGGTGATTTCAAGTAAATCTGGCATTCTAAAAAAAGACTAAAATGTACAATTTATTTTACGAACGCATTAAATACATATAAAATTATAGGTTTATAAAGAACTAAAATGTTAACAGTCATGAAAACAACAGTAATAAAACTTCTTTATTTGGATTTATGAAGCAAAAATAATTGCACCTCATTTTGCTGAAACATGAAATCCAAACAACACACTTGTAAATACTTAGTTTCTCCAAATCAAAGGCTGTGAGAGACTCCAGCTATTTACTGTCTTGACAACTACGGCTGGGGGGGGGCCGATGGGAGCAAGATAAAGTCTTGACATGCTTGCAAAGGTCAATTGCCGTGTGCTGCCTGTATGCATCCAGATACCAGGAGGGCTCCCTTCCTTCTTAATTAAATACTACATCCGCCTTATCTTTGGGTTTTCTTGCTCTCCTGTAAACCTGACACAACTTTTTTTTTGTTGTGAGAGATAAATCAGATTTTGATTAATAAACAAACAATAAAAAAAACTGTTGAACATCTCACAAGGAAGTGTAAAAAAAATCCTCTTAATCGCAAATGAAGATCTTTTTTTCATCTTTTTGACCCCATTGGCTCAGGATGGAGGTAATTACTTTGGCCATGGAGGTGACTGACTCTACAAGGTGGAGCAGGGGGAGGATTTTGACTTAAGCAAGCTGGAGCAGAGCCCCCGAAAAGCATTACAACCGCTTCAAATCAGTGAGCAGAAGCTTTCAGTTGTGTAATTACTGTCACCCAGAACTGTGACAGTCAATATTTGTCCCCCCCCCCACACACACCACTTTTTTTTTGGTCGTTTTCTATGGGAAATAATTGTTTTAAAATTAAACCGTGGCTAACACAGAGAGCCACTTTGATGGTGGAGTGCTAACACTTTGCCTGCTTTACGCCTCAGAAACAGGTTGTTACAGAATTCCCCACAGAGATGAGACAAACAGCGGATTGTAAAAGTGTGGCAGCAGGGTACTTGAGCTTTATTTAGCTATGTGCCTTTAATTCACATGGGGATCGGGTGCAATGTCGTTTGTTCCTAACCACAACATTAAAAAAAAAAAAAAAAAAAAAAAAAAGGAACGGAGGCCTCTATGATGTTGCCACGGTAACACACATTGTGCCTTTAATGACAGTGCCTGCTCACCCATCTTTTGCATGATCATTTGCAGCCTTGATAGTATCCCACTTAGACTGCTGTGCTGATGCCATGTAGGAAGAAGTTCTCAGGCTGATTTTGCCATTTTGTATACGTTTAGCAATGGGAGGCGTTGCGTGCCACTCTTTCATTTACACTAAATGATTAGCGTGTTGGGCCATGCCTTTTTTTTCTTTGACACAGTTTCCCTGAACGTGCCAGACTGAAGCTCATGTTTGCGTGCATGTATCAACATGTGTTGCTGCTGCTTGGTATAACAGCCATGTTCTGCACCAGCGATGATAATTCAACCGTCCATCACCTCTTGCGCTCCCATGTGGATTCTGTTATAAAGCGGAGGGGGGGGGGGGGGGGGAGTACTGGCCGAGACGACATAAACAGCACAAGTATTTCTATCACGTTTATCAAACCGTCCACCATCCAAACGGTTTTGGAGTTACTTTCATTTTCAGCTCATATTTGTATAGCCTTAGGCAGCAGCCCATAGCAAAACCAGGCTTGGGCCCAGACAAACATACATCACTGACGTATTAATGCCTTTACTCGATTAAGGTGAGGGTGCATGCTTGTGAGATGTTATTCCAATTAATAGCTCCGATTTGGCTGCCATTCATGCTCAATATTTCATCTGACGTGAATATAAATAGGAACACGTGCTGGCGTATTCATCTCTCCTAAATTGTCTCTTTAAGATGACAGTCTGTGCATGCTTAATTGCAAATTCAAAGGATAAGAGGATAATAACTTGCATGTGCTCACTGGCATGTAATGATCTGTACCAGCAATATAAACCCAAATTTTCTGAAAATAAAGACACTTTTTTTTTTTTTTTAAAGTCAATATCAGCCCATTAAATCTTTATGGAACTTGTGTTGAGCTTAAAAAGATGCTTGTGTTCGTTTTTGTTTGCACCTTGAGGCGTATCTGCATACATTTCTCTGGTCTTTCCAAGGAGAAATGTTCAGTTGAGTGAGTTTATAACCTTCCCCAAATAAGTGTATCTGATGAGCTGCCGGGAATGAAATGCTTCTTTTCTTCTTTCTTTCTGTGAAGGAAAGATTTTCAGAAACAGAAAACACTCCAGCTGTGGGCTACCTTGTAAGACCCCAAATATTTAAAAGGACCTCGTATTCCCGTGTCTGGGAATTGTTTTGGGGGGGGGCGAGCATCGGCTTATATAAAGACTTCAAAGCATAATGGGATAATTACTGCACTTACCACCAGTGGCAAAAAGGAGAAAGGAGAGGGGGAAACACAGAAGGAATCAGACAAAAAAAAAAGAGGGAGGGGGGGTGATAATGAGTGCTCAAAACAGACAATAAATCTAATAGCTTCCAAATTGAATGGAAATACGCTCTCCCAGGCACATCAAATATGGAATTATTATCATCAGCTCCGACTCTGTGATCTTTCCTTGAGCTTATGACGCTTGATTTAACAGGACAAAATTTAGATTTACCGGGATTTGCTCAGAACAGGTAGCGAAAACAAATAAATAAATAAACAAAAAGGGAAGGGGAGAGAGGAGGGGGGGAAATAAAAAAAAAATAAAATAAAATAAAGCAGCTGGTGTAAGCGTGGCAGATAGCAGCATGCTCGCACTGATTAAATTGCAATCGATTCCGGCGAAATGTCAGGAAACGCACAGGTCTAGTGCCATTTAATGTGTGTCAGATGAGAGCTGTAGGTAAGGGTCTGTGTTATCACTCATATGTCAAGGAATGCGGAGAATGACAGGGCGGTGCCAGGGGTTTAATTGGCGTTAACACTTGTGGCGCAGAGCTCAGGCTGAGTCTCCTAGGCAATGCCCCGAAGATGTGAGTCAAGAGAAGCACTTAACAGGCTTTGAAGGGAAGCAGTTATATTTACTTACGGAGGAGATTTAGTTTTTATTTTTTTTTCATTTTTTGATAAGGCTTTACAACAGTCTGGAGAGTGATAGAGGGTATGAGGCACAACGGAAATACAAAGAAAAAAATAAAATAAAAAAGATAATAACCTCCGCACACACATATGTGAATCCTCATAAAGCTTTTTCTTCTGCCGATAGATAAGTAGATATGAATGAATAATAATCTGAGGCTGACATCAACATGACTGCAAATGGCTTTTCTTGGTTGCCTCAGCTAGGCCAGACCTTGTTTTCAAGACCATGGAAAGAGACTCAAGTTTTTTTTGTTTTTTTTTAAAGTGAATTTAAAAAAAGGCAAACAACTGAGTTATCTTGGCTGACAAAGAACATATATACTAATTAGCTCAGTAATTGACAAGAAGGAGACAGGCAGCGTGGTCAATGTGCTCAGTTTAAGGTTTCACAGACAGAGGAGATTATTCTTTCGGATTACCTAAATGGCTTTGCTGGGGAAAAGCCATTAATCAAAGGCCCCCTCTTGTTAGGAAATAGCTCTATAGAAAATATCTACAACCCTCTCATTTCAGCACAGAGGTTTCTGGCGAAGCTATAAAACACAGAGTCATGGATGACTGGCCCCCCTCCAAACCTATTAATGATGTGATGACTGAACTCTCATTCTCAGAATAACATAAGACACTCAAAATGTCAGATCCGGTTTGTCAACAAAGGTTTCTGATATCAACCGAGGTCACATGTTCTTGGACTTCCTCAACATTTTACTTTTAGGAAATAAGTAGACAAGACACAAGGCAAGTTTGTTTATATTGTGTTCAGGGGCGGATTTAGCAGTTTGGGGGCCCCTGGCGAACAATAACATGGGGCCCTCTGCAACGTTTGCATTATTATCTTTTTATCCTTGCCAAGGGTGAAACGGTGAATAACTCCATTATTGGTCCTCTTTTAGACGGAATTAATGTCAAGAATCCAAATGTTTTCATAAGTATTTAAAAAACACAATATTTTTGCCACATATGGCTCTTTTACCCCTCCATTGTGGCTCTTCGGTTAAAAGAAAATGTTCATAGAAAATTTTAAAAAGTAACTGTAAAGGAAAAAACTAAAGTAAATTACGCCGTAATTTTCCAACAGTCCATCAATCTTTTGTAGTTTATCAACGTCATACTGACACGTTTTGACTTCATTTTGAGCTTCATTCTTAACAGAAAATCAATTTATTGTGAATAAGCACAACCAGATTGAAAGCTACCTTAAATTATAATCCCATGGATCATAGAGCAGATTTTCTATTTATAAAACAAATTCAAGGATTTAAACTGGGCTTGCGGGTTTAATTGTATGATAGGGGTAACTTCATTAGCTTTGATTTGAGTTTTTGTTGGTTACATTTATGAATTTGGGGCTGGAATGCACAAGGAACAGTAAAATGATTTTTTTTTTTCTTTTTTTACCATTGATGACTTTACACTTCCTACTGCGTTTGCTGCATTGACATGATCCTAAGGTGTAGAATGTCTTTTATTTTGAAAGGAAGCCATACAAAGCTCTGCCAAAAGTTATAAATTATTTTATGGTTTTTTTTTAAGTTTATTCTAATGTATTGTGTCAGTAGCAAAAACATGAATACAAATCAGAATCTTGTTTTTTTAAAGGGTGAGTGAAGAGTTTGTGGCTCCTACTGGGTTTTGGTTGGTGAGAAATCGACCCAAAAGGCTCTTTAAGTGTTGAAGGTTACACACCCCTCACTCAGGACGATAAAACACTTTAACATGATTATTCCATCTCAGTGATTTGGGGTAATTTTAATAATTAAAATTCAATAATAAAAGGCGTACATTTATTTTAGCCAGTTTTATTAAGTTTACAGCCTCCCAGGGTGTTGGGGGCCCCTAGGCGATTGCCTACCTTTGCTTAATGTTAAGTCCACCTCTGACAGTGTTCAAATACAACTGACAAAGACAAAATCCTTTATATAAAACTTTAAAAGAAACATTTAATAGAAATATCAATGAAATAACAATTTAAATAAAGTTAAAAAGAACAGAGTTTAAAGTAAACTTATAGTAACAAACATTTGAATAGGTAGGTCTTTCTCTTGTTCATAGAAAAAAATAACATACTTGAAGTTTATTTGAGTAAGTATTGAGTAAAAGTGAACTAAGGATACAATAGATTATGCAGTATAGGAAGTAGACTAATTCTTTAGACTAAATTGGAAAATTTTAAGTTTAAATGAAAAACTATAAGCTACACTTTTATTGTTACGACGGAGTATTAGGGTCACCGAAAAAAAAAAAAAAGTAATATTACGACTTTTAATCTCGTAGATATACGACTTTAAATCTCGTAAATTTACGAGAAAAAAGTCGTAACTGCTAAATTATGAGAATAAAGTCGTATATTTATGACTTTAAAAGTCATAGGCTAAATTTACAACTTTTAAAGTCGTAAATTTATGAGAAAAAAACGTGTAAATCTACGGGATTTAAAGTCGTAAATCTACGAGATTAAAAGTCGTAATTTAATGAGAAAAGAACCAAAGTTGTCTGTTTATCAGAGCCGTGTTTGAAGATGAAAGACGTGGAGAATCTGGTGTAGATTATGTCCAGATTGGTGTTAAAAGCAAATAAATTCTGAACCTTTTGGCGATTCAAAATCAAATTATTTCCGGGTTCGGTAGTGCGTGTGTTGTCTTGCGTATCTTCAAGTAAGCAAAAGAGGCACTATTATTGTGTTAAACAGACTTTATTAACAGTCTCTTCATACTGCTGCACTGTGCATGACTAGCGCTCATCTGCTAGTTTACCACTTGCCGTGCACCGAACATGTGACCAGTCGCTTGGCCTTCTGGGTAATGCAGTTCATAAACAGCTAACTTCAATACACAACAGTGCGGAGTTTCATATGTAAAATAAAGAGCTCAGAGATACACGTTCATCAGGATCGTCACTTTATTACATCTTTCATTTCCTTTCTCACCTTACGACGTCTCTGTCATGCTCAGAACCAAAAGAGAATGTAAACAGAGCTCCGGACGCCTCCTTCCCCAAATGAAACGTCCCGTCTCAACACAAAACAACATTGAGAAATGACAATAGTCTGTCACGTTAGCACAAGAACATTGAAAATTCCAAAAACTAGTTCTCTTCAGACGGAAGCATCACAGAGTTGGAGGAGATCTGGTCTGTCGTAGAGGAAGAAATGACGTGAAGTGGACAGCTGGAGGATATGGACCGCTTCATAAACGGGATCTGCAGAGATCCTGCAAGCATCATCAACGAATAAAACATTAATACACTGTAAATCAAATAAGGGAACTTCCAAATATTTGAAATATTTTAAATATTCAGTTTACCTGATGAAATCCAAGACGCTTTTCACAGTTTGGTTGGTCTGCTTCAGTTCACGGCATAAATTCGCTGGAATGTAGACTCCCCTCGATTTTAATAAAGTTATGAGAAAAAAGTCGTAAATCTACGAGATTAAAACTCATACATTTACGAGATTTAAAGTCGTATATCTACGAGATTAAAAGTCGTAATATTACTTTTTTTTTTTTTTCGGTGACCCTAATACTCCGTCGTATATTGTCACCCTGGATGTACAATGAAATTAAAAGCATGCCAGTGCAAAAAAAAAAATCAAAACAAAAAAACAATAAAATTAAAAAATATAAATATTAGGCAAAAATGATATGTGCAAATCAGTGCTATCAGCATTTATTGATGAAATAAATGTATTTTGCAGATTAAAACAATTGACACTGTGTGGCACTAAACTCTCATGTATTTACTTTTTCAGAGTTATTGCAACGCATAGATAGCATGCACAAAATAAACTTCAAGTGTACTGCCTCACTGTAGTACACTCAAATAGACTTTGTTTGCTAAAGGTTGATTCAAATAAACAGTTTCAGTTGATCTAAGGCTTTCTGGAAGTCTGTTCCAGACATATGGAGCGTAGAAGCTGAATGCAGCTTCTCCATGTTTGGTTTTGACTCTCAGAACTGATAAAAGACTGGATCTAGATATACAGCACATACTCTGTCAGGAGGTCAATTATGTTTTTCATGTTAAACCATTCAAAGCTTTATAAGCAGAAACAGAACCTTAAATTTGTCATGATTCAGTGTTTAGGTTTTGTCATGTTCTGTTTTCTCCGTCAGTCTCATCACGTTCAGGTTAATCATCGACAGCTGTCTTCATTTAGTTAATCAACCTCAGTGTATTTAAGTGTCTGGTTTTTCAGTTCTCATTGTCAGATCATCTGCTCATCTATGTTCTGCACTACACTGGTTTGGTCTACTGGTTTTGTCATGTTTAAGTTAGTAAACGTTTATGTTTCTGCCACCAAGTCTCTTCTCCTGCATTTGGGCCCTGCACCCACCAACCCTGACAAAATTCTCTCCTCTGGCAGACTGTCAGGCGGTGTAAAGACCTCAGAACTGGACTGATCTGGTTCTGCTTTTTTGTGTGAACCGGGACAGCAAAATTCAGAATTCCAACATGTTGTCAGATTTGCTTAAAAAATCCAGGGAACTTCATAGAACTGCTATATATATATATATAGATATATATAGATATATAGATATAGATATATCTATAGATATATAGATAGATCTATAGATATATATATAGATATATATATAGATATATATATATATATATAGAGAGAGAGAGATTTTTAGTAGAGAGTTTGGACATAGTCTGTGTTGGTGTCTTTAACATGTTCTTGTGGCAATTCTCTCATAATAGAGGACACATTTAAAAAAAAAAAAAGGTTAAATTGCATTGCAGATAATTTCTTTACTCCAAATGCTGTAAAGCAAATGAAAAAATGCAGCTGAAGAAAGCTTCTAGCAGTGACGTGGACAATAGAATCGGCAAGCTCCTTGCTCCAGTCCACTTGTTTTTGTTTTTGTTTTCCTCATCTGAGCTGGCAACTGGCTCAGAACTGTACTTTTTGGCATTTTTGTTGCGCCAGTAATGTTAGGTTTGGGTTGTAAGAGGCCGTAAGCTAGCAGGAGAGCGTGTAAACAATTGGATAATGGGAAATGAGGGCAGGCTTACTCTGTGCTGTAAGTACCGCCCACAATTCAGAAGGTGCTTATACGCCGGCCATGTCTTCGTGCATTGAAGCGGAGACTCAATGAAAAGTCAATGCAGACGTGCGCACAGGAGAATTCCTTGCCTCTGCGCATGTAGCGCGTGTTGCTATGCAGGTCTTCTACGCACAAATCGCATGCCAAACGTTCAACATAGTTCAACATTTTCAGGCATAATCGCAGTAATGCAGCGCTGTGACCAATCAGGGACTGGGATTTTGGAGTGGGTTGTGGGTAGCGTCCACTTCAAAGCATGGAAGGGCCAAACATGATCACAAAGGAGAGATTAATTGTTGTAGTTTGATTGATGTGACACCGACACAGACATTCAAAGGAACAGAGTTGTGAAAACAAAAAAGCCTGGAGCAAGATTTGGGGTTTTTTCTCCCCTTTCCGTGGTGGAGGAGCGCAAACGAACAGTGTGGATACCAGCTAAGCACGCTCATAAACCCACGAAAAGAGCGTTCTTGAACGCACCGCATACAGCTGGTGTGTAAGCACCTTGAGAAGTTAAAACTATCTAGAGCTAAACCATCTAATAGCCTGGATTTTAAAATCAATTCAGTTTTTAAAATCATTTTTTTTTTTTTTTAATTCACAAAGTAAAAACCTAATAAATACGAGCATTTTATGAATTCTATTTAAGAATTAATTGTGTTCTGATGATGAGAATTATTTTAAAAATCAAGTAAAATACTTTTTTTTCATTAAATGTTGCTTTAAAACTGAATTTAAAACACGCAAAATAGATCAAAAGATGGTTGGAGTGAATTTTTTTTTCATTTTTTGTGATTTATAGGCTGATTTTGTGTTTGCATCAATATATTTAACAAAGTTTAGGTTTGTATCCATCCCTACACCCAAATTTCTGGTGGAATAATGATCTGCAAAATAGATGCAAAGTTTAGGGTTTTTTCTTCTTTTTTGGCTTGAATAATAATCACCAGAGAGAGCAGTTTGTCAAAGGCGCACAAAAGTTATCAACTCTTTTCTTATAGTTATAGTCTTAGTCTAACAAAAGTTACTTTGTCTGTATGGAGAAGTGATTCATTCATATAAAACACTTTCTGCTGCCGTCTCTGAATTGACAATGGGATCTCCCAGATTCCCTTATGAAGCATGACAGATAAATAAAGTGAAATTCAGTTGGAAGTAGTCTCAAACAGCAAATAATTTATTCTGGTTTGTTTCCTTGTTGTCTTTTTTTTTTTCTTCTTCTTCACCAGGGGTGTGAAATGCAAACATCCTTCCAGTGTGAAGTTTGGGGTAATTCATCAAACGGCAGTACAAGGGAATTTCTGATGGAAACGATGCGTGTCATGCATTTTTGCTGTGTGAGGGTTAGAGATGGCTCCAGTGGGTGCGTAAACAGAAAGTCAAGATATTATTATTATTTTTTTTTTCTTTCTTTGCAACTTATTAAGATCTCAGAGTGGAAAGCAAGGTAGTGTGGGAGGATCAGAAGGTAACTGGATGGATTGTTGATGAACTGTTTTGCATTTTATATCTAGCAGTACGGTGCCATTTTTTTTTTTTTTTTAAGTTTTTTTGTTTTCATACTTTCTCGAATTTGATGAAATACTCCTAAAACCCGCAATGACAAGACTAACAATTTTGTTTTTTTGCTGTGAGAAATATGATGTAATATTATCCAATTACTTGAAAACTACAATCTTCCATCACACAGTCAGTCAGACGATGGAATAATGAGTTCCTCCTGTCGTGGATTATAACCTGCTATGCTCCTGCTGTGTCTGCAGATTTGCTCGCTTTGAATGTTTTTCTTTTTGTCCGTAAAGTTGAATTTTTGATGTTTTTTGACTCTTTGGAAAACTCTCTGTGTCTTCTTTCACTTGCGCTTGCTGTTTTAGTCATCACTACTTCCTGTTTCATTTTGGTAAATGTTTTCAGGTCTGACCTTTCTTGTGTCTCCAATCTCCACTCTGTCTTGATTATTTTTCACCTGCATTCTGCCACCTTCCATGCTGGTCTTCATTTTTCCTTTGAGTCTGTCTGTGGGTTTTAGCTGTTGTGTCCTCCTACTTTAGTTCCTCAGAATTTTTTTTTTTTTTTTTTTTTGTTGATTTACTTGTTATTTTAGTTTGTTTTTATCTAGCTTCATTTATGGAACACTTTCCATCCAATTACTGGAAAAATGCTCACAAGCAAAAAAGGGGACACATGTTTGTGGCTGCGGTTTAATATATTTCAATCAATATGTCGATTTCCAAGCTGTCCACTTAAACAGTGAGTTCAGTTTACGGCTGTGGACTGGAATAGTTTCATTGAACTGCCAATAAAAAGCCTCCATCATGCTGTTTGAAGGCTGTGTAATTGTAATTGTATATACTGTACTTTTACAACACATTTTATTTTTCATTTATGGTAGTCATATTAAATATAACCTGATTATTTGAGGCTTTTACTTCTGCTTCCTGCAGGTTTCAAGTTGTATCAGGCGTTGCTCCTCCTCCATTGGCTCATACCTTCTTCTGATTGGTTGACTTCTGCAATGTCAGCTAAAAACAGTTTTAATAATTTCACTTTGATAATAAATTAATTGTCTCTTTTGCAGTCTCTCACAAATTTGTGGCACTAAATATTGCGATTCCAGAAGTGACCACTAGAGGCTGGTTTTCAAAGTAATTAAGAAAATAGACTGATAAAAATTATGAGGAAAAGCTAAAAAAGATTTCAAGGATACAGTCATAATATTACAAAAAAGAGGAAAACAAAAAACAAGAATACATTTATGAAACTATGTTTGAAAAGTAATTATTTTTGCAAAAAATAAAGTAGAAAAATGAGATAAATTCACAATTTAATAATAGTAAAGTTGTAAAGTCATAACAGAAAAGCCGTACAAAATTAGACGGAAAATTATGCAAAAAAGGTCAATATTTTGCAAAAAAAATGAATACAATTTTGAGGAAAAAGTCATAATTTTACAACAATACAGTTGTACAATTATGAGGAAAAAATCATAATATAAAAAAACCTAATAGGATTATGAGAAAAAAAGTCAAAATTTTACAATGATAAAGAAAAAGTTTTCTTTTTAAAAAGACAAAAGTAAGGTAATACATTTGTAATTAAAAAGTCATACTTTTATTCAAATAAAGTTATAGAATTATGAGTGAAAGAGTCTTTCTTTCACAATAATAAAGTTATGATTTCATGAATTATAAATTGAAAATTCACAGGATTGAAGTCAGACATTTATGAGTCAAAAGTGTATTAACTAAAAAAACATAAACAATACTAGTAGGAGAGTCTCGGAGCGGGTCCGGTTACATCAGCAGTGGTTTTACAAATGAGTCTTTTAAGCGAGTCAATATAGCCTTAATATAACTATAAGGACAGTTAAAAGCATTTGAAGGACTCTGAGTCTCTCTTCAGAAGAAGATTCTTGACCCACAAGGAGGAATTTCCTGCAGGCGGGCCATTTACACTGTTGGTAGTATAATTGAAGAGGTCCAAACTTATGCACTACGGCTATGGTGTGACTATGATGTTACATGAACTAAGACCTAATGGCATCTTGGATTGGTGAATTTATTTAGTACGTAATGTGGATAGAGGCTTACACAAACAACAACTGGGGTTAGACTACATAGTTCAGAAATAGAATGGCGTATTCCTTGTAAAATGAAGTTATTTTTATTGTCATCAATTTACAACTTTTTTTTCATTAAATGCAACTTTTTTCTTGTAAAATTATAACATTCTACTAATTTATTCTTGTAAATGTATTTATATGAATTTATTTTCATTAGCCCTAATACTAAATTGTAGCTTTTTGCTTTTAATGTCATGTGGTTGATTTTTTTTTTTTTTAATCAGCTGTACTTAGAGCACATATTTAAATACAATGTTTTTTTCTGATTTTCCTGATGAATACAGCAATGAGTTGACTCAACAAGGATTTTCTCTCCCAATTGCCCATTTTCCATACATTATTGTGTGTATTGGAGGATGTAAACTCAAGTTAACATGGCGACCTACATCAGGTTAGAGTTTTGCTTTTCAAAATCCTCAGGCTGACGTCAGAGAAAACCATTAATATATGTCTCTGTTAAATAACGGAATCATCAAAACATAAAAGAGACTTTGAATCTGCATTAACTTCTTCCTCCTCTTGGTAAACTCAGGAAGTGTGTTTGTGTACACACAGCTGGCCCAGCTGTGACTTTGCTTAGAGGTTAGAAGTGCTTCCTGCGTCTTTCACCCAGGACGTATTTATTCTAAATTCATGGGTTTTTTTTCACCTATAAAAAACAACTTTGGGAAAAACCACAAACTTGCTCGACTTGAAGATTTACTGACATAAAATTCTAAACACCTTCTTTAAGTGAGGTAGAAAATGGAAGCAAAGTCATTTCTCTGCTGTGTGTGTTTTCTGTAAAAAACAATCCCATAATTGGTTAAAGATGAATAATATGCAGACTATTTCAATTTAATTCAAGATAATAGTTTTTTTTTATTGGTGGACTATTATAAGAACTGTAAAAGTGTTAATAGGGATATAATCAGTGTTAGTGCTCAGCAAAAGCTGTTGGCAAATATCTAACAGCGTCAGCAGCAGCAGCATATATCAGTTTAACTCTGATTCTTGATAATTACCACCTTTCTAGAACTGTGTTTATAGTCTGTATATATAAGAACTGGACTTGGTGTATCCCTCATCTTTTTTTAACATGTTCTTGCTAGTCCTAATTTTTTTAATATTCTTTCTTTAGTGTAGGTTTTCAGCTCAAAGGAAAGCAAAGGTGTACACAAAACTGTGGTGAGACCAGAGATGTTGTTGGGCGTATAGAGAGTGCAGCACTGAGGAAAAGACGGGAAGCAGAGCTGGAGGCAGCAGAGATGAAGAGGTTCTCCTTGGGAGTGACCAGGATGGATAGGATCAGGAATGAGTATATCTGAGGGACGGCACATGTTGGAGCAGATAAAGTCAGAGGCCAGACTGAGATGGTTCAGACATGTCCAGAGGAGAGACAGTAAATATATTGGAAAAAGTCTAGAGCTGTGAAGCAAAAGATCTAGACTAGAGGAAGAACAAAAAGGAGGTTCTATGCAGTGAATGAAGACATGAAGGTGGCTGCTGTCAGAGTGGAGAATGCGGAAGACAGGGTTATTTGGAGGAAGATGGTTCGCCCCTAAAGAGAAAAGCCAAAAGAAAAATAGAATGTGGTCTCACACCAAACATTTGAAACATTTGATTGACAGATTCTCTCTGCACCACTTTCAAGGGATCAGGAGTGTAGACTTTCAACAAGCTCACTCCTGATTGGCGAGAGTGGTTGCTATAGAAATTATGATTCCAATCCGCTTGAACCAATCACTGCTTACTAGCTCCAACGGGAGTTGCAAAAAAAAAAAAAAAAATGGCGACTGAATTGATTTATTTTATTGGAAACAGAAGTCAGCCATTTTCCACGGGCGATGTCACACTCACTTGGTCCAGTTCTCATATACAGTCAACGACTTAGTTTAAAAAAATTGACCTGAAACAATTAAAATTAAAGTGTTTTATTAATGATTTTATTTTAACTTATGTGCAGTTCTACAATAATATGTTTGTGTATGTAATGGGGTATGCTTATCTAGCTCTTTACTGCCTTCCTTGACGACCCAAAGCACATTACAGTCACAGACCCATTCACACACACATTCACACACTTGTGGCAGCTCCGCTACAAATATTCGCATAAGGAAGGATCGTTTTCCTCCGACTGGGCGCAGCTCAAAATGAGCTGTTTTAACCATTTATCTAGTATTTGTCATAAGTTTACAGAGACAACAGAACACGTAAAGCTAGTGTTTCTCGCTCTCCTTTGCGCATGCACTCTACGCCTGCCTTTATCCGAATAGGATCCCAGGCCGTCCACTAACGTGCCTGAACAAAAAAAAAAGGTATAACAGTGCAGAATTAACAACATACCGTATTTTCTGGACTATAAGCCGCTACTTTTTTCCTAGGTTTTGAATCATGCGGCTTTTACAAAGGTGCAGCTATTCTGTGGATTTTTCTTCCACTGCTAGGGGAGCTCTAACCGGAATTTGAATCAAAAACAAGATAGAAAAAAGATCAACGCAAATCAGAAAAGACAGCGCTACTTTTTCTTTAGCAGATAGAACACTCGTGACAAATTACTAACTGGTAATTATTTTTAAAATCCTTCTTCATCGTGGAAATCACACAAAGAAGTTTGTGTGGTGGACATTTTAAGTTAAAAGATATGGAGCTTGCTATCTAGGAAGGAAACCGCACTGCTGTACACAAGCTGAGCATCAATAAATCTATGGTGAGACGCTGGAGACGGCAAGTACATACATGTACATTTAAAGGACAAAATTGTTATAGTAATTATCTTATTTTTCAACATAAATATCTGCGGCTTATAGACCAGTGCGGCTTGTATTTCTTTTTTTTTTCTTTTTTTTTTTTTAAAACTGAGCAGGTGCGGCTTTTATGCAGGTGCGCCTTATAGTCCAGAAATATATATTTAGATTAGGACTGTCAATGCATGTGATTAATTATAATTGAAAGCATCAACAGTAAAGAAAATTAATTACACTTCACAACTATCTTCCGCTTCGCGTTGGACATTCAGGCTGCCACGGCGTGCGTTACTTTCTGATAATGCGCACTTCATCGGGGATTATCCCACTTGTACCAGGGTCACTTACAATTAATATATGGAATACATTGAGCTTAGAAATTAAAAATACTACAACAATATCAAGCTTTAAAAACTACATTAAAAACAGTATTATCAATGACTATAAAACTATCTAAAACAAATAACAATGACTCATCCCAGAAGTATTATTTTCCCTTCACACTGGTTTATGTTGTAATTATAAGATTTGGGGTTTTTTTTCTTTGTTTCTTTCTTTCCCAATTTTCTCTTACTGTGTAATGCTTGTGTATCTGTATCTTTCTTTTTTTATTGATAGATTAATGTATTGATTGTAAAAAGGGGCAGACAAAATAAGTTTTTCTTCTTTCTGTCCCCTTTTCATTTTTTTCCTTCATTTTCTATCATGATTGAGTTTATAACTCAAGTTTATATTGTATGCTTTTTAATGAATAAAAATGAAATTAAAAAAAAAAAAAAAGACATAAATATTCAGTTCACCTCTTACTGCTTACTTTGCTTGTAATGATTTAGAACATTTGCGCAATGCGACCGGAACTACTTTTATAGGTGTGTATCCACACCCAGCAGCCAATCAGAATCGAGTATTCACTCTGTTGTAAGTTCATTTAAAGTGCAGGAACACAATGTTTGTTTCTTATGTCAGCCTTTCTGTTTTCTTGGAGTAATACTGCAGACATTAAAGTCTTTAGAGGTCTGTTTATCCATCGGTTGATGTGTTTTTTGCACACTGGGATATCTGAGTTTCTGGGATATCCTCATGCCCTCTTTCCCTAAATCCACAAATTTTCTCTTTGTACTTCCTTTAGGCCCTTTTCTTAGTGGTTCCGACCTCAGCATCCTTTTCCCAGCATAATCCCTGTCCCTCCTCTCAACGTGTCCAAACCATCTCAGTTTGCTTCCCTGCATTTACTGTATCTCCAACATTTGACGTGAGCCGTCTGTCTGATTGATCGATTAAATCCTGATCCTACCCATCCTCATCACTCTCAAACAGATCTTCAGCTTCCTCATTTAAAACCACAGCTCCTCCTCTTGGTGCCTTTCCGGCTTTCTCTGCATTCAAAAATCCAGAGAAAGACCAGATCTTGCATCTGTGGAAACCATAATGTTGCTTCTGACCTCAACTCAGCTCCCATTACTCTTTCTCATAACTTCTTTGTGTGACTCATCAGCTTCATTCCTCCGTAGTTTTATCAGTTCTGCACATCTTTTTTTTTTTCTTAGAAATGGAAACCAGAGCATTTTTTTCTCCATTATTCAGGCATCCTCTCACTCTCCAAGATCTTATTAAAAAACCGAGTCAGGAACTGTACCGCCACCTTTCCTAATCTCCTCCATGCCTCCACAGATATGTTGTCAGGACCAACGGCTTTTCCCCTCCTCATCCTCTTCAATGCCTTCCTCACTTCTTTCTTGCTGATCTTTGCAACTCCCTGCTCCACAACAGCCACCTCGATCACACTGTGCCCTCAAACATTTCCCTCTTTCATCAGCTCAGCAACCATAAACAATGTTCGCACCGTTAGTAAAGCAGAATCTTTTTCAGCGCCGGTAATAGCGGTCAAATCACCAGACAAAACTGAAGAACCTGCAAGCTCCGGACCCCTGCTGGCTGCCTGAGGTGGACTGCTTAAAAGCTCCCAGATGTGCAGTACTCTGGCATCTATAATTATCACATTCATTTTCCCCCTGCGTTCACTGTATGTCTCGCTTTCCTTCACATCTGTCCTAATAATTCTGAGATGCTTTGAAAACAGTGGATGTACAAATGCATGAAGGGAAACAGCCAGTTACAGCTTTCTGGAGTTAAGCTAATTGTGCAGCTTTGTTTGTGTTGCTTAGCATCAGTAACGAAGGCAAATTATTTCAAACTATTTCTGTTGCCAAACCCACGTTAATTATAATGTAGACAAGTTTAGTTGCCCATTAATGTAAAATAAGCAGTATTTATAAAAGGCTTGAATTAGAACTATATGGTTGCAACAAGACAACTATGATGTTTTTGCCACATATTTTGACATTAGCTAATATGGAAAATAAAGTAGGGATGGTGCAGTGGATATTGCTCTCACCTTACAACAAGAAGGCCCAGCTTCCAATGTTAAAAATGTGCTTTATAGGTCAATTAGTGACTCTACATTTCCATACATGTGAGTCTGCGGTCATGCAACAGACGGGCGACCTGTTCAGGATGTATCCCACCTCTGAACGAGTAGCTGGGTTGACTCCAGCAGCCCCATCAACCTAAAAGGGA
The DNA here is from genome assembly GCA_003999625.1 of Oryzias javanicus. Taxonomy (NCBI): domain Eukaryota; kingdom Metazoa; phylum Chordata; class Actinopteri; order Beloniformes; family Adrianichthyidae; genus Oryzias; species Oryzias javanicus. The sequence continues at coordinate 10,151,704 of CM012457.1, read as the reverse complement.
TTATGAAAATGAATGAAGGGGAAGTAATAAAAGTATTGCTTGGATTTGGTTTACTGGTATTTCTTTTACTGAGATAATAAATGACATGTCTGAGGAAAAAATATGGGAATCAGTAACCTAAAACAATTAAAGGAAATCATGTTTTTAAAATGTTCTTGTGTCATATTCTTGGAGGACAAATTTAAAGAAAATTAAGCTTCAATTGCACTTTTGCGTATTTCTTTAGTCACATATCCCCATGCTATGATGTAAATTCAAGTCTTTTAGCAAATTTGGCAGGTATTCACATGGTGGCATTAGTAATTGGAAGGTGGCAATCACATTTTTAAAAGGTTTTAAGAAGTTTAAATGATTTTTTGACATTGTTCACTGGCTGCCCGGTCACATTTCAAAGTAGTGTGGTGGCAGTCCGTTGACAAGAAGATGGCAAAAGGGTTGGAACCACGATGCTTGATGCCAAAATCATCTGGTGGTTGGTTTATTTCAGACTGCCATCCTCCTGCCTCCCCACTGCCACTGTCTGATTATTAGAAGTCTTGGAGTAGCAGTGCAGACACTTGACTGTTGGCAGTGGCCGGGGGCCTTGCAATGACCAGACGGCAATCTGGTGATCCCAGCCGCCTCCCTAGACCTCCAGGCCAAAATTCCCTTTAATTTTTCGTGTGTCTGTGCATGCACACAAGCTCCCGAGCACACTGAGCAACAACCCCCCCACCCCTCCACCACTCTAAAGGTACATTCACACCAGCTGCATGAAGCAAGTGTTATATCCCCCCCTTATTTGCGGGGGTTGGGTAACGGAGGCATCTGCTAATCTGCAAAATCTGTGAATATGGATAACTTCCAAGTCCCAAGAAAGAAGGATGTCTGTTACCAGTACATACTCAAAGAGAATTGGAGTATTTCTCAACATAAAGAGGTTTTTTTTTATTTATTTCAGAACAAAAGATTGTACTGCAGCAAGTGCCCTTTATGATGCAGATGAGGGGGGGCGCGGACAGGCGCTTCCCCGTCTCCCTTCCCCTCCATTTGAAGGGGCAGTTTAAGTGCAAGTCGTGTCCGGAAAATGTATTTTTTATTTTTTAAATCCAAACCTCCAGGGTCTTCATGCGGGTTGCGTCTCAAGCACACGTTTACATTTAAATGTAAATAAGGACTTTTTGTTAGCATGACCTTTTTAAAGTTATAAACAGCTGTTGCTATGTATGTTCAAGCACTGGAAGCTCCCCGCTAACGCTAACAGACCGGCGAAAATTGATGACGTCATCAAACGAAAGTGACATCCAAAATGTGAGACAATTTTTTCTCATCACTCTCCGTTTGGAGGTCCAAATGAAGCGGTATGGAGTGTGGAAGAATTCGGATTGACCCATAGAGTCACATGACTTTACACGGTTTCACATGCACATTCAGCGCCGGCCAGCAAGCAGGTAGCAGCAGGAATGGGGATTCTTCTTCTTTTGTTATTAAACTGTTTACTAGCACCACCTACAATTGGTAGAGGCTCAGTGCGCAAAGTCAAATTAGCAAAAACCTCTTCCAGGTTTTTTCTTTTACAGCTTTATTCCGATAAATAAAAGACATGGTGTCATTTAACTCCAGCCGGGCAGACAAAGGAAATTATTTGTACATACGATTAAAAAAATGATTGCTTGATTGAAACCAATCTTTACCAACAAGATTCTGTAACAGTTATTCAAATTAAGCTGATTTTTCTCTTTTAAAGCAGTTTTTTCCTATAGTTGGGGTGAAAAAAATAATTTTATAATATTTTTCTACCCAAGAGTTTATATTTCTGTTAATAAAAGTTCCAACTTTAGTAAAGTGAAAACAGTTTTGCATAACCAAAACTGTTTTGCAATTTAAATTTAAAACATGAATTCATTTCTTTTGGTGTTGTGCATATAAGTGTTGAATGTTTAAAAATAGCTAGAATGATGCCTGCATGATTTTCACTGGAGAGCCTGGGGAGCTTATAGCTGCAGGTTAACATCAGGCTTTGCCTTATCAGATGTAAAGATATAAATATTTGTACATTTAGACCGGTTCAACTGCAGCTGGAAGTTAAGTCACTTGAGCATTTCTATGAACTCAAGGCAGCTAAATGCATGACTTACGGCAGGGTTAAGTGCCAACTGGTCCAGGCCAAACTCTACGAGGGACAAATAAAAATTGGGGAATAAAACCTTCCGTAAGCTTTTTCTATTTGATTTGTGGTACCGAGGCTGAAGTTGTTGTGTGAGCTTTTCGGCTGCACACTAAACTCACTCATTCGGTTTAAGACGCTTCAAGGGTTGTTGAGTGTTAATTGTTTCCAACCTGCTTTTGCAATGGACGACAATGCTTCAATTGAGGAATTAAACATAAACAAAAGACACTTGGAAACAGAGTGCTTTAGTTGTACCGTGTAATAGATATTTTGTCAAGATCTCAGGGAGTAAAAAAAGACACATCAAGTCTCTTTGTGTTTTCGAAAATGTAAGAAAACTAAAAGGCTTAAACTAATTTTTTGTTATTCATTGGAGTTCAGGAATATTGCAGATGCATGGTTTCTCTCCACCGGCCCTTCATGTATTTGAATTTTCTAACTAATATTCAACTCCTTTTGTCAATAAAAACATACATTTTCTGCTACATATGTTCTTGACCACCTAATGTGTCTTTATCAAGGTCAGATAGAAGCGGCTCGGGGAAAAAAAAAGCGCTTTGGGAGTGTTTAGTTTTCGCTTTACTCTCCATTCTTGACATGATGGAAGGAAAGGTTTACATATGACGGAAATCTGAGTGTTTAAAGGGGATTGGAATAAAAAAAGATGACGAGAATCCACGCAATCACTCCACCCTCTGGTGCAAGAACTAAATCCCTGAAGGAAACTCCTCATAAACATTCAATTTTTTCCAAGGCCACTCAGACTCTTCAGATTCTCATTTATTGTACCTTTGCTGCATATCTGAAGGAGTGCCCCAGCAGCGTGTCGGCCAGTCAAATTACCTGGAAACGGGGTTTGCTGCCTCTGCCATGGCTAAAATTGCCTTCCCTCTGACAGGCCTTCCAATTCCATTCCATTTAGATAAATTCCACATTAGATTAATTATGGATTAATTCCTTGGAAGTTAACTTGAATAAATTACTAGATTTATTTGTTTGGACCATCAGGAGGGTTCAAGGCAGGGATGAAAAAGTCATGCTGCACGGTTATGTTTTATTTTTTTCTACTAAAAGAAGGGTAAAAGAGTAACAGAAGCAACATAAATGCTTCATCACCTCATGTAAGTCGGATGTAATGGAATTTCGGATGTCATTTTTCCTCATACAGGGGAGGGTTTTCAGGAAAAGCAATGCTGAAAAGAACACATTTGCCTTTACAGACTGCATGAAATCCAACCCCGGATTTGGTAACAAAGGTTAAAGCTTTGAAAAGCTGCACATAGTGAAGCCTTCACAGATGCTTCTCCTTAAAACTTTATTTTTAATCGTCTTTGAAAATAGCCTTGATGAACCTGTGGATTAATAAGCAAGGTTAAAATATCTGGAACGATTGTTATCATCTTTCTTCTTTTTCTAGGTTAGATGTGGTGTCCTTGTTGCAGACAGACCACAAGTGGAATTAAAATGAGGGTGCGCCGGATGGGAAGAATTGCATCATGTTCTTGAGACTGTGCAAGTTAATGGAGAGTTTAAAAATGCAAATCCTTATTTTAGTTTTGCAGCCTCTCTCTTTATTTTGGTCGCAGCTTAAGCGCATGATTTTTTTTTTTTTTTTTTTTTTTATCATTTTGATATTCCACTGTTTGCAAAACCTAATTGACACATTTCTTGTTTACCGGCTGGAGTAGAAGATTGACCAGATGAGGAAGAAGCTGAGCTGGGTCTCTCACAGTTATGACTCTGGGGTCAATACTGTAAACAGTGTTTTGACTCAAATACAAACAGTTCTGATCCCCGCGGTTTCCACTAAGGCAAACATTTACTTATTCAAATTTACATCCAGCGATCGCCTGAAAGGACAAAGATGGCTTTTTCTCTGGTCTTGATAGATGTTTTGAATGATTGATGTCTTGGTATTTGGCATGCAGTAGCTGTCTGTCAGCTGGTTCTTTGATTGTGTTTTACTGCTCTCATTATGTGTTACTGACTCTAACTTAGCATGCAGGTGAGTGCTGGGACCAGCCTTACCTATAATGAGCCTTGAAACAGCATCACACGAGTACCGCAGCTTCTTACTTTAAAAAATGGACCATTATCCCACATAGAGGTCACAGGATGTTTGCAAATTGATTTCCCCTCATATTTCATGTTCTTTTTTTTTTACTTTTTCCTCTCATTACAAGCTTCAACATATTAGTGCACATTCACATTTTGTTGGATCACCACTGACTTTGACTGCGTAACAAGTTGGCAGTTACATAAAAATAAAAGGGCTTATGTAAAAAAAAAAGAAGAATTCATCAGGATTTTTTTTTTCTTCTTCCACTTGTCAGAAAGACACCTGTGGTTACCTTTTTCTCAATCCCAAGGTTATCAACAGTGAGGTGGATCCTGCAGTGACCAACTCCAAGCTGCAAATTATGTTTAATGGATATTTTGATATTCAGTACTGCGCACATTTGACCCCTAAAGTCCGATTGAGTCTCCTTGAAGACGAAGGCCAGAGCACTGTTTGGCAGACTCTGTATGCTTTAGCCTCTAAACATACAACAGCACTGTGTTTTAGAGCTGTGGTGTGAAGACAACTCCACAACTTCAACCCTAAACAGCATTGTGTAGAACAAAACAATAAATGCAAATAGAAACATACAAATAATTAGCTCTAATGCTTGTTTTCTACCTCGAATTGCACCCTAGTAACAAAAGCACAAGCAATTTTCCTGTTGTTCCTATTCATTAGCAGATGGTAACCGACACAGGGCCATCAATTCTGTTGATGTGTGTTGAACAACCATGTGAGCGCATGCCAGTCAGGCGGGGGAAACTATTGTGCTCAGGCACTCTTTAAGGCAACCGTCTCTAGAATGAGTGCACCTCAAGACTCCCTGAGGCGCCCCTTTACGATTTAAACACAATGAACTCGACAGATAAAGAAATAATGAAAGATGAATAAACAATAAATGAATCCTGGACTGAGATTGTGTTCTTTCTCTCAGTACACGTGTTGATATACATCTGCTCCTGCTCATCAGACGCATCAAAGAAATGTTTTGGCTATAAAAATTTAAGGTTAGAACTAGGAAAAATAAATAAATGAACAGAAAATGATTTATTTCCAACAACAGTTGATTGCAAATAGGATTTGGTACAAAAGCAATATCCTGGAAAGTCATTGAAGGGCAAAGACTGCCTGAGGATAGCATGCAACATGCATGAACTCTGATCTCTCATGCATCGCTGAATCCAGAGCCACTTTTGATCTATAGCTCATGTAAACCATAGAGAAAGGCAGTAGTTGGGGGGGAGTAAGAAACAGAATTCAAAACACTAATAATGTTTTTTTTTTTTTTAGATCTCTTAAGTGGAGCAAACCTAGAACTCATGTCTACTTTTCTAAACTTGCAGAAATCTGAGATGGATCATGAAACATGCTACTCAACAAACAACAGGGGAACTAAATAGATAAATAGCATTACCTGTGATATTGGAAATATGAATTCTGTAAGCTGAATCCCATGCTAGAGCTGATAGCTGAAAATGCTGAAGCTGAGAGCTTTCTAAAATATATATCTAAATGCCAAATTTGCCTAGAAACTGGAAACATGTCTAATTAACAGAAAAGAGTTAGCATGGTGCTAAAATGTTAGCTAAATGCTAAATTTGCCTAAAAAACTAGAAACACGACTAAATTAGCTGAAAACAACTGCATGATGATGAAATGTTAGCTGAACTTCAATTTATTCTAAAAAATGGAAAAAATGTCTAAATTAGCCAAAAAAAACAGCTAGCATAGTTATAAAATGTTATCTAAACCATCAAATGTATCTAAAAAACTGGAAATATGGGTAAATTAGTTGAAAACAACTGCATGATGATGAAATGTTAGCTGAACTCCAATTTATTCTAAAAAATGGAAAAATGTTTAAATTAGCCAGAAAACAGCTAGCATAGTGATAAAAATGTTATCTAAACCATCAAATGTATCTAAAAAAACTGGAAATATGGGTAAATTAGTTGAAAACAGCTACATAAAGATGAAATGTTAGCTAAACTCCAAATTTGCCTAAAAAAATGTAAATTAGCCAAAAGCAGCTAGCATAGGGCTAAAATGTCAGGAAAAGGCCAAATTGTTCTAAAAAACTAGAAATATAACTAAAATTGGCTGAAAACAGCTGTATAACCATGTAATGTTAGCTAAACTCCAAATTTGCCTAAAAAATGTAAATTAGCCAAAAGCAGCTAGCATAGGGCTAAAATGTCAGGAAAAGGCCAAATTGTTCTAAAAAACTAGAAACATAACTAAAATTGTCTTAAAACAGCTGCATAACCATATAATCTTAGCTAAACTCCAAATTTGCCTAAAAAAATGGAAAAACATCTAAATTAGCCAAAAGCAGTTAGCATAATGCTAAAATAATAGCTAAAGTCCAAATTTGCAAAAAGAAAACCTGGAAACATGTCTAAATTTGCCTAAAACAGTTAGTATAATGCTAAAATGTTATCTAAACTCCAAATGTGCCTGAAAACCTTGAAACCCGTCTAAATTAGCCCTAAAGCAGGAGCATCGCTACAATCGAAACCAAAAAAACAAATTTTGCAGTTATTTCTCCGAAAGCAAGGCTATATAGAAGCTAGGAGCTGAGTCAGTGACTACAGTGGAAAAAAAAGTTACTTCCACCTCTTTGATGGCTGTTTATGCAAAGAAGTTTAAAGCAACATATGCTGCCTTCATGATGACATAATTTTCAGGGAGTCCACCACATTTTCAGCAAGCGTGCACTTCAAAGGTAGCGATGGAATTGCAGAATCCGGTAGTCCACTCCTGACCTGTCTGCAACTCATAATTAACATGCATATTTAACCAAAAAAACGGCTGCAGTGGTATGCATCTGAGGACGTTGCAAAAACGTATACTGATTTATACTCCTTGTGATTGAATAAAAGTTCAAGAAAATATTTTTAAAAAGTAAATTATTATCCACTTTATTCATTCTAAACCATCTTTTCATTTGAGGTAGTGGTTTGATGCTGCAGGGTCACTGATTCAGAAGAAGAAGAAAGAAAAACAGGCACTATTTTTTTTCTGTACTTACTAATTTTGGACTTCTTGGTGTCCCATCAGCCACATCTTTTGATAAATTCCAAATAATAACTCAAATTGACAATCTACAGTCTCTTTTTGGAAATCGACCCAAGTCTCGTCTGTATTGGATGAAGAAGACGACCTGCGTTACTTACTGTTGATTGAAGGGGGCGCGACAGCAACATCGCATGTGTTAGTAGGACTCCTTTTGGCATCAGGGTAGGAAGTCATGAGCCCCAAAGAAAAAAGGAACGTCTCTGAACTTCTATTTTCAGAGCGCCCAGCCTTTTTGTCACCATCAATGTAACAGAAAAAGACAGAAGTATTTAGAAATTCTTCTTAATGGAGTGTTTTACTCTTTAATGTCAGCAGGCACTGGCCATTTTTTTTTTTCCTCCGGGGCAGTAAAGGCTGATCATTTATGTTGTCAGTCAGATAAGAAACATGTTTCTTGTGGAGAACCAATATTGAAGTGGTCGTTTGGGAGCATTCCCAGTGGATCCCTTAACATTTGGGCTGGTGTTACAGTCAGGAAAAAAAGGCTTATGTTCAGACAGAATTTTTCTTCAAACCAGCACCTTTAAAAAAAAAAAAAAAAAAAAAAATCCTCCCGCTGAAGCTGCAGAAGATAGCACACTGTTTGGAGTGAAATAGTAGTTTGCCTTAAATAAGGTCTGCTACTAGAATATACAAGTTGGTACCAACTGAACTGTTTGATGTATTCAATTTCCATATTAAAAAGAAATGGGCCAGTCGCGGGATGAAAATCTGTCGCACTCTGGCCCTGTGGAAAACTGATGCACAAAAGGCATTTCCATCTACCAAAGTTCAACTGTTCGTTGGCACAGGAGAAAAACACCTGGAGGGAGTAAGTTAAAAAAAAAAAGAAAAGATCATTTTGCCTTTTTTCCTCCAAGAATTTTTCTGTTTTCATGAAACTTTTGTAATGTTCAGTTTATAAACCTTTGAAGGAAACACAGCTCATGTCAGTTGAAGCCACGCTCTCTGGCCTTCAACACATGCAGCAAAAAGTGGCTGCACAGACAACTGACTATTTTTTTTTTTTGTAGAATACAGCAGGTTTTGAAGCAGAAACTCAATACAGACACAATTATAAACATAACAAAAATCATGTGTATATATATATATGGGACACTTAATAACTATTTTTTTGTGAAACATGAATTATTTTACGAGTTTGCTGCCGGACCCTGACCTCTGTGGTTGTTCTCTGATGCCCTCATGTTCGTGCTTGACCTCTGCCTGGCTGACCCTGAATTAGCTTTGTGGTCTTCCAACTGTGCTTCACGCCTGTTGTCCTGTCTGTGCCAAACAAACCTGCTGCATTCAGATCCAGCCGTCTGTCTGCCCGTTTGTGACAAGAACCAAGCATATCCCGTATCACTTCACACCAAAAAACTTTTAGTTGAAAAGATGGAAAAATTACGTCATTCAATCCGCGATGCTCCATAATACATACATATATTCTTATTATCGATTTATTGTGATTTTTCTTTTGCATTTCATTTTAAATTCTGGAGTTTGCTTCCTTTTTATTTATATTTTTGGAACTGTTTCAGGAATTTTGTTTTGATTTCTTAAAAGTAATGTTTGTTTTAATTATTATTATTTGCCATACCTTTTTTAAATGTTGCATTATTTTTAATATGTTCTTGTGTTTGTGATTTGTTGGTGTGATTTGCACCTCAGGGCCACCGTAAAAAGACCCATTTGTCACCGAAGTGTTAGTTTTGGAAGATGCATAGGACAGGCTGGAGAGGAAGGAGATGGTATTTTTGAGTAAATAAATGCAAAACCTTACAGGAGCTGAAAATTGATGATCTCCCTGTGGGTTGTATTAATCCACTCAAGTGTCATAGCACCTTGTCATGCTATTTAAAAAAAAAAAGCATATTTTTATCACAATGTCATCCCACTCTATTTACATGCTTTCTGCAGCTTTAAAAACATCTCAAACTTTTAGAGCTGACTGTGTTCTCAGGTTCTGTTCTGACAGATCATTTCTGGCGCATCCATCGTGCGACAATAAATGCAGTGTGCACGTGAAGGAGAGCACTATAGGACAGCCATGTCCTGTCTGTGAGCTTCAGTTTTGTTTTGTGTCTGATGAATGCCTTTTGTGAGACTCTATCATCAAGCAGCTGCCAGGGAAAATGAAAGGAGTGACGAACTCATCAATACGTGTACATAAATTCTACGGTCTAGTGTGTCACGAGATTACACATAATCATGGATTTCACAAAAATGGGAGCTTCTGCAGTAACACTGATTGTTACCGTGTGTTTGTGACGATAAACCCCCTGTACGGGCTGAGTCAGGGGCAATTGTTCTCCATGGAAAATCTCTTACACAAACTACTTTTTGGCTCAATGTGTAAAACAGTGATCAGTGTCCTATGAAGGTTTATATAGACAAATGCTATCTCTATTTCATTACAAGAAGCTTGACTTGCTGCGAAATTTACCCAACGTGCACAGTGTTATGGTTAACCTACTTTTGTTGGTTCAACGGGGGAAGGGTTTCTGGCACCTTCCCTTCACAGTTTAATGCCAGAGGACTCATCTATCTGTGGGTGCATGCGACTCATGATGCGGATGAGTTCAGATTTTCTTCTCTTGTGATGTTAGATCTTTCACCGAAGACTATCAAAGGTGCTTTAAAAAAAAAGCTCAAGTGGTTTGAATTTTCAGAAATAACAGTTTAGATATATTCCAAAACAAAACAGCCCCCAGGTTTTCAGATACTTCAATGGGAGAAAGTATTACAGCTAGATACCTTTTGTAAGGATAAGGTTTTATCATCTCTGGTCTACAATTGAAAAACGAAAAAAAAACTTTACGCATCATGATACACTAAAAGATGGATTACCAAAAAAAACAAAAAAACAAATCTATTGAGTATTATGGATAAACATGTCAGATCAAAATAGCAATTATTTCAAAATCTATTGTGCAGCAAAATGGATGAATGTATAAAAGAGGATACAGCTGTAAACATATTTTTAGGGTTGAAGTAACAACTATTAAAAAACTGTTCTTTAATATCACACTAACTGTTTTGCCATATTTGTATTCATTTTTAACCTCCCTGTATTCTAACCTACTATAACAACCTTGTGTATGAATTTAAATCTTTTACAATCCAAGCTAATTTTTTAGCTAACCCTCTACACATGTAGTCACAGAGCCCAGTTAAAGACAATTAACTACTGTAATAATATAACCTAAAATGCACGTTCACACATTTGGACACCATGACAAGAGGCTAAAAACAGCTAGGAATTAAAATTTTTGATCCAGAATTTCATTTTGCCATAGGTGCTTGTCCTCACTATCCAAAAACAGCCCTGATTTTTGGGAGGATGTCCGTAAATCTCTAAAATTCATTAGCAAGCACGCATCACTTTGGAATCACAACCTTATTATTGTGAAGAGTCATTGATGGAGTGACAGACAATATTTATTGTTCTCAAAGGATAATTACACCAGGCTGCAGTGGATGCAGGTTGTTATTGACAAAGTCGTGCAATAAGTGAGAGCTTTTTAAACAAAAAATAATAATGTAAATATACTTTTTAATTTTTAAAGCTGTCTTAGGCCTGAAAATGTTTAAATTTACTGAGAAAAATACATTTAAAAAAATTCTAGCTTGTTTAATCTGTCAACCAAGGATTTGTAATAACAAAACAAAAGTTTGTTGTCTATGTTACTGTTTATATTTCTACTTTTAACAATTAGCTTTATAGTAATTCCTTATAAGAGAGTATGTTTTAGCCTAAAGTCCCAGTCTGATCATCTTTCGCTCTATTTTGAAAGCCTTCCTAGTCATTTTTTAAGTATGACCGTCGTCTTTAACCAAAAAAAAAAAAATCTGTCGTTTTTTTGACATGTAGAGTGGTAGTATTTTATCAGAAATTTGCCTCAGAGTTGTGAGCGGGACAGTTGGCGTTGAATAAAATTTCCCCCATTTTCCATCACCCATCTGCAACCTGCGGCTCCAGAGCCACATGTGGCTCTTAAATCTCTTCTTGGTGGCTCATTGGTCAAACATAAAACTCAGGGAGACTGCTGACCCAGCTATGTCAACTGTTGCTGTCAGCAGCTCCCTGCTAAGGGCTGCCTTAAGAAAACAAATAAACAAAGCCTGCAAACCAAGACTACCAAGGGCAAAACTAACAGTAAAATCATCCAAAACCAAACTAAAATAACAAAAAAAGCAGTATAAGACTGCTGAAGACAAAGAGGGGGAAAAAGAACAAAAATAAAATTTTAAAAATATATAACAATAGCAATTTATTTAAAGCAAGGATTGTGTAATTTAGATTGTAAATCTATGGCTGAGGTGCACATAGATCAGGGCTGCTCATTCCTGGTCCTCAAGATCTACCACCCTGCCTGTTTTCCAGCTCTCCCTGTACTGCTTGCTGCTGATTACCTGGACCAGGTGTGTCCTTTCAATCAGATTGTGGAGACATCTGACTGAGCCAATCAGCAGGTGGCAGGGCTTGGAGATCTGGAAAATAGTCAGGGTGGTAGATCTCGAGGACCAGGAATGAGCAGCCCTGACATAGATAAACTATTTTGGATTTTACACCCATGTTGACCTGAAGACATCAGTTTGCTCAATACCACCTCTCGAATGCACAGATTTTATATCCAAAGGAAAAAATTTTGTAAAAAATTTGATCTTTAAAAGCATATATTATCTTATGCTAAAAACACCCAGAGCTGCACTGAGATGACCTTGTTTGGCACAGAGCATCATTTATTTTGAAAACTATTTTATTTTATATTTGAGATTCTGTCAAACACTTTAAAATAAATAAATAAATAAATAAATAAAAAAAAAAAAATACATAGAGAATATTGAGAGATGCTGTTATTTTTATTTATGCCAAAAAATAGACAATTCATATTTATAATTTAAAAAAAAAGAAGGTCATGATGTGATGGCTGGAGTGACAACAATCCAGGTGTAGAGAGAACCAGGCTTGGACTCGGGAATGTAGGAAACGTATTTTAATTACTAACAAAAAACACCTCACAAAAGGGAAAATTTCAAAAGGACAAAAAAAAAAGCTAAGGACTAAGAAAGAAAGAAAAAACCCTAGACTCACAAACCTCAGTGTCGACTGAAAGCAAGGCTGCAACTTAAATAGTCTTAATTACAAAGTGCAGGCAGCTGTGCACTCCTCCACAGAGAGCAGCGGGGAGGAAGGAACCATCCAGGAGGAGTGACAGCTGACCTGCAAACACAAAATGGCAGTGAGAGCAGAAAAATACTGTACACATGAATGCAAATCCAAATTACTTAAAGGCTAAAGTACTATATGGCACCTTCTAGCTTTTGAGCAGAAAACAAGCCCAAATGGCTCTTTTACTGCTAAAGTTGCCGACCCCTGGAATAGAAGAACAGAGTGAAGGAGGTAGGTCCCACTCCCCATCGTATTTTCTAAGTAAAAGCTATTAATTTCGTCATACAACTTTATTCGTCTGTTACTGATTCATGATATGAATAAAGAAATATGCAGAAATGCAATTTTAATTTTCTTTGTTAATGTCCTCCGTCATCAGAAAAATGCCACAAGAACATGTTCAGAAAACACTAATTTTCATTCAAGTGGGTCCTGAAGTTTCCATTAACTGATAGTCTCAGTCCTCTGTATTTATAAATGTACCTGAACCTGCCCTTTATTTCTGCGAATGCCAGAAGGTAACTCTCATATCAGAAAAGTAGGCTAATTAAAACACAGACAGCACAAAGTGTCACATTTGGTTGTATATACATTAAATAAATTAACCAATTGGAAACTGGACTCAACACAAATGGGACATAATTTAAAAGCTTATCTGTTTACAATATGAGCTTTTTGAACCAACTCAAAAAAATATTGTTATTGATAGTACTGTACGGATTATCACAATAGTGATTCTCTTGCACCTTTGCTATTTTTTTTGGCATATAAAAACTCAATCAATGATTTCAGTAATCTTTGTATCAAAACAATCAGGTCGTTTGGGACATTACTGCTTGTACTTTTGAATTTCATAAACTTAATAGCTTCTGAAAGACAGAGAAAAATATACCATGTAGCAAATGAATGAGAAATTTATCAAATCCTTCAAAACTTTGTGCACTTTAAAACCTCTGAACTTCTGCATACTTTCAACCAGAGACACCATTCAAACTTTAAGATGTTAAGCATCTATTGGGGTTTTTAGGGTAATTTGGAGTTTAGCTAATATTTTAGCATTATGCTAGCTGTTTTTTTGTAAAATTAGACATTTTTCCATTTTTTTTTCTTTTTTTTGCTAATTTGGAGTATAGCTTACATTTTAGCATTATGCTAGCTGTTTTGGCATAATTAGACATTTTCCTTTTTTTGCTAATTTGGACTTTAGCTAATATTTCAGCAAGCTTTCAACAATCAGCGTTAGCATTTTTAGCTTGCTATCAGTTTCAGCATTTTCAGCTAGCATCTTCAAGTAGCCAGATTCAGCTTACAGCATTCACGCTAGCATGTAATGCCATATATCTAATTTAATTTGTCTTTTATATCCAGCGTTAAAAGAAGACACTTACTGATGGGTAATTGATCTGGGTAACAAAGACCTTTGACTGAACAACATAAGGTGTAGGCAGACTCTTTTGCAGTTATGGTGACGTATCATCTGCTTTAATGGGCATAGCTTTAGCAGTAATTACATGGGGTCTCCAAACTCCGTGTACTAATAATCATAAAGGTGTAAACTGACTGACTCCACAGATACAGAAAAGCTGACAGGAGACTGAGAGGGATGTTAGTTGAGCACTCATCTGTACGCACCCACACAGTCCTCAGGGGAGGTTTAATCAGCTAAACACATGAAAACATCTGTGTGGGTGGATCATGGGTGTTTAAGGGCTTCAATCCTAATAAAACTACTGCTAAACACTAAACTTTTTTTTTTTTTTTCTGCACTATCAAACGCTCACGACTGCTTATCTTCATAAATATTGCACAGTGCAGATCACTGAAATCATGGGTGGGATAGGCGTATAAAACAAACTGAAGATGTTTATGGTCCCGAGGACAGAAATGTGAAAACATCTGAGGAACTTGTAACAACATCCTCTGTGAGCACGTACTCTGTTTACGAGCGCATATTGGAACAAATTTTAATAAAAATGTTGCCGAAGATAAAACGAAAAAAACTCAAACAAAGATTCTCAGTGGGAAGTGGGAATCTACATACTTTGTCGATGTTAATGCAATGTAAACATATGCAAACCTTTAAAAAAAACTATGAACGAACTCAAACCACCTCCAGCCAACGTGGCTGCATCATTAACTGCAGAGCTAACTTACAGAGAATGCTAATGAGACGTCTGCTCTTTAACTGCGATAAAAGGAAAAACTGTGAAGCTTAACATTCAGTGAAGCTTTGTGACGTCCCTGTCGTTCCTTCAACAATGTCACAGAGCTGAACCGTGGAAAGGCTCAAAGATGCAACACCTACTCCAGCATGTCACTTAATCGGCCATCTTATTCAGCATCTGGCACTTTTGTCTGACAGACAGGGTTTGCGCTACACTAAACCGTGTATTGATTCAATAAACTGTCTATCGATTCCAAAAGGTTGGCCCCTCTTTTCTATACAATGCGTGGCTTTGTGTGGCGCTTTTTTTTTTTTTTTTTCTTTCTCGCCTTATTTATGATGGCAGACAAAGCACTTAAAAAGCAAAAGCTTTTTAGACTCGGGACTCTTGAGCATTTGACAGAGCGAATTAGCTTTTCCACTTTATGCAGATATTGGCCCACTTTGTCACTAAAAAGGCATATAGATGACTATTTTTGCCCAATCCAAAGTGAGGAAAGTGTGTCATGACCCACTAACATGAAGGGAAACCTGTGTGAAGTCCTGCCAGATCCTTCCTCGTGCTCTTCCGTTTTTTTTGCGGTGTTGAACATTAACCGTGATTGACAGATGGGTGTGTGTTTGAACTCCTCCCCAGAGAAGAAGGCTGTTGGTAACACCTTTTTAGCAAGCTCTCAAAAAGGAGACTGCTGTGTAGCTGGGACTTATCTGTCAGTTGGGGCTGTAAAGGGGGTGCTAATTCCTCAGGTTCTAAATGAAAGCAAAATGTGTCTTTTAGGAAGTGGGGGAGGGGTGACACAGTAAGCCTCCCAGAATGCCCTGGAAAAAAAAAAAAAAAAAAAAACTCCAACGATTTTAAAATGAATTATAAAAGTGCCGCGGCTTCAACGCCACAGAGCCCTAAATTAAAAGCAATTCAAGTAAATCATTAATTAAAATTAAAATCAAGGATGCATAATTATTTCCACGTCATTTGATTGGTGAGAATTGAGCAACACATTAATTAATCTGGTTTTTTTTCTTGCTCTGCTAAATGTTTTAAATGATTATCAAGAGGGAATTTAAAAACTCTGCCTGAAAAGAATAATAGCATTTTGACATTAAGCAAACAAACAAAAAATAGAAGAATTTATTTATAATTTTTGTGACAAACTTTAAAGACCCACTCTGACAAAAATTATCTTTCTGTGGCATTTTTCTGATCATGGATGACATATATGAAGAAAAATGCTAACTCTTATTCAAAGTGTTGTCAATCAGGTGCAGATGGAAAAACACAGTTTTAAAAAGAGCGGCGTTGTTCCATAATAATAATGGATTGGATTTTCCTGATGTCCAGAGTGCTTAAGGTATATCAATTTATTCACACAGTCATACTTGGTGATGTAAGCAATCATTGACTGTATAAGTACGAACTGGAAGCGTTGAGGTCCCTCACATGAATTACCTTCGACCCTTACGAAATCAAGCTAGACTAGAGCCTTCGCCTCCACTTCCTGATACATATACCGCCATATTGCGAAGGATTGCAGCCCATTAACAGTGATTAGTCAGAGTCGTTCTGAGTCACCTTTTTAGAGGAACTACTGTCGCCAATTATGAATGAGCTTGTTCCCGCTTGTTCAAGGCCACACCCCTCCCACTGA
Organism: Oryzias javanicus; assembly: GCA_003999625.1. Taxonomy (NCBI): domain Eukaryota; kingdom Metazoa; phylum Chordata; class Actinopteri; order Beloniformes; family Adrianichthyidae; genus Oryzias; species Oryzias javanicus. Next base: position 10,135,447 of record CM012457.1, on the reverse strand, counting down.
AAGCGGCTTGGGGAAATCTTCAATCAAACATTGGAGGTGGGGCCAGCGGGCATCTGATTGATCAGTTTATAACTTGATTAACTGGCAATAAAGAAAAAAAAAATCTTAAAGAAAAACACTAGGACTATAAAGAATGCGCTAAGAAGGAAGAATCTGTGCAAAAATTTTTATTCTGACAAATAAAATAACTGAAATAACTGTTTATTTCTCAATGGAAGTCCATGAGATTTTGGGAGATGTTGCTCAGTCCAGTTCCTACTTATACAGTCAATGTAAGCAACTGATGTAGCCACAGCTCCATTCATCACTGAGTATGAACATACGCACTTGGTGGTGTTGCTGCCAGTATGCACCTATAGCCGCTTTGACTAGCATTTGGATATTCATATAACAGTGGAACCACACTAGAACGCCAAGGACACAACAACAGTTGACTGGGTGGAGCAGAGTTCAGACCTCCATCCCTTCAACCATTAACTAAAGCAAATAAAAAAGTAGAAAATACGCTGGTTGGGCCACAAGTTTCCTGATTTTTTACGCATTCATGAATATCTTTGTTTTCCTTGCACAAGCTGGAAACTAGCTCCAATATTGCTCGCCATTTTAGTTGCAACAGTAATGTTGGGTTGGGGGTGTGATGCTTTGTACGTTAGAATACACTGAAAGCAGGTTTTTGAATGCTCTTTTAGAGTATGGTGTTCATACAGGTGTGTCACTACTTGAGACTAGCACGTGTCTACAGATCAGAGTCTGGGTGCGAAATGTCAAAGCGGTGTGAATCTTGCAAATCCTTCACCAGGATTTTTTTCCACAGCTCTTTTTCGAAATATGAAAGAGTTTGAGTCATATAATTCTAGCCAGGCCCAAACCGCAATAGTTAATTTCTCCTTCATGATTGATTTTCAAATGGTTGGTACTTAAGTGTCATGAGAAGGATGCTATGTATATGTCACCAAATTCAATTCCCTGATTGATCAGAGTTAAACTGGTTGAACATTCATCTCATGTTCACCTTCTGCATCTTTTATACGCATGCCCAAATAACTACTTTAAAAACTTGCGTAGCAATTCGTGATTGCGAAAGTACTACCTGTCACCACTGGTCCCACCCACAACTCAGAGGCGAATTTCCAATGAACTGCCACTCTGCAGAAACTATGTCCTTGAAAACATCTTTGTTTGTTTTTTTTTCCTTTTTTGGCAGAAAAAAAACAGCATAGTAATGAAAATTACACTGAAAAGCTTTTAGAATAGCTCAAAACATGATTAGAGGGGTATGTGGCCACTCTTTGGTAAAAAACAAATCAAAAACCATGAATGTGCAGAAAATAAACACTTTTTCTCAAAGTAAAAACAAAAAAGCGATTTCAAATCTTTAAGGGAAATATTTATTTTTGCACCTTCATTCAATTGTGGTTTCCACTTTCTGTTCAGTCCTTTGTTTTGTTTTCCTATTCAATTCATGTTCCTGTTTCATTCTCAGCATCATGGTAAAAGAAAACCAGGTACTCACCTTTTAACTCCAACTTGCACATGGGTTGTAAGAAATTCAAGTGGTAAATAGCTGCTGTGTTCAGATTGCCACAAACTACTAGATGGAAAAGAAAAACCTTTTCGTTTTTACTTTGATTGAAAGTAACATAGGGGAGCAGGTGAGATCTTGAAGGAGAGAGGAGGATTATGGCTCAACGTCCTAAAATAAACCTTGATGTGTATTTCTACTTGCTTAAACTCCCTGTTTTAAGTGCTTGCATTTTTTATATTACTAAATTAATCTTTTTATGAAAGGCTAGGTTTTTAAAAACTTACAAATAGTCTAAAAAATGTTTGGGTGCTTCTTTTATGTCTGAAGCATTTTGGTCTATTCATTCCTTTTCTAAACCTTCATTCCTCATTGGGGTCATGGGGATGAGGGAGCCTATCCAGCTATTAAATGGCAAAGGCGGGGTCCACCCGGACAGTTCCACAGCGCAATTCAGGGACAAACAATCACACACTTACATTTAAGGGGCAATAGTCACCAATCTACCTATCGAGAATGATTTTTAGGCTAAGGGAAAGGCTGGAATGCCTGGAGAAAACCCACAAATGCATGCTGTTTATGAGGAACCTAGTGACCCAGTCTTTATAAAATGACAGTTATTAAATAGTTCTATCAATATTCATCAGATTCTTACATTTTCTGTAATGGTAATCAGGGTAAATATTCATAGTTTTTTTTTTTTTAAAACTACTAAGTAAATAAAGATCAACTTCACTCTTATGCCTCTTTTCCACTAAGCGGTCCAAAATGGACTGGACCGGGTCGGATGGACTGTTGAGCGTTTCCATCACAAAACTGACCCATTAAGCAGGACCGACTGGTACCATTTCTGGTTCCTCATTGGTAATTCCATAGAGAAATGGAATGGACCTGTAAGGGCGGGGCTTCTGTCGCCACACAATGTAACCCATTGATTGACGGGAAGGTTTTACGACAGCAGGAAGGGTCCAACCAACGCTTTTAAAACTTTATTTACTTGTATAGCGCCTTTCATTCATACAAAACTCAAACTCGCTTTACAAAAAAGCAAATAAAATACACATTAAAGACACAGGGTTAAAAACAAAAACACACAAAGAAAACAGGACATTAACTCAAAAAAAGGTACCTCTCGCTCCCAGTTCCTCCCTCAACCCATCCAGTTACCCCCAATATAATATTTGACAACAAAACTGAACTAATACTTGAGATCTAAGATCAAGACTGAAGATTCAAACCGAAAGTCTTGTCCTCTTTTCGGCTGTATTCTTCACCCTCCGCAATCTGTTTCCGTCTCACCCGACCCCCGCGTCCGAAGAATGTCTGTTAACGATCCATACTCCTCAAAAACACTTTAGATTAGTTAAACATTTATTGAAGAACATTGGAGTATTGCTCAACATAAAATTTTCTTGTTTTTTTTATTCAGAACAGTCTGTTCTGCAGTGTAGAGGTCAGCTTCATCCATAATAAACACCTGCTCTGGATTATATTTATCCTCCGCGGTTATCCTTTTCATTTTCCATCCATTTCTGCGTCAGCTGATGCAGCTTCTCTTTTGCTGTTGTCGCACCGTTTTGACACACAACCATGTCATCGGTCCACACCACGCATGCGCTTTGATGGTCCTCAATGGAAACGCTCAATGGAAATGCTTACTTGAATTGGCCGGACCATTCTAAACCGTACCAGACAAGGCCAGCCACTTCACCTTCCCCCTATTCATAAAGTTACGTTTTTTTTTCCTGTTGCATGAATTTTAGTTATTGAAATAACCTAGACAAGATTTTGATAACGAGGGATAAAAATGGGGTTTGATTATGTGTGAAAATATGTTTTCCAAATAAATTTTCATAAAAACAAGTAATATGTTACAGTTGTTTGGCTTTATGTTTCAGATTCTTCAGTCTAGTTCTCTATTTGTTTACTTTTGTATAAAGTATATATATATATATATATATATATATATATATATATATATATATATATATATTCAAACTCAACAAAGAAAGGTCAGGATTAATACCATGGTCTTCTTTTACTCTAAAATATAACATTTTTGCTAGAAATTATTGAATAAAACAATTAATATTATTATTTTGAAAGTAGTAAATAGTCATGGCTTCCTGCTGTGCTAACATTGCTACCTCTATCATCTTTAAGCTACAGCAAACAGCCAGTTAATTTAGCTAAAAGACTGAAACACATGGATTAGCTAACCTCTAACCCTCAGGATACTTGCAGCATGTCTCTTCCACACTTTTGTAATGAGATCAAGGCATCATGTGTGAATTTGTGGTCTCTGGAGGGGATGGCAGACAAAATTTACCATCCAAGTGAGAGCCAAGCTTGCTGCTACCCTTTGCTTACTGTCTGCGTTGGGAGCTAAGCTAATTGGCTTCGAGCTATAGTGTCACATTTGCCATGCATATATGAGACTGTTGCATTTTTCATCAAAACTGACTCCTAGTCAGAAGGCAATTTCTTGAGGATATATTTTTAATCCATGTTTAAATTCATGAAAACAACTAAACTGCAGGAAACGTTTTAGTCCTGTCATGCCACATGAATTCTCGTCTGCCGCTCGCCTTTTTCAAAAAAAAAATAATTTTGCCTGGTGAAAAAGGGGAAAAGTTCACATTATTGAGTATTTTTGGAACACTTGAAACGCTTTTTTATTTAAAAAAATGAATGTAGCCATTAATGACATACAGTATGAGCTCAATATGTTTTACATAAATAAAACTTAAAGGAGCATTAACATCTGAAGAGGCATTGAGTTTCCCTCAGCTATTTCAATTAAGTTTTGGAGTCGAATAAATATGCGAGCAGGCACTTTCAAAGTCGCCCCAAAGGCGCGCTGACAGTGTTCAATGACATCTCCCAGTTAAATGAAAACTACACTCTCAATATTGTTTATGTTTTGTGTTCACTGTTGTTTCCCCACCAACAGTTCTCAGCCAAGTGGAACCATCTCCCATAGAATTAAGTGGAGGTGGAAGACAAGCTCTTAATCGCCTGTGTTATTGAATTATTGAATTAAAAGCTTAAGTACTCCGGGTGAGCATGTCAATTTTTCACAACTGAATGGTACAGTGCTCATTCCATTTTCATCTGAATGGATCATTTGTGTATGTAAAATGTAGAAGAATGGAGGTATTACACAGATCAGTTTTATTGTCTGTAATTCCTTTTTTGCTGTGGCTGTAATCATTCTGTGAGACAAGTCATATTCATCCAACAGCCCATGTGAGTGCTTAATCTGTATTCAGATCCCCTCAACAACGTTGTAGTTTTTTGTCAAGCAGCTGCGCTATAGACCAATGTTAATTAAGAAAGCGGTTTGCTTCAAGAAGGTTGTGTATAATTGTGGCACAAGTAGGAGTTTAACCTGCTTTTCCCCCCTAAGTGATGCTGCTGGAAATAGAGGCAGAGGAGCAAGTGTCAAAGCAAATGGTTCAACCCCCATCCACTTGACATTCTGCTCACCTGTTTTCATCCCCCCATGTTCTGAAACCCCGAGACTGATAAAGATAAAATAATGCGATGTTTCTGTCTGGATTTGAATGGGATGGGTTGCTGTGACCCACGCAATCTCCCTCTCAAAGAGTATTTCAACTTATGCAGATGAGCTCATCAGAGCAGCCTGCTGAGATGAGACGTTCTAGGTCTGGAATTGTGTCAATACCAGCACCAAAACAAATGCAAATCAAAATCCAAATTAATGTGTTTTCCCTGAGGAGGATCGGAGTCGTACTTATAGTCGGCTCTCAGTAGATGACAGGATTCTGTTATCCAAAGCCCATAAAAAACAATGTATTTCCAATCTGCTCACATGTGCCAGAGCACGGAAAGTCAGTACAAGAAGAACCAAAGCTAAATTTAAAGAAATATTTGACGTATGATTCTTAAAAATATTAAATAAATACATTTTTTCTTTTGATCTTCCTTGGCATCTGTGCGTACGTATACATTTCAAAAGCTGTAGTGAGTATGCTGTTGGTTTTCTAAACAATATTACTCTGGTCACACAAGAGCGTCTTCTCCTGGAATGAACAAGCAGCCCCCGTGTTTGGAAAGCAGGTTAGGTTTCGATAGAAATGAGCAATCGGGGGATTGCTGCAGTCTCGCCTAATATGCCTACAGAGCATGGCCTGTCTGTCACCACATCTACCTTATTTGCATTTGAGTGAATGGTAAACAGTGCATAATGCATACAACCGGCAAATTCACAGACGCAGGTTTGCAAATCTAATGAGGCTGACTGCAAATGATAGACATCTTAGACACATTAAAGAGGCAGTGTTGCAAAACTTTTTCTGTATTTTTATTTCTTTTTTACACATACTGTACTTGTCATACCTTTAAATGTACTGTTACTTTAATTTATTGCTGCTTCAAGGGCTTTACTCCATGGCATTACTATCCCTTTTTTTTTAAGTTTATGCTATCAAAGAATTAACTGCAAAAGTCCTTGCTTGTAAATTCTCATTGAAGCAGCATTTTTTTTTCTTTTTCTGTTCAGATTCATGTCTCATTATTTGTCAGATGCATCGACATTAATACAAACCTTCGGGAATACGGACATTTGAAAACAGCACAAATGTATTCATGGCAATGATGCATACTTTGAGTGAAAGCGTTGTGCAGAGGAAGTCAACTCCGTTGAGTGCACTAATCCACAGTGCTTGTTTTTATTTGACTTTATTCAATATAAATAGCTGTGTAAAATGTCGGTTTCTGGTTTTCTGGAGAGAAAGTTGCTTCAACTAGCATGGTAAATGACATGTGTGGGCACACAGTGTACAACTAAGGGATGGCACATCTGCAGAGTCACTAGTGCTATCTTTCTTGAACACATAAAAGCACCTTTTTGCAAAGAAATGCACTTCTTTCACACACAACAGACAGCTTCAGAAGTTGTCACCAGTCGAAAATAACCCCCTCCCATGCACACAGTGTATACAAATTTAATAAAGTACACGACAAGTACAGTAGCCCACATTCACGTGTAAACCCAGCTTGTTTTCACATAAACTGCAGAGAGGACAACGATTAAAGTTACAAATACATTCTTAAAAAATTGTTTTCAAACGGTGTTGGTCTTTCTTTTTTTTTTTTATGAAAAGGGACATTCCCTGTTGCACCACCATAAACAGTTCATAAGACACTTCACTTTTGAATGTAACTTTACTGATATGTATTTCAGTTGCTTGTGATATTCAGAGAGAGGATCCTTATACACTAAATGGAGACAGAAAGCTTCACCGTACAAAAGCAGACAGGACTCAATAGCGCAACAGTAGCAATTTGTTCAACAGCCTCACAAAATTGGAGTTGTGTAAAATACAGACATCTAAATTGACAGGTACAGTACACCATGAAAACACTTGAAGTCAGAAAAACACCCCAACCCCCTCCCCACCTCCCAAAATCTTCACAGCAGTCAAGGACACATATTTCACCTAAACACAAGTCACAAAGTAAAAAAAACAAAACGAAAAAAAAAAAAGAAAAAAAAAAAAAAAAATATAAAGCAGATGGTTTTTGGTTATACGATGTGTCTGAACACGTCTGTGGGTCAAAAATAAATCACCTCTTGGTCATTACCTGTGATGTCCTCATCACACCCCCTGGCAGGTGAGAGGGAGCACGATCGCCTCACCTGTCAGTTCCCAGAGTCCCTCGGGTCGAGAGCGCGATCCGACCCCCCGCACTCCTGGCTGATGACAGAGCTGTGAATGAGGCTGCTTGACAGAGACTTAGGCCTGAGCTCGCAGGTCAGGTAGGAGGGCTCCTCCAGCTCGGTGTGCTGTGGGGAGCACTGGCCATCTGGAGGGCCATAGGCACTGCTGTCTGATCCACGGTCCCTCTCTTCTTTAGACTCTTGCTTGGCCAAGTCCATGGGCGTGCTACTCTTGGTGGGACTGCTGGATGCAGATGGACTCTCTTGTAGCGGTGGGCTTAGTGCACGCTGTGATTTTAAGTAAGGTTTGACATTGGCCACAAGGATAGTACTGTCCCGCTGCTCCTTTCCAAACGTGCTGAGGGTTTTTCTGCTGTTGCAGCTGATGGTGCCATAAATCTCTGTCTCTACCATGGCATCCATTCCCACAGGGATGAAAAGGTTGGTGCGATTATCTGCGCTGTCTGCTTGGCTTCCTACCCGTAACTTTGGCATCCAGCATCTGTCAGAATGTCCCAGTGCACGACATTCATCGGTGCAGTGGACTGATTTGTCTTGCTCTGCAAAAACAGTTAAACATTTTTTATTGGAGCCTGCTGGGGTATGAGTATGAACAACCTAGAGGAAAATGCAGATGACATTTTGAAGGATGAGCAGCAATACATAAATGGAGCAAACAAACACAAATTCTAACATTTGGAATATAACACCTACCAGTAACTTCAGCTGCTGTTTCTGACATATAGTTTTGTATGTGTCATAGAAACTCTTAGTATAAAATGCCAACTTCTGCAACACTCAGATGTTCTTTTAAATGTGCACCTTTAGAATATAAAAAAATAAATGAACAAAAAAAAAAAAATCCAACCTTCTCTTACTTTGCTAAATATAGAAAATTAATGATTTTCCTACTTAAGAGACACAGTTTCCTGCTGTATTATCAAAGTCATGTAGGTGTTTCTTGAGAAAAAAAATAATCTGGTGCAGAGGAAGTGATGTACTCCATTTGCATTTCCATCAGAAGCAAGAGGCGCAAAAGGAAAAAAAAAAAAAACTATTCAGAAATTTACATGAGAGTTTTTCAGCAATTCTAAACCGGAGGCAAGATGTTTTTCATTAAATGTTGTTCACACTCAAGAGTAATCATTTTGTCACAGTTTTAGGCTCCAGACTTTCTGATTGACTTACTGGTACACTGATTCAACAAAACAGAGGCCTGTAAAATACATCTGTGTCCCTTCAATTCCTACAGAGAAAAAAAAAAAAAACACAAAAACATCTGAACTTTTATGTTAACCTCAATTGGTTCCTTTGGGTCTGTTGATTTTGTAGCTGGTTTTATGTTGTTATTGCTACAGTCACACATATAACCACCATCATGTGCAGACGAGGTATCGGCAGAATCTTCAAGATTTTATGTCGCCGCCAATATTTTTGAAAATCATTGGCATTGTCATGAATGTAGATGGTGGCAGTCAAGCATGCAGAATGGCCTACTTTTTATATATCCCTGGGCTTCTGGGGTGGCAGTCCACATAAAGTGCCAGTGGTACATAATAAGGTGTCTGGAGACGTCTACACATCGTCCAGTCAGAACTGCTGCTGGTTGGATCCGGCTGCCATCGCGCTGTTGCCCAAATTCGATGTCAACTTTTAGAGAAAAATTGTCAGATTTTCATAAAATTTGTCCCCCTGTGAGATTTTTTTTAATTTAAATAAAACGTTCAATGTAGTTTTATAATTTTGATTATGCTTTTTTTTTTTTTTAAACAAAATTCCACAACCCATAAGTTTTAAAAAGCCATTTTTCATGTTGATCTGAAGCCTCTGCTTCCAAAATCTCCTCTGAGGGGGCGTGGCTCTTGGAGCTGAGCTGACCCGCCCCACCCTGATCCCTCCCCGTCGGATTAAGATAGCTCTGTGTCTTGCTTGCATAAATCTTCGTCGCTTTTACATAAAAACGTCAAGCAACGTCGGTAATGTCCTGCCGTATTGTTCTGATCCGGATGTCAGCTCAGACGAAGAAGATCTTCATGGACCGAACTTCCTCCAAAATCCTGATTCTTTGTCCCTCCAGTTCACCAAAGACTCTTTTAGCGAATTACTGAACGTTTATCGACATGGCTATGACCAATAAATTCAATCCATTGGTTTCTCAGAGCAGAATCCCTCGGAAAATAACGAAAGCTAAGAACAAAATGCTCTTTCACTGATTTCCAATTCTTTATAACTGCAGTCAAATGAGCCACCATTCGCATGTCCATGTTTTTTCAGTGTTCACAGTCCTGCTACCATAAGTGTTTAAGAACATTACACATTACATTTGTTCTCTTTCATAAGAAAAATGCCGAACATACATGTTAAAAAGTATGATTTTCATCGGAGGGGGACTTTAAAACCTTTTTGGCCTCTGTGCGGCGTGTTAAAATGTGACTGCCGCCTTCTGATTACAAATGCCGCCACCTGCCACCTGCCGATTTTGCTGGAAAAACTTGCATTTAGATCCCCGCTGTGTGGCATTTTGGGATATGTCATCTCAAACTAAAAAACAGTTATTTCCTGTATAGAAAGTACAATGGCTCTCCATCCAGATTCAACTCTTTTAACTCTATAAAACCATATAATAGGCATTTCGGAGCTCCCTATCTCATTAGCATGATCCAAACTTTCCTTAAAAACCCATTCATCCACGTTTTCTGCCCTGCAGTGCATTATCATTCCACCAGGGGCAGTAAAAGGGCCTTTTCTGGTCATTTCAAAATGGCTGCTTCCATGAAATCTTTAAAAACAGTAGTTAATGTTTAAAATTTAGTTAATTTTTAAAAATTTATAGTAAACATACATTATTTTTTGTCATTTTTATGACTACTGTATTGAAATAATGCTACATTTTCCGATTAAAAATTTCTTTATATTACTGTGTAAAAAAAGTAATTAAAAATGTGTATCAAATTTGAGAAAATGGTCCTTTGTTCCAGAACACGTACATCAAGATCTTTGCATCTTAAGTTAACTTTGTAGTAAAAACCTACCAAATTGTCCAACATGTCATAATTGATCCTGTCTATTTCTCATGAAAAAAATAAGATTATATTAAAAAAATCTTAATTTAGAAAAAAAAATCTGAATTTTCTGTCAATTCTTTGATGCAATGGGTTTTACAAACTGGGTTTGACTTTATTTGCTTCTGGATATTTATACAGTCACTTACTTCCCTGTGATTTTTTTTTAAAGCCTGATTTAGTCAAGTCGCGTGCTGTTTTTCAACCTGTTGTCCTTATCATGCATTTTGATTGCTATATGAACTGCCAAATTATCATCCATCCATCCTCCATACCCGTTTTATCTAGCTTAGGGTCGTGGGATGTTGGAATCTTTCCCAGCTGACATTTGGTGAGCTGCAGTGTACACCCTGGCAGGATGCCAGATTAATAAAATATCCAATTAAAATCAGGCTTTAAATACATTTCTCCCCTAAAAAAAATAAACAAAAACACATTAAAGTTTTAACCAAATTTCTTTTGCTGTATAATTGATTTTTGAGATGTACTTTTTAAATTTCCAATACACTTTAAATGACAAAACAAATACGATTAAAGCTAAAAATAAGATCATAGACAACATTTTCTGTCCTATTTTGTAATTTTTTCACCTACACCTCAAAGTCAAAACAGAGAAACAAAAAGCCAATTTTCATGGCGATGTGATGTAGAGGGTGTCAGGTTTTTTATTATTTTATTTTTCTGGGGCCATTTCACTGGGCTATCAAATTTAATGTGGCAATAATGCACTGAGGTATTTTGCATGTAAAGGCATGAAGCAAAATGTCAAAAATGTCTGCAAATTGGCGGAAAATAATAGATTTCCTTCATTTGTTCCACATGAAAATGAAACGGTAATTTCATCCTCCTGTTGCTCTGTCTTCTGATGTAGCTTTACTCCAATAAATGAGTTTTCTTTTCTCTGATTTCCATGAGAGAGCAACAGCTTTTTGGTAAATACACATGTTTACGATAATCAATAAATATATTCAAATTTTAGCAACGTTTTTTTTACTTAGTGTTTCTTGTTGACGTATAAGGAATATGAATAACTTTTATTTTTCTTAATACATGCATCTTTTAGCAGGAAGAAACTGTTAGCTGGTGTAATCACAACAGAAAATGCAAATTTTCTCACATCTGACATTTTGAAGTCAATTGACTCTCATGAATCTACATTGCCTTCTGACAAGAAATACATCCAGTCATTTTAATGGAAATAAGCATCATAATTAATTCATCACTTCATAAATCTGATCAGCTCATCTCTGTTTTGCTCTCATGTTATGCCATGATATTAAAGCGCACAAACGTTGGGGGGATATTGAAACCTGGCTCGGATGACAAGTGCGTCTAGTATTTGTAGGAGGCTACAAATGACGACTCCCTCTAGAAGAAGGTGGATAAATTATTCCAGCTAGCAAAGCGTTCCTTATCCTTGACCAGTGTGCATGAGGAAATGTAAAACCAAGAACAAACAGATGCCCTCCCGGTGCCACAGTTCCCAGGGGACGTGGAAATCAGAACCGCGGTACCACACATGCAATGCAAGCTCATTTGCAAGGTACATTCAACAGCTACTCTATACTTATGCTAGTCTATTAACACCCACACAAAAGCTCCCACTCTTGCCACAGGATATGATAAAACTGTTAATTATGCTATGACTGGACAGAGCTAAATCGCATTGTTAATTTTACATAAGAACTGTTAGTGCTTGGCAATTTTTTATGGGAAATATGTTCCCCCTTTCCTCTGAAAAATATTAATGCATCAGATGGGTTAAAGTTGTGCCTTAAGGACATTGTCTCATTTATCTATAGACTTTATGTACATTATAGCTTAATGAGTCTCATTTGACATCCCATTATCTCCACTATACTGGATAAAAACGTCTTTTTTTTTGCAAATGCAAACCTTTCAGCTTAATGTGAATGATTTTTTTCTGACAAAGAATTTAAAGGATCTTGAAATTTGTCAAGTACAGAGGAAGAAAAAAAATGAGTTTCACATGCACTGAATGTATTTTCTGCCTCTGTGCACAACAGAAACATCACACATGTTTGCTTTGCATCCACAATGTGTAATTGTGCTGAATGTCCTTGATCTAAACACAGGTGTCTCCTGCTTCCTCTTTGGATGCTTTGAAAAGGGAAGTGCAGAGTTTGGGAAGGTTAGATCACTTTTCACATCCATCTTGTGGTCTTTTCTTCAACCTAATTAATAAGGTTGGGTGTTTAACCCTCCAGGTTTCAACACTTCCACTGAAAGTAATTTTTAGATACTGGCCTTATTCTTGATTGGCCTTATTCTAAATTTTAGAGAAAAAAAAAATCACAGATTAATTACGGAATTATTTTACAAAAATAAATCTTATTTTAAAATCCCAAAACAAAATTAACCCATAAAATTCCAATTTAGTGCATGTGTTTTAATGACCCACTCCGATGAAAATTGTATTTTTAAAAAGTTCCTGTTGCATTTTCTCATGATGGAGAACATACAATGTGTATGAAGAAAACTAGGCTTAAAATAGCTTTTCTGTGTATTTATTTATTCAAATCACTGAGAATCAGGAGCAGATAAAAAAAATGCCATTGGAAAACGGTTGTAGTAGTGACGAAGGTGCTAGAATCAATGGGAAACAAGCTCTGATCCATTCTGATGCATCCACTTGTACACAACTAGATCTATGTATGTCTTCGCTTTCCTTATCTGAGCTGACATCAAAACTATAAAGCTCGAATATTGCTTCACCACTAATTAGGGCTGGGTATCGATAATAATTTTCAGAATTGATTCGATTTGATTCACCAGAGTCTGGATCGATTCAATTCAATTTTTTTAAAATTCTTTCTAAATACATTAATAAACTACTACATGTTTAGAATATATTTATATTAATCTGATACAGTTCACATACTGTAAAATATTAGTGAAATAATGAGATTGTTAATAGCATACATAGTTTCATGGTTTCTCAAAAGGGGAAGCTCTAACAAAATCTTCAGATAGCTAACATTGTAAACATTGTTCTGTTTTTCCTGGAGGGCGTTTCAGTTTGACCACTAGATGGAGCACACACTATAGCAGTTACACTTTTTCCCCACGAAGAATAAGCAAATAATTAGCAAAAATCGGTGCTTTAGACCACAAATGGTTACTTTTTAGCCCCCTTATGAGAAATTCCATTAAATGTTAGCATTAAGCTAGCACGCTTTAGCTTCATGTGCAATCTCTATTCGAATCGATTCATTGATTTTGTCAACCCAGCCCTAACACTAATGTTAGGTTAGAGAAAACATACAGGTGCATTATGGGAAGTGGGGCAGGCTCGCCAACAGTAATGCCCACAACTCAGAAGTGAATTTCTAATGAACTCTCGTCACTTTATCTCCTAGAAAACAACTTTTTTTAAAAAATGTTGTCTTCTAGGACCAACATTTAAAAAAAAATGTTTTGACGTGTAGCCAAATGTGTAGCCATTTTTATTTTTTTAAATGTTGGCTAAAAACAGCAAACTCATAATTAAAAAAATACTTACTTGAAACACTTTTAAAATCAATTAAAATACGATAAGATTGGGAGTTTAAGACACTCCCAATGTGACAACTTATCACGTCATGTATTTAGTCAATATTATTGATTGGAAAAAGGTGGTTTTGACCTGTTGATCTAAAAAACTTCTCTTTCCCAAATTAAAGCCTGGATTTTGCTACCCGGGAAGGCTAATTAAATAAGTACTTGACAAAGAAAAATGAAGCTCCATCATAAATGATTTAGACTGGAATCATATTCCTAAAGGTGCAGCGAAAGAAGGAAAAAGGCGTTTTATGGGAGCTGCGATCCAGAGGCCAATGTTTAAGTCACAGCTCACAAAGGGCAACACTTAGACCTACATGAACTGTAGATTATCATTAGCGCTCGCTTCATATTCTCACTTGATACATGGCCTTAGCAAAACCTTTTTCCATTTCAGATGATAGTTTTAGTTGCTGGTTATCTCTGGTGAGAGGAGTTATTCATTTTTTATAAATAGTTATTTTAAAAATGTATGCACAACACTTTAAAGGCCACAGCTAGCTTTTGCGTTTAAAAGTGTGACTTTAATGTCTTCAAATTACACACATTAATACTAATAAAGCAATTCAGGTCACTTTTATGTTTTTTTTAATGGCTCCATTAGTTACGAAAATAACCCATATTTTCTATTTATTAGGGTAACTTACTTAATGGGCCAGAGACTATTAAAATATGTCTTGTATTGCTTCTTTTTGAATATTTAGTTAGTCAAAAGAAGTATGTAACGTACTCTGATCAGAACTATCAATCATTGGCAAAAAGACAATTATTGTCTCCAAATGAAGAAAACTTTCATCTTAGATGTGCCAAGCAATAACAATAACATTTATTTAATGATGAAATAAATACTTACTGTCGTGTTAAATACTAGCTCACGGAGTATCTCGCTGTAATGCAGTATTAATTATTCTGACAATATCTGGGTTTGTGCTTAAGGGAGCATTAGCCTAAATGGTAGCTAGATTTGGCAGAACCACAACACTAATTCTGTGCTTCGCTGTGTGCTGCATGCGTTCATGTTCCTTCATATTTCTTCTTGGGGGAATTGTGAAAAGCATTTTTAAGCATAGATACACAAGGCAAGAAGAATAAGCATAAGGAAGGAGAAGTGGGCAGATGCTGAATTCATTTCCATGGTACCTGTCTGTGGAGGAGCTGGCAGATGACTCTGATGCAAAGGGATGTGTATGTGTGTCCAAGGTACAGAATACACAGGTAGATTTTTCTCTTGCTTTTACAGTCCCACCGTATCGGCAGAAAGAACAGGAAATTTTAAAGCCTAAAACGTTTTATAAATCACTAATAATACAGTAAATGTATATACCTTATTTAGAATCAGTTTTGCTTCATTATAAAACAACAAAATAAAGTTTTTGCAGTAAACAAAACTGCGTTTTAGGCTCCCCTGTCAAAAGTTTCAAAGGTTCCCAATAAATTTTAACCTTTCATCTGTAACCCACAGTCATATTTTTAATGGAATCTGCTTCCACAAGCTATAGCTCAGATGTACTGACTTAGAAAAATAAATCTATCAGTTAGTAGCTGCAGAATTTGTATTAATAAAAAATAAAAGCCCCTAAAAGACGTACGAGGAAGAGAGAGCGCTTTCATCTGTTCCGCCTGTCACTGCCTCCCCAGCACCATTTTACATTTCATCACAGCATTTATTCTTTTGTATTAGACATTAAATATGATCAACCTAAATTTCATGATTGTGACCAATAGGGATTATCTTAACTTTACAATGGAAGACTAACATTGAAAAAAAAAAAAAACAAAGACTGACTGCTCATTATAAATAGAATCAGAGAAAGCCTAGCAACATACCCACCATGCATCTGGTGTCTGTGAGAGTGGATAAATATTCAGAGTGCATGATAGTGGAAGCTGCACAGGTGCATATATTACCTGTATCAAAGCAGCCAAGAGACTAGAGGGATGGTAAAGGTAAAGACATAAAAGCAATGCTACTTAACCCGCAAGCTTTTGTGCTGCTGCATTGGAACAAAAAATTCTCCATTTTGGATAATAGTGCTATCTTGTCTAAATCTGCAAAACAGCAGCTTTGTTGTTCACTAAATGCACCTGTATTTGTGTATTTGCGTGTGCGCATAGGGGACTGAAGACCTGTGTGGGTTGGTGGCTGATGTTGTTTGTCTGATCAAGTCTTGGGCGTAATGGGCCGGTCCCATCTTTCCGTCAGCAGACACTGACACCATTTAATGTCCAGCTGACCAACCCCAACAGAGAAAGCCAATTTCATCCCACCGAGAGTTCGGCTCCGAGCTCCATTTCTCACTCAAAAACAGAGAAAGGCATTAGCAAAACACACTGATATTAAAAGCGACGCCTCACTTGATTTTATTCATCTTATCTTAGGAGAGCAGGTCTATAAATTAACTGACACTGCAGCCGTGTAAGCATCAGGGCTGAACTGGTAAATATTCCCTTCCTAGCCGACTAAACAACTCTTTCCGTATTTCTTCAAGTGACTGGCCTTAGAACTTGGGTTGAATCAGATTTTGAAATGTACTGAAAAAAAAAGTGTGATTGAATTTACACCTCCCACAGAGTCAAGTTTGGTCTGCCATAATTCCTGAAAGCACACACACAAACACGCATTCACACATACATAAAAGTGAGACAGATAGAGGGAGATTTGCAGATACTTCTGGCACCCACAAGAGTGTTTCCATCCCTGCTCTCCTGAGCATGCCGCAAACAAACAGTTCATAGCAATGTAAATGGTGTGGAAAGTGCCGCATAGGGACATGATGACCACAGTCATTCCCTTCCAAGGCACAGACAAGGAAATGAAAAACATAGCCTCCTCACTCACTCAAGTCCCACATTATTTTTTTATCTGCTCCGTGAGAATTGCTTTCATATTTTTTGAGTTTATATCAACAACAGCTAAATATATCAGTCTCTTTCAGGTCAGTCAGGTTGAAACAGATTGACAGTCGTCAGTGATTAGACTTGGCTCTGTGGATGGTTTGAGAATTGAGAAATATCATTTAACAAGTCTATTTTCAGTTTTTAAGAAAGCACAACCAATAGCTGGGAAAATGGTTCCAAAAAAAAAAAATGGAAGCTGACTGTCATGTTGCACCAGAAATATCTGTCATTTTGCTCTTGAAGGTGTCATGCTTTCTTGTCTCGGTCATGTTTTTTTGGAGACATGGATGCGATGACTCAAATGATCAAACGAGATAGAAACTCAGGTAGGTTTTTGCCATGCATTTGAGTCTGTTTGATGGTTAAATCAGTCAAGAGATGCTAGATTTTTTTTTTTTTTTTTTTTTTACCTCCAGCCGATAGCCTCTTTAATCCCTTTAAACTACCATCTACCCTTCACTCTGGTGCCTCCATGCTGTCTTTGAAACACAGCTCAAGCTGTTTGCAATGTAAAGTGGAGCAAAGTAGTCCGCTGCAGCTGCAGGAGCAGCAGCAGCTTCTAATAACGCTGATGGAAGTGTCTGCATTGACTGCTCCCAGAGGCTGGTAGACTTCTTCTTAACTCCAGCGAGTCGCGGACACGTTCTCGCTGCATTAAATACAAACAATGTCTGGTATAAGAGTCAGTTAGGCATCTTGAAGATGTCCACTCACCCTTGTCAAAAGGCTGGCCATTAACTGCCACCGCTTTCATCTTGAGGGCCTCCTTGGCAGATGTGTCGCAGTGTGAGCCTTTATTAGTATCCTGGTCACTATCAGCCTGGTCACTATCACCATGGCCACTGTCTCTGAGGCTCGCTCGTTCTGCATCCTTAAATGTTGAACTGCAGCCGAATAGAAGGAGGGAGAAATCAAACATAACGTGCCATTAGTTCTGTGTGAGAACTTCCTGCTTTGATAGCAGGAGTTTGTGGGCTTGCTATACGTACTGGTCAGGAGGTATTTGGACCCTGCTCTTACCTTTGAACAAATGGCTGCCTGCTGCCAGAATAATTGGGCTCTGAGGAGAAATTTTCAGTCTAGAAATGAAAGTGAAAACAGTATTAAGCAGGGGGACCGCATTAAAATTCATGACAAAAGCAAAACACAACACAAGATTCAGAAAAGAAAAGAGAAGAAATGCCCCTCGTCTGAATTTGAGACCCAAAAAAGGTGGTAGATGTTGTTAAAAGAATTACGGGGCACCTGTCGGTAATGGCGGCAAGATAAAGTGCCGACCTCCACTGCGACCATATGTGTTTTCCTTGGCAAGGCAAATGGTCCGAGCATTAGCCGCTGTCATCAGCATCCTTTTGCCTCTCTTTTGAAAGTAATGTGTTTGTGTTGATCACACCCACATACACTAGTGACTGGTGACAGTGCCAGGCCTTGTCATCTGCGCTAGCGTCTCCAAATGAGACTGTCTGCGAGACTGTCCTAGATATTTACTTCGTTTACAACACATAATTCTGTTGTGCTAAACACCACTACACGCCCATGTTGTCCAATTTGCATGTTAGCTGGCTCAACCCTGCCATCTCTACAAGGCAAGGCTGGAGCCTATTAATGGCCCCATCGTGCCAATTTTGGACGCGGATGGTTGGATCTGGCACATATTTGTGGAAGGGGGGGGGGCAAAAAATACGATTGTAAGGTTATGCTGTGTGCATCTTGCTGTCTGGTGCACATTGGTTCAGTAATGTGATCGGACAAGCTGCTCAAACACCTGTCCAATTCCACATTTCAGGCGAGGTTTTCCTTTTTTTTCCCCCTTCTTCCACTCTAAAGCTGTGAATCTGGCAGGGTCACTGCAGCCTTGTTCAAGACTCACACTGTTTTCGTGTCTAACTCAGAGGACTTTCAGGTTATGGAGACCAACTGTGCCATTTTTGCAGGAGAAGATTGAGAATGAAAAAATTAGAAAGTGATGCTCTGGGGGGGAAAAAAGACCCCTTTTTTTAAAATAGATGAATGCACTTCAGCACCAGGTTGCCGTATTGTGCTTTATATTCAGAGAATACATAATAGGAACAGTAATAAGTGAATTCCAGTCCTCCCTTTTCTTCAATTCCTTTTCTTTTGTCAGATTTTCGTGTCAAAGCAGCGTGTGCAGATAAGTGAGAATAATGCTCAGATGATGAATATAAAGGAGCATTCCCTTACCTGGATCACTGACATCCTGTTTCCTGACGTGTCAGAGCTCAGCCCGGCAAAGCTGGAGTGGCACCCTGACCTAGGGACGGTCAGGCTGTTGGAGGTGGTTTTCAGGTACATGACCTCTGACCTGGGCAGCGTGAGCGGCAGAGGGCTCTGGTAGTCGAAACATATTGGTGAGGTGATGAGAGACGGGCTGCTCACCACGTTCATCCGACTGGCAGAATCTCTCTCCTCCATCTCACTCTGCACCAGCATGATGTCACTCTTGTTGATCCTTTTCTTTTTTCCCTTCCCCACTGGAGTGTTGGAGTACTCAGCCATGCGGCAGTTATAATTCCCACTCTCCTTATCGTGATGCTTGGACTTGACAGCGATGGCGGTCATGACGGCTAAGAGCATGACAGAGATAATGCAGAGGATAACAATAAGGGGCAGGGACACATCCCAGTGCTGTTTTTCCCCACTCGCGCTGGAACCCCCTCCTGCCGCTGTCTCTGTGTTCACTTTAATGATGAGCTTAGCCACGGCAGATAAGGGGGGCTTGCCATGGTCAGTTACCCTCACCACCAGCTCAACTACTGGAGCAATCTCCTCCCAAAGAGCATGGGCTGTTCTGACCTCTCCTCCCACTGGATCTATCTCGAACAGGTGGTCGTCATTTCCCTCTGTGATTTCATAGGTTAAATGGCCACTATCTCCATGGTCATGGTCCACTGCTTTCACTGTAGCTACAATGTACCCAATCCCCACGTTTCTAGGCACTGGGATTTCAGCTGTGTCATTTTGCAGAAGTGGTAAAATAATAACAGGGAGATTGTCATTCACATCAAGAATATTGACTCTGACTGTGGAAGTGCTTTCCATGTGAGGGGAGCCGCCATCTTTAGCCTGAACTTTGAACTCGAAGGATTTGGTTTGCTCGTAATTGAAAGAGCGAGACGCGTATATGGCTCCGTTGGTGGGGTTAACAGACACGTAGGTGTACACCGACACGTCTCCTATGTGTGACGGCAGTATGGAGTAGGTCACTGTGCCGTTCCGACCTACATCTGGATCGTGGGCCAAAATAGAGCCCAAGTACTCCCCTGGGATGTTGTTCTCAGGCACCTGCAACACGTACAGTGACTTTGTAAAGCGTGGCGCGTTGTCATTCTCGTCCAAAATTTTTACAGTGAACGACCTGGTATTGTTCAAAGAGGGGATACCATTGTCTCTCGCCACAATTGTCACATTGTATTCGTCTCTCATCTCCCTGTCTAGAGGTCTGTCCGTGAGCAGAGTGTAGAAGTTATCATTGTTCTCCTGCAGCCTGAAAGGTACGTTTCCCAGAACTCTGCACTGAAGTTGACCGTTACGGCCAGAGTCTTTATCAGTCACTCTGACGAGCGCTATGACAGAGTCTGGAGGGGCCGCCTCACTGATGGCCCCCTGCCGGACAGAAACAAAACTTATCACTGGCGAGTTGTCGTTTTTGTCCTGAACTTTGACGGTGATTTTGCAGTGGCCTGGTATCGGGTTGGGCCCCATGTCCTTAGCCTGCACATCAAACTCAATGATTGGATTCTCCTCAAAGTCAATCTCTCCCTGGACCTTGATGACGCCAGTGTTGGGATCTATGGAGAACAAATCTTGTATTCGCTCAGATGCATATCCAGTGAAGGAATAGACGACCTGTCCGTTGCTTCCCTCGTCTTGATCGGTGGCGTTCAGATCTATCAGTATTTTTCCCGGGGGTGAATTCTCCGGGATCTCTATCACGTACGAGGATTTTTCAAAAACCGGACTGTTGTCATTCGAATCAGTCACTCTGACG
Organism: Oryzias javanicus; assembly: GCA_003999625.1. NCBI lineage: Eukaryota > Metazoa > Chordata > Actinopteri > Beloniformes > Adrianichthyidae > Oryzias > Oryzias javanicus. Next base: position 10,114,709 of record CM012457.1, on the reverse strand, counting down.
TTGATCTGCATGGAGCCCGATCTCGGATACTCCCCGCCGTCAATTGCAGTGAGAAGGAGGGTGTGATGACTCTGATCCTCCCTATCCAGAGGTCTCTGAACCACCAACTCTGGATAAATCGTTCCATCGCCCCTCACTTTTAAATCCAACGAGAAAGTGTTGTAATCATCTCTTGTAACCTGATAGGTCTTTATCCCGTTTTCTCCCGAATCTAAGTCATGTGCAATGGTCAGAGGAAAGCGAGTTCCAGCAGCCGCATTCTCCGAAATATCAATATTAACGTGATCTGAGGGAAAACTGGGCGAGTTGTCATTTATGTCCTGTATATCAATCTTGATCATGCAGATTTCCTTGTCGTTGGCAAACACCTCCATGGAGAGCTGGCACTTTGGGTTGCGCCTGCATAATGTCTCTCTGTCAATCCTTTGTTTGGTAAAAATTAGTCCACTCTCGGGGTCAACATCCACAAGATGCGGTGCTGAATTCTCCAGCACTCGGAAGTTGGATTTCTTCCCTCTTTCGATGGTCCCATATCCAGCATCTTTCGCTATATTGCCTATCACAGTTCCAGGTCCCTGCTCCTCTGGGACAGAATAATTGAGATTTTTCAGAGTGAGGGCTTTAACCCACAAAAGGAAAAAAATGGGTACAGAGAGACGCATCCCTTCTACACAGCAGAGGCAGACAGAAAAGAGGGGGAGAGAAAAAAAAAATCCTCGTTGACTTTCAACCTGTTGATTATGGCAAACCTAGAGAACTAAACCCACAACAGGCGCTGATCTCCCTCTAATTAGGCATTAAACCAATTCCTTGTCTCATTTTAATCGTCTCTTAACCTCTTTCACGTGATGAACTCTTTCTGTAAACAAAGATGACCGCCCAACGACACCTGATGGATGAATTAAACATCAAATCCAGCACGGCGCTCCATGTATCCTCTTTTTTTTTCTTCCAAAATAAAAGACTTAATTAATAATCGATGAGAATAAAGTATTATTATTCCATAGTGCTTCCAAGGTTAAAGCGTTTGGATCTCTGTGGTGAAGGTTAGACGGCGGCTTACAAAAGCGCATTGCCCTCATGCGACATCTACACCTAGGCTACTGCAAACACTGACATGGCTATTCAAAATGCAGCATTGCCCCCGATGTTACCATTCACAGCGCATCTACTTTTCCCCCCTCTGTGCGGCACACTGTTGCATATATGCCTTCCGTCCGCGTCGCACGCACAAAGTGGGAATAAAAAGCAGGATGTGGAGCTTGATCCTCCCGTCCGAGCGTTCTCTCTTCTCCTCCCCGTCATTCAAGAGCATCAACCGCACGGATGCGACTTTTGCCCGATGATTGTCCTAGAACCAGTCCAGTAATCCCATAATCCAGTCCAATTGGATCCGGTGCTCCCGTATCCTTCATTCGGACAACACTCCTCTTGGAAAACGGTGAAAAGAAAGATGCGCCTTTTTTTTCTTGTTTTTTTTGTGTCTTTATTTTATCTTATTTCAGATAATCTAAATCAATCGCTCCTCCTGCGCGCAGTTCTCTCCGCGTCAACTGTTGAAACCTGCTCCTCTCCTCACAGTGAGCCGATCTGACCGGAAACCCCTCGACGCCCTCAGAACAGACTCCTGTGCATCTCTCGCAGCATTTAACATAGTTTCTGATCGTCTTCCAGCAAATGAGTGAACGGTGACAGATCTCGCCTCCGGGGGGTTTCTCCAGCACGTCTGGCAAGATCGCATGAAGAAAGGCTGTTCTAGTGCTACGTGATTCATTTACTGATGTGCGCGCAGCGCGCAGCAGCATCACAGACGAGCGTGCTGCTGCTGCTGCTGGTGCTGATGCTGCTGCCGCTCCTGGATGTTGCACCTAATACATGTGGATGGGGACGAGAGATTATATAGAGATTGATGAAATGTGCCGGCCAGGGATTTAGAAGAAGTAGAAAGGACTTGACAAGTGGTCATTTTAAGAGAGAAGTGGAACAGATGGCCAACGCAGTGTGGAAAATGTAATATTAAAGCTGACAAAACATTTTGTCAGCTTTGGAGAGTAACTGAGAGCTCTATGTTCTCAGTATCTTTGAAGCCAGGCATCGAGAAATAAATGTTCTGTTCTATTACTGAAAACAGTAGGCTCACACCTGTCTCTTTCTCTGCTCTTTGTTGAAAACTCATAAGATTAAAAAAGAAGACAGACTGTGGGTGTTTTTTTAAGATAATCTCTGCAAAGGACATAAGAAGGCTGCTTATAGGAAAATAAAAAAATAAATAAATAAATAAAAGGTTTATTTCACAGCTCAAATATCACAGCTGTGTGTACAACCTGCCTTATGAAGCGATCACATTGCCTTATCCGCATCAATCTCATATCTTACACTGAAAAAGATGGACTGACATTTAGTTCGCCCAGCACTCCAACAATATGATATTTGCATTTTTGCTCTCTTGACCACGTCTCAGTGAGGCGTGCAGGCCTCCTCGGTGACGCAGGCACCCTATGAGAGCAATTCTGCCAGGAAGCTGTGTCAACATCGGGGTACGATCACTGTGGCCTGCCTCCCCGTTTAATTTCTTGCTGCCCGGGATCTAAATCAACCTTGAGTTTCTCCTGAGTTCATTTTCATTGTCTGGAAACATGGCTGCTTTCCTCCTCTGGGGAGCATCAACTTTGGCTGGCCGGGGTGCAGCCTGCATAAATTGCCCATTTCTGCAGGTAAGAGATAAGGACAACAAAGGGAAACTAATTATCATTCAGTCTAAGTTAAAACCTCAGGAAAGAGCCGCTATTGACAATTGTGTCTGCATTGTCACAGTCATACCATTTAATATGATCTGAATTCTGAATGCAGTGGAGGTTCATATCCCTAATAAATGGGACAAATCTTAATGTGAAGCCCCGGCTGCTTTGTTCTCCTCAAAGCTGATGACTTTTTACCTCATAAGTCTTTCTAATGAGACCAGCGCCTGACGTGGCAGGAACTACATCCATTAGCACATCTTAGGCTGGAAATGCATGTTGTTTTGCAACAGATTGTTGTTTGCATTAAAGTACACCTCACTCATGCTGCAAAAGCCCACCTGTTGTCGGTCCAGGTGGAAATGACGAACCGTGGCAGCAGCCTGCTCCATTTGGACACATTTTTTACATCTTGACATCTCACTCATGTGATTCACTTACCACGCTGCACTGGCATGATTAAAGGTGAGATTAAATTGTTTATCATTCTGTTTTTGCCCCTGTCTCTGGTTGTGGCTCACTTCAAGCTGCACACCGGAATACTGATGGTGGTGAGTGGAAATGATGATCAACACAAGCCACCGAGTCTCGCTGTGAAGTAAATGCATAAATGCAGGAACAAGTTGTTCTTGGAACAAATCTCCCCACCAGACATTTCGCAAACATGTTAATTACCTGATTGAAATAGAGGGAGGGGAGGCGGTTATAAAGGAGACACAACCGCACTGCAAAAACCTCAGATGGTTAATAATTTACGCATGACAACAAAAACCAAGCAGCAAAAAAAAAAAAAAAAAAAAAAGCAAGAGTCAGTCCAATAGCAAATTATTGGAACGAAGTGAAAAGTCATTATATCAGCACTGGCTTTTGTAGTCCACCACAGTCTGATTTTATCTCGCAATAATGATCCATTTCTCTGCATATTCCATGTCATGACTCCTCTGGGGGTACAAGTTTTAAAGGGACAGTTCATTAAATCTGCTATTAAAAAAAGAACTTTCTGTTTTACTCGTAACTGTCCAAGCAGATTTTTTTTAAATAGTTTTTCCAATTCAAGGTGTTGATAAGTTTTCTAAAAGTTCTGCTCTTCTTCAGCCAGCACAACGCAATTAAACTTGGATAATAGAGCCCTCCTTCTATTTAAAGTATGGGGTTGTGTTATCTTTGTATAAAGAAGACTAATCAGATAACTTTGTGGAAAATTCTCTTTTTAGCTTTTTTAAAGATAATATTAACATTCTGTAAAATGAAGTCAACATCTGCATTATTTAAAGTGCTGTTTGAAAAAAATAACTATACAAATATTCTCTTAGCAAATTTGTAGCCTATTTGGGCATTTCAGTGTAATAGTGTGGTGCAGACATAAATCTAAACTGTTTCCTTGTTTAGTCACTTTGACAACAATTTTTACAAGGAAAATGTCAAAGGTTCTAAGAGAAGGGGAACCAGACTCTATTCAATATAATTTTTCAGTTTTTTTTTCTTTGTAAAAGCTTTACTTTTTAAATTTTTAATAATGTGCTGCAACAATTTTGTGTAAAGAACAGTGCCGGCCTCAGGCATAGGCGACCAAGGCGGCCGCCTAGGGCGGCATCTGCTGGAGGAGGTGCTAAATCTCAATGTTTATATAATAGTAGTATTTTTTTTAAGTTTCACACACCACTCATTTAATGGAAAAATAAAAAAAATAATGATCAAAAAAACATAAATAAAATAACTCAAAAGTTTGATATAATCAATAACTCTTCAGTGCAGCGCCCCTCCCTTCCTGACGCTACCGCTGTTTAGGCTAGATTGCGGGGAAAACTTTAAGGTAGGAAAAACAAGCCCTCAGGGATAGGATAAAGGGAAAAAAGGAAGAAAGTGGAAGAAAAACGGGCTCAAAGCAGAGGTTTCGCTGTTTTACTTATAAAAAATTGTTTGGAATATCGTTTTGGTCAAAAAAGAGGAACACAGTTGAAATGCACCTACTTTGCTCTAAGGCATATCCTGAACCCCAGCTAGGACAATCACTTTAAAGTCCCAGATAGGGGCGGAATATTTTATATTTTCCCAGGACGCCATGCAGCCCAGGGTCGGGCCTGGGCACTGCTCCTGGTCCAGCTCTGATGTGGACCCCAGAGTCTTTACAGATCTTGAAAAATGCAAGAGGCACTCACACTGCATCCAGTCCGGCCTGGCCTCAGGGGCGCTCCAGATCCATTTTAATGGCTTCAAATTTTTGCCGGACGGCGGAGCTGTACCCTTTTTTGTGAAGTTGGGGGTATTAAACCGGAAATCATTTGAGTGGTACATTTTTCAAAATAAAACAAAATGTTCTTCTGTTCTCACTGTTTTCCTCATGTTGTACACATTGTAAACACTGTGACAACCAACGCAAATCTATTGTTTGTTAGTTGTCTGTAATGGAAAAAAGAAAAAAACATTTTATTATTAAACGTTTGTGGTGTAAGTTTCTAAAATAAAAAAAAGCTAATTTATTGTATTTTTCAAATCACGAGGGATACTTAAAACACTGGAATTTGTCAAAATGTTTACTCCTTGATTATCACACCACCATGGCTGCTGTGCTATGGAAGCTCACAGTGATTTTGTTTTTCCCTTACTTTTTTAAAACTTTACCTAGTTACTTTTTTAAACTAAAAGCTTTGTATTTTTCTTTTACCAGAGAGCCACAATGGAGAAACGTGGCTCTGGAGCTGCAGGTTGTAGAGCCCTGACCAAGGGTTAGCCTCCAATGATATCCCATCATTCATCCCATCATTCCTTTGTTTACACTATCCCCTGCTAGTTTACAGCCCCTCACACCCACATTAGTGGAGCAACAAAAGAATTATAACCAGATGCCAACTCGAACAAGGAAAACATCTACAAGAATGGAGTGGAACAGAAAGACTTCCCGCCATTTTCACTTTTCTACATTACAACTGGAAGCTTTCTTAAACATCATTTTTAATCTGATCCTGATTCATCCTGATTTGAATCCTAATTTTTTTTAAGTAAAATATGTCTCCCATCATGACAAAAATGCAACAAGAACACGTTAAAAACAGTATTTTGATTGGAGTGAGTCTTCAAAAGAAACATAATTAAACCTGCCAAACTCTGTACTCAAAAATATTTTCAATCAGTACTATGAAAAAAAAAGAATCCGTGGGGTTTTATACTGCCTTAAAAAACATATTCACACTGGCAAATTTGTTGTGTATTAATGGAATTTCAGATGAGACGAGGCTGACACTGTTGCTCTGGATGGCACGCTGCTTCATTAAGATGAACATGGGAGCTGTTGTTTATTTTTAGTCAATCCCACATACACCACCCTGCTGTCATAATTCGCTGGCATACCAAATGTGCATTAATCTGCAGCTGAAAATAGTCCTCAAGAAATGCCCTATTTAACAACAAGTCCTTCAAACTGAACACCCAAATGGGTCATTTGTACCAGCCCTCTGAAACCGGCCATAAAAGCATATCAGCTATACAGTTGACAGGCCGCAGATAAGCTGCCGGGTGTATACGACAGTGTTGTGGTAAAGGTTTGTTTGTTTTGGGGAAAAGTCTTTTTTTTTTCTTTCTTTGACTCTTTGAAATCCCGCTTTGGAATGAAAATGCTGCTGCCATCCTTTTCCATGGAAGTGCAGAGATAAGTGAGCATCTAAAAGGATACAGAGATCTTTGTGCCCTGTTGAATATGCATGTTGTTTCCATTTCAGACAACAATATTTTGGAAGAGTTTCATTTGAGGGAATCACCAAAGTAAACTTTTAAACTTCGGAAGGCTCAGTTTTCTGTCAATTTGACCATAATTTACAGCTGAAACAAAAAGCATATTTTAAGGTTTGAGCTCGATGCAAAAAGAAGACAGAAAAAGTGGAGAAAAATAAATATATTTTACAAACCCTAGCAGCTGAAATTCAAATTTTTCACATGTTCTTGTGGAACTTTCTGATACTAAAAGGAAACATATTAAGAAAATTAATCCTAAGATATCATTTTTTTAGTATTTCTTTATTAAAATTCTTGTGAATTAAGAGCAGATGAAAAAAATGCTGTTTGAAAAAGAGACCATATTGTTACAGTATCCTGGCATTGTTTTTAAAGAGGCTATAGCATGATTTTCTTAAGCCTTTCAGAGTGATCTATATCCACATACAGGTTTATGATCATATATTACCTTTGGAACACCAAAAAAACAATTATTTTCCTGAGTTTTTTTCTACCCAGAAGTAAAATGACTGGAATTCTGAAGCTCCGCCTACTGCCGCGTGTGGGTGCCACCCATTTTATGATGTCATCCATGAGCTGTTCTTTGCAGCGTGTCTGCGTTTCACCCACAAAAATAAACAACTAGGGCTGGGTTGATAAAATCGATTAATTGATTGGAACAAATCTAAGCTTAACAGATCAATAATCAACTCATAAAATATAGATCGATTTAGCACATAAAGCTAAAGTCATCGAGTTCTATGCTAACGTTTAATGAAATTTCCCAGAAGACGGCTGATGCTAATGCTCGACCCAAAAAATACATTACTGACTAAATGAACATCTTTATAAACTCAAAGGCAGGAATTTTCCGAACTCTTTTAAGGAAATATTTTTTTAAAGCAACCATTTGTGGTCTAAAAAAACCTTTTTGCCCATACTTTCTTCTTCTGGAAGACGCCTCGTCTCTACTCTGGTTCACAACACAAATACACTCGTCGTCTGCACGTCCACGTAAAGAGACAGAAAAGCTAGTAAGAAGCGTTTTTTGCTGTGTTAAAACAAGCATTCTAACAAGTATGGCGTCAGACCATTTCTTCCTGTTTGATTACATGACAATGGTTGCTTTACATTTGTCCTGTTGCTTCATTTCTACTTTGTTTACATCACGTGACCACCGGCTATGGTGGCTGTTTTGGTTCAGTTATTCCGCTGCCAGACCACTTTGTGGTATTCAGACTGAAGAATCTCAAAGCGAACTGAAGCTAAGTGTTACTGGGAATTAACTGAGACTAACTCAAGAGATGGATCGGACAGTGGTTCCTGGTCCCGGACCCGGGTTCGCTTAGGTGTGGGCAGAATGAAAATTTGCTCTGGATTTTTGGGGGAAACTAACTCTGAATCATTTCATTTTAAAGGGTAACCAAACCTTTAATCAACATTTTTTTTTTGGTTGTTGACCTCTATAAATGGGTCTTTAAAAGTGCTCTCTGTTTGTCATTGCCAGAGTGTTGACAAATAAACTTGTTTAATTTTTAAAAATATAGTCAAAAACCATCTGTGTGCTGCCCCCTATAGATTGAAACGAGGTATTACATTTGAGTTCTGTGATTGGTCAAACCATTTGAGTCCCATGTCATTTCATAAGACCCACGGCATGATAACAGTCCTGTTCCCCAGCCCCACCCCTCTGACTGCGTTTTCAAATTTCGGCTGTGGGCGGAGTCAGCCTCCAACTTCCCTTTTTGGTTAACGTTTAAGCAGACCAAAAGTGTCCAGTCTGAATACACAACAAGTCTTAAAAGTGGACAGTTATTTATTTATTTTGTTTAAAAACGGCACAATGGGAATTCTTTAAAATAGATCAAAATGTGATCGGAGTGGGAGTTGAACTTTTTAAAGTTTGTCATATTTTTCTTTTTGCCTGGATAAATGAATACAAGAGCAGATTTGATTTGGTGTAAATGTCTTTCAGTTTACAAATGGAACGGTTTTTGAAAGTGTTAATTGAAGGTACTGTTTCCAAAAATGACTTTATCTTCTCTTGTTCTCAGTGCGAAGAATATTAGCCGCTTGTCTAAAGCGTACCTCTACCATGGTCAATGCTCTGACAGTTGGATAAATCCAAAAGTTTTTCCTTGTCATCGTTAGGGCATACGCTAGACTTTAATGAGTTCCTCACTCATGCGCGTTGTCCAATACCGAATCATTAAAAACAATATTAACTTTGAGTGTAGTTAAAACAAAAGAGTGAGGTCTAGCACCGTTCACAGACGAGTTCATTTAACTAAACAGATCTAAGAAGCAGGCTTCTGTATCTGGGGTTCTGGTAATAAGGTTCATGCTTATGTGTTGTGTAGCAACATCAAACCAGCTCCATCTGTATCACTGGTCAACTGCAGACTGTTCATTATCAACATGTCTGTCTGTTTGTGGCTCTAAGCTAATTTGAGCTGCTCCTGCTAGACGGCTTCAGTCATTATTGGAATGAGAAGGCGACGCCTGCGTTTGGAGATCAGCTCGGATTTTCGAGTCTCACTCACAGAAAAATTCCCTTCCATCACCGACGGTAAATATTTTTCACCACAACTAATTTGCACTGCTTAGTGAGCCTGAGCTATAATCCTCCCAGATCATGATCACCAAGGATCATGGTTTGGGAGTAAATAAGGTTTACATAAACCTTAGAGGATTTTGTGTTATCAATTAGTAGCAAACAGCTTGTTTCCCTTGTCTATTGTCAGAAGATTTTGAAGTTGGGGATCAAAAGAAAATTCATCTCGCCAGGGTTCAGTTTATACATTTTTTTGGCTGAAGCTCAGTCATTTGGACCAGTCGGCATTCTGGCAGCTGCATTCAGCTTCCAGGTGTAAAGAAAATTGACCATACTTGTGCTCATACAAGCTATTTTCTAGTGCATCTATGCGTATCTTGATAGAGAAAAAAAAAGGTTTCTTGTGCTTGATAGAGGTGGAAAACCTTCCATATTATCTTTCTCTCTGTTCATCTTCCCGAAAATCTAAGACTTTTTTAAAGTCTTTACTGAAACCATTAAAGCATGAAATAGTTCTGGTTCATAGAAACAAATTCTAATCATCCGACAAATGAATGCACAAATTTAATTAAAAAAAAAGCCTCAATTTACATTTCCCATAGTGCCTTTTTATTGGTAAGCTTTTATCATATTAATATTTACATTTATTTTTCCTCCATGTGAGGTTTGACCGTTGCTCCCTTAATTATGTGATCCTGTTGCACTCTTTGTCTGCGGTTATGGTAAGGGAATTGGCATCATTTTTTATCTTATAACTTGAGTTATCTTCTTATTATCAGTAAGATACACTGGGGATTTAATTTTCTTTCACAGATTTTCCATACGTTGAGTTAAAATTTACAATAAAACTGCTTTAATGAAGAGGTCCTTGAACAGGTGAGTGTTCGCTGGAGTACTTGCAGAGTTTATTTCTACTAATGGAGAAAGATAAATAACAATAATGAGTGAAATATGCTTCTGCTCCTTTCTATACTGACTTCTGCATGGGTTTTATTAGCCAACTGGATGCACTGTCAGTGGCTCATTGATCTGATGTATTGAGTAAAGTTCAGCCGTGATAGACAGATGCTTGATCCAGTCACCTTTCATATGTCTTTTGAAACTGCCTGCCCTTTTCCACATAATGTTTCCGCAGACATCCTCCAGAACAGTTCATTAACAAACCTCAAGGCGTTTCAGGTTTATGGAAAGGTCGTTGTCAAAAGAAAGAATGTTGACTTGATCAGATTAAAAAGGCAAATAAATTGACTTCTTTCCTTCTTAATGTCTAGTGTTTAGACAAAGAATCCATTTACCTGGTGCTGCTTTGAATGGAATGAAAGAGTTTTCATTTGAGGACTGGAACGTATTCAGGTTTCAAGTAGATGCGCCACATTCCCAACCAGTTATATACAAAAGACAAGCTTCTGGCGTCTTGATTGAAGCTCATTTAAAATTAATAGGAAGTCAAGTGTTATTCACAAAGTAACCACTAGGGGCTTGCTCCAGAGGGAATTAAGGGTGAATTCTGACTGGAAATATTTGATTTGCTTGAAGTAAACCAGAGTTCGTAATAATGCGAACAAAACCAAAATAGACCCTGGTCTGGGACCAGGAACCGCTCTCCAACCCATCTTTGTTTGACATGAAACTCATCGCTTCTTACACTGTTTTCCCTGCAATCTGTATGTCATAAACTTTGTACCTTCACAGTCAATGTCTCCTCAGGAACCGCCTTGCAGCATGCCTCTGCCGTACCAAAGTAGCGAGTAAAAAGTGTCGTACCTGACCACGTTCAAGATTGGTCAGCAAACTAAAAAGTTTTAATAACTGAACAACCCGACAAGGATTGCCAGGTGTTGGACTTCCATTATTCTTTCAGTCGTCGCATTGCTCCCCCCTTGTAATTCCTGACCAATGACTGAAGTGATTTTTTGTCTCGTGGTTTGATGAAAAAGTTTTGGTTTGAAACAGAAATGTTTGTTGGACGGCAGTCGGAATACTGACCAAAGGCGAAGTTCAAGACTCAATCCGGACCAAATTAAGCGGACTCTTCTGGACCAAAGAACTGTTCCAGTCTGAAAACACCCTAAATTAGTGTTATACTAATGTAATGAACTTTAAAAAAAAAAAAACTTAAAGCTTAGTTAAAAAAAAGAAAAATCAATTGACTCTGTAGTTAATTTAAAGATCCATTCCAATGAAAATTGTGTATTTAATATGTAGTTTTTGCTTGATGGAGGACATACATTATATAAAGTATATTAAGATTTATGTAGCATTTCCGAGTATCTCTTTATTCAAATCATTGTGAATCGAGAACAAATAAAAAATGCAGTAACAGTGATATAGGTGCTACAGTCTCCTTGCTTTGCTCCATTCCAATACATCCACTTGCAGACAAATAGATTCATGTACGTCTGTTTTCCTCGTCTGGAAAGCTCCATCAGTCTTTTTTGTTACATCCATAATGTTAAATTGGGGGTGTGAGGGGCTGCAAGATAGCAGGAGAGAGTATAAACAAACAAATAATGCGAAAGGAGGGCAGACTTACTGTCTCAACAGTTCCGCCTATAATTAAGTAGTAAATTTCCGAAGTCCTAAAAAACAACACACATTTTTTATTTTGGTTTAAAACGGGAAATTCCTTATTAAAATTCCAATGGGGATACTTTTACAAGAACTCAAAATATGATTGGACTTTAACTGTTCCTGAAATTAGCTTACAAACAGGAAAACACTATTTTTTTTTATTTAAATGTGACTCTTTCAGTTTTTTTCTCCACAGAACCATTACTGGATACATCAGGCTTGTTTATACAAGCTATTCACTGATTTACCAAAAGGTCAGCGTTTGGTGACGTGTTTGTGGAAAAAATTGGATCCAAATGAGTCTGTTTCACACGTATAGATGACCACATCTAATGACCGTGTCATTTCTTCCTGATCTACGATGTTTAACCTGATCGGTAAAGCTTATTTGGCTTCATAAACGAGCAGTAAACAGACCGTCCACAAGTTAATATATCATTTCTTTGTTCGAGCGTCCATCTATTTCTACACTCCCTTTAAAATATTTAGGATCGCCTGGGGCTGGCGCGTTATAGCGATCACCAATCAGTCAAAAGACTACAAAGACACCCATGCTTTCACCATAATCACTAATTACCTCGCATGCATGTTTTTGCAACCGACGAATACTAATAAGGTAGATGTGTTGTACACATGTACCTGGGTTCATGTTTAAACATATACATTTAAATGTGAATATTTACTGTTTATGCTGTTGGCTGACAAGATGCTCAACATGTTTTGCTTTAAAAATGACAGAATTTCTTGTCTGTGTGGGTTGTAAGAATATTTACTCTTTGCTTTATCCTTTAAGTTTTTAAATTATGTCAAGAAAAATCCTGTTTTTTGTGAATACTTCCTTTGCAGTTAAATAAATAACACTGAAACAGTTAAAATTCAAAGCACATGCAGCTAACCAGAGCTTTCTTGCATGTCATTGTCTCTTTTCCTCTCCACTGTTCAGGCGCACCTGTATAATAAACACAAACAAGTTAAACAGAATTTAATAATTTATGGATGCAATTCTTCTTTTTTTTATTCATTAAAAAAAAAGAGATTAATCTTTCGCTGGTAATAGTTAGTCCTCCATTCCTGTAGCTTGACAGTAGGCGTGCAGGATTTGTAAATACACCTAAAAGGCAGAGCTGCTGCTGCCTTGCCTGTTGTTGTGCAAGAAAAGCTGCCTCACACATCTCACAAGCCTTGTTATCACGATACATGTCGAATAAATTATTTTCGTTTCAGAGCAGCTGCATGTAAATGAAAATCCTCCAGAGTCAACGTGCCAGATTCCCAACATCATTTTTTTTTTTTTTTTAAAGAACTCAATCTTTCTTCACCAGAGTGCAAGGGTTAAGGAGTTGATGTTTTTCACTTCGAAATTTTAAAACGATTCCTTTGAGACTCAGAAGTTCAGACCAACCTCTGCCAAATTTTCTAAACTTTTGAATTCTGCATGACAATCAGTGCAGCTTCTCCAAACTAAATCCTGAACCGATTTCTATGAACTGTTTATTCTTTGAAAATATTTAGCCAAATATGATAATTAAAAGATTTATTCATCAGTAAGTATGTGAACAATAAATTCATATAGACCTTACCATCATTTCTGAACACATGAAAACATTTTCTTGAGGAAATAGGAGGCTAGTTATAGTATTTGGTGAGTGCATGCATTTATTCATTGCTCTTTTTTTGTTGAATTTTTAAACACAAAACAATTCCAGGTGAGTTATAAATGAGATGGTAATGTATTGCGTGGTGGTGGTGCGACTAAGCACACCCACGATGTATACATACCAGTAAATCTATACTATTTATCATTTAATCATTACGATTTAATAAAGAGTCCTGCGTTCAGTAGAACAAATTGGTGGTTTAATTGTAAATTGCCTGAGTTGCACAGACTACAGTAGTGCAAGCAAAAAGAGGAATTACTCCTAGACTAAATATATATTGATTATTCATTCCAGCAATGACCTCGTGTCCTAGCCTGTTAGACCTCAGCACTTTCAAATCCACCACGCAGACTCCAGCTTCTGCTCAAATATCTGAACAAGCTCAAAACACATGTTTGCAATCTTTGACGATCGAACAAATATCATTTCGTTTTGGAATGTTTGATTTCTGTCGGATCGATTTGGCAGCTGTGCAGAAAGCCCAGTTCTTCCTCCGATAATTCAAGTCATCACAGCTTCCCTTAAAGCCTTCAAGGTTTAAAAACTCTTCACCTGAGTTTCATTGAAATTCAAACTCCCCCCTTCCAAAAAAAAGAAAAGAAAAACAGAGGACACTCCCAGAGTTGGATATTGAAGTGATACTTCAATTTCATGACACAGCTCTGTGGGAACATTGTGTTGCTGCAATTGTGGGGATGGAGGACAAAAGACTGAACGAACAAGAGGAGCAGATAAAATCGGCCGTCTGTCGACACAAGATCAAAATCAGAACGGGATAAAGGTCATCACCCAGGAGTCAGGAGATAGCAGGAGAAAGATGAATGAGGCTGTACACATCGCGTGCTATATGTTACACTCTAGGCCATATGATTAAATGTAAACCAACATCATGGCTATTGGAAACACATGCTGAGAAATTCTAAATTATTTGCCCCGATCTGCCTGAAATCTGAAATATTATCGTTCAGTCATTCATTTTACTCCAAATTATAATAACTATTTGATGTATTCATATAACCTAACATGTAAAAATAAACTTGAGTCATTAAATTCTCATTCCAATCATCTTTTTATCTATTTTTAGCATTATTGGTGGTCTTTTTATTTAAAAAAAAGTATTCAATTTTAATGCAAAATTTGAAAAAACTGTATTTATCTATGGGAAAAGGTTTCTGCAGAACAGAAGGAGTTCATTAGAAATTCACCCGGGTTATGGGTGGAGCTGTTGATGAGGAGTAAACCGGACCTAACTACCCATCATCCATCTCTTTTACACGCTCTCCTGCTAGCTTATAGCCACTTACAAGCCCAACCTTATTGAGTGATTTTTTTGTCACCATATTGCAAGGAAAAGTCACAGTTTTTTAAGAATAAAATTTCATTATTCCTTACAATACTAATAATGGTTGATATAAACTTGCTTGTTGCATCTGGTGTCAAATGTTTTTCAAGCATGAGCAGGAGAGAGGAGAGTTTTGTATCCAAGCAAGCAGGTCTTATTTTTTGTCTGTAGTTAAATTAGTTATATATTAGTTATATATATATATATATATATATATATATATTATATATATATATACTGTGCATTTTTGTATTAGTTATATTGCTCTGTGTTTTGAACCCCCATGAAAATGAGATGTTGCATCTCAAGGTGCATTCCATTAACAATAAATACATAATATTCCAAATAAAAATATTTAAAATTGAATTAAAAAAATGTTTTTTTATTGTTTCAAATAATACTTTTAATTTTACATTTTATTTATTTTATTTTTTTTGCTGCAAAATCAAAGATGGGGTAAAAACAAGATGAGGCACAACACATCTAAAAACATTTGTGCTGCAAACAGAAAAACGTGTTTTGAACGCAAAAAAAGTTTGCAAACACAAAAATACTTTTTGAAAACAAAAAAATCAATATTTTAATTTTCAAATTATGACGTTTTACTCTTAACACTTTAAATTTTGTTTACAATTTAGAAGATTTTGATCTCAAAACTGTGAATTTTGCTTGGAAAATGGCAGCAAAAAAATCACTCTATCTAACCCAACATTACAGTTTTAGCCAAATTGTTGCTCAAACGACGGAAACATAGACATGGATCTATTTGTCTACAAGAGGATGGATTGGAATGGAGAGTGTTGCTCGCCGATTGTGGCATTTATTGAATTGTTACAAGCTTTTCCCAACAGCATTTTATTGTCTGCTTCTGAGTCACAATTTGAATTAAAAAAATATTTAAAAAATGCAATTTTGCCCTACTTTTCTTCACATAGTCTATGTCCTTCATCATGAGAAACATGCAACAAGAACACGTTAAAAACATGATGTTCATTGAAGTGGGTGTTTAATGACAAAGTCTGGCTTCAATTGGTCAAACTTGAAATTGTAAATGTGTTTTCAAGTTGCCTTTTAAAGACCTACTCTGATGAAAATCGTGCTATTAACATGTTCTTGTTGCAGTTTTTTAATGATGGAGGACATCTATAAAGAATATTTTTCTTAAAATGACATTTCTGAGAATTTCTGTATTTAATTCATGTGAATCAGGAGAAGACAAAAAGAAAACAGTTTGAAAAAGCGTGTATTTGGGATGTAGAAAATAGCAGGGCGGACCACAATCTGAGCTCTTAACAACTAAAAGGGCTAAAACGGCACAATCATAATTAAAAGACCACCGGGAACGCTTTTACAACATGAAAAGGTGATCACAATGAGTCTTTAAGTTATCCTGTTAAAATGTATAATTTCAGAGCACTGGGTAAGAATTATTCTTTGACATCTTGAACTCGTGCATTAATTCGGTTCAGTTTCTCTGCCCTCTTTGTTTATTTCTTCCTGTTAATTGTTCCCACCTGGCCTCTGTTTCCTCAGTTTCGCTGCACCTGCTGCCTGTTTTACCGTAACCTCATCTGGCATTTAATCAGTTCATTTTCAGTTTGTCTGTGCCACTTCCTTGTGTCTGGTTTCTGATTGTGTTGCCTGGTCATGCTGCTTCATGATTTTTTTCAGCTTTTAGTTTGTCATTTTTGCCTTATTCCCTTTGGTGTAGCTCATCTTACTCCGTAAATTAATTAATTTACCACCTGCCTGTCTTCAGTCTCCTGAATTTTGGGTCCTCCACTAACCCAAATCAAGCCAGTCTTATTTTAAATATCAACTTTATAAGTCGCCTGAGATTCTCCTGTCCTATTTTGCTTAATTGGTTTACAAATAAACACCCTAACAATCAGAAAGCTCTGGCTCATTTCTTTAATTCATTCCAAATAAAAATAGTCTTTAGCAAAATGCTGAAGACTCTCTAATTTAGACAAACCTTTCCTAATCTGGAACAGTGTGATAACTGCAATATTAATTTAATTTGCTAAATAGTACTTTATATCAACAGAGCAGAATAAGCACAGCACATTCTTCTTTTTTTTGTCACTGAGTGTCAATGTGTTCCCCCAGCGATAAGAACCAAATCATTTTTTAGCTTTTTCTAAACTATTTCTGTGTTTTAGAAACAATACAAATAAGTTAATTAGTGATGGTGCTACTCAGGGTTTTGTGTTTAGATGTAAATTTTTCGCTTTTTATTATCAGAAAGTGTATATAACATTTCCATTTAAAGACCCTCTCCAACAAAAAATGTTTTTTTTTGTGGCTTTTGTTATGATGTAGGACAAAAAAAAATAGGCTTAAAATTGTTTTTTTGCAGAATTTTGTTCTTTATATTATTGCAAATCAAGAAAACATGGAAAAAAAAAAAAATGTTCACCTTTCAGCACGCCCAGTAAACGGTGGCCACAATCAGCTTTCTCTGAACTGCCATAAATTAGGTTTGGCAGAGAATTTTATGTCAGATGCCCTTTCTGATACAATTTATTTGGGCTGGGGACCAGTATGGGAAGGCCCAGACCTGGGGCCCTTTTGCCTTGTTTTCACTGAACAGTCCTTACCGGACTGGACCAGTACTTTGAGTGTTTCTATCATAAAGTGGACCCATTAAGCAGAACCAACTAATACCATTTTTGATCTTCCGTTGGTTGTAGATCCATAGAAAAATGGAAGAGACCAGTTAGGGCGGAGCTACTGTCGTCATATGATAAAATCCATTGAATAGTGGAAAGGTAATACAATAACAGAAAGTGTCCGACCAGTGCCAACATTTCCAAACATTCATTCATCGTCTTTGAGTCAGTTTCAAATAATATTGCTTTGATGGCTCAATACAATGAAAATGCTTGCATGAATTGTCCAGATCGTTCTAAACCGGCCAGGACAGGATCAGTTCGGTCCGGTCAGTGGAAGTGGCTACACAGTTAGGTAAGATAGAGTGAAGGGTCTCGCCAAAAGACTCCTACTGGATTTAGTTTATTGCGCCCCCTGGGGATCAAACAATGATCCAGTTGTAGGTGTCCAACTCCAGGAACGTCTTTGTTTTCCTCGTCTGAGCTGTCATCCGGCTCCAAATATTACTCATCATTTTTATGTACTTGGTAATGTTAGGTTGGGTTGTGAGGTACTGTAAGCTTGCAGGAGATCGTATAAACCATAAATCAGACCTCGAGGGCCGGTGTCCTACATGTTTTCCAACCAATCTGCCATTGAAGTTCCTTATTGCCCAAAGACGCCTGATCCAGGTAATCAGCAACAGACACGGCAGAGTCTGTGGAAAACCAGCAGGAGGCCGGCCCCATGAGGCCTGACTGTGGACACCCCTGGTGCAAACAGATGAATGATGGTCTGCGGCACCAGTTCCACCCCCACTCTAATGAACTACTGCCACTCTGCAGTAATAGTCCAAGAAAAATGTATTCCTAGATTTTTATTTTATTTATTTTGGCTAAAAATGGCATAATCATAATTACTGGTTATAGACCACTGGGAACCTTTTGAAAATAGTCCAGAAGATGATTGGTGTTGGACTTTAAGAAAAGTTCTTAAAGCCCCACCCTTAAGACTTGCCCAAATCATACAACAGCTGGAACTTGTGGCCCTTGCTGTGGGTACTGGGTCTGTGGGAATTCTGACACGCCTTTGTGACATCATGTATAGGTCCTTGAGACTGATAGACCGGGGTATTGGTCCACCTTTTATTTAGAAAAAAACTGATTTGAAGCGTGTCCTCCAACTTCAGGGTGATCTACTCCAGGCTACTGGAGAGACTAATTGGTCAAACCAGTGATCCAGTGCAGTTGTATTCTGGTTGTGGAACAGCAGGACAGCTCTATACCTCACACAGAGTGCTTGATGATATATTTGAGTTCATCCATCCAGTTCACTTGTTTTTTTTTGGGTTTTTTTTGTGTCTATTTGGAGAAAGTGTTCAATCTTGTCCCTTTACACTCCTCTATGGGAAGTACTCCAGATTTATGTGAAAGAATGAAATGTGAGGTTGAGTGCTGCAGTTATATAGTAAAGAAGGATCTGAGCCAAAAGGCAAAATTCTCAATTAATCTATGGTCAATTATGGTTGTGAGCTTTAGGTCATGAGGAAAAGGATGGAATCCCATCTACATGATTAATGCTAAGTTCCCACTCTATGTGATTCAAGCTTCAAATATTCGTCGTCTGCTTCTGTTTCGACAAATTCACTGCTCGACGCCTTTCCAAAAATGTGGGAGGAGCTACTGCCAAATGTTATTAGCCTGTTTGGTGCATGGAGTGATGTCTGTGTGTATCTCATTTACAATGCATGGAAGATGATGTTGAGAGATGAGGTTTATTTATTTTAACGAGTTCTACAAAAGCATCAGTAATCATTTCTTCATGTCTGGGTTCATGTGACTTCCAGTACGGTGAGTTTCATTCCTGCTGCGGCAGCTGAGTCCGTTATCTTGTCTCTGTGACCCAGTTTGATGACCTGCTGTCCCGCATTAGTCTGAGATGGCAAAAATGAAATACAAATAGGGGACTTTTTTTTTTCCTGCCATTGTTTCAATGTACAGCATAAAATAAAAACCTTCAAAGGTTCAGGAGGCCCGAGCAGCTGCAGCTTCCCCATGCCACAGCTGCTCTCCCGTCTGCCCACCAGCCGGCCTCCTGGGGGCCAGCGTGGTGGGTGCACTTGCTACACCCCCATTGGCTCTGTGACAGATTAGGATCCTGTCCAGGGTATCAACAGTCGCCAGGATGGGCTCCAGCAACCCAAAAAAGGATATAGTATGTAAGGAAAATGGGTAGATGGATGAAAGTTCCGATGGAGAACGATCAGATTAATTCTCTATGTCGGATTTAGACTCCCGCTGATAAAAGTTGAGTCCCTAATTGGTTGATGCAACCAAAGTTAAATTTTTTTAACTCTGCTGCTGCTCACATTGCGCAGCTTCTGGATTAACGCGCCGTGCAGGGCCTCAGAATGCGTCTGTACATTGACTTAACATTAAAACTGGATGCACCTATCAATGTGAACGCAGCTTTAGAGATAGAGACGAGGGCGTGGTCAACCTGAAGGAGCTCAGAGTGAAGCCTCTGCTGCTCCATATCCATCAAAGCCAGCTGAGGTGCATCGGAAATCCCAGTTGGATGCCCTCTTGACGCCCTTTGTGTTTGGAATATGTCCCACCAGGAGGAGCCGCTGGGAGAGAGCGAGCGTGGGCTGCTGGAGGATCACCTTGGAGTTCCCGGCAGAACTGGAGGAGGACGTGTGGGTATCTTGGTTGAAGCTGTTGCCACTGTGACCTGGCTCCGGAAATGATATTTGGATAAAAAGATAAAACACAAATGTTGGTTTTAAATCCAAGAAAGATATAAATGAGCTGGAGAGAAAATCCAACGTTTTTTTTTTTAAATTCACGTTATTAAAAATGAGTTTTTCCACTGAAAGTTAACATTTCAGATAAATGTAAGGTTAGTTTATTAACTTCCTTCTCACTCACCAATTATTTTTTGTAATGTGTACAAATTGGACTGACTAGTTTAATCTCTCTTAAGAAATAAGTCTTCATAATTTTTTCACCCTCTACTAAATCTATTATTTTTTCCCACCAATGTAGCACATAGAGTGCACCGTTAAATATTTCATTTGCTTCAGAAGTATAATTTCATGGACATTTTTCAGAACCAAAAAACTTCATACAGAATTTAAAACTATCACAAACATTTAGAATTTATATGACCAAGAGAAATATGAGGATATGAAAAGTAATTTCTTTTTTTGAGGGCCAATTCTTTTATAACTTACCAGCGAGTTTAAATTGTAAAATGTGAAAAAGTCATCAAACCTAATAATTGCATTCTTGAAATCCTTTGGTACTTTTTTTTTTGTAAGCTTAATAGTTCACTAGTTAAAGATCATAAAACTCACTTAAATCAAAATTTACCACCGTGTTGGTTTATTTCAGGGAGCTCCAATCGATGTTCATGCTATGTGAAGACTAATTTGATTTTAATTAATAAAAAAAAGTTGTTTTTTACTAATATCTTACACTTTATACCCTTTATTTTCCATATTTAAAATTTTAAAAAAATACTATTTTTTTAAATTAGTTGTTTTGTAGGCTACAGTAACATTGAAAATTATTATGGAGTATTAAACCACAAATATTAAAACATCTGAAGACAGTTCAGTTGACATATTAGTGCAATCCTGATAGCTACGTATTGCAAGTAAGGCTGAGAAAAGGAAAATGAAATGATTAAAATGTGATGTAAAAAAGAAATGTGCTGGAAAAAAAGTAACTTAGAGCATTATTTATTTATTATTTGATCCGTGCTCTTCCTGCTTCTTTTGAGAGGAAGTTTAGTGAAAAAAACAACTTTGAATTAAAAAATAAATAAAAGTTAGATCTCTTGGCTTTGGTTATCCTTTCACAGCACAGGCAAAGGTTCCAAAAAGGATTCCATTAGAGCTCTTAGAATTTTATTTTACCTCAACTACATAAGCGCAAGAGTTAAAAAAAACATGAAGATTTCTTTATTTCTCTTGAAATAAACATTTTCATACATTGGAGCAGCAGTAGGGAGGAAACAACTTCTGATTGGATAATTGCCAAATCCACCCCCCCGTTGCCCGTCTGTGTCATAAAGCGTCCACAGACGCCTCTAGCGGTTATAGGCTGTCCCCAGTGTTCGTCAGCAGAGCCACCATCAGTGTGTGAATGGGTCGGTGATTGTGTTTTGGGTCTTCAAGGAACGTAGAAAATGTACCATATTTTTTAGAGTAAGTCTGATATATATACATGTCGTGAGGAGGGAATAGGAGAAACTGGAGAAATATTAGGGATGTTTGTATGCTTTTCAGGTGATATTTTCTCCACCATATTTCACAGTTGGGATGAGTTTTTGAAGAACTCCTTTCAAAGGTTTTGTTTAATCTGTCCACAAAATATTTTAGTAGCTGACACTTCATGACTATTCTTCGTCTCATTGAGGATTCTGTGTGGTGGTCTTTACAGGACAACCACATCTATGGAGAGTAGATTATGTAATCGTGAAAACATGGACTCTCAGGGTCTTGGAGAAAACCCTTTCCAGGTTCATGGAACTCATCACTTCTTGATTATAGATATTGAGAGAGCTCTTTTGTTTTAGACATGGTTCATACAGTCTTGAAAGTAACAAACTCAAAACTGGTGTGTGTGTTTATAAGGCAGGGCAGCTTTAACCAACACATCCAATCTCATCACATTGATTGGATTCCAGGATGGTTGATTCCTCGATTCAAATTAGTTTTTGGAGAAGTCATTTGCCTTGAGGGTTCACACAAGTTTCCCTTTCTATACTTTGGATCTTTGTATGTTTTTGTGACAGGGTTCATCCTTCTTGAAGGTAATAAAGAAAAATTCAAAAATAAGATGACAAAAGCCTAAAAAATCTCCCCATGGATTTTAATGTTTTCAAAAAAAGACAGAACGAACACAACTGTCTAGAAGAGCTTGTTGCTCCTCCTCTTATAAAGGCTTAGCCCCTCCCACATGCCAATTAACCAAACACTTCTTTAAATCAAATTCCTGCCTTGTATTTGGGGAAGTCCTAAACATGACCTGAAAATAGAAACAATTAAACTTATTTTTAACAGAAATAAGTTTAAAACCAAAGCATTTCAACATAAAAACCCCTTACAATTCCAACGTGAAGTCACTTCCTGTTTCCTGTATGTATGATGATGCGTACAGTGCTCTGGTTGGAATGTTCGTGGTGGGAAGCCTGGATGGTGAGTATCATTCTATTTAAAACTAATAGTGTTTAACCCTTAGTGTTAAACAAAATGAGGCTATTATGATATTGTGGTGTGGTGAATGTGAATTTACATTCTTTTGTCTTGTGTTAGCTTAAAAGGATCCTGTTTATTCTACACATTCTCACTCCCAACTCTCCAGATAGGGGCGTGGGGTTCGGGCTCCCTCCTCGTCACTTGTTGACGTTTTGGGTGTCCCCAACTCGTGCTGGCAGTTCCTATTAAATCAGGGGTCCCCAACCCTCGGGACACGGTAACAGACGCAGAACCAGTATACCGCCCCTGATTAGCATCTGTGGCCCTCCGGCCGGTAGCAGCTTCAGGTTGAGAACCCCTGATTTACCCCTGATGGCCAGCATGTCCATATATGACAAGTTGGGTGTAAAAATCCTTTGGTTTATCTGGTGATGCCAGATTTCTATTTCTGTTTCCATTTTCCATCTTTTTTTTTAATGTAATTTATTCTTTTCCGTACCTTTAGGACATGTCGATGTGTGTTTTTGTTTGTCCGTGTGAGTGGAGAGGTGGGGGGTGTGGGGTTGTGGACATCTTAGGGTCCCACAATGTTTCCTGTTCTTTGTTTGTTTTTTTTGTTTTTTTTTTAAATTTTGATTGTTTCTATGTCAAGCACTTTGATTGAAATTTATTTTTCCAGAAAGGTGCTATACAAATAAAGCTTGATTTGATGTGACTTAGATGAAGATCAGAACCTATTTTATGACAAAATTGAGGGTTATATATTGTGAGTGTCTGTGTCTGTCTGTGTGTATCCAGTAGTGCTTCTTTGCTTTTTGGGTACTTAGTCACAGATTGCTATGCACAGTTTTACCAAAGCTCGCATCGGCTCATTCTTTGCTCAAGTGTCCCACATACAGAGTAAAAGAATTGCTGGTTACGCTGCTCTTAGGACCGGCAGAGAAGCAGCAGGTTAGAGAAAAAAAAAAAAAAAAAGCTCTTCCCAGGAGAAATGATTCAAGGCATTACAGAGCCAGAAAGGCGAACAAAGTGAATGCGGTTTCAAAGTGAAAATAATGGAGGTCATGTCGTTTGATGCACCAATACCAGTCATGAAAATAACTGGGTTGATGATGGAATCAATCAAACATCCATGGCAGTGAATATTAATGAAGATGTGTTTCTTAAATAAACAGCGCTAACATCCAGCTTTAGCCATGCAGCTCCAAACAAGAATAAAGTGAAAGCTATCTGCAGCCACGCCGGGTGATATCAGCTGCAATAACATTTGAGATGTGACGGATGTTGATTCTTTTCTGCTTCTTTTTTTTTTTTTTTTTTGGCCGCTGTTCTTCTTTTGTGTGTCTGTTGTGACGAGTGAGCGGGAGGTCGAAACGGAGTTTGTCCTCTGATATCACCTGCCAGTCCGAACACGGGAATTGTTCAGTCAAGGTGACATTACTTTGGTGTCTGTATTCAGCCGGCAACAGCATCTTTGATTTTTTTTTTTTTTTTTTTTCTGTGAGCTAAAATTTACAACAATATGCTTTGACAGGAGTCATAAACATCTCTAAAATGACCCGGGCTGTCATCTTCAAAGTAAACAAAGAAAGGCCAAGAAATGAATGAAGAAATAAACAATAAACCTGTTTTTTGTTGGGTTTTTTTTATTACTCAGAGCTTAAAACCTTTAAAAAATGACTTGAGGCTCCATTCTTACAATAGATTGATAATGTATTTTTGTATGTGTGGGATTACTGGAAGCCAGGAAAGTAACTGCACTTAAAAAAATTATACAGAGAAAAGAATATCAGTTATTTACAATAACAGTATGATTTTTGGGAGCGCTAATGTCATTTCCTTATTCATTCTGCACTTTATCTCTGGCCTGGAAAGTTATTTAGTATGCAACAGATCAATCACCATCCTCAAAAAGTCATTTAAATTAACTTCTAGGATAGATATCTATCCAGCAAAGTGGCCCGGAGAGGCAAAGGACTATCAGAAAATTAAAAAGGACACGTCATTTATAAATGAAACTGAAATATGATAGAAGTGAACAAAGGCGCACAGAATTGCCGAGATTAACCCTGAAATACTTTTTACTTAAACAGTGTGGAGTTTTCCGAACTTGAATTGACAACACACTCTGTCTACGTTCTGAAAACAGGAACAGGATGATGGCTTAGCGTGCTGCTAATCCCGCATTTATCAACAAATATGACAGCCACGTTCATTTTTTATTAAAAGTCTGCTGAAATTATCAATACTTACTAAAAACTAAGGGTGTTTTCTCATGCATGGAGTGAGCCCTGGAGTTTGTTTTGAACGGCAAAACCTTTGTGATGCATGTCTAATCGCAGGTGAAGCGTCATTAAAAAAATAAAAATATGGATGCTGGTTGCAGCATTGCGGAGTCAAAGTGTCTGAATTTATGTTTGAGATTTTTGCCATTTTTATGGAGAGTGTAATTTGTGCTGCAGCATTACCGCAGCAACAGCATGTTATTAGTTTTGACAATTTTCAGTCATGTTAATCTTGGGGAGGAAGGAAGCCTGCATGCCACCTCGTGGGATGTGAATAACCCACATATCTCGCCACCAATTAGCATGAGGCTGTACTGTAAAGTGACAGGAAACTAATTCATAAATACTGTAGCAACATGATAGAGGAGGGAAGCCATCCACGGAAGAAAAATAAACTGTCAGTCCCGTACAGATAGGAGAACATCAACAGAGCCTTTCCAATTACTTCAAGGTTAACTGTGAAGCACTAATAACTTCAGGGAGCTGAAGAAACAAAACATTGCTAGCTAATTACATAAGCAAGTCATTTAGACTGATTGATGCAACATATTACTCTGTCCTCCCTCTCTGTTGCTTTCCTTTAATATCTCTTTTCCTAATTTGTTCTTCCATATAGCAAAGAAAAGGACAAACGCTGGTGGTGTGCTGTTTTTTTTTTTTTTTTTTTTTTTCTGCTTTGGCTGCTCTTTTCCTTCCAGGATAGCCCACACTGACACGATGAAATGCTCTCCCTGCTCAGCTGTAAACCACAATCAACTGGCGAACAACTGGTGCAGATTTATCATCATCAGCTCAGGACCAAAGCTTCTGCGTGTGAGCTGACACACTGCGGGCGAGGAGCTGCAGCCGGAGGAGTGTCGGTACAGTCGGAGACCGGGGTCAGCCGCTCCGGTTGCAGAGGTGGAGCTCATGCATGCATACGGCGGCAGATTCATTTCAGAATGAAGCCTCTGTCAGTAGAAGAAGTTTGGGTCGATTGTGTTGCTTCTCTGGTGTTTTCTCTGGGTGGTCATGCAACAGTTATTGTTTGCTAAAAGGTGGATAATGAAAACT
Organism: Oryzias javanicus; assembly: GCA_003999625.1. Lineage (NCBI taxonomy): Eukaryota > Metazoa > Chordata > Actinopteri > Beloniformes > Adrianichthyidae > Oryzias > Oryzias javanicus. The sequence continues at coordinate 10,089,002 of CM012457.1, read as the reverse complement.
CTTCATACAATCCCAGTGGAGATTTGGGGCTATTTACATATTACAATAAATGTGCTCACTGAGAATTTTAAATAGATTCCCCCCTAGCTGTTTATTTTTACATATAGGCCTACATGGTTGGAAGTTAAAGACTACGGTGGCCCTGAAGTGCAATAACATGAACTGATCACTCAACGCAAAAACATATTAAAAATCACAAAGAATTTTTTAAGAAAAAGAACAAATAATATAATACACAACACTTTGAAAAGCATAAAAAAAATTCCAAGAACCAAAACACATTTCTAAATAATGAAACAAAAAAAAAAAAAGAAAAAAAAAAGTAATTTTCAGAAATCAAAATGAAAAAAAAAATGGAAAAGCAGGCACTGTGGGGCATCTCTGATTGGATGATAACGTTTGACTTTTGACTGAAATTTAAAAAAAATTAACTTGAAAATGACAACCTAGAGAGCAACAAAAGAGGGACAAAGCAGACAGATGACCTGACCAGGAAGACCTTCAAACCACTTCAACAGACTGAGGGGAATTCACTGGAATGCAGATAGCTGTGCATCATGCAGACCTGAAACTGGTTGACCTAAACATACATTAACATCTTTATTTATTCACACGTGAATTTTCCAAACTCTTTAGGGAATGTTATTATTTGTGGTCTAAAACACAGTTTTTTTGCGCATACTTTCTTCTTCTTCTGGAATAAGGTGTAATGCTGCAGCACGATCGCCACCTAGTGTCCAAACTGAAACGTCCTCCAAGAGAGCCAATCTCTTTGTAATTTCACTAATACATTTTACAGTGTGTGAAATGCGACAGATCAATATAAAAATCTTCAAACCATATATAGATTACCAATGTATTTCTAAAAAAATCATGAAACTGTTAAGTGAAAATTGAATTAAATCAAATTGAATTGAGAGAAAATCCAAAGAATTTAAAAAAAAAATTGTAATTGAATCGATCCAGGCTCTGGTAAATTTAATAGATTCTGGTAATTATTGGCGATACCCATCCCTAGTAACAGCAACTTGTATATCAGATGCAGTTAACGTTGAGATTATGAAATAAAATGAAGGTTGTTTTTCTGTAATAGTCAGCTAAAAATTTTCTAGTTTTCTTTTTGCCATTATGCCGTTTTCAGCCTAAATCAAAAAAGGACATAGTTTCTGCAGTTTCATTGGCACGGAATAACCCCGCCTCCCCTTCCCCTCCCTGCTGCTGAGAGCTCTCTTCACATGCTTTCATACAAGCTTATAAATCTGGGGTAAAAAAAAACAAAACAGAAGCTAACATCTAGCAGATTCACCCCAATTTGAATTAAGAAATATTCAAAAAGTCAATTTTAAGCTTAATTTTCTTGATACATGCCCTCCATCTTTAGAAAAATACCACAAGAACATGTTAAAAACATCATAGTGGGTCTTTCAAGGCAGAAAAGAAGGAATATCAGCTTCATTCCATTTTCATGAGCGGGTTTGGTTCTTGGTTGGGCTCCAGATAAAGATGAAACAGCAGTATATGGAAGTGGTTTCACAGGATTACTAGCAGATGTGCTTCAGAAGAAAATGAGCACTCCATGATCTGATTGCTGAACCCTCTCAAGATGTGCCCGTCCTTTGTTTGTTCATCAGCCTTGAATGTAGCACATCCCGCGCCTTTCAGAGGAAGCCACACTGGATGAGGAGGGGGTTTTGAATCATCGCACACTCCTTTAACAACACTGCGTAAACAGGACAATAGCACTGTTTGATGAACTTGTCACCAAAAGCCCCAGCCCATGCAAGGAAGAAACACATCTGAAATGGCAGTGAAAATGTGAAAGCGCTGATATATTATTTCCACCCTGCGTGATGTTGCCGCCGAACACAAGCTTCCTGTGAAACTCAGTGGAACTCTATCAGAAGCGGAGGTTTTGTTAAGGCACAGCAAGAGCTCATGAATAACAGTGGCCTGCCTTTGCAGAGAAAAATCCTCCTGTTTTCAATATGCCAGTCACTGCAGCACCACGTTCAATGTGCTATTTATTTGATCAAATTACAGTTTTTATTTGATCTGAGCCAGATTGATGCATGTAAGGCTGATGTCTGCAAGCATAAATGGTATTAATACGGGCTTTAATTTTCCTATGTTCCATAGCATAATGTTTCCCCCTAGTGGTATAGTGCTGGCATGAGAGGCCAGTATTTAATGAATAATTACTTGTAAGTTTGTTTTTAAAAGCTACAATAAAAGGAAAGTGAAAGTGTTTGATTTTATAACGTCTATAACTTGATAAAACCTCTTTAGAAGCATTTTTTGATCCCCATACAGGGTTTGATTCAATTGACACAGCTGTGCGCATATGAAAAAGCAGCCAGTCGAGCAGAACCTCTGAGTGGATCTTTACTGATATTCGTGGAAATAAATAAAAGAGTGATGACAAAGCCCTCGCAACGACATCCTATAATTAAATGCGGAAGAAATTGTTGCTTTTGCACATGCCCACAACATGTCCCGCGTTTGAGGCGGCAAGCGTGATCGCGGGGGGAAACTTGGTTTGATAAAACTTATAAATGCGCCTGACATTTTAATGGTAAATGAATGGAAGCGGAGCGCAGCTTCTAGACAAACTGTCAGGGGGAAAACAAATGGTGTTATTTTTCCACACCAGCTCCACAATTCAAAGCAGCCAAAAGTCAATACTCGCACTTGACAGTTTAGACTAACATGAAGACAAGTTGCAAGAAGTACAAAACATTGCATTATAGAATGGGCCTAAAGGGGCACACGCCATCAGAAAAAGTCCATCTTTGCGTGCAGTTGTCATCAGGGCGAATTGGGTCTCAAAGTTTACACGCTAAGAGGCAATTACGACATAATTACAGTCATACAGTTAGCTGTTTGTTAAAAATACACCCAACACCACAGGTGCAGAGGCTAGAAAATGATGTGAGCAGATCTGACTCATTTGTGAGTGGACTGCTGATGAGCTGAAAAACAGCCCTGCAATGTTTGCCTTCCTATCACCAGGGGAGGTTTCAAAGGTGCTGCAAGAGCCGCTGCAGGACATTAATTCAAGTCCATTTGGATATAAATGAACATTTTGACCGTCGACAAAAGCAGACGGGCGGTTTACTCGAAATATTTAGTGGCGTAACGTGTCAGGTCAGTGCACAATGTATTTGACTTACAAGGAAAATATAAAGCAATGGCAGAGGGACCCATATTGTATTGATTGATAAATGCATTTCCCTCTGTTTACAATTGGCTATCTGTCAGAGCCATGAACTTCACTGAGAGCACAAATATGACCTTCTTTCTTATTGCTTTTCCTTTTGTACTCCATGGCCTTGAATCCTCAAGTTAATATCTTGGTCATTTTCAAATTGTTGCGGCTTTGCCGAATAGAAGTATTAAATAAAAAGAGGTGGACAGGACAGCTTAGATATGGAATTAGTTTTATTCATGAGGCATATTGTAGTATTATGTGAGAACTCTGTTTAGTGCTTTGCGCTTACGCAAAAGGTGTCTAATCCACTCTATTCTAGCTTTTATCACAGCTATCAAAAGCTAAAAAAGCATGTATTTATGATCATGCAAATGAGCAGTGCTCTTAGCCTCCATTTCCCGCAGACGAACAGAAAAACTGCGAGTGAAAAATAAAGGCTCGCTCTGCCATCAGATTCCTCTACTCTTTCTCTGCCACACGTTTTTTTGGCAATGATTTATTTTTCTCTTGAGGTCGGTTCCTTACCTGGCTTTTGTATAATTTGCAGCGGCCCTGGACTCTTGTCTCATTTGTTCTCATAAATCAAAGACTAATTCAAACTGACCTTAAAATTAATGAGGACAGAATACTGTGACAAACCTGCGCCCCAACAGATGAAAGTCAACGGCAATGTAAAATTGTTTAAAGTTGTGACTTTCTTCTCATGCTACAGGAAGGTTGGGGATGTATATAGAACACTATTAAAAAGAAATTCACATTTGAAGCTGTTCATAGAGAGTTTCCCTGAGGACGTGTCCCCTTGATTAAAAGACAAATTCATCCAAAGATATTTTTTTTCTCATTTACTTGCAGAATTTCAGGGATTTTGTGACTAAAATGCTCCACATTCTCTATTATACATTATGGCTCCATCATGAGGAGAGCTGCGTTTGTTAAAACTCCAAAACCACTAACATTAAGATGGTAAATAATCTAAATGTTGGTTATTTGGGGGCTGCTCATTGTTTTATAGCCTCATCTGAGAGTGCTGTTTGTCACCAGTGTGGGATTTAAAACTCATCAGCGTCTCATCAATAAATCATTTCAGATGAGAAACAGTTTGCACATGCTCAGTGTGTTCGTACGCCAAATTAAACTCCGAAACAGCACAACTGCAAATGTGAAAATTAAAGCTGTGCAATCGGTTGTCATAAACGTCAGGGCGTTTGAAAAAAAAAAGGAAGAAAAACAATGTTTCGGTTTACATTATTTTCTTACTTTCCATGCAAGGCAGACAGATTCATTAAAGTCTGAACATTTGCTAGTCAAAGTGGTGACTGACAGGCAGAAATTAGCACAGCAGTCTCATGCATTGTGCTGTATTGTGCAGTTAGGCAGAGAATTTTAAACAGCAAACTTCAGTTTGACAGCAGCCTGGATGATTTTTGAAGATAGGTTTGATTTTTATTTTTTTTTTTTATATTATAATATCATAAAGTATTTTGTGAGAAACTGAGCTTCCGTGAAGTCTTCAAAGCGAGATTTACACGGCAGCCAATTTTACATCTGCTGGATGTCTAAAAGGAGGTTGCTGTTCTTTATTTACCTTCTTCAAAAAAACAAAGAAATAAGAAGAAAATAGTGATTTTTATTTTTTAGGTATCCCTTTATAACTACACACTAAGAAGCATTAGTTAAGCAGTAGTAGGGCATAAGTTAACACTTAATTAATCATTTATAAAGCCTCAGTCCCACTTTATTAAGCATTAGCAGTGATGTTATTAACACTTCATGATAAAAAATGATTTATCGTGTGTTTATGTTGGCGTGAGACTTTATTCATTAACAGTTAAACATTTAAAATCAAACATTAAATGACTTGCAGACCAATTATATAGAGGCGGTCCTTTAAATCGTAAACTCATTTACAAAGTGTTAATAAATTATTTGAAAATGTATAATTTTACATGTACTGATAATCTGTTATTAAATCATTCACATACCCATATTAATATTTTAACTCAAGATTAAAATTTAGTTATAAAACATGTAGTAATTGTTCATTAAGTGTTTTTGTGACTTATGCTATAAATTGAGGACTATTTATGCCTTTTAAAGTCTTTACATGTAAGATGTAAAGGCTTTGTTACATGCTTAAATAAAAAAGAGTAAAACAGAGAAATACAGAACATAAAATTATTTATCATACAACTGAAACATAAGCTGCACTTAAGAAATAAAATATTTTTTCCAGCAAAATAAATATAAGTGGATCACAAATGTCAAAATCACAAATAAAATAATTATATAATAACAAAATATTGCAGAGCTGACATGAGCAGAATATTAGTTTTTCAAAAACCAAAAAACTGTCTTGAAATCTTTTCCTAATATAAAATAATTTCAAATGTCAAATCTGCCAGCTGATCAACTGCTTGAAGTATTTTGTCAAAAAACATAATTTTTTGGTCTAAAACTAAAACAAAATTTACAAAACATTGGGTCTACTCTTTGCAGAACGCAGCTGGCATTCACAGCATACAAGGAGCAACAAGTTAACACACAGAGGCAATCAACACAACAATCACCATCAACACACAACTGGTAAAAACTGAAGACAAGTTTCTGCAAATCAACTGCAATGAATACAAGGGGAGTTCTGGAACAACTGAGTGACTTTTCAAAGATGGATACAAGACCTGAACCCCCACCAAGACCTGGACCAAGACTAAGGACAAAAAATTCTGATGAGATCAAGGCCAAAGGAATCAACCATATGTTAGATAATGGAATGAAGGAAAAGGGTCAAAAGGTCAACCCTCAACTCAGCAGGTTCAAGTCTAATCAGCATCATTCATAAGGACATTCCACAAGAAAATGATGGAGAAGATACAGTTTTTGTTGTTGTCTGTCAGTTTCCACAAAAGTCTTCTCATGAGATAATGGTTCAACACAAATCACCAATTTGTATTACAGTAATAGCTTACTTGCACTTGTTTTTTTTTACTGAAACGGATTAAAATAAATAAATACTGTTTAAAAAAAAGTTACAAAAAAAAACACAACAGGGAGGATCAATGGCCGGCAGCTCTGTTTGCACAATGTATAAATGTCTCCAGACAATGGCTGTCCATATCAAGTGTACCAGCCACCCGGTAGTCTACATTAAGGGGTCGGCAACCTTTAACAGTAAAAGAGTCATTTGGGTTCATTTTTCTACTGATCAAAACCTAGAAGGAGGTTGGCGTTTAAGAAATATGGATTTGCTTCCATCATCTTTTTTTGTTTTTAAATAATAAATATAAATTATGTCAATTTTTTTGGGCACAAACAAAAGCAAAAATATGGAAGGAACCTAGCATCTCCCAAAATGTTTTTTTTTTTTTACTTTGGTTTAAAAAAAACTGGGACCAAACAAGATAATCTCAGAGCAGCTCTGAACAGCCAGTAACCAATGTTGTACAGCAAATGACAATGTGCTTTTGACTCATAAAGGATCAAATTTTTTACCAAAGTTTTGCTCTGCATATAAAATCTGTGCATTCTGGAGATTGCGTTGAGCAAAAAAGACGTCTTCAGGACAACAGGGAAGTAAAAACCTACATAGTTTATCATCTATGTGCATCTCAACCATCAATTTATAAATCTAACCAATCTCAATCTTCACTTTAAAAATTGCTATTTTTTTCATTTTATTTTATATTTTTGTTCTTTTCCCCCTCTTTGTCCTCAGCAGTCTTACACTGCTGGGTTTAGTCATTTTAGTTTGCGGTTGGACCTTGGCAGTCTTTGTTTGCGGGCTTTGTTTATTTGTTTTCTTTGTTTTGGTTAGGCAGCCCTTAGCAGGAACCTGGTGACTCCGATGAGCGACACGACTGGGTCCGCTGTCTTCCTGACTTATTTTAATGTTCTGCCAAGGAGCCACAATGGAGAGAGTAAAGAGCCACATGTGGCTCTCGAGCTGCAGGTTGGCCTTGGTGAATATAAAAATAGGCCATTCTTCTCGCCTGATGGATGCCTGACTACAACCATCTATATTCATAAACTAAGATTATTGGAATGCCTTCCTGCGTGTTGGTAGTTGTATTGTGACAGCCCTTAACAACACCGAGCTAACATAAGGGGTGCAACAAAAATGGCGAGCAATACCGGAGCTATCCAGTCGTTAAGTTCCGACCCAAATACCAGCTTGAATGAGGAAAACAAAGACGTTCATGGATTTGTTTGTCTGCAAGTGGATGCATCGGAATGAAGCAGAGCAGGGAGCTTGTGATGATAGCACCTACGTCAATGCTACAGAGTTTTCCCCACAACATTTCTTGTTTGCTTTGATTCACGATTTTAATAAAGTAATACTCAGAAACTTTTAAAGGTACCATGGTTTTCTTTAGCCTTTCAGAGTAAACTTTATTCATATATATGATCATATATTGCATTGGGAACACAAAAAAACCCAAATTATTTATGAAATATGAGTCATTTTTGTGACTAGTTTTAACACCCGGAAGTAAAACGACTCGATTTCGTTCGCTCTTTGTCGGTCCCGCCCATTTCACGATGTCATCCTTGAGCCAGCCTCATTAGCGTGAGCAAACTTTGTAAAATAAACCACCTTTATCAAACTTTTTATTTTGCTAATGGATTTTGAGCGTCTGTACGAAGGCCAGATTCAACAATGCTTGGTACCGCGGAGGAATCCTGCATGACGGTGACTGAAGACGCTAAAGGTACACATGCTAACAGACACGTTGGTAAAATCAATGTAGATCATGTTAAACGTTGTTTTATTGAGCATGAATTCATCCGACCACATTTACTGAGTTTTCGTGTCTCATCGTTGCGGTTTGATGGTTTGTTTTAAGGGAATTCTGTTGAAACTACAATAGAGCTTTCACGGCAGCAGCCGGCGCACGGCGAGTAGGAGACACAGAAAAACAAGTTCAACGTTTTTTGGTGGTGTTAAAATAAACGTTCTAACAAGTAAATGTTTGGAACAATTATTTCATTTTGGATAACATGACAATTAATGCTCAACATTTGTCCGCGGCTCGCCGATAACCTCATTTCTACCGTGTTTACATCACGTGACTGTCGGGTACGGTGGCCGTTTTGGTTCAGTTGTTCCGCTCTCGGTTTGTTTCATATTCAGACTGAGGAATCTCAGCGTGAACCGAAGTTCAGGCAGGTTGGAAACTACATTGAAAGATAGGTCTGAGAGCGGTTCCCTGAACAGGAAGGTAGTTATCCCCTGCCACAGTTCCATGGAGCTTTCAGCACAGACTCTTCCTTGAGAGAGCTATTGGCATTGATCTTACGTCAGCACGTTTCCACCCGCTCGTTTTCGTAGGTAAGGGAGGGGCTGCTGCAGAAAGTGCAGGTTTTTAGAGGATTACTCTTAAATGCATGAACGGATCAAAATGCCGCTTTGTGGTTCTTTATAGTGAAGAATGAACAGTAAAATGCATTTAAAACCTCAAAAAGTAGAATTTTCATGGTAGGGCCCCTTTAAGATTAGTTTTTTCTTAATATTTCCTCTTTCATAAGAAAAAAAGCTATACAAAAACATGTTTACACCAAAAACACGATTTTCATTGGATTGGAGTTTTAAAAGAAACCAACACAGTGGGAAATTTCGATTTGGTTGAGCTGTATGATCTTTTACTTTTGAACTTGAAGGTCTCCAAAAAAAAAGTTCAGTGTGATTTCATGAATAAAATTATTGTTTGATTATTTTTTTTTCACATTTTAAAATTCAAATTCTCTGGTTAGTTGTAACAAAATCGCCCCTATTCAATAACCAAAAACACATTTTTTTTTTTGGAATGGTCAGATTTAATGAAGAAAAGACAAAACAGCATCACCACATACACTCAGCTAAAATCCAGATATAAAAGAGTCCCTAAACAAATATTTACACGTCTGTAATCTCATTTTCTGATCATCAACTTTTTAAATTTTTCTAAAAAATGGTTGCAACTTCTAACTCTGTCGCCACAGTCACTATATTAGGACTCTGCTTGTGTGCTGGAGCCCCCGCCACCGCAGCTTCATGCTGCTGCTGATTGAAGTAGGACGGAAGGGTCCCAGACTTTGAGAAGGTCTGCATGCTGCTTCGTGATTTCGGCTGATTTGTCCCATAACCACAGTCATTCCTGTTGCCGTGATGATTGTTGAAGACGGGCGCCGGAGAGAAGCCCATTGTGTACGCCTGATCTCTGGAAGCGCGGAGGCTCTGCAGCGGGATTGCACAATAGGTGCCCTGGCAGTCTCCCGAAATGCTGTTTGCAGCACCTGAAACAAAAAAAAAGTAAGAAGATAAGGGCAAGTAACTACTGATCCTGATCTAGCGATGCTCGCAGGGCTGGCCCTGTGCATAGGCGACCTAGGCGGCCGCCTAGTGTGCCATCTGCTGGAGTGGGGTGCCAAATTGCAATGATTTTTTTTAATGTTTATTTTTTACAGCTTAACACAACACTTATTCTGTGTTTAAAAAGTTAATTAAAACCATGAATAAAATAACTCAAAAGTTTGACAATCTATCATTTTGCGTGTCCTTCGCCGCTCCCTGCCTGACGCTACCCCTGTTGAAGCTAGGTAGAAAGGGAGAGAGGGCGCGCAGTGTTATCTGTTGTGCTGTTAATAAAACTTTAAGGATGAAAAAGAAGTAAAACAAGCTGTCAGGGACAGCTTTTAGGTCAAAAAAGGAAAGGAAAAGGGGAAAAAAAGGACACAGAGCAGAGGTTTGTCTGTTTTACTTGCTTGGAAATTCACCATCCCTCTCCCATTTCGGTTGAAAAATACTAGTTTTTGATCGAAAAAGAAGAAATTGACTGGCAATCTATTTTTTCTTTTCCTAATTTTAAACCCCTAACAACAAAAATCTTTAAACCTTAAACACTGGAGATGCCTTTCATCAAATGATAGTGCAGTGGTTAATGCGACTGCCTTCCATTGCAAAGGTAGGGGTTCCTGTTCAGACCAGGAAGGAATTTGATTGTGCTAAAACATTTTTTAAGTGATTATTATTATTTAATTCTTAAGAATTATAATGAAATAAATACTTTATTTTCACATATTCCAGGCAGCTACAGTGTTTCTTCTCTGTGATTTTGGTGTGTGTGTGAGCAGAATTCACGTTTCGCCTTGGGCGCCATGCAGCCCAAGGCCGTCCCTGGATGCTACAGTTGTAAATTTGCAAAAGTTTTAAAAGAAAGCCTACTTTTTAGTCTCGGCTGGAAGGTACTGAAGTTCTTCTTGCCCCCGTCCCCGCTGATGTCGGAGTCGCTGTCGTTGAAATCGCTGTCCCCTTTCCCGCTGTCCTTCACGCTCAGCTGGTCATTGTTGTTGATGCCACTATAATCAACAAATACAGTATGAACCACATCAACTGGGTTATTGATGTCCACTTCTTTTTTTTTTCTCTCAAATGTAGGCCTCGACATGCCCATCTAACCTCATTCTGCAGACACGCCACAAGCAACAAACCGTTTGAAGGACACTTTCTGTAAAGTGTTACATATCTGAGAAAAAAAAACTGTTTTCTTACCTGACTTGGAGGCAGTATCTATCACCTTGCCACACGGATGCGGGCTGAAAACGCTTGGAGGGCAGGAAGATCTAAAAGGAAAAGCAGAGTGACCTCAGTTTCTGGCAGATAAATCCAAATATTATGACACGGAAAACCTTCAAAGCGACTCACTTTTGTGTCTGAGTCTCCACTCCTCTCCTCGTACAGACAGGGGTCGTCCAGCGACAGAGACGTCCCCTCGTGGAAGAACCCCCGCTGGCCCGTGTAAATGTTTGGCTCTGCTAAACTGAGCATGGGCAGGGGCCTCCCATCGAACAGGTTCACGTCTCTCTTGCTGCCGTGGCTTCTCCTCCCACGGCTCAGTTTGCATGTGACAGCCACAGCTATTATTGCAATTAACAACAATGCACAACCCCCACTGAGCATGATAATAATGATTAGTGGCCCATCAAAGCTGAAGGCGTCCTCGTCACTTGACCGCAGCACAAGGATGACTTGGTCTTCGGCAGGCTCGGCGTCTGAGATGACAAACCTAATAGTGGCGCTGCTGGAGAGCGGAGACCTGCCGCCGTCACTCACTGTGATTTTTATTTCCAGCACGTCCCCGTTTTCAGCTGTCAGCCTTTGTTTTAGAGCAATCTCTCCCGTGTCTTCGTTTATCGTAAACAGCTCGGGGTCACCTTGTACAATACGGTAGGCGAGCTGGCCGTTCACGCCTCCGTCTTCATCTTCGGCTGATACTTGAAGGGCAAGATAACCGGAGGGCGCGTTGTAGGGCAGAGATATATCAGCCGAGTTATTCAGGAGGACGGGGAAGGTGAAGTATGGATAGTTGTCATTCTGATCTACAACTCTGATCTGGAGGGTTGACGTGCTGGAGAGCGGAGGGGAGCATCTGTCCTCGGCTTGGACGACCACCTCCATTTGCTGCAGCGTTTCGAAATCAAACGACCTCAGAGAGTACACGGATCCCGAGTGAGAATCCACAGACACGTACGTGGAGACTGGAGATCCTCCTTCCACCTCTGAGTCGATGAGTTTGTAGGAAACTTTGGCGTTTTTCCCAACATCTGGATCAGTTGCAACAACGGTGGTTAAATATGATCCTGGAATGTTGTTTTCCAGGACTGAAACCTCATAGAGGGGCTTACTGAAGAGTGGGGGGTTGTCATTCTCATCAGTCACGCTGATGGTGTACTGCCTGACAGTTTTGAAAGGAGGCTGCCCCAAATCCTCTGCAACTACAGTCAGGTTATACTCTGGGATGTCTTCTCTGTCTAAAGTTGTGGTGGTGACGATCATGAAGGTGTCTCCATACGCCTGCTGGAGGCTGAAGTGCTCGTGCCCGAGCAGGCTGACGCGCACGTAGCCGTTAGAGCCGGAGTCGCTGTCCGTGGTGCTGATGAGAGCCACGAAGCTCTCGGCGGCCGCAGCCTCGGTGATGTACGCCACCCCGTCGCTGCTGGAGGTCATGGGTTTGATCCCGATCTCCGGCGCGTTGTCGTTCACGTCCACGACTTCTATCAGAACTTTGCAGACGGACGGAACCGAGTTCTCACCCGAATCCGAGGCTCTGATGTTCAGCTCGTAGGACCTCCTCTTCTCAAAGTCCACGCGCGCCTTTAAAGTTACGTCTCCGGAGTGGGAGTCGACGTGGAAAACGCGCGCAGCCTCCGTGGAGACGCCGGCGCCGAGCGCGTACACAACTTCCCCGTTGACGCCGTCATCCGGGTCGAAGGCGTGCACCCGGAGGACCCGGTGTCCCACCGGGGCGTCCTCGTTCAGCTCAACTTTCAGGGAGCTGTGCTCGAACACCGGGCTGTTGTCGTTGAAGTCCAGAACTCTGACGCGCACGGTCATGGAGCCGGACTTTGGAGGCTCTCCTCCATCAGACGCGGTCACCTGGATGGTGTAGGAATCCTCCACCTCCCTGTCGAGCTCGCGCACCAGCACCAGCTCCGCAAACTTCAGCCCGTCCTCCCCCTCACGCACCTCCACGGAGAAGTACCCGCAGGGGGAGATGGTGTAGCTCTGGATGTAGTTCTCCCCCACATCCTCATCCACTGCGATCTGCAGGGGGAATCTGGAGTCCAGGGGAACGTTTTCCATGATCTCCAGACTCGTCTCGTTGAGTGGGAAGCGCGGGGAGTGATCGTTGATGTCCTTCACCTCAATCTCCACGTGGATGAGCTGAAACTTTTCCTGGGAGTGGGCCACCACGTCGAAGGTGATGAGGCAGCGGGGGGACCTGGGGCACAGCTGCTCTCGATCAATCGCCTCAGCCACGCTCAGGAGCCCGTCAGACTCCCGCATCTCCACCACGGAGGAGTTGCTCTCCTGCATGAAGCGGAAGGACGTGTCCGGGTCATCTCCCGGATCAATTTTTAAATCCTGGGACAAATTTCCAATCTCTGTCCCGGGTGCATCCTCTTCGAAAGTGAAATACCTTGTAGTGGTGCAGCCAACGGAGTGTGAAAGTACAGCGAGCAGCAGGAAAGGGCCGACAACTGCTGCAGCCGCGCGCGCCATGACGAGGAAGGAGCTGTGCCAAATGAAAGGGGGTGACACGTCTCCCGGGTCAGAGTCAGTCAGCACTGAGTTGACAGACTTTAGCTGGGACACTATAAGCTCCAGTGTATGCAAATGGGCTGACCAGCTGACCAATGGCCTTGCAGGAGGGCGCCAAAAGGCAAACGTTTGAGCTGCAACTCACCCGTTAGGCCGCAAATGGCTCATCAGATAAACTGATCTGCAATCCACATGATGATTTTGTTACATAAATTAATCACTTAACTTAATTACATGAGAGACTGCCAATTAGCACTGCAAACAAAAGGAAGTTCACAAGAATCATCTGCGTATTGTTAGTCCTGTCTGAATGGCTTCTCCTGCCAAATATTGCAAGTTTCTGCATAACAACATTAATCTGCAACATTACGCAAAACAGTAAAGACAATATGTTCCCAAACTGTAATATAAACACATAAAAAAAGATATAAACTTTTATTAGTGGAGTTTATGATGTTGCCAGACGCAGAAAAAACTAATACATTAGCAAGAAAAATATATACTTTAAGCATAATTAATGCAAACAAAGTTGAGACAATAGAGTATTTTACCAAGTGGCATCAGTGAAAGACTTAATGGATTTAGAGATCTCTATAGCAACAAAAGACAAAACAAACACTGAATAAAACAAGTCCTCTGGCAGAACAGCATTTAAAACAACACTGATTCATTATTAAAGCACAAAGCAGCAACAGCACAAGGAGAGCTGAGAACACTTCCTTCTTTTAAATGGGATTTTGTGGGATGCCATTGCTCTAAAATACAGAACAGATTATAACAGAGTGTGAATGAAAAGTCTCCCTGCACTTGCAGTGGTTCTAAAAGTTGTTAAACGAGGTTAGAAGCTGCTGTAAACTACAACAAATATAGAGTAGTGATGGAAAAAAATTCTGTAAAAATAAAAAATAACATTTCTGAAAAGCAAAAATGAAGAAAAATATTAAAAAAACAGAACTATAATAACAGTTTCTTTTTATTTGAAACTCTTCTGGTTTTACCTTATCTTTGCATTCTCTACAGGGTTTTTGTGCAATTTTAAGACCCATGAAAACAGCGTTTTTACTGTTTTTATTTTCTTGTTACATATTAAGCCTAAAACTGAATTTTTCTCTATACCGATTATTTTGAATCACAAAAATGTCGGCAAGCCGCAAGTTCCCTGCTCCACTCCATCCTGATGAATCCACTTATACATGACGACTAGATCCATGTCTGTCTTTGTTTTCCTCGCCTGTGCTGGCATCTGACTCCAAACTGTGCAGCTGGATTGCTCCAAAAGTGCACAACATTTTTGTTGTTCCGCTAATGTTAGCTTGAGGTTGTGAGGGGCTGTTAGATAGCGGGAGAGAGTGTAAACAAAGGGATGATGGGAAATCAGTGCAGGATTATTCTGCCTAAAAGGTCTAGCCCAACACTCAAATTGTTTATGAACTCCTGCCGCTCTGTAGAAACTATTTCCTAGAAAAAAACAATTAATTTTTTTAGCTAAAAACAGGATAATCGAGCTTTTACAAGAGATCAAAAAATGATCAGAGTGGGACTTCACGATTCTATTTGCATTATTTCACAGTGTTGCTTCCTGGTTGCCACATAACTGTCATCCCATCTCCTCACTGTGATGCACACAGCAGCATATTTCATTTTTTTTTCAGTCTTGTCATTGTTTGATGTTGCATGTTTTGCAGCTGTTTTTCCACTTTATGTTGACTCTTAAAGTGTTTTATTCCAGCCTTTCTTGGTGCTTTGAATATTCCACACTAGTGGTTTTTGAGTTTCTCCTGCTGTTTCAATCCAAAGCATTTGGCTCCTCTTTTACAGTGGCCCAGAAGTGCAAATCAAATCAATAAATCATTCAATAAAATACGTACTATGAATTAGAATGGAAAAAGCAAAACAAATTATTAAAAAAAAACAAAAAAAAGTCATTATATTTTTAAAACGTGAGCAAATTTGCACAAACCCAAACGCAATTCCACAAAAGAAGAACAAGATATAAACAAAATGTTTTGAAAAACAAAAGTAATTTCTATTTAATTTAAAATGAAATGCTAAAAAAAATTCTTTACCACAGTTTAGACAAAACATGTCATCATCCAATCAGTGATGTCCCAAGATACCTACCTTTCCTGTTTTCTTTGTGTTTTACACTGGAAACATTTGGTTTCACCTAAAATGAACCAGAGTTTGTTTTCCCTGATAATCCGGAACACATTTTTTAGTCTGAATATGCCCAAGTAGACCCGGTCTGGGACCAGGAACCGCTCTTGGACCCGTCTTTTGAGGTGGCCTCAATTTGTTTCCAATCAGACTGAGCTTCAGTTTGCTCTGAGTTTCTCAAGTCTGAATAGGCTCTGTGTTCCAAGTGTAACAACTGGACCAATATGGCCACCATAGCTGGTCATTACAAGACGTAAGCAGAGTAACAGACCAACAATGACCCGCAGGAACTCACTGAAATGTGGTTGGATGAATGCCGGCTCTTTAAAACCACTTTTAACGTTATACACTTTGCTTCTTATACTGTTTTGAAAAATCCATGTCACAAACACTTCTCAGTGTATCTTCTAAGCCAGGGGTGGGCCATTGTTTTGACTCGTGGGCCACAAAGGGTTCTAAAATTTGGCATAAGGGCCGGACAAGGAGCAGATGGAAGGAGAGATTTGGTAATCAACCTCATAAACTAAAAAATAATGTGGAATCTAGAGAAAAACATGCTTTAATTTGGATTCAAATTCACATATATTCATTTAAAAACAGAAAATTTGGGAGTTTTAATTTCTAAATTTTGATTTTTGTTCTCTTTTGGGTGATCCAATGGGTTGATGTTCTTCAGAGGAAAATGTGAACTCAAAGAAATGCTGCATTTATGTGGTGTAGGAATAATCCGAAAGATCACCATCTGACTCAGAAAGGAACACACACGAACGTCAGAGAAACAACACCATTCATGGGAAGAAACCAGAAATACAATGAAAATAAAACAATGATTAGGATTTTTGATTCAATGTATTTTAATTTGGAGGGCCACATTAAGTAGCTTAAGGGGCCGCATGTGGCCCCCGGGCTGTAGTTTGCCCACCCCTGTTCTAAGCCATCATCTCCTTAGTAACCATCTTGCAGCATACCTCAGCCATTGTAAGTGTTGCACCTGAAGTTGATACAGACTTTCAAAACTGGTCAGTGGAATATAAACTTTGAATAACCGAACTACGTCGACAAGCAAGGGTGCCCAAATCCAGCCCTGAAGCAGGGGCGCCTCGAGAGATTTTGGGCCCCATGAAAATATTTTTTATAGGGCCCCTAACACAGTGGCAAATTTACACGAGGGTCCTTTGTGGGGACCCCTTCAGTCACGGGCACCTAGAATCCACCACCTTCATCTCCCCCCTTTCGGCGCCCCAGCCTCCTGCTGGTTTTCCAAAAACCCTGTCTTCTCTGCTGCTGATTACCTGGATCAGGTGTGTTTAGCCAATAAGGAGCTTCAAGGACAGGTCAGCTGGAAAACATGCATGACACCAGCCCTCGAGGCCTGGACTTAGGCACCCCTGGCAACAAGGATCGCACCCCATGATTTCTTTCTTCATTTGCTTTGCCGCACCCTCATAATTCCAGGCCAATGACTGAAAAGATCTTGTGTGTTTTTTTTTTTTTTTTTTTCTTTTTTACGAGCTTTGGTTTGAAACAGAAATGTGTGGTTGAGTATAGACCAAATGCAAGGTTCAGGATCAGATCCAGACATTGTGGCTTTTTTGCTTTAAACAAAACTTCTGACTTAACTAAATATTTAACTAATTAATTTGTGTTTAGATGTTTTACATGTCTGGGAGGCCTAACTGATCTACTGATTACAGTAAAGGTTTAAACTACAGTCAAAGGGGTTATCATCAAAGTGACATTATTTTATTGCATTTACGTTTATAAATAAAAAAGTGGATTCTATGCAAAGTAAATCTTCTGCAGCTGGAGGATCTGATTAAAGACAGGATGTGTTTTATTTTGAAAGGAACTTAAATGTGCTACTATCAAAAGTGAAAGAAGTTAAATTTGTTATATATGGAAAACTCAATTGTAGAGAAGATTTCAAAGTTATATTTCATAAATGAATTGCTTAATGACCTAAAAAGCATGAATAAAATGTATTTTTCTAACTTTGAGGCAAGACTGTTTCTGTCCAAAAGAACCTGAACCAAATTGCTCTTTTACCGTTAAAGGCTGCAGACCCCTGATTATCGATCTCGTATTTTGTTTAATTTTTAAAGCATTTCATTAAGATTTTTTGAAAATACTTCAAATGTTGAATATTGTTTGTGTTTCTGGAATTGATTTCTGAAAGGTTTATGGCTTTTCATTTTTTTTATCTGCTGGCTTGATTTTACCATGTTTTTACATTGATTTGATTTGTACTTCAGGGCTACCGTACCCAATGCACGGCCATCCCAGGAAAGTAGGCATCTCTTTTTTTTTTTTTTTTTTTTTCTAAAACAGCTGTACACACTGTCTCATCTGTTGGGTAGCAGGAGGTGTCAAGCTAGACACCAACACTCTGATTAGTGTTGTGCTCTGAAACCCCACAATGTTAATTGTTGCATAGAATATCAAGGAAACCGTGGAACCTGCCGGCATAATCAAGCTCGTCTGCGCCATAATAAACACCCAGTTGCACTTAATTTGCCTCTTTTTAACCGCAGTTTCAGAACGAAAACCTGGAAATTTGCAAGAATTAGGAAAAGAGAAACCCTGACTGGTACCCCCCCACCACACAGACTCAAAATCCACACCAGCACCAGCCTGATAGCAACAACAAAAGAGCACGAGTCAAGCAGACCTCTGTCAGCCACATGGCTGATTAGCTTCTGCTGATTAAAAGGTGCCTATGGCCCTTCAAAAGGCTCTTGACACCTCACAAAAGTTTGGGTTAAATCTGTCTGAGCCCCCCAAGAGGGCGCATACAGGGAGGTGTAAAAAAACACACAAAGACCCAGAGAGACCAGAGACACTTGACAGTGCGAGAGGTGATAAGAAGCTCCCATATTTAGAGTGTTGCACAAGCTCAATTTCCCTCATACACTAAATGTGAAAATTGATTCTCCCTGTCAAATAATAGCGCCGGGTGTTCTTGGCAGGACTACGGGGCAAAATTAGAGGGAAAAAAAAAGGGGGCAATGACAAAACCCCTGAAAATGCTGGAGTTCACTACTGAAAGTAAAGCTCCATATTTAACTTGCTGCAGTCGGATCGCATTAAAGCAGAAGTGGCTGAGCTGGTTCTCAAATCAACAGGGCACCGAGTCAACAAGTGGTTTTCATATATGTTGAGACCTATATTGTGCCACAAGTCATCACGTCAAGTGCTTTTCAAGGCTGTGCGCCTCGGCAGACCGATACAAAATTCCCTTCGAATCCTGGCTCGCTCAGAGGCAGCGTCTCCTCTGCCACTTAGCAACCCTTTTCAAACGAATGCTTAAATATTAAACCCGAATCTAGCATTGATGTCTTAGAATACTGGTTCGTTATTTGCATGTGTCCTCTAACCTTTTCCCTGTTTCGCTCCTTTATTAAAAACCTGATCATGCTGAGCTTGCGAGGAGGAAGGCACCAGGGGATCAAACATGAGACACTTTTTTTCCATTAGCAGACACACAAAGCCTTAAGCACAATAGTCGCATGCTGGCTGGGTGTTGAAATCCAGGATTTTCAGGCAATGAGGAGTCAGAAGGTGATGTAGAATTATTTGCCAAATTAGATGTTTGCACAAAGAGGATTATGGTTTAATCTTATCAAAATGTCTTAAACTTCCCATTCTGCGCCTGCAACAGTTTCAGAGTAGCAGCTGGTGTGAAAATGTGTTTGTCTAGCACACATATAAGAGTTAATAGACCAACAACGCTAGCAGTGATGACCCGCTCACTTGTTTCGATATTATTTTCAGCCTCAGACCTGATCTGCATATGCCTTTGTTACAGAAATATGTCATTATAAGGTCAGCAGGGGTTGAGCCTCAAACAAAGCGAGGCTAACACAGGAGTGATACTTGTTTGTCACTTAAGTCAGGTGCTTATTGCAGATCACGGGCTGATTAAGACCTGTGCGGTGGCAGTAAGAGCCTCACAGCAGATTAATGGCTTATACCATCTGTTCTCTTACTGTGCCGATTTTAATTAATGTTAAGAATATTGCTAATCTTGCTTTGGCAATCAGCATCACAGCGCCATATCATAAAGTCCAGAAGTCAATCTGATGTCTGCCATGCTTTTGACAACACTTTGAAGGCCATTTGAAAGTTGCACATCCCTCTCCTCACGCGCCACCGGGCGCTGGGACAGGAAAGGCATTTGGCAACACTTTGGAGCAGTAATCCTGGCATATGTCACAAGGAACAAATGTCTCAAAAGCCCACCTTTTGAACTGCAGCCCCCACGTCACCCACGGGACAAAATCCCTCCAGTTCTCTGTCACACATTCAAGTTAGGTCTTATATAAATTTGTATCAAAAATTGGGAATAAATTATCTTTTTATTGCATGGATTTTGCCTGTAATGTCTAAAAACTGTAACGGCAACCACCACAGTACACTTTTATTGGCTGAATAAATGTATAAATAACAAAACGCCTGCACAAATATATCACATCAGAGCTATGAAAGGACTCATAAACTGCAACAAAACTGACAGTTTAAATAAAAACTGTTTGTAAATCTGAAACATGAGAGATTTAAAGAATCAATCATAACTAGAAAAGTTTTATTACCTGCGATAATGCTGGTGTGAATACTTTTGGCTGAAGAAATTTACTGTAATTGCTGAAGTTATTTGCTGAAAATGCTCAAGCTATTTGCATACTGCTAACATTGCTAAATGACTTCAAGTTGCAGAAACTGCATTAAGTGCAGGAACAATTTAAATCATTTCTTGAAAAAATGTCAAAATATTCAGTAAAATAAAAAAAAAATGGTATGAACTCAGAATTAGCCCAAAACCTCAGTAGATGCCAAATTATCCAAAAAAAAAACCCTGAGTATTTTGCTCAAATGTTAGCCTACCCCCTAAAATCCCTAGCAGGTACCAAATTAGCCACAAAAAAAAAAAAAAAAAAAAAAAAAATCATCATAGAAAGTTGCTAAAATATTGTCTCAACTCAGGAGTGGCCCAAAATTGTCAACAGATGTCAAATTAGCCAAAAAGCTTGCACATTGCTAAAATACTAACTTAACTAGTTTTTAGTTCAAAAAACTTCAGTAGATGCTAAATTATCCAAAAATGTTAGCATTTTGCTAAAATATTTGCTAAAATCAACGCGTGCAAAAAATTGGAGGAATTGCATGCAAAAAATTGCACAAAATCATTAAAAAATGACATAATATTTTAAAATTTGATTGAAATTTAACAATACCATAAGTACAAGCATGACTTCCCTGAACATGCAGAATGTTTTTAATTGAATAATTTGCATACATTGCAGAAATGTAAAAAATTCAAATTAATTTTAATGTGGCTAAAAAAATCGCATAAATTGCGTAAAAAGTTTGCAATTACCAAAAATACAAGCGATTATATCCTTAATGACTTGATACCAAGATTGCAAGTTTAAAAGTATAATTGAGTTTTTATGGTCCAAAATGTGTACGGAAGAAAAAGAAATAATAAGAAAGAGAAACAGAATCATAAAGAATAAATTGCCATGACAACAACTTTTGTGTAGTATTTTACATTCTCCAGTTAAATCCTCTTTTTTTTTCTATTATTTGATTTTTTGAGTCTTTGCTTACAAAACCATGAAGTTGTGTGATCCCATTAGATTAATCTAACCACAAATCTCACCGAGTTAAAACGGTACAAGGAAAAGCATTTTATTTCCAACTGATTTTTATTACTTTTTGTCAGATTATTTCACTTGTGTGTTGCCGCCAACAACACGTTAGATAACAAATTGTTGCGTTTAGGTTTGTAAATTTGCCAATCCTTCTGACAAAACTTAAAAGGCATTCTGGTATTGAGGGTGCCAGGTGACAAAGTGCTTTAAGGCGTTCAGTTTTTTTTTCTACACTGGCTTGATGCCCGGAGCAACACACACATTTACACACACAGCCATATTTTCTAGGCATATGAACAGCGAGAATGCTATTTTTAATATAGGATGCTGTCAAACACAATGTCGGAATCAGGGATCTGAATTAAACGGAGGCTTTACCCTCAGTTTCCTCTGTAGCTCAAAAAGAAAAAGAAGCAAAAATCTTTCCCAAAGCGTCGAGAATTGTTTCGAATCAGTTTCAAACGACCCCCCTGGGTCATAACAGATTAAAGTCTCCAATCATGTGGGGTCAGTGTTGAGACAGTTTTCGGTTCAGAATTCTCCCCACATTTTCTGTTGATTACGTGTGATTACAGCAGTCAAGCCCGCCTGAAACCTGTTCCGTCCTCTGTCACTTTAGTAATGTGAGCAGAATGTGATTATGCCTTGATTTGTTGAAAAATGGGTTGTTCTGGAGGCAGCATATGTTACACTAAAATCTCAATAATTTTCAGTAATACTGCCATTATTACCGGGGTGTAAATTACTTTTTCAGAAGGGCTGACATTTAACACCATCATGGAGGTGGAAGTTTGGACTTGCTGATATCAGACTGGATGGTCCTCCTGGTCCAATAGAACTCAAAGCCCTTTCTACCCACAAGTCTCAGGAGTACTTACTTCCTCAACCACAATACACAAGCTTTTTCTATGTAATTGAAGCAGGAACAGACATTACAAATGGAAGGATAAAAAATTTATTTAAATTATTTAAAAATATTACTTTTGATATTTAACAAAAAAAACCTTGTATTGATGATTTTTAAATATTTGCCAATGATTATAGTCATATTGACTCAAAAATCGCAGGGGAAGTGTGAGGAAAAGCTTTTTTGCTAAGGGGGTATTGCCCCCCCCCCCCCCCCCCCCCCCCCCAACCACCAATAGCTCCGCTCCTGAATGGAAGGTGCCCAATTGTGTTAAAATTTCTAATCCACTACAATCTTAGAAAAATGGTCGATTGTGGTGCAGGGTCTCATAATTGTTGTGCTTTAACTCTCTATATTGCTTACTAATACATTTTTAATATACTGAAAATATTATTTTTTAATTTTTAATCTCTTTGAAAACATTTTTATTGTGCCTATCTTTGTTTTTCAGTCAAACTATTTAAAATATTTATCTAATTTTTTATTTGTTTGGCAAAAAAGTGAAAAAAAAAATGCCTATATTGTAAAGATTAAATTACAATTTTAAGCATTTTGTAGAATATTCTAAGAAAAATACATGACTTTTTTAACTTTATTTGATTTTCTTACTTTAAGTGAAAAACACAGAAAATGATAAAAAAAAAAAATCACAAAGCTTTTGAAACTGCAGTTTATTTCAAGGTGACACCCAAAGGCGGGCTTTTTTTTCAGTCAATGGGATGAAAACCAGCCTCACAGCACACTCCTGTAAGTGGATTTAGACATGAACAAAGGTGATTTCAAGGCGAGTTTTCCAGGCTGGCCTCACAAAAGCACGTGGTATGTGATGGAGGCGCGTAATGTGGGGCTGTGCTCATTTCACGTTTGTCCGTCATGCCAACCTGCTTGGTTTCCAGGGTTACGAGTCCCGCCCCAGGCATCAGTGACAGCAGCAAAGCCTCTTTGAAATGAAAAACCCGGACATTTATTTTATGTGAGACAAACAGAAGGCGGTTCTTGCATCATTATCCAGGCGATGTCAGCCCACTTTGATTATGCATTACTGTGAAAAGGGGAAAATGTATTTAAACTTTTAAAAGCTTCATAGAGGAAACAGAATATTTTTTTCTTTGTTAAAAGTTGTGTGATTTGTAACAAAAATAAACAAAGGAATCAAGGGGGTAAAAAAAGCATTTTTACTGTCAGAAGTTTTTTCAATAGTGGTTTATTTTTGTTTTTGCTCTTTCTTACTTGCAAACATATGCCTGAAAAAGAAGATTTGATTTTTTTCCAGGATTCAAATAGAGTGCAAAGATAATATGAAAAACATATATAAATAAGATAAGATATAATGAAATAAAATAAAATAAAATAAAAAAGATTGTATGTGTCAGAAGTAAAAAAACGTACATGTTTAAGATAAAAATAGCCTTTCAGAATCAGTTCTGTGATGATAGCTTCATGGTTTATCAGTCTAAATTGCTTGATGTAGTAACTAAAATTAAGGTTTTAAAACTTAGAAAACTAAATCCTGTCCAAAAAAGTATAAATTTTGACAGAGAATTTTTATTTAGTTTTAGTCATTGTCTTTTGATTGAAAGAAGGTTTAGTTTAAGTTCAATTCTAATTGACAAATTTACAGCAAAGATTTAGTTGTCAGAAAATAGCCATTAGTGTAAAACAGGAGTGTCAAACTCAATCACACAGGGGGTCAAAATCGTAAACACACCTTAGGTCGCGGGTTTAACAGGATAAGCATTTATTGAACACACTATAACTACATTTTTAAAGATGTATAATCGTAACCTTTTAACATAATTATGAACTAGACATATAACATTACATGCAATATTGCTAGTGTGAGTGCTATGAGCTGAATTTGACCGCTGAAGATGCTGAAGTTGAAAGCTGAAATCACTGAAGCTGATAGCCAGCTACATATCTTACTTAAATGCAAATTAGCCTAAAAACTAAAAAAAAAAACCAAAAAAAAAAAACAACCCTTGGGTTAGCAAAAACAGCTAGCATGTAGCTGAAATATTAGCTAAATACCCAAACCGCCAAAAAAAATCTTAGTAAATACCAAAATAATCCAAAAATCTAGCAAAATGCCAATTTTTGAAACTTTAAAACTGTAACTTTTTAACATAATAATGAATAATAAAATGGCAGGAATAATATTCCAGAATAACTTAAACCTTAAATAACTTTCAATATTTTACACTCCATACAAATATATTTTTTCAAAATTATACAAATTAAAAATGAGTGCAAGATGACATCAAGCCATTAATGACAATAAAATAGAAGGGCCGGATAGAATTACCCGGTGGGCCGGATCTGGCCCCCGGGCCTTGACTTTGATATGTGTGGTGTAAAAGGTAAAGCTTGCTAAAGTGGGTTTGTCTGAAAATATGAATTTTTCATAGCATAAAAAACATACAAAGATCTTGTTTATTAGGACAAAAAAAGCATTTTATCTAACTTCCCTTTTCAATGTTGTCTGCAAATTCAACTTCAACAACTTGTAGAAAAAATAAGATAAATTATAATACTTTCCCAATTATAATGTCTGATAAATAAACCTTTTTTGATGAGGTATGAACAGTAAGTTTTCCAAAAACATTTCTTTACCTTTAGAACAATAGTAATCAGCAAATGAACATGAAAACTATTGGCATGAAGCACAGCCTTAAAAAATGTTTTAACATTCTTTTAAATTAGTTTGTTGCCATACAATATTTATTTATTTCGATTCCTTTTCCGAAACTAATTTCAGGCTAAAGCGTCTCTTGCTCTGTTAGTCGTATAGCCAAGGCTTTGGTCACAAATCCCATCAAATGCAAGTTTTTCAGAAAATGCAGCGGGTCATTAAAAGTTGACTCATTGACCCGGGCAAGGGTCATGTGGTGGCAGACCAGTGACAGACGGGGAGGACGCCATTACGAAATCGAGCGACAGCAACAGGCCGCTCAACCAGCAGCAGCTCTGATTGGACGATGTGTAAATGTCTCAGCACGTCAATGTCAAGCGCCCAATGGCGGCCACCTGTGACACAATTTGGACGCCTGACTGCCACAGTGTACATTCATTTTAGAAGAAAAAAATTAAAAAAATCTTGAAGATTCTGTCCATAACTTATCTCGCAGTGGAAGTTGTGTTTGTGATCGTAGCATAATGGGTCTTGAATGAAACTCACTTTTTCTGCCTGAGACAGATATAAGAACTGGTGTTGATATTCGTTTCCCACTGAAAACAAAATGATAACTAAGCAAAAACTTATTTATTGACATTTTTTTCAAGTAATAAAAATGAAATAAAAACATTGTTAAAGAAGATGTCTTTAGGCAACTTTAAACTTTAATAATACCTACAAAAGAACATTCACTTAAATTAAAAATCTTAGAAGGAATCCAAAGGAAGCTTTAGTTGTAACCCCAAACGGGGTAATTAGAACCGGGCCTCCAGATCATTTTACATTATTACTGTCAGTGGCTCGATAATATCTTGTATAATTTGTGTAACTGTGAAAGGATACATTTTTTGGAGAGTAAAATCTTTTTGGATAGTATAATTTTTTTATATATAAAACAACATCCAAGAAAATAAATTTTAATTTATTTCTAACTTATATTATTTTAAAAAAGAGTAAAATGTTGAAAGCTATTTAATTTAATTTTTTCTGGAATAATATTCCTGTTTGTTTTTATTCATAGTTTTGTTTAAAAAGTGAAGTTTATAAAGTCTACAGTTTTTACTATGCATTTTTTGTTTCGGCCCACAAACAACTGTGTGTTTTGGATTTTGGCCCCCTGTGTGATTGATTTTGACACCCCTGCTGCAACCAAATGATTACGATCAAACATGATTAGTTTAAGTTTTGGTTCTTTGTAAACAGAACAACTATTCATTTCTAACTTAAGCATTAATGTTCTTCTATAAGATGTTCGAGAAACTTTTAAGCTCTAATGTACTTCCAAACTCATAAATGTAACCCAAAACTTATCTTGGTTCTTCAAATTAAAATTCAAACACAAAAACCAACAAGCTCCATGCCTGAGAACTGTAATTTCGTCACATGCTGTTTTGTGGTATGCTTAACCACTGATAAACATCCTGCCTGCTTGTTTGAAACAGTTTCCTTGCTGCTAAATGTCTCAGCGGGTTCTTGACTGATTTGTATTCATGATGCAGCTTTTTTTAAATTTAGATAGGCAGCGACTTTTTTTCTTTTTTTCATGGCTGGAGAGTTATCAAGTCATTGCAGGCTAACACCTTATCAGTTTCCTCATCTCACTTTAACCTTAGGCGCACTAATAAACTGGGGGTATACATGTCAGTACCCTGGCCTTGAGGGTCAGGTGGAAGGTTTAATCTCTGCCATTTGGGCTGTCTGAGAGGCAGATAAAACAAGATTATCCTGTGATTGGTGCTGGTCCTTGGTGAGATGAGAGGGTGGAAGCATGTGAGCAGCAGCTGTGAAGGTGCCAGATACTCAGACTGGTTAGTGTTCTCTGTTGCTTTTGGCACCTCCTGTGGCGTCACAGGAACAGAGACCCCCCCCTCCCCAATGCGCCTCATTCTCATAACTCTCCAATCGGCCAAATGTTTGATTTACACTCCCTAATTACGCCTCACAATCTGCCTTTAAATAGCTTTTGGGGTCGTATAAACCCCAGAGGAACCTGTGGCCTTTGTCCCTCGTAAGTGCTCCTCCTGTCTTTCTTTCGCAGTGATGCTGCACCAAACTTATGCATTCAGATCGTTTTCACCAGGGATGAAATCTCTTTCGCTCCACTCCGGAATTTAGGCCATGTGAGGGGCAACTTAAAAAGATGGATTTGTAAAACAAAGATCAATTATGGAAATAAATGCATAAAATTAGAAAATCAAGGAGAAATCCTCACAATTTTACTATTAAATTAATTAGTCTAATAGGGCAAGGCATGAATAATAAAAGGTTTCCTTCTAATTTGATCTCGGCGGACTCCACTTTTTAAAACAAATCCAGGACATTAATATGGATGGCGTGTAAACATGTTTCTAGGATTTCTTCATGTTGGCCACAAAAGGCTGAGACTATTAAGAAATTTGGAAAGACAGATTTTGTTGTTTAAATCTCCTAAAAGCCAAAGCAGATCAAAAGAGGCATTAGTATGCAGAGACAAATCATGTTTGGCTGAGGTTCTTTTACCCCCACTCAATTCCAGTCATTCCCTTCTGTGTTGTAACTAATGCTCGCTGCCCTGCTAAAACTGGAACAACAGTTGCAAGCCTGCCTTTTCATAATGCATTTCTGAGCAATAATTGAACATATTTTTTTTTTTTTTGAAGATTAACAAAATAAACACAAATGAGGCAGCGAAATTGCTCCTCAAAGCAGCACACGAGTTTATAAAGAGAAAATGAGAAGGGAAATCATTATATTCTGTCTCACTGTCCTTGATAAAAATGTATCAAGCAAAGGATCATCATGACAAAGAAAACAAAACAGGCTCTGGAATTGAGGGCAGTCGTTTCAAAACAGGGAGTCACCCTGCATGTTTGGCCTGAAAGCAGGTGTGAGAGTGCCATCTACAGGCGCCATCACTCACTTCCAAATTCAGCTCAAAAAGGAAGCTCTTTAATTGGAGAATTTTTAGATTTTTGAAAGGCTTTTTTTATGTGAAGTGTGGCTTTCTTGCTTGTTTTGGGCTTTTCTCTATAAAGTCTCCCTTTTGAATTTTTACTTAATTACGTCCCTCCTTCACATTTCAGGCCTCCTATTGAATCCCACTGCCATAAGCGACTTGGTATATTGTATGTGATCCTCCAGGGACGTTCTGCATATGATGACTGTATGATCCAATTTGATGCGGCGTGTTCTTTTCAAACTTCCGTCCTGATTTCCATTTTTTTGAGTGGTCGTCGTGCTCCAAAATTGCATTGTTTTATCGCATCTGGAGCGGATATACTGTATATACACCTGCGATTGCATTTTACCATGACTTGGTGTATCTGATGGGGTAAATAAGAATTTCCTCTGCAGGCCCGGCTCTGAATAAATTTCATTTCCCAGTATGGTTATATTATTCAAAGCAGGGAAGATAAAGTATGGCCTCTTTGCCTGTTGGTTTGTCCATGATTGCATTTATATGTGCCTCCGTGTATCACTGCTAATTTGAGCCTTTTCAAGGACTAGGCCCCTCTCCTGCTACTTGAATGCATTTCACTTCGCCATGTTGCCATCCTAGAATGTCAGCTCCTCAAAGCAATTTCCTCTCAGCCATTATCTGATGGGTGAGAACGCTTTCCTATTGGCAGTTACAGATCATACTCAGGTTGAGCTGGAGCTGGCTGTTAAACACAGGAATGGCTCCTCACCAAGCTTCCGTCTGCCCGGCTCTGACGGTCCCCACAAGGCTGGCCACTGGGGGCGGACTGTTGGGCCAACTGGCCTCTGAGGGGTGTAATCACTCCATGTGACATATTTGCTGTAGGTATCCATTTGCTCCACAGCAGAGTGCTGAGCGATTGCGCTGCTTTGTCGAGTTAGGCCAGAAGATGGCAACCTTGAGGTGGGAGAAAAACATTACTGAAACCCTACACTGCTGAGTGGAAGAATGGGAGGACAAAACCATGGTAGATTAAGAGAAAAAACATATTATTTTATCTTAGAGATCATTATCATACGTCCTTGTTGTTTGATTATATATTTATATTTTCCACCACGGAAAACTAGAAAATATTAGTGACACCCCCTTGACAAATTGAGCATAGGGTTCTGTTTTATCATGAATTTTTAAATATCCATAAACCAGCGAGTCCTGTGAGCAGGAGAGATGTTTAACGATTCTTCATGGAAACAATATGCTCTTATTTTTTAGCCTCAATTAGGAATGCAAAAGCCGGAGCTAAGGCGCTGAAGAGGATGCCTACAGTGTGTGCATGTGTGTGAGCGGAGCACAGAGATAGATTATTGTTGAGGGGCATCAGCTTAGAGGATGCTTTGTTTCCCCGCTGTGGGCTGAGAGCAGAGGGGAGTTAAAGGATTCCAATCTGGTCTCGGAGTCCTGCAGTGCAAAGGGTGTTCGGAGTACGCCTGGTGATAGCCGGCTCCATAGCAGGGCTGATTCTCAGGGTAGTCTGCCATTGTGTTGGCAAGCGAGGAGGTTAATCAGATCTCAGATATATTGGGACTATAGTTGCTTCCCTCCATAGGAGTCTATGAATAGAAAAAACATAAGCTCTCCTAGAGAGTATTCAGGCTATTTCCAGACTGGTGTTCATCTGAAGTGACTCGACATCCTCCAGAGCAAAATCAAACTTTTTTCTATTTAATGAAGGTCTGACAATTAATTATCTGAGATTAAGGAATTCTCTTCAAGGACTGCAGGCACATTTCCATGTCTCCTTTGTTTGCTGAAAAGGGCAGATTAGCTTAATTGACTTTTTTTGAGTATTAAATCAATTAGTAGACACTCTGTGTAGATGGGATCAGTCTGCATGAATCAGATTGTACGTTATCAGTCTCTCTTTAACGAACCACTCCGATGTGAATTGTGGTTTTGGCGTTTTTGGCATGTTCTTGTGGGGTTTTACTGACAATGTAAGATATTTATTTAAAAATTTAAACTAAAAATTGCATTTCTGAGTATTTCTCAATTGAAGCAGTTATGAATAGGGAGCAGAAAAAAAATGGTGGGTTGTAGGTGAGATGTAGGTGCTACATTGTATTACTATTCTGACGTATCCACATGCAGACTTATTCAGCATCAATTGTCCCTCCCACAACTCAGAAGTAAAGTTCTAATGAACTCCTGCCACTCTGCAGAAACTATGTCCTAGAAATGACAGGTTTTTGATTTTGCCGAAAACTATTAAAAAAAGTTTAGTTTTTAAAAAGAATAGTATTTTTAAAAGTAAGAGTTACTATATTAGCATTAATTCAAGTTAGATTCTTTAAGTTGATAAACACATGGCAGAGGTGCAACTTTAAGTTTGATAAACTAAAGGTTTCTGCATCCAGAGGCTCTTGTTACTCTATTTACAGGATAGTAAGCAAAATTATAAATACTGGTACTAAACAAATAAAATAAACAAAACTTGGGTAAAAGCTGTTTCCTTTAAAGTACATTATGTTATGCTGCACAACAATGGTTAGTAGTTATCTAGAGGAGAGATGCTAAAGCATTTTTATATTTGTTAGATCATAAACCAAAAACGTCATTTTTATATTTAGGTTAACATCCACATAAAAAAAGGATGATGACTCACCAAAGTAGACCTAAAGTATAAAATATGCTATGCTTGTCCTTTGTTGTTATTCCGTAAGTGTACATTAGCTGCACCAGGACCAGCCTCTTTCAGACAGGAAGTCTTTTATTTTGAAAGGAAGTTAAATGAGCTTCTGTAAAAGAAATCCCAAAAATTTCAGATTTTGTAAACAGTAGTTTCCCCTTATGTCTTCCTTTATTCAAACCAAAATAGAAGTAGAATTCATATGTATTATTAAAGTAGCGATGTAATGACTTCAAAACGGCATCAAACTTTATTAAAGGGTAAAATACAACTTTGTAGCTCCTGTAGGTATTTATCAGAAATAAACAAATGGCTCTTTAACTGTTAAAGGTTGCTGACCCCTGACCTATATAATGCTTTTCTTCAGCCTTTCAGAGTAAACCATATCCATATATATGATCATATATTACATTTGGAACGCAAAAGAACAAATTATTGATGAAATATTAGTCATTTTTGTAGGTTTTTTTATAACCCAAGGTAAGATGCCTCAATTGCTGAGGGTCTGCCTCCCATTTCATGACATCATCCTGGAACTGGCCTCGTGTCTGCGTTTCTCCCACAAAAACAAACAAACATCTGAACTTCTGCAAAGATAGATGTGCATACCATATATCTGCCAATAAGTATTTAGACATTTTTTAATATTATTTGAAAACTTTGCCTTTGCACAATCTCAGTGTTTGACTCACATATTTTTATTCCTTTGAATAGGATTAAAAAAAAAAAAGAGTTTTTCTCACTTTTTACAGTAGGTAAAAGGAAAAAAAAATCAAAGCTCAATTTTTACCAAAATAGATATGCTAGCTGTTTTGGATGATTTAGGCTTTTTTTTTTCCCCTTTTCAGTTTTTCAGGTTATTTTAAGTTCGTCTAATATTTCAACCACATGCTAGATGTTTTGCCGAATTTAGGCATTCTTCCCCTTTTTGTGGGCCAATTTGGAGTTTAGCCCACAGTTTAGCTCTATGTTAGCTATGTTACCATTTCTTTAGGCTAATTTGGCATTTAGCTAATATCTTAGCAAGCTATGAGCTTTTCAGCTCTAGCATCTTCAGTGTCCACATTCAGCTGATAACATTCACACTAGCATTATCACATAATACTATATACTGTATTTAGTTATCATAGTGATCCTGCTTTTCTTTATTTATCATTAACCATATTTTTCTTCTTTTTGTTCTTTGAAGCTCTTCAGATGCTTCCTTTATTCCGCTCATTCAACTTTCAAAATATTCAGCTCTTCTTTGAGATTCCTGCTCAAAAGTTTCAAGTCCATAACTCTTCAAATGTTAAACTATTTAACTAACCCCTTTCCAAATCCATTCTTTCTGGTTTTCAGTGTTCTCCCCTCAAACGATACTTATCATGTATGCATTAGCTTGACAACATCTTTAAAGTTCATTCAAACAACCACCTTGCTGAGAAGGCTGTTCCATGCTGAAGCTGATGAGACTGCGCCTAATGTCCTGCATGCTACATTTCACAGAGTATCAACTATTGATGACATCCCCGGATAACGACACCAGCATCAGACTGATGAATATTTAATTGCTTTTACCTCCACATTAATTTGAATTTGCCGAATCTTTCCTTCCTAATGCGATTGTGTCTCATCAAAGTGCTTCGGAAAAAGTTCCCGAAAAATCCTTTCTCTGGAGCTTGCATTCTAATAATACGCTTTTGGGATGGAACTAAAAATGTAGTTTGACTGAGAGGGACAATGAAGGGAGCAGACATGACTTTTGGGATAATAGCCCTAAGCAGGACATTCAACAGTCTGCCATCAAGACAACATACATTAACAGTGATGGAGCGAGCAATCAGAGCGTGCCTATGAGGCCGGCTCAGATTTCACACAATTTCAAGAAAATCTAATTTCTTTGAAGCCTCGGAAACTGAAATTTTAACCATACTTTGTGGAACGACAGAGCCCTTATCTATTAGGAAACGTGCTAACAGGCCAGACAGTGCTATTCTCAGGGAAGAATTATTTAAGTGTGAAAGATGAAGTGAGACGGAAAATCTCATTTCCATAACACAACAGGAAAAAACAGTCTTGCAGAAGGTGTTCTTTTTTTTTTATTTTATTTTTTTTTCCCCTCTGTTGAATTGTCAGAGCAATCATGGCCGAGCCAAAGCCAGGCCACAGGCTGCAAGGAGTGGGGGGTAAGAGTGAATGTGGTGGTGGTGGTGGTGGTGGTGGGGGGGGGGGTTGTCTCCCCAAACACATACAAATGAACTTGAGAAATTTTCATGCCTGCACAGCACACACACACACACAGCCAGCAGTAACTACGTCTAGATGCAGGGATGCACAAACATTGCTTAGTCTCAGAGGAGCAGACAGGGAGCACATTATGCAAACACAGTTTTTGTGTGTACGCTGCCGAACGTGCCTGTGTGTTGGAGAGAAAAATTAGACTGATTAAAAATCAGGAAAAGAATCATAAACTGTTAGATGAATCTCCTCGGGGCTAATTAGGATGTCGGATCTTCACCTCCTAAAAGATAGAAGAAAAAAGAATTCTAAAATCTGGAAATCTGATGTGAACTCCGGATGTGTTTGTTTAAAAAGTAGATGCGCTAGAACAGTGGGTGGCTCGTGAGTTTGTATGAATCCGTAAGAAAATGGCTGGGAGTGTAGTGGAGGGTGTTGATAAGAAGCAGAGGTCAGAATTTCTAAAGCTTTCGTGAAAAGCAGGTAACAGTGGAGTAGATTTTTTGTACTTCACAAGCACCTGATAAAACGTTGCCAGGTCCTTTGCTGGGAAATGTATGAAAAAAGGAAAAAAACAGGACAAAAGAGGCGCAACAGTGAAATTGTCCTTCCCACAAAACAGAATAAATACTTCACTCAGCCACAGAGTAGATCATCAGTGAATGTTTTGACTCAATGATCATTTAAGATAGCAGGGAGTTCAAGGAAAGACCCTTCAGCTATTGCAGTTATCAAAGAAAGGCTTTTCCTTTGTCTCAAATCCATCATTCAGACATTTTTTTTATTTCAATGCACTCACTATTAGCCTGAAAAAGTAATTTATTGACATCAAGGAAATTTAAGAATAACACCTTCCTATGTAACTGCTTCCTTATTAGAACAAAACAAAGCTGGAATAAAGAGATATCAGCATTCATGAAAAGTCCCTTTATATTCTGATTTATTTATCCACTGCTGTAAGCACGAAATGGCATGCACATATGGTAAAGGCTTTTAATATTCAGTTATTCTAGTTTTCGCTGCACGCACCGTGTAAATTTTATTGGGCAAACTGCAACATGCATGAGCGAATGAAAGTTGCATCCGTTGTGTCTGTGCTGTGGAAACGCAGCTATATTTCTAGTGAAATTCTGCTGTTTTCAAAGAGTCATTTCACCTGCTGCCTCAATCTTTTCTGGGGAGGCGGCGTCTCAGGGTAAAGCTTTATAGCCCAGCAGAGCACGGACCGAGCTTCAGAAAGAGCCACAAGCAATCCGGCAGGTCAGCAAAGCACACCTCAGCCTAATTAACCTTTGCGTGATTGTGTGTCTGCTTCTGTGTGTGTGTGCGCATAAGCAAACCAGACTTGTGTGGCAGCCCACAGCAGAGCCATTAAAAAGACTCTTTAAACGTTCAACACAGAAGAATTTGCTGAAAGGGGTTTATTTTTGAGCTGATACCTCTGCGTCTGAAGCGCCCATCAATCAATAAAATGGAATTGAAAGCGCCAGCTGTAATGTTGTTCCAAACAATGTCATTCATTAGATGAAAAAAGGCAAATCTTTTAGCTGCTGCAGTGTCACAGAACTGGCAGGAGGTGCGCCGCTAAAATTCCAAACCCTTGTTCAATATGACCCAAATGTACCGCCGCGCAGCTCTGCTCAGTAATTGCCTTGTGCAACGCATAAATGAAATCTGTCTGTGGTGCACCCACGGTCTGCCACCAGGAAACCCAACAGTAGAACCAGCTGTAAAATATTAAAAACCCACAGTGCTAAAATACAATCTAGCAGATAACGATCCGCGCTTGACTGGAAATAAAAGGCACTGACAGTTAGACAGGAGTACAGCACAAAAGTAAATTATTTCACATGCCCCCAGGCTTATACATACTGCCTGTTTCACAGATATTCACCAGGCTTAGGTAGCCACTGGTCTGAGCACCCGAGGCACCCTCCGGTCTGCACAAATCACTCTGAGAAAAAAGCAAAGCAAACAGCAACACATGCTTGATTTTAGCAACATGCTTCCACACATTAAACATGACAAAACTACTGACCTGTTTAGCTTTATGTTACTGATTTGACATTGTTGCTCTCAGTTCCCTAAAATGAACTGTAATAATCTGTGCAATGAAGCGTAACACAAGGCTCGCATGCACTAAAATCGGAATAGAATTTTAAGCTAAACTATTACCCACCTCCTTTATGACATTTGGAACAACAATTTATTTTTTTTTTAAGTCAATCAGCATCTATTTTAAGATATGTCATTTTAGTGTAAATCAAAAACCCATTTTTCACTCATGACCCGATCAAAATTAATGAAACTTTTAAAGATTTTTATAAGAACTTATACACTTCAGAGATCAATCCATCAGAGCAAAGCATCAATTCATTTCTTAATAATGTAAACCTTCCCAGATTAAATGAAGATCAAATCACAGACTTAGACTCGCCGCTCTCATCATCTGAACTTCATGATGCTCTGCTGCTTATGCCGAACAACAAAGCTCCGGGGCCGGATGGCTTTCCCGCCGAGTTTTACAAAGAATTCTGGGAACAGCTAGCAGAAACTTTTTATAAAATGGTTACATTTATAAAGGAAAATCAGTTACTTCCACAAACATGAATTCAGCAAATATAATCCTTCTTCTCAAACCAGAGAAAGATCCCACAACTCCTTCCAGCTATCGCCCCATCTCACTGATCAATGCAGACGTCAAAATTATCCTTAAGCATTAGCACAGAGAGTAGAAAAAATCACTCCCCACATAATTCACCATGATCAAACTGGATTTATTAAAGGTAGACAATCAAGTGACAATGTCCGCAGACTTATTAAACGTCATAGACATTGCCACTATTAAAAACAGGAAATGACATAACTCTCGTTGGATGCTGAAAAAGCTTTCGACAGAGTCAACTGGAAGTTTCTCATCGCTGCTCTCCACAAGTTCGGATTTGGAGAATCATTCATTGATTGGATTAAAATATTATATCACAACCCAAATGCTTCAGTCAGAACAGACAAACAGACGTCCAGCAGGTTTTTCTTGGAAGAGGAACCAGACAGGGTTGTCCACTCTCCCCCTCTCTCTTCGCAATATTCATCGAGCCTCTGGCTGCAGCAATAAGACAGAATGAGAACATTAAGGAGTTAAAACAAAACATGGCAATCATAAAATTAGTCTCTACGCGGATGACATATTATTTTTTACATAAATCATGTTCTATAAGTGAAACGATAACAATTATTAACACATTCTCCTCCATTTCAGAATATTCAATTAATTGGAATAAATCAGTTTTATTATCACTAAACAGTAACGCTGAGCAATCACTCTCAATACCGGTCAAATCAGGCAATATCAAATATCTAGGTGTTCCCTTCTCTCCCAAACTATCAGAACTGGTGGCAGCTAAATTATTACCCCGTTACTGAAAAAACATTCAAGACGATCTAACTCGCTGGGTCAACCTGCCCCTGTCGCTTATGGGCAAAAGTAGCCACAATTAAAATGAACATTTTGCCAAAAGTTAATTATCTATTCTCCATGATTCCCACACAACCTCCACTAAAATGGTTTTAAAACATTAGACTCAGCTATAACCCAGCTTTCTCTGGAAAAATAACCAGCAAGAATCAGCCTTAAAACTCTAAAATCTGCAAAACGATGGGGGCTTAGAATTGCCAAACTTCAACAAATTATTATAATGCTAACAGATTACAGTACATCTTTAAAAATGGTCAAGAAATAATCCAGAAAATAACTCACATGGATGGACTTGGAACAGGAGTTATGTGGAAAGATCAAACTGTCAGATCTACCATTTATCAGCCAAACAATAAAAAACATGATTCTTTTCAAAGTATTAACATAAGATCCACGTTAACAGCCTGGTGGGATTTTCTCAAAGTGTCCAAATCCTCTGTCGTACCATGTAAAATGACACACCATCTGGAACAACCCAGACATCCTAATAAAAAAAAGATGTTTACACTTCCCAGCTTGGCAAGCAGGGGCGTAACACTACTAGAGCACCTAATTATTGATAGAAGATTTATAACACCCCAGGAACTACAAGATAAACATGGATAAATCACTTCTTGGAATACCAGCAACTGAAATCTATAATTACTAAAAAAGTTAAATACAATGATAATGACTTAAAATTACCAGAACTAGTTATCTCTTTCTTTAAACTTTCAATGAATAAGATTTTCTCCAAAATATACAAACTCTTATGCACCTAGATAATAATATTTCAATTCCAACAACCAAATGGGATGCAGACCTGAGTAGCAGCACAGATCAAAGCTTCTGGACAGAAATGTGTCTGAACACCTTTAAACTGACTAAAAGCCCAAACTTATAACTAATCCAATTCAAAACTCTCCATAGAATTATATTATACTGGACAGAGGATGTTCAAGATGGGTCTCAGAAGCTCAGACATATGTGAGCACTGCGATGGTAACTTACCTGACAGTTATATGCATGCACTGTGGTTCTGCACACCTGTCCAGGCTCTCTGCAACAGGTTTTGTGCGGATCTATCAGTCTGGCTTAATGTTTCTATCACTGCTTCACCGTCACTTTGTGTGCTTTGGTGACATGAGTGCCATCGATATAGAAGGAGGATTAGTATCTGTAATCTTCATAACTCTTTGTATAGCAAAAAAAAACTATTTTGTTAAATTGGAAAAACAGAAAAACATCAACGTTAATCAGTACAGGAATCTGCTTTTTGATCATATCAGTTTGGAAAAAACATCAGCTAAAAGTTCAAGTAATTTGAAAAGAATTCAGTCTCTCTGGTCTCCCATAGCTGATTCCATGATTTAGGGTGGGGGGAGCTTGGGGCTGTCGCTGCGCCTTGATTGTCTGCTGGGGCTGTCGGGTGGTGGCCGGGGCCTCCTGGTGCCTGGCTGGGACGTGGGGGGGGCGCTGCTGGTTGGGGGTCCGGTCTGGCGTCTGGATGGGGGCGGGCGGGGGCGCCGGGTGGCCTCCTGGTCCCGGTGTAGGTGGTATGGGGTGCTCGGCTGGGTGGGGGTCTGGGCGGCCGGGTGGGGTGGTCCGCCTGCTTGTGCTGGGGGGGCTGGCGTGGGGCCCCTTCCTGGGGGGGGCCCGCCTCCGTCGGCGTGGGGGCGGCTCGCCTACGCCTGGGGGCCGGGATCACTCCCTCTCTGGCTCTGGGGCGGGGGAGTAACACCCTTGGGGCCCGCCCTGGCTCCGGGCGGCGCCTGTTCTTGCGGCGGGGTCTTGGGGGGTGGCGGGGGGGTGGGCGGTCTGGCCCCGTCTTGTGGGGGGGTGTCTGTGTGGAAGCGGGGGTCCCATTAGATACGGGACCTGGGGGGTCTGGCTTGTCGGGTTCTCCGCTGAGAAATCGGTGGGGGCCGCGGCCGGTTCTGGCTGCTAGGTCCCGTTGGTGCCTGACCAGTACAACCCCACAGGGAGGAGGCTCTTGGGGCGGGGACTTCGGATTTGTTCCCTGGGACTGGCTCCTTCTTGGCTCCTCCCCTTTGGGGGGGGTGGCGGGTGCTGCGCCTGGCGGGTCGGCTCTCGGGGGGTGGGACGCCTGGGCTGGGGGAACTTGGGCCCAACGCGGGGGGGGGGCGGGGGGACAGGGGTCTGCCATCGGGGTCAGTCTGCCAACTGACCCCAACATATCCCCTTCCTCATACAAACATGCAATAGGGAGAAGGGGAGAGGGTGTCTGTATTGCGGTGCGCTGCGGGGGTGGACTACCTGCCAGTGGCCTCCTCCTGTGGCCGCTGCAAGGATTTGCCCCTCCCCTCGATTTTATTTTGCACCTTAGACATTTAGGACCCTTGGGGGGGGGTGCTTGGACATCACTGGCCAGCAAACAGTCGATGTCCTTTCAGTGCCCCTTCCGCCAATTTTAACCGCACCATAGACATGTAGGGCCGCTGGTGGGGAGGGTGACGGGGCATCTCTGCGAGAAATCAGGAGATGCCCTGTTAAGGCCTTCTCACCAATTTAAACCGCACCCCTTTAGTACACACACCTCTAACACCACAAACATACACTCTAACAAGCAAACACGCACGCATCACACAAGGAAGGTGGGACCCTTCGTCCTTCTGTCCCCTTACCCCATCCCTGGCGGGGTGCGGGGAACCTCGGCCTGGTGGTCTAGTCTCTTGGGTGCCGGTCTCTCCTGGGCCCAGGCAGTCTCCTCCCCACGCCGGGAGTGGGATCCCGAGATTTAGCAGGGGATCAATCTACATCGGAGCCGGGGGGTGGTCAAGTCTCGGTGGTGCGGAATCCGGTCCCTGCTTTCGAGAACTAGTTCTCTCCTTAACTCCATCAGTGGGTGTGCCTGGTCGGGCCTTTGTTTTGTACATCACTCTTTGGGCCTCTGTTTCTCTTGGGTTCTCTTCTGCTCGGCGGGGGTGGGCGGCCTGCTCTCTCTGCCTGCTTCTCCGTGACCTTCGCTTCGCGTGTGGGGCAGGCGGTTGTCTGGAGTGTGGGGTGGGTTGCCCTTGGGGGCCCTGGCTCGTACCTGGGGTGGGGCGGGGGTCCTCTGCGCCACTGGGTGGTGGTGGGCTGCTCCTCGGGGGTGTTGGGGGGCTCTCCGGGGTGGGGTCCGGCGTTGGCCCTCCTGGCGGGGTTGGGGGCTGGGCTCCTCTGGCTGGGCTGGGGCCTTGCACTCTCCGTGTTCCTGTGCCTTCCTGCTCTTGGGTGTGGGGGGCTCTGCGGCGGTCCCGCGTGCCCCGGTCTGGGTGCTCGCGGGATTGCCCGGCGGGGCGGTCTCTCTCCGCGGCCCCACGGGGGGTGTTGGGGGATCTTGGGATGCAGCTGCTGCCCCGGCGGGGGGTCTTGGCGTGGGGATGGCCGGCGCTCTCCCCTGAGTACATTCCATCACCACCGCCACCTCAGTGAAACATAAACACTCACCTGAGCACTAACGTTTGTGTGACAGAATGAAAGTCTTTATCTGAATGGGTTTGTTTGTAGAGGAGGTGTGAGCTGCTGTTATAGCTGAATTGCGTACATGTGTAGTATATGTATAATATCATGTGAGTATGTTAGTTTAAATGTAGAGACTATTTTGGCCAACAAGTGTGTGTGTAACTATAGAGCGTGTGTGTAGACAGCCCCGCCCATTCTAGTTTATCACTTATCCTGGTTGTTTATGATGTTGCTTCCTCTGTTGCCATCTTATCCCCCCCCACCCCTTCCCCACCCTCTTCCCTTTTTCCGTCCGGTCCAACGACAAAGAAAAATAAATAAATAAAATAAAACATAATCAATATAAATAAAGTTTAGCATTAAATACAACAGGAGTTATACTCAATAAATCCCTGTTGTGACAGTAACATCTGCCCAACACAAGAAGCTCTCAGGCCCACATCTGTTGGCTCAGCTGTTGGACAGGACAAGTTAAAAAAAAAAAAAAAAAAAAAAAAAAAAAAAAAAAAAACCCATTTTTTTTCTGGGACTTAGTTTCTGCAGAGCGGCAGGAGTTCACTAGAAATTTGCCTAACAACCTCCACCTAACATTTTAGTGCAACAAAAACGGCGAGCAACATCTGAGCTATCCAGCCATACAGTTTTGAGCCAGAAACCAGATCAAATGAGAAAAACTAATCAATATAGTCGTCTACAAGTGGATGCATAGGAATGGAGTGGAGCACGGAGCTTGTGGCATTCCTAAAGTCTTTTCTACGTAGCGAATATTCACTTTTCAGTTCAAATAGTCACATTTTTTGTTTTTTATTTGCTCCCTTTGCAACGATTCCTTTTTCTTTTTTTTTTAATTTGTGTTTTTTGCTAGTTCTTGTGGTGTTTTTTTCATGATGGAGGACATATAAAACTGTGTTTTTGAGTATTTCTTTACTAAAATCACGATGAATCAGGAACAGACGAAAAATTCTGTTTGAAAACGTTGGTAGTTACTTGCAAACTGCAGTTGGAAGGCCACAAGATACCTGCTCCGCTCCATCCACATGTAGACAAATAGATACACATGTATGTGCTTGTTTTTCTTGTCTGAGTTGACGTCTGACTCGAAGTTGTTCAACTGGATAACATTGCTCGCCGTTTTTGTTACTTTGATAATATTAAGTAGGGTTTCTTAGGAGCTGTAAACTGGATTAGATTAGATTAGATTAGAAATGTTTCATTTCAAGCAATCAAAAGAAAAAGGTAAATTCATGTGCAACAAAATTAATCATCAGAAGTTTACATTCATAAAGACGTGTCAAACACAGGATAACTAAACATTAAGAGATTGCGTGACAGAGAGTGGGAGGAAGTGAATTTATAAAATCCCACCCCGGCTTGACTTTACCATTTCCTTTACGTGTATTATCATTATCCAATTCGTAATTCAAGTTCAGATATTTATATCTTTCCAACATAGATTCAGGGTGTTATAAATTCTTAAGTAACAATAAATCACATGACTATATAAGTAGATATGACACTAAGCTTTTTTTTTTAGACTTTGTCACTGTATATGTAGATCTATTATCAAAATTCAGAAAGAATATACATATTGTATTTTATATATCATTTTAATTAAAAAAAAATCAATAATACAACTCAAGTATCAAACATCGACAAAAAAAATATAGAGTATAGAGCAATGTAAAGCAAGTATCGTAGGAATGTATACTGATTTTTTTTTTTTTTTTCCTTTTTTTTTAAATTAGAGAAATCATTCAAATTAATCTGGTACCACAAATAAAAAAATACAGATAATTTTCATTAGAAAAGTTATTGAAGTATTTTCAATTGCAAAGTAATTAATGTGAATCAAGTATTAATAATCAAAAGTGTGTGCCGATTATTTCCATTAGAAAGTGATTTTTGTTTGCAACATAAATCACATTTTAGGAGTCCGTAACACAAGGTTGAATATTTTTACTCCCAGTGGTTCGTCTGTAAACTAGACGGAGAATATGTAAACAAAGGGATGATGGGAAATCACAATTTTCCAAACTTCTGCTGCCCTACAGAAACTAAGTTATAGAAAACTACCATGGTGTTTTGATTTTAGTTAAAACATGACCAAAATCATAATTAAAGACCATTGGGAACGCTTTTATGAAAGATCAAAACATGATTGGAGATGGACTTTAATACTAGGAGTGTAATGGTAACCAGCTAGACTTTTTTCAGTCTTTCCTTTCATTTTTCTTCCTGAATATTAGCAATTTTTGACAAAACCACCCAAAGAGCTTGTGACGTGTCGATTGTATTCTCTAATGGCATATTTTTCATCTGATTTACAAAGATTTAAATGACGACATGGATTTTGGATCTTAATTTTCTTTATATGTGTCCTCCAGCATCAGTAAAGTGCCACAAAAACATGCTAAAAACATCCAAAACACTCAGTTTGTCAAAGTGAGTCTTCAGCTCCATGAGCTTCGGTCGCTCCTAACAGTTTGGGAGATTCTCAGGGCAAAATGCACCACAAAAGAAGCTCCATTTGTCCCCATTGTTGAGTGAAAGCAAATTGCCCGATAAGAAATCTCAACACAATCCGTGTCAATGTTGCCGTTTAGAGTCTGGAGATAAACCGGGAGGAAAATCTTTTGTTTTCCTCTTTTTCAGTGAATCCTCAAAAAAACAAAATGTGCTATTCTCTAAAAAAAAAAAAAAAAGGTCGACTGTAGCTTTATTGATGCAATTTGTCTTTGAACAACAAGAGAAGAACCTGTTCTTCAAAAACTGCTCTAATTCCTTTCCAATCACAAGCTCTTCTGCCCAGTTACTGATTTAAACAGATTAGTACAGTGAAATCTGAACCCCGTCTAGCCAGATAAAGATTTCCTTTCTTGTGCTAATTGCTGGAATATCAATAGCCAGTGGTTTCTTTGTTGGTGTTGTGTAGAGACCAAACGTCAGTCAATATCACGGCCGTGCTCTGAGCTTCCCTGTTACAGCTTTCATTGTTCCTCCAGGACTGAATTTCTTTCTCATGTCAGTTTTTAGAACTGCTTTGTCTCATTAGTGTTTATTTTAGGGGTTCATGCTTGATAGCTTTTTGTAGTCGTGGTCTTTCATTTCCTCTGCTTGGTCAATGCTGCTATATTTTATTATACTTTCTATTCTTAAATGTGGAGGTTTTGGCAAAATGTTGATGGGGACTTTAAAGTGTTTCATGGAATTTCCACTGTAACATAATTATTGTTATTTTCCTCACAGGGTTGTGAACATTTCTCTTTCCATTTTTCTCATGTGAATCACAAAGCTGAGCAGTCACGGTCACAGTCCTGAATCCATCTCAGAATATTCTGAAAATAATTATCATGATTCAGAAAGTGTATAAAACTGGATTTTTCTCTATTAGGGACCAGCAACTCAAAAAAAAATGTTTTCAGTCAAAGGGAAAGAGGTTGGAGAAAATCTCTCAATGCACACTCATTCAAGAGGACCTGGCTGCAGACAAGATTGTAGTATTATATATTTAGATTAATTACAGGCTTGCTTTTGTTTACTTTTTTCACTAGTATTTTTAATACATGTTTGCAGTGCTGTTGTACCTTTTGTAACACTTCTGTTACGCTTCTGCTATTATAGCTGTAATAAGGTAATACATTTTTAATTTTTATAAAGCCTCAGCCCTGTGTTTTATTTTAACCTTAATTGACAAAATGAAAAAAAAAAACACTCTATAATTACTCTATAATACACATTTCAAGGAAAAAAAAAATATTGGAATCAATATCTTTGTTACTAGCCCTGTAATTACTTGCTATTGGATCTATACCCAAATTCCAACCCAGTCTCAGTGAAATGCGTCCCTATTCCACGGCTTTGCACCCTCGGAATACCGTGCATAGTGAATTCCCAGTATCGCCCATCCCTTCTTTACAATGCTTTGGGCTTTCAAGGATGGTAGAAGACCACTATACATTTATGCACCAATTACCATTTTTTTGCCACCTAGTGGGCAGTTGTTGGAACTGCAAGATTTATTTGTCAGTTTTGTTCTCTTCAGTCTCGGGTTTGTCCCTGTGAAGATGCTAATTATGGTCCATTTTGATGAAAATGATGATGGAGGATACATATATAAAGAAGTTAAGCTTATTGCATTTCTATGTATTTCTTTATTTAAGTTGTTGTGAATCAGGTGCAGACAAAAAAGGCGAGTTTTTGCGGTGCTTTGTTGAATGGTGTTGTGCACCTCAGGGGAACCATAAAAGACGGTATTGTGTAGGAAATACTTTAAAGTGTTGGGTTGTATGGGGCTGTAAGCTAGAGGGAGAGCATGTAAACAGAGCGCTCTCAGCAACAAGGAGGGAGGAAGGGTAAGGTCGTTTCATGCCAGTGGCCCCGCCCACAACTCAGATGTGCTGAAAAAACCATATCATAGAAAACAACACTTTTTAAAATTAATTTTGACTAAAACTGCAAAACTTTGATAAAAATTCCGCTGTGAAAGCTTTTAAAATAATTCAAAAGATGGTTGGCTAAAGCTGGGGAGTATAACAGTGGAAGGTTGGGCTGAACCAGCTAGATTTTATTAAGTCTTTTCTTTAATTTTTCTTCCTGAATGTTAGTTATTTTTGGCAAAACCACCCAAAATTAACATTTGCAGGAACTGCATGATACAAAGAGTGCCGTGTGAGGTTAGATCAAACCAAAGGAAGGTGATAATTGGGTTATAATTCCTCACCAGTTATGCAAAGTTCACTGTGCCACAGTGTAAAAGAAATCATTTGAATAATAATATTAAAAAAAAAAATGATTTAAATAAATAAACAAACATTTGACACTAGAAAATATATTTTTAAAAAAAGCTTTTATGTTTGAAAAAGGCATCTAAAACTGTTAAGCTGAAGTGTTGTTCAAGTTTCTTTATGATTATTTTCTCCTGAATGGTTGTCCTCGGTGCTAAGAGCTCTAGAAATGGTTGTGGTTACTTTGTTTTTTAATGCACACTGGTGGCAAAAGAAGAAAAAAAATCTGCGTTTTATGGCAATGTAAGAAAAAATAACCCTCTAAAGACCCAAAAGTCTTTCAGCAAGATGGAGTTTAAGCAAATTTCTCGACTGTTTTTCCAACCTGTTCTCCCAGAGCGCCATCACAGTCTGTCTCCATAAAAACCAACTAGAGAACTCTCTGTCAAACTAAATCTCTTTCTCTCATGTTGCCGTCTCTTCTTCATCTCTCTCTCTTCGCTTCTGTCTCGTCTCTACTTCTGTCTCTACTACTGTCTCGCACTCGCTGCTTCTTCCTCTGGCTTCTTGCTCTTCTAGTTACTTGTTTCTGCTGTGGGGAACTTTTCGTTCGGGTTGCGTGTATACAAACTGCTGTGCGCAGCTAGATGTTGTGGAAACTGTGGAGCTGGTTGGGCTGGGTCTCTTTAGGGATGAGCGGAATCAAACTGACAGTTTGGATATGGAAGGAAAACACCCGGAGATCTTACGGATAAAAGGTTGATCATCTTTGGTTGATGTTGGTGTGAATATTGATGAAATGTGAAAAGCA
Source organism: Oryzias javanicus (assembly GCA_003999625.1). NCBI lineage: Eukaryota > Metazoa > Chordata > Actinopteri > Beloniformes > Adrianichthyidae > Oryzias > Oryzias javanicus. The sequence goes on along the minus strand of CM012457.1, from coordinate 10,044,071 downwards.
GGGCTGGACAAACAGCCTTCCGAACCCGTGCTTGTGTTCTCTTCTGCGTTTTTACTCGTCATTTTTTCAGGAGCCAGCAAATCTTCTCAACACCCTAAGACATTTCAAATAAATTCTTCATTGGACTGTCAAATTCCTTTTCCTCTCCCATCAACACCAGCAAGAGATTGCTGTGATCTGCTCTGAAATGGCCTCATTGTGCAGGGCATCAAAGATTCTACGGCTACATCTCCGGCTGTGCTCTGAACTGTGAATTTCAGATTCAGACAGCCTCAGGCCCAAGGCCACGCGCCGCCAGTACCTCTAAAGCACTCTGTTGCTTCACACATTTGGAATTGACTGACATGTTTAAATTTGCCGTACCTTTGCTCAATCTTTGTGCGATTGCTCTGAGGACGCCCGGCCAAAGCAAGACACTCTAGACCTACATGTGTCAGGGCAATGAAGTAGTCCCTTCTCTAATTTTAGTCTGCAGTTCCTGAACTGCCATACACGCATATTTTGATGAGATTTTGGGTGTACACAGAGGGGCTATTAGACGCATCAGCATGTAAGGTGGTAATCTGGGCCAGAGCGTCTTCCATTCAGTCATGTGATCCCGCGGTGGTGTAATCCTTTAATATTTTTCCAATAACCATTAAGGTTTAATGTCACTTGTGGTCTGCTGTGGCTTTGCTTGGTTTGCTCTCAGTTTTCCTGGAATCACTGGTGACTGACTGAGCCCAGAAAATCTTTAAAGTCTCTTATCGTGGGTCACAGAATCGGGACAGGGATTTTAGATCTTGTATAAAAGTGAAGGTCCACTTTTAGTCGTTTGTGTCAAGAGGAATTTTTTTTGGGGAGCAAAAACAAAATAATTCTTTTTTTTTTAATCTTTTTATCTAATTTAAAATCTTTTTTTTTTTTTTTATAATTTATAATTTATTAATCTATGACTCGGGTCTGCCAAACCTTTTTTTTTTTTTATATTTATATTTTAATAGACTAGACAACCTTTAATGTTTAAAGAAACATTTAGACTATTTTCTTACTGGCCACATGGTCCAACTTCATCGTTTAGTAAATGGACTTTACTCATGTTTTGCAGCCATTAAGCCATTCATAGCTGGGGATTTTTTTAAATATATTTTTACTTTTACTTTTGACAACAGTTCCTTTCAAAATAAAGTGTCAAAAAAGGATTCACCTGCTGAATTAAAAATGTAAGAAAATCAAGTCAATGTGGCATTTTCCATTAGGCAGATGTTATTTGCACGTATGCAACCAAGTATGAAAACTAATTGAAATTTATGTAATAAAAGAAGACGCACAGTGCAGCATTGCCCACGTGTTTTTGAAGTGTGTTCAAGGCTAAATGTTGTTGTTGGTCTCATGTTATTAATCTGTCCCTAACCGTAAACTTAATTCTTCCTTCAGGTCCGTGCAGCCAAAAAAAAAAAAAAGAAGATCTGAATTGGCTGCACATATTTATAAAATCACATGCGAATAGTCCCTTTTTTGTTCATTTTACTATTGATTACACATATGACATTAGTGTACAATAAAAAAAAAGAAAATTAATACAAAAATGAAATAAACAAAAAGCAATATACCACTCTGAAAATAATGTAAACCTTTAACCATATCATATCTCAGTTATCTTGGGTGTATTAATATATAAGGATTTAATCAACCAAAACAGACCCTTTTCATGTGAAGTCACACATCGCCGGAAAATGCAGAGTGGCTTCTGGATCATATTGTTTAGAACAGCAAAGCTGACAACTGAACGCTGTTTAATACAATTTTTGATAAATGATAAAGGATAACCTAACCAATTGTAACCACAATTAGTACAATATTTATTTTATAAATGTCCTACCTGGTTATTTTCTTTTCCTCCTCTTAGATAGTTCACAAATCAGAGTACGATTGTCAGCAGTTCTGGCAGCAGCTCAGCTGCTTCCCCAAATTCCTATGGATGATATTAAACGAGTTGAGGATTATTTTTCTCTCATAGTTAGACGAAGGTTACAATTACTTCAGTAAATGCTGTTTGTTTGACTAAACACATTTTCTAACAAATAAAACCAAGGCGCTTGTAGCATATACAGTAGTTGTATCTTCTACATCACATCTACAAGTTTTTTCCAACGCCATTATCACATCTACTCTAGATTCGACACAATTTGCATATAAAATTCTCAGAAATGCAATTTTATGCTTAATTGTCCTTATATTTTTCCTCCATCTTAAAAAATGCACAAAAATATGTTAAAAACACCTTTTTAATTGGGGTGGGTCTTTAATGTGTTTTTATAATCATGAATTAAGTGCATGTCTGGCAACTTCTTTATAACCCAACCACTCAGAGTGTGAAAAATGTAGATCACACTTGCAGGGAGGGATGGAAAAAGTCCACATTTTAGAGCACCTCCCAGTTAATTTTTCATGACCGTACCTCTTAAGAGACTCGTAAGTTGGATTTAATGTTTGCCTGACAGTTATTGGCTTTTGGTGTTTACCTCTTATCGCCCAACTGGAGAGGCCAATTTATGCTCTGAATGCACAGGAAGCCACATCAAAAATGAAGATCTTGACACCCTGAAAATGCACAAAAGCCTCCTGTAATGCCACTCTGGGCATAATTGGTTGGGCTTTTTTGTGTATGGAGGGCAGAAGGCTTGTTAAATTCAGTATTTGTTCACCATTCAGCATTTAAAATTACAAACTGACACCTTTTTTGTCTCAGCTTAGACAGTTTTCATCTGAATGATAGAGTTCAGCATGGATGCTTTCGTTTATTGTTTTGCGCCATTACCGACTCCCGGAGTGGAATTTTTATTCTGTCCGGTTAGAATTTTCATGATAAACAACCGAGCTGCAGCGAGCGCTCACTGACACATATTCTGGCACATTTGATAAAGAAAATCTTTAAAAGGGAGCTTACAGTGGAGAAGTTGTCTCAAATGGTTCAAAGGATTTGAAGTGGAAGAAGAGAGGATTGATGTTTGCGCTGCAAGCCCCTGAGTAGAACTGGCCCAGGGTCTAATCAGAGACCAACAACACACCCCTCCTCGGTGCCCCCTCCTTCCACACGGCTACTGGATTTTCTCTCACTATTCAGGGCTGATAGATGAGCCTTTCTTTGTATTTCAGCCATGCACTTTCTTAAACCTGAAAAGCCAATTCATCTTGGGCAAATGCAGAAAAGAGGATGGAGTATAGAAAAACTTCAAAACGCTGTATTTTTTTTTTTTTTCTCTTTTACTCTTTGCAGACACTTAAATGTCATTCGCAGCCTCCCTGCATACCCTCTTCTCCCCCATTAATTGTATTATTGTCTTGGCTACACCTACAGAGGCTGGGGAGATTGCGTCTCGGCTCTTCCCTTTCCGTCTTGTACGGTTGCCCTGAGGTGCACAACACCATTCAACAAAGCAACACAAAAAAATATGACACGTGTCAACATTTCAGTAAACAGCAAAACAGAAAACACAGCACTGCTGTCACAGCAGCTCTACAGGCTGGACCCAAAAGTAGACAACAAAAATGAGGAATGGTTTAAAGGAGGTTTATTGACATCTTGCAAACAGTTATGATGTATGGTGCAGACAGAGTGATCGAGGGAGTGAAGGGCTGGTGAGCAGGCAGAGATTGACTGATGAGCTGGCAGCGAAGAAGGCATAGAGTCTGAGGAGAACCCAGAGCACAGGAGAAAATACTATTACAAGGCTTATAGGAACAAGATTAACAGGTATACCTGACTAGATACTTACAGCAGACCGGTTTTGCCCAGCTGGCTGGAAACAACAACCTGACAATGAGCGCTGAGAAGACTGGAGCTGATGGACTGAACTGTGCCCGGATAAAGTGATGGGTTGCAGCCGGGCCAAGTAATTGACAGGGAGTCAGGATGCCACGCCCACAACTGCAAGAGCAGAAAAAAAAAACCCCACACAGAAACAGATAACCGCACACAGAGAAGAAAATAAAGTGGGAGACAAAAAGGAAAGACAGATCTGAAGCCTGCTGTGATCCTGACACTAACAGGATATTGCATTTTAGCTGATCCAATGACGTTTTTTGAACAAAAAAATATATCCAACACACACTATATGGTGCTGCTCGAAACTATGTGGGTCCCCCTCTACTGCAGAAGTGGCAAAATGTCTTCAAGTCCCTGAAGGTCTGTCACCAAGATGTCAGCAGCAGGTCATTTCAAGTCCTAATCCTGTATGCTGGGGCCATCTTTAATCACCCTTGATACCCAATTAAATTTGGGTCTGGCACACACTTTAATTTTGTGTTTTTGTTTGTCAAGTCTTTTCTGAATCATTCCTACTTCGTGGCAGGGTACATCAACTTGCTGATAATACTATTTCTATGAAATAGTATGTAATCTGTAACCATATTTCTTTAATGGGTGCTATGCATCAAGCATGGATCCACATGGATTCACTTTTTATCTGGAGATTGGCCAAAGTCACTTCTATGACGCATTGCTCCATTTTCTGTCGTCTGTGGCCTTTGTTGCTCAATATTCTTGGTTCATACTACTTTTGGTTGTCAATGACAACCATACAACTAAAATTTTTCAGTAGTTTGAGTTTTGCTCTCACCGAACTTGCTTGGACTTTTTTGTTACCCCATTTCTCAGAATTGCAAAACTTCTGCTTTCAAAATAAAATGTTTATGTTCTGTGTTTTTTAATAGAACTGTCCTGAAAAATGTAGGATGTCATGTCAATGGTCATGCTGTGCCAGACGATTGAAAGAAAAACAGGGATAGGTAAGTCCAGGTCTCAGGGCCCCGTATTCCTGCATGTTTTCCAACATTCCTGCTCTGGCATGTTCTAATTTGCTGGACACAGGTAATCAGTCACAAGTGGGGTTTGGATATCATAAAATCGTGCAGACACAACAACCCTCAGGGCCTGGAGTTGCTCATCTCTGTCCTAGAAGGTCTGGATGACTTAACAATTGGAATTTGGAGGCTGAACACAGACAGACTTTGGTTACATCTTTATTGTGCAAAAGCTGCACAAAAGCCGCTATTGTTTCACTGTGGATCCTGGTCCTGTTTACTCATCAGTTCTCTTTACTTTGTATTTGGTACAGCCTTGAGGCACTAAAGTTTATAGTCAGCTGATCTTAGGCTTAGTCAACTGATTGAGTCTCCGCATTTTATCAGTTTTTATAATTGTGTTTTTATTCTATAGAAGTTTTTTTCTGTTCCATCAGATTCTGATTTTTTAAAATCTTTGAATTTTCATTCTGTTTTTTTTGTAACCCTTGATTTTCAAACAGCAAAATTGTATGCCCCAAAATATCATCTATTTTAAATATTTCAGTGTTTGTAATTTCGAGACTCAACATTTGGATGGAAAAAACATCGATGGAAAGAATCTCACTAGAACTAAGATCACATTGATATTTTTTCCACTGAGTTTTTTTTTTCCATTTCTGGGCTTTTGAAATGTTGAGTCTCTGCATTAGAAACACAGAAAAATTAAGATAGAAAAAACTATTTTTAAGCATAAAATTTTGCTGTGATGGCAAAATCTAGAAAATCCAGAATCTGATTGAACTGGAAAAACTTCCACATTATAATTGGGTTTATGAGTTTTATTGAACTTTGGGTGAAATGCTTAAGTAAGATTTTATTTTCCAAAAAATGTGTCCTTTCAGATAGTATCACCAAGAGATGAACACAAACCCTTGAAAGAAATCAACCAGAAAATCAAGTCACTAAATTTTAATCATAAAAATATTTACTCTAACTTTACTGCAGCATCATCTGTCTCTGTAAAGGCACACAGATGGTACCCAGCTACTTCTAACCCTTTTTAAGCAGCACAAGTTCCGCCTCCGATTCACCTCGGAGACTAACTTCAGAGGCAGGTCAGAGACTGAATGAAATATTACACCAGTGGAGATGAGTCATTTCGAGCAGCACAGTATGGCTCCGAAACACCCATAGGTGGATTGGAACAGCTGCATGCAAGGGGTAAAAATTGAAAGGTCTCTTGAGGGAAGTGGATGAACTTTTTTAGGGGCAAATCCCTATATAGCTGGAAAACCTTTCCAGTGGATTAAAATGGCTGGACAGAAGAAAATTTACTTTGATAAGTATTCATTGTGTGAATGTTAATAGAGGGAGGGAGAAGGACAAAGAGGGGCCCGGGTTTTTCTCTTTTACATTTTTTTTATTTACCGTATTTTCCACAGTATAAGTCGCACTGGAGTATAAGTCGCAAGAGCAAAAAATGTCATATCAAGAAGAAGAAAAGTATATATAAGTCGAACTTTTGGGAGAAAAGTCTGACACTTCAGAGGAAATCTAAGCCTTGCATAGCTAAAATAATAATAATAATAATACTAATAATAATAATAATAAATAATACAAGAATGCAAATCTTTTGATCTGTATCAGAAAAATATCAAAGTTTAAGAGGAAAACAATCAGATTCTCCTCCATGTTTGTTTTGGATGACACTTCTTCTGCCACTGTCAGTAGCAAATACTTATGCTCCCTTGCAGTGCCCTCTAGTGGTTGTTAGAGGAAAAAAAACGCCAAAGGACAACCAGTGTTTACTGGGAAAATAATATTAAAAAAAAAATAAAAAACAAAAAAAGCAGAAATAAGTCGCTCCTGAGTATAAGTCACACCCCTGGCTAAACTATGAAAAAACCGCGACTTATACTTCGAAAAAAACAGTACTTTATTTTTTGTCTGTTTTGGTTTTTGACTGTACAGCACTTCAAGCTGTACAAGAATGAGAAGCACTGTTTATTTAAAAAAAATATATGATTTATTTATAATTTTTATATATTTATAAATAAAGTTTGATTTATTAAAAGAGTATTGATCAGGAAGTCCAAACTCAACGGTGACTGACTACCACACTATGCAGGAAAGGAACAGAATGTGCAAAAGGACAAAGTAGTGATAAGAACCTAAGGTATGTCCGAATTCTTTTCCTACTATTTAGTGCACTGTATAGTGCGGTTGCCATTTTGTAGTGGTGTCCGAATCCATGATTCCAAAATTGGGCACCATAGAAATTTCCCAGAAGTCTTTGCAATAAAAGAGTGTGCATTGATCACTAGATTGGTTAAAATATAGACCACAATGGTTTGCGTTTGTACAATTTTTGCAAAAAAAAGTTTAAATGTAATTTTTAATAAAACCATCAACACTTTCCCCAGTAAAACACAGTGAGGACATAAATAGATGTTGTAAACGCTCGTATTTTTTTTTGTTTTTCAAGAAATCAGTGATGTCGCACTTGCTTTAAAAAAAACGTAGTTAGCATGGTGTCCAAATTGACCCAAAGAGACCTTAATAGACCTTAATCTAATACTAATAGTACATGTCTACAATCATGTGTCTGTATTATTAAAAAAAGCAACAAATTAGAGTCTTATTGAATGGTTTGCAGATGCTACTCTCTATCCCACTTGACACATTTTTTGACTGGCCTTACTGGCTAAGAGGTTGCCGTGCACTACTTGCCCTTCCCTGCCTTTGCCTACAATGGCTGCCCAGTGAAAAAAATGAATAAAAACTGAAACACTTTTAAATGGCGGCTTTTTCAGTCCGTTTTATCTGGGTCAAAGCAGCCATTTTATGTTTTGATTGTCTTTGTCAATTTAAGAAGAATCAGAAAACAACCAAAACAAACAACTAACTTTTTTTTGTGTAAAGTTCCACTCCAACTACATTTTTATTAGTTGTAAAATCCTTTCCAGTGGTCTTTTAAGTACTATAGTTGTGTAATTTTGATCAAAGATAAAAAAAAATAAATTCTGATTTGTGCCTTTTTAAGACATATTTTCGCCAGCACAGTAGGAGCTCATTAAATTTGCCTCTGGGTTGTGGGAAGTAACCCTACGTTGACATCCCAGGATTTCTTTGTTTACACTTTCTCCCGCTAGCTTACCAAGCTAGTATCAGCATAGCGAAAAAAAAATAAAAGCAAAAACAATGTGAGACTGCAGGTTTTTAAGAAGAGGCCCAAGACCCACCTTTTTAATCTGGCTTTTACCTGAACTTTAGTTGGTTTTGAATTTTGTATTTTCTTTTTATTTATTTTTTAACTTTTATGTGAATACATTTTTAGTAGTTTTATAAACTCTAATTATTTTAGTCTACTAACCCTGCTCTACATTATTGGCTTGTACTCACACACACATTTCAATTGTTAGTTTTAATTGTTTTTAACAATTTTTATTAATCTTATATATTTCAAAAACTCCAGTGTTTCCTCACGGGGATCCTCTGTTCCCTCTGCGGGTGTGCCATTATTGCGGTGCCTGTTCTCATTGGGGCGCCTGGGGCCCTGCTCTGTAGAGCGGGCCCTCTGCTGCTTTGTGCTGGACGGGCGCTGCGGCGGTGGCCCCTGTGGTCAGACTGGGCCTTGGATTAGATGGATCCCCGTAATACTGTGTCTACACAGCAGCACCAAGCCCGACTGTTTCCAGCTGCAGTTCTTAAGTATTTGCTCAGATTTTTAAAACATTTTTATTTAATTATTTATTTATTTATTTTCCCCCAAATATTATATTGAGGGAGGAAGGAACTGGGGAAGGGAGGAGGACTCATTCTGTGTAAATGTTCTTTTCTCCTTTTGTGGATTTGCTTTTTAACACACTGTCTTTTTAATGTCTTTTATTTAATTTTTAATGATAGCACTTTTGAGCTTCATCTTGTGAATGAAGGCGCTATAACCAAATAAATATAAGTTTGTGAAGTTTTGAATGGAACAGAAAATTTTTCGAATAATTTTTTCATTTGAAACTGTCTCTGGAGCGATACAAAATATCGATGGTTACCGAATTTGAACCACCGGTCTAGAAAACGGGATAGCTACAGTAACCCCGGACCAGTAGGTTCGACTATTAGAAAATTAAACTTGTAGCTTGGAGAAAAAAAGAAAAAGACCACAGACCACGATGTAATTGGAATTAGCCGGCTTATTTAATTAGACACACATAAACAATACAAGACATATAACATTAAACACATAAATCCCAGTTTGTTTAATCTATGGTTTAGATTAAAAGAGGATATATTCTTAACCTAGGTTAGTTCTTAAGTTCAGTTTTGTTCAATCTTCAAGTTAGAGATTGAGATTATTTAGTTTTTTCTTTTTAGTTTCAGTTCTAGTTGTTCAAAGGTTAGTTTCTAGTTTATCTAAGTTTAGGTATCAAGTTCTATTTTGTGTTTCAATTCCTATATTAGTTCTTTTATCACATCTAAATTACAATAAAATGTTTTAAATTTCAGTTTCTGTCCATTGCTTTGACCAACAAACAACTTAAATTTCACAATAATTCTTACAGTATTACTGTCAATAAAAAAAAATAAAATACATATAACTCAAAGTGATTCAGCAAAAGACTGAATAAAACCCAAAAAAAAAACTGTATTTCTCTTTCTCGTAACTTTGGCTCAAATGTTCGTGAGTTCGAGTGTCCAGGAATGCTCTGCGATTTGCAGGGGAGTGAGGAAAGTTCCTACCAGTTCCCCAAAGGGAAAGAAGTTGTCAAGTGTGTCCCAGCAGAGGGCGCTTGGTCCTTTGCTACATCAAAAGGTTCAGGGTTGGCTCGCCATCTTGTTCTGTCCCGCACATGGATTCCGGATTGAGGAGTCCGTTTTTTCGACCCAATCTTAATGGCCTATCATTCCAACATAAAATACACTCAAATAAATAAATGAAAATACAAAAGCAGTCCATAAGAAATTAAAAAAACAGCAGTTTCGGTTTAACCGAGCTCTCAGTTCCGCAGCACGTAATGGCGGATGGAAAGTCTGGGCGAAGCTTTCTTTTACCGCGCCAAAACTTCCACAACTCCACAAAATAATTACTAAAAACAACATAAATTCACCGCCATAGTCTGTCGTTTAACCAATTTTACAAAAAATAAATATATTAAATATCAAATTAATTCAAATAAATAACTACCAAGTCCCGTTTGGTAAAAAAAAATGTTTTCCAGGTCACACCGGTGGAAAAACGAAAACTACTTTTTCTCAACAGAGTAGAAATTAAATAGGAAACTGAAAGAAGGTTTTCTAGCTTTCGTCATCTGCTTGTCGTCTTCTCCTCGGGCTGCGAAGCTGGCAAAGCACGCTACGCTCTAGCACCGAAGCTCTCAGCTCAGCAACAAACCCGATTGGCTGTTGCAGTCACATGGGCTCCGTCAGCAGGAAGAGACGTCTCTTTTCAAAATAAAAGTCCATCAACAAGTAAATCCCAAAAAGTTTACAATTTTCCTTTTTTCACAAAACATTAAACAAAAAACCTTCAAACAGTTTTAACCCTTTTTTTATTATTATTATCTACCTTTTTCTAATTTAATTTTTTTTTTCATTATTCTAATTTTATATTTTCATTAAGATCTTTTTATTTTATAAGAGCTTTTCTCTACAGGGTTACATCCTCCCTCTTAACTCTATGCAAGTCTCTTTGCATACTTAGATTAGCTTGATTTCATGAAGTTCATGGGTTTCAAGTGAACTTGTAACAGTGTCACTCAAGCTCTGGAAGAAATTTTGCACTAAACTTATGAGCGGTTTTCCCAACTCAGGGTAAGTTAACTTTCTAGGTGGCTGTCTTTCTCTAGATGATTTTCGAATGGAGTGGTCCGTCTCAGAATCATATGTCACAAACAGTTTTCTTCATCCATAGGTTCACTGTTCCCTGTAATGGATTCTGCAGTTTTCTTTTCAGAGGTGCATTCACCATGGGTGCATCTTCTATTTCACGTGTTGGTGTTTTGTGTCCTCTGACTTCAGCAGGTTTGCTGCAGGTTCAGGTACACTGTCCATCTCAGGTAAGTTTCTGTTGTCTTTCTCAGGTAAGTTTCAACAATCAGGTAAGTTTCTGTCGTCTTTCTCAGGTAAGTTTCCACAAATCAGATTTCCACAATCAGGTAAGTTTATGTCCTCTGGAGCATCCTCAGGGGTGTGTCTTCATCTGAGTATAAGTGCTCTACAGCTGGACTTGACTCGGTTTCTGGAAGGAACAACCACTTGGTACTCTTGATGGTCCTTGAAATCTCTCGAGGAGAATCTGGGGAATAATACAGTGGATAGACATCCTCTTCTCAGAACTGAACTCAGGCTGATGTTCATCAGGATTGCTATCTGGTCTGTTGCGTGTGCTAGGTCGGCGAGGTTTTTCTACCACTGCTGGGGAACTTGTTGGTACTGTTGTCAGGAACCACATGGTAACAAAAGATCTCTATGGAGAGTTCTAGTGGGACCGTCTTGATGTTCAGGTTTGACTGTATATAACAGGTAAGTTGCCTTTTTGACTTTGCACAACATAGACTATGGATTCCCACTTATCGGCCAACTTGTTTTTTCCTCTTAACCGAACATTTCTTACAAGCACACGATCACCAATGTCAAGGGCTGATTCAATGACATGTTTGTCATAGCGAAGTTTGTTTCTTTCTGCAACCTTGGCAGCACTTTTGGTTGCTAACTGATAGCTCTCTTGGAGATTAGATTTCAGTGATTCAACATACTGTGAATGTGACTGTTGTTGACGCCGATTCAAGGGAACATTGAAAGCAAGATCGATGGGTAGTCTGGGCTGCCTACCAAACATTAATTCGTATGGCGTGAAACCTGTGCTGTCATGTTTCGTACAGTTGTACGCGTGTACCAATGGCTTGACAAAGTCACGCCAATGCCTTTTGTCTTCATCCTTGAGTGTTCCGAGCATATTTAACAATGTTCTGTTAAATCTTTCAACAGGGTTTCCCCTGGGATGATAAGGTGTGGTTCTGACCTTTTGAATGTTAGCCAGGTCACAGAGCTCTTTGATTGTTCGGGATTCAAAATCCGCACCTTGATCACTATGAATTTTTTCTGGGAACCCGTAGTGACAGATGAAATTTTCCCACAGTGCTTTGGCTACGGTTCTAGCCTTTTGGTTAGGAGTAGGTATTGCGACTGCATATTTTGTGAAGAAATCCGTGATGACAAGCACATCTTTTGTGTTGCTTTGGTCTGGTTCGATGGTTAGAAAATCAATACAGACTAGTTCAAGGGGTCTGGAGACTTGAATATTTACAAGGGGCGCTGCCTTCTCTGGCAGTGTCTTTCTGCAAACACATCGTTGACAGGTCTTGATCTTTTGTTCGACATCCAAGGCCATTTTTGGCCAGAAAAACCTGGTTCGTGTTAAGTCGAGAGTCCGATCCATACCAAGATGGCCCATGTCATCATGAAGACTTTTCAAGACCATGGGTCTCAGATCTTTCGGCAGGACGAGTTGAAACTGATGTTCTTTACCAACTTCCCTTTTCCTGTATAAAATCCCATTTTGCAACTCAAGTTTGTTCAGCTCTCGCAGATAGATGGGCAATAGTGGGATTTCTTTACGGACAGCAGGAGGAGAAGTTTCACCAGTTTCAAGTTGGTGAATGATTTCATTTATGGCAGGGTCGTTTCTTTGACTTTGTCTCAGCTCTTCTTCTGTGACGCTTGGAATAATAGATGAACTATCACAGTGATCGAAACTTTCAGGAACTGCTTTGACAGATATTGACAAGGAAGTTACGAGTGGCAAAGCAACTGTGTTATCGCTGTTAATGGGCTGGAATACAAGGTGTTTTTCACAGATCGCATTAACAACATTCTGAGAGACGCAAAAGAAAGGATTCGTGTCAGGTGAGTGATGCTGTACAAACTGGCATATTCGCTCTTGCTCTTTCTGGGAAACCAAATCATTTTATTGGTTTGGGTGTGACGGCGGGATAACCCATCTGCGTCCATGTTTTGCTTTCCTGCCCTATACTGGAGCTGGAACTCAAAAGAAGACAAGGCTGACAGCCAGCGGTAGCTTGTGTCGCATCCAACTTAGCCGTGGTCAATATGTAAGTTAGTGGATTACTGTCTGTTACAACAGTAAAGGGACTTCCATACAAATAGTCGCAAAATTTCTCCGTTACACGCCACTTAAGGGCTAAAAACTCAAGTTTATGAGCTGGGTAACGGCTTTCACTTTTTGACAGTCCTCTGCTTGCGAATGCAATGACGCGCATCTCTCTCCTCCTGTTTCTGATAAAGGGCTGCCCCTAGCCCGGTTGTACTTGCGTCGGTGTGTAGTACATACGGCAATTTTGGATTGGCAAACCCCAACACTGGAGCAGAAGTTAGTTTGGTGATGATTGTCTCAAACGCCTGCTGGCAACAGTCTGTCCTCTTTCCTCAAAAAAGGAGATTTTGGCTGAAAATACTGAAAATCGGTTGTCTTAGAAACATTGCTCTTTTTCAAAGGTGGATATCCGGCAGTCAGGTTTGTTAGGGGCTTCACGATTTTGGAGAAATCTTTTATGAAGCGCCTATAATAACCCGCAAAGCCTAAAAACGAACGGAGTTCTTTCAGCGTTTTGGGACTCGGCCATGTTTTAAGGGTTTCGATCTTTTCAGGGTCTGTTTCAACGCCATTTTCAGAAACAATATGTCCTAAATACTTCACTGATGTCTGAAAAAATTTACATTTTTCAAGTGACAGTTTAAGACCATATTCTTTCAAACGACTGAGCACATGGAGAAGGCGAGTTTCGTGTTCTTCAAGCGTTTTTGAAAAAACTATAAGGTCGTCCAGAAAAACTAGAACTTCCTTAAGGTTGATGTTCCCCATACACTTCTCCATCAGCCTTTGAAAGGTGCTGGGAGCATTCGTAATGCCCTGCGGCATACGATTAAACTCCCAGAAACCCATCGGGCAAACGAAAGCGGTCTTATGTTTGTCTGTCTCATCGACCTCAATCTGGTAGTAACCGCTTTTGAGGTCGAGAACTGAAAACCATTTTGATCCGGTGAGGGCTGAAAATGTTTCTTCCAAATTTGGAAGCGCGTAAGCGTCTTTGATTGTGCTTAGATTTAGCTTTCGATAATCTACACAAAGCCGTACGTCTCCATTCTTCTTCCGTACAACCACTATCGGAGAAGAAAAGGGAGACTCCGACTCGCGGATTATGCCTGCGTCACTCAGTTCCAGTAAATGTCTTCGCACCGCGTCAATATCTTGAGGGCGTATCGGTCGGGGTCTGTGTTTAAAGGGAGTTTCGTCACTTAGTTTTATTTGGTGCTTTACTTTACTTGTGCATCCAAAATCTGTGTCATGCTGTGCAAAAACTTCTGGTATTGCATTTAGTTTTGCTGTGATTCGGTCTTTCCAATCAGCTGGAATTGGAGAATCATCAAAGTTCAGATTTAATTTGGGGGAGTCATTTTGTTTTGAGGTTTGAGACTGATTGGGTTTAGTCTGGCTTGAGATCACTTCCTGTATGGCATGAATTTCAGCAATGACACTTTTTGCAGGGACAACTACATCATGTTTACTTTCATTGCGCAACACTACAGGAAACTTTTGTGAAGTGTTATCAGTGAGAGCAAGTAAACAATTCGTGACGAGTATGCCACCTGGCAAAGAGGAAATGGAGGGTGGTTCAATGGTAACCCATTTTTCTGGAGTTTTGCTGAAAACATGAACTGACCCTTCTAGGACAATACTTTGGCCTGCTGGAATAGTTTCAGACTTTCTTCCAGATAGTTTAACTAGACCAAGGCTGCTGTTTTGTTTTTGGTTTTGTCTCTGCTGTAGCACACTCAGCACCGCTTTGTACCCATAGGGTAAGGCTTGGAGATCGGTATTGGTCAGTGAAAGACTCTCATAAAGGAGGTCCAGCGTGTTGGTGCCAATTAACACGGAGGACTGACTGTTAGAGCGTGTGTCTGGAACAACTAGCGCAGAAGTTGATACTTTTATTTCAGATCCAAAAAGTTTTGTGGAAGATGATGTCAACAGAAATAAACCTGAAATATGGAACACTTTGACCATTAGCAGCCTCCACTTCCAATAGTTCATTTATGGGTGGATTTCAAAGAGAGAGATTATCCTGGTAGAAGGTTTGGTTCACAGTGTCACTGAGATCCGGTGTCAAGAAGAAGCAGTTGCAACTTTGTCCATTTATTAGCACTTGGCGGTATATTTAGCTCCAATCAGACTCTTGGGTAACTTTACAGTAGCTGATTTGTTGTGGGAAATTTGCGTCTTAGATTTAGTTGAATGTTCAGAGTAGGGACTGGTTTCATTGTAGCACTCCATCTGTCCCACAATGAGGCTGGTTTCAGTTTAAAGAGTGTTGTTGTCTGCCTGTCCCATGAAGCTGTTTCTCTTTTAACTGTTGTCTTTTCTCATTAACCAAAGATGTTGGGTTGCTAGAACAGGCTGATACAATGTGACCATCTTCACCGCATTGAAAACAATACCAGGGTCTGGCCTTTGCTTTGCAGCTGAGATGTTGTGACTGTGGGCAGGTATTTTGCTGTAGTCTTTGTCTTGGAATTTTCCTTTTGTGCGTTAGCTTCTTTGGAGAGTTTGTGGCTTTAATTTAGCAAGATGACTTTTGAATCTCTGTGATTTGCGCCTTGAGTTCTTTGACTAGGTTGTCTTGAGGAGCTTTACGCTGGTCAGAAATTTGTGGTCTGCTTCTTGTGAGTTGATTTTGCAGCTCAGTTATCTGTCTTTCATTTCAGCAAGATCATCTTGGATTGCTGTTCAGAGTCGAACATTTGCAGAAATGTTATGTGAAGCTACTCTTTGTCGAGTGGACGCAAGATGTTTTTCATTCTGTTCTCTTTAGTTGCGTGTTTATTCTTCTACTCTTAGCTGTAGCAGTAGCTCTGGAAAAGGAGGGGATGATCTTTCTTTCGTTCAAAGCTGGAGGTCTGCGAGAAGAGCATTATCCAGCACCCACGACAGAACTGACGTAACAGGTGTCGATCTGCTTCACTAGCTGAAACACCTCCTCTTTTCAAAGCTTTGGTTAGAGCCGTCTGCAGTCGATGAAGATAATGTGATGGTCTTTCACCTGCATCTTGAAGTGTGTTTAGAAATTTTGCAAAAAGTTCATCACCATCTTCTACAGTGCCAAAAGCTGAATTAAAAGCTCAATGTATGCCAAGGGTGATGCTCGAGACCCTAATGGTTCACAACATTTGCAGCAGGGAGCACGAGGCTGCCAGTATCTTCCGTGAGCGTTGCAGGTCAGACAGATCTGGATCTTGCAAGACAAGGTCAACGCTATCGCCATGTGTCAAAGTCAACTTCGTGAGTGGGGCATGGTACTTTGCCCGAAAACTGTCTAAGCGAAAAGCTACACTGGCATGTGATGCAGTAGCTTCGCTTTTCACTATGTGTTCCACCACCACTCTTTGCACCTCGGTGTCGTTATAAAACTTTGAGAGATGTCTGAAACTGGTGGATGCTTGGAGGTCTTTAATGATCCGTGTTCTCTGGTTCCAAATTTTGTTGGGGCACTTCTTCATCTTGACTGTGAAGGGTTTGGTTGACACCCAGTCTGATGGCACCTGGAAAAGTGGTGTAGCTTTGAATTCTTGGATGGAAGGGTCCTCTTCAGATGGTTCCTGGTCACTGGTTACTTTTTGACTGCATTCACTAAGGTGCTCATGTAAAACTGATTCAAAAACTTGCCACTTAGTTTTGCAAATTTTCTGCAGTTCACTAAATAGACTGTGGGGGCGCTGTTAGTAACTGCGCCACATATTCAACTGATAGGGCTCGGATTTTATAATTTGTTCCGTCTTCAGACTCAAGCGTGTAAGCAGCACAGATTCAAGGGCTGCAACAGCTGCACCCGACTCATATTCCACAATAGCTTGTTTGTGTGGGGAGAGTGGGATTATCTATTCTTAAGGTTCTCAAAATGTGCCCATACTTCATCAAAAACTCTGTGAGAACTTCATCAGAAGTCGTGTTAGTAAGCCCACTTATTATCACTGAGTTTGGAACTTTTATATTTTCGGCGTCTACAATCTCCATTTTAGCCGGACTGTCCTATTTAAAGGTCTGGGTCAAAAAATACAACGTTTAAATATCTATTTTTAGCTCCTGGCTGGCTCGCCACTTCTGTACCACCTCTAAGGGATAGCTACAGTAAACCCGGACCAGTAGGTTCGACTATTAGAAAATTAAACTTGTAGCTTGGAGAAAAAAAGAAAAAGACCACAGACCACGATGTAATTGGAATTAGCCGGCTTATTTAATTAGACACACATAAACAATACCAAGACATATAACATTAAACACATAAATCCCAGTTTGTTTAATCCTATGGTTTAGATTAAAAGGATATTATTCTTTAACCTAGGTTAGTTCTTAAGTTCAGTTTTGTTCAATCTTCAAGTTAAGATTGAGATCTATTTTAGTTTTTTCCTTTTAGTTTCAGTTCTAGTTGTTCAAAGGTTAGTTCTAGTTTATCTAAGTTTAGGTATCAAGTTCTATTTTTGTTTCAATTCTAATATTAGTTCTTTTATCACATTCTAAATTAAATAAAATGTTTTAAATTTCAGTTTCTGTCCATTGCTTTGACCAACAAAACAACTTAAATTTCACAATAATTCTTTACAGTATTACTGTCAATAAAAAAAAAATAAAATACATATAACTCAAAGTGATTCAGCAAAAGACTGAATAAAACAAAAAAAAATGTATTTCTCTTTCCTCGTAACTTTGGCTCAAATGTTCGTGAGTTCGAGTGTCCAGGAATGCTCTGCGATTTGCAGGGAGTGAGGAAAGTTCCTACCAGTTCCAAAGGGAAAAGAAGTTGTCAAGTGTGTCCAGCAGAGGGCGCTTGGTCCTTTGCTACATCAAAAGGTTCAGGTTGGCTCGCCATCTTGTTCTGTCCCGCACATGGATTCCGGATTGAGGAGTCCGTTTTTTCGACCGACCCAATCTTAATGGCCTATCATTCAACATAAAATACACTCAATATAAATAAATGAAAATACAAAGCAGTCCATAAGAAATTAATAAAAACACAGCAGTTTCGGTTTAACGACGAGCTCTCAGTTCCGCAGCACGTAATGGCGGATGGAAAGTCTGGGCGAAGCTTTCCTTTTACCGCGCCAAAACTTCCACAACTCCACAAAATAATTACTAAAAACAACATAAATTCACCGCCATAGTCTGTCGTTTAACCAATTTTACAAAAAATAAATATATTAAATATCAAATTAATTCAAATAAATAACTCACCAAGTCCCGTTTGGTAAAAAAAAAATGTTTTCCAGGTCACACCGGTGGAAAAACGAAAACTACTTTTTCTCAACAGAGTAGAAATTAAATAGGAAACTGAAAGAAGGTTTCTAGCTTTCGTCAATCTGCTTGTCGTCTTCTCCCTCGGGCTGCGAAGCTGGCAAAGCACGCTACGCTCTAGCACCGAAGCTCTCAGCTCAGCAACAAACCCGATTGGCTGTTGCCAGTCACATGGGCTCCGTCAGCAGGAAGAGACGTCTCTTTTCAAAATAAAAGTCCATCAACAAGTAAATCCCAAAAAGTTTACAATTTTCCTTTTTTCACAAAACATTAAACAAAAAAACCTTCAAACAGTTTTACCCTTTTTTTTTTTTTTTTTATTATCCCTTTTTCTAATTTTAATTTTTTTTTTTTCATTATTCTAATTTTATATTTTCATTAAGATCTTTTTTTATTTTATAAGAGCTTTTCTCTACAGGGTTACAAAATCTGAAAGGAAATTCAAAGGATTAAAAAAATAGAATGAAAATTCAAAAGTTTGAAAAAATTCAGAATTGATGGAACAGAAAAAAATTATATTAATGTTGTGGTCCAAAAGAAATTTTGGGGCCGGGTATTTTTAGACTATTTTCTAGCTGTGATGTCATCAGTTATTTTTTGCAATTTAATTTAATTTAATTTAATTTAATTTAATTTAATTTAATTTAATTTAATTTAATTTAATTTAATTTAATTTAATTTTTGTTGGGGGGCAAAATAAAAAAAATAAGTAAATGCAAATTGTGAAAATAATGTGATTCAGGACTGCTACAGGTCAAAAAAAAAAAAAAAAAAAAAAAAGAGACAACTTCTTGGTTGCCCATGGAGTAGAAAACCAAATCAAAGTGTGCCCCCCCAAAAAAAAAAAAAAAAAAACAAACTCAATAATCCTTCTAGAAACGGACCGATAAGACGATGATGCTACCAACCAATAATAACAGTTCACAAACCCCAGAAGAATCTCAAACGATGGGAACATCAGACAAAGAAACACAAGAGATATCAAGGGGCTTTTAGAGAAGCTACAAAAGATACAAGAGATGAAAGCAAAAGTGATCTCTGTAGTAAATGTAGGACTTGGGGCTGTAACCCTTTCAAGCTGGAAGGCTCCAGAACCTTAACTCCGGGGTCTTTGGCAGAGGTGGAGATGGATGACAGTCTACAAGGTCGAGTGAAGGACAAATATGGCAGCATACACATATTCACAGCGCTCCTTTAAAAAAAAGTATTATTTGTGTTTCGCTTATCTTGTTGTTTTCCTATCTTGTTTACTTTTTGCTGATAATTCCACAATGAATAATGAATAGCGGCGAGGGAAAAGCATGACGCAGAAAAGTTGAAAATGTTCCTTTGCCTGGCAGAAGAGACTGGATTAATCTCTCCTTTTCAGGTACGGCGCTTTTTCAGGCATCCAGGCAGAGCAGTTTATCTATGCTCGCTGTCAAATAGAAGCCAAGCGTTTGGTCGGGCGGACAAATAATCAGTGTAATAAATCATCCATTTTTCTGTGTAGTCGAGCATCAGAGAAGCTATAGCGCCGACAAGCTGCTTGAAGTTTAGGCACTTTCATTACACACGTGTCAACAACACGCCCAAAGTTTAATGGTCATGCTGTAAACTCCGGGGCAAATTTTTTCACACTTCACGTAGCAAAATGAAAGGCTTTTTTTTTCTAAGAAGATTATTTGCCATCCAATGATGCAACATACATCCCTTCATTTTTCTGCAATCCAGAATGTCTCCACTGAGCCCATGTGTTTGGGGGAGAAAGGGTGTCGCGTTTAATTAGCAAAATCTCACTGCAAACGTGGACACCTTGTTGACACATCCATTCCGCATGAGCTGCTGCTGATTTTTTTTTTTAAATGCAATTTACATAATTATACCTCATTCAGCCCTGTGAAGCGCATGCCTCGAACATCATGTTGCTCACAGCGACGCAACATGAGAAAATGCAACAATTATAATGCTAACGACGAGCGAATGCTACGCGTTAAAGCTGCTCCTTCCATCTGCACCGTAGGAGACATACGGGGCGAGCTGCAACACAAATAACATGCACGCTCAAATATGGGCTAACACATGCAATAACAACACTTTGCTGTGAAATAAAGAGTCTCACTGCCTGTGAAAGATGACCTACATTTCCAAAAATGCTTTGCATTTTCTGTACACATTTTGCACTTTCATAATGCCAAACCCATAATGAACCGCCCCACTCCAAAATCTAAATCTTCATTTATATGCACAGCGTTGGCCTGTTACCAATTCAGAAAGTCAAGCAGCAGCTATCTTCCCCACAGAACAATAAAGCATGACAGTCGGAATTGCCAGAACATCCTGTCAGAGGGCTTTTCCAAAGCTCCCAGTACTGAGTTTCCACCTGAATCACGCCTTGTTCATCTAATAACTTTGTTTATGTCTGCAGTGGGACACGTCTGGAGACACGCCACGAACATCCGGATACAGCTCTCAGTCCAAACATAAAGAATAGAGTGCAATTTTCAACTGCTTCATTGTCTCCAGACCCAAGGAGAAGAATCAATAAAATATAACATTGGCTTCTTTTCTGAGTTTAAGACTTCCAGAGGGGTTTGAAGTCCCTGTGTGACGTTGCCGGCTTTCTTCTCGTTTATGAAAAAAACACCAGAGCTTTGGTTTGATGCTTGAATTAATCAGCAGAGACCATCTCCAGAACAAAAAGATCTGATGTTGCCTGTGGGAATCTGCAGCCGTTTGAGATTTCACAGCCTGCATTTAAAATCTTGTTTTGAGGAACGCCGTCTCAACGGCTCGTAATAAGCTTCGACAATCCATAGTGCTTTTCATTTGGGGTTCTCGAAACACAAACCGCTTTCTCCTTTTGTTGTTGTTTTCGTCTTCTTTTCACCGCATATTCTCAATGTCGTCATCAATGCCCCGATTGAGTCCAACTGATTGGCTTCAAAGACTTGTTGAAAATTCTCGTTGACTCAAATAACCTTGCTGCATTGTGTTTCAAACACCACTTGCATGTGGGGCTTAAAATTCTTCTGATGTGTGTCACATCTTGCAACACAATGGGGCAAATACACGCAACAAGGTCAACATGTAGACACTGATGAAATACAAAGGAACCAGATAAATGGAGAGACTGTGACCTCATTACCACTTCATCTCAGTGGTAATAGGAATCCTCAAAAAAACAGAAAAGAAAGGTTATTGCCTGGTAGTCTCTGATTTCTTACAAAGCTGTGATAATAGATTTAAATTGTAACTTTGTGTTCATTTTAGGGTAGAAATAAATGCATTTATTTAATGCTTAAGTCAGGGGTGTCAAACTCATTTTGGTTTAGGGGCCATATTCAATCTGTCTGATCTCAAGTGGGCCGGACCAAAAACAGCAAAACAATCTATGGTCAACTTGTTATCTGTAGCTTTGATTTTTTCTTTTTTCTCAGGTGGAAAAAATACCTCAAACAACCTAGTAGCCTTATTATGTATTACAATTTTATTATTATTGTAGCTATTATTTTTTTGACAAAGATATTTTGATAATTGTGGTGTCACTTCAGATCTTTTTTATAGTAACTTAACTCTGGTGAGGCTGGCAGAGAACCTAACTGCCTCTGACCCAGATGTGGCACGTGCCTGCAACCAAATGCTGTTTATGTCTTAACCTCTTGTTATGCTGCTATTTATTTGTTGACTGCGCTCAAATGAGCCATCACTGTTTTTTTTTCTGACTTTCATACAATACTTAGAGTAGCACGGATAAGAACGCTGGAAAATTTCCATGAGACTCCATGGAGCTTCTTGATGTGACCACAGAAATGTGAACGGCGGCTCATTTCAACACAGTTGTAAAGAATCAATGAAAGATCATTTTGATGTTAGCTTTCATTATTTTCGGCTCCAAGAAACCAATGGATTGAATGTATTGATCACAACAACGTCAATAAACATTCGATAATTAGCTAAAAGAGTCTTTGGTGAACTGAAAAGAGATAGAATCAGGATTTTGGAGGAAGTTCGGTCCATGAAGATCTTCACTTCCTCGTCCGAGCTGACGTCCGGATCAGAACCATACGGCTGGACATTACCGATATTGCTTGACAGTTTTATGTAGCAGTGATAAAGACTTATGCCAGCAAGACTCAGAGCTATTGTAAGAAGAGGGGAAGGGGCGGGGTTACTCAGCTCAGCTCCAAAAGCCACGCCCTCTCAGAGGAGATTTTGGAAACAGCTTTAGATTAACATGAAAAATGGCTTTTTAGGACATTTTGATTGATGGATTTATGTTATAAACTTCATAATCATAATTAAAACACTACTGGGAACATTTTTTTAAATAAAAAAATAGTGGTTGGGAGACTTAAAATGACTATAACTCGTCACAGGAATGGGCAAGAAACTTTTTTTCCCCAAAATCCTTCCACATATATTTGCTTCTCTTCATGACTGGGCCAGATCAAACCATCTGGTAGAAACACCCCTGGTTTCAACAGACAAAAAAGTGAGAAATTCCATCAGCTGGTCTGTAGATGGATTTCGTTTAGGCAGTAAACATCTAAAATATATATATTTTTTTGCATTTACCTTTACAGAGTTGTAAGCTAAGTGGAAGTTGACAGCTGAACAGACAGAGTCATTTCTTTTAGAAGTGAATCAGATTGACACCCTCCCTCCTCCCGAAACAGTGGGGGGGCACAGAGACACATCCAGAGAGGGGGAACAAAGTCTGTCTTCTGAAACACACAGAGTTCTTTAAAGCAAGTGAATAATACAAAGCTGTACTGAGCTCCGCAACATTCTAATTCCCCCCCTCTTATTTCTCATCTTTGCAAAAGAATGCAAAGCTAAATGTCTTGCACAAATTTCGACTACCAGTGCATTTCTGCAGCCACATTGTAGACTGGGGTGATTATGGAACTTAAAATGCAAAGACATCCCTTGAAACTGAATGCATTTACAATCCCATTAAATATGGAATTGTGTCTGTGGGCCAACGGTAAATTTGAAATATCTTCCCCTGCCACAATTTCTTTTCTCATACATTTTCCTGTTTGCCGCCCGCTTCCCTTACTTTCTCGGTGAATGTGTTTGAGGCTGTGAATAATTTGCCCGTAACTTTAATGGAAGTAGCTCCGGCTGGCATAATTATATAACATTAATCACAAAATGCGGACATTTGTTGGGGCCGATAATTCTGACAGTTGATTGCTTTTACCGTGAAGGAAAATAGTTTTAAATTGCCATGCAGCGAAACGTAAGATCGAGCATCAAAATAATCTGCAACTCCTAACTTCCTGCTGCACAGGAGGCGACCTTGAACTATAGTGTAGAAAAAAAAAACATTTTCTTAAACCATATATCTACATATATTTTAAAAAAAAAACATTCTTGTTAAAAAATCCCCCTTATAACAACATCCTTTCTTGGACATTTCTTTAATCTAAAGTCACATTAGCTTCTCTGTGTCCCAGTTCAAACTCATGCTGCTTTGTTGTATCATAATCCATCTATCACAACCGTCATTTGACCTGGTTTAATGTAATCCAAGGAGAGTCGCCCACGCCGAATCTGCGAATACCTTTGTTCTCATTAAAGTGAAAATCAGCCTGCAGAGCAAGCGGCTTGGATCTGAAATGAAAAGAAAAATACATGTGTGCCAGCAAGAGCAAGAAATCTTTTTTTTTTTTTTTTTTAATATTAGTTCTTGTTTCCAATTGAGCGCAAGGTGTAATTCACAGTTTAAAGCTTTCACCCACAAAACATCAGTGAACTTGAGCTTTTTTTGCTAAATGAGTAAAGAAATAAATGTACATTACATCCGTTCTAAAGTATTATGAAAGTCGTCTGCAAGTCACAATTTTGCACAAAAAAATATTAGTTTTATGCTAAATATGTCTGTTTTGAATACAGTTTGTCTTTGTTTTGAAATAGCTTGCGCTCCCTTACTATCAATGAGTCACAAAACATAGATTATTCAATTTGACCAACAGTAGTGGCAGTAGAAAAAAAATAAGAATCAAAAGTTGGGTATTCTGATTCTACTGATTTTATTTTTTCCTTTTGTGTATTCTAGCTCCAAGTTAGCTTAGCTGCTTTTGTTTCTATTATTATCAACCTCTTTTTTTTACAGACATTGACCTTTTTCACACCTAATAAATGTTGTGGTATATCTGCTTCTCCTTTTTCGACTTTTTTTTTTTTTTTTTTTTTTTGCCAGAAGTGTAAATAAATACATTTTCATTACATCAGTTCTACAGTATTTGCAACTCACTAACATTCTGTGAAAACAATTAAGCATTTACCATAGGATAACATGACTGTCAATGAGAAATGTGTGCATAAAGACTTGGTTAAGCAGAAATAAATACCTACATAAAGTAATTTTATCCTTAACATGTCCTTTTCCGTGTTTTGAGTTTGAAATGTTGTTGACTGTTAGCTTACAGTCAGAAATACGTCACAGGCATAGGCTCCACAATGAGTCACGAAACTTGGATTGTTCCTAACAATCTGCAACTTTTATTTATTTTTTTTTTAAATCAGAAAGAGAAAGTTGGATTCTCTGATCCTACTGACATTTGTTTTTTTATTTAATTTTATTGTTTTAGCTCCTGTGACGGTCGGACGCCAGTTAGCCTACTTTAGCTCCAAGTTAGCTTAATTGTTCCTTTTATTATCAACCTATTTTGACAGACATGGACAATTTTTTCTCCTTTTTGGACTGTTTCCTACACCACTCTGGGTCTGAAGTGATCCACTGGTCCAGTTTTACACGATCACCTTGCAATGACTAAATGCAGCCTGAGATTGCCGTCTTATTATCTGTTTTATACCATAATTCGGGTGAATACTCGATTCTGATTGGCTGCTGGGTGCAGATTAAGTAAGGGATAATGCCAGACTAAGCATGCATTATTAGTCGTGAAATGGAGGACAGAGCGTTCATTTCTAATAACGCAATCTTCTTATATCATGGTCTCTTACAAAAGAAATAAGTATTAAATTGATTTTTAATACTTTGTTCTTCTTATGCTTTTGGTTTAGATTGCTTTTTCACAAAAAGCGGACTATTTGATACGTAATGCCACACGTCATGTCAAAGTGTTGCTGAGCCAGGAGCAACCTCAACTGCAGCAGCAAAGGAAAGTGATATAAATGCTGATCATCACGACAGGATAAAAAAAAAAATCACCTTTTACTGCTTGTTTTTGTCCAGAAGATGAAGCAAACGTTTTTTTCAATGCAGTGATACAGAGCATTTGGGATATTTCAAATATGATTTTATTTATCCAATGGGAACGTCATTTGCAGACTGAATGCTAACACGAGTAAAGGCCCACACATACAGAACTTTGTTAAAACATCTTCGTTAGCATAAACACATAAACATAGAAATAAAAATAGACTAATCGATATAATCAATGATAGACCAACAATCAGTAACAGTAAATGTTATCAGCAAAGCCCCAGTGGGAATGAAACTGGTTGTGACTCTCTTAGTTTTGAATGAGATTTGGCAGGAACCAATTTTTTTGGATGTGGTTTATCACTTTTAATTTCATTTTCAACAATTATGATAACAAGATAATTTCCCCATTATCTATAAAATAAAATTCA
Source organism: Oryzias javanicus (assembly GCA_003999625.1). Lineage (NCBI taxonomy): Eukaryota > Metazoa > Chordata > Actinopteri > Beloniformes > Adrianichthyidae > Oryzias > Oryzias javanicus. The sequence continues at coordinate 10,018,354 of CM012457.1, read as the reverse complement.
AAAAAGTTCTATCATTTTTTTGTTTAATAAACAAACTTCAATAAGCATGCTCAATTTGAACAATCTATATTTTGTGATTAAATTAAATTCCCTTGATGTTACATATTTATGATGATAAGTTATCATGATAAATGCTTTATTTGTTATCCGCATTTGATGCATCCCCTGGTGGAGGGGTGAGCTGCGGACACAGCGGCGCTTGGGAATAATTTGGTGGTTTAAAGCCCCCCCAACCTTTTTTTTGCTCAAGCAGGAAGGCATTGAACTCCATTTTTAGAGTCTCTGTCTCCTTTTTAGAGACCAGTCTCAGGGCGGACACTCCACCACAAGGCCACAAACTATTAATTTGTGCACAAATTTGCATATATACAGAGATTTCTTATTGATAGTTATCTTACCCCATAATTTACATTAAAAATACTTTTCAAACAGTAAAACTGAAATCCTTTTGGCAGCGCATACAAATCTGAGGCCCTTAGGGACGGTGCAGGAAACAAGACGGTTTACTGAATTGATGCTTGTGAACGTTTGCAGATGTGGGATTCATTAAAATGCAGAGAAACTTTGCTCACAAAAGTTTGCCTAATGATCCAATATTCTCTTATGAAAATACACCTAATATCCAGAAGGATTCATTTCAGATTTCATTATAAATTCTAGTTATTTAAAGAATCTAAAAATCGAGAGCTTGTGGGCGGCTGCGGGTCAGGAGTCTGAGGGATCATCTGCCAGCTGGAAGGTCACAGATTTGAACCGCAACTTCCTCAGTCCATAGTTGTCCTTGGCCGCGACACAGAAGCCCTCATCCACCCTGATGCATCCATCAGTCTGTGTATAATAAAAAGAAGACTGGGTGTACTAAAAAGCTGCACACAGCCTGCCATGGCTGAAAGGACTTGTTGTATAAGGCACCTTGAGTGGTAAATAGGGCTCCGTGCTCCAAATACATCTTTTAAGAAATTTGAAAAAAAAATTCCTGGGTTTTCATGTTGTTTGAGTGCTCTGTCAGAAGCATTTGATGGAAAAAAGATAGATTTCTACATTTGAAAATAAACTTACAATGAAAACTGGAGTGAATCTAAGGATACCTTGAAGAATCATTTTTAGAGATAAAAAAGGACTTTTTTGCTCTTTACCATTTAAAGTTGCGATTGAAACTTCTTAAACACTTTACAGTTTTCACACCTTTTCTAAATTGGACACATGAAGGCAAAGCGCTGTGACTTTGGACCAAACAGCCTTTGTGAAACTCATTATACAACATTTAGTCATGTAAAAAAAATACATGCAAATTGAAGCAATAAACGGTCAGAACTGAGTTTGAAATTAAAAACAATTTTTAAAGTTGTGGAAAAAAATCAAATCAGGGAAAAAAATATTTGACTAGAAACTTGAAATGAATGAACTGCTATGGAAAAAATATAAAATAAATAAATAAATATAAAATAAATAAAAGTTTAACCCCCAGAATGAGGAAGGTTTTCACACTGAGTCTATTTTTACCATACAGAATACTTCTTTTGCAAGGTCATTAGTTGTCTTATAACTGCAGAAATTATTGAAACATTTAAAGTTTCATACTGTTTTACTATAGACCATTGCTGTAAATGCATCTGGTCACTGAGAATCAGGTTATAGAAATATTTTGAATGTAATACATAATTATTTGTCTTCTTTTTAAGAAAAAAAAACAAAAAAATGACAGATCAAATTAAATTAACCTTTATAAAGTGCTTTTTATTCCCTGAGGGAATAAAACAATAGAGACAAAAAATGTAGACGTTTTTAAAAAAAGTCACGCATACATATTTATTATACCTCCACCCCACCTTATTGCCCTAGCGTGAACCTCACCCTCATATATTTGTCTACTTTCTATTCAGATCAACTTATTATAACAAATTGAAGACACAAAGACTTAATTGGTGCGGTTCGCTGAGAGAGAATTACTTATTTTTACTCAAAATATTCTAAATAAAGCAACGTTTCATTTGCTAAATTGGCAGATTTAATTGCACAGTACAGTTTTCTAGTAACGCTGTATGAGCAGATATTGTTTCTCTTATTCCAAGTGACAATTAGATGAGAAACTCAATAAACCAAGAAGGATTTGGAGTTTTTACAGTGACTATGTTGCGATTATCTAAAAATGACACTTGAGATGAAACTCATGGAGACGTAGATGTTAAAATCAGTTGAATTTGAATCAAAACTGTCCTCATTTTTACTACTGTCTGGCAGTTTTGAGTTGATAAGTGTTGAAGCCCCAGCTGAACCCAGATTTGCTCTAATTTTTAATCCCTTATCTGTGTGAACCAATTAAAAGTGGCCGTTGCTGTGTGTTTACAGAGCTGCTGAAATTATTCCATACAGATGTGCGTAAGTACACAATGCAGCAACAAGGGTTGTTGAACTGTGTGAAGTGTGATTACATATAGCGTTCCAGGTTAACTGTAATTACATATTTTCAAGGCATTGAACACCATATTGCATAATTTGAGCTTGTGTTATAGTTGTGTCGAGGAGATTCAATATAAGGGTCATTTTACTGTTGTTTCATTTCATTGTGTTAGTAATAGAGAGGTGCGTTGTTTCCACAAATGCATATGATTACCAATATACATTTTGAGATATGGATGCATAAGTATGTGTTAATGGAAAATATGTAAACATGGGTTTTTTAAGTACACACAAAATATCTTGTACTTTTGTTTCTAAATTGTATTCCTCAACCGCGTGTGAAAAATGTAATTACTCTGATCAAAGATTGGGTTACAATTGAAATGTGTATTCTTTGTGCTCTCCAAGGCACGTTAACGTTGAGAACAGGGTCATCTGGAACTCACGAGACGGCGCACTGAAGTTTTTTGTTCAATGAATTTTGATTTTCTCTGGTGTCCATGGCAGATATGAATTCCTGTCCACCTTTGTCATGGAAGGAGGTTTCGGAGTACAGTCAGACTGGCTCAAGCTCCATGTCTGCGATTATTGTAAGGTTAGATCGCAATGAATCATATTAATATGCTCAGAAGTATTTAATACTGGAAATAGTTCGCTCATGGTCTAGTTCAGGGGTCTGCAACCTGTGGCTCCAGAGTCACACGTGGCTCTTTTATCTCTCCATAGTGGCTCTCTGGCTGAAGAAAAATAAAATAAAATAATAGTAATTTTTTAAAAAAAAAAAAGGAGATTAGCTATTATTTTAACAACACACTAACATTTTTGGCTAATGTGTTACCTACTGGAGTTTTTAGGCTAATTTAGAATTTAAGCTTCTATTTTAGCAACATGCTGACGTTTTTGGCTAAGTTTTCTGAGAAATTTTATGCAAATTTACAGTTTAGCTAATATTTTAGTAAAATGCTAATGTTTTGAGCTAATTTGTTATCTACTGAAATTTATTTGGGATAATTTATGATTTAGCTTCTATTTTAGCAACATGCTAACGTTTTTGAGCTAGTAATTAAGCAACAAGCTAGCTTTTTTTTTTTTTGCAAATTTGGCCTCTAATTGGTTTTTTATGCTAATTTGGAGTTTAGCTAATATTTCAGCAATATGCAAACATTTTTAGCTAATTTGTTATCTACTGGGTTTTTAGGCTAATTTTGGAGTTTAGCTTTTATTTCAGCAACATGCTAAAATTTCTGGCTGATTAATTTACAGAGAAATGTTAAGCTAATTTGAAGTTCAGCTAGTAATTAAGCAACAAGCTAGTTTCTTTGCTACTAAAGTTAATGTAAACAAATCCCTTTTTGAGAGATGCTAGTTTCTTTTTATATATTTTTTTTCCTTTCGTTTGTGCCAAAAATAGACATTATTCAGATTTATTAAAAAAAAAAATAAAAAAAGAAGGTTATGAATGCAAATCCATATTTCTTAAAAACTAACATAAGTCAATGCGGCTCCTTCTAGGTTTTGATCAGTAGAAAACAAGCCCAAATGGCTCTTTTATTGTTAAAGGTTGCCGACCCCTGGTCTAGTTCGTGATCCAAAGTCTCTTCTGGAGTGTCAGCCGGTGAATCAATGACACACAATCAGAATAAACTGTTTACATGCCCCACGATCGGATCAACAATCAATATAACCCACCTGTCTCGATTAGAAGGACATTTTGATCTGAATGAATCGGATCAGGTCCGATCAGAGTATTCTGATTGATATGTTTACATGATGCATATTGATTCTGATCAGGCTTTTACTCTGATTACTTGGGTCCATGTAAACGCAGTTATTGTGTACAGCAAGTGGAAAAATTGGATGTTTATGATAATTAATTTTCAATTAAGTATTAATTAATGTGCATTATCTTTTGATATAAACTAATTATAAAAGATAAAACAAATAATAAAAACTGTCTCTAATATAAGTGTCAACCCAATAAGGTCTTACAAAAAAAAAAAAAAAAATCATGTTACAGCTATTTTTAATGCCAGATAGTAAATTGTCATTCTTCCTTTATATTTCTCTTTTAAGTAAATCTCTTTAGACCCTTTAGCTTCTTAAATGATGACCAGCGCTGTAACATCGTCTTATCAGATTATTCTTTTATATTAGATGCTTTTATTGTACCAAGCTTTGACTGTTTGGCCTACTAATTAATTATCGTCTGAGTGAAGTAACAGAGAACTTGGCTCCAAAAGTCTGGAATAAATTGTTTTTTTTGCCTTTGATCCAAATGCGGAGAAAAAAAAAAAAAAAAAAAACACTGTTTCCGTCTTTTTTTAGACATCCTTGAAAACATATTTAGATGTAGGGGGTTAAAGGAACATTTTTATTTGGAAACTTCACACACAATAATGGAAACTGAGAGAAATTCTGAGGCTTTGTTTTCTTTATTAATTAATTTCAAAAAGAAACATTTCACAAAGCAAACTCCTGCAACCAAATGAAACCTGACAGGTGTGCTAATGTTTTTGCAGAGTCAATAGAACTGGGAAAGTTTTCAGTCCTGCAAGAAATCTACTAACAAATAATGTGATTGTTGCAACTCTGTCAGTCAGAATAATGGACTTGACTGGAAAAAGTGGTCGGACTTTTTTTTAAAGCCTTTATGTAAGAAAGGCCTTGTTCTTTGATGCAACCATATTTAAAGACCCAATTCCATCATCTTTTGATTTATTTTAAAAAGGTTTTCTTGTAGTGTTTTAATTACATTTATGCCGTATTTAACAAAAATTTAAAAAAAGGACAGTTTCTGCAGAGCGACAGGAGTTCTTTCAAAATTCTCCTCTAAGTCTGTTAGGGTGGAAAAGTGTGCCCCCTTTTCCCTGGCCATTGCTGAGAGCTCTCTGTTTACACCAAACATTACCAGTGCAACAAAAATGGATAGCAATGGTGACCGTTTCGAGCCAGACACCAGCTCAGACGAGGAAAACAAGGACATTCTATCTTGAAGTTGGTCTTGGAGTTTTGACCCGCCTAATGTTTTTTTACATCGCAAATACAATCTTTATTTTTCTGTCTGCTCCTCACTCACAATGATTTGAATGAAGAAATACTCAGAAATCCAATTTTAATCTTAATTTTCCTAATATATGTCCTCAATCATGGGAAAAATGCCACAAAAACATGTTAAACACGACATCAGTCGATTTTTTATTCTCTTCTCTTGATTTCATTTGGAAAGAAAGTTTGTAGTTAAACGGAGGACTTTGCTCTCATTCAGCATCACAGTCTTCAATGAGGTCAAACACTGATGTGAGTGATTAGATCTACCTCTCACTGGACTTTCCATATTTAACCCAAAGCTGGTGGAACCAGCAGTGATCTGTGCTGGTCAGTCAAGGACATGTATTTTCCAAATCGAATCAGATTTGTCATGCTGCAAAGTGAAATAATCTTTTTCTAGATCCAGATGTGTCCTCTCGCTAAACCAACTGGAATGATACAGCCAGATAAAAATGAAAGAGTGAATCAAACAAATAAAGGTTAATGGGGAATAATTTGAGAAAGCATTTAAACAAACATCATCCTTTTCTTTCAGTTTTCTGTCATATTAAGACATGTATGAGCAAATCCACTAAACAAAATGAAAATCAGGACTACAAAAAGGTTGTTTAGTCGATCGCTTGTTCAAATGTCTTAAAATAACAAGAAGATACAACAAGCGACAGCTTATTGACATTTGTTGCTGTCCACTGATTTGTAATCTTTATGAGACCATTTTCTAATATGTTATATTTTTTATCAATTTGCATTTAGATTTAGATTTTTTAAGCAATCAGAACAAAAATAAAACTGGTGTACAAACAACTAGTACACCAGTCACAGATAACTACCACCGGGTGATGGGGAGGCAGCGGCAGAAACCTCAAGATTTCGTGTTGCCGCATGATTCTTTTTTTGAAAATTGTTGGCATTGCCATGAATGTTGATGGTGGTCAGACGTAGGGGATGACACCATTTAAAATTTGGGCAACAGCTGGGAAGTCACAGGGCGCTGGCAGCCAGATCGCCAACTGGCAGGAGTTCTACACTGTAAAAAGTAAGAACCCCCTCTACTCAATAAAATTGTGGCAACAAAGTGACAATTAATCTCCAAAAAATAATTGATTTTTACTAAAATAATTGTTTAAGATTGAGATAATAAACAAAAGTAATATTTACTAATCATATGAAAATGTTTAGTTAAACCAACTTAAATTACAACAACATGTTAGTTAATACTGTTTTTTGAGGATTTCTGTTCGTATTCGTCTCTTATTGTGAGTCCAGACCAACGTCAGCCATTTTTCGTTCCTTTGGTCTCGGTGTTGAAATACTTCGGATGATAAATGGTGGTCCTTCTAATTAACTTATTTATGTTTATTGTTTCAATCTTAAACAATTATTTTGGTAAAAATCAATTATTTTTTGGACATGTTGAATTTACTTAATATTATTACCGTATTTTCTGGACTATAAGCTGCACCTGCTCAATTAAAAAAAAAAAAAAAAGAAATACAAGCTGCACTGGGCTATAAGCCGCAGATATCTATGATGAAAAAAAAGATGATTACTATAACAATTTTGTACTTTAAATGTACATGTATGTACTTGCCGTCTCCAGCATCTCTCCATAGATTCATCAGCTTGTGTGCAGCAGTGCGGTTTCCTTCCTAGATAGCAAGCTCCATATCTTTTAACATAAAATGTCCACCACACAAAATTATTTGTGTGATTTCCACGATGAAAAAAATTTTTTAAAGTAATTACCAGTTAGTAATTTGTCATGAGTTTCCTATCTGCTAAAGAAAAAGTAGCATTGGCTTGTTTTTGATTCAAATTCCGGTTAGAGCTCCCCTAGCAGTGGACGAAAAATCCACAGAATAGCCGCACCTTTGTATAAGCCGCATGATTCAAAACCTAGGAAAAAAGTAGCGGCTTATAGTCCAGAAAATACGGTAATTGTCACTTTGTTGCCACAATTTTATTGAGTAGACGGGGTTCTTACTTTTTACAGTGTAATGCACAATGTGTAAATATCTCCGGACTGTGGTCGTCCATATCAACTCCCACCGACCATCACCCGCCCGGTAGCCCGAGGATTCACTACTCAGCTTTTGAGCACACATTAGAATCTTGTCAATTTACAAACCTGCACCATTTTAGACAACATTCCTCCCAAGAAAGCACGATGTTATGTCTTCTTTGTATTCTTCTCTGAGTCAACTGCAATTTGTCAAGACACAGGTCTCTGAGTCGCCGTGGTGCTTTCAACGTCTTGGTGAGTTGTGTGCAGCATCAATGTCGTCTCCCCATTAAAACCCAATTAGTTAAGACTCAGTTATTGTGCTGCTGCTTTCCTGCCAGCACTCTGTCACTGGACTGCCATCGCACGACCTCCAAATGTGTCCAGGTGGCCACTGAGTCATGTTTGCTGTAAAATTGTAACTTTTACTTGAAACCTCCGTAGCCACATACCAAATTTTCTAAAATAATACGCATTTAGGTGGCCACGTGGTGGCATTTTGGGATATGTTACCATAGTCTAAACAAGACAAGCCATAGATACACAGTATATGTACAGAGATATGTCCAAAATAGGATTATTAGCCATTAAATTGATTGGAAAATATAAATACATATGCAACCATCCACATAAACGTTTAAATATTTTAGTTTATCAACAAATAAAATAATGTAAAAAAAAAAAACCACCATAAGTCAGAAAAGATTCAAAGTACCAGACATCTTAGATTCAAACATCACTTTTAGTTTAATTCAAGGTCAGATTTTTGAGTGTTCTGGAAAAGGAATTTTTAAATTAAAAAAGAAGAAGTAGAAGGGCAAAGGTTGAATTCTACATTTTTAGAAAATTGATTTTTTTTTAATGGTTGCCGAGAGAAAACATATTTTCTATAAAATGTTTTCCCAGATTGCTTAGAAACAATAGAATGTCTACCAAGTGTTTTGAACACAGAAAAGGATTTGCTGATGTTGAAAAGCAAAACTTGTGGCATTGAAGAAGATAAACCATTTCAGAAGATTTTAATCAAAATGTTTCTGCATGGTGGTGGAGGAACTATGATTTGGGTTTACGATTAATCCCAATTATTCACGTTGTACTGGATTAATAGACATCTCTGTGCTTCACTGTAAAAACTAAGAATTAAGATCCATTCTGATGTTTTATAACATGTTCTTCAGTGGGTCGTTCTGAAATGCATTGATTTCTCTTTGATGATTTATCAAATGAAAACTATTGGTAAGAATTGGTTTGGGATCTTTTGAAACATCGTAAAAAGTTAAAGTCCCAATCTGATCATCTGTGGATTTATTGTGAAAATGTTCTCAGTGATCTTTAAACTAAGAATACGCAATTTTTAGCTAAATTTAAGGCACAGTTCCTGCAATTGGTGCAGAATAAACCCACCACAACTTCCCATCATACATCTGTTTACACACTCTGCCACTGGTCCGCAGCCCCTCACAACCCCAACCTAACATCATCAGGGCAATAAAAATGCAGAGCAATATTGAAGCTATCCAGTCATAAATTTTTGAGCCAGAAGCCATGTGAGACAAATGAATCAAAGATGTACTATACATGGATTTATTCATCTACATTTGTCTCATTACTGACAGATCATCAATACAAGCTTCTCTGAGCGCTGCAAAAAATGACAAAAGCAATATTTTAAAACTAAATAATGATAATAAAACTGTTATAAATAGATTATTGTCCTATTTATTCATTATTTGCGGATTCGCGGATACAGAATTGTTTTTTACTTACGTGACTCCTCCAGTTTGTCACAAAAGATTAAACAACTCAAGACGCTTATATAAAATTTTGCGTCCAAAGGAGATTCTGCGGTGCTCTGCTGAGCTCACCAGCTGGTCGGCCAGCACCACCCCTACCCCCTCCCTCTCTCCCCCGCCCCTTCATGCCCCTGCATGGAGAAATGGCATCAGCTGACTCAGAAGTGTCCAAAAAAAACAAAACAAACCTGATATACCAAAAAAGATAATTGCGGAAGATGATTATCATCAGAGAAAGGCTTTTATTAGGGATGAAACCGGTCTCTTCTGGAAGAAGATGTCCTTTTTCGCACTTATTTGATGAAGGAGGAAGCGTTCACTCCAAGTTTTAAGCCACAGAGAGACAGAGAGACACTCTTTATGCACTGCTGTAGAATATTTTGTCTTGATAAAAAAAATACTTTATGTCGATCAAAACTCCAACTTTCTTTAATAAATAATTTACAAAGCATGATCAGAAGAGTTTTGATGCGGCCGTGGTGCAGTGGTAGGGCAGTCGATTCCTGATTGAAAGATTGCGGGTTCAATTCCCTCCTTTCCCACCCATGTATGGAACTGTCCCTGAATTGCCTCTGGTGGGAGATTGGTAAAGAAACATTCTTCTGTGGTAGTGGGGTGGTAAGGGGCAGGGACATGGTGGGTCTCAGTGTTTGTGGATTCAACATATTTGTAGATGTCTCTAGTCCCTAACCTCCGTGAATAATGGGGAACATTGTAAAAAAAAGAATGTATCCGCTGTTCTCTGCATTTCTCCTTGCGCTATTCTCATTTGTCATCGTTACAAAGTCCCCTCCCCTTCAGCTCCGCCCCTGGATGTTTCAGAATGGAGCAGCAGCTTGCCCACTGTAGCTTCTACGTCACACCTACAAGCTTTTTTTCCCCACCTGCTCTTGATTCACATAGATTTGAATAATAACAAAAACTCAGAAATAATATTTTGGGCATATTTTTTTTTTCTCTATGTCCTTCATCAGAAAAATCCCATGAACATTGTTAAAAACACCAGCATTTGTCTTACATGTAACACAAACAAAACACTAAACTAAAAGCACAGCAGTGTTCTGGAAATGCAATTCCATTCCCTAATTTTAGATGCATGACATCCGTGAATGGGATTAGGAGTCTGAACTGCTGTCATGCAATTAGGATGTCCTTTTAATGCATTTGCGGCAGTTTGTTAGTATAATAACCGTTTAGATGGTTTTCTCTCCACAACAAAATGTTCCACAAATATTTTCCCTCTTTCCAACTTCAAAGGGAATGTTTTCGTGCAGATAGTATTCCCCAGGTTAACTACGCCCACAGGAGACGTTTGCTCTGCAGCTCTGCGACTCGGGAATTGATGCGCAAGTTCATCCACGCGCGCGCGCCACCATCCATATAGGATGATGGGGGGAAAAAAAATAACAATAAAAAACATCAAAAGAGAGGCACTTTTGCTTAATAAAACTGCAACTCTGAAATGGCTGTAAGAAGATAAAGAATTTATCTTTCTTTGTTTCTCTAGCTCTCTCTATCTTTAAAAGGGGGCTTAAAACATTTTATTTTATTAATATAAAGCTGTATTTTAAATTCTAAAGCAGGGATTGGTCACAGATCATCTCATTAGCATGAGAAGCTGTGAGAGGAAAAGAAAAGCGACGGCAGAAGTGAGAGCCGGGAGGAAGGCGAGGCAACAAGCGCGTCTGACTGGATGCGCGCGCGAGGAGCAACTTTCACTCCACAACAGTTCAGTTCATAAAAGCGGGAGCTGCGCTGGGAGCCTGCAGCAGATGTGAAGGCTTGTTTGACGCACAGATGCTGTTCGCCGGGGACAGATTACCAGGAAAGATGACAAAGGGCACACTTCTCACTTGTTGGGTTTTTATTTTCTCCCTCCATCAGTTTTTATTCACCTCCTGGGCGCGTTCGGAGGGGAATACTGTGAGGTTGCAGACCCGGGAAGAGGAGCCGCCAGGTACGGTCATCGGAAACCTCGCCAAGGACATGTCCTTGAGTCTGTCTCATTCCTCCAAGAGCAATTTCAGGATGATGAAACAATTCAACGACTCGTTCATTAGGGTGAGAGAAAGCGACGGGGAACTCTCAGTCGGGGAGCGGATTGACAGAGAAAGAATCTGCAGGCACACTCCACAGTGCTTGATTACTTTTGATGTGGTTAATTTCTCCAAAGATCGCTACAAATTGATTCACGTTGAGGTGGAAATAAAAGACATTAATGACAACTCCCCGGAGTTCCCCAGTAAGGAATACATGGTGGAGATCTCCGAGAACGCACCACTCGGATCCCGGATCCCCTTAGACCCGGCCGTGGATGCTGATGTGGGGTCAAACTACATCCAGAGCTATCAGATTTCTGTGAACAGTCACTTCACCATAGATGTCCTCCTGAGAGCGGATGGGGTTAAATATGCGGAATTGGTTCTCATGAAAGAGCTTGACAGAGAGACTCAGTCCTTCTATAATGTGGAGCTGGTGGCCACAGACGGGGGGAACCCGTACAGATCCGGCTCAGCCAAGATCACTGTCAAAGTGACGGACTTTAATGACAACAGTCCCGTCTTTGACCAGAACAGTTTCTCCGTCAGTCTGCCGGAGGACGCGCCGGCTGGCACGGTCATCCTGGACCTGAACGCAGTTGACGCGGACGAGGGTTTGAACGGAGAAGTGGTGTACGGGTTCGGGAAGCAGGTTTCTCATGAGATCCGAGAACTTTTCCAAGTGGATAGTAAATCGGGTCACCTGACGCTGCGGAGCCCCGTGGATTTTGAGGACAAAAGCACCTACGAGGTGGACGTGCAGGCGACCGATCTGGGTCCGAACCCGACCCCCTCAGTGTGCAAAATTATCATTCACGTGACTGACGTCAACGACAATGCCCCAGAAATCAGCATCACCCCCATGACCTCCATCACGACAGGTGTGGCGCACATCAGCGAGGCGGCGGACAGGGACAGCCTGGTGGCGCTGATCAGCACCATGGACAGAGACTCGGGCATCAACAGCCAGGTCCACTGCACGCTGTACGGCCACGACCACTTCAAACTCCGGCAGGCTCACGAAGACAGCTACATGATAGTGACAGCCGCCGCTCTGGACAGGGAAAGGATCAGGGAGTACAACTTGACAGTCATGGCTGAGGATTTTGGGTCGCCCCCCCTGAGAAAAATCACCCAATTCACCATTAGACTAAACGACGAGAATGACAACGCCCCCCACTTTGCCAAAGCCGTCTATGAAGTCCCAGTGGTGGAAAACAACGCTCCAGGCGCCTACATCACCACAGTTGAGGCCAGCGACGCCGATCTGGGCAACAATGGGAAAATCACTTACAGGCTTGTGGAGGGCGTGATCATGGGGTCCCCAGTTAATACTTTTGTGTCACTCAATTCAATGTCTGGCTCCATTTATGCTCTGAGAAGTTTCAATTACGAGGTGATGAAACAGCTGGACATACATGTTCAAGCAAGCGATGGCGGGTCGCCACAGCTGCAGAGCACAGCCATCATCAGATTAAAAATAGTTGATCAGAATGACAACCAGCCCGCTATCATAGAGCCCCCCCTTTTCAAGGGTTCTGCTGAGGTTTTCCTGCCCAAAGATGCTCCCGCGGGTTACGTCGTAACCCAAATAAAAGCCACAGATGCTGACGAAGGCACAAACGCACAGCTGTCCTACAAAATCGCCGAGGGGGGACACCTGGGTTTCTCCATCCACAAAGACACGGGGAAGGTGCACGTCAGTCGGCAGTTGGCGTACGATCTCTCAGACATGGTCAAAATCATCATTTCAGTCAGCGATCATGGATCCCCCTCACTGACCTCCACAGCTGCACTTATTTTGAGTTTCATTGAAGGTACCATACCAAGCTTGCCTTCATTGGCTGAGGACGGCGGCGAGGAGGGGTTTGAATGGGACACATCCGTGGCCATAATTATAGTCCTGGCGGGGAGCTGCTCCCTCCTCTTGCTGGCCATCATTCTCATCACAACCATTTGCAGCCGCCGCAAGAAAGAGGCCAGGGAGGGGAGGTTTGACGAGAAAGAAAATGCAGCAAATGTGGAAAAAGTGGAAAGCGGACATATTGATTCATTGATTGTCAACCACAAAGGCAAGGCGTTTGATAGCCATCAGTTCACCGAGGAGCCTTCGCTGGCCAACAGCAGCACAGCGGGGTCAGGCTGTGAAGATGAGAAGCAGACATCTGGCATGTTTGAGCCAAACAACAGAATGGAGGGAAAACTAAAGGTATGAAGATCCTTTGTCTTAAAACGACTTCACTCTGCTGAATATTTTTTGACTTTACTTCATTATGTTTCTTTTTAGGGCTACTCCACACTGCCTGGATATGGAAAAGAAACTGTCAGGCCTATAACAATATGGAAAGGAAATTCATTCACAACAATTTCAGCCAGAGAGCCTCATTTCAGCGGAAAGGACAGCGGAAAAGGGGACAGCGACTTCAACGACAGCGACTCAGACATCAGCGGAGATGTGCACAAAAAAGAGTCCCCACCAATGAACAGTGAGTCTCCCACCAATTTAACCCAATTACAAACTCTTGACAGCCGAGGTGCCAAACTTAATTCCACACTGGGCCAAAATCCAAAACAGTGCTAGTTTCCCAGGCTGGGATCAATAACGTATCTTTATCTTATCTCATCTCATCTCATCTCATCTCATCTCATCTCATCTCATCTCATCTCATCTCATCTCATCTCATCTCATCTCATCTTAAAACACACCTTAGGTCGCAGGCCGAAAAAGATAAAACATTTATTGAACACATAAACAATATTTTTAAACTTTAAAACAAATTTTTTTAACATAGTTATGAACTAGATATAAAGCAATACCTGTGATAATGATAGTGTGAATGCTGTAAGCTGAAGTTGGACACTGAAGATGCTGAAATTGATAGCAGAAATCACTGAAGCTAATAGCTGAAATCGCAGAAGTAGCCAGCTAAAATATTAGCTAAATGCCAAATTAGCCTAAAAAACTGAAAAAAAATAGGTTTGCCAAAACAGCTAGCTTGTATCTGAAAAAAATATTAGCTAAATGCCAAATTAGCCTAAAAAACGAAAAAAAAAACCAAAAAAACTTAGGTTAGCCAAAACAGCTAGCGTGTATCCGAAAAAATAACTGAACTTCAAAATAGCCTAAAAATCACTGAAGCTAATAGCTGAAATTGCAGAAGTAGCCAGCTAACATATTAGCTAAATGCCAAATTAGGCTAAAAAACTGAAAAAAAACTTAGGTTTGCCAAAACAGCTAAAGTGTATCTGAAAGAATAGCTGAACTTCAAAATAGCCTAAAAAACTAAAGAGAAAAAAGCCAAAATTAACCAAAACAGCTAGCATGTAGCTGGAATATTAGCTAAACTCCAAAAAAGCCTAAAAAAACTAAGTAAATGCTAAAATAGTCCAAAAACTTATAGCAGAATTATACATTTTAAACTCTTTGTAACTCTCCATAGAAATATATTTTGTCAAAATTATAAAAGTTAGAAATAAATGCAAGCTAGCTTCAGGCCATTAAAAACAATAAAATAAATTGATCTGGAGGGCCAGATTACCTGGAGGGGCGGATCCGGCCCCCAGGCCTTGACTTTGACACATGCTTTACAGCAAACTGCTTCTCATACTGACTGGACCCTGAAATCCCTGCTGTACTCCACAGGTCTTTGGGCGTGCACAAACGAATGCAAAGTTCTGGGACACTCAGACCGATGCTGGAGCCCGTCCGCCACAAGGCCCAACACCAGCATGGCCTGCGGACCCCATCTGTCCACGTTTTCAAAGACGGCAACGCTACCCCGGGACGCCAGGAGGGAGAACTACTACCCAGCTCTCTTACCCAAAACCAGTGGGCTGCAAAGCGTGTATGAAAAAGTGCAACACCAGGAGTTTGATTATATCCTTGTTGGTCCACCAACGCCAGCAAGAATACAGGAAACGGATGAAATATCCATCCCGGAGTACACAAACTCGTAGAAAAAATACAAATTCTGAACAAAAGGACAATTTAAATGTACAGTATCGCTCTTTCATGTGATTCTGTGGTGACTATTGCTGTGTTTTGTAGTGTGTCACGTGGCCCATGTAAGACTGTTCATTGTATCATGTGTAATATGCAAGATTTTCTACATTAATAATATATTTTTCATAACGGTTCATTGTAAAGAGGAATTTTATTATGACTTTTTAAGAGCATGTGTTACTATTTATAGGCATGACCTATGAACATTCAGGCCCAACATGGCCTTCCTGCTGTGAAAAACAATCAATATGGAAGATTTACATGTGTGTGATAGATTTTATCACTTTGTTGCACAAATAAACAATTAAAAGCAACAACGCTTTGGCTCTCAGTAACTGTGGCCATCAAAACACAACGGCAATCGTATAAACTCACCATCCCGGGGATATATTTATAAAACATCCAGAATAACCTCAATTAACCAACCGAATGTATTTCATTTGCCTCAAAGGCCTTTAAGCTGCAGTAAATAAAATGTGACCAGCGCAGCTAAACCGATAAGAGGCCAGAGCCATCTTTTCATTGTACACAATGCGGTTACGGCGCCGGCACAATTTGCATGCAAATATTGCTCTGCTGATCAAATTGTCTCACAATTACATATTTTTCAAAGGTCAAAATACCCCCCCTCCACCACCACCACCTTCTGTGATTGCCTCCCAGCTTACCAATTATCCACCAAAAAAAAAAAAATTGAATCAGTTTCCAAGCAACAGCAGAGCTGCACATTTGAATCTTTTCAAGCTATTCATCTGTCTTTAATTATGACAGAGACCAAGCAATCTTAAGTGAAAAAAAAAAAAAGATCTTCTAATGTATAATTAAGCAAAGTTTATGTGTGGGGTTTTGGAAGCCTGTGAAGACTTGTGGCACACTTATGATAAAGTTTGATTCAGAAAAAGCAAAGAAGATAAAACAGCATAAAATACACACTAATTACATGTCGGACCGCATTCCCCATTGTACTTTAAAGGGCTATAAAATTAGAGAACACCATTATATAAGATAAAATTAATTGATGTCATGATCTAACTGAGAAAGTCCACATAAAGGGGGAAACATATCGACCATCACGAGCTTCTTGTATGGAGCTAAATTGGGGCCATTATTATTTAAAACCCGACTAAAACTAATTGAAACAAAATTTTTATGTTTGGTAAAAAAAAAAAGTAAAATGTCTGAAACTTTTGCTATTCTAAAATAAACTTAATTATTTTTAGCTTCAAATATTCATGTGTTTAAGTTTCAAAACTTAAAATGTCGTTTTTGATTTTTTTAATTTCAAATTTTTTTTAACTTTCAACTCTTTTTTTTATTTTGATTATGAAATTTTCAGATTCGAAAACAAAGAAAAAGACTTGAAAGTGAAAAAAGATTTGAAACTTATACATTTTTTTTGGAAATTTACAGTTTGAGTTTTGAAACCTAAAAAAACCAGAACATTTGCAAAAAGTTTCGGAAATTTAGATTTTTTTTTTTTTTTTGGGCCAAACACCAATATTTTTTATAATCATTTTACTTGGGTTTCAAGAAAATATTGTCCCCAATCTAGCTCCAAAGATTTTTGTTGACCACGCCAACATTCACTAGCGTTTTCTTTGTCAAGTGATGGATTAAACCTATGGTGTATAGAATATATATATTCCAACTCCATATCCTGTGTGTTTACTTTGAAAATCCTTTTAGCCCTTTCTCTCTCAGTTACCTGAATTTAAGTGTGTCCCTCAGCTCTCAAGTCTGTGGCTGTGCACTGAAATAGCTGCAAAAAAAGTGTCAGTAAAAACCGAATATCTATTGAATCCAACGGGAAAACGCTTTAATTCTGTTAAAAAAAGAGAGCAAAATTGTTATAAGTGTTATTTGTTTTAATGGGGCACTGTGAAGTAAACCCAGAAACGTTTCACTTTTTTGTCTCAAGGTAGGACACAAAGGCTTACAAAATGTTTTTTTATATATATATTTGTCAAGAGCAAAACACATTCTGTAGCTTTGAGTAATGAAATCCCCAAAGCCTGATCTCCATAAAGTAACGAGGAAAGCTCACAGAGTGAGTTAAAATAAAAACTGTGTGTGTGTGACATTCACTGCTTGAGTTATTTAAGTAGTCTGTTTTCAGGCATTAAGCAAAACCGCAGCCTTGATCATCTGAAAATATATTTGCTGTCTTTCTGTCTGTCTCCAAAAAGTTTTGCAGTCGCAAAGTCAAAGTCCTGACCTTTTAGACTAAAAAAAACTCAAGATTAAACTGTATCGACTTATTAGAGAAACTGATAACTCAATGCAACACTTGGAGGCATGAAAGGAAATCAAGACAAAGCAGCATTGTGGGTAATACAGAATACAAAACAAAACAAAAAGGATAAGCAGAAAAAGTCAAAATAAATGATAATATTATACATGAACACTTTAAAGTCAAATCATCTTTTTATGTATTTTAATTTTTAACACCGGAGCTCCAGTGTTTATGTTCTTTCATTTAACTTTTCAACCGTTAACACGTAACCAACGTAATTTCAGCAGATTCTGAAGGAGAAAAGCGGTGTGATTATGTGTTTAAGCGTCATCGGTGACGCCTCAGGTGACAAAGGGTTAAAACTGTTCCCAATGGTCTTTTAATTATGATTATACCTTATCTAGGAAAAATCAGAAAACCTGTGTTTTCTATGACATATTTTCTGCAGAATGATTGTAGTTAATTAGAAAATTGCCACTGAGTTGTAGGCGGGATTATTGGCATGGATCAACCCTGTCCCCACCCCTTGCTGAGAGCTCTCTATTTACATGAGGGGTCTCAAAATGGCCTCAATATGAAAGTTGAATGTCTACTAAGCAAAATTTTCTGCATGTCCACACTTCTTTGATGATAGCTTTGTGATTTCTCTGCTTGATTTAAGCTTAAGACAAAGAAAAGTCCTTAGCAACAGTTGCTAGCGTCGTTAGCTCCTGTTGTTTCACAGGACATGGAGAAGATATTGCTTAGTAGTGCATAGACATGAATAAATGTTCAATAAACTTATTCAGTAGACATAGACAATGGACCAAAGATATAGACAGAAAACATATTTTTTTGACACAAGTGGGACCCCATACAGCCCAGCCTGAGCCAGACTCTGCATTCAGCTTGAGACTTCTGGTCAACACAGTAAAAAGTGAAACAATGGATCATTTAATAAAAGTCCTGTAATTTTTCACATTTAAAAATATTTATTTTTTGTGTTTTTTGGAGGTTTCTGATCAGCAGTGGAGGGAAATTAATTGGCGCTTGAATATTTAAATTGAGGGATGTTGGGTCAATATGCTGACTTTTTTAATGCTCGTATATAAATAGAGATAGTTATATGTATGGAAGTGGTGAGCAGATTAGCAGATGGACAAGCTGAAATATGTGGGACATTTTGATACAATCTAGCTCCTTTTATTTTTAGTTATTATTGTTGTAGTTTTTGGTTTGTATTTGCATTGAAAAAAATGTGTTTTTGAAAATAAGGAAATACAAAGATTTGTTCTATCAAATTAAATGTTTGAGTTAAGTAAACCATCAATTTAAATTTTTAGATTGATGAATACTTAAAATTTTAAATGAAACAAATTACAGAGTTTTGGTAATTGATCCATTGTTATTACAGTGCAGTAATTCACAAGTGGATGCATTAGAACTGTTATTCTTGGCATATTTTCTACTTCACAAATACATTATTTTTAATCAGGTTTTGATTCGAACAAAAAAAAATAAATTTCAAACTTAATGTTCTTTACATATGTTAGCAATCATCAGAGAAATTCCACAATAACATGTTAAAAACACGATTTTCATCAGAACATCCTTTTAAATAGATGCAGTAAGCATAAAGAAGTCTTGAAACTAATTTTTTCAAAGAGATGAAGTATGATGCATCAAGAACAGTATAAATGAAGGATTCTTCTGTTCAGCAGCAGCAGAGCTGGAATGAATTAGTCACCCCTTCACAGTCCAATAAAAAGGCTCTGAAAACCTGAGAAGAAATGTTCTGGGACAATTGTTCTGGGAGCCAACCAAAATCACCAAAGTATTAGAGTTAAAGCTGCAGAAAAATCTTTTATTCCTTCATGTTTTGGTGCCAGACCCATTAACAGCTTCTTATAAGTTTACTTCAAGTTGCAAAATGTGCTTTATTAGTTTTGAAAAATAAACAAATAATGACAACTTGAAATACTACAAACATAAAGAGATCATTTTAACCGTTAGAGCAACAAGAAAAACATCACCTGAGTAAAATATGACAGATTCTGGAAAGTGTAATATATTATCTAAATCATTTTTATGATTATTTATGAAACAAAATATAGCTAGTAACATGTGCCGATGCTTTACTCAGAACTACGGCCCGTGGGCCAGATCCGGCCCACTTCCACATTTGGCCCGGCCCCCTGAATAATATCAAAAATCCATGACTTTTTTTACTTTTCAGTTTAACCAAATGATTGAGCCCCGCACAGTTTTAATTTTATTCCACTCTTCTGCAGTCTTTGCTCCCATCTGGTTACATGAGGCTTTCTGGAGGTTTGATTCTAGATGCATTCTGGGATTTTTACACTTCTTTTGTGAGCTTACAAACTCGGAGAAGAAAACAGCTATGTGGCCCGCACATGAGAAGTTTAGGGACCCCAGCTTTACCCCAGGGGTGTCAAACATTCGGGCCACTAGAGGGTTTGATACAGGCCAGTCACGAAGAGAAAAAAATTAAATTTTATTAAAAAATAGTAAGTTTGTAGCCCTTTTGTATTTTTATTTGAAAAAATGTCAGTAGTTTTTTTAAATTATGATTATGGAGGGTTTTTGTTACCAAAATCCCACAACCTAAATGTCTCAAAAAGCCATTGTTCATGTGGATATGAAGCCTCTTCTTATAATATGAGGGGGCGTGGCTTTTGGAACTGAGCTGAGCAGCTCTGTCCCTGAACCCCCCTGTGGGATTATGACAGTTATGTGTCCTGCGTAATCTTGTGTGTCTAGCGTAAATCTTCATCTACATAAAATGTCAAGGACTATCAGTAATGTCCAGCTGTGTCATTTTGAGCCGGATGTTCGGCCGGATGAGGAAGAGAAGAGCTTCATGGACCGAACTTTCATTAATTTACAATCCTTTCCAACTGCGGTCAAATGAGCCGCCGTTCACATTTCCGTGTTCCCATCAAGAAGCTCTGTAGAGTGGAGATTTTCCAGCATTCTCAGTTCAGTATTGTATGAAAATTCCACAAAAAATCCAATGATGACTGATTTGACCACGGAAATGTGAACGGCGGCTCATTTGACTGCATTCAGTGGAAAGATACCATCTTCTCTTTTCCAGCACCTGAACTAGATACGCTAGCCGGACTAGATGAGGAGTTTAGTGCATGTGCAGCAGAGCTGTGGTGACGTAAAGGAGGATCAATAATTCAAACAGAGTCTGTCTGTGACGGTTTGATCGACAAGAATCGAAAAAGAGAAATACTCAGAAATGCAAAATCAAAATGAATTCTTATCACATTTGTTCTCTTTCATAAGAAAAATGCCACACATGCATGTTAAAAACTCAAAAAAAAAACATTTCATTGAAGGGGGACTTTAAAGAATTGGCTGCAATACGCAATTACGCCACTAGGGGAAACAAAGAAAAAGAAATACCAGAGTAACAAGGAATGAAGAAATACATTTGTGAGGCTGTACCACGTCCTTCCAGCCTCAAATCGAGTTAAGGTGCTATCAAAATTATCAGGTGTGACACCACAACTATCAAAACGATAATAATAATACGTAATTTTGCTACAAGGTTGTATTAGGCAACTGAGAAAAAAAAAAAAAAACTACAGATAAGAAGTTGACCGCGTTGTTTTGCTGTTATGTTTTTGGTCTGGCCTACTTGAGGTCAGAGGGGTTGAATGTGGCCCCTGAAGCAAAATGAGTCACCCCTGCTTTACACTATATACGAGGTCTGTAGAATGAAAAATATATAGTCAGTGAAGCTGAGTTTCCTTTCCAGGAGTAACAGACGGAGAGGTCACACAGTAACCAGTGCATCAGCACCTGCAACACATGACATCAGCCCGTCTCTCTGCGGCTCGGAGCAGCTTCAAACGCGGGTTTTTAGTCTTGCTCCACAGGGTGGCCACTTCGCTTTGGGCGATTTGCAGCCACAGGTAACATTCAGATGTAGAATTTTGCAATTTAATATCAACTTTACATCATTCACACTTACTTGTAAAATAGTCTCCTGGTGAAAAGCTCTACTCTCCAAAGAGATTCGACATAATAAGGGAACTATGGACACTGAGAAAGAGAAAAATGTGACTGACGCGTTCTGCAGTCCTCTGGTAAGAAATCTTTGTGAATTCAAACTGATATTTGTGATAAGAAAACTGTAAAATCAGCTAAATATTACAATTGAGAGGAAGGTTAGCTCATTGTCTGTTTTTTTTTTCTTTTCTTTCTCTGCTCTGGATTTTAAGGGACAAAGAACTTCCTGCAAAGCGACAAGCATTGTGCTGGGTTGTGGAGCGCTGCTTCTTTTCTTTGGTGCAGTGCTCTTCTGTGTGACTGCTCCAAACCTGTGGAAGCTCCGAGATAAGAACGTGAGTGTAAACAAAACTGCATCTGCCTGAGAGTAGGCATTATTTTTGAGAACGTTAACAGACAGAACTCCATGCAGTTTTCCTCAAGACCGTAATGAGATGCTCATTTCGGTGTCTCGCTACCAGAGTTTCGTCACATCTTTGCTTCTGTTTTCCACACAAATAGATTGCCTGAATTGATCTCGGAGCTCGTTTTCATTTCATAAGAAACAGCGTAATGTTTATTTGTGTTCTAATGAGCTCACATGTTGTGCAAACCTCCTCATCAAGGTCTGCAACAGCATCTCCCACCGTGCTTTACTCAAATTCTCAGCGTGGTAAAACTACAGAGGATTTCCTTCAACAAAAATATCTGTGAGGGGGAATAACATCACAAAGCACCGAGCTTGTTTTCTGCACGGATCTCTGCTATTGTGTTTGCCACTCTGTGATTTACATAACTTGACTAATCAGTCATTTTAGCATCTCCCTTTGAATGCTGCCAGGTTTATAATGTTCGCTACAGCTTGAACATCAACGGGGAGGTGAGGGAGGGCTCCATGGAAATTGATTCTGACAACAATCTGGAGAGATTTAAAACTGGGAGCGGAGCTGAGGAAGCTGTGGAGATTCATGACTTTCAAATCGTGAGTGAGTTTGTCCTTGTTTTCTCTTGCTGGGCTCAGTTGAGACCTTCTG
Source organism: Oryzias javanicus (assembly GCA_003999625.1). Classification (NCBI taxonomy): domain Eukaryota; kingdom Metazoa; phylum Chordata; class Actinopteri; order Beloniformes; family Adrianichthyidae; genus Oryzias; species Oryzias javanicus. The sequence continues at coordinate 9,995,800 of CM012457.1, read as the reverse complement.
TGTGCTGAGCAAAGTAACAAAGCTGTGAGGGTAAACATGGCATCTCTGTGATTTGGTGCAGGGAATAACTGGAATCCGCTTCTTTGGAGGAGACAAATGCTACATAAAATCCCAAATCAAAGCAAACCTTCCGCTCCTGGGAGCTCACAACAAAGAGACGCTGATGTTTGACCTGGTACATGCACACTGTTTGACATCAATGCTGACAACTAGAAGGGAAAAAAAAAACAACTATTTAATTGGAGTTATTTGGGGATTTTCTTTATTTTTCATGTCAGACAGACGAATTATTGCCTGTAAGGTTCGACGAGGGGTCCCTGGTTTGGGTTGCAGCCGATCAGCCGCTGAAGGACACCGCAATTCTGAGCGACAAAATTCTGAATCTTTGTGGCAAACTTCCCATCTTCTGGCTCCAGCCTGTGTTTTTTAAAGGTTAGTCTTTCCTCTTTTGTGTCTACAGAGGAGGAAAACTGCTCTTCCAAACCCCGGCATAGTCTGTTCGAAGGCTACATTTTTCATATCTTATTAAAGTCTTAGCTGTGATTGCTCATCTTATTGTAAAATTCACAACCCCCGCTCCAAAGTTAGTGAAACACTTGAACAGTACACTAAATTTAGAGGATAAAAAAAGACTAACAAAGTCTCACATTAAAAAAGAATGAACTGGAAATATTCAGCGCTGCTTGATATCACTGCTGCTAATTTAATTATTCAGAACGTCTGAGACAACCCTAGCTATGTAGGATTGAGCTCTGAGGACATGTATGGCATCTTGTGGATGTTGACCCAGTACTCTCGCCTCTCGTGGATGCTTCAACAGATGGGGAGAGGAGAAGGCGAGGCGTGCGGCGAGCCAAACGGCAGTTAAACATGGAGGAGATGGAGGCAGCTGCTGCTGCTGCAGAGGCGAGGGACCCGGTCAGTCGCAGCGAGCATGACGCCTCAGAATCTGCAGATGGAGGGGAGTCGGCCGCCGGGTCAGCGTACAACCCCGAGAACCCTTACCACGTGAGCAGGAGGGTTTAATCAACAACTCTCTATGATTAACAATGCTCCTGAGTGAATTTTTGATTAAGGGAAACACACTAGGCCCTAAAGCAAGCCTTAACAGAACAGTTTGCATTAAATTTTTACAGTTTCATCAACTCTTTAGCAGATTAGTTCAGGGCTGCAATCCCTGCAAAAAACAGATTTTTCTGTAGAGGAGAGCTGTGTTAAAGGGGCCATACCATGAAAAACCAACTTTTTTTTAAACTTTTAAGTGTGTTATACTGTTCATTCCTCTCTTTAAAGAACTCCAAAGTGGTATTTTGATCTATTCATGCATTTCTGAGTAACCTCTAAAAACCTGCGTTCTCAACAGCAGCCCCTCCCATACCCAGGAAAACCAGGGGGTCCTCACGATATGATGTAACATAGTGAGACAGCCCCTTTCAGGATGAGTCAGCTCTGACAGCTCCGCCCCCAGTCTAACACCAACTCACAATTTCTCCGCAGAGCTAGCGGTGATCAGCAAAAAACTTTAATTTTAGATGCACAATATTATATATCTTTAAGTTGTGTCCTGTCTTCAAAAATTTCCAGCTCAAACAGGTGTTTGTAACTTTAGACGTGGGGCTCCTTTAAGACCCCCACCCCCCAGTTGGGCACAGTCGTGTAGATGCCGCATGTATTTGTCCTTTGAACCAGTGTAGTGACGGCTGGGCCTACGAAAGGCAGATATACTGTATGTGCATCACAATCTGAAAAAAAATTAATGTTTATTTACATTGGAATAACGAAGAAAGAAAGCCTCCAGGATGAATGGTTGGCATCCACTCGCAGCGGCAGGCGGAGCTTCAGGAATCAAGTTGTTTTACTTCTGGGTAGTAAAAAACTCGCAAAAAAAATAAATAATAACAAATAATTTGTTTTTTAGTGTGCCAAAGGTAACATGTAATCATATATATGGATATAGTTCACTATGAAAGGCTTAAGAAAAGTCATGCGATGGCCCCTTTAACTTGGAATCCTTCTTTGCTGTTCCAACCAAATGTGGAACCTCAATGGTGGCTTTAATTACAGGAGAAAAGGAAAAACTTCACGTTCAGCTCAATGAACTTATGGACACAAGTGAAAAGTCCCACCAGTTGTAGAAAATTCCTCAAAGAATAGCACTCACATCCATGGATTAGATTTAAATGAATAATATCACAAAAACAAAAGGAAGAGAGGTCACTAACTGGTTTTCCTTTTTTTAAATTTGGTTTCTAAAAATGCAGCGCAGTGGAGGAGCCCGAGACGAGAGCGCCGTGACCTTTGACACCATGTTGGAGCACCAGGGAATCTGCTGCTCAGAATGCCACCGCAGCTACACTCACTGCCAGCGAGTGTGCGACCCTCTGCGAGGCTACTGGCCCTGGCCCTACCACCACAGAGGGTGCCAGGTAGCGTGTCGTGTCATCATGCCCTGTCGCTGGTGGGTGGCGCGCATCTTAGGCGTTGTGTAAACTCCAAACGCAGAAAGGAGTCGTTCATATGAAGCGATTTTCAGTCTCTGACCTTTTCTGTTCATTCTCCAAGATGTTGACAAATGAGCAGATTGTGAAGTATGATAACTGGCAGTATATCTGTAACAGATATTCATATGGATGTATTCAAATGTACTGTAAAAGTGTAACACGGAGATGTCACACTCTTACTTACTTACAGCAATAGATTTACTCATTTTTTGTTTTTCTAGCTGAGGCTTAATGCACTGTACTGTTGAAGGGAATGGATCCAAAAGGCTGAGCAGATCATGTACCTTTTCTGACTGAACAGGCTTCAATATGTTCTAATTACAGTAACTGCCTTTGATGTTGATGTTTTTCGGTGTCACATGGTGTTTCCATGGTTCCTTCGGCTGCTCGGCTGATAAAACCGAAGTGACAGCAACAGTTGCCATAACTTCCATTCACAGCTCTAAATCAGTTGGAGGGCAACTCAATTTGCACACATTGACATCTGCATTGATGTGAACTAATGTGAGATGAGTGTTGTGGGAATGATGGAACATATTAGCATAAAGGTGACGCATTTATTAAATATTTAATTTCCTTTCAAACAGAGAGTGTAACTGATCAAGAAATCTAATTAGGGAGGGCGTTTCTTTTTTTAATGTATTTTCTTGCACAGATCTGGTGGGTCGGCTAGTCAAATACACCACAATCAAAAAAAACAGAATTAGATCTAAGCCATAGCAATCTCTCGGAATAATTGAAAGGAGCCATGTTGTGATTAAGTCAATTTCACAGAGGGTGATCCAGGCACATCAAATTACAACAGATGTGAAATTGCACCATATCTGCCACAAAGCTGCATTGAAACTCCAGAGCAGTGTGAGGAGGCAACACAAAGAGATGCTTGTCTTTTTTGCTTGGAGATTTCTTTTCTGGTTTTCATGGGGGTAGAGGTGCTTATCACATCTGCAGTGCTGATAAGACGGCCTCCGTGCTTCCTCGGGCTATATAATATTAATCCCTCTCCCACGTCCGCAGATACACTTAAAGGAAGGTGACAAGCATGACATATCCAGGACCTCCTGATGGCTCGTGCTCTGGAGAGCAGCCGCTAAAAGAACCCCAAGTACCCTCAAGTGATGTAAATTTGCAGGGGGAGTCCAATTTCCATCACAGGGCTGTCACTGCCATGGTCATTAAACTAAATCATCCTGCTGTGTGTCACACAGCTCCCACTTTAGAGTCCCCTCAATAATGGAGTTATACTTGGACTGCAGATTGCAGCACAACACTGAACGTCTGACCTGACAGGCACTGTAGAAGGAGCTTGAACGTGGCTTTCTTTAATGCTCAGAAATAACACAGAGCGAGCAGGTATGAGGAATAACTTGAAATTATCAATCAGCTGGGAAAAGGGCTCTTTAAGTGCCCGCTGTTGCAATCAAAAAGCCCTGCTAATAATATACATAACATGATGAAACTTTTTTTTTCTCTTTCTCAGAATGTGTTGCACACAGAAAGAAAAAACAGAGAAAACACATCTATTCAAAACGGCGTTTAAGCCAAGAAAATTAAAAAGAAAAACACACACATAGCTCAGGAGAACAGCCGTTTTGTTATCCCGAGGCCCTGTATCTACACAACTCGTCTTCTTTTGCTATTCCTCGAGCTTCTAAAACGAAAATCTGCCCCCGTCGAGCAGTAAAGATGAATGCGTTGGAGATCAGCTTCAGCGTGTGAGACAGTGGTGCCTTTTTGTTTGTCTCCCCTTTGGAGCTGAGCTTACCCTGGGAGCCCTGCGGGCCGGGGAACAAACAGAGCTTTGTGCGTGCCGACCCACTGTGCCCAGCAGCCAGACTGTAAACCTCCACTCCTGTGTTAATAAGAAGCCACAGATGAGGAATCCGCACAGATGACGAAGGAGGGGAGCTTTCCCGCATCCACCTGTGCTTTCATCATTTCCCATCAAAACAAGCACGGGCAGGCGGGGGCTGTGCAAAGCCTTTTTTTTTTTTTCAGCAGCTATCCTCCTGGCACCACAACTTAACATTTGGGAAACCTTTATTTATTATTTATTTTTTTTTTTTGGGAGGGGGGGTAATTTTATACTAATCAATCTCATGCACTCCCCTGTAAATATAGCAGCAGTCTGTCATAAATTTCTTGTTGATGCCTAAGAGGCATTAAAAGTGTGAACAAGAGTGTGAAGTGAAGCACTCTAGTTGACATGTCCTACATTTGATTGCGTGTTTTCCATTACATCAAGCCATGAATGCAATAAACAGTAGTGACAGCCCATTTTGCACCCTAACAGTGAACACAGAAACCCTTTTAGGCTGGCTCATTATGTTTGTTGCACCGAAATACGCTTATAACTGCTGGCACCGGAGAACCTGTTACACACAGTTTTGCACCAGCCGTAACAAACCAAATGAATGGTCAGAAATGTGAGGCTGGAAGAAGGGTTGTTCTGGTGCAAGGCTTAAATGCTTTTTAATCCCATGGTTGAGTGACTGCTTGCAGTCTCGCCCGGCACTCTGCCTGCCTTTGTAGGTCTGCGTGAAGTTCCCCTGCTGCTGGCTGAAGCGCCTTCTTCCCTCTCTTCTCCTCTCTTGGCGTTCTCTCCTGCTTTGTATGCAAGCCCCAAATGACTGTTAATGAAATGCCGGCGAGGACGGCAAAAAGACTTGTTTATTTCACCGAGTTAAAGCCCCAAATATACAGATTCGTCTGCATTCGGTAAATTATTTTAACTGTTCAGCAATTACTCTGCACACACTGCAGACAGTTGTTTGCCTTCTTCTGTGTATTGCACTCGGTTGCATGGTGTCCTTGTTAGACTTAAAAAGAGAACCTGTAGAGTGATGTGGGTGTAAATTGGACACAGTGCTGGAATTTGCACCACTGCTTTCCTAAGGACATACTGCCTTCGTGACAGCGAGTGTGGCAGAGGCACCCAACCTGAAGTGGATGTCATAAATTCCAAAGAAAGGGTGAGCAGTTATCTTCAAATCGCAACATGTATGAGCCCTCTGAGAGAAGCCCACTCTCCACAACACACTCGATCCGGCCAAACCAGTCAACCAAAATATGTGCTTTCCTCTTTGCCCTGAGCAGAATTCAGAAATGGGGGCCCCAAAGGATCAATATGAAAGGGCTTTTCTATCAAAAATGTGTCATTTGTGTTAACTTTTGTTTTAAGGAGAAGTTCCCTAGAATTTGCGGATGCTTAAGAGGAGCTATAGATAGCTCAAAGCAGAATCAAACCAGGGCTCCACATATACAGACTGTGAGAAAATAACAGCTCCTCCTCAAAGCAATGTCAAGAGGCTTTTCACATAAAAGCCAAAGTTGTCTTTAGGAGTTGTAGAAAGAACTGGCAAAGTTTATGAAGTTAAAAGCAAATGTGTTTTTAATCCTCAGCTGCAACAATGAAGGAGCCTGCACACTTAGATATGTCACCCCGGGGGCAAGCTCTATACTTAAGGCTTACAACAGCCTCATTATCTCCCTCAACTCACATCCGATCCTAGCAGCAGTTTGTCACAGGCAGGCTCCTATCTGCCACTAGGCATCAGACCAATTCTCCTGCAACACCACTGTACATAATTGCCATATGGACAGCATTTTGAGCCAGACTGAAGACTAAAAAGCCCTCTAGGGTGATTCCCCAGATAACTAAATGAATATTTTATCTCATTTCCATCTAATTTGCACTGCATTATTATACAGAACAGAATTTTTTAATTAATTGATTGAGCAGATCAAACACAGGTTTATACTTTGATTTGTGGGAGAGCTGTTATTTTGTGAATTTGCATGACTTTTTACCCATTCCAACCTTCTTAACTCTCACAAGTTCGCTTCCTCATCGTGGAAGCGTTAAAAGAAAACATACAGCAAATTAATAACTGTCGCCGCTCGTGAAACGCCTTGTTTTGGTTGTGTGAGCAGTTCCAGTGAGGAGTCTTCTTACCTGCCACCCCACTGATTAATTAATTTCACACTGCTTAATTAAATCCACAGTCTGGGGAGCATGGGCAGCACCGTGGGGAGCTGGATTGAGCCTCGTGTGCACACAGATTACTAAAGAGGGTCTGAGACTCCTGCTCCCTCGCCGATGTTGACACTGACATCACCTTCCTCCGGATAACCGATTGTGTCATTTTGCAGTTGTGAGCTTTCACTGCAGCAGACATGATAGCATGGTGTCACTCTCTGACTTTGAGATGCGATTCCCACTAAGGATGCGAAAAAAAATTGAAAGCTCAGTTTAAGCTGCGACAGGTGCAGTTGTAGAAAATACTAAAAATAAATCTCCGCAAAGGCTGTAATGAAGGGAAAGTAATTAAAGCTGAAAAGGTTTTTCTCAGAAAATAAATGATACAAAACTATATTTTAGATCTAGCCTGCAATATACTGAGCTTGACGTAACCGAGTAAATGAAACTCCTGCCTGTGGTCCATGGCTGTTGCCTCCAACGGTCAAAGCCTCAGACACGCTGTTCCTTTCATGTCGGAACAGAGAAGTGCGTCAACGTTTGAGCAGCAAATATCACTGTGTGGCCACAAAAAAGACCCCATATGTCGCTTGTTGTGTTCTCTTGAGGCATAAACACATGCTGATTAAGATGCTCCAGCTTTATCTTTTCTGAGCAGCTTGAATACATGGTGGCATTTAGAGGCGGTATGGTGGACTCAATAACTCTTGTAACTGGAATGTGTATATTGAGTGAAAGTCAGTCACAACGTCAAGGTAAACTACATCTTTATTCTTCCACTTGTCTGATAAAAATAAAAAAAATACTACGTATGAACAGCAAAAAGGACTCTTTGAACTCAATAATTTACTACTACTACACTGCTACAACACTGTTTTTGTTAGAGTTATAGGTAGTATCCCCTTTGAAAGCTCAATAGAGTCTTATTCTATTCATTTCTATTCCATTTTATTCAATTGTATAGAAGTTTAGGAAATATTGGACTACAGACAAAATTATTTGGAACTTATGGGTTGTGCACAAACTTCATACTGTTTCAATATTTAACAGGAAGTAAATCTGAAATTCAAATCTTTTCATTCCCTCTAAACTATTATTTTTTATTAAGAAAAATATTTCCAGTAGTGTTTTAATTATGATTATGAAGTTTTGAACCAAAATCCAACAACCCAAAAGTCTTAGTCATTTCTCATGTTGATCTGAAACCTCTGTTTCCAAAATCTCCTCTGGAGCTAAGCTGAGTAGCCCCGCCCCTGATTCCCTCCTGTCTGATTACATAAAAGCATCAAGCAATAATGTCCAGCTGTATCATATGATCCGGGTGTCAGCTTGGACGAGGAAGTGAAGATCTTCATGGACCGAACTTCCTCCAAAATCCTGATTCTTTCTCCTTCCAGTTCACGAAAGACTCTTTTAGCTAATTCTCAAATGTTTATTGATGTTGCTGCGATCAATACATTCAATCCATTGGTTCCTCAGAGCAGAAAATAATGAAAGCTAACATCAAATATCACTGATTTATAATCCTTTACAACTTCGGTCAAATGAGCCGCCGTTCACATTTCTGTGGTCACATCAAGAAGCTCTGTGGAGATCCGTAGAGATTTCCCAGCATTCTCAGTCCTGCTACCATAAGTTTGTATGAAACTCACACAAAAATCCAGTGATGACTGATTTGACCACAGAAATGCGAACGGTGGCTCATTTGACCGCAGTCAATGGGTAAAGGCCATCATCTTTTCTCCGGCACCTGAACTAGACACGCTAACCGGGCCAGATGAGGGATTTAGTGCATGTGCAGCAGAACCGTGGTGACGTATAGAAAGCTCTTAATTTAAACTGAGCCTTTTGATTGACAGCGATTCAAAAGGAAAAATACTCGGACATGCAAAAACAAAATGATTTCTACTTACATTTGTTCTCTTTTATAAGAAAAATGCCACAAATACATGTTAAAAATGCAAAAAACATGTTTTTTTTAATCACTTTAAATAGAATTGAATAAGTTCACAAAAATATTTGCAGTAAGAGGTATTTTTGACCCTGAAAGGGGCTTAGAGAAAATCCCACATGAATACTTCAGTACCAGCACTATTGCAACAACCTGCTCGGACCGTCATGGAATGGTACAAGGTGTCAAACGCTCAAAGACAAGAAAAAGAGGAGCATGACCGACAGCAGCCAGACTCTGCCAACAGGAGCCAACAGACAGATTTTTCAAAGGTTTTACGGACAGATGTAATGAGAGTGACTGGACGGAACAGATGGACCGACCCGTGCTGAATCACTAATGGACAAATGGCGCAATTTAGAGTCAGGCACCGTGCAGAGGGATGGGTATGGGATGCTATCATTAGAGATAAGCTACTTGGACCTTTTCAGTTCAAAAAAAGAAAGAAAAAAAAAAAAGAGACTGGAGCCTTGCTCCCGAACCTACACACACTTTTAGGAACACGTTTCCTTTAATCGATGAAGAGCTCTGCAGCGTTCGAGCACAATTAACTGACCACGAAGGTCACGCAGAGGGCAAAAACCATCCCGTCCAATTTCTTTAAATAAATTCTGCTTTTGAACTTCTGACACTTTGTCTCTGATAGAGACTTAACCAAAGGTTGCAACAAATAGCTTGAGAAAACTGCAGAACACATTGATCCAATAATGAAAGAAAATTGAAAAAGAGCAAAAAAATAGTTTTCTTTTAGCAATTTTAGAAATCTCTTGTTTCAACAGCAATTTAACTTATTTGTAGTTTATGTACATTAATAAATCATGCATTTTACATTGATATGTTTAAAAAAAAAAGCTAGATAATTAAGGAAACATTTATTTCATGAGATGCTGCACCATTTTATTTGTAATCTGGGAATCTTTTGTCATTTGATGACTTCACATCTGAGCCAACATAAATTACATGTGGAGCTCTCCAAGGCTCCATCCTGGGGCCACTTACATTCCATATATTCTATCTATATGCCTGCACTGGTCCAGATTATGAAAAAAAAAAAAAAAAAACAACAATATTAATTTAATTCAATTTTATTTATTCAGCCCAATTACACAACACAGTTATATCAAAGGGATTTACACTGCTAATTGTCAAAAAACATAAAATCATAACATTAAAAAAACACTGATTGCTAAACTAAACTAAACTAAACTAGTCCTCCCTGCCCCTAAATCTTCCACTAGACCTTCTTGGTAAGGAAAAACTCCTAAAAAATTATTCTGGGATAAAAAAGAAGAAACTAAAAAATAGTTTAAAAGTTTTATATTTATATATATATATAATCATTTTAAACATATTTCAAGGATTAAAGATCTGGGTAAAACTTTAGATAAGGTGCTGCACCACACTCAAGATAATATTAAAAAGGATAGTTAATACATTTGTTAAGCTTGTAAGCAGTTTATTAATATGGCCTTTGTAGACAATGGTCTCACTTTATATATAAATGAATCTTACTAAGTATGCTAATAAATGCTATTCAGCTTATTGTGCTAATAAATGTCTCACTAACACCCTATAAACACATTAATAATGTTTGTTTATGTGTTAATGACGCTTGTTTTAGATTCTTATAACATGTTACCAAGATCTAGACCTGGAAAATTGAGTTTATGTGTTCTTCTTTTATTGACTTGATTATTGTAATAGTGTTTTAACAGGAGGACCAAAATGATAATAAGAAAACTGAATCCTATTTAGAACTCTCCTACTCAAGTTCTCATGAGAAAGTAGACCACATCATTCCAGTCCTGAGGTCTTTCTACAGGCTGCCTGTCTGCCAGAGGATAGACTTTAAAGTTCTGTCGCTGGCTTTGAATGGCTTAGTACTAAACTAGATGATTAACCCTCTGACAAAATATGTACCAGCCCGCCATTGTCAACTGTCCGAGAGTTCCAAGAGTCAAAACCAAACATGGAGAAGCTGCTTTCAGCTTCTACGCTTTATAGATCTGGAAAAAATCTCCAGAAAGCTCTGAAACAGTTTATTTAAATCCAGGTCAAAAACCTGATTAGTTTGTATTCCAAAAATTACTATAAATTCAATTATTTTACATGTCTTTGAATAAGTATTTTAATGCTCACTTTGTTCATTTTCCTGTTGATTTAAGGCTTGAACTGCTTTTGTACACAAAAAATTGTCTTGTCTAAAAACAAAAATGCACAAAAGAAAAAAAATGTTATCTCTTCAATGTCACCAACAATTTGAATTGTGTTTTTTTGCATGACAGTTATATTATATTTTCATGTTTGCAGTAATTGTGTTTTCATTTGGTCAGTTTGAAACACTCGAGCTGAAACTTTTATTAGTTTTTTCTAGAAAACAGCATCGAGTCATGTTCCCATTCCCTATATGAAATGAGCATCCCACACATCTTAAAAAAAAGTCGCACACTTTTATTTCAACAACTTTGTTCCAACAAACAACTTAACTTCAGTCAGACGAGATAAACTTTTAATAGGCGTTCCGCCGCGCGAGCAGCCAGACAGTTTTTCAGGCTGATACAGCATTAGCTGGGAGGACTGCGCTTCATTTGTGCTTGCCTTGTCCTGTAACAGGAAGACCTATCAGGTGCCACCAGCACCCCCCCTACACACCCACACCCCAACACCCCCCCCCCATGCCTCTCTCCTCCTGACCTCATTCTGTCATCTTCGTCAGTCGTTGCATAAAGTTTTCTACAAAACAAAATAATTCCAGAGAGGATCCCAGTTGACAGCTCATTCAATTATAGGCCACCATCAATCACATTCAAGTGCGAGACGGATTTACTTGTGGCACAAATTATATGTTTTCAACAAAAATCTAAAAACTTCCATAATGCCACATCCAGGGCACGCATGTAACTGAAACAAAAATCCTAAGGCTATATTTAACTGTCCCCGAGAGACCCCTGTGGAAAAACTTTTTGTTTGAGCTGATATTTAAAACGTTGTGCAGAGCCCAGAGTTGACAGGCAGCCCTCAGACTTGACAGGATGTATTTTAGCACAGAGTGGAAAACAGTGATTTAAGAACCGTGATGCATGATAGAGCAAAGGTACCAGGTGAGATCTGATGTCATCGTTGGAAAGGAGTCAAGCGCCCAGGAGCAAACAATGGCCTGAACAGTCAAAACGTCATGCCAAAACAGATGTTTGACTGACAAAAAAAAAAAAAAAAGCACTCCGTGTTATTCAGAGGTGATCTTATGTTATTGGGTCCGGTTGCTGAGCAACCAGAGATGTTCTGGCACTTTTAGATAACTGTACACATTTAATAAAGTTATATTGACAAAAGCACAAATTTACAAACGCGTGTGAGTTTTGTTAACAGGGTAAATTGTTAACAGGTGGGGGTGTGGAAGTCTCTCCGTGAGCTTTGATGTTGCAGCTCTGCTCGGAGCCTTGATCCTGCATTCTGGACTTCAAAACAGCCTGCGCCTCGTCGTGGGTATCAGCTTGAAAAGGCAGACGCCAACTGCACAGACACGCCTGAAGGAGCACACAACAAAAATGACTAGAGAGCAAGACATATTCCTCAACTTCACAGGGAGAAAATCTTATTTGTGTTGTATTTCATTCGGCGAAGATCCACGGAGCGATTCCGAGTGGATACTGGGGGAGGTTTGGTGTTTTATATTGTTTATCCGATAAATTCTTTTCATTGATATAATTGAGGTCATATAAGCCAAATAGAATAAGCATTTATGCTAATTCATTTCCAATGTATCCCGTGGCCCTGAGGTGTTGTCAAAATAAATCTGAGTGGTTTTAATATGTTCCTTTGAGCTTGTAATGCAATAAATGTTTCTACGTTTCTTACTTTAAAAATTGCCTGGCAGCTATGTTTTCCTTTTCGCTCATAACACGTCACTGTGATTCACTCTTTGGTCGACTACCAAGTGTCTGTTTCTGATGATGTTTTTCCAGACCATTTTCACTTATTACACCCTCAGGTGCACTCTGTGCTGTTGGGCAGCAGCTTTCACAGACATGACTCCATTATGTGTTTGATGACACACACACACACACACACACAAGCTCATCCAATGTGGACTGTTTTCAACATATTTCCCTCCATTTAAGGAGAAATCACGTAGACCCTTTTACCTTGAAAGATCTCTTGAATCTTTTGCTGACTATATACAGCGCAATAGGGTTGATGCACGAGTTCAGCGAGGCCATGTTTATGCCGAAATAGTCCAGGATGAGGAAAATGCTGGAAAAGAGCACATAAAGCGTTACAAAATAAGCCAAAATTGAAAGGATGTAGGGAGAAAAATAAATGCTCACCTCAGTAACTGGCACCTATCGGGGTCTTTCTCATCATACATGGTTGATTTCAAGATTCTGCTGAGATACAGAGGCAGCCAGCAGAGTGCAAACACCAACACCAAGCAGAAGACCGTTTTTGCGACTTCCCGCCTCTTTGAAACAACGAGAAAAGAGGGTGTTAAAATCTCATTTGTTGGAAAAGAGGCCGACAAATAACAACAACAATAAAAGACTCATTGCTCACCTGCTTGATGTGTTCGCTCAAAGTGTTTTCGGTATTTCTCAGCATTTTGCGGGTCATGAGTGTGTAGAAAACTGCAGTCCAGGCCAGCGGCATGCAGAAGTAGAAGCCAAACAGCCACCAGTCTTTCACTGCTTTATACATCTAAGGTAGAAATGAAAGTGTTAAATAGTTTGTCAATGCTGCGGGTGGTATGAAGTTCACTGGTTGCTATGATACCAAATCCATCTAGCGGGATTTGACACATACATATCAAGCCTAACAAGGACATCAATAAACATGGCTTCTGACTTCTGGCTTCTGCTTAAATTAGTACAAAAAAAATCTGTCATCACTCATTTAATTCCCTTTCAGAAATAATCAAGTCAAACTCTCGATCTGTTTATTTCATCCTGTTGTGCTCGAGGTGCACACGGCTTTTCATTACCTGCATGAACTGGGTGGTTTGCATGGGGTGAAGCAGGCATATTCTCAGATGCTTCTCTTTGTAGTCCATCGTTATCATATCAAAGCCGACAACTTCAGGAACAGCCAGCAGGATTGAAATAACCCATATCAGGGTTATTTCAATTGCTGTCCACACAGGAACCCAGATGCCTTTGATTTGATTCCAGGATATCACAGCTCGGTATCTTCAAAAATCAGTCAGAAAATGTTATGGCTCGGAGATCTTTGTTTGTAACAATGGTGCAATTTAATAGTTTTTTTTGTTCTTTCTTTGTTTTCAGCTGAAGCGCAATTCAAGGACTAATGCTAAACCAGTGCGTCTCTTTGATGAAACACAGACAGTAGTAACAAAACACTGTTTTGTTCGGAGGGTATGGAATAGTTCAGCTTATCTCCTCACCTGTCAACGCTCAAAGCGCATAAGCTTAACACGGTAATCCCAACAGAAGTTTTCTGGATGAAGGGGACAAGTTTGCATAGAACTAAACCAAAAGGCCAATCTTCTGCCATGAGCTGCAACAAAGAAAAGAGGATCCTCTTGTAAAAACAGAAGAGTACTGCATTCAAATAAATATTGTAGTATTTGTGCATATGTCAGAAAACTCACCCTGTATGAGTTGATTGGAATGTCGATCACAACGTGAATCAAATCCCCCAAAGCCAGACTCGCAATGACGATATTCGGTCCACTTCTCATGTTTTTATTTACATATATGACTTTAAGTAAGGCAGAATTCCCCACGATCCCGACAACAAATACAAGCAGTGAGACCAGGAGGTTGACATATTTGAAGGTGTCTCTGATCCCAGCCGACTGGGAGCACATGGGAGGTTGGGATGTTTTTCCCCCGTTTACCTCGGTTGGATGAAGTGAGCTGTTGGAGTTCTGTTTTTCTGGCATTAAAGGACCAGGGGAGGCTGTTTCAGAGAGCTCAATTAGAGGGAGCCGTCCTGAATGCTGATCACTTGCCTGTAATCCGATGAGAATGTTTCCAAAACACAGAACGAACGCCCAGGCCCGCATTGTTAATGGTTTCCACAAAAGGCGCTGAAGTGTTTTTATTTTCTTCAAATCAGAGCTAAAAAAAAGTGAAGTGAAAAAAATTAAAATTATTATGTTTGCCTTTTGAGTCACATCAAAAGTATGGAGCTGATGGGAAGAATAAAATTCATTTTCTGTTCAAAAGGCAAGACGAAATCGACGAAACACACAGATACAGAGAGACGCGGAGAATTATTCCAGCTTACCTTCAGATGTGCACAAACACTGTGGAGCGAGCCTCTGCAAAACCTAAGAAAAAGCCTGTTTGTTCAACACAAAAGATGAGTCTTTGTTGCTGCGCCTGCTCTAAATGTTTGAACTTAGCGATAGGATATCGGGGTTTTATAGACAGAGGTATTGTTACTCATCGATCTGTCAGTAGTGACTGTAATTACCTTTCCAGATGCCTCACCTCAGATGAAAACATGCAGCCGTCTGTTATCTCACAATGAGATCATTTTATGGACTTCGGATATATGCTCCCTTTTTTCCATCATCTTGTGTGGAAAAAACTGCTCTAGCTCAAAATATAAATGTAATTAAATGTCTTTCTTTGTACATTTAGCAACATAAGATCCACCACCAGAACTCTTCAATTTAAAGCATGCCAGAAAAATCCTCTCCACTACTGCTAAGAAACTGAATTATAGCAAATATGACAGGAAAGGGCTGAGTGTTAGGCGAGTTTTCTTTTTTTTTTGCCTAATTTGACATACCACCTTTTAAAAACATGAGTCTCACCACATCCTACCTGGAATACGGCGCCTCTGCTTCCCCCCAGAGTCCTAAGAAGGTGACTTCTCCCCTTGACAGTGTTTTGACAGCCTGAAGAGCCTGGAGGAGCAGTGGGACATGTTACAACTAGAAGAGATCCCATTGTTAATACTGCACCCAATAAATACTCCATTTCTCCTCACATCTGTGCTTCTCTGGTGACGGATGACCTTGAGGAAGTTTATGCCCGCATTCCTCTCAAAGAACAGACAAAAGTGTGTTGAAAATGAGCCACGAGAAACGCTCACAGCTAGACTTTCTTTATAGCTCTCAGCATGAATGCATCATTTGAGTTGAATTAATTCAATTAAATTAAAAAAAAAAAATCTTCCTAAAGAAGCCTGAAAAGAATCTGAAGAGAGCCGTGATTTATAAAGCATGCCTGAAAAACTAAAAACATTTTTAATTGTTGGTTTGCATCTTTACTTTTCTTTTTTCTATACTCTGAGTTTAAAACTCCTTATTTGAGTTAGAGAGTTGCAGAAGTGCTTGAAAAGCTTTTAATACTGCAAACCGGAAATTAAATGCTGCCATTGCCTTCAGATTTGTGTTGCTAAAGCTACCTTAAGTGTTTGCCGTAAACAGGTATTCACACAGAAACCTGAGAGGACAGCAGCAATTGGACAGTTTGGAACTGCTCTTTCTGATAGATACGGTGTAATGTGAAATGTTGTCAGAGTGCTTCTTGTAAAAAAGAACATCAGCACAATGTAACTGTGGAGGATGTTTCTGCACACAAGAGGCCTTGTAGATTCAACAATAACGGCAATATATATATATATATATATATATATATAATATATATATATATATATATTTCTATAGTTTTCTATATTAGTGCAAACATACAAACCAGATATTATATTTTAGAATTTATTTTGGAAAGATTTAAAAACCTAAATCCTGATTAAAGGTATGTACACAGCCTCCTTTGACCTTGGATGCTGAGACAATAGCATGACAACCGACTGATCATTTGTAGTGCTTCAGTTTCTGCTCTTGGAGCTTCCCTTCTTTCCTGTTACATTTAAACATCCTGACTCCTGTTGATCTGATAGCCCTTCACCTGCATTCCACACGTGTGTTGTATACTCTGCGGTATTCCTTGTTCCGTTCCCAATTCTGTCTTGCTTTGACAGGTTGCTTTAGGTTTCTGCTTTAGTGGGTGTTCTACAACTCCTTTTGACGTGTTTGTTAACTTGCTAGTCTGCTGCTACCAAACCTGCAATTTTGCTCTGAACCTCCTCCCACATGGTTCAGTGGAGAGCTCCAATAAAGCTAGGAAGTTCATGAATTTTTGCAGATTTTGCAATGGTACAGTGTTTTTGTCAGTTCTTTTCTGATGATGGAGGATACATTTAAAGAAAATGTTGATTAAAATTTGCATTTCTGAGTATTTCATTCTTCAAATCGTTATACTCAGGAGCAGATGAAAAATATCATTTAAAAAGAGTGTTTTTGTGAGGCGAAGATGAGGGGCGATTTACTCCATTTTGATTCATCTATTTGCAGAAAATAGATCCATGTACGTCTTTGTTTTCCTCCTCCTTGCTATCCTTTGGCTTAAAACTGTTCGCCTGGATAGCTCCAATATTGGTTGCCATTTTTGTACCGTTAGGTTGGGAGTGTGAGGGGCTGTAAGCTATAGCAGAGCACATAAGAACAGAATATGGGTGATGGGAAGGGGGGTGGGGTTGTTTCTTTCCAACGGTCCCACCCACAATTTAGAGGTGAATTTTTAATTAAGTTTCTGTTGCTCTGCAGAAACGACGACCTAGAAAAAGGCTGTTTTTTTGTTTGTTTGTTTTTTATTTTGCCAAAAAATAGGCATAATCCTAACACTTTTACAATACATCAAAGCTGATTGGATGAGGACTTTATGTTTTAGTACGATCTGTTTAAAGTTATAAAATCAATGTTGTTATGTATTTCTATAGGGCTTGCAGCTCTGTGCTAATATAACTGACCAGCGACTATTGATGACGTCATCGAGTGAGAGTAACGTCTGAATTCAAAGTCACTATTTTTCCATAAGTCTCCATTTGGAGGGCTAAATGTAGAGGAGAGAAATCAGAGGATGGGGAAGATTTGGGATTTTGCCTAATTCTATTATTCTTTAGCCGGGATGCCCAAACTTTTTCGCTTAAAGGACCAAATTGTAAATGGGATCCCAGTCAGCGGGTCGAATACAATATTTTATTTTGCATTTCATGAAATTAAAGCAGAGAAATAAAGAATATGGTTTGACGTTTTTATTTTGATTCTGTTTTCATTAAGGTAGCACACATAAGTAAGAATAAAAAGGAAGTTGCATTTGTCTTTGAAACGTGTAAGTGTATTACAGCCATAGAGTTTTGGAAAATCTTTGAGAGCCTTTTCCATCGCTACACCTTTGGAACAAGCTGCCTCAACACATCCGGGACTGCGCGGACCATTCTTCATTTAAGTAAACTCTTAAAACCCATCTTTTAAAAACAGTTTTTAATCTTTATTTTTATTTTTTATAATTTGTATTTCCATCTTTAAATTGAATGCTTCTTTTTACTGCCTTTTCTTAATGTAATTTGTTTGTTTGGTGAGCTTTGACTACCTTTTAAAAGCGCTATATAAATAACATTTATTATCATTATTAATGAGAAACAGGTAAGGTGTTTTAACCTTTCAACAGTTAAGCCTTAAAATCTCCGCTTGGACTTTTCTGCTAATTTTGACTATGAAAGGGTCAGAGAATGTCCTATAAATGTGTGATTTTGCCCCTTTTTCCAAAAGACGTTGATTTTTTTTACATCTATTATCCTTTTACAATTGATTCTATTTCATAATAGTGTTAGACCAATTTAAATAGGAAAAAAACTCAAAATTGAAATGTGATTTTAAGAGTTTTTAGTGAGAAAAACTGCAAATGAAGAACAGGTTTGTTAAAAGTTTAAATTTGTCCAGTATCAAACTATTTACAGCTAGACTTCTGCACGTTTCTCTCTAAATGTGCAAAAAATAATGCATAAAATGTAAAATATCTGCAGGTGTTGTTTGTCACAGAGGGAAGTTCTCTCTTTGGCTCCTCAAAGTTCTTGGTGATGCTGCCAGTGACAGTCAAAAGTCCAACACTTGCAGGGATGCTCCTGGTGCAGAGATTGCAGCGTCAGTGGGAAAAGATTTTACCTGCTGATGGCTTCTTGTATTTAAACATAATTGGACACCTTAGATATGTCTGGGGTTGAGGGTCTCCATCCTCAGGTTCTGTCTTCCACTGTCGTTGATGTGGTGAGCAGCTTTAGTCTCTGACCACATCACCAGAACCTCCAGCATCTTCACATTTTCTCTGCTCTGGTCCTCACAGGAAACTTGAAGAAAGATTGGATTCATTTATCACGTTTATTTCCTGAACAAACATAAATATACGCTTATTTTATGAGATTACTTTTAATCTATGAGTAAAAATATATATAATTTACATTTGAATGACATTTCTCTCACAGAGAATGTGTTTCAGAGAAGAAACTAGCTAGCTAGAGCTTGATTTCCTTAGAAAAAGAAAACAGGAAATGCAGATTCACAAACGTTACCTTTTCTCGCCAAAAATGACTCCCTCCGTTGCTCCTTTGGTCTAAAAATCTTCTCTGAACCTCCATGATGGTTATATTTCCAGGATGGTCATTTTTGAGACGTTTTTCTTGTTTTTTCCAACATTATAAAAACTATGTACTACCGCTCTGCTCTCCACATCTCCTCCATCTGTCTTACCGATAAAAAAAAGGGGCTCCACTTGGATTTCTGGCGTGGATGAGATTACCGTAATGACATATTGACCAGAAAGCACTATGTCTCAGCTTTCAGAAACTGTTGGATTTTTTTTAATAGAGCAAACCGTTCAGGAATTACAGTAATTCAAATAGTTTCTGGTGCAAATGTGTCGGGTAACACGCTCGGTGTTGAAGGGTTTTAATTGAACACGCCACCACTTGGCGGGCCAAAAGTTAACCTTTAGCTGGCCAAATTTGGCCCGCGGGCCCCACTTTGGGCACCTACAGTGGTATCATATTCTCTAAGATCACCAGCGCCGCCTTCCTGTAGGCAAGCGTACTGCGGGCTTCACCTAATATATTTCGAAAGCACATTTTTAACGGATAAAAAAAGATTAAATGAGTCACAAGCTGACACCAATGTAATCAAAGAGTTGGTGAGAAAAACGAAGCAAAGTAACATAAAAAAAAAGTTTTTATGATAACAGAAAGACCAAAACAGGCAAGTGCATGCTTCAGGTGCAGCTCCAGTCAGTGTGTAGTGCAGGCTGTAGAACAATAACAGTACATTTGTAAATTCACCAAAGAAACACTGGCAACCCACACAGAAAAAAAAAAAAATCATAGAACAGACATATCGAAAAATGAATATTTGATTCTAACTTTTAATGAAGACAAATAAATGTTAATCTTATTTTATTTATTCATTTTTTAAGCCCCAGTCTCTCTACATCATTGGTGTAAAGATCAACGACAATGCCCAAGTGTCTTCTGTGCCTAAAATAAAGCATGTTTGAGGTGATAAAACTTAACAAAGTCTCATATAACCTCTTTTTTCTTTTGTTTTGTGTATTCAAATTAGTACCTCTCATCGTGGTATTATTAATTCAGTTTGTACTTCATGAAATCTCGTGTATTCTCTTGTTTTGCATTTTTACCCACTTGAGACTCTTACCGATTCATTTTAAGGAGGCATACATAATGATGAATCACAAGGAACAATCATATCTGAAAATACTATCATGCTCGCAATTTGAAAAAAAAAAAATAATCCAGATGCAGAATTAGGTGAAACGGTGTAGCATTTATGCTCGAGTGTTTCCATGAGGAGGTGATATTTATGGGTAGAACATTCAGGTTTAAATATAGATATATGAATGATATGTACATTTATTTCCATGAAACGTGTTTGATGTTGTTTCATTTTAGCAGCCGGGTTCACCTTGTCTCCCAGCATACAAACCTGAGCCAAAACAAGCTCCAAATACTGAGGCGGTGTCCACGGTCTGGAAAAAAGACAGCTATGGCCTTTTTTCATTTTCCCATGGTAATAACGGCGAGTAGAGGCTGTAATATCAGAGGTGGAGAGGTGATTGTGAATCTGTTTTTTTGCTGCAGGTAGCAGAGGATGAATCTACAAAGAATGTTCATCTTTCTCACTGTGGCTACTGCCAGCAGCTCTGTCAGCCCTTCATGCACAGTGACCTACTGGAAAATTAGATCCACTCCGAGAGGGTGAGAGCAGTTTGTTTTACTGATCAGCAGGTCATTAGAAATAATGACTGCTTGGATAACCTTTACAGGAGAACAGAATCACCCCTATTTGTGGTCGTGGGGAAGGTTCAAAGCTGAGGAGCGGTGGAAGTGAAAAGAAATTTTTACATCTGATTTTCTTTTATTCAGCTCCTCTGTTGTGAGGACGCCAGGCAAATGAGAGCTTATACTGAAAAAGGGAAAAGACGAGAAAGAATGAGGGGGATTGAAAGATTGATGTGGACCTTCATCAAGACTGATGGGAGAGAATCCGCTAACAAAGAGACAAAAGAGAAGCAGGTTACGTCCTCTTTTTATTCGCCTTTTTCTTGCATCTTCTTCATTGAGCCGTTTGATATAAAGCCTTATAATGGCATTCATTGTACTATATGGCATGCAGTAAAGTTGCTCCACTTTTTATGCATTAATAATCATGAAAGGAACTAAAGCCTGAATGGGAGTTTGTCTTCCACAATTTCACATTTTTTTTTGTGCAGAATATAACTGTCTTGACTGATTTAAGGTAAGCTGCTTCATGTTTAACTCCAGGGAAAACCAGGAAAAGATAAGACTGCATGAAAACCTTGAATGCAACCTTGAGCCTTGTCAAGTCGAAGCAGCAAAACTAATAAGCATGCTACCATTCATGCCACTTACTAAGAAGGTGTGAATAAACGTTCTCTTTTCATTTCCTGCCGAGGTTAAATAAGAAGCTGTCGGAGGAGTTCGGAGATGAGCCACATGATCATCAGATATCAAACAAACCACTGGCATGTTTACACAAAAAGAGTCAAACGGTGAAGCATAATTATGTCTGTGCGTTTTGTTATGAATTTACTTGTGTCATATTGCTGTTTAGTTATCTGTCAAAATTTGAGGCTTAAAGGTAAAAGGAGCCATTCAGAAGAATGTGCTTAGACAGATTTACTAGAAATGCAGACTATTAAGAAACAAATAAATGTCTTTCATTAAAATAAAACGAGAGAGGTGACCTGATTTGCAGATGAAACAGGTAACGTTATGTTTCAGTTGTTGTCCCTACAGATTAGATCGATTCTCTTTGATGAAAGCTTTGCACATGATTAATAATCCTCAATAAACAAATGTATTCTACTGGGAAAACAGCCATAATAATACCCTCAGAAGAAAGTGCTTGCTTTTTTTTAAAATAATCTTCCAGGACAAGGACTTTGCTCCCAGCGTTAAAGACTTACCACAATAAAAGTAGTTCCCATGAAGACATATTGTAAATCTTAGGTTTTAGTAAATTAAGAAATGGTCCGTATTATCATTTTTAGAGTAGAAAATGAGCTTTTCAGTTATTAACTAGCTTAGTAAATAAGTAGAGTTGAGGGGAAAATTGAAATATAGTAATAGATTAAGAAATATATGTAGAAATGTAATACTTTTATACTATGTTACACTTTGATACTTTGTTATTAACACATTGATGAGTGTATTGCAAGAAGCTCCAGACCAGTTGAAACCAGTTAGGGGTACTTCAAGGACTTAATCAGTAATTTTACACTGAAAAACAAAGACATGGATTATCTTTCAGGCAGGAGAAGGAACACGTACACTGACCACTCAAGACATGGGTTTGGTGAAGACGACCATTTAAGATATTAAAGACCATGGGGGAGGTTCTATAAATATTGGACTGAAGCCACACAGAACTCACATCGAGGACTATATATGTAGATTCCATTTTGTAAGGTTTTGTCCTGGTGTGAACCACACCATAGGTTAACAAGGGCACCAAATGGAACTGGCCTCCGTTCTGTGCCGCTTCCGCGTCCAGTGTGAACCAGGCGTAATGCATTGTTTCCAAGTCCAGACCGGACCGAGCTGTTGTAGATATTACATGTGCTCGGCCTACAAGATCTACTCGGGGGCTTGCGACTAGTGATGACATCACACTAAAGTAACGGCAAATAATCAAATTACTTAGTGCCGAGATCTGCTAGGGCAGGGGTCTGCAACCTGCGGCTCCAGAGCCACATGTGGCTCTTTTATCTCTCCAGTGGCTCTCTGGCTGAAGAAAAATAAGATAATAGTAAATTTAAAAAAAATTGGAGATTAGCTATTGTTTTAGCAACATACTAACGTTTTTGGCTAATGTGTTACCTACTGGAGTTTTTAGGCTAATTTAGAATTTTAGCATCTATTTTAGCAACATGCTAACGTTTTTGGCTAAGTTACTTTTCTGAGGGATTTTAGGCTATTTTGAAGTTCAGCTAGTAATTAAGCGACAAGCTAGCTTTTTTTTGGCAGATTTGGCCTCTAATTGTTTTTTTTTTATGCTAATTTGCAGTTTAGCTAATATTTCAGCACTATGCTAAATTTTTTTGCTAATTTGTTATCTACTGGGGGTTTTAGGCTAATTTTGAGTTTAGCTTTTATTTCAGCAACATGTTAAAATTTTTGGCTGAATTAATTTACAGAGAAATGTTATGCTAATTTGAAGTTCAGCTAGTAATTAAGCAACGAGCTTGCTTTTTTACTACTATAGGTAAAAACGTAAAAAAATACCTTTTTGAGAGATGCTAGTTTCTTTATAAATATTATTTTTGCTTTTGTTTGTGCCAAAAATAGACATTATTCACATGTATTTTAAAAAAAAAAACAACAACAAAAAGAAGGCTATGAATGCAAATCCAAATTTCTTAAAGGCTAACGTAAGTTAATGCGGCTCCTTTTAGGTTTTGATCAGTGGAAAACAAGCCCAAATGGCTCTTTTACTCTTAAAGGTTGCCAACCTCTGTGCTAGGGCTATTATTGATTATTTTTGCATTGACAGCTCCTTCACTAATGGCTGTTCTCCTCAATGTTTATGTAACTGAGCAGAAAGTGAGCGCTGCATATTCTGACGGGACTTCTTCCTGTCCGTGCTACCAAAAAGAAGTTCAACACTGGCAGGATGTGTTTTGAAAAAAAATATGTCCGAATAGTCCCTTTATTTTTTAGACATGCCACTCACTAGCACCCACTTTAGCAAAAACTTCACACTTTCCAGCCTGATTTCTCTCTATTCAAATATGATTTCTGTCATATGATGATTCGCCTCGATCAGATTATTTTGTTGTTATTTTGTTGCGGTTGAAATATTGCACCCCCTTTTGTGATTCTTTGCATACTTTGTTGGACCTCCTCAGTTCTTTACTCAGGAAGAATCCATGCATCGTCATGGCGCATGTGTGTTGCATCCTGATCTGGACCAATCGCAATCTTACACGTCATCAAGTCGCAAGCCCCCGAGCCAATCTTGCAGACCGAGCACATGTGGAATCTGTATTTTGAGCGTTTCCATTATAAAATGGACCCATTGGGTCAGACTGATTCGTACCATTTTTGGTCCCCAGTTGGTTGTAGGTCCTTAGAAAAATGGAACTGACCCATTAGGATGGAGCTGCTGTTATCACATGATGAAGCCCATTGATCGGCAGAAAAGTATCACAACAACAAGAGTCTGACGAGCGCTTTTCCCAACTCAAGATCCAAGCTGAAACTTTTGTCCTCTTTTTAGTTGTATTACTCTTCACCATTTTAATATTAGATTCTTTGCATACAATGTTGGAGAGAGTGGTTAGTATAGAAATATAGATTTGGGCTATGTCAGAATTCCCACCCTACTCCCTAACTATTAAAACAACTATATGGTGTAGGACGATCTAGTGCCCTGGATTTTAAAAGCAATTCGGACACTATGCTCACTACTTTTCTTTCTTTTTTTGAATGATTTATACAAATTAAAGGTCTAATCAATAAGAGCATTTTACAACATCTATTTATGAATTCACTGTGTCTCATGATGAAAATGTGGATGGTTTATTTAAAAAAATTATATTTAAACACGTTTTTGTCGCAAAATTGCTGAACCCCAATGCATTATGGTCTATATTTGTAGTGAGTATTGTTTTCTTGCAAAGACTTCTGGGAAACTGTTAGAGCACTAGATTTGTGAATTTTAGATTTGGACTACAAAATGGAAAACGCACTATATAGAGAGTGGTTTAACGTGTTTGGAGCTGAAATCAAGTAATTTTCCATGGGTGATGTCACACTCACTCAGTCCGCTTCTCTTATAGAGTCAATGGAAGAACCTGAACACAGGGGCCTGTTTGTCTTTTTGGTTTCACGAAACGTCGTCCAGATATCTGAAAACGATTTGTCCTTTAACATTTTTGTGATTTTGTGTTTGGAAATCCCAGTATAAACGTAGATCAATCACAAATTATTTGTTAGCTATTAGTCAACCAGTTTTGTTTGTAACAAAGTGAACAAAAGTGAAGCCAAATCAACAGTAATGGCTAGATAATTAATAAAACGGACGTTCCTAACGTAAAAAAAATCAGGTATTTAGGTTTTAAAGTAGTAAATGTTTGGAGGCTTTTAATTGAGAAATGTCTGACTAATTTGTTGAAATCCATTGAATGGGTGTTCAGGAGCATAGATTTAACCTTTTTCCTAATTGATCTTTGACTCTTAAGCAAACAAAGAAAGCTTGGAATAAATTAAAACAATCACCAGGTAGACTATTGTCAACAACATTGATGCAAATGCGTGAAAAAAGGATAAAAACACAAAAAAACACTATATATTATGGCTCATTGTTAGGTTGTTGTGGTCTGCTTTTTTAAAAAATTTCATCAGGAGTAAATCAAACTTTTTTACCTCATGTTGCAGTGAACACACTGCTGCTGTTCTTTTTTTTTTTTTTTTTTTTTATTGTTAGACGGTTAAATCCATCACCCTGGCTGTGGAACAGTGGGCATCGTACTGCATTTGCAATGAGCAGGTTGCAGATTTGAGCCAAGGCTCAGTCACAGTCTGCTTCCTTCAGAAGGAGCATTTATATTTAAAACTACTCAGTTTTAGTTTGACATGTACTCGGTGTTTGGTAAAAACGTTGACACAGCCGAGAGCTACATTTTTAACGTGTAAAAAAAGGTTAAAGAAAAAAAAAAGTTGCTACTATTGAATACATGAAGTTTCTTCCATAGAAAATACATGTTTCTCATAATTAACTTAAGTTTGACCAAGGTCTATAATTTAATACTACACACTTTCATTGTTTTAATTACCTTTATGTTATCATGTTCTCTAAACAAATTTTGTTCATTACTATACTAATGGGTAACAATCGACTACCAGGCAGTTCCTTGTTTGTTCCAAACCAATTAAGCAACTTTCTGAGTAAAAGTTAATTAAATAAAATGAAAATCATAATAAAAATGAATCAGTTCATGGCTGTTTTGTAGCAATTGGTTGCTGTTATTAAAACCCAGGCTGGGTCTATATTGTATGAAAAGGATGAACCCATAAATACATGGTTTTCAATGTGCATGTATGGGGTCTTTCTCCCGCAGAGTAAAATATGTTTTTTTAAAGTTTACTTCAAGTTTCAGGTTGTAGACTTCTGTGGTCAGTGGTTGAATGGTCTACAACCTGAAGCTCCAAGGCCACATGAGGCTCTTTCAACTTTTCTAGTCCTAAAGAAAAATGCAAACGATTGGAAAATGTTGAGTTTTTTCAATGAGGAAAATGATGGTGAAAGGTTTAATCTGCTGTTTATTCATATCTTCTGCTGCACAAAAATATCAAGTTGATTGTTTTAAATAACCTATATCATCGTTTTTTTAGCCTTTTAGAATAAACTTTAGAAACAATATCCATATATATGTTCATATAGTACCTTTGGCACACTAATTTTTTTTATGAAATATTAGTTATTACAAATTAATTAAGAAAAAAGTAAGGGCAGGGAATCATTTAAAAATATATAACTAATTAATCCTAAACCTGGAAAAAAAATTGCTATATATATGTAGTTTTTTTGTTACAATATTTGATGACCACTTATTATGTGTGAATAATCATAATATGAAATCACAAAAAAAACTGTACATTTAGAACGTTAATTTTTAATTAATGCTGTCAATCGAAGAAAAAAATAATCAGATTAATCACAATTTTGTGTTGTGATTAATCACTATTAATTACAGTGTTTTACTTGGTACATTTTATTTAATAATGTACAAACATTTGAACTAAAACAGACCAGAGAGAATTTTTTTTCTTCATTGTTATCGTCTGAAATGTTTAAATTTACCACGTGTTAACCCAGTAAAATAAGCAGAAATCTAAAGACGTTTTATGTCTGCAGTATTACTCCATGAAAACAAAAATACTGACATACAGCCACAAGAAAGACTTAAAAAAAAAAAAAAATCCTGTCACATAGCTCAAATGCTCTAAATCATCAGGCAGCTTTAAAAAAAACTTTTCTTCATCTTCTGGATAAAAACAAGTGGTAAGAGGTGAATTTTTTCTCTGAACTGATGCTCAATTTACTCCATCGTGATGATCAGCATACTTATCGCTACCTTTGATGCTGCAGTCAAGGCTGAGCGACGTCTTGTCGTGTGGTAACGCGTCAACGAATCAAATAGTTTGCTTTTTTTTAAATAAACAAAAAAACAACAAGATTAAAGTACTGAAAACTGATTGACTATTTATTTATTTTGTAAGTGGCCATGGTATAGGTGTAAAATAACCGACAAAGTGTTTTAATGCATGTATGGAAGCCTGAACCGCTGAGGCAAAAGCGATGGACTGTAATTAAGTTGCGTTAATAAGTATCAACGCATTCATTCTTTTTTAACAACGTGCATTTACGTGTTTACGTTCACAGCTCTATTAAAAAGCAATATGAGTTATATTTGCAGCTCATTTACCTCAACTCAATCTCTGAGGCTCCGCCTTTTGCTCCATGTGTGTTCCCGCCTATTTCATGGCATCATCCTATAGCCAGCCTCGGCGGAATGTCTGCGTTTTGCCCACAAAAGAAAAAAAACAATATCCAAGCTTTTCCAAAGATAGATGTGAATATTGTGTATACAAAATAAAAGCGTTCCTGCTGATCACCGCTAGCTCAGCAGCGAAAGGTAGTGTGTGTGTTAGCTTGAGGGCGGTGCTGGCAGTGCAGACTCTTCCTGGAAGGGGCTGTTCCTCACTTTGTGACAACACAATGTGAGGATACACTAATTTTTGTGGATTGGAAGGGGATGGTGCTTGGATCGCAGATCTTCAGAGGAGTTCTCAGAAATGCATGAATGGATCGAAACAATGCTTTGGGTTTGGTATAGTAAGGAATAAACATTATAATACACTTTAAAGCTCAAAAAGTTTATTTTTTATTGTAATTCAAGTAAATCTGCTGCAGTACATTTGACACTGGGTATACTTTATTTGGAAAGAAATTGGTATCCGTTGCTGACAAAAATAAAAGAAGTTAAAATTATTAAAAATAGAAAAAAAAACATTAAATCCTCTATTGTAAATATTTAAAAGCCACATTGTATAAATAAAATTCTTAATAGACACAAAATGTAAATAAATTGTGTTTTTCTAAGCAGTTAAGTGAGTCTTGTTGGGTTTTAGTCAGTAAAAAAATGACCCAAATGGCTCTTTTAGCATTGAAAGTATTTGTTAAGTATAACTCTAACACTTTTGCTATAAAAAGTTATAAACTTCACTTTTGGTAGTTTTACCTGATATAAAATACCCAATAACAAGTATTTCTCTTAAATAGATCGTGATATGACATCACAGGAGAAATTAGAATATTGTTCTTTTATTTCATACAGTGCTTTATGCAACAAAGTGGGGAGAAAAGCCATAAGAAAATCCAAAGAACATGCCTGAAAATTACTGAAAACGTAGGAATTTCAGAAGAAAAAATTCCTAAAAAAAATAATGATACTGTTCATTCATTCCTGGAACATGTGAGATTTTACCCAGGGAATCAAGACCCTCAAAATATAATTCAATTCAAAGAAGAATCAATTTTCTTTCCATATATAAAAACATTAAAAACAAAACTTAATAGGCATTTATAAGCTTTGTTACTATGCTATCTACATCCCTAACATGAATTTGATGTTGAAAATCCCATTACAGTTCCTATTGTTTCCTCTCACAGACCTGACACACCTTCTGGGTTTCTCCTGAGATTTTATAACCATCTGCATCACATCTGAGTGAGGTGCATTGAAAAGGTTGAATCTGACCCCCGTGGAGGTATGTGCACCTGGAGGCGCTGGGATTGGTTCTGTTTTACCCCACATGAGCCTGACCTTCTTTTGGAGCTTCCCACCTTCACCCTGGGGCGGCACATCTGTGTGCATATACACTTACAGGAGCACATATGCGAGCCACGGGCATCGTCTGCTTAAATATGGAGTAAATACATGCGAGGTAGGTCAGGACAGATGTGCAACAAATAATGCACACAACAATTTTTTGTAATTAAAATTTCAAGAGTTTTATTATTACCAATGTAATTGCAGATTTATAATTGAAGAATAAATAAAAAGTGCCATAACAAATCTCACCAAAGCTTTGTGGAGCAACATTCACATGAAGAACACAGAGAAACACTCTCTGCTTGGCCAGATGCAGACCTGCATGTCTCACCCTTTTGCAAATTTGCACGATATTACGCCACATTACAGTTTCATTGCCCTCAAGCAGCAACTTAGCAAGCAAATGGAAAAGGAGAAGTCACCCGAAAAGATAAAGGCCCATGCAAATTAAGGGAGAAATGCATAACTGGCATATCATTTATGACTGTGCCCGAGTTTACAGAATTACATTATGTAAACTCACTGAAGAATCTTGTTCTTGTTCTTCTCTGCAACTTAAACAGGCAAGCCACAAAAAAAAACGAAAGCAGTTACAGAACATAATAAATACATTCAACCTTGAAACTGGAAATGATTTTGTCCTTGATGCATCCTCCCTATTCGGAGATTGTTTAGGCAGATAAATCACGACACTGTGCTTCATGTGTTTAGAAAACATGAGAATAAAAGTTGCCTCTCGTACTAACATTTTATTTTAAACCCCTCCATTTCTTTTAAAGAAATTTTTTTCCAAAGACACTGTTTTCAAATTTTAATGGAGTTACGTTCATAGCTTTTATAATAGTTTATAAGTATGTGTTTGCATTTGCTGTGAATGCAATTTTAAGGCTAAAGAGATTATGAAGGACATATATTACAAAAGTTAGGCTCAGAATTTAATTGCTAAGTATGTTTTTATGTAGTTTGTTGAGAATCAGACGCAGATGAAAAAATGGCGTATATAAAAGAGCCTTTTTGTGTTGAAGAAAATACGCTGGTCGGTACAAAAGCTTTCTTCTGATGCATCCATGTGCAGACAACTAGATTTCTTCATCTTGGATTTCGTTGTCCGAGCTGATATTTGGCTCAAAACTATATGGCTAAATAGTTCCGATATTGCTAATAATTTCTGTTGCACCGTCAATGTTAGGTTGGAGTTGAGGCTGTAAGCCAGCAAGATAGCAATATTAGCGTATCACGTTCACACTCGTCAAGCAGGGAGGGATTTCTTCTTTTTTTCTTTTTCTACTGTTTACCAGCACAGGTACACTACCTACAATTAAAATTATATATATATATATATATATATATATATATATATATATATATATATATATATATATATATATATATATATATAGCCTTGTATCCACTGAACGGTCCAGTATGGTTCAATCCGGCATTTTGAGCATTTTTATTGTTAAATGGACCCATTAAACCAGGGCTGTCGAACTCAATCGCACAGTGGGCCGAAATCTAAAACATACCTTAGGTCGTTGACTAAACAGGATAAACATTTATTGAACACACCAAAACTACCTTTTTAAAACATTAACATAATTATGAAGTAGATATATAGCAATGTGTGAATCCTGTAAGCTGAATTTGGCTGCTGAAGATGCTGAAATTGATGGCTAAAACCATTGAAGCTGACAGCTGAAAACGCTGAAGGTGATAGCCAACTAAAATACTATATTAATGCCAAATTAGCCTAAGAAACTTTAAAAAAAAAAAAAAAAAAAAAAGAAAACCCAGGTCTAAGTCAAAAGCTGAAAAAATAGCTAAACTTCAAATTAGCCTTAAAAGCAGAATAAAACCTAAATTAGCCAAAACAGCTAGTATGTCACTGAAATATCAGCTAAACTCCAAAATAGCCGAAAAATTAAAAAAAGAAAAACCTTGGGTTAGCCAAAACAGTTAGCGTGTGGCTAAAATATTAGCTGAACTTCAAAATAGCTTTAAAAAACCTAGTACATGCCAAAAATAGTGCAAAAAGCTAGCAGAATGCCAATTTTTAACATAATTATGAAAAAGGTAGGAATATTATTCCAGAATAAATCAATGTAAACCTTAAATAACTAATATTTTATTCTGCATAAAAATATAAGTTAGAAATTACCGCAAGATAACATTGAGCTATTAAAAACAATAGAATAAAATGATCTGGAGGGCTGGATCTGGCCCCCCGGGCCTTTACTTTGGCACGTGCATTAAACAGTTCCAACCTGTACCTCTTGAAGGCCTCCATCCATTGTAGGTCCATAAAAAAATAGAATGGGACGGTTCAGGCGGAGGCACTGTTGCCACCCGTTGATTGTCAGAAAGTGATGATGACACTGGAATGCACCAATTAAGCGCAGAGCTAACGCTTCTGTATTCCTCTATACAGCTGTATTCTTTTTTGCCACCCACAATCTTCTTTCAAACAACATTTAATTCATGTTATACAGGATGTAAAGAGTAAAGGAATAAAAAGACAAGCTGCTGCACATTTCTTTAAGCAAAAAATGACTCAATCATAATTAACATTAGCTGAGGCATGTTAATGTTGTGAGTCGGGTCGTCTGGAGCCCACAAGACACAAGAATTTTTTTTTCATTTATTATTGATTTTCACTGGTGTCCATAGAGGACATGTAATCCTTTCCATCTTTGTCCACTTTTGTTATAGGAGGGATGATACTTAATTGTAAGGATGGGGGGATCTGGACCCCAAAAGAAAGCACAAAAGAACACTGGGAACACTTTTAGAATAGATGGAGATGTTCGTAGTGGGTTTTTGAGTCCAATTAAAGGTAATTACGGACATTACAATAGACTTCTTTACCCCTAATATAGAAATGCCCTCTACAAATCCACTGCCTTGTCTTGCCTAAACTCTCTCATTGATACTCTTGTCTAAAAACGTTTAGCTACATTAGTGATATTACTGTTTTAACAACCAAAAATTGTTTGGAAATAAACTAAATCTCATGAATGCAATTAGTTTTTGTTCTAATTTCTGTAATTCATTCTGTTTATTGCATCCACATCAAACCTTAAAAATGCACAGTTTGCCAGCTATTCAGGTGTGGAGATACACAGTGTTCAGATACAAACATACTTCTTTTATTTAAACAAACTGCAAAACTTGCATTTGTCGACTGCATTCCTTGTTTTCCATTGGCTTCTGCTAAAATTAGCATTTTTTAATTTCTTGGCTCAAAGGCAGGGATAAGTTTTCCTCCTTTCGGCTTACTGAGCCCACCTGATATTTTACAATTATTAGGTTGTCAGATAATTCTTTTTAGGCCAGCTGGAAGCAATAATTCCTTTGTGCTGAATTATGAATGTTTATTCTAAAGTTCACATCTGGCAAATTACAGTTTCTAATCATGTAGGCATTAATCTTGAATGGATAAGAATGGGAAATATTACATGCAGGTCAGTATTTGTTAAAAAAAAAAAAAAAAAAAAAAACTGGAACATTGTTGAATGTATTGTTATCTAGAGCTTAAATTTTCACAATTTTGACTTTTAAAGCTTTCAGAGCCTTATATAACCCAGTACAATAACTCTTGTTTTGCTCCTAACAAAGCAAAGTCAAAACTGATGCTTTCTTTCTCATAGAGGAGTGGAAACCTCTTTGTAACTCACAAAACAGATTTTTTATCAGACTTTTATTTTTGAAAATGAACACAGAATTTATTTTTTTCCATCTCACAGACACATGAAGGCAACACTCTGAGTGGATGTGTGTTTTCCTACTGAAGTAAACTGGACCAAAGGAGACCACCATTTATAAGGTTAATGGATCGATGCTCAATTCTCGTTCTTCATGTCAAACTGTCTCTGGCTGAGACACTGAACTGTCCCCCGAGTGTTCCTCACCCACAAGCAGCTTTGGATAAGTGTCTGCTAATTTAATACATTGAAACGAAACACCACACGAATAAAACTTACTTCCGAGCTTAATCCGTGAAGAAATCGGACGACCAGCGGGATGTGAAATCATAAAGTAATTTGATTCCCTAGAAATTGTATTAACATTTCTGGGAAAAGGGTATTTTTAACAGATGCAATATAACAAAAAATAATTGAATGGGTCAAAATGTTATTATTAACATCTGTACTATAATCTCCAACCGTCATTATTTCTTCTTGAAGCATGCGGCTGAATGAGCCTATGTTTTTGTCAGATAGAGGAAACCTTTAATTGTGTGTGAAATCAATCGGCCACCCCAAACAGTAACGCTCCGACATAAAAACACATTTCTCTGACAAACTCTGCCATTCAGCCGAATGTGTTCACAGCAGCATGAAACGGGAGCAAAGCTCTGTTTGTTTTCATGGAGACAGTTTCTCTAAAGCAGGCAGTTTAATTTCTCTGCATACATGTAGACTGCTAACACCCGGGCATGCTGCACACAGATTAAACTGCATGCATTAGCAACACCGGAGTACAGTTCTCGATAGAAAGTCAGTCTGGAATTGATTTTCACTGGAGCCCATTCTCCAGTCTCCTGCAATTTCTTTCATGTTGCCATAAAATTTCAAGCTTTCACATTCATAAATAACTAATTCACTCTGTTTGCTCAACAAGTCAAATGCATGAGGTCTTTTTTTTTTTTTTTTTTTTTTGCTCCTTTCACCAGCTATAGTTTTGGTATCTTTTATGTAGACATCACATCAAAGGGTAATAGTTGCATTTTACTGCCTCATATTGAATTAAAATAAAATGCCAGGTTTTTTATTAGACATAAACCATGTTTTTAACATGTTAAGATAGTATGAAACAAGGAAATTATTGAGAGTGTCACACGGGCGTTCTGCTTTCAATAAATATTAATGTTGGGTGTCAAAATATTCACGTGTGAATTGAGAAATCCATCTTTTTGAAAATTATGTTAAGAATTTGTGTCATAATGTTTCTGATTCACTTACGTTTGTTTTCCTTCCATGTCGTGCATTATTTCAATCAGAAACAAGATACTGTCTTTTGTACAGTCTTGACAGATTTCAGAAAACAAAATGAGGTTTTTTTGTCACACAGACTCTCACACTAATTACATCTTACTGTTTTACTTCTTAAGTCTATCGTATCACATTTGATACATTTCTGAGATCTCATTAGCATGATCTTTCCTAATAAACCCATTGTATTTCACTTGATCCATGTTTTCTGCCCTGCAGTTCATCATCAATCCACTAGGGGCAGTAGAAGAGTTTTTCTGCTCTTTTCAAAATGGCTGCTTCCATTAAATTTAAAAAACACTTTAAGGGGGAAAGTTTTGCTCATTTTTAAACTTTATGGACAATAACTGTCATCCATTTTTTTTTTAAGGACTACTTCCAGTATTGAAAAATTTGTTGATAATTAATTATTTTAATGTTAAAATGTGTGAATCAAATTTGAGACATTGAGGTCCTTTTTTTCCGGAACATTCATGTCAATATTTTTATATCTGAAACTAACATTGCTGTGACCAAAAACGTTTTAAATCACCCAACATCTACTGACATGTGTTCACAAAAAAATGGCAGGAACGTAATATAAAAATAGATATGATTGATGTCAAGAAACGCTCATTTTTTTTCCTGACACCCTGTATCTCATATTATTGCACATTTATTTTTGTGGATTTTATCAAGAGTTCAGAAAGACATTTTAATTCACAAATAATTGAGTGTTCTGTCAAATCTTTGACATATTGAGAATTATTAAATACAGTGACTATAAATGGACATACCTGTGGCGAAAAATCCCACTTGAATCACCTTTCGATCTATGTTCAAAGCACTCCCAGTGGGCTTTCTTTTATGATTCTGACAATTTCAGCCAAAATAAAAAAAAAAAAAACTATGTCATTTTCTATAGACATAGTATCTACAGAGCAGCAGTACTTTATTAGAAATTAACCTCTGAGTTATGGGTGGAACTGTTGGTGCAGAGTAAGCCCGCCCTTACTTCCCATCATCCATCTGTACATGCTCTCCCTCTATTTTTCAGCCCATCACAGACTGTGGGTTCTTTCAAACGGCATTTATTTATTTATTGGATTTTCCTGTTTCAAAATTATTTGGATAAAGAAATAATCAGAAACAAAATTTTAGGGTTTAATTTTCTTGATATCATAAGAAGAATGTCCCAATAACGCATTAAAAACACTATTTTCTATTTAAGTGGGTCTTTAAAAAAGGTTAAAAAGAAAAAAAACAATATCTTAAATTGTATTTTTATTCCTTGAAGAGCGTTGTTAAAGAAAAACCATTAAAGAAAATACATCAAAACAAATAAACATCAATTAGAACCATTAGCTACCTATAATCCCCCCATACTTTAAATAATTAGAATAATATCAATACATTTAAGTTTGAGCTAACTTTAAGTGGAGCCTCTAAAAAACAACTTCACAAAGTAATGCAGATAAGGATATTTCAACAGTAAAATAAAATATGTACATGTAAAATCTAACATTAATAAGACATTTTCTTGAAATAGGATTTGATTGAAAGGAGTCTGAGCCCCTAGTTGTGCCGCATCCTTGTGCGTCTGTGAAGCCTGCAGTGAAAGAAAAGATGTCCAAACAGGATGAGATGATATTTAAAGTTTGGTAGTCTGTTGTTATTCTACAGTAGCCGTGTTACTCCCGGGCTAAAACAGGCAGCTTCCATTAGACCACTGTGTGCATGACGCAATTGTTTGGGGTTCTTTGCTCAGGCCCGCTTCATAAAGATGATGCAAAGACGTGACTCGCCCAGCTAATCAGCTGTAAATGAATGCAGAAACAGATCCTGGACCTGTAAACAAGGAGAGAAATGCCGGGGATTTATCAACATCATTCACTTAACAAACAAACAAACAAAAAAGTGAATTCTTTATCTTAAACCCTGGAGACATATTTTTAACAAACACAGTGAACAAAAATCTACTAACAAATATTTTCAAACTGGGCATTAATTACTGATGGGATTTGGAGGAAGAGGCTGCAGTGTCACTCATGCGCTCCCCTATACAAATATTTGATGGCAGCAGAATCAAAAGACTGCTCAGTGAAGAACCTCCTTTCTCAATGAATGTACACATCCAATTATTCTTTTTCCATGTGCAAAGAGTAAACAAGCAAACAAAGGAACCGGCACAGGGGAATGTGACAGTGGAGGAGCTCGTTGAGAGAAAGTTTGAAACAACCTCACGATGAGGAACCCAGGCTTGTAACACACTTTTACTCTGGAATTGCAGAAATGAGCCGGCTCGTCAGAGATTTGCCTGAAGACCTTGAGCAGACGAGATGCTCCTCTCTTATTAAACTCACATTTTGAAATGTTTGTAGAGAGCCCCCCTAGAAAGAATGGTGATAAAGTGGCCGTGCATGCAGAGGGAGAGGGGGGGACTCTTTGTGTTTCAGAGATGTTTTCTCTTTTAATAAAATCCGAGTACGAGTCTTCACAGTCATGTCACAGAGCAAGTTTTATCTCGTGAAAGACAATATGACAAGGTATCCAGAGAAATACAGAGTTTCCAGCTTTTGATTTATTCATGAAGCACAAGTTAAAGAGCTCAAAGAATTTAATAAATTATGAAGTGTCTTTGTTTGTTCTCTTCAGTGTTCTTAAAAAACGCGAAGTCTGAGCTGGAGATATCCCCAGATAATGAAATGTTGGATTTTGCTCAACAAGGAAACTCCCCAAACTCCAGCAGCCTGCCAAGGAGGAACTGAAGACACTTTAACTAATCCTGACAAGGTATGGAAGAAAATGTCACTTACAAACTGCTCATTTTCTTCTCGGGTGTAATCATAAATTCATTTCTGCGACATGCCTTTGCTTTGCTTTTTTTCTTTTCATCTGAAGCCGCTCGAAAGAGCAGCTGGATCTGAAATGTCACAGTTTTACTCTTGAACTGAGCCTTTGAACGTTTCCAGTAATGCACATCCCCACTGACCAGTGTGAAGGCGGCCAGCGGTGCTGACCCAAAGCAAAGTGTGGAGCCTCTAGTCAATAGACTGGAATGTAAAAATAAAAAAAAGAACTGTTCATTTACTGGTTTTTGAAGACCGATGAAAATAATGTTTTTGGTTTTTTTCAACATTGTGGCATTTTTCTCATAATGGAAGACATTATTGGTGGAGCTAGAGCAATTGATATGGGGGGTGAGAGCAGCAGAGTGGAAGTAAAATACATATAAAAAAATACCTATTTCAAATAATTCTGTTATTCTTATTATTGCTTTTCTTTTAGTTGAGGTACTATTACTTATGTAAAACTGAAGCAAAAATTAAAACATCTGTTAACGTGAGATAAATATTGATCTCCAATATGGACTTCAAGTATACAAAGAGATCAAATATATCCACATAATGAACCGTCACAACAACAGGAATTAAATATTTTTGAATGTTCAAATGGAGTTTTTTCCAGTGTTCGGATTTAGAACGATAAAGCTGACAATATTATGTAAACAATAAAAGTTAACCTTACCAATTTCAAAAGAAAGATTAATTTTATGAATATCCTGCCAAACTTTATTTTCATTTCCTGTCTTAGATCATTCACAAATCAAAATACAAATTTGAATAATCCTTCAATATTTGAGGTTTAATTGAAAATATCAACCTTTCATTAGAACAGATAAGGGGTTCTATTCTGACTGTTATTTGCATGTATTTTTAGTACGATCGGGCACAAAAGCTGATAGAAATTCATGTTTGCTCCAATTTATTTATCGCTGCATTTCCCACGCACGTTTTAATTTTGTTTTGTTCTACGGGATATTTTAGGAGATAATTGTAAAAATAGGAATGGTTTGGTTCAATGAAAATGTTCAGAGCAGCTATCAAGCCACGTATTTTCAGCTTTCAAAATAAGAGCGGCCAAGTAAAAAAAAAAAAAAAAAAAAAAAAAGAAATTCGATTTGAACGTATTTTATAACATTATGGGGAAATAGTAATTTTCATATTTTAGCCAACAGTTTTCAAATAATTTTGTAGAGGGATGGAGGGAACGGTGCTGCTTCCGTGTCCTCTTGGCGTGGATGAGAAACTAAGAGTCACTTGATCTTAGTGCAGAACTGGCACATTTATTTAAGCAGAATAGCATTCCAGCACACGCTCCTCGGATCACAGAAATCGCTATATAAACTTCATAGGAAAAACCTGCACATGCTCAGCTGCAGAACCTCAGAGACCGCTGTTTATTACCGTAAATTATGTAATACAGACACACCCTAAAAAAAACATTTTATAAAACATTGAGTAAGGGCGCACTTTAATCTTCACATTTAACAAATTTGATTGTTTTTTACCTTAAGACACAGTCATAAGAGCCAAAGCAAAAGGGAGCAACGTTGGAACCACGTCTGAGCGAACATCAGCTCTGACAGCAGTAGAAAACATTACAACAGTAAAAGTTTTACTTTAATGTCAGACATGCTGAACTTGTCTGATTTTTGCTCTGTTAATGTGAGCATGGAAATTTAGGCAACTTTTAACTGGTCAGAAGAGGTTTTTAAATATTATTTAAATGCATCATAATCATAACTGGAAAGACTTTAAAACAGATCAATAAATGATCAGAGTGAGACTTTCAGGAGAATCTATGTAGTACAAAAAAAGCTGGTAAAAGCTTAGTATAACCCTCCAAAAACGAACATCTATTTTATAAGCTATTACAAACACGGAGTCTGCACAGATTTTTGGTAGTGAAATTCAAAACCTTCAATTATTTTGTCCATGCTTCCACCACCGCCTCAGGGGAAGGTAATGTCAAGCTAGTCAATCCCATGGCTCCAGTTCACCAGAGGACAAATTTAACTGACTTTGAAGATTCCTCTGTCACCCCTAATGGAGCCATCACCAAGCTGACATTTAACATTTATAATAAAATATCCTAATTATAGAATGGACTGCCTTGAAATGTTTTCTGCTATCTGTGCAGTGCAGAATAAAAAAGACTTAACTTGGGTGACCTCGTGTCCTTTCCTCATTTAGGTTCTAATAATTCATCTCAAACTTAACTTTGACAAATGAGAAGTTAACATTTTCATGTCACTTTTACTCGGCAGAATTCAGTTGACTAAATTATCAAACTATCATCTTATCAACAAAATACTTTCATGATATGAGCAGGATGCTGGGTGCAGGATGTAAAGTGAGGTGAATTACTCTACAGATTCAGGTCAAAGTTCTCTTATAATTACACTCTGGCTTTCATGCCTGTATTCACTGTGTGAGGAGTTGATGAGTGTGTGTGTCTATGGAGGTGAGGTCGGTTTTAATTTTCAAACCTTGTTTTCATTTGTAAAGCGCTTCGAGCTTGTCAAAGCATGAAAAAGAGCTTTTTTTATGAATAAAGTTTTATTCGACAAGAATTGATATGAATACAGGAGCAAAAAAAGGTCCCTAGCTCGGATCTTAGGATGTGTACAGACTGGACACATTTGTTAACCAGACTTTATTTCCCCCGATAATCCGGAACAAATGTTCAGTCCGAGTACACCCGTCAGGGTTGAGCATCAGTTCTAAGGGAGAATTGCTCTGTATTCGTGGATGTCACTGGTTCCTAACCCGGGAGGATTACTGTACACAGTATTCCTACTTTGATGTGTTTGTAAATAGGCATTCTGCAGAGACTGCACCCATTTATCGCTGTTATGCTTTGGATTTGGGAAGAGGTAGACATTATGTTTTATTACTAAAGTACAGAAATCGGTACCAAAAGCCGAATCAACCAGAAGCAGATAAAACTGAATCGGTGCCCAACCTCACACCAAAGCAGACCCTGGTCTTTACAGTCAATAGTTTTACCTCACTCATGACTAAAGGCACCATATGTACTTTGAGACTTACATTATTCAGGATATACTTACTATACTTGTACTTTCGTGACATCTCTTGAGGTGACTGTATGGGTCTCAGCTGCAAGACTCGTCTGCGTTCCCTTCAAGACGCAGCCACTGTCCTCCATGACCCTGCACAGCCCTGGACAACCCAAAACCCTGCAGCACCCATCAAACCCCATTAGATGCACGTGACTAAGACCTTAAGGAGGACTTCTGAATGGATTTATATGAAGAAATTAATTCAAATGA
Source organism: Oryzias javanicus (assembly GCA_003999625.1). Lineage (NCBI taxonomy): Eukaryota > Metazoa > Chordata > Actinopteri > Beloniformes > Adrianichthyidae > Oryzias > Oryzias javanicus. The sequence continues at coordinate 9,956,026 of CM012457.1, read as the reverse complement.
GACGGTTCTGATTATATAATACAAATTAGTACTTTCAATGTTACTAATTAGAAGAAATGTGAGTTAATAAGTAATGAGTCATGCGTGTGCTTAAACAGTGAAATATATGAAATACTAGCACTTTGAATTCAGAAAGATACCAACAAATGGCTTATTCTTTATGCACTTTATCCACTATTGTTTAAATATTTATTTAGTCCTTTTCATTTTCAGCATCAGCAAAACATGTAAGTTTGTTTTTTTGAGCAGCAAAAAAGGTGTAAATGACATCAGACTTTTACAAAACATAACACAGTTTTAACAGGAGATGAAAGGTCAGTTTTACTTGCCGCTTCACTGGCTTGAACATTTATTTTTCCAAATTACATTTCTGCTCAATCTCTGATGTGCAATTTTCCATTTCCCAGTAAAGCAAGGATTCAAAGTGTCCAACCTCTAAAGCCTTTTTTTTTTATACACAATGTGGCTCAGAGACATCACAAATGTCCTCTTTCATCCCTTTTCTAGTTGCACACTGTAAAAACCTTTAACTACATTAAAGGACATAAGCATATGCCATCCCACATTATTGACTCTCTAATGATGCTTCTGCTGCCAAAATGGAGGCTTTGTTCCCAGAAATGGAAATGATGGACTGAGCTTTCGCTGTAAAAGGTGCTGGACTAAAAGGTGGTATTAAAGTTGCATTTCTAAAAAGCAATTTCCAACCCAAGAAGAGCTAATATAAAACTCGTAGAGATGTTCAGAGCAATCTTTCTTGATGAAATAGGTGATTTTCTGTAAAATGAGTGCCAATGATTTCTAGACATTTTTTATTGCTTGTTTGGTCACGAAATCCATAGATTATATTTAAGAAAAGCATCTTTAAGACTCACTATTTTTAAAGCATTACCAGTAGTTTCTTTAAATATGATGATGCAGTTTTTAATCCAAATAAAAAAAAAAAGCAAGCAGGTTTCCGCAGAGCCGGAATAGTTCTTCATAAATTTGACTCGGATTTGTGGGCGGGACCTTTGACGTGGAGAAACCCCGCCCTCCTTTTCTGCTTTGCTGAGAGCTCTCCGTTTACACGCTCTCCTGTCCCCAGTCTAACATTATTGGAGCAATCAAGCAGTACAAGTTTCGAACAAGATGCCAGCTCAGAGGAGGAAAACGAAGCGGATGGATCAGAATGAACCAGAGCATAGAGTTTGCTTTTCCATGTCACAAATGCGATCTTTTTCAAATGATATTTTTCACAACAGTTTGAATTAAATACTCAGAAATTCAGAAATGTCATTTTAAGTTTAATTTTAAATTTTAATTTTCACCATCAGAAAAATCTCACAAGAACATAGGGTAGAGTCGTGGGGGCAAACAACAGCCCGGAGGCCATATGCTAAACAATTTGATGTAGATCGCCAACCTGGAATTGATTATTTTAAAAATCCTTATTTTTTTTTATTTCCCTTGTAATTCTGGATTCTACAAATAAATGTACCCTTTTCAGGTGAGGAAAATTATTCTACCTTCATGTGGTGTTGAAAGATGTTTTTTTTTGTGACGTTTATGTGTGTTTTTAAAGTCAGACTTCTGATACGGTTATAATAACTCTAACACCACATAACACAGTTTTTCTCTAGACTTGCATTTTTTCTTTAAGGACGTCAACCTATTGGTGCAACTGGCACTAAGACAAACAAAAAAATGCAAACAGAAATAAAAAAAAAGAAATTAAACAATATTCAATTCTTTTTAAATCTAAATGAAGGCGTGTTTTTGTCCAGATTCTGTGTTATTTCTTTCTCTGAGCTGGATTATCAGAACATTCTACACTTCTGCTCCTGGTCCGCCTCTTCTGTCAAATTTCAGAAAGCTTTCGGGGTCCACGAGTCACAAAGTTTCTCCACCCCAAATCATGTTCATATTTTTAACATGCATTTTTCCTTATGATAGAGGACATATATAAATCTGCAAGTCTGAATATTTCTTTACTCAAATAGAGATGAATTAGGAGCAAATAAAAACAAAAATGCAGTTCAAAAAAGTTCTTTTTTGTGAGACTGCATGTGAAATGGACAGGCCGAAGTCTCACTGCTCCACTCCATTCTGATGCACCCACATGCAGACAAATACATCCATTACAGTCTTTGTTTTCTTCATCCGAGCTGCTATCAAGCTCAAAACTGAACGGCTGGATTGCTCCGATATTGCTCGCCATTTTTCCTCCAGCGCTAATGTTAGCTTAGGGTTGGAAGGGGATGTAAGTTAGCGGGAAGACGAATCTCTAAATTCGCGCAGCACAAACCCAACAAAAACTTTTTTTTTAAGGCTTGTAGCATTTTTTAGAATAATCCTAAAGATTATTTGAAGTGGGTATTTCAGTTAACTGGTTTTATGTCACATTATTTAGGTTTAGAGTTTTATTTTATGTGCAAATTAGCAAACGATCAGGAAAATGGTTGGAAAAGGCCATGGAAGTTTACAAACGATACAAAACCAGATTAGGAGAAGTCTTCTCAAACTACTCTTTTCTGTTGAGGTTAATCTGTGAACAAAAACAAAAAGGGGGGTGTCTTTGACATATAAGAAAATGATGCAACACTTGGAGTGATAAACATGCAGTGTGTTTGTGACTCCAGACTGTCAGAAACTTCTGCGCCGTTTTCACCTCCGATAATTGCAATGTGCAGTTAAAGCTTCGAGTAGAGAGCTTTAGGTGAATCCTTATGGCTTATGTTTATTATATGAACATGTGCCGATGTGGGAGGGGGAAAACAAGTTTGTGAAGAAATCTGCTCTAAAGTGCCAGACAGAATAAAAAAAAAAAAGACAAAAATCGTGGAGATCGATGTTCTCCTTCAGAACTTCCAGTTACTTGACACAAACCAAAAGGGCGTCATCCTACGGAAGGTCAATCCCAGCAAAAAGCTCATTTCACAGATGGAAAGATGGCAGCTGCCAGTGAAACAGCAACTCTGTGCCAAGAAGAGCCACTAAAGCTGACGATGTCCTTCAACCCGAAGTCTGTCATTTGTGTGAAGCAACTGGAACAGCAGTGTGCCCTGAATTTAAACCACTAAGTGCTTTTCAGAAATAAGGCCAAAGAACATTATTAACCTCTTTAATTAGAACATCCATAAATAAAATACCTTTACAACACCAAAATCATAGGTTATACTGATAATGTCCTGTTTCTTTTGTTACTCTGTGAGAACTATACACTTGTAGTATTATGTACAGAGCCGGTCCATTACTTTTTTAGTCAATCGCAGTAAAAAAAAAAAAAAAAAACTTAAGTATAAAATGTATCTTATTTTTGCATAACAAAATATTCAGAATGGAGAGATTTCAGTCGGCTGTAACATCAGGATCAACTTAGTGCGTTACAGAGACTGTTAAAATAAAGCGCTAAAATATTTTTCCATCCCGTTCTTCCGGAATAGGGAACGAGAGCGTCAGCCGCCGTGTCGACCGTTAGCTTCATAGCTTCTTCATTCCACCTTCACGAGGAGTGCAACGTCTTATTTCAAACATTCTGGTGCTGAGACACATGAAAGAGTTTCTCTAACCTTTAACCACTTACAATCTCCAACACCAGTTTTAATTTCAGTTAAACAAAATGATTGGTTCAGTACCCCAAAGTCCATCTTTCAAGTGACGGTTGTTACAAGTTCAAACTGTAATTCCATCTTTTTTTTTTTTTTTTTTTTTTGGTTTTTGCTGTCAGTTCAGCAGTCCGATTCTAGAAAGCAGCCGTTTTTGTCTGGTCACCTCGCCCACTCGACCTCAGTTTCGGGTCAAGGCTGGAGCTGCATCTTCACGCGGCGATCCCGCGGGTGTTCGCCAACCAGCATCTCTCCTCCAAACATTACTTATTGACAGAAAGCAGCAGGTTAATCTGAAAAAGAGCCGTGAAAAAGGGATGAATGTTTGCCGTGCTTGGACTAATCCATCTCTCTGAATGTGTTTAAGAAGTTTCTTTATTATTCAAAAGGTGCCTCGAGCTTGCTAATCCCACAGTAATGTACCTGCTCCATAGATGGACAAGCAATGATTTGAAGGTCTTCTCCGCTGTATTCCTCCTGAAGCAAAGCGTGCAGCCTTTGAAACACCTGCTGGATGTTATTCTGTGGGAAAAAATAAATAAAAAAGTCATCCTATTACCGAGTGCTGGAAGGAAATTAAACCACATTTCCATCTGGCCTCTGTCCCCTGACTACCTTGTTTCCATGTCAACCACTGAAATTTTGCTTTTTGTCTCATTCAGCCTCACCTGGCACAGTACACATGGAGCACACCGATTTCTCTATTAGAGTTCATGCTGACAAGTTATGGCTGAGGGCACAACCTCAGTGCTATATTTAAAAAAAAAATAAAAATACTCAACAAAGTAGACTTAGAAAAAAATGCCATTTACATGTTCAAAGTGTAGTGGACGGCCTTTTAGCTTTGTGTTTAACCTCACTTACTGAATGGATTAACAGAGTGTCATGAATGAGTTCAGACGTTTTAAGAGGTTTGTTTACATGGCAGGAGAGTGCTCACTGCAACGCAGCTATAACATCAGTATCTACAACAAAAGACTAAACACTCAGTTCAGCTTTCCAGCAAAATGCACAAAGGAAAATTGACAAGGACAAAGAAAACGAGATGAGTGCAGTATGCAAATACAGTTTTGTATAAAAGGATTTGAGGATTTATTTTAGCTTTCACGACGACTGAAAAAGAAGCTGAGTCACGCAGTACATGTTATACCCTATCTTTCACGCCACCCACCCTGACAGGCTTGAAAAGGATGAACTCTGTGTCTCTATTGGCCAAGTACAAGGACATGCTCTGTAAAGTGCTTGGCAGCTTGCTCTTCATCACCCGGTAGGTGGCCATCACTGTGTCGTTGATCTTTGCTGAAAAGAGAGGAGAAGAAAAATGAAGCAGCCGCCTGCAAAAACACTGACTCTGCCCTCTGGCGCTTGCTGCACAGGTTCGGAGGAATTGATTTCTGACCCTCGCGGCTTTCCCTGACACACGTCTTACCAGGCTGCGCCCAGGGTTGCTGGGAGAGATTGTAAGTGGGTCCGCCTTCGGTTGCCATCTTCTTAAGAGCTGCAACCTGCAACCAAACAGAGCAAATAAAGATAGTTAATTGAATAGCAAAGCAAAACGTGTTGGTAAACAAGAAGAAAAGCGTGAATTATGACAAGAAAGCTTGCGGCTGAATGAGACGTCCTGAATGAGAAGCAACCATTTGTCCTACCTCGCCATGTAAGTACAGAGCCCTTCAGTTAACAGTGATAACAGATCACTTTTAAATAAAGCTTTGCAATAAATAACATTTGAAGGTCAGAACGAGTCGTCTCCGCCTCAGGCTGAGTCTGCCTTCGCTCTAGCAGTTACCTTGGTGAGAAACTCTTCAAGGTTCCCCACAAAGATCTGAGTCTGCTGCTGGATAAACTGTTCACAGCTGAACTTCAGGTGCCGGTCCACATCCTTCTTTGAATCAATGTAGTGCTCTTTTATCTCCGGTGTTCCCTGAGGGACCGCACAGAAAAAGACTTTAGCGCGATCAAGTGCTGCTTCCCTTGAGCAGGGGGAAATCAAAAGTTCAGAAAATGAACAGCATCTTTAGAGGAACACAGATGAAGAAATATAGATATACACCATACCTCCAACAGGAATTCAAGTATGGCATTGTGACTGTTAAGGCGAAAGAATTTAGGAACAGCCTTGGGGTTCAGGATTTTGAAGGCAGCATCTGAACACAAAGCAGAGATTAAATCTGGGCTGGAGCAGAATTAGAGTGCCCTCTAGTGCTTGGAAACGCAACATGTTATTAACCGAGAGGAGGCGACTTTATCTGCCCTGTGAGCCAACGGTTAATGTACATTATGGTGTTGGATTACAATTTCCACATTAATTGTTGCCACCGGTGCATGTGATAGGCACAAGTTGCTTAATGAGCATGAAAATGTAATGACTGGCTTTGTCAAGCTGAAAACCAATGTTCCCCCAGCCTTTAATTATCTTACCTCGTGTTTTTTTCAGGTCCAGTGAGATTTCCTTGATGGCAAAATCGGTGTGAAATGGGGCAATCTGTTCACGCATTATCAGCAGGTGCTTGATCAGGAAAAGTTGCCCATCTACCTGTGTCTGCGGAGAGAGGGAAGTGCAGTTAGAACCACTGCCAACACAAAAGGGCATCTGCCGGACACCCGGAGATAAAAAGCACAGCCAATTTGAAGATTGAGCCTAAATAATCAGCCATAAAAATACCTAAAACAGCTAAAAAAAAAAAAAAAAAGGGGGTGGGAACGTATCTCCTGAGAGTAATGCTGCTTAAATTTGAACTGCTGAAAAGTCACTTAGCGCAAGATATTAATAGCAAATATGAAGTGAGTGAAGTCTATAAAAACCCCATGTGGAGGATAATTATCCTGCTGCAGAAGCCATCCTCTTTATACTCATCTGGTTTCATAAATAAAAAAACAGGAAAGTCAGAAAACACATCATGGCTGATCCTGCCCCCTGCTGAGCGGCAGAGAGGATTTTCTAGAAACATACCTCTATGTATTGGTCTAAAAGCTCTAATATATAGATTTTATGCCCATCAGGTTTCTGATATTTAATGTTATGGATTTCTTTTGAAAGGATCTTTACAAAGAGGATTTTTGTGTTAGTTTCAGTGAAAAACACAATGAAAGTCTTCTCATCTGCTCGCCGAGCAAACCTGTAATTAGACCTCCCGTAAAGTGTCCTTCCTAACCGATTCTCCGTAATTTCTTCATCAAATTGATGCAAAGCTACAAGAAAACATTTTGTCTTCTTTGCTTGCAGCTCCTTAATGAGAAGCACTTCAAAGTAGTAACCAGGTTGTTCTAGAAGAGTGAAAATTATTGGAATATTCTCAGAAAAATGAAATCTTCAGAAGCTATGAACTAAATGTTGGCTCTTTATTCTTAAAAGCAAATGTTTTGATCTGGAGTATGCTAATTTGACCATATTGATGTTAAAAAAATAGTGTTTCAGTCATAATAATCTGAAATACAAAAACTTAACATGCACTTCATCATTCCAACCTTGCTTTTGATGATGATTTCAGAGGCTTTAAGCAGAGACTGAATGCAGGCAGATAGGGCTTCTTGAGATAACCCCTGAAATACCGCTCTCTGGAAAAAAGCAAAACCTGTGAATAAAAGATCCAAAAAGCTGCTGTTTTTTTATTTTTTCCCAACTATTATAGAAATTGGAGCTCACATCTATACATCTGTAGAGTTTGGACAAGCAGACCAACGTTCTCCTGACAGTGGGATACCACATGCCGTGCAGATCCGCGGGAGAAACGGACGTTTGAAGGCGAGATACTTCTAGACTGCCTGGATCCGGTTAACGAATGAGAAGAAAGCAACGACAAAAACAAATGATTCTCACATCGCTGCTATCAAAATGCACAAAATCAAAACTAAGAGATGCGTACCAGCACTGTTGTTTCTTCTCACGCCGCCATCTTCAAGCTGCACGTCAGAAAACGAGGACTCCTGTGACATCTGCTTCATCTGCTCCTCCTTCAAACTCTGAGCGATTTTCTGGTAATTACAGAAAAGAAGACATTTACTAATGTTGAGTCTGTTCAAAAAGTAAAAGAGGAAACTAATCTGTACTCCGGACCAAAGCAGAAATGAAGTGTATTAAAGCTTTTGGGGATTCAGAAAACATTACAAAATAAACAGTCTTAACAAAGTTTAAGACATTATTTAACCCTTTAACACCAGAGATGTCACAGTACTGGTAAAAAAGAACATGACTTACATTTTTTTTTATTTTATTTATAATCTGATTCTAAAGGAAATTTTATTTTGGAGTTTTGACAATTATGGATTAATTTTGATCACACTTTAGTGGCTCCTACATAGATTTTGCTGCAGATATTTTACAGAGGAGAAAGCTGAACTTTTACCCTCAAAAGTTAAGAAAATGTTGTCCAACATAAAACCATTCAATTGCCTGAAAATGGTTGGAAACCGTTGCTGTAAATCTGTAAATATACGCAATTACTGTGAATCAGCTTCTTCTGACGCAAAGAAAATCGCCTTTTAATGCTGACTTTGCACTGACACATTTCTAACGTCAGACAGAATGCGCTCATTTACTAAACAATGTTGCATATTAGTGCAAACCTACTTTATCCAATTCAGAATCAGCTGAAAATGGTTGAAAAGTTATGGTACTCAAAAGAATATCAACGCTGGAGCTGAAGCTCTGGTGCACAAGGGTAAATAAATATGAGGCAGGCACAACATCAAAATATTGAAGAAGGCTTAAAAATGTATCTAAATAGTATGAAATGTAACCACAGGATTCCTACAAGTTTCTTGAAGTTAAATTTCAGACATTAATACCTTTTAATGCTATGTATGTAAAAAATTAAAAATGATTTCTCATCTTATTTCGTATAAGCATTATACTTTACTACCAATTTATGATCAAAATTGTGTAGTCTTATCTTGTTGTGTGTAGTCTGTGCAGTGATGCACGTCAGCATTGGTAAGTAATGATTTTTTTTGCTGCTGTTTATTTCCATTATTTTACCAAAATAATTATGGTTGAAAAATGACATTTTCCAAAAGAAAAGTGAAATAAAGAAGTTTAAAACAGCAGAATTTTTAAGGTTCAGGTATCAAAATTTGATCTTTTTTAATGCTTTTTATTGTATTTTAAATTCCAAATTCATAAATTCAATGATCTCCCTTAAAACAATAAGATATGAAATAAGTACAATACTTTTTTTATTTGTTAGACTTTTCTTTCTTACAAATTTCTTCTATCATGCAAACATGTAATCATAGACTTCACTTTTCAGTTTATTATTCCCCAATAAATATAAACCATAAATGTTTCTATCTTTATGCAGATTAAATAATAAAAATCCACGTAAAAAATGTTTTGAATTCTACTCTCGTACAGAAAAATATCAGGGTTGATTCTGGGTTGCAGATAACCTTTCAGAGGATTTATTGTGTCGTGTATTACTAAACCAAATAAGAGCGACAGTGGAGAGCAGTGAGGACATAAGACACCAGCAGACTTTCAAACTATTGCATTTATAGCGGTTTTTGTAGCAGATATCGTCTTTTGTTAAATAGAATAAACTTTAATAGTATATTTATTGAGCATCACCATTTATTTGTTTTCTTTAGAACACTGACTTCCTTATTTTGCAGAATCGAAAATGAAGTAATTCCTAATAAAAATAGTAAAGATTAAACACAAGAAATCATTTACACAAAAGTTTACGGTTCAGGATTTGTTCTTATACTCAGTATGTTGAATAAAAGCCTCAACTTTTGTCACTCTTCCTAAAATAAAGCCCTTACCTCCATCATTTCCAGTTTCTCAGGGTAGGCGAGATCACCAGGAGCTGGATTGTACCCTATGATGTCGGTCTGAATGTAGATGTGAGTCCTGTAGACCAGCCTCTCCTGAACATCCTCCAGCATCTGTTTCACCACAGCATCAAAGGCGCCCAGCTGAGAGGCTGCACAAAGACACCACAACCAGAATCGATCAACTTTACATAAAACTACTTCATTGTTGGAATCATCAATGTAGATCCAGACAAAGGAACAACTTTTTCACTATTGCAGTGATTAAGGATTCATAAACAGTTTTAAAAATATATTTTTATGACTAGTTTTTGTTGTTATCTATTTCTAAAGCATTTTTAATGAAATGAAATTCAATTACCTTGCTGGTTATTACAGTTTTTATTTAGTTTTCTCCTTTAAGAAGCATAAAATATACACAACGAGCCTTTAAAAAAACTCAAATATGTAATCACATATGGCCAGATGTTAGAAAATGTTATTACTAAACAGAAATTGATTTTATTTTGTTACATGAGTTGGTTTTATACCAATTTTCAGTTTATATTGTCTTTTACCTCTCTTTTCTATTTAGTTTCATCCACTTAAAATCTGTTTTATTCCCTCAACCTAAAGGTTGCCTGAGCAAATAGCAAAAACCTGTCAAAGTTTTTAATACTTTTGTTTTATAGTGTTCATTAATATGCAATGCTCTCTTAATAAATAATATTCATGTTGTCGAGTTCCGAAAGAAATTACACAAAACTCTTAAGCAAAATAAAAGGGCTGAACTGAAATTAAACGTTTCTATTTATGGATTTTGCTTCCGGACTTTATGCAAACCCGATTTAACATGAAAACTTCAATAGAGGAATTGACATTCTATAATATACTGAATGTTTTGATAGACAAAAGGCCTCTGAAACTCAGGATGTTTTGTCAGACGTGTAACAGACTCTCGATGCAGAGTGTTCCACTCCTAAGAACACGAGCTACTTTTGTGAGCACAAATCCAACCAATCATGTGCTTTGATGAATACGTTCCATCTCTTTCCCTTGAAGTTTGGTTATTAGCATTTGCATAAACAAAATAAGTTCTCAATCCTGCAGCAGTAATAGCTCTACAACCACCTTAGATGTGGCAATCTTAAGGTACAGATCTAGTATCACAATTTCTTTCTCTTCCTCTAATAGGCACCACCTGTTCTTTTCTTTGAATGAGCCAGCTTTGTAAGTGGAACAGTTCAGAACAAGAAAGACATGTTTTTTCAAATTAAATTTCTTTTTTATAACTTCTTCACCCTTAAAACTACATTTCTGGTACTTTGATACACTGTTAGCTTTAGCTTAGCAGCTCCACTCTTACAGATGTTCAACTGTCTTCAGGATTTAGTAGCAACTAAAATCTCTGAGCCACTTAATTTACCTCAAACCTCCTCGTTTCTGCTACATCATTTAAGTAGCAGCACAAGAAGGGATTCAAAGGAAGCTTCTATGATTTGGTGATTTTTTTCAACCATGCTTAAGCTTGTGCCATCTTATGGGGTCCAGATGACCCAACCTTTATACTGATCCGATCCCTCCCATCACAAAGGTGGACAGGATTTTAAGTCTGCTACGGACATCAGTGAAGATAAAAAATAACTGAAGAAAAACACGTTCAGAGCACTGTCTTGTGGGGTCCAGATGACCCCACTTTTAATGTAAACATGCCTTAATTAACAGATTAAATTACAGATAGAATAATTTTAAAAAATTACAAAATATGATGGTATGTTCCAGTAATGATTTGTCCCATATTGTATGTTAAGCAAAAAATGGAAAATGTAAATGAAAAAACCTGTAAAGGTAAAAAAGAATTAAAGACCCACTCCGATCATCTTCTGATTTACTGTTAAAGGGTTTCCAGTCGTCTCTTAATTATGATACAGTTTTAAACCAAAAAACCTGTGTTGCTTCCTAAGACATAGTTTCTGCAAAGTGGTAGGAGTTCATTCACCTCCGAGTTATCAGCGGGACTGTTAGCGCAAAGCAACTAATTATTTCCATTAACACGCTTTCACGCTTTCGGCCCAGCGTATTTCCTACATCGTAAATGCGGTCTATTTTTAAACAGCATTTTTTCATCTGCTCCTAATTCACAGCAATTTGAATAAAAAAATACTCAAAAATGCAATTTTGAGTGTACATTTCTTATTATATCTCCTCCATCATCAGAACATGTTAAAAACACCAAACACAATTAACATGGGTCTTTAAACAAGTGGTTTAACAGACTGTCCAGTTAACCGTTCCTATAACTGAACTCTGGTTCTCTATAACCCTTCCACTCTCCTTGGTTTATTTACATTAAAAGTGGGGTCATCTGGACCCCACAAGACAGTGCGCTGAACTTTTTTTTTTAATCTTCGATTTTTGAGTTTCACTCTTGTCTATGGTGGACATAAAATCCTGTCCACCTTTGTTCACATTTGTCATGGAAGGAATCACACATCAATATATGGTTGGAGTCAAAGTAGTAACCAAAATACACCATTAAAACAAAATAACAGCATTAGAGCAGATGCACAGGCCTCCAGAACAGTTTTTTTTGTATTTAACTTGATTAAAAAAAAAAAGAAAAAACACAGAAGGAGTAAAAGCTCCAACCTACCATTGTTACGAACATGGTCTTCAAGCATCTCGTTCTTAAGGATGCTGCAGAGCTCAGACAGAGTTTCCAAGTGGATGATGTGAATAATGAGCGGCCGGAGGACATCATACAGAGACAGACACAGCTTCTCTAACAGCTCACTGTCAAAGAATAAAAAAAAAAGGAAAAGCTCTGAACTTACAGAACTTTGAATTCAAAAACAAATATAAGGTGATCAATATCTCAAGAAATAAAACACAAGTTATAGTACTTTCAAAATGATTCCCGCCTTACGCAAACAGGACTAATTTGTCTGTGTGATTCCAGACAATGGATCCCTCTGTGTAGAGAAAACAATGTTTTCAGTGTCACTCACTCAAGCTTGGATGTTGGTTTAGAGAAAAAGTCGTTGTACAGCTGGTGTTCATCCTGGCACACATGAACCATAAAGGCACAGCCACTGCGAACCTACACAATGAAACAATCATGTTCAAATTTAACAGTTAAAATTTAATACACTATTTATAACACTTTGCAAATGATAAAAGTCACACAAACTTCATTTAAAAAAGGAGAAAGTGAAAAGAGAAAGACAAAATACAAAAGAACGAGTAAAAAAAAACATTCAGAAAATGTGTTAGCCTCGCAAGTTTCCCAGCATTCTTTTGTTTACACCATGTACCGCTAGCCAAAAGCACCAGACAAGCCCAAGCTAACAATAGCGTAGAAAAAAAAAAAAAAAGGCAAAAACTGTACGGCTACCCAAGCCAGCACAGACGAGGAAAATGCAGACGTACATGCATCTATTTGCTTTTTCGAGCCACTGGTTTTCTACTACTTACGATCAAACACAATTTAAATAAATAAATACTTAGAATTGCAGTTTTCATCTTAAATATTATATCATGCCTGCAAGGTCCCTTTGCGAAATCTAAAAGGAAGCTTCTGCTTTGAGACAAACGAGGCTTACCAGCGCACAGTGGTCTTTGCTGTTTTGGTTGGTCAAGTCCGTGATGGTGGATGTGATGCAAGGACTGAGTAGCTGCTCCCTCTGGTCGAGATAGCACTGATGGATTTCCTCTAGAAGCTGACCGTATCTGCTCAGATCAGGACGGCGCAGATTAAAAGCTTGGAAAAACATTTATAGCATGGATGTGGCTTTGTTCTAAAGAGATGATACTTACTCGGGAATTCTCTCTGATCGCTGCTCTACCTGTTCAATGAGTGACTGGAAGAAAAATGTAAAGGAAAAAAAAAATCGAATAAGACAAACATTTTCAACAAAATCGTTAACATTCTAAACAAATATACTCACTCTAACTTTAGGTGCAGCCGCTCTAAACTTAACATAGTAAAGCGTAAAGGCATTGTCAGCATTAGTTAAGCCCATTGGATCCTGGATGAGACAAAAACAAACACTGATGTTTAACTAGTTCTAGTCAATCTGGTTTGATAAAATATGTCAACAAAGCAATCTTAAATAAAAAAAGATGGGGGAAAAGAGGACATGGAGGAAGGAGGATTACAGCTTCAATTCAAGCCCAAAGTTATTTAAATTCCTGGCAAATTTTGACTTAATGTTAACTGTATTCAACCAGCAAGTTTCGCTTTGACTGAAAATTACAAAGCAATCTCCCTTAAGGCGATAACAGGACATTGTGGAAAAGAAACTGCTGATTTATTCCATCAGAACAAAATGAGTCCAAATAGTTTCAGGCTTCACGGTAAGAGCAAAACACTGATGACAGTCATTTAATCTAACATAAAAAGATTTGGAATTTAAAAATATTCTTACAAAAGCTAATAGGAAAATACAGATTTTATTACAATAATATAAGACCGAGCACAAAACTTTTCTTACCCTTTTTGTTAACTGGCTGGTGAGAGACTGCATAGTGTTTACAATGTAGACCTTCATTAAGTGCATAGCTTTAGACAAACATTGTTTAAACTTGGCCAAATAAACTGGATAATCCTTAAAACTGGGCTGCAATAAAAAGAAATAAATAGGTTAGCCATTTTAAACAAAACTATTATGTTGTACAAAAATAAATCACAAAGTTAGCATAATTTTAATGCTTTGAAATAAAATAAACATATCAATGTCTTTCCTTTTTCTCTCTTTGACATAGAATTATGTATAGCTGAAATATTTGATGTAGTATCCAGTAGATTTAAACTGTAATAAAGAAACTTTCCAATGTTTTTGAATTACAAAAAAGAAATGTAAACCAGAATTCACTTTACCTAAAATTAAATTTCTATTATGTCATTCCCTTTTTACAGTTGGACAGCTTAAATTTCCAAATTCTCTCTCAAAATAGTCAATGTAATTGCATTAAACTATTAATTGTTTGGTTAATAAACTGAAAATTAAACTAAATTGTGGTATTCCTTTGCAAATTTTAAGTCTTTTGAGTAGCAAAAAAATCAAGTCCAATAATATATTTAAGGTGCACAAAATATGGAAAATGAAAGATACTTACATGAGAGGAAACATATTCAATGCAGTCGTCTAATTTGGACAACATTGGTATAAAACCTTCACTATTTACAGATAAAGTTGGTGAATTCAGTTTCTGAAAGTACAGAAAAGAAAAGATCACTTTTATAGTTATATCAAACATCAAATTAACATTAGTGTCTTTATTTTTCCAACATGGTTTTGCAGATCTTGTTAATTAAATAAAGCTTTAAAGGATGGATTATGCGCTGATTTCTTTTTCTCTGTTAGCATACAACTTAAATGTATTAACAATTTTTTAAAACAGTATATCTGCAAGACAAGCTTGATAGTTTTAGGGAGTGTCTAAAACTCAAATAACAGCAAATGAGTGACAGAGTGAGTTTGAAAGCAATTGAAATCCCAGCCTACCGTGTTTATGTTTTCTAGCTCATTAAAATATGACAATTTCTGCTGAATATTCTCTGCCAGTTCGACAAGCTCCGACTGTAGAGGAGAAAGCACAACAGCCATGTTAAAACTAAAAAAAAGTTTGGTTTTGATGTAGCTTTTTCCAAAATAAACTGCACATATATTGAAAGAAATAGTAGCTTTTTGTGAAAAACAAACACTTCAAACAAATAAAGGTTTATAACTATTCATAAATACAGAAAGTAGTTTGAAGGTTTTGCATAAATGTTGAGGAGTAGTTGTGTTTTTTTTAAATGTTGTTAAAGGCCTCTGATCAAGAGTCTCATCAATATTTTAGTAAGAGGTCACAGCTAAAGGATGCGGTTTCTGTCCCACCTGTTCTTTCAAGAGCTGCTCACAGGCTTCATGTAAGGCACCGGTCTTATTAGACACAAATAAGTACTGTTTCTGAAGAGAGTCCAAGTAGTCGAGAGCTTCGTTGACGTCCTTCAAAATAGCATCACAGTGTTCCTGGTAGCAGTTTAGTTCATCCCTGGTTTTCCTGGATGAAGGAGAGACATCTGTTGATTATTCATATTTGATATAAGGATTCTCTGAAACAAATATAGCATTATAGCAAAGATTTGCTTCTATTTTTGCAGGAAACGTTGATTAAGGACCAATAAAAATTACGTTTTTGTGGTTTTCAACACGGTCTGAAAATTTTTAGATGGACAATATTAAAAGAAAACTAAGCTCAAAATTGCATTTTTAAGTATTTTCTTGAGATGAAAAACATGCAATATGAAAAAGAGCTCATTTGTGACATAGAAGCTACAATTGTCAGTTCACAAGCTGCCCGCTTTGTTTCATTCTGATGCATCCACTTCAGGGTGTCTACTGAAATACAGAAGTTCAATTTCAGATGTTTTAAGTTCTTTTTAAGACCATTCCAAACCAAATTTATGATCGTGTGTTTAAAGAAAATGAGCAAGTTTATTTAGCACACATAGATAAACACTGAATAATGTCAGAACACGGCAAAATGATAAACCTGAGGTTAACTATAACCAAAACTGTTAAATTAGTTGTAAACAATATTATTAATTTTTAATTAAATTCAAATTAGTTACTATGTTAATTAATTATTTAATAGCTTGTTGCGAACCAAAAAGCATAAGTTAATTTGAATTAGCTTCACTAGCTGAGGTTACACTGGTTTTTCTTTTGATTTTATGACTCCTCCTACAGACTCCCTCAGGAAATTCGACTGCTGCAAACTGCTTTTATTCTGCCCAATTTTGCACATGCGTAGAAAGACATCGACAATCCTAATTCTTAACTTTTTTTGTTTCCTTTAAATCTTTTTTTTTCCTTAACCTTCTTGTCCAATCACATCCCGTTGACAAGAAAAAAATTTAAGACTTATTCACCCTAAATCTAAAGACAATATAATACTTTTAAAGGCTTTATTACAGTTACATCTATTTTAAGATATTTTGCACAGTACTTGTAGGCGACTAGATGTCAGAGCTGTCACCAGGCTTAAAACTATATAGTTGGATATCTTCAATACTCCTCCCCGTTTCTGTTACACCGGTGATGTTAGGTTGGGGTTGTTAAGGGATGTAAGCTAGTGGGAGAGCGTGTAAACAAGTGGGTGACAGGAAGTGGTGGCAGGCTTATTTTGCACCACTCACAACTCAGAGGCAGAATTCTAATCAACTACTGCCGCTCTTCAAAAACTATGAAAACAACCCCTTTTTTTGGCTTAAATCAGCAGAATCATCATTAAAAGACCACTGAGAACACTTTTGGAACAAAAGATAATGGGAGTGGGTTTTTAAGCTTACTGTGGATGCATACATGTAAATAAATTAAAAATTAGCTTTGTAGTGAAGCATTAGAAAAATCGTTTTTTTTTTAGTCATTTGCAATCATGGCAAGTATTTTTCAGTAGACACACACTCCACTGTTTTCTAGTAAGACATAAGTATTGTCGACAGACACAGAATGGCATGAAGATGTAGGTATAAATCACCTGTATTTTGCGCTTTCATCCTGGTCCATGTTGGCCTGCAACTTGGCAAACCAGGCAAAAAACTGTAAGAAGAGTAAAAAGAAGATTGTAAAAAAAAATAATAATAAAACTTCACCTGCATGTGTTTAGTGCAATAAGTGTCACCAGCTGCACTGACAAACAGTCACCTGCTGAGCTGTTTCTATCCTGTCATTCTCCATTTGGAGCATCTGAAATTCCTTTGACCGTCCGTCTTTGAGGAGAAACTCTCTGTTACGCGACGTGGCTGTAACGACGCAAGACCACGACAGCTGCACAGGTCCTCGATGGGCAGCTGCAAAATAATACAACAGCTTGCTTGGTTCTGCAAACAACAAGCCTTCACCTGCAGCTAAGAACCAACTTCACAGAGCACAAACTACGGCGATACAAGCAGTCAAAAAGCTAAACTATTGTAATTAATGTGTTTAATATTTGTTATCAGATCAAAGCAGAGTAAATAACACAAATAGAAAGTCTAAAACTACTTAAACTGCTTCTTATTTGCCTTTAAGTGAGTTAGCATCCTTGTTAGCTAGGCTAACGAGGCTAAAGACTAGTCCCAGCTCACCTCTGAGGGAACAGGAAGAATTTCGGCGGCGGTTCGGATCTCCAGAACAGAGTCCATTTGTTTCTCCGTGAGGGGGGCCGTGGCGTCCGTGCGACGGTCCCATAAAGAGAGTTTCTCTCGGGTTTCCTTGTCTGTTAGATCCAGGAGAGACTGATCTGTGGACGCCATCGTCACTTCAGACAGCCTCAACGTCAGCAGAAGCAGGTTCTTCCTGTTCCGGTAGCGTGGGCCGGGCTTGGGGGCAGAACGGGCCAATGGCAGCAAGGCAAGGCTCATCTCATAGACGGAGGCACGCGAAAGGAAATTATGTTTTAATAGATTTTAATAAAATACACAACAAAATGAAAATTTTGGAAGGAAAACAAACTTTGGAAGAACTTTTGGGTAAGTATTACATTTGGACTTCAAAATAACTTAAAGTTAAGTTAATTAAGACTCTAATTTCATTGGCTTATATGATAAAATTTTATATCTGACATGTACTTTAAAGGTAAAAAATAGGACAAAAAAAGTCTTATAAATTATCACCCCATTTCCTAACTTATTACAAAATTACAATATATGCAATCTGATACAATGTACTGTAAAATTAATTAATGCATAAAAATATAAATAAATATATAAATGTATAAACTATTAAAACAGTTAGAATGAACAAATGAATGTGTAAATACACTGCTAATTGTATAAATCCACTTATAGATCTACGTTTGGGCATTATATATAATGAGATCAGGAGATCATTACTGCTTCATACCCTAATATGATGTACTACAAAAGTTAATTATTTTTATTGTGGATTTCAGTAATTCCTAGTGATTGTTGCACAAACTAAAGCCTACTTCCTGCTGATGCAACAGTCAAATCACCTTTGAATCAAAAGAGCATTTATATCTTATCTTATCTTAAATTTCACTTGATTGTTGCAATGTTTTGACATTTATTTTTATCCTTTGTCATCCATTCGTAGCCCTACTTGAATTTTCCACGAGAAAACAGGACAGAGATTGAGTTTTAAACTATGAAGTGGCCTGTAAACCAGCACTAGCCACACAAAACCAGTTTTATATTTAAATGTTAGTTTTGTCAACTTAAAAACAGCAGTACATTTATCAGTTTTTTCTGGTAAGTTGAAAGTTGATATTTAACTTTAAATTTCCTATTAAAAATCATTCCAACCACTTTTCCTTTTATTCTTGTTTCCAGATAATATCATGCCGTTCTTATAACTGAACAAGCAAAGCTAAAATACAACCAATTTTTCATCAAAGTAACAAAACTTTCTTTAAAAATCAAATCTATACAACACAAATTGTATAACTGTGTCAAAGTACAGTTTTAGGTTTTTTACTTTAACCTGCCTCAGCTGTTTGACTTTGTATGCACCAAAACAAAATAACTGGTAATTTGTTGCCTTTTCACTGCAGATGTGTTTCCAAAATCTCATCCTAAATATGTTCTTTGTTCCCCAATTTTTTTAAAATTTATGTATTACAAATATTCTAACAGCAAAAGTCATGTATAAAATAAATTATCTTTTATCCCCTTCTTTTTTTGAGAAGTAATCTTATTTTATACCACATCGACTATTTGCTGGTTAAGGAATATTTGTAAATCACATAAGATGTTTGAGCAAGTCTGAAGAGAAGAACCTCCTGATACTTTTATAATTAAAAAAAGAAAGTGTCAATTTGCACGTAATTTTCAAATATCGTGCGGCCAGTGCTGAACTTCCTTCTTGAGGAAGGGGTTAAGGTTAGGTTTATGGTTACAGTTAGGGCTAAAAGAGCAAATGGATCCTGAACACGCCTGTCTCTGCAGCTTGCCGCTCCTCCAATGCAGAGAAAACATTTCACACATAAGAGTGTAACAGCTAATGGGACCTTAACTTTAAGTTTCATTTTAAATACGTGCGGCCAACAGCAAAATCCAGCCTTTGACGAACTGAGAATCTTGGCTGCACACAGTACGTGCGGCTAACAGAAATTTCCATCTCTTTCTATCCTGGTCAAATGTAAACACATGTGAATATCATCAGCCTTAAAATAAATAAATAAATAAAAATTAAACTTTATTGCAAAAATGTTTAAAAAAAATGTAAATGTGTTTAACATGTTCACATTTCAACACCTTCCTCGTATGTCAGAATGTTTTTTCAAAAACATGAAAGTTTAAATTAAAAATCTATAATGTCTAAATAATTATCTATATTTACTATAATAAGATACTATTTTGTGGTTCAAAGGCACATCGGTTTGTGTGATTTATTAGGGATGTTCTCACAGGTTCTCAGTTGCATTACTCTTGACTGAGTGTCTGTTCATCACAAGCCAAATTCACTTGCAGGATTACAACTTAATCCCATGATGTTATTACCACCAAGCAAACACCAAACAGACCAGAGTGACATGTTCAAGCCTTGGTTGGGACAGTTTTGGCTTATACTAACTTATTTATTTATGACACACACACACACACAAACACACAAAGAAATCCAGTAGGTGGAGCACTGGGGAAGTTTTTTTTTTTTTTTTAAGGTGAAATCACATTTACGTGTCTTTTCATCTGCAAATCAACCTTGTATTTATACCTGAAGCATCATTTAACATCTGTTGTAATGTTTTTGTTCAATCAGAAATGACAAAAAACACATTTTTGCATTGTTTCCACAAAATTATTCCTAAATAAAGACAATAAATGCATGACTCATTCAGAATATCCAAGACAAAAAAACTATATAATTATTTTAAAATGTAGTTGTAAATTCCTAATTGAAAGCAGCAGCCTTTACTCTCTATAAAAGCATTTTCCAGCCCAGCACTGGGGGCATTACATGGAAAAGGAGGTGGTGCTTGGGTATTACAGCTTTGTCTGCAGGGTGTCTCAAGGTCATGGAGAGTTCAGCTTTTTTTTTTTTTTAACCCTTGTCTTCTTCTTTGTTGAAACGAGACGCTACAGAATTCAAGGCACATTACGCCAGTACAAAAAGAGATGCCAGAGTGAATCTGTCAGGGGTGGCATTTTGCCTTAGTGCAGGTCAGACAGAGTCCTGTACAGCAAGAAATCTGACATTTCTCTTTATATTCTTAGTTTTTTCTTTCCTTCTTTTGTTAAATTGCCTGATATATTAATAATTAATTAATATTAATATTATTTTGATTTTTTTCTCCATTAACTAATGAAGATGCTTTTTACTGATTGTATATTTATAATCATTCTTTGATAAAAACAATCTGCACTAATTGTCATTTTTTTAATGAGAATATTTTGATTTTTTCTGCATTAGCAAATGAAGATGATTTACTTATTACTTTTTGTGTTATCACAATTCTTTGAATATAATCTGCAAAAATGGTCTTTTTTTCAATGAGAATATTAGATTATTGTTACTGATTAATGTAAATGATTTGTCTGTGGATGCTTTGAAATTTGATTACATCAATGATACTAATGATCCTTAATAACCTGAATCTATTAATATTTAATATTAAGTCCTGAACCAGATATTGATAATTCATGTAGAGAAAATAATATAGTCGAGCAAGGGTGGAATTATATAAGTTTGCTTCCTTCCACTCCCTTTCAAGCAATCTACTTGTGATTCATTATGTGATATGTCATTTCATGTATTATTCCTCATTGCTTGAAATAAACTATTTCATTCATTCATTCATTAAAGATATAAGTGTGTAAACACTGATAAAAGCCCCTTTTTGCATTATGGTTTTTTTTTTTTTTTTGCAGTGCAGGTTTCATAAAACAAGGCATGTGGCCACACAACACAAGATGCTTCTTTAATTAAAATTTGTCAAGAATACTAATAGAAAATTGTTGTGAAGATTCCCAGCTTTAATCATCAAAAGATTAGAACAATTCTGAACTGTGGAAACACTTTTTAAAATAATAAATACAGTGAAAATGTACGTCAAATGTGCATAAAATGTGTGAAATAAATTTCTTTTATCCCCTTCTTAATAATTAATTTTATTTGAGTGCATTTTTCCAGAGCACAGAGGTCAAGAAATGGTTCACATTTCATGGTGGTCAATTTGTCTTTCAAAGTGCATTGCTTAAAAAAATTCAAACACTTTTAAAACCTTAAGAATTAAAGTTCAAGAGACAAATATTGCAAAATAAATTGAAAAAACAACTCTTAAAAGGGTCATCATATTAGGACGTGAGTAAAAGGGGGTCATATTAAAGTAGGAGTTTAAAAATACCAAAATACTAGTAAAAATTATTATTTGGAGTCCATTTGCAAATATCTAGATTTAAAAAAATATAAGAATAGCCTTAAAATACCCAACAAATACCTATTGTGCAAAGCAAAACCAAACATAAAAATGAGAAGTGCATATTAATTTTTTCTTAAATAACTCCAAGGAGTTTCAATTTAGGCGTGTGTAGTCCCTCACCCTCACTTTAAAGAACTAATCCCCGGTAAGGAGTTATTTTCTCTTTTCGGATACAAAAAAAGTCCTTCAAGTGTCCTCAGTGGCTGTAGTCTGTCCCCTCTAAGTGATCCGGCACAGGCAGTCCACTGAGGATGGTCAAACATCTGTTCCACACGTTGAAAACGGGACACACCGGCTGGACGAAGCTGATTTCAAATGTATGCAAGTGCTGAGAGGCTACGGCGTCGTAGAAGGACAGAGATCCGGAGTCGTAGTCCAGCAGCACCCCGAGTCGCCGCAGGTGCGGTGAAGGCTCGACGGGAATCTCTCTGCTGTTGTGACGGACGACCCACGAGTTATTGCAGCGAGCCAGAACCCACGAGGCGGAGTTTTTGCCAATCCACTCATGCTTTGGTGCAGACTTGTAGGCAATCCCCACGGCAAACCTGCAAGAGTTTATGAAATGGTGAAAAATAAGAAGAATTTTACTGCGAAAAATGATATTTTCAGGAAAATCTTGAGCTTCGTTTCCACTGAGCGGTCTGGTCCGGTTAGGAGTAGTACAGTACGAATCAGTTAATTCAACGTTCAGCGAATGGGGTATGGGTCAGTACTGTTAAATTGGTCCATTTTACAATAGAAAAGGCTAAAAATACCGGACTGGACCGCTCAGTGGAAACAAGGCTATAGTGATAGTGTTGGGCTGTAAAAAGTTGAGCTGATGAGGCTTTCTTTACCAGGTGCTTCCTCCAATCAGAGCCTCCCAGTAATGACGACCGCTGTCAATGTAGACATTTCCCGTGACTCCGTAGCTGTTATGGCTGGAAAATCTCTCTTGATTGTGGCTCTTCTTGGACGAAGTCTCATCCCTCTCAACTGTCAGGTTGTCGTGAGACACTCTAAGCTTCCGATGAGCTGACTTTGGGTCCAACTTGAATGGCTGGCCTTAAAGCAAAGCAGACGTTTCTGAAACTTGGATCAGATGTAGAGTTCACCAAGTAATAAAAATACAGTTGTTGACGTACTGTTGGTTTTGAGTTTTCCTGGTTCGCTGCTGCGGTTTCCAGCCTGGTTTATGGCCTTCACAATGAAAACGTACTTGGTCCCACACTGGAGTCCATGAACAGTGTAATGATTTTGCTTGATGTTTGGAACAATCATCCAGCTATCAATGGAGTTGCATAAACCTGGAGCCCCAACACACACAGAGTCAAACTCTAACTTTTTAAAAATTACAGCAGTGTTTTATCTATGGCATCTATTTTTGACTCATAAAATATAATCTGATTTCTATTTAGGCATTAAATCAGAAGCAGATTGGACACATTTTAAATAAGAAATAACTTCTGATAGCTTTAATAGATGTTTCAACACAATAAAACACTCAGGCATTGCTGACAATTTTAATGCCTCCATTAAAAAAAAGAAAAAAAATCCTTAAATCAGAGGCTCATTTTCGACCAGAAATAATAAACTGCACTCTAATTACCACGATAAATTGCAGACTTACTGACAACATTAGACTGGTTAGTGAAGATGGTGTACTGAAGTTCATATGACACAACTGAGAATTCATCATCCGATGTCCAGTGAACCGTGATCGTGTCATATGAGGCTGTACACAGCTCCTCTCGGATTACCGGTGGGTCTGGGGCTGCGGAATAAAAAAAGAACATTTAATAAGAGCTGAGGAGATTTAATTCTGCAAAAAAAAAAAAACCCTAAGTGACAAACCAAAACAAAAAAAAAAGAATGATGCACAGACCTGCAGTGGATAAATGGCACAATTCTTTTGTGTCTGACAAGTGTAATTAATCTACACTGGAGCTCCTCCAGCTATTACAGCTACAGCCTCCATGCAGAGTTAAACCCTCTCTGCACAACAGGAGCTGAGAAAAAATAATCAAACCCTTTTCATTTGGAGGAAAACATTGCAAGCCTTTTGTTTTTCTCCCACACAACAGACAGAAAGCATCCATTTCAGAGCCTTTGGAATCAGGATCTCCTAAAGATTAGGTGGGTATCATTTCAATGACATCCTTTCTTTATGAATCTAAGTAATCATGCAGAAAAAGAAAAAGTTTTAAAAATCTACAATGCAAATTAAAACGAAGAAGATTGACTACATTTACATATCGGGCAATAACTGTTTTTTTCCTCAGCATTAAGATAATGTGCAGAAAATGCAAAAAAATAAAAAATAAAGGAATAAAGTTAAAGTAGAGAAAATATCAGATTGAAACATTTATCTTTAATAATGTTTTGGTAGTATATGTATGGAAATATTTGATTCTGCAAATGTTTAAATTAATAGATTTTTAAAGACCTTTTGCATAATTGATATGATACAGAAACAAAAACAATCATTTATAATGTTCTATTATGATTGTAGATGTCAAATTAGACATGTTTAATCCTAAATTTCAATATTATTGACTCACAAATGCATAGCCAAACATTTACCTGTCAGGTAATCCAAGCTTTCTAGTGTTTTCTTCTCCCTTGTGAAGTCCAAAGTGAAAGTATCAAAAGCATCCTTCAGGTTAATTTCTGGTAACAGGATTTGAGAGGAGGCTGTTGCCATAGACACTCTAGAATAATAAAATATGAAAAAAAGACACCACTAAGGACATGGCAACATTTTTATCTGCTGTTTCTATAGGGTTTCATGGTGTTGGCTTTAACCATTTTCTTGCCTCTCACAGATGCTTTTAGCCGTCTGAAGGAAGGAAGCGTGGTCGCTCTCTTTGAGGGTTTGGTCCGCCTGAGAGATGAGGGAGGATGACCTCTCGATGCACTGCTTGCAGCTGCCTATTTGTTGCGCTAGCTTTCTCAGCCTCATAGCCTGAGGAGAAACATGACACAGAGGTAATTAAAAGACAGTTTCTGAGCTATATATATATATTATATATATATATATATATATATATATATATATATATATATAATATACACACATGTATATATATCACATTTCTTTGATCTAAAATAAATCCAATTTGCTGTTTCAACAGCCTAAATCAGCCTAAATTTACCAAAATAATGACCCTGTATTTAATTTGAACAAGTGAAAACCTTTTTTTTACAAAATAATTGTGAAGTAGCTGTAAGCAAACCTATGTAAATGCCTGTGTGTTTAATTGTCAGTGAGTAAAAGGGGAAAAAAAAGAGAACTTATTGGAGTATCATCTGCATAAGAAGTAAAAAAGAGAATCTACATTCAGGACACATGCCTGATGCTTTTCACATCACAAAATAAACTGGGTGGTAGTGCAAACAGACCACAAAAATGTTCAACCATCTGTATGAAAGTGCAGCTTTTCCAATTTAAAACTAAAAGTCAACATTTTATTTTCCCCTGACAGTTTCCTATTCTGACTCATGTTATTATTTTCATTTTATCATTGAGGATTCAGGTTAATTTAAAATGATCTCAATCAGAATTCAAATATTCAAATTCAGCTTTATTTATTGAGCCATTTCCCTGTTACAGAACACCTTAAATCATACTTTACATAAAAATAATAGGAAAAATCGAATTAAATAACATAGTAATCTTAAAGCCCCCGACACACATACACATTCTAAAAAAAAAAAAAAAGGGAAAAGAAAAACTGCCTAATAAAACAAAAATATGAATAAATGCAAAAACTTCCGTAAAGGCTCTTCTAAAGAGATTCATTTAAAGATTTTTTCATAGAAATCTCCACAATGGATGCAGCCCTTACATCCCCAGGCCAGCAAGAGCTGGAATGGGGCCTCGCTGTTGGTTTCTGATCAATCTTGGGGACCACCAGCAGACCTTCACCTGAGGTCCAGAAGGCTCTGAGTTTTAAACTAAAAGCTCTCATCATCAAAACTTAAGTCTAATTCCATTTGGACATTTATCAACAAATAAAGGAATCCTAAAATTTATTAAAAAGCTGATTTGGGGCCAGTGTAGAGTATTAAAAATTGATTTTTGGTTTTACCTTGGATGCATTGTTTTCATGCATAACAGATTTTGTAATCAACCAAACAAGCCAAACTATTATTTTTAGCAGATCTACGCATGGGTCCGAACTAGAGGTGTGTATCAGGCAATATAATATGATATATGTCTCTCGATACGATACATATCCCAAAGCTGTACCTGAACAAATTTTCACCTTTTTTTGTTTTTTAAAAGAGTTTTACTTAGAAAAAAACTAAGTCATACTAAGTGGTACATCTCTTATAACAACAAACACAGCAAGGCTTACTGAACCAATGTGACTGAACATTTAAGTTGGGCTGGTTCTCATGAGATTTGGTTGTTCTGGTGAGACGCAGAGCAGCTTAAAGAGAGTCACTGTGCTGTGCTGCCAGTGTGCTGTTCAGGGTTTAAGGTGGAAAACAAAAGTAAGGCAATGAAGGACGCTCACAAGCAATTCATTAAATATTGTCTTGTCAGCATTTTAAATTAATACAAGTATCGTCAAATGAAATATTGTGATATATCACCAAATTGAGTTTTCACTACACCACTTGGACCTTTCTGCGTTGTGACTTGAAGCAGCACCTACACATAAGCGTGTCTCACAGTTCTTTGTTTTATCATTACAGTCACATTTTTTGAAGGCATGCTAAATATCTTTAAAATCCCCTTGAAAGTTCTTAAAATTAACCAAGACTTTTTTCAAACAAATTTACAGGCATTCTTTAATTGATTAACAAATGATTTATCTCCAAAATAATTATTTAAAAAAATTATTATTCCAAATTCA
The DNA here is from genome assembly GCA_003999625.1 of Oryzias javanicus. Classification (NCBI taxonomy): domain Eukaryota; kingdom Metazoa; phylum Chordata; class Actinopteri; order Beloniformes; family Adrianichthyidae; genus Oryzias; species Oryzias javanicus. Next base: position 9,929,433 of record CM012457.1, on the reverse strand, counting down.
CATTATTTGCTTGCAAAATTGCCCAACGCATTTGTATGACAGCTGATATTAGTTTTAAAAAGACCAAACAGTTGTCAAGTGCAACTGCAGTTATTAATAAAACGATCTGAACTTTGCATTCAAGTATAGAGGACCTGGAGCAAAAAAACACCAAATCCTTCAGATGAAAACACGTTGAAAGGAATATAAGATTTGTGTTTGTGCATTTACATGTTTAGTGGATTTCACAAACTAAATTGCCCAAACATTAACATTTGGCAGGCTGACTGAAAGCTGAAAGCAAATGAGATCTTAACAATAAACTGCACCGATTTCTCCAACTGAGAGACGTTTTTCATGTTAGGTTGTGCAACACAATAAAATGATTTCTTAGATTGCAGTAAACATCATACTTTCAGTTTAACTGGCTCTGAAACACAAACTCACATGTGTTCAGAGCAGACAAAAAAAACTATATATACTCATAAAAAAGGGAAAGTCTGTGTCATTTTAGGATCTGAGGATTGATTTAGATCTACATATTGAGGTTTAATATTTTAAGGTTGAAGCAACATAAAGTTTTATAGAAAAGAGAGCTGATTAAAAAGCACCTTTCCCTCTTTTATCTTGGTTGCGATGATTTGCCGTCGCTGTTGAATGATGTTAACCAGCAGGTCGCACTCCTCCTGAAGCTTCCTCTCTTGCTTTGATGCATTCACCTGAACACATCAAAATTCAAGAAATTAAAGAGACAAAAAATATTATTGATTCTTCACATAAAGACTGAAAACAGTGGAATCAATATCATGCTTGTGAGAAGAAAATCACATTTACCTTAAACTTTAATTTAACGACAGAACAGTGTTCCAAAGATATTTTCTGGATTTTTTTTTGTACAATAATGCACAAATATAATTTTTAAACCTATCTCAATCTGTTTATTATTTTATTTTTACAACTCATAAAGTAAACGTTTGTTATAGTAAAATGCAAGTTTAATTGCTGTGTTATTTTCTGCAGCATAAATATCAAATGAGTCTTTATTTATGATGCTTTGAGGAAAATAAAGTAAAAAAAAAAGAAAATGTAACATATAAGGACAATTTAAACTATAAAATCCTTTAAAACCTAATTTTATAAAGGCCATAACAATTTTCGAGTATAAAAAACTTTTAAAAAACTGTATATATTAGGAATTATTGTTAAAAATGAAAAGGAAATTCAAAATCCTATATTAAATGGCTGTTTTGCAACCTTTGACCCTAGATCTGTGCTCAGGAAGAGGTTTTTACCCATCAAATGAGCTTCTCCTTATATTCAAGCAGACACACACCCTGAAAACTCCCCTGCAGTCGAAATGTTTTGGAACAAAGCGAGTCAGAAATCCTGCTGAAAAAGGGATAGTTTATGGGCACTCAGAAACTAATCACCATTTTCACACTACATTCATGGGAAAAAAATTAGGTGTTTTTTTTGGATCATAAAATCTCCTTTGTTCACATTTAAATAAAATGGCAGATAAAGCAACAAATGACTTGGGCTACTCGGGCCTGTGGACTCCGATTGCTGGAATTTAGCACACAATAAACCGCAAAAGCAGGAGCCACTTGCAAGATTATGATCCATGAAACCTTGTTTAAAATATAATCAAGTTGAAAAAGTGGGTTTTAGTTGAAATCTAAAAAAAAAGTCTATTATATGTAAATATTTTAATATGTACATTTGAAAACATTTGTATAAATTATTCATTAAAATTAATGTTTGGTATTGGTTTATAATTTCAAGTAATTTTCTAATTTTTGTAGAAAATAAAAATAATTTGTATCTCATTTTGAGTTTTTTAAATCTTACGACATAAATCCTGCACTTCTCATACGTGCAGCCAAAACATAATGTTCCTGTTGTTTAGTTCCAACAATGTGTTGCAGGCAAATTTAGGGAATTTCCATCCTGTATCCCTCTGGGCACTCCGTGTTGTTGACATGATAAAATGCAGCTTGTACATGCAGTAATTCATCATGCTTTTAATAATTGAAGGAGTAGCTGTTGCCAAGGAAATGCTTCAGAGGGCAAGAATCTCCTCCTGAAAGGAGGCCGACAAACAACCTCACCTCCACTTGTTGGCACGTTTGGATAAGTTTGCCCATCAAGTTTTCCAGCTCACTGGTCCTCTTGATTAGATTACTGAGGTTGGAATCCAAGGTTTTCTGCAAAATATATATATAAAAAAATATACTTGTTACACAATGATCACTATCCATGTTTGAGTATGGAAACATGCAGCAGTGGCATATTTGCTCAAATATTTTCAGCATTGGCTAACTATGAAATTTAGTGTCCACTTATATGTTTTGAGATTAGTGTGAATCCCCTCCTGGAGCTCCCCCTGCGGTGTGCCAAAGATCCCATCAAAATGCCCGCTGAAGCCATGAGGCTTAGCTGAGCATCTGCCAGCGATTTGGACGGCTAAACCCCGGCCATGTTAATCTCCAACTGAGATCAAGGGCTTACAGTGCAAACTTAATCTCTTACTGTAATTGGCATTGAGTTTAAAAGCCTTTATTATTTTAACAATAAAAAGTCATTTGTAAATTGTATCAGAGATTCATTATTGCTGGTATCAATAAAGATTTTAACAAAAAATCCAACAGACAAAAATAAAACAGGAATTAAAAATTAACATTTTTTAATAAGGTTAATGCTGAATGCTGCGGAAATATTAAAAATAAAAATATAAAACTAATGTGTATGGCAACAAGGAAGTAATGTTCAGTACAAGTACAAGTAATGCTAAATAATTTTTTTTTCTCAATTTTTTAAAAATTATAATCAACAAGCATGCGTGAACTCGGATGTTGCGAAATATCTAATGTTTTCTGATGATAATAAAAATAAATCACTTTTGTTAGTGACCTGTGATGTGTAATGTTAACAAAAAATATGTGAAAGCAGGGGCGGAGCTTGAAAATTTAGAATGGGATGGTGGGAGGTGGACAGAAGATTTTGAAAGGGTGGCAAAACCCCATAATGGAAGGATTTACAAATGAAAGGATCAAAAATAAATATTTGTAACAGTTTTATGTTGCTTTTGTAACTTTTGCAATGCTTTAAGAAGCTTATGTTCTTAATCTTTATCAATAATGAAGCTAATATTGACAGTAATGAAGTTAATATTGGAGGGGCAAGCGCGGTGCAAAGCCTTTGGGGTGGATATGGTTGCAGACAAGATGCAGAAATTCCACAAAATTTCAGAATCATCATGCCCAACTGTAAATACAGGGATTAGTGTGCAAGAATAGAATTTTTACCAAAAAACGAGCATTTTTTTTAACAAAATGGTCAAAAAGTAAAAGTATTTAACTTCCTGTTTTGGTCTTCCAGTGTAAGAGCGCCATCTTTTTCTCTGTAACTGGGTCCTCTAGAAGATTTCCTCCCAGAGCTCTGTGTAGTCTTTTCTGATGGTAATCAATAAACTATACATTAACTTTACTTGATCAGCAATATTTATGATTTCTGTAATAGTGTGATGTGTATTCTGATAAGAATCAATGATTCTTAAAAATCTCTTACATGAAATGTGATCCATATTAATGTTTATGAAATATATAGAAGTTTTTTTGACGACCATCAAGAGGTACTTCATTTTCTTAATTAACAAATAATTTGCACTCGATCTTAAAAGAACCGGATAATGGCGGCCATTTAAAAGTAAATAGAAATATTAGCATGGTGGAATTATATAAATTTACTTTTTGCCATTCTCTTTCAAGGAACAAACTTTTGTGTCAGATGTACTGAATGCAAAAATGTACTTTTATGATTATGAGTAATTACACTGTCAAGAAGAAATCATCATCTCGTTTCATCCTCGTTAATTTTTCTGTAGTTTCTATTCAATGTATTGCTGACTATATTAAATAAATTTGATATATATGGATATTTTGGATTTTTTTTTCCATCCTATTGGTTGAAATAACCCAATAAATCAAATTAAATCAAATAATCAAGCAAAATTATATACAGTATTTCCATACTTTTTCCAAGAAAATATGCCAAACTTATAGGAATATGAAATTAATTTCTCAGTTTTTTTTTTTTTTTAATTGAATGTTCTGTTTGATTGAGGGCTCCATAGATTCCAAGCTTTAAAAAAAACAGTGAAGAGAGCACTTTTATGTTCAGTTGTTAGGTGTATCACATTGTGATTTCATAAGGTGTGTGCGTCACAGTGTGCAAAAATAGCAGAATTCATTTTACTGCTTTGGTGAATATGATTTATTCATACCAAAAGAAAGTGATGAAAGCCATTTCAGATGCAGGTAAAGGCAAGCCTGGAGTTCAACATTTCTAAAGTGGTCTATGGACCATAACATATTCATCTACCGATCTTCATAGGACTTCAAACAGAGCCAAATGGACGGGCTTTAAAGTTTTCAAACGGTTTGTTGTTATTTATGGGAAATGGCTAACAAATAAAGCCATAAAGAGCAAATGGATACGAGAGACAGAAAGAAATACGGCCCTTTCAAACCCATTTATCTTTCTCGCACATTCACACATTTTTCTCTAATGGACGTCTCTTTCCTGAAGTCATTTGAACCTGATGAGAGGAAAGAATGGCAGTTTCCTTTTGAATGGGAATGCCTCTGGTGCCACACCTTTGCATGGGTCAGATGCTTTTCCTTCCGCAAGGAATCCTAACAGGTTGAAGTCAGGATCTAGAATTTTTATCCTGTGCCGGCATTAGGTTCATTGTTTGGGTTCAACATGTCCAGACATCTATGGTTGGAGTTTGAAGATCCAGTCTGAAGAAAATTGTGTTTTTTGATGCTTTCAACATGTTCTTATAGCATTTTTATCATGATCGAGGAAATATATAAAAGGATCTAAGATTAGAATTGCATTTCTTGGAATTCTTTATTCAAGTTATGATGGATCAGAAGCAGATAAAAACCTGCAGTTTGAAAAAGCTTGAGTTTGTGACCTGATAACTGCCATGGATTGGCCAAAGTCTCCCTCCTCCTCTACAGTTTTGCAGACAAACTGATCTATTAACGTCTTTATGTTCCTCGCCTGGCTTGTCATATGACTCAAAACTGTATGGCTGCTTAGCCTTTTTTTTTTTTTTTTTGGCGCGCTAATGTTAGCTTGGAGTTGCGAGTGATTGTAAGCCTACAGGATGAACAAAACAATGCTGGGATTTTGAGGGTTACTTCTGCACCAACTGTCCTGCCCACAACCTAGAGACAATTTAAGAATTCCTGCCGCGCTTCATGAAATTTATGTCAAAAAACAAGTTTTTGGTTTTGGTGAAAACCTCCATAATTGAAAGACCACAAGGATACGACTGGGAACAACTGTTCAGTAGATAAAATATTGTCACAATAGGACTTTAACTTTAATTTGACACAAAATAGTAAAAAAATTACTTTTGTTTGTTTCTGTTGAGTGCATATATTTTTATTTTTTTCCTTATTTCCCGTAACCTGTGTGCTGCCTGTTTATTTAGAGGATATTTTGACAAATCACACCCACGTTTAGCATCATTACAGAATTTCTGGTGCAATAGTTATTTATGTTACTTATGGTGGCCCTGAAGTGCAAATCATGTCAGCAAATCAATTAACGCAAAGATCACAACAACTAAAAAAAGCACATACAAAATTTAAAAAAACAGTACTTAATTTTAAAAACAAGCAAAATTAAAAAAAACAAAATGTAAAAAACGTAAATGAAACATTTTGAAAAACAAAAATCATTTCCACAATCAGAAACAGGAAAAGGTAGACACTTTTGAGGCTTCGCTGATTGGAGGATGCATATCCAGTGTCGCCTCTTGTCAAATAACTTTCAGTTGAAATGATGGACGAGCATCCTCATCCAATGAGTGATTTTCTTGTTTTTGTAAAAATGAAAAAAAAGTTTTAAGCCAAAAATAATTTACAGAAATCAAATGAAATGTTGAAAAACGAATAACAGTTGGAAAAGGTAGGTATAATCGCACATTGCTGATTGGATGATAACATGATGATGCTGGATATCATCATTCAATCAGCAATATCCCATAGTACCTTCACCTTTTTATTTCTTTTTGTTTTTTAACATTTGGTTTCTGAAAATGTGTTGTATATACTGAAAATGTAATGCTGTTTTTTTTTTTAATATTTGCTGTGCTTTTTTAATTGTCGCTGGGATCTTTAAAACGTTTTTTTTTTTTTTGCACTGAGTGATTTGGTTGATGCTATTTGCATTTCAGGGTCACCACAAATAACCTTTCAAAACAGCAGCTAGACAATAGGCAAACCACAAAAAAAATTCTTAACAGCAGCCTAACAAGACTCCTAAAAGCTCAAAACACCAACCTAACTCAAGTCCCAATTTATGAATCTGACAGAGCTTCTGTAGGTTTCACTAAAATAAATCCAGTGAGGCAACCCAATTAAATCCACTAACACTGAAGTCACAGCGTCAAAGAAGACCACAGGGGTTCCCGCCTGCAGTTCATGTTATTGCGCCGCTTCTATATATTACATACAGACAGCAATGTGATTGAGGTTACCACAGTCATCTCATTATGAAAGGAATATAAGGTCTTTATTACATTGCTCTATTCTGGTTCATTTGAACTCGATTGGCTCTCTCATGCTGTTCAAATAGATTTCATTTAAATTCAGTTCAAAGTGTTTGTTCCCAATTTTACAGTCAACGTGTAAAAGTAGAGATGTGATTAAAAAAACATTACTGTTATTATGATATTAAAAAAAAAAAAGCAGAATTTTGTCGCCTACGGGTTAGAAAAAAATACAGTTCCACTTCCGACTTTTTAGACAAAATTCATGCATTTCAAATAATGCTAGAAAAGTGAAATATGAGGAAAGTTTTCCACATATTAAGTTGAAAATGATAATGAAAGCCGTTATTTCCTCTTTAGCTTCAGGTATTTAACAATAAAAAATAGTTTAATTAACTCTATAATGAATAAGAGATGAAAATAAATGGAGTCATAATGAAAACACCGGCTCCATTTCAAGGGCACTAAGAAAGTGAAAAGTAGGCTGTTGATGTTAAGCAACAATCGACAAGGAGGAAGACGGGACTCTGCTCCACTTCCTTCCCCTTGACTCTTGTGTCATTAATCATCTGAGGGATGTTATTAAGTAATGCTACTGCTGACATTAATTAGCAGCTAAAATAATCAAATCACTCCCACAACAATGACATCTTTAACTTGTAGATTAATAACAACAAAGGTCACATTACCATGTTTCATTAGGGACTTTGCTGTAAATGATATTTCAATTTAACTTGTGTTTGTTCAGGCAGATGACTGCGACTGATCGTTCCATTAAAGAAATGATGCTGATCACCTGGTCTGCCTCCTGCTGGGAGTGATCAGGCCCCATGCAGAGAGAGCGGTGGGGGGGTTTCTGTACAATGACAGCAGGATCAGACAAAAGGAGAGAAGTTAAGACCGTTCCTCAGACAAAACCGTCCCCCAAAACGTCCCCAAATTCCACCAGCGGCAAGCATTGAGAAAGAAAACCACAAAAGGGTTGAGGCTGGTGTTCAGAGTGATGCATTAAACCAACGTTTGTGGGTCATGCGTGGAGACGGTGAGAGGTGACAGTGGACAAAGCTTTTTGTGCAAATGCAAAGGAGATGACTGAAGACGGTTGTTAAAGATCTACTCCAATGAAAATAGTGTTTTTTGGTGTTTCTAACGTGTTATTTTAGCATTTTTTAGTGGAGGACATAAATAAAAGAGTTTTAGATTAAAACTCTGTTTCTGACTATTTGTTTATTTAATTTTGTCATGTTTGTGTGACGTATGTTTGAGTTTCATGCACTGCAAAGCAGGAACCTGCTAAAAAACGTTTTTTAAGCAGAGTCAGGACTGATTATCTTTTTACGTTTTTTCTGTTTAACAGACCACAGTGTTTATGTTTTTTGATTTACTGTAACTTTAACGGTTGAAAAGGTGCAGTATGTTAAAGATTTGTGTTTAAGCGTCACTGGTGACGCCTCAGTGATTAAATGAAAGCAATCAGGAGCAGACAAAAACACAGAAACAGCTTAGGTTTGTAACTGCCATGGGCGGGCCAAAGTCTCCCTTCGCCTCTCAAATTCTAAATCCTCCACTTGCAGACAAATAGATCCATTAACGTCTTCCTTTTCCATGTCACATGTTCCAAAATCCCACTGAGCGGACACCTTAATCATAGTTTTTCAGCAAATTTAGCAGCTGGCGACACAGTGGCATTTGTGATTGGAAGGCAGCAGTCACATTTATCCTCGCCGCTCGGTGACCACAGAGGGTTTAAGAAAAATTTTAAAGGGACCATACCATGATTTTCTTAAGCCTTTTAGAGTAAACCATATTAATATATATGATCGTATATTACCTGTTGGACACTAAAAACCTAATTATTTATGAAATATTATTCATATTTCGTGAGTTTTTTCCAAACAACTCGTTTCTTGAGGCTCCGCCTGCCGCTGCGTGCGACTGCCGCCCGTTCATGACGTCATCCCAGAGTTTTCGGCAGCGTGTCTGCATTTCTTCCACAAAAATAATCCAAACTTCATCAAAAATGGATACATATACCATATATCTGCCTTTATGTTGTGAACACTGGTTCACAACATAAATACACACAGCGTCTGCATAACTGTGCCCTAGTGGGTGGGGTGGGGGTGGGGGTGTGTGTCTTAAAGGAGCCCTATGTCTACAGTAACAAACGTGTTTGAGCTGGAATTTTTTGAAAACAGGACATAATTTGGAAGATATACGGTATTCTGAATCTAAAATGAAAGTTTTTTGCTGATCACCGCTAGCTCCGCGGAGAAATTGAATGTTGGTGATAGACTGGGGGCGGTGCTGGCAGAGCACGCTCTTCCTGAAAGGGGCAGTCCTACTCTGGGTATGGGAGGGGTTGCTGTTGAGAAAGCAGGTTTTTAGAGGTTTACTCAGATTTGCGAGAACGTATTAAATATCTTTATAATAAGGAATGAACAGTATAATGCACTTAAAAGCTCAAATAGTTGGTTTTTCATGGTGTAGCCCCTTTAATGTGACCTGAAGATTTTTTTTCCGTAAAATTTGACACAGGCACATTCCGAGTGGCAGTCCAATGACGGGCGGGGATGACGCCATTATGGAAACTGGCGACAGCTGGGCGGCTACAGGGCGGTGGCAGCCGCATCACCGGCCGGTTGCAGCTCTGATTGGACAATGTGTATATCTACCTGGCCTGATAGTCCAGGGGTTTCATAAATGTGGGACATTCTGTATGCCTGACTGCTGTTCGTGACCACACCAACAGTTTAAAAAAAAACAAAACATAAAAACTGGTGGCATGAAATCTTGAAGATTCTGCCATTGCCTTCCTGTCGCAGACGGGCAGTTTTGTTTGTGATCATGACACAAGCTGCCATCCATCTTAAAGCTGTACAGCTGGATAGCTACAATCTTGCCTTTTCTTTTCTTTTTCTTTTTTCTGCGCTAATGTTAGCTTGCACTAGTCAGGTCTATAAGCTAGCGGGAGGGAGTGCAAACAGGGTTGATGGACAAATACCCAAGACTAGCTTCTGCACCAACAGTCCTGCCCACAGCTCAGAGGTGATTGAGTTCCTAGTGAGCTCCTGCTGTTCTGCAGAAAATATATAATAATAATTAAAAAAAAAATGATACAGACTTTTTGATTTAACTAAAATCAACATAATCATAACTAAAAGACCACCAGGAAACATTTTACAATTGATAGAAATATAGTGGGAGTGGGACGTTAAAGCTCTCTAGGCAGAAGTGCTTTGTGGATATGAAATGATCAGTTCTTTGGATAACAGCTTGTTGTAAACTCCATCAACTCAGCCCTCTTTTTATATTTCAGCAGGTGGCGTGCTTCCATACTTTATTAATGTCATCTCAGCTTCTCAAATTGAACATAAAAGCAGTCTTTGACTATTGTGCTGTTCTATTTTTGAGCAGAAAGCTTTTAACTCAGACGCTAAATATTACAGTCTGCGTCAGAAAAACACAACTAAATATTATGAGTCTGTTTTCTTCAAACTGTTGAGCCCAGGAAGCAGAAAGCAATTGATAATGCTTCTAAATAACCCTTACTTCCCTCACAATTAGCAACAAAAGAATATTCTCAAGCAGCGCTTTTCTTTATTCCTCAATTTCTCAGGGAGAAGCGAGGACAGATTTCTGAAGAGCATTTATGTGTAGAACAAAACATGAAATTTTAAAGGGGCAGCAAATCTTTTCTTAAAGATGTTCTTTTCACTTTTTTCTGAAGTTTTTAACACCAGCTCTTAAAAGCCACTGTTCCACTTTCAGTGCAGATAAAAGGCAACATAAAACTTTTATATGATGTTGGCTATGACAATTTCTTCTCATTTTGCTTGTGAAGTTTAGTTATGCAGAAGATAGTATTGATCTGAAGAAGATTTTTACAGCCACAGGATCAAATTGTGCACCTTTAGTAAAGATAAGCTTTATCGGAAATTTTTTTTGTTTTTTTTTTAAAAAAAAGGGGATAGCAGTGATGGGAATGCTCTCATTCCAAAAAATCTCTTAAATACAAAAAAAACTGCTCTCTCACCTTGAGTTTCTCATAGCGATCAGTGAGGGCTGCCACTTGGTGATCTCGATGCCGGCCGACAAGTTTGCACAACGAACAGATCAGCTGCTCATCCGTCACACAGTACATGTTGACCTTCTCGTCCTCGTGCTCCAGACACATGATCCCTCGGAGGTGGGAATCCTGCAACGGCTCGATCAGCCGGTGGCCTGTGAAAGGCTTCTTGTTTGGGTGGGTGGCCTTGAGACACTCCTCGCAGTACGACACCTCACAGGTCACGCACGTCTTCACGGCGTTCTGCGGAGGGTCCTGCTCGCAGAACTGACACTGAACCTGGTCAGCGGGGGACGACATGGCTTTGTGTTCAGGGCCGGCTCGCTCGCGGCGAGTCTCGCTGGGGGAGTTGGGTCCACTCAAGGAGGCTTTCTGGTAGCGGTCGATGATGTTCTGCAGGGTCACGTTGCGTTTGAGTCCCTCTAGGCCCCTCTGGTTGAGGGAGATGACATAGCGACACGTCGGGCACTGAAAGGCGCTGATGGACTGAATTGGCTCACTGGGGGTGCAGTGGGAGACCAGGATTCGGTGGGCACAGTTGAAACAAAGGCTGTGAGCGCAGGGTAAGAGCAGCGGGTCCTCAAAAAGCTCCAGACAGATTGGACAGGTCAGCTCCGACTCCAGTGTTTCCATTTTCAGGAAAAACAAGGCAGGAATGTTGGCGAAATCCAGGGAAGCTGATCAGCTATCTGTGAAAAGGAGAATAAGTTAGACAACAATAAAGTACTTTATATATTAAATATGAATTTCTCTCTATTGAAAACATACCATTTTTACAATCAAATATCTAGGCTGTAACAATGTTTTACACACTAAAACTTGAAAATACCCAAAATTTAAGATGTTTTTAATCCAAATCAGAGGTTAAAATGCGTTTAATTTTTGTTGAGTTAACAATAAAAAAAGACATTTGGTGAAAATGAAACCCCTATGATCCAAAAAATTAGTATTGCTCCAAAAAGTATTCCAAAAATACATCCCAACATGAATAATACATAAAGTGGGTTAAATAAATAACACGAGAGTGAACTATGAAGACACATTGGGACTTTGAATACATAGAAAAAACAATAAATCAATTTACTTTCAATTGAAATTGAAAGTTTTGTTGGATTTGAGATTCACAATATAATTTTTTTTTTCAAACTTACTTTTAAAAAACAGATTTTAATTGAACAGAGGTGGGACTTTTACTATTAAACTAAAGTATTTACACATTAGAATCAAACTTAAAACCAGTGTTTTACCTGTACATAATACCAAACAAATATATACTAAAAAAAATAAATATTCAGTCTCAGTTGGGATGATTTTAGTTCACAAACAGTAGGTTATTCTATTAAACATTCTCAGGTCAGGAGGATGTAATATCTTATATAACTGATATTGATTTTTTTTAACAAATATTTTGACATCAAGAAAATTAGAAGCAAGTAGAGGAACAATGATGTAAAATCATGTGTCCTTAAAACAGATGCCCTGTGTAAGTTTGATAAACTAAAAGTTTTGTTCTTGATTTAGCACTGGAGCAGTCAGCGTGTGTTCTGCTCTACGCTGCAGCCCACGGCTGAGCGGGCCGGTTGGGACTGACAACTCAGCCAAGCAGAAGTGTATTGGATTGCTTGCTGATGGCTGGGGCTCCACAGCATCTCACACACTAAGCCTTTGTTCCTGGCCACTCAGACACCCCAGCTGCGAGTGGACTCACTGTGTTCACAGCGTCCCTCTATGTGAACTCTCTACTTTCACTCATTATGTGTGAAGAGGGCAAATGCTCATTATCAGGACAGTCGGGCTCAAGCAGCCTTTTGATGTTGCGAGGATCCAGCAATTACCTCTCGGGAAAAGACCTGGGTTTGTTCTTTCCTTTCTTTTCAGGCAGAAACTTGTGGTTGTTCTACTTGTCTACGCAAGAAAAGAATTGATTTTCTCTGGGAATGTGATGCAATTGTTGGCTTTTGTTTTTGTTACTTTTCTCTTTACACATTAAGAAACAAATTTTCCCGAGAACTGTTTCAGAAAATCAAAGATAGCCACTTCTTTCAACTCTTAAATAACTTCTATGACATGAAGATAGCTCATTTTTTTTAAAAAAAAAGTGTGCAATTCAAGTCAAACTACGCGATAAAGCTGTTCTTGTTAGACATTTTTTAAAAATAAATTTGTTTAAATATAAAATGCATTAAAAAAATCTTAAGCCAGTGGCCATAAAATGAATCTCATGTAGTCCACTCACAAAAAGCTTGTACAATAAGGCTGTGGCGAGATGCCACTGCAAACAGTAACATTACACATTCCTGAAAGCTTTCTCATTCATACACAGTTTACTTTACCCACCGATGGATTTCGCCCAACATAGCACTGCCGAGACATTTTTCCTGCAGGAAAACTTCAGACCTGAGTCATAAAAACATGTCTACAACTAATGCAACGGCACAGAACTCCAGCATGCTGTAGAGAAATGCATCCGAGCGGCACGAGTCTCCCAAACCACAAGAATCCTGCAGCTGAGCTGTCAAGCAGGCAAAAGATTGAGCAAGAGGTAGCAAGCACAACAGGAAAAGTTGCCCGACAATTCCAGGAAAGCCAGCTCCACCTATGCAGCAGGAGCTCTGGCCAGGACTGGAAGAAGAGGGGAGTGCAGACAACAGCAAGCAGCAGAGGGCGAGTCAAAACCAGCAAATTAGTGGAGGGAAGAGATTGTGCACATCCTCACATGGAGGTCAGTGTCCTGCCCATTCAGAAACTCAGTACATCAGGATCAGTTTCAGGCTTCCTCGTCTCACTGTCTCACTCATCACAATGCCATGAAATGATACTTTTTTCAGCACTTTCATCAGGTATTCAAAGAACTTGTGTTAGACCTGAGAAAAAGAAAGTTCTAGGTCAGACACAGATCAGCTTTCCTCCATTTAATAGAAAAAAGCTCCTGTCAGCAGCTCAAGATATAGATTATCACTTTACTGACTCTGAAGAAACTCTACCAAAAGATCACATATGGATCTAGAATCAACAGAGTATCATCTGAAACATCCACGTCTATCCCAGCTGGCACCATTGAGGGAGCCATCTGCTTACCGTGCGCTTCTATTCTCAGACGCATCCCCGCTGCGCTCCATTTCGATTCTCGTGTCATTCAAGGAGTCCCCAGAGAGACTCTCCAGCATCCGACACAGATACACACTGTAAATATTAAAGCATGCTAAAGTTCAGAGGAACCTGTGGGTACGAGCCGCAGAACGCAGCAGACAGATGTGACTGCCGGTGCCTGGGAGCTTCCTTTATCATCTCCTGGATGCAATTTAGTCTCACTGCTTTTGCAGTGCTTATCAATTTGAGCTGTCGGAAAACCATCAAAAAATACCTCTGTATTATGTGGAAAAAGAAATATGATCCTGAAAGAGATTTATGGGGAAACTTTGGAAGAAACTTCCAATTTCTCTTCACAGTTTTAGTGAAAGGCTTTCATGTGAACTGAATCTGACTTAGCAAGTGACATCCTGCTGGTGTATCATAGGAAGCATAAAACCTCACATTCAGGGGTTTGTGGTGTCCCATCGATAAAGTTTGATTATCTGTCAAGCTGTTGTGAGTCACATCAGCTGTCCAAACATATTAGAGTGCATCACTCATCACAGAAAAGTGCAATTAAAGCAAATTTTTTTTGCACTGAAAAGATGAACAGACGAGTGGTTTTAGGAGCCAGTCACTAAAATATATTTTGGATTTTTTTTTAGTCAATAAACTTGGAAAAAAGTCCCTAAAACATGTTTACCCTTACCAAAAAGTAGTAAACTTGCAGTTTCTATTATTAAGTATACGCATAGAGAATAGAAGAGTAGCGATTCATTTGAACAATGATTCGATTCAATAATTTGTGGTCGCTGACATCATTCATAGTCAGTATTGGTTCATTTTGAACGATCTAATTCATTGACCTAAAAACCAAAGAATGTCGGTGAAGTTTTCCAGATTCCTTGTATTTCTTTCGAGACAATCAAGTGTAAATTAAATATGTAAACAAGTAAAAAAGAATTAATGGCAAATCCAGTCACGTTTTAGTTTCACAAAGTTCAGCCAACTGTTGTTTTCCATATTAAAATAATAAAAATGGAACATTATTAAAACTTTATAACGAGCTGTATGGTCACATCTTTGCTAAATTTAGTGTTTCCACACATTGGACTGTAATGATGGTTGATCCATTTCTGCTGGCATCACATGTTTGCCGTGATGGTACTTGGTTGTTGTTAACACTAGTAAAATAAACTTAGCATACCTCAATCAAAATGTTGTTTTCTGAGATTGATCAAATCGATTTGCTTTATTTTAAACAACGTATGAAACGGTATAGGTCGATTCAAGTTGCAACTTGGAACCGATCGATCTGATTAGATCACGGGGAAAGAAATCGATAAGACGTTTGAAGTCGATCATTTTTTTATACTACAGACCATGTAGAGTAGGAAGTATACTAAATGAATATCTCTTACAATATATAGATAGTATTTAAAAAAGTAAAATTCAAATACTAACTCACTTTTATAGAGAATAAGCGGTACACGTAAAGTCCTACGCTAAATTTTTTGTCTATGGTAAAATGGATCTTTTAATCATAATCGTGCAGATTTTTATAAAAATTAAAACACCTGTGTCGATTTCTAAGACATATTTTCTGGAGAGCATCAGGAATTTTTTAGAAATTTTGGAAATATAGAAATTTTTTGAAATATTAGAAATTGTGGTTGGCTAACTGTTGGTGTAGAAGTTAGCCTCCACTAATTTCCCATCAACCCTTTGTTTACACCGTCTTTCAATAGCTTATAGGCCCTCACAACCTTGAGCTAACATTAGCGTAGCAAAAAAATATATATATATATCAGCGCTATCCAGTTGTACAATTATGAGCCAGATCAAGCGAGGATAAAAACGATGTTAATAAATCATTGTAAATTGTAGCAGAGAAGGGAGACTTTGGCCCCGCCCATGGCAGTCTCAGATTTATTTTTAAATTCTTTTAAATGTGTCTTCCATCATAAGAAAAATGCTACATTAACGTATTGAAAACACCAAAAACATGATTTCCATTGTGGGTCTTTAAATTGACACCTTTTTGCTGAGGGTAAGACCTATATTAAGTCAAAAATCACTTTGTGAAAGCACTGTATGTGTGTTTGAACAACTGCTTGAGGGGAAATTACCACCAAATGCTCTCTTTCTGTCCGTGAAAGTTAAAAGCTTGGACAGCTGATAAAATGCATCGTGGTCAATGTCTAACATGTGCGGTTTTGTTGAAATAAGTTGCAAAAAGTTGACTGTCCCGTTCTAAAAAGACAAACTTGGCAACTAACTTAACATTCAGAGCTTGACGAGGAAGTAATAGGTAATTTAGACATGAAACAATTACAGTGCCTCAGATATGAAGGCAATTTCCTGCACAAGCACTCTCTAATCCTTTTGGTTATGGTCTTTTATCATCCTTAATAATAGCTCTGAACCATGTTGGCTTTTGAGAGTCTGAAAGAGTGTGATTGCTCTTTGTCTTCTTTCCTGCGGCTGACACCTAACATATTTATCTGTAATCCGGTCTTCTCTGCGTAGCTGTGACCAAAGCGTGGCCGGTCGCAGCTTCCTGCAGCAGGCAGCTCTGCACGGCCCACTCAGGCCTAATGTGATTTACAGCTGCAGAGGCTCCAGCCAGCTGATTAGACTGACAAATCCACCTGATCTGCAGCTGCGCACATTACCCAGATTAGCCTAATGGAGCCTGGCCCTGAATAAAACAGCCACCAATGCTGCTGTATAAATTATTATGGAGGACAAGTTAATTACCAACCTAAACATCTTGGCGACTGGATTAAAAACACGTCTGTCAAATATGATGGCATGGAGGCGAGAAGCTGAATCAGAAGTTGTTGGTGCTTTAATTAAAGCCTGGCTTATGCATCCTTTCAGACAGAAACAAAAATGTGATTTTATTGTTTTTAATAGGCTTGTTTCCTGACTTCCTTGAGTTATTTTCCCCTAACTTTCATTGCTTGTTCTGTCTGCGCCTCACAGGTCATCCTGGTCTGCATCACCAGTTGCAATAAACTCTCATTTCCTCCCCACAGCTTGGCAGGAGACATCAACGGGAAAACACCGTATCCTTTCCACAACCACAGGAACTTCACAGAATGTGACTTTCCAAGCATGGAGCTGAAGACCAAACAGAGGAAGTCTATCTCTAAAGTAAAAACAGTTGAAATGCACACATTTGATCTCAACTTGCTTCTACTTTTACCACATTTTAGACTGGCTGTGCAGATTCTGTAGGAGGGTGCACTGAAAGACACTCAAAGAGTGACACCGTGTGGCCGCTTCATGTAACAGCACACAGGAAGCTTCACCTCAGAAACTTTAGTTCGAACTCATGAGGTGAGCATATTTCAAAAAAATCACTCCCACAAATGCATCTGCACCCAGATTCCTTCTGATCCTCCACTTAAACAAAAGCAGTGGCTCACTCGGTGTTGTAAAGACCTCCATATGCGTTGCCATGGTGACAGCTTGATATTTATTAGTCACACAAGTGATCAGAGGCAGTGCACCGGTGGGGAGATGTCGAACATTCCTTCTCACAAGGAAGAGTTACTAATTAATAAGTAAAACCTCAGGGTCTGCTTATGTTTCTGTTGCAGAAGAACAGATTTTTTTTTAACTTTTTGAAAGGTAAGGCTTTCAAGAACACAGCTAAAAAGCATGTTTTTACTTCTTTAACACAGGGGAAGCTTGTTTTTTTTTTTTTTTTTTTTTTTTTTAAAGATGTAACAAAGCTACTTTTTTGACTCTGGAAAATCCACTTTCTTCTGCTCTTTAATCAGAAGACTCCACTTTAGTCTTTTTTTCTTAGTCATTTAATCCCCCCAGGATTATACACAGTATAAAACACTAGGAAAAACCCTAACATCCAATGAGCTGACTAACAGATCCCTGCCTGGAAACGCAGAATGACTCACTGTTTAGTCGAAAAACACAGATATGCAGAAACATGATTCTAAGTTTAGGACTTACCTGCCTCATTGTTCCAGTCAAACAGAAGATAGAGGAAATCACCTGGTGATTATATTTCTATAAAAATGATCCAATGCAACTTTATGAACTAGAATCTGAGCCTGCAGGAGGGTCAAAACTTAAACTGTAAGATGCAGTAGGCTGCAGACTCCTCTGTAATCCAATGGTGTGAAAGGGGCTGAACTTTTGCTGGTCGGGTCCATCACTCAGGGGCTATCAGAGCATGACGTGCTGCCATAACTTTGAACAAAGCTCTGTTGTCGGGCTCGGAGCTCAAAACCGCAAAAAAATCATATTTTGGCTCGTGACTGTCCTCGGCTAACTTTTGGACTTGGAACCCTTTTAAAGCTTAAGGGGAAGTTCAATAAAATCAAATCAAACGTGGGATTTTTCTGTGACTCTCCGGAGAATGCCACTGTCAATAGAGTGGTGGAAATTCTATAACGGCTAAATTAACAGTCAATTGTTTCTGACGTTGAACAGTAATGACAAGAGACATGCTTAAAAAAACTGCTGTAGGCTGATAACTGTCAATAAAAAAAAATTCTTCTCTGAGCAATCACACGCCCTCAGTGTGGATTCAATCACTGAAATGGAAAGGAATGTAAGGAGTTTGTGCTGAAAGTTGCCTCAGATTGTTGTCAGCTGCTCACCAGTCCGCAGCTGCATGGAGATCACACCAAACACAAATAAGCACAGACGGACACAGCTGGCAACCCAACAAAAAGACTCTTTAGATGAAGTCTGATCAGTTTCTCACCTCACTTTAAAACCATCATCTCCACCATTTGAATTCTATGTCTTTGAAAGGCAAATGCCTCCACAGCTCATGAGACGTGGCTTCAAAGCTCCTTGAGTTTCAGTTTGGCCTGCAGCATTCAAAAGAGTTGGAAAAGAAATCCGAGAGAAAAGGAAAACAAATGAGATTGTAAGGTGTGGTTTGACAGATAACATAACCATGCTAATTTCTTGCAGAGGCGCCAATGCGCATGCAGCTATGAGGCCAGCATGGAAACTCGTGCAGCAATGCGTGAAAATATGTCAATTGCAGTGAAAATAAAGGGATTTAACACTATTAATTTGAAGCAAGTGTGGGAAAATACTGACAATTTAAAAAAAAAATAGTGCAAATAAGAACATTTCAGCAGACTTTCTAAACGATTTGGAGTTTGCCTTACCTTACCTCAAAGTCTGTGAATCCGCAGCCAGAGTGACACATAAATGAAGAAGAGAGATTTCATAAAAAAAAGTGCCAGCTATCTTCATAAGCCTCCTTTTACCTCTTACTTTCTGTCTGGGTTCTGCTGCTTCATCTGCCTCCCTGCTATCTCTAAAATTCTCCTCGCACAGCCTCCTCTTCTCTAATCCTCTCAAAAGGAAGCAGAAAGGGTTCCAAATGGTTCGACCAGGCGTTGACTTCTCATGCCTTTCCCTCTTTGTATTATTTTTTTGGCTGGGATCATTAACTTAGTCCCATGAGAAAATGAGGAGGTAAATAGCCCCCTTTTTGTTGTATATGTGTGTGTGTGTGTGCGTGGGGGGTCCAGGGGGGCTGTCAATCACATTTGATGATGAGGTGAGGGGCTGCTTAAGGAAGACCCCCTGATTGGTCACCGAGGACCAGAGGTACCCCTCTCTGAGAAGCCATGCAAAGGTTACATGCACATCTATAATAGGCTTTTACACTTTACTAATTTACAAAAAATACACAAACAAAGCAGTAATCAGATTACAGCAAACGTCAGCTTCATGCAAACAGATTTAAGAATAAGGTATTATTGTTGGGAATGTGCAACCCCATAAATGCTGCGGTCAACTTGACTGATCTCTAAATGACTCTTTGGAACAATCTGGACCCTCAGCAGGGGGACTGTGAAGAAAGCATAAAGCTTTGGTTGCCATGGCGCTGTGGCACGAGCAGTGATGCATTTTGGCGCCCAAGCCAAATGCCACTCTAATCTTTTCACTGGCAAACCCTCAGCTCTCTCTTCACAGCTTGTTTGTTTCTCAGTCAAGCCTACTGGCGTCTCTCACAACACACTTCCCTCCAAACGGCCAGCGCCAATCTAGAGTCTTCTGCCTTTCGCGAGAAAATGCGAGGAGACTTTAACCTGAAAGAGATTCCGTTGGCTTTGCTTTGGCCACAACATTTCAGTATAAAGACAAACTGCAGAATCAAACGCCCATGCTTTGGTTCACCCTGCAATCATTAGCGCCGCACTAATGGATTTGTGAACAGCACAACCCAAATCCATTTTCCATGTAAAACACACAAACAGCAAAGCTGCATGATTCTCCCATCAGTCCTTAAAATGTACACCTCCTTCCTTGTAATTTTCATCAGCAAGAAAATCAAAAGGGAATTGCTGCAGCCTGTGCCCAAGGCCATTTAGCATCCATAAATTGTCTGCCTCGGTGTATTGCTCTTACTCGGAGATTCATTTCACTGCAATAGGATGTCATAAAACTTACATTTACATGGACTCTATAGAGTCACCCTGGCGTAAGAAGCCAATGAAAAGAGTCCGCCGCTCTTAGGTCAATCCAAAGTCACGCCCTTCCTTGAACTGTAATAAACATCAGATGGGAAAAAATGGTCTGCTTCTGTTTTTATCATCTATAAAAGACAATTTGTCTGGGTTGTGGTTTAAGCAGCTGTCCCCACCTCGTCTCCTGGAAACAGAATTTGGTCCAGGATTAGATTTGCAGAAGCGATGCGGCTTTTGAACCCTTGAAATTGTCTGTAGAAATGTATTTTGCATTTAAAGTCTCACTCCAACTACATTTTTATTTATTGTAAAATCATCCCCAGTTGTCTTTAAATAACGATTATGGAGTTTTTATCTAAAATCAAACAGTCAGTGTTGGTTTTTTGTTACATATTTTGTGCAGGAGCTCATTAGAAATTCTCATGTGGGTTGTGGGCGGCACTGTTCGAGTAAACCTACATTGATATCCCAGCATTCCTTTGTTTGAACTCTCCCCCGAATCTCTCGCTTATATGCCCCCATGACCCCAATCTAACACATTAGTGGTGCAATAAAAATGGCGAGCAATTTCTGAGCTATCCAGCCGCACTGTTTAGATCAGGGGTATCAAACTCCTTTTGGGTCGGGGTCCACATTCAACCCGTCTGATCTCAGTTGAAGAAATAATCCCTAAACAACCTGGCAGCTTAATCACTTTAAGAGATATTATTATTATTTTAACAACATTTTGGTCATTGTTGTGTCACACCTGATCATTTTTACAGCAACTTAACAGCGGTAAGGCTGGCAGGACGTGGCACACCCTTGCAGAGGTATTTCTTGATTTCTTTTTATCCTGGTATTTCTTTTCCTCTGCTTCCCCTAGTGGCTGAACTGTGCATTGCACCAATGACTTCATGTAATCATAATTTGCCACAGAAATATGCAACAAACGTGCTTTTTTTAAAATATCCTTTTTTTTCTCTGTATGACTGGGTCGGATTAAACCATCTGGAGGGCCATAAGCGGCCCGCGGGCCTAATGTTTGACAGCTCAGATGAGGAAAATGAAGACGTTGATGGATGTATTTGTCTGCAAGTGGAGGATTTAGTATTGGAAGTTGCTGAGCTTCTTCAAACCCTCGGTTCCTGATCCATCAAGATTGTAATAAATAATTTTATAAATGTCCTCCATCATGCAAAAAATGCAACAAGAACATCTTAAAAACACCAGAAGACAAGATATAATTAGAGCGTTTCTTTGATTTCTGTTAATTAGTCAATTAAAAAAAACATTGTTTACATTGTTTACATTAATCATTTTGTTATAAACAAACACAAAGATTTGTTAAATTGAGCGCCACTTCTAACAAAGGATGTTCATGTTTCTGTGTGAGTGGTGGTGAAGATGCTGATATTTGAAAAAATGACCTCAAGGCAAAACATTGTATTGTACTGTACATCCCAGAATCCTGCCTTATCAATAAATAACAGCACTGTCACAACAATTATTCCAGACAAATGAATATTCATTCCCATTAAATAAGGCCGTGTGCTGCCTGAGGCAGTTCTTATGGTGACGGCTGGGACATCAAGCTGCATTAGTGGGAGGAAAGGCCTAAAAAAGGGCCAGGCACACCCTTCTGCAAGAAGCTGCAGCAAAACACATTTAATTTATTCTTATGTAATTTGGATCAGAAAGAAATTATACTTTTTTTTATTATGGAGGCGAAACAAAACATCTTTAAGATTTTGTAGGATTTTAGTTTAATGCTTTGGCTGAATCCAAATACAGATTTCCGGCACTCGGATAAATAGATTTCAAACTACACAATCCATACATATCAGATATTCACTTTTGGCAAAGCTGAAGGACAAGCTGCATCACACCAACCAGAGGTAAACAACTGGAAGTTTCTAGGACATGTCAAGAGAAAAAAACATTGAAATTGACTTACATGACAAGATCCAAAGTGATCTTCTGAACCATAGGTGCAAAAATGTCACTCTTATTGACAGCTGATGCCTCTGCTCCACGTGGACGGGAGAACAAACAAAACACACAGTAGCATCCTGGCTGGTCTCTTTCCCTCACTGCCAAAGCTCCCCACCCAACTGCACACTCATGCGAGCATAAATCATGCCCAAGCAGCGTCACTTCCACTGGGCCGTTTCATGAAGACTGTTTCCATTAAGGCTTTGGACCCGTCAGCCTCCCCCTTCTGGGGTTGAGCGGCAACCCCTGACTCCCCACCCTCTCAGCGGTAAGACAAAGGGGTAACAAATGGAGAGACAAAGTGTGGGGGGGTGGGTTGCATCAACCTCAGGGACCAAATTTTGATGAGTTTCTAACTACACGGGCAGGCCTCAAACAGATGGGACCAGTCTCCAGGGCAATGGGGCATTGTCACATTTTATATACAGCTCTGTGCATCCTTTCTTCATCCCTCCACTCCGTTTGTGAGACAAAGCGGATCACAGATCACTTACAGATCAGAATCTAAAGGTGTGTGCTTAATTGAGTTATTGTGTGCTTTTTTTGGAGTAAAAGATAGGAGCAGTCATGATTTTTCTCACCTGGATTGTGCAAAGTCTTCCTCACTTTACTTACATTAGGATGAAAGTGTCTGCACCCTCAGATTGGGACAAAAAAAATCCTATTGTGTTCAATCTAATAGTTTGTTACCCATTTTTAAGCAACACTATCAGTCAGATGAATGTGCACAACAAACGAACACACACTGCCATTTATCTTCCCCCTTTAAGAGAGTGGTGCCTTTTAGCACAAGAGCGGGAATCCATCCGTCTTCATTGTTGGAGCGTTTTATCACATTCTGCAGGGTCACGTCAGACATCAGCCAGTGTCTGCATGTATTTACTGGGCCTCATGATTAGCTGGCACAGCCTGCAGAGCTGTTGTGGGCAGTGACCTGACATTGATTCCTTTCCTCTAGTAATGATGTGTCCTGGTTCTGCTACCAGCAGAATCAGCTGTCACTGCTGTTCTCCACTGTTTCTACTGTCACACTGACCCCCTATATGCTCTGAGTTTAAGCTGAATTTGCCTCATTTTGATATTTTCATGTGAAAGTCCCACTGCAATCTATTTTAAAGTGCTTCCAGTGGTTTTTTAATTAGGATAATGCTATTTTTGGCCAAAATAATAAAAAAAAAAGGTGTCATTTTCTAGGACATCGTTTCTGCAGAGCGACAGTTATTCATTGGAAATTCCCCTCTAAGTTTCGGCTGGAGGATTGGTAACCCCTCCCCGTTTCCCATCATCCATCAGTGAGAGCTTTCTTTTCTCTTGCTGGCTTCCAGTTCCTCACATCCCCAACTTTACATCTCCTGTGCAACATCAATGACAAGCAATATTGGAGCTTTCCAGCTGTACGGTTAAGAGCCAGATGCCAGACTGGGCGAGGAAAATGAGGACGTACACGGATCTGTTCATCTGGATTGGATGTACGGAGCTTGTTTAGACCATCACTAAAAAGCTTTTTTTAACCATATTTTTTGTCTGAACCTGATTTACAACAATTTTGATAAAGAAATCCTCAGAAATACAATTCTGAGCTTCATTTTTCCTTTATTTACATCAGGAAAATGCCAGAAGAACCTGTTAAAAACACAAAAAATACAATTTCAAATATATTTCGCTGTTATTTTAATGAAAAAGTTCAAATGAAAAAGGCCACATTCACTTATTTACTGATACAGATAGGTAAGTGTTTAAAACAACAGTCTGAAACCCTTAAAGACTCACTACAATAAAAATGAACCGTAACATTTGCATTCTTTATTCAAATCATTGTGAATCAGGAGCAGATGGACAAATGCCATTGGAAACTGGCCACAAGCTCCTGGCTCCATTCCATTCTGATGCATCAACTTGCAGACAAATGGATCCATGTATGTTTTTGTTTTTCACGTCTGTTCGGCTCCGGTAATGCTCGCTGTTTTTGTGGCATCGGTAATGTTAAGCTGGAGGTGTGGTGGGTTGTAAGCTACAAGAAGAACATGTAAACAGATGGATGATGGGAAATGAGGTGCAACTTAGAGGTGAATTTCTGATTAACTCATGTTGCTCTGCAGAACACATTTTTTTTAATTGGCCAAAATCAGCACATTCATAACTAAGAGACCACTAGGAAAACTTTTAAATTAGATCAAAAGAAACAAATTCTTGAGGAGGCTTTAGAAAGAAATAAAAATGTTGTGTTTGGTCCACACCACATCTGCGTTCCCTTACTGCAGTGGCTTTTTTTTTTTTCTTTTGAGGACAAGAAGGCAAGAAAAAAACTGTATCCCAGAGAAGCGGAGAGTGGTGAACTCCTGCTGCATTCTTTTGCTGCTTGGAGGAGTCTGTAATTGCTTCCAGCTCCGGCAGGAAGTGCTGCAGAAGCGCAGTGTCATATTTACTGCGAACGATCTGATCTTATCACAGATAGGGCCGATGCAGCCCACTCTACCCAGGCTGAAAACTGGCTCAGCAGCCCTGAAACTAAACTAATGCTGAACTGTGTTATTAAAGATGCCACGCTTTCAGAGCTGTTCATTTTTCCAATAAAGGATGTTTCGTGTCCTTTCTTCTTTGACTTGAGACGGGTTCCCAATTCTCATATCTCAACAAGATTGCTGGAGATTGAAACATCCACCGCGGTGGGCTGTTTCCACATGTCCAGGGAGACTGGTAGAAGCCAAAGGCAGAAGCCCAGATGTTTGAATCTGGGTCATCTGAGTGCAGGCTAAGGGGTTGTTTGTGTATCCAAACCCGCTCAGTCTGAGGCATTTTTGATGCTCCTGTTTCTATTTCATCTTATCAAAGGTCTTAAAGACAGCCCTGTAAGTTTAAAGCAAAATCTATGTTTCACATATTCTGTCATGATTGTTGACCTAGTGTGGAATCATCATCATCAAGGCATTCCTTCATGACAGCTCAGATACATTCCACATATCTGGGACATTCTCAGGGAACACATTTGCAGAGGCAACCCTCCTTAAAGGCAGCAGACACACATGGCCTGAATAACCAAAATATTTCATTACACTGACAGGATTTAATTTTCAGAAAACATACCTCCAGAACTACACTGTAGAAGTACGAACACAACCTCAGAAGACCTAATTTTCATGTTTGGACAATCCAGAATCAACTTGCAGCTTGTCAAAATACCCCATCCCGGAGAACTCACAGCTGCTGAAGGAGCAGTTCATCAAGAGGAAACATGTTTTCAATTAGTCAGAGTGACTCCTGAAGAAAAAAAGGATCTAAAGATCAACAGGAAGGTGGGGTTACCTTCAAACAACAAATCAGAAATGAATTCTAAAAATGTTCACTTTGCAAAGAAAGTATTCCTTCTAAAAGATATGTTAATCAGACCAGATACAAATACAATCAAAAGAAAAAACAAGTGAGTTACCCAGAGCTCTAGCTCTTGCTTTCCCACCACAGGAAAGGAAAGCTTCTCATTTAAAACCA
Organism: Oryzias javanicus; assembly: GCA_003999625.1. NCBI lineage: Eukaryota > Metazoa > Chordata > Actinopteri > Beloniformes > Adrianichthyidae > Oryzias > Oryzias javanicus. The sequence continues at coordinate 9,903,812 of CM012457.1, read as the reverse complement.
TAAACAATTTTTAAAGGTACACAAAACAGAGTATTTTATTATACTTTGAGAAAGTTATGGTAAATGTTTTCCAGATGAAATGATTCCGCTTGCAGCTGGTTTATGAGGAGTCTGATGGAACAGAGCTGTACTCAGCTGTCAGCACATGTCATGCATGTGCAAACAAGAATGTGTTATCAAGACAATATGTATGGCTCCAACTTCCAAAAAAAAAAAAAATTACAAACAGGGGCAGATGTACTGTTAGGCAAAGGTAGGCAACCGCCTGGGGCCCCCAACAATTTTGGGGGGCCCTAAAATAATTCTCATGGCCATCATTTGATTAAATCTTAACAAAAAATAAATAAAAATGACATAAGAACACTCATGTGAAAGTGCTTCATACCTTCTACAAAAATTGAATGTTTCACCAATAGCAGGTTAGTTCTGGCTCACTACTTAGTGCATTTGACATTTTGTAGTGTTGTCCAAATCTACAATTCCATAATCGAGTGACCTAGAAATTTCCCAGAAGTCTTTGCAAAAAAACCTTGTTCATCAATGCTCCCCACATTAGCGAATATAGACCACAATAGATTGCAGTCGAACAATTTTGCAAAAAATACATGTTTATAAGTTATTTTTAAAATAAAGCTTCCACATTTTCATCATGCGAACCCAGTGGAGTCACAAATAGACATTGTTGAATATACGTATTAATTAGACTTTTACTTTGTGAAATCTGTGATGTTTCAGGCTTTTAAAAATAAGAAAGAAAAGTAGCAAGCATTGCGTCCAAATTGCTTTTAAAATCCTGGGCAATGAAGTCCTACATTAAATAACTTTTTAATACTTAAAGATTAAGGTTTACATTTTACAATATCTATTTGTGGCTCCACTGTTCTAATGATGAAAATGTGGACGTTCTATATTACATATTTCTATATTTTTCATATTTTTATATTACATAAAAAAAAAATTGCAAATATTGTTTGACTGCAACGCATTGCTGTCTATATTCGTCAATTTAGTGAGGATCGATGCACACTGGTTTTTCATAAAGACTTCTGGGAAATCTCTAGGGGACTCAATTTTGGAAATGTAGATTTGGACAGCACAACAAAATGGCAAACAAATTATATGCTGCACTATATAGTATGTTTTTAAGGAATTCCGACTACTTTTAGTAGTTAGAAATCAGGGTGGAGATTTGAAAATTAGCCTCTTTCAAGAGTTAAAAAAAAGGTACCAGTTATTAACTAGCTTTGAAAAAAAATGAAAAAGCAAACATATTGTTTCTACGCTTACAAAAGTGCAGGAAGAGAAACAAAGCAGGAAAAAGAAGAACAGAGTCAAAGGAACTCAAAGAAAAATAACGAGAGTCAAGAATGAGAAGACGAGAGGAAAGGCAAAATGTGGGGCAGAAAATAGTCATTTTTAAGAAAAGGATTATCATTTTTTTTAAAGCCACTCCATGTATTTTTCTTTTTTTTTTATCCATTATTCAAATATCTTTGTGTGTTTTGGCTTCTTTGTAAAAACTTTACAAATTAAACATGTTGTTGATTGGATTAAAAAAAAGAAAAGATTAATAAGAGCACTATTGTCCGCCCTGGGCCCCCAAACTGCTAAGTCCGCCACTGCCACAAAGGTACACTCCCCCAGTTTTTGTAGGTGTTTATCCATATATTTTTGCCTGCTATATCATATATTTGGATCCGTCATTAAGCTCCATTTCAAGATGCATTAGAAGTCTTTGATCAGCCTGAACAGAAAAGCCGAACTGATCTTACCTTCTTCTCCATGGCTGTGAAGGTTTGTGTGTCTCTCTGCTGAAAATAAAAGAGACTAAAACAGAGTACCATTTTCAGACAGCTTATAATTCCCTGGAGGTAGGACAGACAGGAGACAGAGGAGTGAAGGTGTTCTGTCTGTAGGTACACACTTCTTTGGTGGAGTTCGCTTTCACACTCACACAGCCCTGACACACACTTCTCCTTCATCTGCTTTACAGGTTTATACAGGAGAATGAGAGGAGGAACTAATCCTGCCGTAAGCTGTCACTGAAAGGAAGTAGAAAGCTGTTTGTCATCCACAGAGGTTAATACTAAAATCTGCCAAAAAAAGAAGGTATTCCACCTGTTTTGACTCATCTTAGGCAGTGACGATGCTAGTTAATCTTGTGTTGGTGCAGAAAGTCTGAATTTAACCCGAAGTAGGACCTTTTTGAGAATTTTGTACAACTTTATAAATTGCTCTGACAATTTATCTGTGAAACGATGCTTAAAATCCATATTTTTAATACAACCCCAGCTTTTTTTTATTATAGATATTCTCTCATTATCTCCAAAACGATCCAAAATAACCTGAATCTGTACAAATAAAAATCATTCCAAAGGGTTAAATTTGGTCTTTTTGATACAAAAATAACATACATTGAGATTAAACTTTTTTTTTTGCTTTTATATAAAAAAAATGAAAGTATAAAGATGCAATAACAATATATAAATCCAAAAAAATGGCAAAGACTACATCCAGACATTATGAAAAATGACTTAAAATAACTAATGATCCTCACCAATGAAAACAGATTTTTCTGTGTGTGGTTTTAACATAATTTTGTTACCTTTTTTCCACCGATGAAGGACTCATCTAAAGGAAATTAAAATGAAAACTGCATTTCTGGGTATTTATTCATAATTGTGGTAAATTGGGAGTAGGTGAAAAAATGCTGTTGCTACGTACAAACTACAGTTAGAATTGAAGCAAAAGAATCAGTTTCCAGGAAACAATCAAAGTGCCCATCACTAGCACAAGCATGGGATCATTCAAGAAGAAACTTGAGTTTTCAGGGTCCAGACAAGGGTCAGGGCAGGCAGCAGGAAAGCAGACATAAAGCAGGGTCAGAAACAGAAGATCAGGTCCAGACAGAAACGCTCAGTAATGCAGGCAAGGAGGCACAAATAATACTTCGCACTGAGTGAAGCTTTGTGTCGTGTTTAAGTGTCCTGTGGATGATTGGCAAATGAGAGACAGCTGAGCAGCATCTGGAGATGACTTGACGTGACCTTCGGTGAACAGAAAGGGAGACAAAGCGCTGACTCTTGATCCCGCCCACAATTGAGAGGTGAATTTCTATTGAACTACTTCTGCTCTGCAGAAACCATGTCCTTCAAAATCGACCATTTTTTTTGGAAAGACATTTGGGAACTTTAAAAATTTAGAAGGATTTATCCTAAGGAGTGTCTTAAAATAACCTTTGTTATCTTCATTTTAAACCTTTACCTTGCATTTTCAAAGAAAAAAACTACACTTATGGCACTCCTCCATTATTCTTACATCATTTAAAATGGCCGATTTGATTGGCAACCTCACTGGTGGGTGCTCAGATTGCTACGGGTTCAAGTGTGACTCGAAGTCTGGCCCCTTTTTATTTTATATTTTAGGTTTGTTGTTTTATTACAGACTAATAATGTTTGGGACTCACAGCAGTCAGACAAAAACATTTAAGGTTATGGGGGAAAAAATATTAGGCAGAAGAGAATTGGTTTTCTCCACCCTTATGAGAATTCATCCTGCAAGACAGATGAGTCAGTGGGAAAACAATTCTCCGCTTGTTATAATGAGATCATATCTGAGAAATTGGGTGTAGATCCCTCAAGTGCAAAAGCACAATGTTTCAGCCAAATAGGACCTTTTTTTTCAGGATTTTTAACGTAAATTATTGCATGTTATTAGCTGTGAAAGACATCCAGGAGCTTTAGGGAAAGGTACCCTGGGAGAACAGGTGACCTAACCTGAAAACACATTTTAAAATGACTTCATTTATACCCTGCAGTTTTGTCTGCAAACAAGTTTTGGAAACAGGCTTGTGACACGTGTTGTGAAATCAGATAACCCTGCCTGCAGGTTGTTTTGAACGCAGAAAACGCAGTTAAAAACCATTTTATTACTAAATAATAGTACAAGATGGGAAGCAGTAATTTAGGTTATGCATCGTGAGCAAAAACCTCTTGAGGACAATTAATTATGAAAACTAGACATCTGTCTAAAGCAGATGTCACCTTAATGTCATCTTGATTTTGGATGCTCCGTTAATCCAGGAAAACAAGCGGCTGCAGCAGAGCTCCTTCTCTCCAGCGCCTCAGACAACATTCCTTCCTGCCATTGTTTGCCAACCTCTGGGAGTTGAATGAAAAAGCTGCCGGAGGGGCGCACACGACATTTGAACATCCAAAAACTCTGATCTAATTTCAGTTCTAAATCAAAGACAAACATGTTTGTTTTCAATAAAGCATGAAGTGAAGCTGTTGCAAAGGATTTTAAACTGAAACCCACTGTACATGCAAAATCCTCCCACATTTCATGTAGCAACTTGTTTCAACATTTTAGACGATTAATATGCACAACATTAATATAACAAGTAATGACAGATTAAAACCATGATTTTTATGTGAAAATTGATCTTTAATATTAATTGAATTGAACTTTAATGATGTCACCATGTGTTTAATGGTAGTAAGTAGCAACAGAAACTCCAGAATCAATCGAAATAAGCTAAACAAACATGTAAATAAATAAATATATACATTTAAAAAAGAATACGTTTGGATAATTTAGTCATACAGAGGAGTTGTTGAATTAACAATGTGCTTTTTATTCTTTAAAAAAGTACATTGATATATTTTTTATTTGTCTCTACGAGGAAATAGCAGTTGAAGTTTGAACTTGTTTTGAACTCAAGTCTTGTTCGGTCTTGCTTAATGTTAAATTATTTAAATTACAGTTTCCCAACAAATGTTAAAAACTAAATGAGGGGTCATTATTTTTAATTGAGATCGTTAGACATTTGAATACTTTTGAACTTGTGAGAAGCGATAAAATAACTGAAACATTTTATTTTGACCAAGCGGAGATATACTTTCTGTTGAGAAAAAGGAAAAGGGAAAGGATCTGTTTATCTGCTTTCTCGTGTTTTTTTCTATAAGTTCTATCCGCATGGGGGGAAAATAAGTCTGGTTTGATAAGAGGGGACTTTCACACCTGTTGAGGTGGGATGATTATACCTTTGTGATTCCTTTGGGCATGAAGAGTTGCTTGACTTCAGCAAATTTCCAGCAGGTCATCAATATACGAGCTTGTGAGGAGACTTTAAAGCCGTCAAAGAAGCAGATGTGCAGGAGCAGCTCTGAGGGTGGAGTGGTGAAAGGAATCAGGAAGAAGCTCATTTATAAATTAGAGGTGAAAAAATCCCACCTAAAACACATTGTTCTAATTGCTCGTTTTTACCCTTCCGCTCTGTTTTTGAGAGTAAAAAATGACTTTAAAGGATTTTAGTTAAATGTGATGTTCCTACAGATCCCAGAACATTACATCAAATAAAAATGTTTCCTTAAATAAGCAAATTGTGTGCACAGATTAGTATTTTTGGTGGACAAGTTAGCATTTTGTGTGGATAAATTAGCATTTTTTACACACAGTTTAGTATTTTATACAAACAAGTTAGCATTTTTTTGCATACAAGTTAGCATTTCATTTATAAGTGTAAATATTCAAACAAAAGAACGGTGTTTTATGTTGTTCTGAAAGAAATGACCATACAAATGGTACACTAACAAAGAAGCTGTTGGAACAGTTAAAGCATGGTCGGTCACATTTGAAATCTTTACTATTAATTATTTGTTTATTTTAACCTGATTTATCTTGCAGTTATAATGGTTTTATTTAATGTTTTGTTCATTTTCCTGGCAAATGTGAAAATGTTGTTATCGGTACGTGTTGTGTACTATCAATGTTTCTGTATGTGCAATATTTGTCAACAAAGTTTTAAGAAAATTGCATTTTGTGCACACAAATTAGGATTTTATGCACAGAAATGAGTATATCCAAGACTCAAGTTAGCATTTTCGATACACGTTAGCATTTCATATGCAGAAGTTTGCATTTTGTGCCCAAAAATGTACATGCACGCTGTTAGCATTTTGTGCACACAAGTTAGCATTCTAAAAAATGACTAACTTGTATGTTCAAATTATTATTTTGCACACACAATTAGCATTTTGTGCACACAAGTTAGCATTTTGTTTTCGCAAATTACTAATTTGTGAGCACAAATGAGCATTTTCTATGCAAAAATTGGTTTTCTGTGCTCACAAGTTAGTATTTTGTAACTACAAAATATTAACTTGTTGGCACAAATTGGCCTTACTAACTTGTGCAGACAGTTAGCATTTTGAACAATTTTTAATTTATTACGCAAAGCAGTATTTTGAGCACACTAAATACTTCTTTGAGGGAAGAATGTATTTATTTATTTATTTAGTCGTGTCCAGGGCTCTGTATGTCTCATCTGCAGCAGTTACAGTTTCTGTATCCAGAGTACACAGACGTTAACGAACCCAACCTACAAATTGTCAAGAGATTAAAAGATTAAACTTTGTTTTAGCTTGCTTCTGATTGGCTTTCCATAAAAAACCTGCCTGACAGTGTTGGTGGATCTCCGCACTAGTGGCACTTTCGTTTTTAAAACCATATGTCTGTTTGTCACACATATCTTCACATAACATCTGCTGTGAAATATCAGATCTCCCAGCATATGCCTGGTGATTCTTAAGTGGAGCACGTTTTCTACCAAGAATTAAAAGGAATCTGTGAGTGCACAGCTTTCCCACAACGCAGGTTTTCATGACAACAAGCCAGAGAAAAAAAAAAAAAGCAGCTGGTGGCTCTGAGTCCTGATGTTGTGGTGGAGTCATTTTTCAGCCACATGTTTTCCTGTGTTGCACAAGCCTGAAAAATGAACAAAGCTGCCTGTTGAGAGCTGCCTGTTAGTGAACTGAAATGTCCTTCCAACGTAATTTGAACCAGAATTTTTTTCATTGCCTGGACTTGCCAGAAAACTGACATAATGAGGTTGACTTCACTTGACCCACTATGCTGTTGTGTGCTCTGCTGTTTGTTCTGGGCGCGTCCTTAACCTGATAAACACAGGATTTTTTTTAAATTTATTATTTAAAAAAAATCTCAAAACTGGGACATTTGCATCTAAAAACACCAAAACCTTTAAACAAACACCAAACTTAAAGTATGTATACCTATTTAGCATGCTCTCTCTATTAAAAAAAAAAAAAACAATGTTTATCCAATTTTTACCTTCTGGAGCATAAGATGGAGCAGATGGCACCAAATGTGAGGACTTTTGGGGGTCTGCGTCAGAGGAATTCCTGCATGGCTCCATGCAGATTGTAGAAGACGTGAGCATATTAACATGACCAAAATCAATTGATTCGGCATATGGTGGAATCAAAATGAAAGAAGAAAAAGTCAAACTGCATTTGGAGCTTTATATCAAAAGGGATCATCTTCAGAATGAATAAGGTATACCTCTTCTCATTTGCTGCTGCATCTTCTAGTTTATTCACGAACTAGTCCCTTTTTTTTTAGAACTAATCTTGTTTTTATTTTGTTGTTTTTAAATCAACTTTTTGATCCATTTATGACTCTGTCTCTTGAAGGTTTCTTATATTGACTTTTGGATCTGACCACCTACTTACAGGCATTAATATTTCTTCTGCTGATGTCTTTGAGCATCTTTTCATCAGCGTATCGATTTCCTCCGTCTTCAATATTTTGTTGCAGTGCTGCTTACAAAAAGGCAAAGAAATCCTTATACAGACTTCAAATAGAAGACAAGACCATCACAGAATTTTAAACTATCAGTGCTACACATATTATTTTTGATGATGTTAGGTCAATGAGATCAAAACTGTTGAATATCCCTTAAATTAAAGGAGTAAGAACTATAAAATGCTTATTTATTATAATTTTTTATTTTAAAAATGTAAATAATGTGATTCTTACAACTTTAATGACCTCCGACAAAGTTTGACTCACACTGAGACTTGGTGACAAAATGTATGTTGCATGCCATTGCCATGGCAACCAATCTTATATCAAACAGAGCTCTTAAAACAGCATGTTTATCCTGCTTTTAAAAGGGAAAAAAACATTTCTCAAAACATGGTTTGATGCATGTTTTCTTCTTGAACATTTGCTATTTTGCTTATTATGCCCCTTCAGTCTGCAAGAACCAGACTCAAAGCCATTAAAAAAAATGACAGCAGATGATGATTCTGCACTGAAGAACAGGCCCATTAGAAAAAAAGTCAAAATTTGTCTCAGCATCGCCAGATTTTCTTTAAATAAGCAAGAAAAATAAAAAAAATAATAATCCGCCAGTGGGGTAAGAAAATGTTCTAAGAATTCTTATTTTAAGATAAAAAATATAGTCAAACTAAGATTATTTTGCAACCAAAAAACTTTCTTTATGAGATTTTTTTAATAAGACATTTTCTTTCCTAAAATTCAGTTTTTGCAATAACAAAAGACCAAAAGACATGCTCAAACCGCTCACATATGTTCTTGGATCTGTCTAAAACAAACCCAAACCCTTCAGAATGTGTTATTTATTCATCATCATGATCACCAAGTGTCCAGTTTAACATAAAAGCTTGATAAATGGACTGGAAACCAAGTTAAACAGCTCTTCTCAAGGGCTGCCATTTAAAGAGAAAAAAAAAAAAATCCTGTGATGCCAGAGTAGCGATGCCAACCGTTTTTGACCTTTTGGATCAAAGGTAAATCATCTACAACAGGGCTGCTCATTCCTGGTCCTCGAACCCACCCTGACTATTTTGATCTCCAAGCCGCCACCTGCTGATTGGCTCAGTCAGATGTCTCCACAATCTGATTGAAAGGACACACCTGGTCCAGGTAATCAGCAGCAAGCAGTACAGGGAGAGCTGGAAAACAGGCAGGGTGGTAGATCTTGAGGACCAGGAATGAGCAGCCCTGATCTACAAGAACCTTAAAAATCTCAAATCCAGCTGCCCAAGGTTTGAAGGCTTTGGATTAAAGCTGAAGAGCTTCTAACATTCCTACTTTACATTACCGCTAAAGACATTTATGAGGGATTATGATGGAAAAACCTAATCCAGGATGTTGTTTTGGAGCCGCACCAGACCGGAATGCCAAAAGGAGTCGAGCGTTCAAAGAAAACGCTTTGCCAAAACTATGTGCACCTGAATAAAACAATCACAACATGGTGGGGGTTTTATCATGATATGGGCCGCTTTGCTTTAAACATAACGAAGGCAAATGTTTTGTTACTTTTTGGATGTTGTGCTAAAATTACTTAAAAAAAAAAACGCTGGATGGTCCAAAAGTTTCTGGCAGGGCGTCCTGACCTAAATCCCCCAACTTCCCACCCCCAAAAATAACATTTAGACAGAGGTCAAATCTTGAGTTGCTAAAGGAATTAGTGGGAATTGAACAGCTTGACCCAAAGCTTTCATAAAATGACAGAAAATCCAGAGACGCCCCACAGAGATGTAAAAAAGAACAAGAAACAGCAAAAATCAGAAACCAAAGGAATAGTTTTTTTACTATTGGAAAATTATCTAAAGAGATATTCTGAGAAAAAAATAAGCTTGACGAGTAAAATGTTTGAAAAACTTTCTGTAATTAGATAAAGGTCCGTCAACTTGACTGTTTGTGAAATCGAAATTTCAGTCTCAGGGATTTCTAAAGTTAAAATCCATCGCTCTGCTGCAGCATACTAAGTAGTCCAGATTTGGAGCCTGGAATGACAGCCAAAGGACTGAGGCTTTGTAACATTTTATTTGAAAGTAATAGCGGATGACTAACACTTTTAATGAGCTCCACTGTGCTCTCTTTCCTCTGTAGAAACTTCTGTGTCAATCTTGTCCTTGAAACTGCAGGTACAGTTTTTTTTTTTTTTATTTTGGTTGCAACCTTGCTCTGTCCTCCATGCAGCTGCTGCTACTTTTAAGGAGTGGACTGTGGGAAAACAGTTCTCTATACCTGGAGATGATGTTTCCGTGAAAATACTCTATTTCTCTGCACTGGAAAAGGAGTTTTTTTTATATATATATATATATATATATAACATCTTAGCAATGGATCTGACAGATTTATTTTTCTCTGACCTTAAAAGATGTAACAATTGGCTTCTGTTTAAGAACCAAAGTAAAAATTAATAAATAAACAACTGAAGTGAGGCAGAGTTTTCTATTCTCTTTTCATTTTCTAGATGATAAATGAGGAGTTTGACTCAAAACGATGAGCTAATTTGAATGTTAAATCCCAAAAAAGAGTTATAAGTGGTCATTATCCTTGAAATGTAGTCACTCGTTTGATTTCATAGTAAATTGTAATTAAATATAAATAAAATATATAGAAATATATTGTAAGTTGTCCTAAATTCACCAAAAAAAACATGTTTGTGCTCTGAAAAAAGACATGCACAAAAGCGATCAAAAACGGCATTGGTTGATATTGAATCTTATCTATAAAAAATAAAAATATGTGTTTAAAAAAATGTATCAGAGAACTAAAGCTCACAAGACCTTCATCAGCAGTCTGAAAGGGAAAAAAAGACGAAACACAATGACCGTTTTCTGGTCTTATGCTGCCCTCTTGTGGCCACTTTAGGTAGTGACTCAATTCTAAAATTCAAACTAAAGTTTTTACTATTTAAACATTATTTGGCATATAGCTTATATGATGCATGTATAAACTTTGGTGTGTGTTACAAATACAATCAATCAGAGAAAAAAAGTAAAGGAATTCCATTCTATATTGGCATTTATTCAAATATTGAGACAATTATTGGGCAATACTTCAAACTAACCTGCTGCTGCTGAGGGTTTTGGAACTCATCTGTACAGTTTGAAGCAATTTTTTTTTTTTTATTATTATTTGAAACGACATGCTTTAGCCAGAAAAAAAAAACAATTTGAATAATCCAGTGAAGTAAAAGCAAAATATAACAGCTGGTTGAAGAATATGTTCAACATCCAATAATTGAATCTGAATTTAAAGACTTGCCTTTTACTAAAAATCCAACAAATTATAAACTGAACAAATTTAAACTTTTTTTTTTAGATTTGTGAAACATAAATCTTAAATGCTGGTCCAAATATGATTTAGAAACAAACAATCCCAGGGAATCTTCCTGCTCCGGGTAGGAAGGTCTGTCCGCAGCGGCTGCATCACAGTGTGAGCAGTGACTGATGCCTGCCCTTTTGCCATCCACACAAAGGTCAAGTCAGTGTGTGGTGCTGGCTGCCTAACAAATGAACTCCCTATACAGCCATCGGGATCAAAGGAAAGAGAGGAAAAGCTCAGAGCCGGCTCCAACACGCCAGAGGAGCATCGATTCAAAGCGAAAGCTGAAAATTGCAGCTCCACAGCAACACAACCATGAAGTTCAAGAGTCAGTTCACTCTAATAAGCGATATATTAGGCTGGGATTGCTTAAATAAAAGGCTGAGTTGAGTTTGAATTTTTTGATGAATCTTTTTTTATTGAATAGCAATAAAAATAGAAGTGGAAAACATGATTTTATTAAATACTGTAAAGATACAAAAATATATATCTGTAAGTATTTTCATCTCTACAAAAGGAATGGTTCACTGTAACAGCAAAAAGTGGTGGATAAGTGTAAAATAAATGTTTGATAGTTAATTGTATACAAACATAGGATCCAGTTTTAATATTACGGAGGAATAAACTGCAGCTTTTACAATGATGTGCCCATAAAAACTCATTTATAAGGTTAAAAGAAAGTGAGAAGCAGTATATTTACATTCAAAATACACAAACGTTCAAGTCTAATTTTGACATTCAAGTTTAAATAAAGTTTTTTGGCAAATCTCTATTTTTAAAACCCAATAAAATTAAGACTTGTTATTAAAAAATATTATATAAACAACTAAACATTCATGCAAAGTAGTTGGTCAAATATTTTCTTAGGATAAATGATGCTTTCTTAACAAAAAATGCCAGCATGGTGATTGAACGGGACAAGGCCTTTTCCCATCAGGGAAGTCAAACTAAGCTTTCAGGAACAGGTTCCTGCTTTTCTGAAGGCAGCATCTGCCAAACATGCCACTTGACTGGCGGACAGTTCGAGGTATCGGCGCCCTTTTCCTCTCCGGACCGAGAGTTGTCTGCGGTCCGGAGAGAGGGGCTCCGCCGGGACGCTGTTGGGATTTGGAGGTCGGGCTGATGGGTGGGAGAGATGGAAGTTTCTCTTGCAGGTCTGAAAGTGGGAAGTGGGGAACAACTATCCATCCTGTTCGTTAGGAAAGGACAAGCAGGGCGTCCTGTCCTTTGTGTCAAATTGTCTGAGCTCATAGCGCCCGATTGGCTGCAGTGGGAGTGATGTAAGGATGAGTCCTGCTGTCTCTGCTCTCTCTGGTCGTGAGGACCGCTGCTGCAGCGAGACACGGGGAGGTGTGGCCTGCACTCCAGAGCACCCAATGACGTTGGCGTTGGTCTGACGGAAAGCTTGTTGTTACCTTGGTGACAGCTCAGCCCCTCCGATGATCCAAATGAGTCACATTCTGATGCATCTCCGAGGGAGCCTGAAAAAAGTCATTCATTAAAGCCCAGCATTAATTTCACTTCTCAGGGCCATCTGGAACAACATTTAAATAAATAAATAAATATAGGGGCTGAGTTACCAGAAATGGGATGGGCGGGAAAATCCTTCCCACAAAATTCCTGCCAGGTTTCCCAGAAAGAGTCCGCTAAAGCTTCTGGGGGGAGAGAAAACGAACTAAGAGGATTGGACCCTTTTGGTTTAATACATGATCATATGATGAAAGTACAACACAAGCAAAGTCATGCCTCTCTTTTTAAGCTGACTTTTGTTTCCCTTTAGCCTCAGGAATAATCCAATCACACAAGAATTAAGATGTTTTTCATCTGCGATGCTCAAACGCTTCCAGAATGGAGGGATTCGGATCCTCTAATAGTTTCATTATAGTGTAACAATGAGATGTGAAAATGTTTGAACTAGAATTTAATACCTTTTAATAGATTCATGATCAACTTTATTTATCACCGCAGAGAAATTCTGTTGTTGAATCCGCATAATAATAAAGGAAATGCAAAAAATCAAAACTCTTAGAAATAAATGTCAGCGCGTAGCTGCAGAGATAAACTTTTATGTACAAGTACACACACAGATGACAGGAAAACTATGAAGTGGGTCAAAATTCAATGTTGGATTTTCTCTGTTATTACCTGTTTTTTACACTAGGTGTCCCAAGTGATCCTTGGTTTACCCCTTTACCCTGTTTGGTTGTTTTTCTGAAACTCTTAAGTTTTGCTGTTTTTCGTCACTCCATCCACTGATACTCAGAGTATCACTCCCATTGTCCAGCTGCTGTATCGGATTACTCCAGTTCCTCTCGTCACTTTGGACTTTTCTTTTCATTCATGATGGAAATTTTTCAGGTGACACGTTCCTGCTGGATCTTTGTTGTCTTATTAACTGTCAGACTCTCTGGCTGCTAAAACTCAACTTAGTAAAGAGGCTTTTTTTTGCCAGACTGTTCTGGATTGCAAAACCGTGGAATGATTCCAGAGCGTGAGGTCAAAGCAAACATCACCGAACTGCACTTATTTACGTCAGATGTGGAGTGTAAGGATCTTAGAGGACTTTGAAAGAATTTTAAAGAAAAAAAAGGACTCCCATGACTTAAAAATCACACGTCGTTTTAAAGTTTGAAGTTTGAGTTAAAGGTTTTGTTATTGCAGCAACAGTACAAACTTGTAAAACAAATTCATGAAAAGTTAAAATAGTGGAATTAAATGAATCAAAGTGAAAATCCCCTAAAAACAAGAGCAGGTTTGGACCATTGACTGTATATGAGAACTGGACAGACTGACAGTACCTGCTGGCTTCAAGAAATAAACAGCTGTTATTCAATCATTCTATTTGTCAGAACAGGTATTCTTGGTCTAACTGTTTTTAACATGTTTTTTGATAATCCCAAGTCTTTTTCCATGATATTTTGCCTGTAGTGCACGTTGGTTAAGTTATAAACTGATGTGGTGGGGGTGTGCACTTCCTGCTAGCTTACTCCGGATTGCCAAGACTGGTATATGAGGTCAAATTTGGTTAAAGTGAAGAAAAAAAAAAAAAAACAAAACAGATTATAACATTTGAAAAACAGACATTTCCAATTTCAAAATAAAATTGATAAATTAAAAACAAGACATTGTCAATAAATAAATAAAAAACAACTTGAAAACTGTTTTAAACTTGAAAGTACACATTGTAAACTTACAGTGGAGTTTTAGGGCCAGTTTACAAAATAAAAAATATTTTTTAAATTACGACTTTAAGCCTCGTAAATTTTCGAGAAAAGAGCTGTAAATGTTAAATTACAAGATTTATGATTTTAAAAGTCATAGGCTAAATCTTTCCAATTTAAAGTAATACATTTGTGAGAACAAAACCCTATAATAATTTTCATTTTTATTTTTAGTGGCCCTAATACTCTGTCATTAAAAACTTTTAAAAAATTATTGAAAAATTAAATTTGAAACTCAAAACTAAAAAAAAAAAAAAAAAAAAAGTAAAAAAACCCAAAAAACCCAAAAAACTTTAAACCTTGAACTTTAACCAAATGAAAATATGTGTATTAGTAGCAAATTATGTTTTGTTGTTTCAACTTTTTTGTTTATTTCTTTAATTGCTTTCAGTCCTCAATGAACTCAAAGTCCCTCCCTCAAGTAAAACTTGAAAAGTCTGTATTATAACTGTAAAATTCACTAAGAGTGAAGAAAGAAATAAGCAAAAACAGAAGTTGTTAGAAGTAGGCATTCATTTTTTATTTGATAACAATTTAATGGTTACGTTTTTTTAATTCAAGTTTCAAATTCACATTTTTTGGTAGAATTTGCAAATACTTCTTTCAAGATTACTTTTTATAATTTACAATTGTATCTTTATTTATTTTTTTCCAAAAAAAAATCCTTCATGTTTACAATGCGTTCTTTCAAGTTTAAAACTATTTAGATTTTTTTTTTCTCAAATTTATAATCTAGATTTTCATTAAATTTAAGCTGAACCTAATTGGAGCCAGAAGTAAGTCATTTCTACGAGTGGCGTCATCATCACTCCTTCCATATGGGGTAAGATAACTGTCAAAAAGAAACGTATTCATAAATAGTATTTTGTATTCATAAAAATACATTTGTATTCATAAATACAAAGTTGTGCATACATTTATATTTTGTGCACAACTTTAAAGAAAAAATATGAATACAACATTTAGTTTTAAATTTAACATGTCTCTTTTGCATACGACTTTTCTTCGTTTAGAATACGACTTTCCTTTGTCTTGAATACGAATTTCTCCTCTCTCAAAAATACGTCACGGGGTCACAGACTTATCCATCGAGTGCCGGAACATCGATTGATCCAGCTTTGCGTGTCTATTCATTTACAATAAAACATGAATTATATATATATTTTTTTTAATGATATTGATGCCATAACGGGAACATTATCTTGAAAACCAAAGCAGTTGACAATTTAATAAAACATAAAATAAAAAATACATCGATCTCCGACGCATTTTGGGGTTGTCAGCTGATTGTGTAAACAATGTAGCAGCGGATAGTTTATACCCAGAAGTGGTGATAAACAGCCCAAAGGGAGTTGCACACATGCCTGTCCAGTCATTAGGTGGAAAAGAAAATATGTCCGTAAAATTAGTTGAAAATAAGAGAATGATGACATTAAAAACAGCTAAGCTAACTCGGAGCCAGCCGACGTTGGTGCTGCATAAACAAACAAAGAAAACATAGGAAAAAAGTCAGTAGGATCAGAAAGCCCAACTTTCTTTCTGCTTCTGATCTTTCTTTTTTTTACTAAGGGTCGGAGTTAGACAGTTAGCCTTCTTTAGCTCCGAGTTAGCTTGGTTGATTGTGTCATTCCCATCCTTTTTCAAGCGGCTATCTCTATCTGGGTCACGCTGCTGCTAGAGCCTGTTTCGGGTAGTGTTGGGTGAAAGCGAGGGTACATCTGGACTGTCTAGGAGCCGGAGCGGGTGCGCCTGTCCCGCCTGTCCCGGGAATAAACTGCTCGGCTAAGCGGGGATCCCCATGCTAACATGCCGCGGCTGGGCGAGTGGAGAGACAGGGATCCCCCCGCCTCGTCTGCCGTTTTCAGTCAGAGCTCTTTTTTTGCCACCACTTCCGGGTCCGTTTTGTTGTTAATATGCTCCGCTGTTGTCAAAATAAATAAAATATAAGCGGCAGGACTTGACTGGTAACTTTATTTTCCCCGCCAGAGCTAGAATATTAAGATCATTTTCATGTCATCGTAGTTTAATGAATGAGTCGCAACGCGCATGCGCATCGATGTTCCGGCACTCGATGGATAAGCCTGTGACCCCGTGACGTATTTTTGAGAGAGGAGAAATTCGTATTCAAGACGAAGGAAAGTCGTATTCTAAACGAAGAAAAGTCGTATTCAAAAGAGACATGATAAATGTAAAACTAAATGTTGTAATTATATATTTTCTGTAAAGTTGTACACAAAATATAAATGTATGCACAACTTTGTTTTTGTGAATACAAATTTATTTATATGAATATAAAATATTATTTATGAATACGTTTCTTTTTGACAGTTATCTTACCCCATACTTCCAGTTCTCATATACAGTTCATGGTTTGGACTCAGCTGCCCAGTTCGAATTTATCCTTTTTTTTTTAATGTTTCCATACTTTTGACTCATACTGCAAACTCTAGGAAGCTGATTATCAGTCTAAAGCTTTGTGAATAATCTTCCTCTTCGGTTTATTTCAAAATGAATCCATTTTTAAAATGACGAATGTCTCAAATTGTCCTAAAAATGTTCTTTCCTTATTTAATCATTTAGTCTAATCCACTTTTCATAGCAAGTTTCTTTCCTCCAAATATTTGACCCATTCTTGCCAGTTCTGCTTTAGTGTTTAATCCTGTTCTAACCAAGTTTTGTGTTTAGATTCAGATAAAGTATTTTCCTGCTTGTTCAGCAGCTTTTGTTTTTCCTCTTCATTTAATAAATCCTGGTGACCTGCCGCTCCCCAGTCTCCTGCACTTATGTTGACTGCCCTGACCTGATCCTCCCATGTGGTCTATATAAACCCTTACAGTGTCACGATGTTTATTTTAGTCTTTCTATTAGGGCTTACTCATGAGCCGCTCTGCCTGTGGAGGAAGACTGGATTTAATGTCTGAGTTCTTTCCTGGACAGATTGTGAAAAAAAAAAAAAGCTGTAACTGTGAGTGTTTCGGAAAAAAACAAAAAATGTGCTTTTTTTTTTTTTTTTTACACTCACCAACGGTTGAATGTTTTTTAAATGTGACTACAAATCTCCTGTTAGGACCATGCTTTTTAAAACATTTATCATAAACGAGCTCACCTTTGTCGATAGAAAAAGTGGGAGAGGAGCTTCCAGATCCGTCTTTTGAACAAGCGCTAACTTTGGAGTCTCTGGAATGTGTGCTGTCCCCCGAGTATTTACACAGCAGTCGATCTGATAGCACAGGGGAGTTATTGTCATAAGGAGATACTTCTCCACTGGAGGCTTTGAGGGAGTCATTGGAAAAACTTCTCTCCGTGAGAGGCAGAGAGTCCTCTGGGCTGAGATGGCGCGGCTCTCTGCAGAAACAAGTTAAATGCACCATAAAAGTCACTTTTTTAAAAATATTTAAACATGAATGACGTTTTAAATGCAATTTAAGAACAGACACAATTTGGACAATTGTAGAAGAAACTCACGAGGACTGAGAGGCTTTCCTCCGCAGCAGGTAGTCCACGACGTCAGGATCAGTTTCAAGTAGACTCATCAGTACCTCATTCTGCAGGTCGGCAGGAACCTGGCAGACAAAAAACAGCTACTTATTTCTGAACAGATTGTCAATAAGAATGCAGGATGACATGCTTTACTTCTCCAATGGTTCTATGATGGACATACCAGAATCTGTCAAATTTCACGATCAAGTCTACAGCAGTTTAACTTTAAAGTTCCACTCCGATCATGTTTAGATCTATTTCCAAAGCGTTCCATGTGGTCTTTTAATTATGATTTTGCCGTTTTTAGCTAAAAGAAAAAAAATCTGTGTCGTTTTCTAGGACATATTAACTACAGAGCAGCAGTAATTCATTAGAAATTTGACTATAATCATTCATTCATTCATTCATTCATTTTATTTATTTCATTTTCAAAGCACACAAAAGGAGTTTTACAGTAATCTAGGTTTCTGAAAAAAAATGAAAAGGGACAGAAAGAAGTAAACTTATTAACTCTGCCCCATTTAACCAAGTAAGCCCGTTTTTACCATTTTTAATGACTGTTTGATTCGTATGATGTGAGCATTTGTTTTTTCACAGTTTTTTTAAAAGTAATAATTGAATGAGATTCTTTTATAGATTTTTCTAAGGTATTCCATAATCTAATACCCTGCACTGAAACACTTTTTGCCTTAATTTTGGTTCTAAATTTATTGGTTTTAAAAATTCCATGCCCTTTTAGGTTATAATTGCTCTTTCTTTTTTCAAACTTCTAAACAATATTAACATTTTGATGTGTTAAAAAACACAATTTTCATTGGAGTGGGTCTTTAACTTTTTCTTTAATGAGAAACAATTAAAAGAAAATTACATTCCGTCTTGTTCATTGCAAAGAACAGACGCATCATGGAGAGCAATTAGCAGGAATGTCTTAATAAAGACAAAACTGCATTTCTAAATAAAGAAATCTGTGTGGTGATGATTCACGAGTAGAGCTGTCTGCTGACTTGTGTTGAAAGTTTCCCTTGAACATAATTTCCTCTTGTGAAACGCAGAAAAGGTAGCGAGGAGGTGAATGTTGTTTTCCATAAACAAAGCTGAGGCTGGAGAAAACACTAACACCCACAGCGAGGCTCCTCATTTGGCATCACAGCAAGCAGCGTTCATGCAACTTAATTTTACGAGCTTTCTGTTTTAAACGCCTCTGAAATGTGAAAATGATTCAATAAGTCATTGATTCATTTTCCTTCTGTTGTTAAAAGGCCAATTAAACAAAATAGTTTCGTATAAAACCCGAGAAGCGTTCATTAGCTCTTTACTTTTAATTTGACAAATGAAATCTCTGGTTTGAATTGAGGAGGGCTTACCATGAAGAGCATTTCATAGGAATCAATCATCCTCTGGAGCACACTGATGACAGCAGAGCTCTCCTCGGCACGAGCGAAGCTCTCCACCGCAAACTCTTTGTCGGAGTTTTTCTGCTTGTGCAAGAGGTTGGGTCCAAAGATGGTGGCTAAATTAAGGGATGTCATTTTGTTTCCAGGGATCTAAAAGAAAACAAGACATACAATGTGATTTAAATGATTTAATTAATTGAGAAAAAAAAAAAAAAATAGGACTTTTTGGTTTTGTTTGTCCCAAATTCCAGTTATCCTTTAAGTTTCTAATAATAATATTAATTGCAAAAAGAAAATAAGATTTCTTTGGTCCAGAAAGAAGCTCCGATGTATCCAGAACATGTCCAAATCCAGCATCACTATAGTACATTTTCTTCTCAAAGTATCAAGTGTAACATTAAAATTACATCTGCGACTAACAGGGTGCCAAGACGTATATATAAATAGATGTGGGCTGTTTATAAAATGTACACAGTCGATTGTCATGTGTTTACATGCCCTGTGCTGTTTAACAGCTTCAGGATAAACACGTTTTGACAATATATACACTTATTTTCACAGAAGAACATTGTGTGCTCATGCTGCAGCAATGGGACATCTTTAACTAGCTTTTTAGGAAAATCTTATGAGATCATCATGTTTGTGTTACAGCTTTTTCTTCTTCTTTGCCTTTGGGTTGCTTCCCTTAGAGATAACCACTGCGAGAGTGAACCGTGTCGCGCTGTGCCATGGAGGAGAAGCTAATTTCTTTAAGTCGGTGAGCTCTGAAGCAGAGAAGTTTAAATTAAAAAGTAAATAATGACATTTTTGTTATAGCATGACCTTTATTGAAGTCATAAAACCGTTGTTATGCATTTCCAAGCGCTAGAAGCTCCACGCAAACGTACCTGACCAGCCACTATTGAGGTTGGGAGCGGGAGTGGCGCTCGAATTTGAAGAAACCATTGTACTGTCCGAATCTACTATTCCAAAATCAAGTGCACTTGAAATTTCCCAGAAGTCTTTGTGAAAAACTAGCATGAATCGAGAAGAATTTCATTCTTGCTGACACTCCACGCTTCAGACCTAAAACTGCGCTCCACCGTTCAATCCTGCTTCCACGCGACTCTTCACAACTCCCCTGCTCTCTCTGTTACTCTGGATTGTTGACCCCAAGTCAGTGGTGGGCAAACTACAGCCCAGGGGCCAATAAACTATTTCATCTGGCCCAGCAAACTGAAATAAATATACTGATGAAAAAGGTTTTTCTTCTCCTGTACTTCTGGCGTCTCCCCATGGATGACACAGCACAAATACATTGACTTTTAGAAGGTGAAGAAAGTTATTTTGCATTTGAAGATTTTGTTATTTTTTTGTCTTTCATTTGCATTTTCTGGGTCAAACATTCACTTTTTTAATCATTTCAACACGACTACAGCGTTTCTCTAAGTTTTTCTTTATGCACATCAATGCATCAAAGCAATTGGCAATAAGATGGAAACAAAAACATCACAATTTTGAAATTAAAACTCTAAAATGTTCTGCTTTAATATATGTATATTCATTTTCAATCAAAATTAAGGTATGTTTTTCTCCAGATTCCATGTTATTTCTTTCTCTTGTGACGTAAATTACCAAAACGCTTCTGGTTCGGAAATTCTTCTTTCTAAATTTTTAACCTTTTGTGGCCCACAAGGTAACATGATTGCCCACACCTGCCCTAACTTCTAAAAGTTCTCCACCTTCAACACCTTTGCTTCCTGTAAACTCTCATTTACAAAGACGAAAGTCAGCTGCAGCAAGACTTTCATTCCTCTTCTCTCTATGCTCCCTGCTCTCGCTACAGATCGCAGTGTCATCTGCAAACATCTTGACCCACAGAAATTCTCGCTTAACTTAATCTGTCTGCACCACCACAGCAAAAACAAAAATAGCTCAAAGTTGATCCTTGGTGCTGTTCCACCTCCTCCTTCATCACACCTACAACACATCTCACCACTGCTCTCACACATACTTCTGCTACACCAGATGTCCTCACACAAAGCTGTTGGCTTTGTATCCTGACACAATTTAACTCCTTCTGATCATCCTCATCTGAGTTTCTCTTCTTTTGCATAAAACCATATTGTTGCTTGTAAATGTTCACTTCTGACCTCAGCAGTTGAGCTTCATTCCTCTGTAGTTTCCATAACCCTGAATGTCTCCCTTCCTAAAAAAAAAAAAAAAAAATGGACACCAGAACCCCAGGTATCCTCTTACACACTTTAAGATCTTTTTAATAGTCAGAAACTCTACCACCACCTCTCCTAAATACTTCCATACCTCCATGGGTATGTTCTCCACTCTTCATCCTCTTCCTCATTTCATCCCTGCAGATCTTTGCTTCACAACCTCTTCTATCCTGCACTCTCTAACCTTGTCCCCATTCATCAACTCTTCAAAGATCTCCTTCCACCCAGAACCTTGACCTCCATCAACTCAACCTGCTGCTCATTCATCCCATCCATGTTTCTCTTCATCCTATGTACAGATCCACCACTCCCCCCTTTGTGTCCAACCTGTCCTTCAAGTTCTCGTGGTAAAACGGCATTAACCTGTTCCCGGCCTGTGACCCTTGCCCCCTTTCCACCTTTCTGTTTTCCATCAACTTTCCTTGTGTCAAAGTTCCAACTTTAAGTCCAACATTTAAGCCCTCCACCTTCAGGTGGTCCAATTCCCAACAACACCCTTAACAGCACATGTGGACATTGATGTTAATCTGGGTTACAGCTATTGTGGTTTAACATTTCTGTTTGTGATTTACATGATTAGATTTAGACACTTTTCTGCTTCTAGCCAGACTTGGGACCGGCACACCAAATCACTGGATTTTGCCTCCTTGTGGTTACACTGTCATGTTTCATTTAGAGATGAGACATGCCACAAACATCTGTCTTTCTTTCTGCAAAATCATAAATGGTTTCACTGCCGCCAACCTCTAACCACCAGGAGCAGTTTGGGGGTTCAGCGTCTTGCATAAAAACACTTTGACAAATACAATAGGTGGCCAAGGCGGGTACCGAACCTGCAATCTTCTGATCACAGGTCAACCACTTTCCCACTGACTCACAGCCACGCCATGGGATCAATATGATCAAATTTATGATAAATGGCAACTATTTTTTTTTTTTTGGAAAGATTATTTTAGTTCAAATCAAAAAGGTGGTTAAAGATTTTTTCTGAGTAAACTTTTCTTTTCATATTCCTTCTCCACAGTTTCTCTTACCTCCTTTCCGCCGCTGTCAAGGCTGTCGTCTGCATGTGTGCACACAGTAGACAACAAGCAGAGGAGGCGCTGTAGTGTGTCGCTGTTACAAGGAGGAAGCATGAAAATCAGGAGCTGAATGGCACTCTGTTGGTCTGAGTCATCCAACACTGCGGAGAATAAAGTTTGACAGTTTTTTTTTTTTTTTGGCCTTCAAAATCCAAAATATGAACCGCTCCTCACATATTGTGTTGATGAAGGCCGTGTAGAGCTCTCTCGTCAGAAGTGGATCAGGCAGGTCTCGGAGGAATTCTTTCAGCAGAGCCGCAACGTCGTGAACACTGTGCTCCTCATCCATGAGCACCTCCCAGCCCTGATCAAACTCCTCTCGAAGCTGCGTGGAAAATTGTGAAATTTAAATGTTTATTCAGTTATGCGCAACTTATCAGCGTGAGGAGCTGCTTCCTTACCTGCCGTACTCTCTTCTTGGAACTCCCAACACGGAAAATTCCAACTGTTTGCAGGCCTAAACAAAGACGGAGAACCCCATTGGTGCAAACATGGTGAGTAATGCTCAGCAGCACATCATCAATCATTGCACGCAGCTGCAACTTATTGTCTCTGCTTTAATAAATCTGTACCATATTTCTCCAGATGTTGGCAGCAGAGGTCAACCACCCTCGGCACCTGTCTGTAAATGGGATTAAGGCTGAGCTTTTTGTCCTGCTGCTTCTTCTTGTTGGTGGCGTCATCTGGGAGAGACAGCTGAAGGGCCTCCAAGAGCCGAGACTGGTTATCATCGAGATCTGTGATGCAATCCACAGACACCCCGCCCTGTCCAACAGATGGGGGACATCAGAGTGACCCTTTAGTCCCACTCCAACGAAAACGGTGTTTTAACATGTTCATGTGGTATTTGTGTCATGAAGGAGGACAATTAAACAGAAAATGAATGTGGAAATTGCATTTCTGAGTATTTATTCTAATTTTAATTTCATTTATTTCTCATGGACAGTTCACATTAAAAGCATTGCATGCAATAAACCAGAATTAGCCCGGTGGCTATTTTTCATCTGTCGTCCCTGGAAAGATGTTACAATTGGCAAACTATAAAGCTAAAAACAATGAATAAAAACAAAGTTTAAAATATCAATAAAAATCATTTATAGTAAAAATACAAAAAAATAAGACTATCACTTAAAATACATGCATTACAAACATTAAAATAAATATAAAAGACAAAACTGCAGACGACATAAAAGAGGGATGAATATTAAAATTCAATGTGTAGAAGTTAGAAACCAGAAAAAGAAGAACCAGTTTCTAATGTGCTTTTTAAACAGATTGAATTTAGAAATATAAAACATTGGGATTTAGTCAACAATCACATATCCTTGAATGCCACCCCTCGGCGACCTAAATAAAGTTTTTCAGCAAATTCAGCAGGTGCCTTGAGCACTTGTAATCAGAAAGTGGCAGACACTTTTGTTTTCACATGCTGCATGGTGGCTGTGGATGTTTTCATAAAAGTTATCATTTTTTGGCATCGGGACAATTTTACTATAAAATTGACATTGGTCAGTGGCCACCTGGGCACTTTTTGAGGTCGCTTGGTGGCAGTCTTGTAACAGACGCGAATGACGGTACAGGTACCACATGTGCTCGGCCTGCAAGTTCGACTTAGTTATTTTTTAGTTTTTCTGTACTGAAACTGATTGTTCCAATAAAGTTTATTATTAAAAAACGAGAGAAAAAAGTGTCGTGATTTGCTGGGGATATTATTTATTTTTTTGCATTGACAGTTCATTGGAAATAAACGTCTAAAGTTCCAGTCCTAACAGATGTCACGCATCTAGGTGTGTGAAATTTATTCCTTCACATTTGATCCATCCCCTGAGGGAACGGTGAGCTGCTGATACAGTTGCACTCGGTAACCATTTGGTGGTTAAACATTCCCAATCCAACCCCGTAACGCTGAGCGTCAAGCAGGGAAGCATTAATTCCTATTCTTAGAGTTCCAGTTTCAGGGCGGACACTAACACACGACAACTGAGATGGAAACAGTTGTAGCCATGACATGCAAGTGACGCAATTGGTGAGCTCCTTGCTCCAATGCATTGACTAACAGACAAATAGATCCATGTACGTCTTTCTTTTCCTCGTCAGACCTGACATTTGGCTCATTTTTGTTCAACCGGTAATATTATGCGTGAAGAGTGTGTGATGGGAAATAGGACAACTCAAAGGCAAATTTCTAGTGAACTATTTTCTCTGCAGATACTATATCCTATATCCTTTTTAAGTTGGTTAAAAATAGCTCAATCATAATTAAAAGACCAATGGGAACACTTTTTTTAAATGCATCAAAAAATGATTGTCTTTAAGTGCTCCAATTTGGAGAAACCTATTTTTTAAGGGTTGTTTTATAATCTGCAAACATAAATATAGTTTGAAAAGTCCGATGTGGGTGTAATCTGACAGCGGCTCTACACTTGTGTGTAGCTGTCAGAGAAGCCTACCCTCCTGCACGTCCTCGGGGCCGTGTCTGGTGTGCTCTGCAGAGGCGATTCACTTGGGGTCTCAGACGTGGAGCTGAGGGATGAGTTGCTGCTGGAGTGTTCCTTGATAACCCTTTTCAGGCTAGAGGACAGGTGAGGGAGGGATAGCATCAATTCATTGGGGTTACTGTGCTCCTCTTGTAGGTGATCGTGCCGCAGCTTGTGCTTGCGGTCGTTGGATATGACATGAGACAACGGTATGCCAAACGCCTGTGGCGCAGTCTCTGCATGAGGAGGGGGAGAAGCAAAACAGGGAGACTTAAAGTTCACATGCTTCACTTTTTATCTTTGTGTCATCAGAGATCCTCTAAATGACCCTTTTCTGGTCTGTTTTACTCGGTTTTAAACCGATTTTCCAACCAGGCAGTTGCGAATTCGCTCTGACTCAAATAAATCCTGCTCTAAATAAAAACAAGACGGGAGGCAAAGCAAGAGCGGCGTTCCGCCATGTGCACTTGATACACAGAGTGCACATACTTTAACAAGTGCCTCTGTAAACAAAAGGGGGGAAAAAAGGAAAGAGGGGGCTGGGCACGCTGGAGGACAGCGAAAGAGCCGCCACTCAAGACTGTTTCAGTTATTTCCCTCCGCTGCCCCTCTCCGTCAGAGAAGATCGTTTTCTCGCAACATTGTTGGAGAGGGTGGGGCAGCGTGCAGCCTGGATATCACCGTTTCCTCTACATTGTACTATTCTGATCACTCAAAGCCCCTTGAGCACCAAGTTTTTGCTTTAGCCGCCAAAAAGTTTAAAAAAGTATTCACAGACAAAGAAGAAAACTTGATAACTGTTTTCGCGTCAGCATTACCTTTATCTTTTGCTTTTTCTTTAGAGAGTGAATCCAACTTTTTCCTAAGAGACTTCTTGTGCTTGTGGCCGTCTGAAAAGCAAAAGACAAAAAACATCTGGTTTATGTAATCGCCGGTCATGCTTACTTTGCTTTTTTTGGGGCTGATTGAAAAGACGATAAAGCGATCCAAACAGCTAAATAGTGCAGAAAATGTCAAAACACAGAAATCCTAATCCATCTTTGCACTTCACGGTGAAGAAAGCAGCTGTGAATAGGAATCTTTGAGGAGCTGAATGTACATTTTGGTATGGTGATGTGGCAGCCCGGATCGTGACACTGGAGCAGGCGTCTGAAGGCAACATCCTGGAGGCGAACCCGCTCCAACTCCGACAGGCTCTGCAGGGGCACGGCCTTCAGGGAAACGTTATATCCTAACGCGCTGTTCCAGGTGAAATCACCCTGAAAACACATGCGGGCATTTACACAACAACTCAGGATGACATTGCTAATACATTGCTTAAAAAAAAAACATTTGGTGACTTTTCCTTTTTTGTGTACAAAGATCCACTCCTGTGTATTTTAGAGCTGAGCTCTCAGTTTTCCTTATATAAAACCATTCTCGTTAACATTAGCTGTTTTATGTTTCTAACATCATCCTGTTATGTATATCATAAATAGATCATTTAAATAGACTGAATTCACTACAATTGCACATATTGTAAAAACAAACTCCAAGCGTTCAAGTCTCCGCCCACTGCAACAAATATCAAAGTAGTGCAAGCTTTGACCATCCAATCAGAGGCAATTATGTCATCACTCGCATTCATGAAGCTGCAAAGACTAACTCAAATTCTGATTGGTTGAATCAACATAAACGTGTTTAATCCATAAATAGCTATGGTTTAATCAGCAGTGTTTTTAGGAAAAGCTGCCGCAAAGCTAGAAGTAAGGACAGAAGAACTGACTGTATGAACGCAAGGCAGACTTTCATGAACCTAGCAACAAGTGAGGGCTAAAATCTGATTGGTTAGAAACTTTCATGTGAAAAAAACAGTTTACGGTAGCTCCGAAAGGGCGTAGAGCTATAAGAGAGGCTGACGTAAAGGTTGAAATTATCTAAAATATATTTAAAAAAATAAAAAATATATATAAAGTAAAAAAAACATTTCATTTTGATTTAGATGCTTCTTTTCAGATAATTTTAGGCCTTCGTTGAAGGCTTTGCAAGGCTAGAGATTATGCCACTGCAAAAATATCACATAATGTATTTTTAAATCTTTATTTCAACCAAAAACATCATGTCTTCTAGTTAATTTTAGCCAAAAGAGAAGACAAAATTATTTTAAAGACTTTTAAATTAATGCAGAGTTTACAATCTTTCATTATTCCTTTGATGCATCAATTTTTCAGTTTTTAATGTAAAATAATCAGTAAAACAATTCACAGATATTCTAAGGATTTGGAGCTATAGAAATAATGAGGCAAATAATCTGATCTGAAATTCTCAACCTTTGAGCATCACTACGGTGGAGATTACAGAGCTTTGATCCATCACTGTTGAGCCAATCATATGAGCCATGTTTTAAAGAGGCTTAGTGACTCATTATTGGGATAAGGCTTACACTGAAGTGGCTCACTTCCATCAAATAAAGGTATTAGGGCTGTGGTAAAGTGGCACGCACCATCTAGAATGCATAAGATACGACCCAGCGTGACACATCGCACACTGCGTGACCGGAGAGGAACCCCGTCACGGATCTTTGTGCGGCATCACAACAAACTGAACACGCAGGAAGGAGAACTCTGGGTAAGAATGTGAGGCCCACACAGAGTCATAATCTAAGCGTCATCACTCAAGTCTGGGATTAAAAAAGCAGACAGTGGAGATGGTTAAATTCCCCAGGGGTACTGAGGCAGGTGAGTGGAACAACAAACTGGAGGAGTACGCTCAAAAACTTTACACAAAGGTGGTTTTTTTTTTGCACTTTCTAAACTTTATAAAGCTAAAAAAAATATTCATTTTTATTCTGTACAAATTTTACAGTATACTATGGCAAGCACAAGTTCTCATGTTTACTGAACAAAGGTGGGGGTCACTGAATAGTTTGTGTTTTGGTAACTAAGAAGAGAAACTACGCCTTGTTTAAATGAAAACATCTGTCTACTCGAATAAGAAAACAGATTTTATGGCCTTAAGTTAAGCCAGAGGTTTACAGTGCATTAAGAGACAGTTTATTCAAGAATGCTTTGAGTTGATTAGAGTATTCGATTTGTTTCGTAATGGTCTTCTCTATCTTACCATGTTGTTTTGATTTACTTTAACCCTTTTGTACCCGAATTTCTTTCTAATAAAATATTAAAAAGAATTTCTGTCTTCTTTTTTTAAACCTTCAAAATGACTCCCTATATGTTTTCACATCGCAGGCTGTCAGTATTAAAACAAGCTCTGACATGTAGTTTTAATTTCCACCACCAGATGGCGCACTCCAAAGATCAGTGGTTCGATCCTCGGTCAGGGATAATCCACATTTTAAATTGTACTTTTAAATTTTTGTTTGAAAAACTGTACAGGTGCAAAAAAAATATTTTAAGATAGAAAAATACAATAAAGGACAAACTGTGTGCATTGGGGGGAGGGGCTGTTTTTGATACTTTTAAGGGCGGGGGTGGGCAAACTACAGCCCGGAGGACATTTGTGGCCCGTCAAACTATTTAATCTGAAATAAATTATTTTCATTAGACTCTTTAATGCTTTATTTTCCTTGTAGTTCACGTGTCTCCCCAAAAATGGCAAATAAATTCACCTTTGTTCAGGTGCAGAAATTCTGCATTCATTTAGTGTTTGAAGATTTGTTGTTTTTCCGCTATCAGTCAGTCAAAATGACCAACTTTTCCAACACCACATGAGTGCAGCATTTCCCAGAGTTAAGGTTTTTCCCTGAGCGACATCAACCCATTGGTGAAAATGGTGCTAAAATGAGAACATAAAATAAAGTTTTGAAATAAAATGTCCAAAATGTTCGGTTTTGAAGTAATTTTCAACCAAGATTAAGGCATGCTTTTGTTCGGATCCCGTGTTATTTCTTTCTTTTCTGAAGCCATTCTGAGATGTCTGGCCCTTCTGTCAAATTTTAGAACCAACGAGTGAGAATGTTGGCCCTCCCCTGCTTTAAGGTGATGCTAAATTTGTGCAGCAGTCTTGAAAGAAATGTTGTAAATTAGCAACAGCATGAGGTGTTTAAAGTCCCACTTAGATCACGTTTTGATCTATTTTAAAAACATACCCATAACTTTTTAATTATAATTATACTGTTTTTAGATAAAATCTGAAAATCTGTATTGTTTTTGATGAGGAAGATTGCCCTCATTTCCCATCATCCCTTTGTTTACTCTCTTTTGCTAGCTTACAGCCCCAACCTAACATTAGCGGTGCAACAAAACTAGCAAGCAATTTCGGAGTTAGGAAAAGTAAAGATATACATGGATCAATTTGTCTTGAAGTGGATCCATCAGAATGGAGCAGAGCAAGGGGCTTGCATCCTGACGATTGTAGCTATTTTTGTAACAGCATTTTCTGATAACTTTTTCTGATTGATGACAATTTAAATTAAGAAATACTCTTTTAAGATGTACTTTTGTTGTGCATGAGAAAGAGGCCACAAGAGCAATTTTCACCGGAGTGGGTCTTTAATTTATTTTTAAATCATTTTAATCTGGAAAAAATGTAAAAGAAATAAAGCTTATGTCTCACTTTGTTAAGAAATATTGTTCTAATCAAAATTAATGAAAAAAAAACAATATTTCATTTTATAGAAAAAAATAAAGTACAACTACAAGTTTTACGACTTAATAAATATAATTTACAAAATTATGAAACCATGTTATGTAAATGTTCGATTATTTAGGCTTTAAAGACTTAAAAGTGTCAGAAGTAAAAAATAATCAAGATAGTGTGAGTAGATTCTTTACTTGTCAGTTTAGAAACAGCTAAGGAATTCTTAACCATCGTTTACAAAAAACTGAAGTAACATTTGTGTCTTAAGAGACTTTTTCCTGAAATATAGTGCTGATGCTGCAGAAAATGCTATAGATTTTGACAGAAACAGGAACAGCAGACAGAGTGGCACAGCTTTCATAACAAAAACCTCTGAGTTTGTCTATTCGTCTGCTTTTTTATAAACGGTAAAAAAAGAGCCTATTAGGTAAAAAAAAAAAAAAAAAAAGTAAAAAAGCCAAATACCCGTGTTGTTTATGCCACGGACAACAGGAAATGCTGTGAGCGAGTCATGCTCGGTGTTATCTACCCATTACATTTGGACATTCCTCTTGTGTGACTATGTGGGAGTGGAAACTTTCTCCATATTTGATGTGATCGTGCGTTGCGTTCCCACAGATTTGCTCCGTCAGCGAGGTGGCATCTTCAAATAAAAACTAAGTGCTCCCTGCGTGGAAGTGCTAACCCCCCCCCGCAGGTAAATTCAATCGTTGCCCCGACATGTCATTAGCACAAATTTTAGTCTATGCTTTCACAGTGAGAACAGGGTTGTAAAAGGGAAACTTCCCTAAAGATGTGAGCTGTACATTCCCCCCTCTAAAAATGAAACTGTACTTCAGTAAGTTCAACTTACTAAACTACATTTAAGAAAGTTTTCTTCAAATTCCAAAAGGTTAGTCAAGCCTCCCATTGAATTGTATTAAAGGGAATGACATGCGTCCCCTTTTCACCAAACACAATTCTTAACTACAGGTGCACTCGGCTGTGCACTAATTTTAATTCACTGACTTGTTTAAACACACAAGCGCTTCCTAGAATACAATGAGAGGAAACTTACAGGGTAGCTCATACAATATGGCTAGATGGAAAGTTCAGATTACAGCGATCAAGACCACTTAAAGGAGATCCAGCGAGGCAATGAATATTCCTCTGTGCTCCAAAAGCCATTGAGTGGCACAGCACAAAAGGAGTTTTCCACAGCAACCCTCCTACTTTTGTTCATGTTGTTTTACTTCAGAGTTAATTATACTTTAGAAGTGAAAGAAAAATGCATAAAAAAACACAGCTGGCACTACTTTTATTCAATGCAACACAAAGAAAACATCTGGAACTCCCCGAGTTGCTCTAGTTGGCAGAAATATTTAAAGGAGAAAAAACCGTAGCTTGTTTGTCCAAAAATTGTTCAAACTTTTACATAAAACTGAGGAAAACAGTTTTAGGGATGAATACACAACAGCACACCAGAAAGATGTTTAACATTTCAGTCTAAATTAACCAGTATTACTCACGAGATGATTGACAAAAGGATCCTGCATCCCCGCTCTGCAGTCCAAAACATGGAGCAGTCTTTCACCTGGGCTTACTTCCAAATGAATAAAGTCAGCGTCATCTCCACATTAAGCACTCCAACGTTTTCATAGCTTGAATGCAGCCATCGGGTGTCGCTGCGTGCAATGAAATATGAGGGGGGGGTTCAGACCTGTTCACATTATCCCCAGACGGGTTAAGTACAGACGCAGGGAGGAGCTGGCAGGAGGAGTTTAGAGTCTTTAACAAATGAGGAGAAGCAGCTATTAAATACAGCAGTATTTGATAAAGCTGTAATAATTCTGTTTTAAAGCAGCTTTTAAAATATTAGAATATGTAATAAGAGAGTGACTGTTAGTGATGTGGAATTTGCGATTTTAGTTTAAATGTTAGGGAAATAATTCACAAGATGTTAACCTTAAACTAGAAACCCAATACTGGTGATTTGACGTCATTTGTAATAATTAGTATCTGAAAAAGTTGATTCTGAAACAATAATATCAGATAATGAGCTTTTGTTATACAAACTCAAGATGTATCTGCTTCCAATTTATTATATTTGTCTTCAAAAAATAAAAATCATAAATCTTGACTAACAGAGGCAAGTTTTTTTTAACGTAATATCTGTTTAAAAGAAACAAAATCAGAATCAAATTTCTTAACATAAACTCATTTAAAGAAGAGTTACAGCGTATGAAGACATCTGTTAAAGTAATAGAGTCAGTAGAAATTGTAATGGTGTTTTTAACATGTTCTTGTAGCATTTTTTTTTCAAAATGGAGGACATATATAAAATAATTTAAGATTAATAGGGCATTTATGAGTATTTCTTTAATAAAATAATGATGGTTTAGGAGCATTTTGTAAATTAAAGCTCATATTTGTGATGCAGAAACTGAAATGGGCGGGTTATAGTCTCTCTGCTCTGCCTCATTGTGAGGCATTCACATATAAGTCCTGGTAGATCCATGTATGTCTTTGTTTTCCTCGTCTGAGCTGGAATTTGGCTCAGAACTGTACGGCTGGATAGCTCTAATATTTACAAGTGTATTAATGAACACTCACATGTTTGATCTTTAATTTAAGTAATTTTTTTTTATATGGAGTGAATAGAAAGTCACCAAAACTCCAGTTCCAAAAGTGTCACTTAAAAATGCAACTTGGAGTAGTTCCCTTACTTTGTGAACAATGAAAGTAAGAGTGATGTCAGTGTTGTGCCTTACAGGTATAAAAATAGAAAAAGAAACGACAGCTCAAATTACAGAATGCTGAAATGTGTTAAGGATAAGCAAAGTGTAATAAAGAGGTGAAGTTTTTTTGTTAATAAGTAATAGTCTTAAATAGGAGGGAAGTAGTCAGTATTCTTCCTGTTTTTTTTTTTCTGGTTAGAGGTCATTTTGGCTTTTTGTCGTGTTTTTTAAAATGGCAGAGTCAGCATTTTGGGTTCAAATAGCAAAAACCGGAACTTACCTTAAACCATTTCAGTCATTTAGTTAAATAACTTTTCAGCATTTTTGTGTTGAAACTTCCAGTCACTCTTAAATAAATATTTTTTTACCTGTATTTGCTACATTTGTGTCAATACAAGTACAAAATAAGGGTCTATCCATCAAACACGGATGTAACCTCACACAGTTCATTCATTTTTTTTAAGTCAGTATGTAGTTCACCAATCTTTCTATAGTTCTCACTGTTTTGACAGACTTTAAAGTTTGACTTGGCGGAGTTGCTGTAACATCAGACAACTTTAGCAGGAGGTGGGAGGCCGCCGTGGGCTCTGAAAAAGGCAACCAGCCTGAAAACCGCAGCACAGTGTCGGAGCTGGGTGTGTGTCCTTTCATCAGAATGTTATTTTTGCAGGTGCAGACAGTTTCACAACTACAGCAGAGTCAAGTGAGATTTAGTGGCAGCTGAATCCATTTAGATTATAGGAAACTTAATGATATGAGTAGATAATCCCTATTAGCAAGATTTGAAAAAGTGATTTAGAATTACGACTGCAGCTTGAATCCTCTGAGGATCTGCTCATCTTTAGGAGAGAAGGAACATGATAAATGGATAGGACTGATAAAAATATAGTAATGTCAAAATTAATTCTGCAATAATCAAGTATTTGCTTCTTATTATTTGTTGAAATCCTAATATATCAGTTTAAAAATGATCATCAAACTACATTATTATGTAATTTTAGCATCAATAAACTTTTTTTAAACATTGTTTCTTTTATTAAGGCAAACTCAATGAGTGTGTGTGAGTCTTTGGCCACTAATTATATGCTTTCTAATAAAACAAAAGAAAATCATATTATGCATCAAAAATTCTACTTTTTATATTAGTTATTTATGGGACTAACTTAAGGAAAATCTGCACAAAAGTAGTTGTTTCTATTCTCCTGTCTGCACTTTGTGACAGATAAGGCTTCTATTGGATTTAGTTGAAGATTGTTTTCTACTTTTAACTTTCAGAAAGAGTGTTCCTATAATGACGTTGATCTGAGAAATTATTATATGTGTGAAAATAAATATTATTTGGATTTTTTTTTTTAAAACATACTTTTTTCTAAAAGATGAATTTCACAAGT
The DNA here is from genome assembly GCA_003999625.1 of Oryzias javanicus. Lineage (NCBI taxonomy): Eukaryota > Metazoa > Chordata > Actinopteri > Beloniformes > Adrianichthyidae > Oryzias > Oryzias javanicus. The sequence continues at coordinate 9,870,318 of CM012457.1, read as the reverse complement.
ATTTTCTACTTGAAGTCCCACTCCAATCCTCTTCTGATCTATTTTCAAAGTGCTCAGTGGTATTTTAATTATGACATCCAATTAAAATGAAATAAAAATATAAGATTCTTAAAAGTGGCATTAGCTTTGTGCAGAACCGATGTGTGAATTAAGCCCGTCCCTACTTCCCATCATCCATCTGTTTACCTGCCCTCCCATTGGCTTACAGCTTCAACCCAACATTACCAGTCCAACAAAAATGGTCAACCATAACAGAGCTGTCCAGAAGAATAGTTTTGATCCAGATGTCAGATCAGATGAAAACAAAGATGTACATGGATCTAGTCGTCAAGAAGTTTGTGCATCAGAATGGAGTGGATTATGGAGCTTGTGGCCTGTCCATTGTATTTTCTACATATCCAATGCAGTTTTATTCTAACAACTTTTTTGTCTGCTCTCAAATCACAAATACTCAAAAATGCCATTTTAAGTTTTATTTTCATAATATATGTCCTCTGTCTTTAAAAAAAATTCCAGAAGAACATGTTAAAACTTAAAAAACAAATTTTGTTAGTCTTTAGGATTTTATTGAAGTCATTACAATATAGAATGGTCTGTAATTGTGATTTAAATACAGGTTATTTTGATATAACTTGCAACAATTCTTCTCATCCAATTGTTTTATTTTATATTATTATATTCCTTATTCCATTGTTTGGTTCAAAAAAATCACTTTTCCCAAAACAACTGAAAGAAAGAAGTTTTTGAGAAAATTACTTTAAATGAAAATCTGTTACTGTACAATTATTGATAAATCTCCACTTCCATAAAAAACAGTATTTTTGGGAATCATAAAAGGAACAACGTCAGATTCCTGTAGCAAAAGTGCTTCAAACATTTTTTTTTTCTGAATATGTTTTGTTTCAGATGCTTCCATGGAAGAATTATGGTTTGTTTATAGAGATATCAACTACAGCAATCAGTGTCTAACTCATAAATAAGCAAAAGGCTCATAAATCTTTTCCAAATGAAGAGAGACTGATCCACAGAGACAACTGTCTGTCTATTAAAAGTTTAAAAAAAGGAAAATGTTTTTTTTTCAAACGGATTGGATGAAAACTAGTTCCATCTTTGGTTCTTAAAAAGTTCTACTCGGAAAAATATTTATATCTTCAGACTTTGACTAATGCATCTATAATCACTGTCCTGCTTACAAATGCTTTTCATGAGGAAATTAAAATAGAAAAAAGGGATACTGAAATAATTAAAATGTTTTTTTGCATCAAAAATTCAACTTCAAGGTTTGCTTGTTTCTCACAAAGCCATACGGCTTTACGAGGAACCAAAGCAGACGTGTCTTGAAGGAACTGTGGGTGGGTTTGTGCATGATTGTAAACAATATTAAGCATGTCAGAGGATCAGATGGGATCACTGTCACATTAAAAAAAGAACAAAAGCCACAGCCGCTGACTATTACAGGATCTCGCTCTGAGATGAGAGTTTGGTAAGATGTGCAACTCCAATCAGTGCAAATCAAGTTAGGACAAGTGTTTGACTGCTGCTTTGTTTCTCACAGGCCCCCTCTGACACCTCCATGACTCAGTTTCGCCTTTCTGCATTCTAACAGAATGCATCTCATGCTTTGGCTGAGAAAACCTTTTACCTAAACCAACTCCGCCTGTTATGTAAACTGGGAAGGACATCATTCAAGTGGCATTTTTGAATGCTAAACAGTAATTTTACACCGCTGTTTACAACCAACATGCTTTTTTTTTTTTTTTTTATCAGTTTTTCTGACACTTGATTTTAGGGTGCAGCAGCTGCAAACCGGCAAACTTGACCCCCATGTCATGCAAGCGGACAGTCTCTGGTGGATAGAAATATGCGCCTGCAGGGACTGTAGCCAAGGATCAGGTCAGGCTGCTGTACTGTGAGAAATAAGAGTTGAGGCTTTATTCATGTAAACCAGATGTCTCTGCTTTCCATCTCGGCTCAGACTGCAGAGACGGAGCTGGGGCTCTTAATAAAGAACAGTGATGCTTCAACCTATGGAAACTATAGAGTAAATTATAATACAGATCAAACATACCAAGGGAGGCCCGCCTTATTTAAACAATTAATGCTCTGATGTCAATCTGTGATAAAAGCTTCAACACTGGAATATGTTCAGCATGACACACCTTTAGCAAAATCTTTGGTGATTATTCTTAATTACATAGTAACAAGGTAGAGCAGATATTTTGCTTTAAGAGTGTTATGAAAAAGCTGCATGTCTCAGGAATTGGGATTTTTTCTGCATCCTGGGATGTGGAAAAGGGGGAAAAAAAAAGTTGTGACTCTGACTTCACCGCTGTTGTTCGCTGGTTCCTTGGATACTATTGTGGCTCAACGAAGCACAGCTTGAATAATTTATTCGCTTGCCCACGAAATGTGACTTTGATTACTGACTTGGAGGAAGGTTTGCATAGAAAGGCGCTTACTGGCTTTAAGCTGACAGCACGGTCATGTGAGGCTCCAGGAAGGATCTCAGAGAGTTCAGCTGCAGTTCCCCTCTGTTTAAAAATGTAACTGTAAATAACGGCACCGCCACAACGACTTCAAACTCAGTCTCTTTCCCCCTGTTTTTTTTTTTTTCTTCATTTATTCCTGCAAGTTCAGTGTGTCCCTGATGAGTTGGAAGCGTTCACTGAATCCTGCAGGGACATGCACAGATTCAGATGGCATGAAGGCAAAGAGATGACCTCATAATCTTTACCAAACCAACAGGTTGCAGACTGGACAGGCTTCTTCACAGCTAAAACGCATGCAGATTTCTCTTTAAAAGGTCAGACTTTTTGCACAAAAAAGGTCTGCAGATGCAATCTAGTTCAAAAGGAATGCAATAAACCACTTAACACAATACACCCCCAGCACCAAAATCACATAAAGAATCATATTAGTCCCTAACTTGATTTGAATGCATTTGAAACATTTTTCCAGGACACTTTTAAGAAGCTTTCATTCAATATAAGGAGGGGGAAAAACACTTAATCCTGCTCGACTACATCATCCACTGGGAATTCATGCCACAGCCGGAAATGAGAACAAGTAAATAAGATAGTTACCCCATCAGTTTGTGGTTCTGAGCGGTACTTTGTGAGAGGATCAAAGAAAACCCGTGCGTAAAATACTTTTTGCGCGTTTAGAGCGCAGCAATCTATTAGAAATCCTGACTAGTCTGACCCCAACAACCTGTATAGTGACTGACCGCATCAGTTTGGGGGTTTGGAAGTTGAAAGCGGCTGACCTCGTACGACGTCTCCTCCGCTTCACTGCTGCAGTTCCGCGTCAAAGCAGAGTCCAGGCTCCTGGTTTGAGTCAGTCTCCGCTTGGAAATACTTTTGGGGCTTAGTGAGCACGAAAAAACGCTGCTCAGCAGTCCATGAGCAGACATGGCTCATGCGTTTTCAACAAAGAAGTTGAAGCAGGAAAAAAAGCAAGTTTACATCTCTGCCAATCCGAACTTGTTGAGCTCCACAGATGCCGGTCTCCAAAAACGCCCAGCGCGCACGGTCCCAGGCAGCCAGGATTATGAAATGCGCGCCTGTCTCCTCAGATCGCCTCCTCCACCTCCCTGCAGCTCTGACTCACAGCTTCCTGCTTTCAACATCTCAAAAAAACCATTTAAAGATGGATGTTAACATCCAACAAAACGCTAAAACAAACAGAACGCGGCGGGATTAGAGCGACCCTTTGATTTATGTGGGAATGGTGTGTGCGCCTGCAGCCCGATCATTCCACTTAATCCACTTCAAATGAGCAGATTTGTAACTATTCTTTGCTTAGTTAAACTCAAAAGACTTTTTTTCAGTTTTGACGCACCTTTTGCAAATAAACGCGCTCTGAAAAGGATAAAAATCCATGGTGCGTTTGATAGGAACTGTGTTAGAAGTTAGAAACAGCCAACAGGTCAAAATGAGAAATTGGAGACATTTTATTTGAAATTTATTAACTTAAAAAAAAGGGTTACCATCTGTACTGAATTACACAAACGTACAGGACCCTCCCATTGGAAAAGTACTGCGGTGATTGATGTGTTTCAGCTGCCAACAAGTTATTTAGGCTTTACTGAAGGAGTGAGCAGCTTCAGATTCCTTTAAATGTCCCGATCTGCTTTACAATGGTGTCAAATCACAGGTCGGAATCAAGCCAGGAAATATTAGACTAACAAAATAACCCTGTGGTGGGAGTATTATGATAAGAAGTTGCCTGAATAAGATGCAAAATCCACAAAAAAGATGAAAGCTGAAAAATTGAAAACACCAATCCAGGTGAAAAGAAAAAAAACCTGCATAAAGGTAAAGCAGGAGAGCCTGTCTCTTTTTAGAGCTTTTCCCTAATCTTCCCAACAGGTGAGTCAATCATTTGAACCCGTTTGCTTGCACATACCTTTCTTCTGACCGCAGTCGCTCCATGTGGTTAACGTCAGTTTAGTGATGTCTTCACTGTCTTTTAAAGGGTCTTTAGAGGTACTATTCATCTCATTTTCCAGGTCTTTTTATCCTGTCTTTCAGCAGAGCAGTCCCATATTATGATACCGTCAATGCCGTGCTTCACAATTGCCTGAAAGTGTTTCCTTTGTCCTACAAGAAAGTAGGGAACTTCAGATCAAACTTAGGTTCAGTAGACCAATTATAGAAGCACGGCACAGTGGCGCAGTGGGTATCATTCTTGCCTCACATCAAAAAGGTCACTGGTTCAAGTCCTGCTGGGGGACCTGAAACAGAACCATTTCTGTGAGGAGTTTGCATGTTCGGCTTCGTAGGTGAATTGGTTACTTTAAATTGTCCCTGTGTGTGAATGAGACTGAGAGAGTGTATGGGTGTGTGATTGTGGCCTGTCCAGGGTGTCTCCTGCCTTCAAGTTTGGTCAAAGAGACAAAACAAGTGAATAGATGGACTGATGGACATCCCTCGAATCAAAATCCTGTGTTTCAAAATTGGACTAAAAAAAATTACTGTTCTCTTGCGGATGTTTTGAAGCTGCTAACTTTTCCAGTTGTGAGGCCATTCTTTATTTTATTTACAGGGCAGCTAAACTAGATTTTGATCATCTTTACCTCTTAAAAACAAATCTTTAGAAGGTTATTATTGTCCCTCCTGAGATGTGTTTTGTTTGAAAATATATTTTAATTTATGGTCACTTTCTGCCAGATCCTCTTGTCACACTATGTTATAGACTTTCGCCATGTCACTGTTAATTTCATCACTTGTTTCATCTTATTTATCAAACAAGTTTTTGCTTTTCTCTTGCAGTTGGGTCGTTCACATCAACTGGGACACTTAAACCATTAAAGTTTCTAGATAATTGTCTTTTCGTCTATCATTATTTCTATTCATAATCATCTATTCAATTTAACTTATATCACAACACAAATGTGTCATTGGGCTTCATACTGGAAACTGTTCAAAAGCAGAAACTCAGTCATAAAATATAAACAATAGCTGGTTGCTATATTAAAATAAGCAGACTAAACTAAACTGGTTATCTCTACCCTTTGACCACGTGTCAAAGTTAAGGCCCGGGGGCCGCATCTGGCCCGCCGGGTAATTATATCCGGCCCTCCAGATCATTTTACTTTATTGTTATTAGTGGCCCGATGTTTTCTTAGGCTTATTTCTAGCTTGTATAATTTTGACTAAATTTATTTCTATGGAGAGTAAAATATTGAAAGTTATTTAAGGTTTAAGTTGATTTATTCTGGAACAATATTCCTGCTGTTTTATTCAGTGTCATGTTAAAAAGTTACAATTTTAACGTTTCAAAATTTGTATTCTAGCATGCTCAATAAAGGTTTATCCTGTTCACCTCGCGACCTAAGGTGTGTTTTGGATTTTTGTGCGTTTTAGCTCGACACGCCTGCCTTAGACCCTTCTTTTCGGCAAGGAAAAACCCCTTAAAAAATTAAAACTGATTCTAGGAAAAAGAGAAGAAACCTCAGGGGTGTCCACATAAAGGAGGGATCCTCTCCCAGCACAGACAGGCGATATATCAGGACTGTTAAAGCAGAATTAGTTTACTACTTTACTTTCAAGAATAGAGGAAAGGTAAATGAGAATAAAGGACATAACCTCAGTGCACTAGACTTTCCCCAGCTTCCAACTTCTAGCAGCCTACTAGAAATCAATTGTCTACAATACACAATCCCCAAATTTTCTACTAGAACTTTTGAAGAACCTGCATCAGATTTTTATTGCTTGTTTCAAGCTTGTCCTAAAAAAAAAAAAGTGAAGCAAAATGTAAAATTTGTAAGTACTTGAAGGAAATGTCCCTTTATTGCCCTGACACTAAAGGAAAAAGGAAATCATTTTTAGCAGTTCCATCAGACACACATGTATGTGATGTCCCAAATGTGAGAGTGTGGGTGGATGACTCAGCTTGTATGTCATGCATGTCATATGAATCCGTGTCGATTATCTCTGCAACTGTTGTGAACTGAATGCTGCTTATTGCAAAATTCTTTTTTTGAATCAACCTGAACCTTCCGAATCAGCAGAACTCATGGTGACAAAAGTCCGCCTGAAGTCACGCTGCTTTTTTCTGCTCCCCATAAGGTAGTTGAGAAACATGGCATGCAATGCCCTCTGAACGGAGCCTTCCTGTGGGAGCCCTGGGGAAGAGACCAGCGTGATAACGTGACATGTGAACCAGCACTGTATGGCCTCGATAAGGATTTATCAGATACCGGAGTCCACCAAACAGACAGGGGAAGTAGTGATAACTGGGCGGCTGTATGTTTGATCCACTTATTTGGTGGGGGGTGAAGTTTGGAGGCCAGATTCCTGTAAGACTTCCTGTTTTGTCATGTCTCACATGGATAGGTGCAGGTTACACATCCACTGATCCCGTTAGGATGACAGAAATACTGTTCCTGTAAAGCTTACATCATCAAACGAAATGATGACAAATGATTAATCGCTTACAGTAAAGATACAATATCTCCCACCAAACAGGTTTCCAAAGATGTATGAAGGTTGGATTAAAACTGAAGACTCATTGGATGTGGGACCATTGTGTCACTAAAATTTGATTCAACACGCCGAGGACATTTAGGTCAAAGAGAGAACACGCTTTATCACTTGAGTCTGAGTCAGCACGGGCGTAAACAGCACCCACTCACTATATGAGGGGTTTTATTTTTATTAAATGGCCACTAGATGGCATTAACACATCCACTTTACTCCACCAGAGGGGCATGATTGCAGTGCAAACAATTAATTTGGGGCATTTATCAAACTTTTCCTCTGGATCAGCTCTTTAATTGTCCATACAGTCTTCTGTTTGGTGTCATTCTACTATAACTTGTTTCATAACCTTGTGATGTCACTGAACAAAAGGGAAACGCTTGATAAGCATCAACATCATTATCTCAGTCACTCTTCACTGATTGGAGTTTTCAAAATATTATACCAGGAGTCAGGCTAACCCTGTTATATTAATGGAAGTTTGCTTTGGTAATAACAACAAAGGGTGTTTTTAACATGCTGATGGAGGACATATTTAAAGAGAATTAAGATCAAATTTGTATTTCTGAGTATGTCTTTTTTCAAACAGACACAGAAATGTCATTGTAGCAGTGATGTCAAAGCTGCTATTTTCTGCTCTGCTCCAAGCAGATCCATGTACGTCTTTGTTTTCCTCATCTGAGCTGGCATCGGGCTCCATTTTTTTTTTTTTTTTTTGTTAGTTCCAATATTGATCGCCATTTTTGTTGCACTGGTATTCTCCACACCAACAGTCCCACCCACAATTCACAGGAGAATTTCGGATAAGAGGGCAGAAACTGAGAGCTCTCAGCAACGGTGAGGGGAAGAGTGGGCGGGGTTGTCTGAGGAGAATCTGAGGAGAAACTGTGTACCAGAAAATGAGAAAAGTTTTTTTTTATTTTGGCCAAAAAGGGCATAATTATCAAACCACAAAAAACAAAAGGAAAACACTGGAAATTGTTTTAAAATAAATCAGATGACTATCAAAGTTGTATCTTATGTAGATTAAACTTTGAAAAACAAACAAACAAATAAAAAGATTTATTACAACATAATAAAAATACATTTTTTTTGTAACATTTTCAGCTTTTGTTTATGCTTGTTTTATTCTGAATAAGTCCTGGTTGCATTTTGGGTCATGTCTGCTGTAAACACAGTCCTAAAATGTTCCCCATCAGCCACAAACTAAAAAAATTAAAAAGAACTCTTGTTGTGTCAACTTTATGGAATATCAGTGTGATGAAATTGAAGTCGGAGGTCAAACTCTTCTGTAAGGCTAGGTTGTGTTGACTATCTAAAGATCTGGAGTTGCTGGTTTGGTCGGGCTATTTCCTTGATTCCAGTATTTTGTTTATTAAGTAGCAGATCACAAATAACAAACAGAGGATGTTTACCTTTCTGTCATAACTGCTGTGTTTATCACAGACTTTTGTCAGATGTGGTTAAATATTTAGACATAAAAGTCTTGGTAAATTGATGGAACCATGAAAGACCAAATGAAGGTTTAACACACAGGATGGACATGTGGATAAATGAATATTTTTTATTGGACTTTAGGAATGGTAAATAATAGATTTGCTTTATTTATTTATCATTTCAGGATGAAACTTGTTTACTCAATAAATGTGCTGTTTGTTCCTGTTTTTTTTTTTTTTTTTTTTCTTAAAGAGACTAAATTGTCTACTTTTTATGCTCCGGTTTGCTACTTTTCAAAGTAGAAGTCAAAAAATATTTCTGCTAAAAGTCGACTATTTGATTAACAATCAGCTAACTCAATAGAACATGATTAAATATGTTCTCAACGTTGTCCATACGTTCTGCAGTGTCACTTTTCTGTCACTTGTCTGTGCTGTCAAGCAAGCCAAACATGAGGAACCTGTAACAGGGCTGCTGAGGGCGGTGGCATACAGCTTTTTGGAAATGCTGCCCCACTTTTTGCTGTCATTATTCCTAAAATGAGTGTTGTATCACAGTGACTATTTGCAAATGAGGTAAGCCTCAGGTTTCAGCCAAATAGTGGGATCTGCAGATTCAAAATGTTTTCCCTGTATGTGTTTTGAGACTCAGGCGTGTATTCTTTGTGCATGTGAGCCATGTGCCCATGCACTTAGAGCAAAATTGAAAAGCAAAAACAAAACACCACTTTCAATCCACAGAGGAAAGTGCCTCCATATGAGGTTGGTGGGTGCCGTTATTACTCAGATCACCACGTCTAACATTTGATAGCACATCTTCTCTGCAGTGAAAGAGGAAAATAGGAGTAATGGTGAGAAGAAAATGCAATCTCATTGTCAGACAAGCACTTGATTAACCACTTACAGACGCAGTCTGTGCATTTGGGCTAAGCTATGCCTTCTCACTCCCCTTCCTCAGCCTGATCTTTTAAGTATTACTGGCCACAGGGTATTGATTTCCCTTTCTTCTAAATATCCCCTTGCAGTTAATAGAATTTACAACAGATATTCAGTGTTTCAAGAAGGCCTCCCCTCCCTTTACTGTACTGTTTCTCAGCCACACAGAGGGCACATCCTGAGCTTTTCCTTCACTGGCTCCAGTTGGGAGAAGGAGAAAGGACATGGCCCTTAATGGCAGAGGCACAAATGAAATTTGTGTTGGCAGCTGTTTGGATAAGGAGGAGCCAAGGTGAGTTTCATTTATTCTAAATGATCTATTTAAGCATAACTAGTTTATCAATTTCTATAGTTTTCTTCATTGTCACCCATTTAAATAATGTAGTATTTAAATATAACTAAAGAGAAAAACTTTTTTGTTTGCTTAAAGTAAATAATATAAGTGACTAAACTAAATAACACATGAAAAGATTTTGAAAGCAATGCGGTAACAAATAAAAAATGAAATGAAATCAAGTGTGAAAAGATTTTAATGCGATACTTCAGTTTCATTAATGGATGACTAAAATCATTTTCCATTCTAACATGATCGCGATGCGAAAAGCAATTATCTTCCATATTGTTAGGCTAATAATCGCCGTAATCCATGCAATTAGGAGGGATGCGTGTTCTCCCTTCCAGCCTTGGAGCCCAGCCTGAAGCTCAGTAACACGCCACCGCCGCTGATTCAAGTGACAGTGTCGACTTGGTGACCTTAGCAGCTTTCCATGGGCGCATTGATTTTTCTCCAGCATTACAGATAATTGCTGGATGCAGTGAATCCTATCCTCCCCAGGCTGCAGGGAGGGGCGTCTGTTGTCTGTTGACACAAGAGGCGTCTATCTGATTTGAAGAATGCGAAACTCTGGGATCTCATTGACTGCAGCTGAATTTAAGGGAGTATTTAACCGTTGAACACTGGAGCGCCAGTGTTTATTTTCTTTGATTTTCTGTCATTTTTTAACTCTTAACGCAATACTGCTTTTCTCCTTCAGAATCTGCTGGAATTATTGTGTTAACAGTTAAAAAGTTACAGTATGTTAAAGATTTTGTGTGGAAGTGTCACTGCCGACGCCTCAGGTGTTACAGAGTTAGCTAAGCATTTTGGGGAAGCGTGCAGTCAAACAAATCCTATGACTGTCGGTTTCATAGAGCAGATTAATAAAAAATATTTTTTTTAAATCAATAGCAGAAGTGGTCTTTAAAGGGTAACCAAACAGTGCAGTTGGAGGCTGGCTCCATTCTCAGCATAGATTTGAAAATTGTCAAAAAGGGGGGTGGGGTTACTGGAGGCGGACTGAGCGGTGGAGGTGTGGCTTGGATCAGAGGTTGTGTCTGAATTCCCTCCCTTCTTCCTAACACCTAAAAAACTATATAGTGCGGGATTTTATAGAACCCCTGATTTTAAAGGTAATTTGGACACAGTGCTCAGTACTTTTCTTTCGTTTTTTTTAAATGCCGGATATGACGTCACCGATTTCACAAAGTGAAAATCGAAAAAATATGAACATTTTACGACGTTCATTTATGACTCCACTGTATTCTGTTGGGGGACATGTGGATAGTTTAGTCAAAACTTACATTTAAACATGTTTTTTTGTTTGACTGCAATGCATTGTGGCCTATATTCGCTAATGGTTTATGGTTTATTTCAAGCAATCAGGTTATAATACATGAAATAACATCACATAATGAATCACAAGTAGATCACTTGAAAGGGAGTGGAAGGAAGCGAACTTATATAATCTAGAGAGAATCAATGTTCCCTTAATTTTTTGCAAAGACTTCTGGGAAATTTCTAGTGCACTCGATTTTGTAATTAGTAGATTCGAACAGCACTGGAAAATGGCAAATGCACTGTATAGTGATGGGGGGTGGGGTGTTCGGACACAAACGATGATTGACAGTCAGGTTAGCTTAATGTAATGTACCCTGGGCCTTCAATATGGAGATGGTATTGGGCAAAGTGATGCAAGTTACTCCACAGGACTTTCTGAGGACAAGCGGGGCGCAGCTTTTGGTTTGCAGGTCCAAAGAGGACCCGTGTCTGAGAGTGGTAAAATTACTGCAAGCATCATAGCTAATAAAAGCTAATTATAACTTCAAAGTCCACTGGAAAGTTGTGCAAGCCAGTAAATTTTTGACAACCGAACACAATAACAACAGACGATTACAGAATCAAAGATGGGCGGAGCTGTAAGGCATGATGACACGGAACTTCTGGGACTTACACGAGTTGACCAATCACAAAATTTACCTGTAATATCTCGTTTCAACCAGTAGGGGGAAGGACACAGATGTTTTTTTGACTATATTTAGAGGAATTCAAAAGTTTATTTTAATTTTCTCAAAAATTTGGCATTGACCAGCAGACAGCACTTTTAAAGCCCCATTTAGAGGTCAACAAACAAAAAAAGGTGATTTAGAGTTTGGTTACCCTTTAATATTTTTAAGCAAACTGCATTATTTTTACAAACACATTAGTAAGCTCCTGTGTTGGCCAGGCAGCAGCAGCTCATATTATATTAATCTGCGTTTTCTGTTCTGCATGGAGTGACTCTCATCACTTTATGCAAATGACTGCATTTCCTGTTTGTTGTGCTCCATAAAGTAATGAAAAAGTCTCTTGGAGTGATATGATGTGAGGCTCCAATCGCCTTTAATGGACTGGAGATCGTTTAGGATCTCTTGAAGGAGGAGGCCTTTTTGCTCTGCTGTTTTTATTTGCGTGCCTTTAAATGCTTATTAATTTGAAATTCAAAACTATCTTGACGTCAAATAAGCTGAGGAATTTTCCACGCAGGCTTTACAGCGTTCCCGGGAAACAAATGAGCCGTACAGCAAAAAGAGACATCAGATGAGAGCAGGAACGCAGATGCCTTATCATGACCATCTTAAATCACCGCCGTTGTAATCCCAGCACAACAAGCTTAATGTGATTCGTGGTTGCATACGCAGTGCGTGTTTTGCTCGTCTCCACTCTGAGCGCCGCGACCTGTGTGACTCAGAAAACCAGGCCACTGATGCAGTGCTCCCTGGCCCAGGGGCGAGCGTCGGGCCACATGATTGGATGCAGTTTTTATCTCAGAGAAAAGGTCTGCTTTAACATCACACAGCATCTCATTGTGGCCATATGGCCGTGCTTAGCCACTGGACAAATAAACAGAAACTCTTTGCATAATTAGTACAGTTTAGAAATGAGAGCAGCTACATCAAGGTACAGCGCTTTGTTTATTATTTTTTTTCTTTCAGGGCTTTCTTTTATGTCATAAACCAAGCTGAACTTGATTTGTCATACCCCGCTCTTTGTGCATGGCATGGGATGTGTTACACAAGCAACTCCATTTGCTCGCAAAGGCGGCCACGTGCCTCGCTTCATAACTAATGGAAGACTGTGTATGCCATTCATGCATGAGGGAATCGCATGCAATAATCCAGTGTGAACTATCGTGATGTTAAAATAGCAGTGCTTTGGGAAAATGCACTGAAGAAAAAGAGGAAAACAAATAGACTGCAGTGGGACAAAAGCTCAGCATGTCAATCGGATGTTTGCAAACAAAGACCAGAAAAATAAGGTAGAAAAATAATACCTGGTGCTGCTGTGTAATATTAAAGTTAAGACCTAATTCTGTGGTTTATATAGGATTTAGTTTTAGCTCTGTTAGGGGTGACAGTTGGCAGGCAGACAGTGATAGAGTCTGGATTACGGTGACGGCTTAATTTTTAAGCTCTCATGGATGATAAAACACATGGCATTTCCAAATTGTACAGTGTTTATGTGAAATATAAAATTTTTAAACACTGCAAATAATCAACATACATAGTGAAGAAAAACACTTTCATGGAGGTAAGCTGCAGCATTTCATAGTTTTATAAACGCTCTGAAAAGTGGAGAGCAATTCATTGACATCCAGCTGTTCAGCATTGATCTCTGTGTTTTCTAATGCACTGGCCTGGAATGTGATGCTATTTCATTACTGAACCGACAGGCTCAGTCACCCCCCTCTCACCCCTCAGGGCACTGACCACTCACTAGCACACAGGGACTGTATGTAATAATAACCGAACAGCCAAGTCAGACAAACTCAGTTGATGACTGAGTCAAAATTAAGCGGCAAGAAAGTTTGGAGTGAGGAAGACGGACAGAGTCTTACTCATCCGTGGAAAACGCTCGAAGAGGTTTGGAAAAAGAAAAAAAAAAACAAAACAATCACGAGCCTGATTAAACTTTTCACCAACAATGGACCCAGATGACAACAATCTTGGCATCTTCACTGTGATTCAGTGAGTAGATCGTTGCTGATTTATGTGTAATGTCCTGTTAAAATGCAGTTTTTTTTAAACCTGTTCGATGAGATTCTCCTATTTGTCATCAATCTTACAGGCTGCAACAGTTTCATTATTGCTGTTAAAAACAAGGAATTGATTATTCTTGCTGAGTAGAAATCTCTAACGGTGAGAGTTTGATCTTCTGCGTCTGATCACTTTTATAAATCAACACTTTTAAAAAAGACAGTTTTGCAAAGTAAAAGCAGCATATAAAATGTGAAAATATTATATTCAGTGCATGGAAAAAGGTTGTAGAAATGAAACATTTGTAGTCTTTAAAATATATATGTGGTTTAGGCTTTACAAAATTCACGATCCTGTTCAAAAATTCAACAATGCATTGCAGGATTTTAAGACCTTGAGGAGAATTAAAACTATAAGTCACTGAAAGAGCAAACTTGGTTTAATTTGGGTTGAAAATTACAGGGAAAAAAGTGAAATATAAGTGAATAGTTTACTCTTGTTAAGTTTGTTTTTTCCTCACAGTTCACTTTTGAGGGTGGAGCATCTGTCTTGAAAAACTAATGCAGTAAAACTGCATGTTTGCAATAATAATACCTTAAGCTAACACTTGGCTTTTTTTCCAAATATTTTACTGTTTATATTTTCTTTGAACCTGTGTTAAGACATTTCTTATTCACTCAGATCGCATTGTCACTCCCCTTTTTTGGCTGCATCTTTTTCATTGACTGAACAGTCAGAAATAGTCCTATTTTACTCATATTGTTTCACCAAACAACTAAAGTCCCACTCAGATCATCTTTTGATCAATTATAAAAGTGTGGTAAATTATTTATGATTAAGACATTTTTTGGCAAAGTTAAAAACTTGTGTTGTTTTCTGGACAAAGTTTCTGCAGAGCGACAGAATACTGCAAAACCAGCCCCCTAGTAATAAGTCTAAAATAATCAAAATGTAAAAACAAATTAATTAAATAAGAAAATTGAAAACAATTTTAAGGCCATTTTTCTTAAAACAATTAAGGGTGTTTTTACTCTCTTAATATTCCGTTTATGCAGTGTAGTTCATTAGAAACTTGCCTCTGAGTTGTGGGCAGTACCATTGGCGCATCATGATTGACTACTGTTGTCAATCATGAGTGAGCTTATTTGAAGTCAGCTTGAAAGCGGCTCAGTAGAAGCTGTCAATCAAACGTTCAAGATGGGGTTTGGTGGACACCACATGCTTTTATTGAGGCATCTGATTGGTCAATTTATAACTTGAACAACTTGCGGTAAAGAAAAAAATATCTTTAAAATAAAATTAGGACTAGCAAGAACATGTGAAAATGAAGGTATCAGAGCAAGAACTGTTATTCTGACAAAAATAATAGCTGACTGTCTCTTTCTCAATAGAAGTTTATGCGATTTTGTCTTCTTGGAACCACCAGGTACTTCCTATATGAAACACAAGAGGGGAGGGGTAAAAATGTCCAGTGAATGGTGTCAATGGTGTTAACAAAGACGTTCATGGATCTATTTGTCAACAAGTGAGCATCAGAAAGTAGCAGAGCTGGGAGCTTGTAGCCCGCCGAGACTATTTTCTATATCACAAATACGCTCTCTGTCAAACAGCTTTTTTTCGCCTGCTCCTGATTCACAATGATTGAAATAAAAAAAACTCAGAAATGATAAAATTTCCTATTTCTTAATATCATTAGACAAATACAACAAGAACATGATAAAAACACAACATTTATTGGAGTGGGTCTTTAAGATTATCTTAGTCATTCATAAAAAATAAAATAAAAAAAAACAGGAAACAACCACACTCACTTAGCTGTATGTACTGGCTCCGTTTGATGGGGAATCCCTCAAAAAGCTGCACACTTTCATTTGACTCACTTTTTTGTTAAAAAATCAGAGCGAGGACAGGAGTAGACCAGACTGCCTGGAAGCATCACCGTCACAACTGATGGAGGATTTTCTAGAACAGAAACAGAGCAATGAGAAAAAAAAGTGGCTGTTACTGTTTCTACTTTGAATATGGAGCATAGATATTTGTCTGTGGCTTCCTTCTACCTCACATTAGATAAGAACAGATTCTCAAACCTTTTCCCAAGTCAGGCGCTACAAGCTGAGCTTTTCATAATTCTCTCTAAAAGTCGTCTGTCACCTACTTTCTTGTCTTTACGTGATCTGTTTGGTGTGCTGGGATGTCTGTGTACGTTTGCAATGTTATGAAATGTATCTGTGTTGACTCGCAAGTTAACAGAGACCAGCTCAGAATGAAATTGCTGTAACTCAAAATGCAGCAACCTAAATTTATCCAATCATCGCAGTGGTTAGACGGATGAGGTTATCTAATGTATCTTAAATAGTCCTAAAGGTTCCTGACACAGCCGTTGCAATTTAAATCATAACACAGCGCTGTGTGACATTTCAATGCAAACAGTAAGATTAAGTTTGTGAAAGAGTTTCCTAAGAATCTTAAAAGTATAATTTTTAGAGACATGAAAGGCAAAATATTGAAAAACATGAACATTTGACATCTCTACTCAGTTGCTCACATTTTTGTTTTTGTTGTCACAGAAGTGTCAGAGACATCCTGTCCTTTTATGCTGTGTGCAATGCCCCCTGGGAGGAAAGTTGGCTCAGTTAAGCAGAAAAACGCTCTCCTGAAAGACTTCTATGCAAAGATGAATTACCAGCAATAAAAATAACGGATTACAATTTTTTTTTTGCGCGAACAGAGATCCTCTTTACTCCGGTGTACAAGAGTACAGAATTTGGGGGAAAAAAACCCAGCACCAAGCTGCACACTGCACTGTGTTTATTTAACCGATTTCTGTTGGAAAGCAAGTGTATCGCTCAGAAATTAATGAGGGTGTTCGCAAAACTGGCCTGCACACATTCCAGACTGAAAAAAAATTATTTTTATAATGAACCAACACATGAAAACCAACCTGGACGCCAGAATCAAACAGCAGATGAATGAAATGTTCAAAAATACTGCAATGTAATTTTATAAAAAGCAGCAGAGGCAACACAAAGAAGTGATAGGCCTACATTTAAAGTCCCACTCTAATCATCTTTCAAAGTAATAATAATAATAATAATAATGGATTAGATTTATCTGCGCTTTTCCAGACGCTCAAAGCGCTTACAATGAATACCCATTATTCATTCACACCTCATCCATACTTGGTAATGGTAAGCTACTACTGTAGCCACAGCTGCCCTGGGGCAGGCTGACAGAGGCGTGGCTGCCAGTTCGCGCCTACGGCCCCTCTGACCATCACCGGGACATTCATACACACTCACAAAGTGTTTCCAGTCGTCTTTTAATCATAAATTATACTGTTTTTAGACTGTCATTTTCTAGGACATATTTCCTGCCGAGCAGCAGGAGTTCAACAGAAATTTGCCTCTTACTTTCAATTATTCTGATAGCTTACAGCCCCTCAAAACCCCAGCCGAACATTAGCAGTGCAACATAAATGGTAAACAACATTGGAGCTATCCAGCTGTACAGTTTTGAGCCAGCTAAGACGAGGAAAACGAAGACGTGGGGGCATCCTATGGGCACTTAGATATCACATGCACACCCTGTCCGTGTACATTTAAGTGGGGGTCACTAATAGGTCAGTAATGTGGTACAAGGGCACCATACAACACCATCACCCGTGTGTTTGCAACTTATATAGTCCTTACTCTTGTCATTTTTCTTCACGATTTACTTACTCTGCGCACGACAATTGTTTTTTCAATTCAATTTTTCGGACGTCCCTGGAAGTGGCTGTACAAGCCTCACGCTTGCCTTATGAGGCTCTTATACCCCTCTGTTGTGCCTTTTATGATTTAAAAAACAATTTTTTAAATTTAAATTGTAATGAAAGTAAAAGAAAAAAAAGTGGTAAAGTTACAAAAGTGAACTCAAACTTTAAATCCATTCAAAAACAGTTGAAGAACATCACACACCACTCTGTGATATTCCAACAATCCATAGAGTGCTTCATAGTTTAGTAAAGTCGAGCTACAGCATTTAGAACAATTTGTGATCGCCGTGTTCCACGAAAAATCAATCTGAGATCAATAAAGACAACCAAAATTTATATTCAATGGTTATAAGTCAGGTTTTCTATTTTTGAACAAAGTACAAGTATTTTAGGTGTCATCAACATAGTTGAAAATAGCCGATTCAATTTAGGCTTGTTAGATATATGCATTTCTGGCAGAGATGCACCACAAACTGAAAATAAAACTGTTTATTAGCCATTATATTATCCTTTTTGCTGCATTGAAATGACCCGAAGTGACACATGGAGTCTTTTATTTTGAAAGGTGAAAGGATGTCATAGGAACCTTTGTGAAAAGTTATAAGCTATTTCTGACATGTTCTGTGTGTTTAGTTCCTTTTTCTCTGTCCTGTTTTGTGCAGTCTTCTGTGGCTCCTCCTTGCTGCCCCACCCACTTCCTGCTGGAGGAGTTCACAGCTGCACCCAATCAGTTCATTTAGTTGTTTGCTTCATCTCTGTGTTGGAGCATTTTGTGAAGTTTCTAGGTTTTCTTTGTCATGTAATTCTGTAGTTTTTCTTTAACCAGATTTCCCCTTCAACAGTGGTGATTTATTTGTTTAAAAAAAGAACATTAAATGAGTCTGATTTATCCTTCTGCATCCAAGCCTGCTCTGCATTTGGGTTCTTGAACTCTTGTCATAACAATTTCATATTTTGAAAAAAAAAAAAGGTATTTTTATTTGTTTTTTATGCTAAAAACTTTTCTATTTGTCATAATAGGAAAAATAACATAAATACAAATCAGTGTCTTAATTCTTTAAAGGGTGAGCTAAGATTTTGTGGTTCTGGATGGGTTGTAGTCAGCGAAAAATCCACCCAAATGGCTCTTTAAGTGTTGAAGGTTACAGACCCCTGCCCTAGAAATGCAGCCTCTCCTCTGTAGGATCCTCCATGGGCCCAGACAACCCAAAAACCCACAGCACCTGTACGGGTCAGGCCCTGTATGGGTGAATGTAACTAAGGCTTTTGCAAGACAGAAGACTCTGGCAGGAAGCTGCTGTGTGAAGTCTGCTCCAACAGGAGTAACAGGTGGGAAGCATGAGGTTGATTACCTGAAGCTATTGCAGGCAGAGGGAGATGCAGAGTCATGGCAATTAAACACCTCAAAGTTTATATTTCCCTGAAATATAAACGGATGAATGCATAAACAAGACCATCATAAGAGCTTTTGAAAAGCTAATCATACACACAGTTACTTGTGTGTGTCTAATGTCTTCCGAGGACAGTTAACAGCGACCTCAAAGTCCTATTCGCTCCACCTGAAATGAACTCCAGTCTCTCAGAATGACTAAGGAACATTAATTAGCTAGTGTAATAAAACCTGAAAACTAAATTTATAAGCTTCTTAAAGCCGAGCCTACTATAACTCAGCCAGGTAACACGTCACTCCGCATCCCAATTAGTCACACCATTGAATATTCATGACAAAGCAGTATTCAGAACTTTAAACTCCTAAAAGCTGTTTAATTCACTGAATAAATCAGCTGCAGCCTCTACATAATCAGTGTCACACGGAAAGTCTGGGAACGGGATGTGTGGAGGTGGCTCACAGGCAGATGCAGGTTCACAACCGTGTAGAAACAACCAAAATTCTGCAGTTAAGGTCGTCATCTAAAAGCCTTTCACTATCCTGCACTTGTGTGTGCATGCAGTTCGAAGAGTTTGGGCTCTCTATAGTTTAGTATAACTTAAATTAGGTGTGCACAGCTAAAACATAAAAAATGCAGTTGCAATATCTGAAACACATAGTCCATATATGAATATACTGTAGATCTATAACATATCGCAATAGAAATTATTTATATGCATAAATGCTATTACAAATAGAGAAATTACAACATTTTTAGATTAAATTACATTCAAATTGGCAGCTTTCCTTAAGTTTAACTCACCAATGACAGGTGAGACAGATAGCCGCCCTCCACCTTTCACAATCCTGCATCAATTAATCAGTCAGACGTGTTTCTGTCTGACCGATTAATTCATCTATAGTCATTAACACGACCATAAATTGAGGTGATGTGGGTCTGGACGAAAAGACATGCTAGTATTTCTTGCAAGTTGTTTTACATCGTTGTAATACATTTGTAGGTAATAGAAATACAGTGAGGATTTAAGCACATTTTTAAAGGCATTCTCTGATTGTATACATTTTTCTATAATAAAATTGTTCCCAGTGGTCTTTTAATCATAACTATGCAATTCAGCTCAGCACCTAAAGCCACGCCCCCTCAGCAGAGAGTTTAATAACGGAGGCTTCAGAACAACCTGAAAAATGGCTTTGTAAGACATTTAGGTTTTGGAATTTTGGGTAAAAACATAATAATCATAATTAAAACACTACTGGGAATGTGTTTTTTTTTTTTATTGTTATAAGGGGACTTTAAAACGTGTTCTGCAGCGCATGAGAAATTTGCTTCTGAGTCATAATAATAATCTTTATTTCTATAAAACTTTCAAGATAAAAATTAAAAAAGTGTTTGAGGGCAGACTGAAGTTAGCCTCATCTAATTTCCCATTGACCCTTTGTTTACACCATCTCCCGCTACTTTATAGCACCTCACATGCCCAGGCTAACATTAGCATAGCAAAAACGGTGTGCACTATCAGAGCTACTCAACCAGTAAAATGAAGACGTTAATGGATCTATTTGTTTGCAAGTGGATGCAGCAGTATAGGAGTAGGGAGACAATCCCATGGAAGTACCTGCATCACAAACCTGAGCTTTGTCAAGCCGCTTGTTTTCATCTGCTCCTGATTTTTAACGGTTTTAATAAAGAAATGCTCAGGAATTCAGCTTTAATCTTAAATTATTTTATTATATGCCCTCCATCATGAGAAAATGCTACAAGAGCATGTTACAACAGGAATTTTATTTCAGTGAGTCTTTAAAAGGCAAAATAAAGATGTTTAACTGTAAATGAAAAATCCAACCTGTTTATCAAAAGGGTTTAGTTGGTCAAAGTGTGTCCTGTCATTTAAAAGCAACTTCCCAAATTGCTTTGCATTTTTCTCACAAAGTCAAAAAACCAATAATCAAATTTGCAGAACTGAAGCCTTGCTGATTTTCAAATGTGTTTGCAAATGGCATCAAAATGACTAAAATCGACTGTTTTGAAATGGACTCACAGCAAAGAGAGAGGGGGATTAGCAGATCAGCCGGGTTTAAACGACAAAAGCTTCAGCCACATTTGCTTTTGGATCACATTTCTATCCTACTCAGTATCCTTCGCCTCTCACGCTGGAATTTGAGACAAAAACCCTAACACATAGTAGAACAGTTCCAGAGTACATCAGGTATTCATCAGTTTGACTCTAACAAGACCATTTTTTGCACTTCTATATATATATATTCATTTAAAAAATTCATTGAAAATTGTACTTCAGAATACATTCAAAATAATGATTTACGTCAACATCAAAACAAAGAAGTGAATCAGCTCATTTTAGATTCAGACCTTTAATTTGCATCTTTTTGTGCAGAAACAAATTTAAGCCTGACCCCGAGCGGAAGTGACAACACTCTTGATTGTGTGCATCACTCACAGCAAAGGCACATTGACTCACTCTACAGAGCTTCACATGCTGTGACATTTCAACAAACTAGAACCTGCTTAGTGGTGGAAACCAAGATGAGGGGCTCTAATCCAGTGAGTGTTCTTTCTAATTACATTCATTTATTTGTTAATCTTTTTAATTTACTGACAGTATTTATTTGTATTTTTATAATCTTCAACCTGTAATCAAAACTCAGTGTAGAGTTGATGTATGTTTGATGGTGTTTTTATCAGACAATTCCATTAATAGGGTAATCTGCAGAGTGGACACCATCATAGAATGTAATATTTTCTTGCGCTTCACTGAATAGGAAATCAGAAGTAAAATGTTTGAATAAACTGTGAAGCTCCTTTTGTCTAAACTCACAGAGACCAGATAGAAATATTACACCAACCTGCATCAGCGACGAGGTCAATTGGTTCCTGATCGCTTTTGACAGTTGGGTCACATGTGATTTATGAAAGGTGATTCCTGGACCTTAGAACTGAGGTCAATCCTCCTCCGGGGGATTTAACTGAAATGTCCATTTTGTCTGCGGCCGATCTGCTAGAAAAACTCCTTATACATATGTGTATACTGTATATATACATGTTCCTGGGCTTAAGCCCATCTGTCCAGATGCTAGCTCACGCAAAATTAAGTTGCTGCCAATCACACGGTAGCAACTCAATGTATTTAGGTAGACATGGTTAAGAAAACCTGCTGCAGTAAAAAACGAGAAACAGAATGGGGAAGATGATGATTTAAGTGACTTTGAACGTGGTATGCTTGTTGCTACCAGACAGGCTGGTCTGAGTATTTCAGCAACTGCTGATCTAGTGGGATGTTCATGCACAACCATCTCTAGGGTCAACATATTCTCACTACCAACTCGTGATCTATGGACTCATGGTTCAAGTCCCCTCCGTGTCACTTTTTGATGTGCTGGCAACTCCCATGAAATCAGAGGTTACCAATCTTTGGGCCATGAACTGGTACCAGTGCGAGTGTTGCTTGGTGCCCGGCCACAGACAGCAAAAAAATGCATATGCTAATCAAGGGCCCCAAACCCTCGGAACGCGGACCGGTACCCTAACCCGGTACCGGGATCCATGATCTATTGGGAACAGCCAGCACGTCAAAAAACGATAAGTTGTAGACACCTTAACATCAAAAATTGAAGCAGAGGGGGCCCGAACCATATCTCCATATATGACAAGTTGGAAGGGAGAATGTGTGGTTAGGGTTTGCAGAGAATGGTCCAGAAGACAGAAAAAATTTAGCAGTAGTAAATGGAAATACCTTGTAGATGCCAGAGGTCAGAGACGAATGGCCAGACTGCTTCCAGCTGATTGAAAGACACTAGTAACTCAAATAAACACTCGTTACAACCGAGGTCTGGAGAAGAGCATCTCTGAACGCAGATGGGCTACAGCAGCAGAAGACCACACCGGGTGGCCCAACATTTCCACTAAGAATAGAAACTCAAGGCTTCAATTCACACAGACTCACCAAAACAATAGAATAGACAATAGAAGATTGGAAAAATGTTGCCTGGTCTGACGAGTCTCCATTTCTGCTACGACATTAAGATGGTATGGTCAGAATTTGAAGTGAACAACATGAAAGCATGGATCCTTCTTGTCCTGAATCAACGGTTCAGGCTGGTGGTGCTGGTGTAATGGCGTGGGGTATATTTTCTTTGCACACATTGGAATCTGAGTACCATCTGATCATGGTTACAACACCAAAGCCTACCTGAGTATTGTTGCTGACCACATCTATCCCTTTATGACCACAGTGTTCCATCTTCTGATGGCTACTTCCAGTAGGATAAGCCGCGGTGTCATAAAGCTGGAATCATCTCAGACTGGTTTCTTGAACATGACAGAGTTCAATGGACTCCACAGTCACCAGATCTCACCCTAATAGATCCCCTTTGGTACAAATCTCTGTGATGCTATCATTTCAATATGGACCAAATTCTCTGATGAATGTTTCCAGTACCTTGTTGAATCTAGAATTGTGGCAGTTCTGAAGGCAAATGGGGTCCAAAAAGGTACTAGCAAACTGTAGCTACTGTAATAAAGTGAGTGTATGTTTAGTGTAACTTTTATGTCAATGGAGAAATTGTACCACTCATCCTTTTCCATTTTTCATGTCAAATTTAAACCACTTGGGGGTGAGTTCATGAAATGTTTGTAGGCCTCTCATGAATAGTATCATTGAGACAGAGCGTGCAGCAGTTGAACTGCTCTGAAAGGTCAACATAAACCCACTGCACAGTTTGGGTATCCAAACGTGCAGCTGTGAGCCAGAGAGCTCAGCTGGAGAGGAGACACATCAGGTCCTCCTATCGCTCCAGCTGCTTTTGTTGCTCCTCTACTGCTTTTGCAGTCACATTTGCATCTGTCACATCATCCCTTCTGCTTCTCTCTGTTCCTGGAAAAAAAGTACCCAAGTTTAAGAACGGATCAGAGACATTTTTGGGGGGGTATTCCTCGAGGGTGACTGCATTGTCACTTGCTTGTTTATCATCATGGTGCCTTCCTATATAGTCTGAAGCACATCTCCCACCAGCATCGCCACCCCTGTTCCTCCCTCCCTTTCGCTTCTGCTCCCTTCTGTCTCTCTCCAAAGCCGTTGTTACTGTGCGGCTCTTGCACATCATTCCAGCGCGTTAGAAATTAAATGAAGGTGGCTTAACGCAGCTAACATAGGCATGCTTTGAAGGATGTAACCAGGGGGAAGCTGCACTGCCAGATCCTTTTCTATGGGCTGTGGATTTGTGCTGCTGAGGCGCGGACACAGCAATCACTCAGCCATGCAGAGGCTCAGACAACAGGACTAATCTCTCCACCTGACTTGTGGAAGCTCCACTTTTTTTTTTTTTCCCCTGAATTATCTATTCCCCGTTGCCTAATACAGTGTGCGACAATGGAATCGGAGTGAAGGAAACATTTGTGTAGCTCTGCCTGCAGTCTGCAGCACACATGGATGTGTTCAGCTTTGTAAAGATGCCCAAGCTGTCAGGGTGAGTCCAACAAATGCTGCTATGTGATTTTTTTTCCTTCTCTGTGGCTGCGCGTGCATGTTCGGTAAATGGAGGCGCTTTACATGTTCAAAGCTCGATTTGTGACATGACGCTCACGTGCGGAGCCGTGGGAACAAATATGCTACACATCGTTCAAGGAAGCAAGTTGTGCAGTCATGTATGTGGAATGAATGAGCAAGTGAGAAGTGGGGGTGGATGCAAGAGCTATAGCGATTCATCCATCGAAACTCTGTCCAAGTTCATACATGTGGAACGTGCTGCACAAAGTGTCTTAATTACTGTCAAATTAATACACACATGTGTTTTAAAAATAATTATGTAACACGTTTTTTTAATTGTTTCCTAACCATGATAACACTGTGTGAGAACTGCCAACACATCAAAACACAAATTCTGGAACAATATATTTGTTTTATGCCTGAAAACTCCCTTTATGCAGACAAACTCGAGGTCTGATCGTAAAAATTAATCCTGCCAGGAGATTTATTTAAACCATTATTGCTCAGGAGGAACATCTGATCATAAACAGACAAGTGCAATAATCTTCCTTATGAGTCATTAAAGCTGCAAAAAGAAGATAACTCTTAGTTTTCAATGTGATGAAACAATTCCCTAAACAGGTGGTGATGAAGTTCTATTATATAACAGAAACGATTTTCATTGTTTAGTCTGCCTTCATGTGCTTGTTGGTGGATCAAAACTTGCATCCTATCATTTTTAGGGATTCTCTATAATAATGTCCCTGACGTTATTGCGTCAACACCTTTTTTACCTTTCCTCTTGTAGGCATAATTTAATTGAGAAATAGCTGTTTTTGGTGTGACAGAGAGGTTCACTGTGTGCTTTCAGAAAACAAGATGAACATTTTCTTTCAAGGTTCCCATTTCAATTATAGAGATCCTCTACAAAAAAGATTTTTTTCCATTACAGTAGACTGTTTTGTATATCCTGTTAGATCTGCGTCAGAGTTCATTTCCTAAGAAATTCTGCCTATATTTGTCAAAAGTTTAAGCTCACCTGAAAAATATAGTGGGTCAGACCAGCAAACTTTGCTCTATAAAAAAGGTTGTAAGTGAACCCTGCTGTGGTTTATTTCAGTATGAATCCACATGGACTTTCTAACCATCCAAAACTTGAAAAATGAAACCAAAAAAGCATTAAAGGCCTTTGTGATGACAGTCAATGGGCGTTTGTAAAAACAGGAACAGAGCTAAAATGCAAAGCAGAAGAACCGCAAATGTCTTTTTTTACTAAGCCTGATGGGATGAGAAAATAAAGGCATGAGAGAGCAAACATGACTATCTGTTGATCGACTGGTTTATTTCAAGCAATTTCGAAAAGTAATTGGTAAAAAATAAATTTACTATATAAAGACATAGATGTAGAAAATGTATTGGACAAATAACTCATAAATTGATTTGAAAATAAATAAATATCTATTTTTTCTTGCTCAGAGTTAGTTTTGGACATCACTTATTCAAACAAGCAGCTGTTGTTGTTACGACACATTTCCAGACTTTTCTTTCATGTTCCCAAATGTGAAACTACGGTGGCTCTGAAGTGCAATTCACACAAACAAATCAAAAACATTGTATCGATCAATCAATTATTTTATTTATATGACACCTTTCATCAACATGCTGTTGAACACAAGGTGATTAACAAATTACACAAACATTAGTTTAAATAAATAATAAAATAAAAAATCATGAGACATGTTGAGATAAAACTCAACAGCAATTAAAAAACATGCTTAGAAGAACTCCAATTTAAAGATCCCGACAATTAAAAAAACCATGTCCAGAAAAATAAAATAAATAAAGGTTAATGTTTTGCATATACAAATGCGACCATGATGCACTGCTGTATTGCTGTATTTCAAGTGCGTTAAAAGCTAAATGTTTTAGGTACGTATAAACATAAGAGTAACCCTAACTCCTCCTCAAGGTTCAAGAAAAAAGTTCAGCACTACTTAGAATATTAAGAGCAAATAGTCACTTCATAAAAATAAAAGTAATAAAAATAAGATTATCTACGTCTTCTATTACA
The DNA here is from genome assembly GCA_003999625.1 of Oryzias javanicus. Classification (NCBI taxonomy): domain Eukaryota; kingdom Metazoa; phylum Chordata; class Actinopteri; order Beloniformes; family Adrianichthyidae; genus Oryzias; species Oryzias javanicus. Next base: position 9,843,936 of record CM012457.1, on the reverse strand, counting down.
GCTTCTGGCATTTTAGTTAGTTCTGTGCAAGTCAAAATGATTTATTCTGATCGAACGTGTGGCATATGTCTACTATAATCAGATAAAGATTTTCAGGGGCCATGTACACGGTTTAATTCTAATAATTCTTTTGACCAGATTAAAGACATTTTGCACATGTACGCTGTGAGGTCTCACCCGCTAACCCTTGCATGTGCATTGATAAGACAGAAAGTGACTCAAAAACTCAATTGAAATTTTGACTTTTTAATAAAAAGTTGGATCAGAGTCGCGCAGACAGCGTACTCTGGATCGTCACCATGACAGTCAAAACCTTGGAAAATGGACTCCACAAATATAGTCCTCGAGGTGTGGCATCAGAGTATAAAAGTATTGAAAAAGAAAATGTATTTAGCATAAAAAATCATCAATGCGCAGCTTGTATGGACTTGGATGAGCTTTGAGAAGCATGATGCTTCAGCCCATTCCTTTGTGGTTGATTATCATTTAAAGGTTGTGAAAAGTTACATTTATACAACCAAAACAAAAGCTCCAAAAACTTGTAAAAAAGTGTCCTCCTATTTTTTACTTCAGAACAGACAATATGAATTTAAAATGTGTATTTTTTTAAATGCAAAAATACTTCATTTATCAGGATAAAGTATGTTGACTGTTTTTATCCTATATAACAGTGGAAATCTTTTTTTAATGACAACACAAAAATGTAAAATGTTTTTAAGAAGTTAGTTGATCTAGTTTTTCATGCAAATATGTCTAATTAAAAAAAAGAAGTATTTCATGCTTTACTAAAAAAAAAAAAAAAACAATCAGACGTGCTAATCCAAGTACATTTATTTTTGTCCAAATGATGTTCATTCAAAATTGCATCACAGCCCCAAACAGTTGCGTCAGCACAGATTTAACGTCAGTAAAACGTTAAGCTGTTTACATTTTGAAGCCATTTCTTAATGTAATGCTCTATTACAGCGCCTGACATATAGAAGGTTTTACTAAATGAGCCTTTTCATTTTTAATAAATTACATTTTTATGGACTTTTTTTGCAATTACCGGTGTCTAAACTAAGCTTTGATCCCTTTGTAGCAGCAATTTCACAACACATTACTTTGCAGTTTGGCTTTAGCTCTCTAGTTCGTCTCTTCTTCCTCATTTTAAGTTTCTTTTTTTAGCTAGAGTCGCCTTTTTTTTGGTTTTTACTTTTAAGATTTTAAAGTGTTTTTTTTTTTTAAGTTAATGATTAAAAAAAACATTTTAGTGGATGTACAAATTGCAGACAATTACTTATACATCTTTTTGGTTTGTAAGTTGTTTTGATTCGTGGAATTTCATAAATTATTCTCCTATATTTTTGTTTTTTTTAAACCATTCTGAAGTCTACCTCCAAGCATTTTTAAATCTTTCTTTTTTATGGCTTTCAGTGTAAAGGTGTTGAACAGGCAACAGCATTAGCAAATCTTGACCATGCTTTAATTAAGAGATTTTTATTTTTTAAATCAGTTTACCAAACACTAAAATCAAACAGTTCTAGTTTGATCTAAATTATCACTGGGATTTTGCTCAACAAATCCTGGGGTTTGTGCAAATGCAGCTTTAGAAGCCGAACTTGGAGAATAAAATACTATTTTTCCAAGTTAATCAAAGCAAACTCCCATTTTAATATTTATCTCCTGGCTGTTCTGTATTTTTCTGTCCATTTTACAATGAAGCTCTGGATAGAGGATTTGAAAATAAAGGAAAATCTCTTAAAGTAGATTCTACTTTAAATTTTTACTGAAGAACCTTTAAAATTCCAGCTAACAGAGAAAACCTTATTTTCATAGTGCTTTAAAAAAAAAAGAAAAGTTCATTCTTCATGTCTAAAATTTTCAAACTTCAAATTGTTTTCATAGCAAGATCACGCTCGTGTTTCAGAAGGTCTCAAAGCTTCAGTTGAACATCTATATCAAAACGTTGTTACCAGTTATGATCAAATCGAGGAGGTTTAGTGACATTTAGTCATGTCACCAGCTGTTCCAAACTGCTTTTGTTGTTTTAATGCGCTGTATAGTTAAAATATAATAAAAATCAATGATTGTTGATTTGAAATGTTATCCTGAATTTTACTAAATTATTTGCAGCAGGGGATTTATTTTGTAATCTTTTTTTTTTTTCTTTTTTTTAGACCATCAACTTTTATTTCTGCTCGGTTGCTGATTATCACTGGAAACTGGCAGAGCATTTAAAAGCTTTTCCAAGCAATTATTTGTGAAGTCTTGCTTGTTAATTGGTTGATAAGATTCAATGCTTCTGCATACCCACAGGAATACAGCTAGAAGAAAATGTGTTTTCAGACAAAACTTAAACTAACCTATAAAGTAAAAAAAAAAAAAACACATTTAAAATTCCAGTTTATCATGTTCAGCATTTGGAAAAAAAAAAGTAGCCACTATGGTCAGATATGCCAAAATACAACTGTGCAATGACCTAAACGCAAGTTCTTGCAAATTTGGATTTTAAGAAAAAGTTAAGATTTTACAGAAAACCAGATTATTTTTTTGCATTGGTTTGTGGTCACCCGGATACATTTTGAGTTCTAGGGACAGGCGAGTGACAGGAAGGTGCGTGCATGATTCTTGATTTGTCACTCATACATTACATTTTGTGCACAAGTACAAAAATTACTAAATTAAAAAAATACAAAATACAATTGTCACACCCACAACATAAAATTACAACAGCTTGAAACAAACTACACACACAAATATTTAAAAATTACACACAAATGGCTTGTTACGCACACACAAATCTGATGTGAGACTCTTCATGTCTCCAAGAGTTGTCCGGAAGTGATACGTTTAAAATGCTACTACAATGTCTTATTAGCCACTTTGAATTTAGATTGTTAACATTGTCTGGTGCAACTTGACATTTTCCCACTTTCTTAAACAGATTTACTTGATAATTAATATAAAAAGTATAAATAGGAGTTTTTCACAGTGTTACTCAAATGAGACGTCTCAAGTCTTCATTGAGATCGAATCACGTTTTAAACAATTGTTCCAAAAGATTCAGTCACCTAATTGTTGCATTTCCACCATCACTATAGAAACCAGAGTGGCGTGTGGGTTCAAAAATGCATGAGACCAGGCTTGATGACAGAAACTCAAACATTTAATAAAAAAAAAATAAACTCAGACATGACAAAAGGGGGGAGCAACAAAAGAGCGACAGAGCAGAGGAGAACTGAAAACCAGAGACTTAAATCCACTGAGGGTCATTAACAGTAATCAACACAGCTGTGGATAATTAGCAATCTAAACCTGGTGAGTGACTGAAGGAAACTAGTTCACAGAACATGACCAGAACCATGACCACAAACTGAACTAAAGCTCACTACAGAATTTTGACCACTTTTCTTTCTTTTTCTCAATTTTTGGTAATTTTTTTGTTAAACTGTTTCAAGATTGTATGTTTAATGCTGCTGATAAGTTGTGGCAGCCTTCAAATACTACTAAAAACTGCATTCGGATTACATAAATTACAAAAATTATAATTCCAGAGCATATATAGGGGTTGCAGTACTTCTTAGTGATTCTAATAGTTCGATTCACACATTCCCATAAAAGTATTTTAGGATCCTCTCGTATTTTGTTAAATTTCAGTTGCTTCAGTCTGATTTTACTTTCATATTTGCAAAATTTTACATTTTTCTGGTTTAAAATTTAAGATATGAAAAGTCAAGCTAAATGTCTTATCTTGATAAATGTTAGGTCAAAATTAAATTCAACGTAAAGAGAAAAAGAAACTTACAGGCTCATTTAAGCCAAACACAAATACAGAAAAAAAACAAAAAAAAACCAAGCTTGAGCATGTTGCCCAACCACACAGTTCAGCATCAGTCAGAGGAAAATAATTGCATGTCTGCTCCACAATTGCTTAGAACAAGACTGCATGTTTACTGCGTGCTCGACTGTGGTTCAACAACAATAGAGAAGTGGTGAGCGTGGATGCAACACTTCCTGCAAGCTCACAGTTTAACCGCACACTACTATATTTTCATTGTGACACTCGTACGTTCATTTGCAAAAAACAAATGAGTTTCCATGTTGCTACAGTAAATGTGAATTACACACTTTCAATATTTTCTAGCAGCTGTAATTATTTATTATTGCATATCATTATTCGCCGCGGAACAGAAAAATGTTAATGAACTAAAATTTAATTTAAATGGAATTGACAGTAATTATTGACAATGTCTATTTCTAGTTAAGCTTGTGAGGTTTCATAATTGGAAAAATAATACTAGCGTAGAATAAATTCGAGTGGGGAAACTAAACTTTTCTCTTAAATGGTTGTGTGACTGCTTTAGAGTCTGTGACACCTCAGATCAATGACCACTTTAGCTCTCCTGTTGCAGACTCCATTGTCTGCTCCTGAGCCGCTCGCACACTTGGTTCTGTAACATGCATCGTCTGCCATGTAGAAGCAGGGAGCAGCTCTAAGTACTGTTCGCTTTTATGCATTCAGCGGGGGGTTCTCAACGGTGTGTCAGCAGCAGAACTAAGGTGAGAATGGAAGTTAACTTTACATAATTTTATATATATATATATATATATATATATATATTTAGGGGACAGTGACAATGATATAAAGAAATTTAAGTTTAAAAATGGATTTCTGAGTATTTCTTTATTCAAATCATTGTAAAGCAGAAATGATGCAAAAATGTTGTTGGGAAAAGGTTTGCAGGTGCAAAGTAGAAGCTACTACAGCAAACCACTAACAAGCTCTCTTTTCTGCTGCATACTGATGCATCCACTTGTAGACAAATAGATCCATGTACGTCCTCAGTGCTGGCATCTGGCTTAAAACTGTATGGCTGTATAGCTGTAGTTGTTTTAGTTGGATTGGTAGTGAATCCTTTTTTTTTTTTTTGCTCCTTCCAGTTCACCAAAGACTCTTTTAGGTAATTCTCCAATGTTTATTGATATTGCTGTGACCGATATATTCAATCTATTGGTTTCTCAAGGCAGAGTCTTTGGGAAAATAATGAAAGCTCAAAATATTAGCTTGAAACTATAAGAAGTCATTTTAAATACTGGGGATTCAATTTGTGACTTTCAGTGTTTGCTGCAAACTTTCTTAACCATTTAATTCGCAATGAAAAAAGAAAAATCAATTTTTTAATCCATTGTTCAGAATGTTTTGGCAGCACACTTGTTTTTGCACAGGAAATCACTTGTCTGGACAGAAATTGATTAGCCTAAATGTTCATCAGAGTACACGCAGACCAACAGATCTGTCATACTTAGCCGCTGAAATCAGAAGCTTTCAGGGAGAAGCAGATCAGAAACGGCTCTGGGTCAGAAACGTGAGCCAGCTGGCTGGTGGATGAGGTCACACGCATTAATCTTATTCTGTCCTTTAGAGCTTTTAGCATAAAAGCAGTGAGTAGCACAAAAGGGTGCAGGAGACCCTGGGTCTCGTTGGCAGCCTTCAGGCTCAGTTCATCACTACATTTGCTTAATATTTTACATAGTAAAATATGCTCCAGAACCAGCCGGGAGGAAGTGCACTTTAATAATGACATGGACCGAAAAACACACATCTCCTGCTTCAGATTTGCATCCTTTGAATTTAATTTTGCAATTCATTATTAATCAAAAAGGATAAATTTCTTCCACTGAGGTAATGAGAGCGCTCTGTCCATGTAATCAGATTTAATTTTCTAATTTGATGCAGATTTACTTTGTTTTGACTCAGTGAAGTTACCAAAAAAAAAACGCAATGTTCTAAGCATTTAGCTTTTTTTTAAAAAAAAAAACAATATGTAATGTTTGCAGTGTAAATATGGACAGAACAGGATAATAAGGCTCCCTAGCTAACCGTAAAACAGCAGGAGAATCATTGTGGGTGGGCTGCTTCCCAGATGCTGTTTTATTTCCACCCAGAATAGATAAACTAACCAAAAAAAAAAAAAAACCTTTATATAGAGAGAGGCAACAGAGAGCTGCTCAGGATAGCATGGTTGCCTATGGCAACAATATCAGTGCTTACAAAGACAAACACAGAAATACAATATGTGGTAGAAATAATGGGGAGAGCAGAGTCTCTAATTTGGACGGGAATGTTGCCGTGCAGAAGATTTCACATTTTCTGACGTTTTACAGGGAAATGCGATCATCCCTCCGTCTGATCTGGTTGGGTTGATGCCAAATGAGAGAAAAAAAACTGTTTTTCTTATGATCTTAAAGTGAGACGCTTTATATGAGAGCATTCACAAACCAGACGGATTTTCCAGAACTACATGTGCAGACTTTACACTTGCACAAAGACATTTAAAGACCTACTTGAATATAAAGTGTGTTTTTTACATGGTATTGTAGCATTTTTCTCATGATGGAGGAGGTGTATATAAAAGAATTTAAGATTAAAACTGCGTTTCTGTGTATTTCTTAATTCAAATGGATCAGGAGAAGAGGAAAAGAGTTTGAAAACGCACAAGTTTGTGGCACACCAACTGCCATGAGCGTGCCAAAGTCTCCCTTCTCTGCTTCATTCTGATGCATCCACTTGTAGACAAATAGATCCATTAATGTCTTAATTTTGCTCATTTGACATCTGAAAACTGTGCAGCTGAATTGGGTATGTGACTGACTAAAATGTAAAAATTCAGTGGATTGCTCTGATCCTTATATTACTGGAAATGCCTTACAGAGACCTTTTAAATGACATAAAGATCATTCAGATAGCACATAGAATAAGAAAGTTATGGGATTTTAAGTGAACATAAATAAGAAATAAAACAGTAACATTTTTGTAACCAGAAACAAATATTAGAGCGTTCAAAGTGTCTTAACATTTCCAATCCATGAAAGGGGGGAATCATTGCAAAACTAGACAGAAGAACTTCAAGAATTAAATTACAAACTTGGTTTTAAGTCTATATTTACTTCCATGTGCTTGTAGACATTAGTTGCCGCCAATCAGTTTGCTAAATTCGGTCATGTGACCTCATGTTCCAGTGTTCAATTCTTGGACACATTGTAAGGAGAGAACACTTCAGTCTCGAGCGAAGGCTGAACAGCTGATCTGGCAGAAAGTTCCGGTGTCTACGCTACACATACCCGCGTGCCTAGCTGGATAGCTCCACTGCTGTTTATTTTGCTACGCTAATGTTAGCTTGGCTTGTGAGGTGCTATAAGCTAACAGAGACAGTGTAAACAAACGTAGCTGGGGCTAACTTCCACGCCGACAGTCCCACTCACAACTAAGAGGCAAATAAATTTCTAATGAGCTCCTTGAACTCTGCAATAATTGTCTTAAAAATATTTTTGAGTTTGGCTAAAAACTCCAAATTTTGAATTAAAAGACGACTGGGAATGGTTTTACAACAGAAAATAAATATATAGTTGGAGTGGTACTTTAAAGGCTCAAATGTTGAAATATTCTCCCCAATTGACCCAAAGCTAACAGCCATGATGAAAGTCCAGTGGGGAGCAGATTCTGTTTGAACATCAGGTAGTGTCTGAATGGCTTTAACAGGATGGAGTATGTCTGTGGAAGAAGAGTGGAGGAAGAGACCCTTTAATTAGGATGCTTCCTCTCTGTCTGAAACACTTAACTAGCCTTTACCTCAACTTCCTCCCCGGAAATGCTTACATTTCATGTCCAAAGACAACAGCATCAGTGCTCTCCATCTGCATTTGTCTGGCGTATTGAAAAGAATCATATTCTCCCCTCTTTGAATCTCAAGTCATATTTGGAACATGAATTTTTTATATTTATGTCAGCTTTTGTCTGGAAATGGGGTCGACTGCGTCTTATTTTTTTGAGGAGAAGAAAATAAATATGACTTTTCTTCATAAAATTTAATTTGATGACAGAATAGTTTTTGGATCAAATATTCTGCCTATAAATAGAATCCTTATAGCAAAGGATCCAAAGGAAGGAAGCATCAAGTATTGTTTTTTTGACCTGAGGAGATGCTGTCAATTTCTATAGAGCGAGCTGGGAATGCAGTGAGAACCTAAAAGCAAATGCAGAACCTGGACCTCTGGCGATCGACACATAAAGTCACATGAACTGTACAGCCACTCTCTGAAGGGAGTCACTGATGCAAAACACTTGTCAAAGGAAATCATGTTGTGAGTATATCACACAAAAAAAAATACATCTTGTGTCCTCCATGTGTAATGGCAGACATGTGGTGTGGGAGTGTGGCTTTGTATGGCCAACCCTGGTGGAGATTGTCACTGTAAATTATTCAAGCTAACTAGAGTGTCTGTGCTGGAATGGACTCTTGTTAGTCATGGCCTTGTCTATGATGCTCAGTCTTAGCGACTTGCATGTACTCATAGAAATGGAAATAAAGATGATAAGGTGAGAATCGTATGCAGTTCCTCAAACAATATTTCATAACTTGTATATTTGTTCATCTTTAACACATTTGCATGATTGATTTGTTTGAGAAAAACCATAAATATCTGAGAATTTGACGTTTTTTCAGCTTTTTTTTAAGTTAGTGACTTTTAGTGGATGTACAAATTGCAAACAATTACTTATACATCTTATTGGTTTGTAATTTGCGTCTTCCACTTCTTCTAATTGTGGTACTCTGACTCTTGGATAACCTGTTCATGAATTGTGCAGCATTGCTTACCTACTTGGCACTTGATTACTTAGTCCGATGCGACTCTGCGGGGCATTACTTATTGATGCTGGATGAGGACTATCAGTTTCACTGTCCACCAGCGAGTGAACTCCTTCTGTCAAACTGGAGCGCTAAGAGTCAGGAGCACGATGCACCTCCCATCTGCAGACAAAAGAAATCAAAGATCACAGTGTCCATGATTGTGTCGCTAATGTGTTGGGGACACTAAAGCTGGGAGACAATGGAGTTTCTGCAACAGTTTGGACGATCAGAAATACATTTTTCAGGCGCCACTTCCGATTCTGTAAGTATCAAATTGAAGTCATTTGAAAAATGTCAAAGCTTAATTTAGCAAATTTGGCCCAACAGTCATAAAAATAGTACACAGAATTTTAATTTCTTGACTGAATGTGTGACATGCTTGCACTGACACGACTGTCGGTTCAGTGTTCCGGGAGGCTGGTGACTCCAACTCTGTCCGACGGCATCGTTTGGGCTTTTCTAAATATACATCATCAAAGCCCAGACACATTTAATGCACTGTAGGTCAGATAAATCTATATCAGAGTGGAAACACTCACACCCCCCTAACAAACTATCACACTGCAAAGAAAATTAGCTTGATTTAGAGACCTCAAAATGAGAGTTAGAGGAAGAAAATGCATTTTTCAGTAGAGAGTGTATTGAATTAATGATGATTTATTTTGCTAAAATATCATTTTTATTAGCGTACATAGCTCAGTTTTTTACAGACCATGTCTGTGTGTATGGATATACATGGATGACTATGTTTTTCCCATGTAAAGGACACATAAACCCATGCACACACCGAGACTCGTGTTTGCACACAGGCGTGCAGTTTTTGTCACAGCTACAGTAACTGGAAGAACATTTTGAGGGAAAGAAAGAGGGGCTTTGAATAATGAATGCAAAGAGCCCCGTTACACAGCAGACAAGCCTTTGAAGTGACATGACTTACTGCCACGGCTTTCATAGCATCACCAGTGGGCAGACAGAAAGACAATGATAAAGAGAACAAACGGAGGTTGAGCAGGCGAAACGAAAGAAAAAAAAAAACACTTTGACCAATCACGGTTTTTCTCTGCTCACCGCCAACTTGTGGCACCGTGAATGCACAACACTGTTGCTGATGGTAGAGTGAGAGAATGAGATGTTGTCTTTCTCCAAAATCTCAAATAAAGCTTAAGGAAGCATGTTGGTATTGATAAACCAATTCCAGTTTATTAGAAGAATGTCGCTGGGCTTCTTTAATGTGCTGACATAGAGAAGTAAACCAATTTCATGCCTCTCAAAGCGTGAGACTGAGGCACAGCAACTCAGCCTGTGTGGCTGGATTATGTAATTAATTTGATTTGAAATCAGTGACTGAACTGTGCTAATGGAACATTGTTTATCACGCTGGAGTTGGACAATCTCATATCGCTTGACCTGAATAGAGTCGTTTTGTTATAATTTAATTATAAAGATCTCAGGATGTTCTAGATAAATATTATATTGTACTTGAGCTGGAACTGCTTTAAAAATCCCACATTGATCATCTTTTGATGTACGGTAAAATTGTTCTCAGTGGCCTTTTGATTCAGATTAAATCAAAAACCCTGTGCTGTTTTTTAGGATGTAGTCTCTGCAGACTGGCAGGAGTTGGGTGGTGCTGTTGGCACCCTCATTTCCCATCATCCCTTTGTTTATATGCTCTCCTGCTAGCTTACAACCTCAAGATAACATAACTGGTGTAGCAAAAATGGCGATCAATATCGGAGCTATCCAGCCGTATAGTTTTGAGCCAGATGGCAGGTCAGACGAGGAAAACGAAGACAACAACAACGTATTCTCACTTCCCGTTTCGGTGTCACCAACTCGTCATTTTTTTGATGTGCTGGCTGTTCCCATTAAATCAGGGGTCCCCAAGCTCCAGGCCGCAAATTAGTACCGGTCTGAGAGCTGTTTGGTACCGGGTCAAAGACAAGGAAAATAACATACGCTATCAGAGGTCCCCAACCCTTTGGACGGGGACTGGTACCTGGTACCATAACCTGGTACCAGTTTCGTGGCTACTACTGCATCTGGTACAGCAAGATAATGTACAGGTATGAATTAACGGAGGGAAAGAGGTGGGAAAAGGTTTGGTTTGGGTTTTGTTGTGTAAATTGTTTGTTTTGTGCTTCAGGTTGCACAAGGTACAAGAAGCACTTTTAATAAATAAAGTTGGATTTGGTTTGGTTTGGTTGAATTGTTGGGTATCAGTTATTTAATGGGAACAGCCAGCATGTAAAAAAACGACAAATTGGGGACACCCAATACATTAAAACGTGGCGGGGAGGGGGCCCAAACTATACATCCATATATGACGAGTTGGGAGTGACAATGCTCGGAAGATGTACAAGGATCTATTTGTTGATTCATTACATTTGGAGCAGAGCAGCTTTTTCCAACTACATTTTTTTATGCTCTTCATTCACAATTATTTGAGTAAAGAATTGCGATTTTAAGATTAATTTTCTTCATATATGTCTTCCATCAAAGAATATGCTAAAAACACGATTCTCGTTGGAGCGGGTCTTCTGAGTATTTCTTTATTTAAATTGTATTGGATCAAACCCGCAGTTTGAAAAGGTTTGGGTTGGTGACACAGCAGATGCCATGGGGGAGCTAAGGTCTCCCTTCTACGTTACAATTCTGAAGCATCCACTTGTAGACATTCCTTTTCTTCATCTGAGCTGCCATCTGGATCCATCTGTATGACTCCGTAGTGCTGATATTACTTGCCGTTTTTTCTTTTTTTTTTTTTTTTGCAAAGCTAATAATAGCTTGGGCTTGTGAGGTGCTACAAGCTAGCAGGATAGAGTGTAAACAAAGCAATACTGGGAACTTAGTTGAAGCTAACTTCCGTGCCAAAAGTTCTGCCCACAAAATGTGACTAAAAAAATTAAACAGGCTTCTTGATTTGTGTGAATAACTGCATAATTGTAATCATGAGAATGATTTTACAATAGAAAAAAATATAACTGTAGTTGGTTTTTAAGTCAAAATAATGCTTGACACAAGTCCTCGTCTTTCTGCCTCTGCAGCCACAGGACAAAATCCTCCGGTTGGCCTCCCCCGTCAGGGACCTGGAGTTCTTCTCAGGGACCACCAAATGGATGGGACATGGGAACCAGCAGAGAGGGGCGTGACTTCTACATCAAGTAAGTGCCCTGTGTTTAAGGAAACCAGGGGGGAGTTTTCCCCTTCCCAGATGTTTCAGACCTTTTGCCAACCGGTGATTATTCCGACCACGTCACTGCCTCCACGCCGTCTCCATCGGTGCATTCAGAATACTGATTTTATGCTCCCTCTACTGCTGCTGCTGCTGCTGCTGCGCACACTCTGCCCCTGCCAACGCTCACTCTCTCTCACCCTCTCATACACCCACAACACTCCTCGAGCAGTCTACAAAATGCAGAAAGCGACTTTAGAGCGCGTGAGTCTGCATGCTGCTGCGCAAGATGATGTTCACCTGCACGGGGGCTCATTTTGATCAAGGAGTCTTCATCCTCCCAGGATGCTGGATGACTGTGTCATCACAACCTTTTAGCTTAATTGATCCTTCGTAACTGGCACTTCCGGGAATTTCTGCTGGCAGGTACCGCTGCTTCTTCACATGTTTGATAGTGCTGTCTTGTAACAAGTGGGTGTTTGTTTTATCTGCTGTTTGCATTTGGCTCGGCTGCATGCTTTATTTTAAATCAACATCATGGAGAAAATTAGTCCATCCTTAAAATGTCTGCAGCTTGTATTTCATTCACAAAATATCAAACTGCCTTTATGCTTCTAAAGCAATGCAGCATCTGCAAATTGTATAAAATGTCAAACTGGATTTTAAAATTGAGGGTTTAGATTTGCAAGAGAAAAGTGATCTTTTCAATTTTTCTGCATCGTTTTTATGAACTAAAAAGAAAAAAAAAACTGCGTATCTGATAAGTGTAACACAAGAGGAGTGGAGCACTTGTCACACATGGGTTATGGCATGAGAAGCGTGATGTCAGAGGAGTTACATAAGAAGTAAGGAACAGTGAGAGTGCTGGATGCAGAGCGTGTCTGCATGAAGCAGCTCCAAGAGGCTGCTGGGCTTCAACTTTTCCTTTCTAAATTCTGCTGCAAAGGCTGCGGCTTCAATTTTTAATTCAATTCGAGAAAATATGGCTCAAATTCCTGCTGAGACAGTCTGTGACCATCTCCCTTAGTGTTGTTAGTGTTCCAGGTCGCTGACAGTGAACTACGTTGTGCATCAGAGGGACACATCTGTAGCTTATAGGAGAGGAATTCAAACACTGTTAGTCACCTAAAAAGTTAAACAAAATAATTAAAAATATAAGACTCCAGCATGTAGGACTCTTTGCCCACCGGGATGCCAGTGTCTCCAAAATAAAGTGAACATGAGCTCATTACCCAAACTGACTTTATTGAAGTATTTAAGAGATTTGAGACATTGAGATTAAGAGATTTGGGAGCTTTAGATGCTCGTTTCCCATGGGAGACACATATTACCCCCTCAGCGCCAACAAATTGTGAACCTCATCAAAGCAGGCTTTCAGGGAAGAGTAACAGGATATTGTTTTGCTAATAGGCTTACTACGCTTCATCCAAACATGCTGTAGGAAACAGTGGCAAATTCTCCTCATATAATGACTCTGGTCCAGGATCTCATGCTGTCTATTGTCGCCGTCCTTGTTTGGCTTTCGGCTTGAACATTGGATGTTGGGAGACAACGCTAGCGGCTGATGGTTTTGATTGGAGAGAATTACATGCACTGCTTTCTGTACAATGGGAATCTGGCCATATTTAGCAGGTGGCCGTACAGGGGAACGGACAGCACTCTTCCTGAATGAAGAAGTCCATATGGTTTTCACTTGGACACAATCTGTTGGCTTTGACATTTAAGGCAAAAAAATATTACAGAAATTCAACCTCCTTGTAAAGTCTTAAAGGATAAAGCAAACTATGCACTAGGTGCATTAAAACAGAGAAGAAACAAGTGTTGTTTATTTGATCAGTAGAAATACTCGTTTGTTTTATTGACAGCAATGCTCTAACTTTGACAAACAGGATTACCTATCAGATTTCGTAAGCCTGATGTTTTTTTTTTTTTCTGACAGAAATCCAATGTAATATTACCATTTCCAGTTTTATGTTAAAATAGTGGAAGTAAAAAAGTTTTTCATATTGTATTTATTAGGTTGCAGACAGTTCTTGAGCAGAATGTGAAGATGAAGGGAAGCACAATGCACTATTTTACCAAAAGTATAGGCTGACCCATCCATATGATCAGATCAGGTGTCCTGATCACAGGTATGTAAAGTCAAGCTCAAGACTGTTTTTACAAACATTTGTGTAGGAATATTCCGCTCTCAGGAGATCTGAGAATTCCAGCATGAAACCGTCATAGAATGCCACCTGTGCAACAAATCCAGTCGTTGAATGTTAAATTCTTGTATAGCGCCTTCTACCCTCCTTCGAGGGCCCAATGTGCTTCACAGTCACAGACAGTGGCTCCGCTGCCAAACACTAGCGCCAACCTTCCACCAGAGGCAATTTGGGGCTCAGTGTCTTGCCCAAGGACACTTCGACACATGGGCGGGCAAGGCGGGAATCGAACCCGCAATCTTCTGATCAACCTCCCTACCGCTGCACCACGTCCGCCTGTAGAACACCTTTGGAGTGGAGGCCCTCTTCACTAACATCAATGTTTGACCTGACCAATGCGCTTTTGGAAGAGCGCTCCAAAATTCCTAGAAACACCCTCCTCAACCATGAGGACAGCCTTCCAAAAAGAGTTGAAGCTGTAATAGCTGCAAAAGCTGAACCCACATAATACTGAACTCTATGGGTTAAGAATGGGAAGGTACTTCAGTTCATATGTGAGTCAAGAGTGGTGAACCAATACTTTTGAGAATATAGTGTATTACTCTGAGAAATGTCATTGAGAATTCCATTTATTTGGTTTCCTGTACATATTAATGAACTAGTGTTTCATCTTTCTAACATATTTTTGGAAATTAAAATGTTTGTAAAACATTTTATGTTTTAATACAAAAGAAAAAAAAAAAAAAAAAATCAGTCTATTCATGTTATAGTGCCGCAAGTCCTTTTGTTTGGCTTCCACTGACTGATGCAGCTGGAAACAGAATCTATAAATTTTCTGTTTGCCAGTGTTACTGTACAACTTCAATATGGCTAGATGGTCTATGGGTAAGAAAATGATGTAAATTATCTAGAAATTAAATAATTTTACCCAACAATTTGACCTTTCATGTTCTAAAATCAAGAAACATACATTGTAATCCACAAAAGATACTTCAAAAGAAACACAAAAAATCAATTATAACTTTATTTATATATTTATTTTATTCAGTGGTAGCAAAACTTTATATTAAATGGTTGAAATTTAAGCAACAAAAAGAAACATGGAGAGAAACATTTTGCATCTCATTAGGTTAATGGAAACAAGACTTTCAAGTCTCCCATAAATCTGAAATAAATAACTTCCTGTCTGAGACAATTTAACAAAATTGTTCGTTTGTGCAATTTAGGAATATCTAGAATACCACAAGCTCATCTGCAGTCAATCGCATCACTGAAAGAAAGAATTTAGAAACCTGAGAGAATCTCTGTACGCGCAGGACGTCAAAATATGTTTTTTGATAGTATGGGGGGCCCCCAAGGCAACACAGCAGAAAGGAGCATCATTCTGTAATTATATTACTAAATAAACAAGATGTGGGGAAAATATTAGTCCTCACGGCATCAGCAGCATTCACATGTGTGTATGTGCATGTGTGATCCCAAACAATGCAAGGCAATAATTGATGCTATGCATTAAACCTGTAAGATGAAGGTTATTTATCTACCTCGACTGTATGAAATGCTGCTGAAGAAACAAGCTTTAATCAAGATACTGGCTTAAGTCAAACTACTATTTGAAAACAGCATGTTTTTTAATTATAATACAAGGTTTCAAACTTTTTTATGTTCAAAACAAGTTTGCTTGCTCTTTCATGATTGTGTTTATGTAAAGCAACCCTGGAGCTCAGATCATCAAAAGCGGAATTTAAAGGATTTCTTTTTTGCATTTCTTCAGAGTTCTTAATCCCAATTTAAACATCTCTGCTGGAAATAGTTGCAATATTTACTCTTTGTTTGATTGCAGCTTTGAATGAAGCATTAGGAATGTAAAAGAAAAATCTTTGAGGCATTAAGAAATAATTAAAAAAAAAAATTAAGAAATGAATGTAACTTTTTTGTCATTATTTAACTTTTTTTCTATTTTTTCAAAAGCTTTTGCTCATCAAATATCGCTAAAAACTCATAATTCAATCTGAATTCTAACTTATCCCTATTATTTTCCCTTTTACAGTAGGAGGCCTTTTGTCTTCAAAGCCCTTTTTGGAATTTTCATCCAACAATTACTTAACATTTCTGAACTTGTTTTTCCTTTTTTTTTCATCCCCTTTTTTATTTTACTGCAGATGCCAACGACAAATCTCAATGCGTCTTTGTGCCATGAAAGATTAATTGTTAGTATTTAGTGTTGAATAGAACGTGTGTCAAGAATAACTGTGAATTACACACTGCCCGCCCACGGCTTTAATTAACCAGCATTGTTGGCACCATATGGAGTTGCCTTTGCTGCTGCTTTTGCAGCCGAGGAGAGAAGACAGAGAAAGATCAAAAAAACCAAAGACTGTATGAGGTCTGTGCTCGTTTTCTGAGCCTCGAATGATACAGTATAGTTCAGTAAAGTTAAGAGGAAAGTTTTTGCTCCATTTCTAGTTGCAATTGCTTAAGAAAATAGCCGACTTAAGACGAGATGTTCTGGTTTGTCGATGTAACTCCAATGAAAATTGTGCTTTTAGTGCTTTAACATGTTCTTGTGGCATTTTCTGATGATATACGGTGCATAAAAGAAAGCTCAAAATTGTATTTTTGAGTATTTTTACTCAAATAGTTTTGAATCAGGAGAAAATGATGTTGGAATAAGAGCAAATATTCTTGGAGGGCCAGAAGCTCTCTGCTCTATTCCATTCTGATGCATTCAGTTGCAGACAAATAGATCCATGTACGTCTTCGTCTTCCTCATCTGAGCTGGCATCTGCTCAAAACTGTACTGCTGGACAGCTCAAATATTGCTCACCCTTTTTGTTACACGGGTAATGTTAGGTTGGGGATGTGAGCTAGCAGGAGAGCATTTACACAGCTCTCAACTATGGGTGATGGGAAGGGAGGTGGGGTTGCTCTGCGCCAATAATCCCACCCACAACTCTGAAGTGAATTTCAAATGATGCCGCCCACTTTACAGAAACTACAAAAGTTTTCTTTTTTTTTGGCTAAAAACAGTATAATAATAATTAAAAGATTACTTGGAACACTTTTATCATAGATCAAAAGATCATCTCAGTGGAATTTTGAAGATATGACGGACTAGTTTAATTTTTTTCTATATTCTGCATGTTTTAGATTAAATTTTCTCTTGATGATGACCAATTTTTATAAATTATTTAAAGTATACATGTTTCTTTTAGGATGACCTAAACTCTATTTGAAAATCAATATTTATACGATTCAATGTGTTCTGTGCGTCTACAAATGCAATTATGTCTAAATATGTACATTTTAAAGAGCCATCATTTAATTGTTTATTTTCAAGTCAATATATGAATAAACGTCTCAAATAGATTTGATGTATCTTTGCATTTTTTATTTTTAATTTCTTTTTGATTTTTTTATTGCTGAAATTGCTTAAATATCAGTCAATATTCAAGGTAAAATTTCCCAAAAAATAACACAAGCTAAGACATCTATTATTCATTTTTTAATTTTATTTTTTTAAAAGCTGCATTGGTTCAATTTACATCTTAAAACAGTCTGATAATCCCCTTTCTGTAAAACGTTATAATAAGAAAGGTTCAATGGATGTTTAGGCATTCATTACCTTTTAAATAATGCGTTAACAGATGCTTTTATACATTATTGTGTATTATTTCATGCAATAGTAAGCACCTTATGCGTTACATTGTATTAATAAAGGCAGGGATTTAAATATTTTATTTAAATAGTTAATATCTTTATTTAACTAACAAACAAACTATAATCTCAACCATCATCCTGCTACAGATAGAACGATATTGCCTCAAACTATCCTCTGACTAAAAAAACAACACAAAATATTTATGTTGTGCCAGATTGAGCAGTAAAAGCTCCTTGTATTCTTCCCTCAGTCAACTATCCCAGAGCAACTCCCTGGAGGAAGTTCGTCTGGACGGAGACAGGTTTGTCCCACCGGCGCCCCGGAAGGTGGAGATGCGGCGGGACCCCGTGCTTGGCTTTGGATTTGTTGCAGGCAGCGAAAAACCTGTGGTGGTCCGCTCAGTCACGCCAGGTAACGTGACTCGACTACACAATGAGCTTTCCTATCACAGTGACTCATGCAATCCTGTACAGTATCAACATTAGATGAAATCCTCCTGAAACTTGGCTGGGAGGAAAACCCACTAAGGTAGGAGTTTAAGCTGGTGATTCATGGATTTTAACAGCCCCTCGATGAGTAAGCTTTCGTTAAAGCTTTCAGCCACAAGAAAGAGTGAATCAGGAATCAAATTCAGAATGCGATAGTTGCTAACGTGTTGCCTGGCCTGAAGTCTTGTTTGTCGGTTGTGCAGGGGGTCCATCAGAAGGCAAGTTGATCCCAGGAGACGAAATCATCATGATTAATGATGAGCAAGTCAGTTCAGCACCCAGAGAGAGGGTTATCGACCTCGTCAGGTAAGAATTTACGCCTCTTATAAATTAATAGAAACTATGAAACGTGTTTCGTTCTGTGAATTTCAACATCCATGGGAAGCATTTAGTTTATTTATTCTAAATATTTCCTCTGGAGAGAAAATAGGTAATTTCAGCCACCTGCACCATTAACTGTGATTTAGTCGAGTGCTGATGTTGATGTGCTTCCAAGCGTCTCATTAGATTCATTTCAGTGACAGAGCTGGGTGGCTTATTGACCGTGCCTGTGTGGAAAACTGTAAACAGTACAGGGAGAGGTGCCCATGTTACTGCGCCTTAGCAGCTCTTGTGGCCTTGAATGGTCTCTGTGCTGTAAATCCCAGCGGTCCCATGACAAAATGACACATTAGAATGTTTTTTCTTTTTTTTTTTTTACCTCTGTTTATAAGTACACTATGATGCCTGCTGGAGCACATCCATTTTTCCCTTATTTTGTACTTAAATCTAGGGGCGGAGCTACAGGTGGGGGGGCTTTGTCCCCAATTTGTCCCTCAATTTTTGAGTCAATATTAGTATCATTAATGACAAAGACTAAGAAATTATCAATAAATGATACATTAAGCATTATGGAAAATAACTAAAGCGATATTTTTTAATAAAATGTTGAGCCCCTCAAATTACATATTTTTAATGTGCGTTTCCGTATTTTTTATCATTAAAGCCATTTAAAATTCAACACGACATTAATTACTTTTTGCAAAAAACATTCTATACCAATTACCGATAGGGATTACTTGTCATTTTTTGTTGTTGATTTTCTTTCTTAAGCATAATATTAGTTATATAAAAAAAAATCCCAGCTAAGACAGGTCAGATAATACTTTTATTGAACAAGGTTCAAAATACTAAACTTAAAAACAGGAAAAAAGTAACATTTTTTATACCTTTAGATTGGTGTTTATGGACAGCATGATATTAACATTTTCAGGTTTAAGATAATTGCACTTCTGGCTAACTTTTTCTCCTGCCTTAGACTATGGTCACAAATCCAAAAAATTCCACTGTGCTGCGTCATAAATGGAAATCTTTCAGCAAATTCGGCAGTTGACTCTTGTAATTGGAAGGTCACTGGGAGGAATGTTGTTTAAAAATGTGTACTTTTGTAAATTGACAAGTTTGGGCTTAAAATAGAAGTTGCAAATGACCCATGGTGCAGAATGGGCCGCCTTTTATATTTACCCCAGGGCTATCGGCTGGCCGGTGGCGCTTGATAAGGGCTGTCGTATTTTAGAGACATTTACACTTTGTCCAATCAGAACTGCTTCTGGTCGGCGCTCTGGCTCACTAACCTGTGGCTACCCAGCTATTGCCCGATTTCGTAATGGCGTCATTCTCAAAGCCTAACTGCCGCCTGACTGCCACCTAACTGCTGCCTGACTGCCACCTAACTGCCGCCTGACTGCCGCCTGACTGCCGCCTGACTGCCGCCTGACTGCCGCCTGACTGCCACCTGACTGCCACCTGACTGCTGCTGCTGTCTACAATCATGACCATGCCGAATCTAAAAAAAAAAATCGCCCAGCAGCGTGATGCCAATGCCTCCCCAATGCGCGGTGCCAATTGTATTTGAGATAGTAGCATTAAAAATAGCCTCTTCACTGGAACATATGCAGAGATAGTTCCAAGATATTTCATTGCCACTTTTACTCAAAATTTTATTTTTTTTCCACCAAAGCAAAGGCTCTTTTGTTTTCTTGTTTTTTAATTACCGGTAGTAATCTATACTTTAGTAGAGTACTCGATACACAATCCCTGATACTCGATACCCAATGCTCAGTTTAGCTTAGTCCGTTTAGTTAAATTAACAACCAGCTTATATTTTATGACTGAGTTTATTTTTGTAGAATTCAAAGTGTGAACTGTACTGTGATAGTGAGATATATAAATAAAACTGAATTGAATTGAATACCAAAGTTGGTGATTTATGGTAAATGATACTTTGATACCTTGGTATCGATACTCCCATCACTACCTTCTACTCCTCCGATTTAAAATGTTAAGATTCACCACTGCTTACTAACAGTTTTATTTTGCTTTTTTCTTTCCTTCAGGAGCTGCAAGGAGTCCATTTTGCTGACTGTCGTTCAGCCATACCCAGTAGGTTTCTCTCTCTTATGACTGAAATTATGGCATTTCAAAGTGGTTGATTATTTTGTTGACTCTTTGAAAGCAAATCATTAATCACGTCCAATTTATGTGCTGATGAAGGATCAATCCTGCGTCAGTCTGGCATTAGAGTCGGGGTTACTGAGAGGAAGTGGCGTTCCTTCAGATTCCTCTCACGTTAAACCCGTCAGATCCTCTCAAGACCACATATGAACCCGCCGCCGCACAAACATTTCCTCGAGTCACAGAGCACCAGATGGTGATGAAAACACACTGCCAAGAGCAAACGCACTATGACGTCTTTGTATGTAGTTCACACAAGTGGAAACTGAATAATTCTTGCATTCTTGCAGAAAGTAGAACAAAACATCAGCACTTGCGTTTCCTGAGAGGCTGGAAACTCAAAGACTGTCATTTGCTCAGTTTGTAGGGTCTTATAGAAACATAAGCAAGGAGAGATGAATAACACTTGAAGGATAAATACCTAAATATTCAGAAAACCAAGGGGGTGGGATTCCTCTGCAGACTCTGTGACGTTAGTTTAGAAAGTTCCCCCAACAGTAGAGAGGAATAAGAGAATCTCATCCTTCAAGAGGGAAAAGGTGTCCTTCAATTGTTTAATATAATAAAAAAAGATGACTCATCTCTGAAATACCTCATTGTCCTCTACTTTTTTTCTTTTTATCACTTCGAAAGTCACCCAAGTCGGCATTCATCAGCGCAGCTAAAAAGGCCAAGCTAAAGACTAATCCTGTTAAGGTTCGCTTCGCTGAAGAGGTCATCATCAATGGACAGGTTCCAGTAAGTCACACTGAGCAAAGCTTCATCCTCTCCACATCTAATGTGTGGAGACGACTCTTCAGGCTGGAAACCAGAAACACCATGTCAAAGCACCAACAGTGAAAGGGAACGAGCATAACTGTGCCTTCCTTCAGAGCATTCCATCACTAAAATCCTGTCGAACATTTAAAAATGATAATACAAAAGAAGTCATTTAGACAAAACATTTCAGAGAAAAAATTTAAAGTAATTTTTTTAGAAGGGATTTTGATCTATTTTAAAGTGGTCTTTTAATCACGATTATACAACTTTTAGCCAAAATGTAAAAATATATATAATTTTCTAGGACACAGTTTCTGCAGAGCGACAATAGTTCATTAGAAATGTGCCCCCAAGTTATGCAACCCCACTCCTCTTCTCCTCCCTGTTGCTGAGAGCTCTCTGTTTACACTCTCTCCCATTACCTCACAGCCCCATACTCCCCCAACCTGTCATTATTGGTGCAACAAAAATGGCGAGTAATATCGAAGCAATGCAGCAGACAGTTTTGCATCAGAATAGGGCGGAGCAAGGAGAATGTTGCTCCGCCCACTGTATTTTTCACATAACCAAAATACTTTTTTTTAGCTTAAATTTCTTTACATATGTCATCCATAATGAGACAAATGCCACAGGAACATGTTAAAAACGCACAAACATGATTTCCATCAGAATGAGTCTTTAAAATATAAAAGGTAACATCAACTACTTCATTATTACAACATCTGTAAGCATTTCTTGTCAACCCATTTTAGCACAAAATAACTGTTAGCTACACTAACGCTTTCTCTCTCGTACATTCTTTATAATATATGTTTTAAATAAAAAGACCTTTATTACATGGTTCACTTATCCAGAAACCTGCTGAGCTGAGCCTAATGATTACTTGATTAATATATTTATATTTAGTTAATATAATAATTATAATTAGACCGTACTTCTTAAAATATGACTCATTTAAACAGATATTTATTATCAAATGTTTATGCGTTTTTATAATTAGAATAAAAATCACAAAATATGAAACCAAAATGCAAAAATGAAAAGCATAATAGTAAAGCAAGAAAAAATGTTGATCTCTAACTAGTGGGGCAACGATGCACTACTTACAATGAAGAATGTTTCTGCCCTTTGGTCTAAAAATCTTTAAAAAAAAATGTTCAATATATTTTGCACAATAAGAAGCCTTTTATATAAAATGTGCAAAGAATTTGAAGTTTATGCCTAAAACGCTGTCTTTTCAGGGACATTTATTCTGCTCTTTCATAATTCTTTGTACAGAACTGAAATTTTTTATTCATTTTTTGAAATTTAATACAGATATTAAATGAGTTACCCTTCAATATAGCAAGCTTTGACGTTTCTTTTTTCCAGTCTTTTCGTTAACTTTCGAATTAAATGACCAAGTTAGAAAAGATGAGATTTGTTGAATATGTGATTCTGGTTGTGCACCCAGGAAACGGTGAAGGACAATTCCCTTCTGTTTATGCCAAATGTTCTGAAAGTGTACCTGGAGAACGGACAAACTAAATCATTTAAGTTTGACAGCACAACGTCCATTAAGGTAGGTGCTGGGAAGAATCTGCTTTCCCTCAGAAATGCGGTTACGTAACCTTATGTAATGTCAGTTTAAAGTTAAATGTTATTCACAGTTGCACTGCACATGATGAAGTGCAGCCATCCGTCCATGTGGCACAGACAAACTCAACGCCTGAACTCAAAATGTTCTTATTAAATGAAACATTTTGGAACTTTTACAGTTTTCTTCTTTAGCTTGTCGTAAAGTTATTGTTTATTTAAAAGTGTCTTTTTTTTTTAAGCGTTATGTAAACTTGATTTATGTTTATGGCATTGAGCCGGGACGCTGCTGCAGCTGAGTGTGGATTAACTTTGACATTGTCTTTGTGAAAGGATGTCATCTTGACCCTGCAAGAAAAGCTATCCATTAAGAGCATAGAGCATTTCTCTCTGATGCTGGAGCAAAGGTCTGAGGGATCCGCCAGCAAACTCATGCTTCTGCATGAGCAGGAGATGCTAACTCAGGTTGGGGTGCTATCTTGGAAGCTACTAAACACTAAACACACATCTCCAAGCTCATTCTGTAAATATAACTTACTCTTTTTTTGTAATTTAATTAGCAAAATGTGAAAACTCATTATAGAGATTAGCTTTTATAGGCACATATATTTTTATACGGGCATAAATTTTTAAGGCAGAGCCAGTAAAAAACTTGCCAAACTCTTGCATGAAGCCACAGGAAATAAGTTTAGTGTTTTAAGTGCACTAAAACTGAACAAAATGTGAAGAAATATAACCCACCTTATTTTTTTGGCTTCTGCTCCAGGTGACGCAGAGACCTGGATCCCATAAGATGAAGTGCTTTTTTCGTATCACCTTTGTCCCAAAGGACCCCGTGGACCTGCTGAGGAGAGATGCAGTAGCATTTGAGTATCTCTACGTTCAGGTGAATAAACACATAATATAACATTTACAGCTATAAGTGATTTAAGCATCACCTCTTTTTTTTGTGGAACATTTAGAGCTGCAATGATGTGGTCCTGGAGAGATTTGGGTCTGAGCTGAAATATGACATGGCCCTCCGACTGGCTGCTCTGCAGATGTACATTCTAACCATCAATACCAAGCAGACCCAGAAGGTTTCCTTGAAGTACATCGAGTGAGTGGATTGGGTTTCATAGTCTACTTGTGTGTCTCCTCACACTGATGCCAGCTGTAGTGGATTTTGCTGAGTCATATTAAACAGAGAAACACCTCGACAATGTTTATTTGATCCAACTAATAATAGATATTTCATTCGGATTAAGGGTGTAACCGTTTATTGATTAATTGATTTCTGTTCCTATGATCCAACCAGATCAATATGTCTGAGGCAAGCTCTTAATCAAATCCATCATAAATGGGTTTTTTTATTAAATAGATTAGTATTGATTATGGAAAATACTCTTTGGATTAAGTCACCATAGGTTTATTTTCCATAAAAACAGTGAACAACATAAATGTGATGGCAACAAAAAATGATTAGTTCATCTTTACAGTTTGAATTTAGCAAAGAGATGTGACCATACAGTGTGGTATCATGTTATAATAATGTTTCCTTTGTATTATTTTGATGTGCAAAAACAACAGTGGGCGGAACTTCATGAAACTAAAATGTGAATGGATTTGGACATATATTTCATTTACACTTGATTATATTGCTCTGGTTAAATTTTTAGCTAAAAATGTCCTGGATCAATTTTAAGTCAAAAAGTCTGATCGTTCTAAACTAACCAATATCAACCATGAATAGTATCAACAACCAAAAATCATGATAAGAATCAAATTAATGAAAAGGAATTGTTACACCCCTAACTCTGAATAATTAGAGCATCAATTTCAGTTTCAGTAAATTGGTTGTTTGTTAGGTTCATCAGTAGAAATGTTTATTATTTGTGCCCCTGCAGGAAAGAGTGGGGTTTGGCTTTGTTTCTGCCTCCTGCTGTGCTGTCCAGCATGAAAGAGAAAAATATCAAAAAGGCACTTACCCACATTCTCAAAACCAACCAAAACCTTGTCCCACCTGGTAAAAAGGTACGTAAATAAATGCTTATGTTCTTTTCTGTAATAGTTTTTTTTTTCTAGAAAGAAGTCTAACTTTAAAAAAATCAAATGTCCCCCCTTTTTAAATTTTGATTGTGTTTTCTTTTTATTTGTGCATTTACTTCTCAATTTCAAACTTCAGAACTCATGCCTACCACCTAGTGGAAGATCAAAGTAATGCTCACAACTGTGTTCAAAAACAGTTTAGAACCGGAGGTTTTGGAGCCAAATGTGGCTCTCTTACCCCTCTCATTAATTGAATAAAAATGAAATGTTTTAATTTTAGAATTGTACTTTCTTTGGACTATAACGCATATTAAGTGAAGCAAAACAGTCAGATAAGTTAAACTTTAGTGATTTTACTGTGCTTGAACAAACAGTTCAAGCACAGTAAAATCACTCCACCAACTCCAGACTATAGTAGCCATAATGCTCTAACAATCCATCAAACAGTGCAGCTTGATCTGATGGATTTTTGAGCATTGCATAATTAATTCAAAAGGTGCGCCGGATTAAAAGGTGGACTGTCCTTTTCTTTTTTTAAATTATCAACAATTTAAGTGCATATTAAAGCTTCAAAAGTACAGTAGAGGTAATTAGCTCCAATTTAACTTTGGTTAGAAAGGTTTATAAATTTATTGCTAGAAACTGGAAGAAATTATAAACTATATAACATTTTTCAAAAATGAAATTGTTGTTAGTAAGAACAAATTTAAAGCTGCGCCGTACTTTGCTAAAGGAGGAAGTGAGACTTTGTGACTCCCACTGGGTCAGTGAAAATGTGACCTAAATGGCTCTTCACGTGTTGAAGGTTGCAGAGCCCGGCTCTAATGCTTTTATTGTTTATCTCACTTGTCCCTATGCCTTTCAGCTGACTGCCTTGCAGGCAAAGGTCCATTACCTGAAGTATCTCAGTGACTTGAGGCTTTATGGAGGACGTGTGTTTAAATCCACACTCGTTGTGAGTAAAGCCGTTCAGTGTGTAAAACCGTGCTTCACGCACAGCCACACAAACTCGTGTTTTTTCTATTCCCTGTTACAGCAAGGCGAAAAGCACACAGAAGTGACTTTGCTGGTGGGGCCCAAATATGGCATCAGTCATGTTATCAACACCAAAACAAACTTGGTGGCACTTCTTGCTGATTTCAGCCATGTCAACCGGATTGAAATGTATACGGAGGATGAGAGCAGGGTCAGAGTGGAGCACGCACATCTTAATATCATTATTAACATTAATTCTAAAAAATAATAAATAAAGATTACAATACAAATCAAAGAATATCATATTATATCATACTATATTACGCTGTATGTAAACAAATTAAACATGTAAAATACAAGATCTTTTACCTTGTTCTCTGTGCAAAATCTGGCAATGCTAGCAAGGTATTGTAGTTCTTCCATCATGTGATATAATATGGAGGGGCAAGAGGCTACTGTAGTTTATAAAGAACTGCTATGTAAATCCAACTGGTTCTGATGGGGAGAAAACCAGTTTTGCACTGATATGCCACACTTTACAGTAGGCCAAAATGAAAAGCCAGTTCTCTCCGGATCAGAATCAGCTCAAAAAGCACAATTTTTAACATTTATCTATTAAAGAACCATTCCAATAAAAATCGTCTAAATTCGTTTTTTTAACATGTTCTTGTAGAATTTTTCTTATAGTACGGTATCTATATAAACAAATTTACAATTAAAACTTTGTTTCTGAATATTTTTTAATTCAAATTGAGTTGGATCAGAAAACTGGATGCTTGAAAATGCAGACTAATGTGGCAGCTACTGAAATGGGAGTACCAATGTCTCTACATGGCCCGATCACGCTGAGATGCGAAAGACATGATGACAATTTAACACTCGTGCCACAGCGAATTTCCATTCTGGCTCAAAACTACATGACTGGATTGAACAAATACTGCTCATTGTTATTTTTGTCCCGCTAATGTTAGCTTGAGACTATAAACTCGCAGATGTTTTAGCAACAGGGAGGGGGTGGGGTTGCTCTGTGTGAACAGTCCTGTCCACCACCCAGAATTGTATTTCTAATGAGCTACTGCTGCTTTGCTTAGATTATGTCTCCTGATTACAAATGCCACCGCGCGGCCTCCTGCTAAAATTGTAGAAAAATTTGTGTTTAGGTAGCTGCGCAGTTGCATTTTGGGATACGTGACTAAGGTGAGAGTGCTAAACACTGCCCCTCCTTATTTCTTGACCAATTAAAATTAAAATGACACCAAATTAGTTTCAATAGAGATATTACATAAAATAAGAGGTTTTCAAGATTAAATGACTCAACAAACTATTAAAGATTTGTCATCTTAAAACAAGTTGTTACTTAAAAGTTGCTAGTCTATCCGTTTTGTCTTGTGTGCAAAGATATTTAAACTAGAGACCTGACAAAAATGCTACTTGAGATTTTGTGTTCTTGTAGTGTACCGTTTGGGAAGCAATCATTGTAATACTCTTGCTTTCATTGCCATTGTAAGTAAATTGTCATATGACGATTTGTATCTTTCACAGCCTATAACTCTTCTAATGGAGTCTGTTGACGCGATGAACCTGGCCTGCTTGACAGCTGGCTACTACAGGTTACTGGTGGACTCTCGACGCTCAATCTTTAATGTGGCCAAAAATACAAACAGTATGGAAACACTTCTTTTTCTCTTTCAAACTACCGAACAATGACTAAGCGGAAAGGTCTATGTCTAATTTTACTTCTTCCTCTTTTTTTTCACAGGCCATGCAGCAAAAGTGAAGCAAAACTATCAGGCCATTGAGTGTACGTACAGCGTGCCCCATAAAGGGAGTGAAGACAGAAACAATCAGAGGTACAGCCAAGATTATTCCGACCAAGAATGTGAATACCTCGACCACAGCAGGTGTGAAGGCCAACCCATGTACATAACGGAGATCCACCACCCCCAGCACTCTGTTCACTCCATGGAGAGAGCAGAGTGCTGCGGTGTGCCCTGCTCCCAAACTTATCTCAACATCCCCAGACCTAAACCGCAGGAATCTTCCAGGAACGCAAAGGTCTCTTTCATATTCGGGGATCCCCCCTTGGACAGTGTGAACCCCCAAAATTTGGGTTACCAGAGACTGATGGATGAAGGCCCAGAGCTTGCAGACAATCATAGCCCAATGTACAGGCGCTTGGAGGAGGACTATAAGATGATGGACGCCATAGAGGAAGGGTATCAGTACTCCACCAAAATCTTTGGACCTACGGAGTGTATCGAGGAGCCGCTGCTGCACGATATTTGCTACGCAGAGACGACAGATGACGCAGAGGATGACGATGACGTCAGCTGTGAGGAAGACATGGTAGTGAGTGACATTGACAAGCCGACATTGCTCTCGCTCTCAGGTTCCAGCGATGACATTATCGACTTAACCTCACTCCCCCCACCTCCGGAAGCCAACGACGAGGACAACGACGTGCTGCTGCACTCTCTTAACATGGCCATTGCTGCTCCCCCTCCCGGTTTCAGGGACAGCTCCGATGAAGACGAGCAGCAGGGAGCCCGAGCTCAAGCCAAGGAGGGCTGCAACGATATCCCAGTGTCTCTAATAGATTCAGTGCCCACCCATGGAGCAGAGGCCCCCGGACAGCCTCTGGACAATGCAGTGGTGTCAACCTTGCAGGCCCTAGAGGCCCTCGCTGCTTCCGAGGAGCAGAGTCCAGCGC
Organism: Oryzias javanicus; assembly: GCA_003999625.1. Taxonomy (NCBI): domain Eukaryota; kingdom Metazoa; phylum Chordata; class Actinopteri; order Beloniformes; family Adrianichthyidae; genus Oryzias; species Oryzias javanicus. The sequence continues at coordinate 9,815,253 of CM012457.1, read as the reverse complement.
AGTCAGAGAGCAGCACAGGTTCTTCTTATACTATTGTAACATTCATCCACTAGCATTACACACTCCCTTGGCATTCATTTCAAGTTTTATTTCTTTTGTTTGTTTTCTTTTGTTTTTTCAATAAAGTTCATGTTATTCCTTGTTTCCATTTGTGAGTTTTGGTCATTTCATTTGATGATTCAAACGTTTGTGTTCTTTTTTGTTTGTCATGTAGTTTTCAGTTTTCTTAAGTTCATTTGTTTAAAATGATGCATCAGATGAGATAAACCATTCATTTATTCTTTCATAACTTGGCTGTACTTCTTCCAAGATTGATGGTTGCTTTTCTGAAAATATGAGTCTCTTTAAGTCTCATTTGAGAGCACAACTTTTATAACTGACACATTTGCTCATTTAGACTATGGTCACATATCCCCAAATTTCCTCAAGTAGCAATCTAAATGCAAGAATTTTAGCAAATAGGCAGCAGAATTTGTAATTGGAAGTTGCATTTTTACACACAGCGCTGTGACCAGAGGTTTTAAGAAAAAGTAAAAACTTTACGGCGACTGGGCGTGTTTTTGACATTGGTTAGAGACCGCCTATAGATATTTGGAGGTTGCGCAGTGGCAGTTCTGTGACAGGCGGGTGGCAGGAAAGCAGCAGAATAGTAATTGAGTGATAGCAGGCTCTCCAGAGCCCTAAAAAAATCATTCGATGATTTCGACCCCCCCACCCCGGACCCCCCGCTCCCACGCTGCCACCCCACTGCCACTGTCCGATTGTTAGAAATTGTTCGGTAGCAGCGCGGACACTCGACAATGGATGTTAACATGGGCCGGGGGCGCTCCAATAACCAGATGTCAATATGCCGATACCAGCCACTCTGGGTTCAAATGGGGAGACGGCATTGATAGCACAACAGCAACCAGTGTATTGATGAATTGCAGTTGATGCTGAGAAGAATACAAAGAAGGCATGTTGTCTTGATGTAAAAATTGACAAGATTATAATTTGTGAATGACCAGTGGTGCAGAATGGGCATCTTTTTACAGTATATACCCCCAGGCTATTGGTGGCACTTGACATGGATGGCCACCATCCAGAGACATTCACACGTCACCCAATCAGAGCTGGTGCCTGCTGGCATACTGGCTGCCTCCGCCCTGTGGTTTCCACCATCTACATTTGTGACCACGCCAACAATTTTCAAATAAATCGAGTGGTTGCATGAAATCTCGAAGATTCTGCAAATGCCTCCTCATGGCAATGTGACAGTTGTATTAGTGACCGTAGTATTAGTTGATGTGTGAGCTCCAACCTGAGAACTCCCTACCTAAAAATGGGGAAAAAAAGATCAGTTCTAACATAAAAATGCCTCAATTATTTGATTTGACATCTAGTTGAGTGTCAAGGCACCCTGTCCTCAATCCAGAGGCTTCCTGGAAGTCTTACAGAGGGAGGTATCAGCCCATTCTTGAGACGCATTATTATTTTTTTATTTGTCAAAACCTTGCTATGCTTCGGATGTTTACAGAAGTCAGAGTGACATTTTGACATTCAAATGCCACTTTTTAACACATATTTTTTTTTCGCTCAGTAACTAAGGTTATTTTTCCATGTGACCAACATTCGTCTAAAATAGCATAAAGGGTTTGATTACACACCACGGACGCTGGATTTCCTGAGGACATTAGAAGACGTGATCACAGGAACACCAAGCTGCTGAGTTTTGTCCAATTGGCAGCTATTTTCCTCTTTGTGTTTTCCTCAAAAACTTCTTCATTCCATTTCCTTTTTTACTGTAGAGCAAAAAATTAGACCAAAAAAATTACGATGACTCCTTTTGTATTTATTGCAGTTGAATAGAAAAATGACTTTGATTGATTGTAAGTCTAAAAACTCTCAGTGGAAACTGAAGACAATTATCTGCCTGCAATATCATCACAAAACGTTGATGTTTTTGGCAGACAGAACAGCTTAACATTGGTGTGTCATTCAGCCTTTTCCTCCTGTTAATTTCCCATCATCATCAATTATAACAAACTTACTCTTTGATTTTCTTGCTTTGAATCAGATGAAAATGTTAATGATGTGTTTGTCTTTCTGTGGTACACAGGTGTAGAAATATCACGTGCGTTTAGCCCAGAGTCGTCAGATTCTGGCAATGAGACAAACTCCTCTGAGATGACAGAGAGCTCCGAGCTGGCCACGGCTCAGAGGCATTCAGAGAACCACCTGAGAATCCATGTTGCAGAGGGGTACCACACCTGTGAGGAAAAGACAGCGGTCAGCACGCCAGATGACCATCGTCAGGAGGAGGCTAAATCCTCCGCTGTGGGCTCCTCGCAGATATTTCCTTCTGATGGTGGTGAGATGGAGCCAGAAACTATGGAAATTAAGTCAGTCAGCGAATTCCTCACGAAGATGCACATGGGCTCAGTAATGAGCAGGCAGAAAGGAAAACAACGGGAGACGGAGAGCAGAATCCAAGGAGATGCGTGCAGTTCCTCTGATAAATCTCCCAAGTGTTCTTAAAGACTCAGTTAAAGAGGAACCCCCACACCTTGTCGGGAAGTACAACACCTTTACGGTGAGGGATTCTTTCTATATGAACCAGCTTGATCTGGGGCGAATTCACTGTAAGGACAGACAGCAAAAATGGCAGCAGAGAGCACCGGGAAACAAAATGGCAGAGAATCTTGCTCCAGAATGTGTGAATGACTCACACGCTGCTTCCCACGCAAACAGACTCGCAGCAAAGGGAGAGAAACAAGACTTAGATGAAAGAAGCCAACAGTTAAATGCCCATTTCCTCTGCACAACCAAAGGGCCCATCCCTGCAGAGGCCGATGCCACTTTGCAGGATAATGAGCAGAAGCAGATAAAGCTTCCACAGGCAGAGCAAGACGTAACAAGGCTGTATGACTACCATGTAAACAAGCGCATGTCATCTATCCAAGGTGAGGGAGTTCATGTTCTCCAAAGCTCGCAGTGCTCGTCTATAGATGCTGGGTGCAGCACTGGCAGCAGCAGTTGTGTCACCCCTATGGATTCCCCCCTTTGTACAACAGACAACTTGCATGTACTCTCAGAGTCCTCCCTAAAGGGACTGAACTACATCGCAGCAGATGAAAAGGCGTATGGTCCGCCAGTGCTGGGAAAATCTGGGCACCAAATGGACCCCACTTTGCTGAGGAAGATCCATGCAGCCACAAGTGCTGAGCCTGGGCATGGCAGCACACGGGACAGCAGTCACAGGGTGCCCAAGATAAAAGAAACCACAGGTAAGACCAAACAGGAGGGTGTTTGGGTTTATATGTATGCATTACAGGTGATTTAAATGGATGTGTGAAGACATTTGCAGAGTAAAAGCATTTTTGAAAGCATTAAAATTGTATATTTTTCCAAACGTTTTCTAAATACAACCACTGGGAATAAATGATCTATTTTGGATATCGGCCTGACAACAGAAAATTGTGTTTTTGGTGTTTATTCTTGTGGCATTTTTCAGATAATGGAGGACAACATTTTATTTCCAAGTATTTATTTATTCAAATGGTTGTGTATCAGGAGAAGACAAAAAATATGTGGTTTGACTATTGACAGTGTATAGAGAGAACTGGACAGATTATCCCCCTTGCATTCCAAATAGACAGTACCTGCTTTTCCTAGAAAGCCAAAATCCCATAGATTTCTATCCAAATATAAATAGCTATTAATCAGTCATTCTGTTTGTCATTCTGCTCTGGTGTCTCTTTTTAACACGTTCTTGCTAAACCAAATTTTTTTTCGTGACATATTTTCTTTGTCGCAAGTTATGCAAGTCATAGACTGGAAAATCAGCTGCCTTGATAAGAACATGTGGTGCCCGGTGGCCCCAGCCTCGAATGCTCAAAAAGTTTGATCAACAGATTCTCCTGAACTTGATTTCACTGGATAGGGTGTGGCTTTCAAACAAACTCACTCCTGATTTGCATGAGTGGTTGCCATGACCGACTAACCACTGCTTAGTGATGTCATCTGGCGTCAAAATAATGAAGTCCGTACCGCGGAAAAATGGCAACTGAATGTATTTGATTCTGTCGTAACCGCTAGGAAGGCATTTTATGTGGGTGACGTCACAGTCTTGCTTTGTCCATTTCAGTATATGTTAATGGGTTTGACGGAGAGCTTCCTTATGATGTAGAAAATATGCTGGCTTGGCCACAAGCTCCCTATGGTACTCTGCAGAAACTATGACCTAGAAAACGACAGAGAGTTTTCTTTACTTTTTTTGTGGCTAAAACGGAATAGCTCAGAAAATAATCACTGTGGGTTTTTAAGTGTTTGTGAGGGAGCCTATGTTTTATTCTTCTTTTTAAAAAAAATCGCTTTTCTTTCAACATTTCTTAAATTTGGCACATATACTTTCAAGTCCAAATTCTTTCCAGGCTTTGTTAAACAATCTCCTCTTCGCACGGTGGTTCTGTCACCATACTTCACTTTAGGAAGGTGTTTTGTGCCAGGTGTCAATTTTGTTGTTGGCAAATAAGATTTTATTCCACATGACTGCAAAGTCTTAAATAATACAGATCCTGGTGGAGTCAAGTAGGTTTAGAGTTCTACATAGTTTTTAGGTTTCCTGGATGACAAGAGGGAAATTAACCATGTCACTTTAGATATTCTTGTTTTGGGAGGTGATTTGCAAATAAAGGGTGCATAGTCCTCAACAGGGGGACCATTTTACTTTAGAGAGCGGAAACTTGGTTTGTATTGTACCTCCAAGTCTTAAACTACTTACAGATTGGATAGTTCATGCACGTTAAACAACGTGCTAAAGCTAAACACACATTTTCCACCACTTACAGTTGGAGGAGACTTGCTGCGGTGCAAACCTTGTGAATCTTGCTCCAGGTTTTTTTATCTTTCACATCTCTATTTTGATTTATGAAATACTTGGTGTCATCCAATTATGCTCTGGCACAGAACACAATAATTAAAATCTCCTTCATGATCAATTTACAAACGGTTGGCACTTTTGTAAAGGAAAAGGGATATTATTCATATGTCACTACCAAATCAGAGTCATTGATTGGTTAAAATTTGTGGTTTACTTTCAGTGCGTGTTCTATTGTCACGCATTTTATGGGTAAAGCACGAAAATGGTTGTAAAACTTGGGTTGCTTAGTGTAAACGCAAGAGTTTGCAACGTGGAAACCCAAAGCACACATTTACATAGGCTTTTCACTGGCAGTAGCTACATGAGCGCTTAGAGTTTAAATGTGCTGAGGGTGGTGTGAACATAGTTTAAGAATAAGGGTTTCCAGTAAGAAGTTGGAGTGCCCTCTTCAGGTTAAAAAGAAGTTCCTTTACCAAGTGGTGTTGCATGTTGATTGCCTTCGAGAAAAGTATTAGAAGTGAATTTGGATCACAGATCAGTGCAGCTTCTCAGCATTGTAGAATCTGTACTGCTACACTGTGGTAAAAGAATCCTGAGCAAAAGGCAAGCCTCTTGATGAAGTGACAGATTTACCTGTCACCATCATCCGCTGCCTACACCCACAGCTGAGGGCTTTGGGTGAATAAAAGAAGCAGCTGAATTAAGCTCCCCTAAAGAGACAAGGCTTGAAACTGAGTGATTCAACAAGAACTGTGACTAAGTCGGGACTTCACCACTTCAAGATAAGAAAGGTGAGCTGATTTAGACATCTGATGTGAATGTCACCACCTGGACAGCTTTCTGGTGAGGTGTTACCACAGGAGGATGAGCTATCTGGAATTTTTCCTCTTACTGGAGTAGCATTAGTTCAAAATAATATCTTAAAGTGGAAGTAAAAACATTCACATCCAAATTACATCAATTGTGACAGTTAGAATTGATCTAACTCACAAACAGTAACACATCTCTTTTGTAGAAACATGGAGATTCAGGCAAAACTCAAAGCAAATTTCAAGTTCTATAGATATTGATATTCAAGATTTAAAATGTGACTTTATAATTAGAACATTGTAGTGTTTAATGACATTTTGGCAACAATAACAATTTCACTGATAGATGACTTATTAACTTTTTATGCCATTATCTTCTGGTATCTTTATTTTCTTGTGTTTCTTTACATTAATTAACATATTACAATTAAGACACAATATTCCCACATGTAACATTTGTTAAATGCTAATAATTAAGTCAGACCATTGTTTTTATTATTGTTTTTTAACATAAATCAACTAATATATAGAAAAAAGGAGTCTGATTTTTACTAAATTACTTATGTAACTCATTCTAACCCAGTTCTGGACGTTATAGACACTGAGAAGTAGAGCCTGTAGTAGACCCTCTTTCATACTGGAGAGTTTTTCTTAGAGTGGATTCTGTCTTCCAGGAAGAGCTGGAAAAAGTAGCGTATGTTCACTTTGATTGCTGCACCTACAACCCCAACTAAAAAAGCCTAAGTGATTTCACACAATCAATCAGTCAATCAAACAATCAAAAGACTTTATTTTAACTGTAGCAGCAGTTAAATTGTGGATGAAACTACAATTGAACGTATGGTTTCACGTAAATTTTACGTAAAACCTAAGAAATCCTCCATTTAAATCGATGCCGTAAACGCATACATGTCAACGCTGATTAAAGCCGTTCTCCGATCATCTTTTGACCTATTGTAAAAGTGTTCCTAGTGGTCTTTTAGTTAGGATTACACTATTTTTAGCTAAAATGAAAAAAATCATTTTTTGGGACAGAGTTTCTGCAAGATGGTTTTAGAAATTCACCTCTTAGTTGTGGGCAGGACTATTTGTGCAAGCAACCCCGCCCCCATTCCCCTCCCCTATTGGTGAAAGCTCCCTGCTCTGGTCAACCCAGCATATTTCCTACATCACAAGAAGCTCCTGATTTGCAACGATTTGAATAAAGACATTTGAAACTTAATTTTTTTTATATGTCCTCCATCATCAGAAAAATGCCAGAATAAAATGTTAAAAACTCCCAAGACACTAACAGCAAATAATTTTAAACTCATTAGATCATTAATGTGTAAAACAGTAAATTATCAATGAAATGTAATTTCTCCCTTTATTTTATAAGTTTGCTTAATTTATGAACTCCACATTCCAAACTGGGGAGTTTTTAGCATTATATTTATATTTAAATGGTGTGTTTTGCTAATTAACATCCATATTCATGCAACTGTAATCTCTTTGAGCGGTGTCAGCAAAATGCTTAACAGTTCTCTTTATTCTCCTACTACCCCTAGTGTAGCTTGCACACAGCTGAAGAAGGCTGGGAAAGAGTCATCTTTAGCCATCTGTAACAAGACCAGTACCAGCACCACAAACATGTCACCTTTACCATTACAAAGTAGCACAGAAGCCTGCGGGCTAGCACTGGTCAGTCCTGAGTCCGACCCACACGCACCGGCTTCGTATGACCCGACGACAGGTAACTTCAGGAAGCCACACAGGGTGCGTCTGCTCAGGAGGAGCTGGAGCTCCCTCATGCCAGGTTCCCGGAGTTTAGAAGCACTGATAGAGAAGACCAAAGCCACACTTACTGGGAGGAATGATGATCTGAATCTGCATACACAAGATCTTCAGAAAGTGCAGAGGGTGTTCTCAGCCAAAACCCTACCCAAGAGTGTGTCCCAGGGTTCAGTTGCCTCTGATTCACCTGGTGGATCAATGGGAGCCTCGGCGTTGCTACAGGAGACAACAGCGCCCAGGCTGGATGTGGGAACGTGGAAGTGCCGAGCGCCATTCAGTCACTGCTTCCTCAGGAGAAAGCCAAACACTCAAGGTGGCCATAAAGACAGAGAGATGCCTTCACATGCTCCGGTTTCTAAAGGCTCGGTTTCAGCCAGGGAGAAGGAAAATCCTGACTGTAAATCTGAGAAGAGCAACACGAGCGTGTGTGTGGATAACATGAGCCTTGAAGAAAGACTAGCTCATATACACTCAATGAAGGGAAAAACCTATAGTCTTCATACAGGGTTTGCAATTGCACGAAAGGATGCCTTAGAGATGATGGGCGTGTTTCACTACAGTGAGAAAAAAAAAAGTGATGTTCCAGAAACGGCTGACACGGAAACGTGTTCCCAGCTGCTTTTTGCACAGGCCAAAGTACTGAGTGGAGCCTGCAGTAGAATGGCCACAGAGTACAGCAGCCCAGAGGAGCTGCTACTCACGCTGACGCACAGCTTCCACTCACTCTGCTGTTTAATGCAAGCGTGCATGTCACTCGTGGAAAGCCTAAACACCGAAAGCGAAAGGCGAGAGGTGGTAGCCAAAGTGGACGAGGTCATCGTGAACTACGCGTGTCTGTTAAAAGCAGCCGAGGTGGCTGCAGCAGGTTCCCCCAGTGACCAAACTGTGAATGCGTTGACACATTACTCAGCTACCATGTCTGTCGTTATAAACACACTGTCTCACTCACTTGAAACATCGCTCAACAACAAACTGTTATTTTGATTTCAAAAGCCATACATTTGAAACATGGGTTTAACAACCAATGTGAACTGCTGTGAAGAAAAAAAACTTGCCTTGTGAATACAATATTTTATTATGTAAAGGAAATATAAAAAAGTATATGAATTAAAGTTTTAATAGATTATATAAAGGCCTCTATCAAAATCACCTCTTGGATAAATTATCTAATATTAAATAGCAACAATTATTTTAACATGTATTGGTTATTTAGAAAAGTTATAAGAGCCTTGTTTATACAATGTAAATATATATATATATGATGTTGGCCAAATATATATGCTATATGAAGCTCTAGACCAGTGTTCCTCATTCCAGGTCCTCGAGAGCCGCCATCCTTCCTGTTTTCCAGCTGTCCATGTACTGCTTGCTGCTGATTACCTGGACCAGGTGTGTTCATTCAATCAGTGTGTGGAGGCATCTGACTGAACTAATCAGCAGGTAGCAGGGCTTGGAGATCTGGAAAACAGGCAGGATGGCGGCTCTCGAGGACCTGGAACGAGGAACACTGCTCTAGACAAATCATTTTCACAAGATGTTATAAATTTATGGTGATGCATAAACTTCCTTTTTTCCAATTTCTAAGTCACTTAATTTAATGAAAACTTTACACATAAATACTGAGTCTTTACTGTTATTTTTGTCACCACCAATAAAGATTTAAATAAAATCCAAAAAATGTTTCTGAATTGATTTTTTGTCAGCTGTTTTATCTCCCTTAAAAAATCCCCCGTTACCATAGCAACACCACAGTTTCAGTGAAATCATTGCCCAAACAATATTGCATTTCAACCTCACTGCTTTTCATAGTGCTGACACTTTCTGCAGTGAATGAGAACAGTGGAGCACATGTGTGACAAGAACAAACCAGCAGGTAAGAAGGTGAGCTGATCCCAGCATTAAATTTTAATTTGTTCTGCCTAAAAGGCTAACAAGCTGATGCAGACAGGGTAAATTCTGTGAGAAAAAAACTAAATACAAATTAATGTATTTTCTCTTTCATTTGCACATAATAACAAAAACCATGTGTGTTTTTAAAATGCACAAAATGAGATAAATATCTCTGAAGAAGTGAGTGTAAATTTAAGGAGATGACTAGTGACTTCATAGTGTTTGGACCCAGCTTTACACAAAATAGACAAATAAATATCTATATTTTTTTGTCTGTCGTTTTGATTGATTTCTTTAGCTGTGTTTTACGCTTTATTATCACCTAAAAATGCATCTGTTCATTCAAATTTGAATTGTTTTTTTCTCACAAACATTAAAGAAAATGTTCGATAAGCACCAAATTACAGAACCACAGACAAAAAAAAAATGCATTCTCTTCGAAACTCTTCCAAAACAGCTACTCTTCTGCTCCATTTTTCTAAATTTACACTAAATAAAAACCTATAAAGTGCTAATTTTGTCACATAGACATATGAGATTCTTTTCGGTGTTGCACAATCAGGCCTCGGAATTAGCAAATGTCTATTTCTGAATATGAATAAGCAATTTTTGTGTCGAACAACCCATCTCAAGAGATCAAAAACAAAACAATGGCTCATAAGCTCTTGGCAAATGTTCTCTTCACTTGGTAACAGTTGAAGGGATTCCAGGGCTTTAGTTTAACACAAATGAAAAGCATGACTACACTTTGTCATAATCGTTGAATTGAGAATGTGTTTTGTAGAATTTGGATTCGATCATTTCTCAAATTATAGAAAGGTTTTATCCCTGACCAGATGAAGGCCTTTCTCTAAACTTCAAGAATTGAAGAAAGGGGAAATGTACTTTTTTAGAGCAGAAATTATAAAAAATATGCAATAAAAATCATGTACAATAACAAAAAAATAAAACTTTAAATAAAAAGATAGAAAAGAGAACAAGAAGTAATTTTTTAGTGCAATCCATACATTTAAATAATGCTTGTGTTGACTAAGTGGAGCGTGATGGTGATGTTCTGCAAACGTGCTGATCAGGAACTTGAGGATTTCCTGATGGGCTGTTTGTGTTGTCTAATGTGCAGAGATGCACATGAGATGGACATGTCTCTTCTAAGTGTCACAAATTTCCACCAGTGAGAAAATTTTCGCAGACATAAAGTTTGAAGGAGAGGCTGTGAAACCTGTAAACTCAAAGTCTTGGGACTTCATCACATCTCACTACAGTTATTAGCAAAAAAATAAAAAAATAAACATTAGCTGCCTGACAGCTTTTTAAGAATTGTGTCATTTATTTCTGAGAGATTGTTGTAAAATATAATATTGTACAGACTGGTGACCTGTCCAGGATGTACCCTACCTTTGTCCAACAGTAGCCGGAACAAGATGGATGGATGGATGGATGGATGGATGGATGGATGGATGGATGGATGGATGGATGGATGGATGGATGGATGGATGGATGGATGGATGGATGGATGGATGGATGGTGCTTTTCTGTTTCTTTTCCTACACCCACAGTTGGAAGAGGCCTGGTGCAAAATGAGCAAGTCTCGTAAATCAGACTTTTTCTGTCACAGTTCTATTCCTATATATGAAAGACTTTGTGTCATCTGATTGTAGTTGGATACCTGCCTCAATTTTTCATTTCCCCTCCATGATCAGTTTTCAAAGAGTTAGGACTTTTGTGAATAAAAAAGGCGTCATCCACACGTCACTGCCAAATCAGAGTCTTTGATTGGTCAAAATTTGACCTGGTTTAACTGTTAAGGTAAGTTTAATAGCCATGTTTTGTACATAGAGCCTGAAAATGCTCATAGAAACTTGTGTGGCAAAATATGAACGTGAAAATGCCCACTTCAGGCTTTTCGTTAGCAGTAGTTGCCCAGGGCGGTGTGAACAGTTTTATGGTTTATCCTCTCACTTCACAGAAAGGAGGAGCTGGTTTCAGTTCCAGCCTGAGACTGGGATTTGATGAAATTGATTATTAGCTGTCAGGATATTTCAGTAGAAAATTATAGCGTCTCCTTATAAAAGAATTGGATGAGTGATGCATTCACATCTCAAAAGACAGTTTCCAGTCATGACTTGTACATCATGTGCTCTGGTAGTGTGTCTGCTTCAAAGCCAGTTTATTTGTTGCAAGAGCAGATATGTCTACTATAAATGAGTAGGAGTTAGGTAAACACATAATAATTATTTAGTGTCAAAAGACAGCTGTTCCACAATCCACAAGGGTTTTTTTCGAGGAGTTTTTATGTACTTTCTTTAGTCATATTTATTCAAATAAACAAATACTCAAAACTTCAAAGAAAAGTTTTACTTTTCAATTACAAAGTAAGTCAAAACACAAAAATAAATGTACGTATTTTTTGTGGAGCCCCGCAAACAGGTGAAGGCAAATGCGTTTCAACCTTACAACCAAAAAACAGCCACAAAGACATAAAAAGATTTCTCCCTTGCAAACCTCAACCTCAACCTCACACGGTTTTACTTTCCCCAGCAGCTTAAAGAGAAATGAAACTAATAGTTCAATGGTAGAATAATATGCCAGGGTTTGGATTGTTCTACTTTACTCTATGGCAAGATCAATGTTCCTGTATGAGGCTAAATAAAATGACCTCTGTGATCATTTATAAAAATACACCATTCTTGTGCCACCAACCAGTCTGTGCAGATTTAAAAAACAAATAGAAGCTTTGAATGTATGTGTAAAGACACTAAGAGGAAGTGATTCTGTGTAATTATACACACAGAGACCTAAGACAGCCATCTGTTACTTTCGTGTCATCACCTATGAACTGATTGTCAGTGTTACTCCTCTTTATTACTATGTTCAGCCTGACAACAGAAGCAGGATCTCTTTCCACATTCCTTTAACAGCAGGATGCCCTTCCATCTGGTGAGTAAATTCACTTTAGTAAATACATTTATATACCTGAACAGCAAGAAATGTCTGAGCTGACTGAAAATATTTAATAATGATGCATCTTTTCTGTAGATTATTGTTTGATCAGTAGCTTTTTTACATCTTTATTTCTGTGCAGATGTGTTGGGCATTCTTGGGTCTGTGGCCATGGAACATTTTATGGACAACAGGCCTTTCTTACCCAAAAGCTCTGCCGTGCGACGTCAGTGAGGCCAGCAATGGCTCAGGGCTCAAGGTGGACTGCACTGAGAGAAACCTTAAGGAAATCCCCCCTGGCATCCCCAGGGACACCACCAACCTGACTCTCACCATCAACCACATTCCCACGTTGAACTCCACCTCTTTTTATAACCTGGACAACTTGACAGAGATTGACATGAGGTGCAACTGCGTGCCCATCAAAATCGGCCCCAAGGACCGCATGTGCACCAAGAGTGTGACGATTGAGGAGAACACCTTCACAGCACTGAAGAAACTGCGTGCGTTGTATTTGGATGGGAACCAGCTCAACGGTATCCCGAAAGGCCTTCCAACAAATCTGATTCTTCTGAGCTTGGAAGTAAATCACATTTTCTACATTTCCAAGGCAAACCTCTTTGAATTAAGAAATATACAGGTACTCTACCTTGGTCAAAACTGCTACTTCCGTAACCCCTGCAACGTTTCCTATGATATAGAAGATGGCGCCTTTCACCAGTTTAACAACTTGACGTTATTGTCTCTGAAGTCAAACAACTTATCATTCATCCCACATAACCTGCCCACAAGTTTGAAGGAGCTTTACCTGTACAACAACAACATTCAAAAAGTCACTGATGAAGATTTTAAGAACTTAACTAACCTTGAGATCCTTGACATTAGTGGAAATTGTCCTCGCTGTTACAATGCGCCTTTCCCATGCACTCCGTGCCCCAACAACGCACCGCTTAGCATTAGCAAGACAGCTTTTGAGAAGTTGACAAAGCTGCAGATCCTACGTCTGCACAGTAACTCCCTGACATGTGTGTCATCGGAATGGTTTGCTAAAACAAAAGATCTCAGAGTTCTCGATCTGTCATCCAACTTTTTAGCAAGAGAAATCGGAATCACTGAATTCCCGCTGTTCCTGGGGAAACTGGAAGAGCTGGACTTGTCGTTTAACTATGAGCTCCAGCGGTATCCTCAAATGCTGAAACTGAGTTGCAGTTTTTCCCAGCTTGAGTCTCTTAAAATCCTCCGACTCAAGGGTTATGTGTTTCAGCAGCTAAAGCCAGAGAGCATTGCTCCTTTGAAACATCTATCTAACCTGGAAGTTGTAGATCTCGGTACAAACTTCATTAAAATGGCAAACCTTAGCATTCTGATGGAACTAAAAAGTTTTAAAGTAATTGGTCTATCTGACAACAAAATATCATCCCCGTCTGACGTTCAAGATAATCTTGGCTTCACTGATGATGAGCCTTTGCTCTGGTCTCCAATGCCAAACAGTGATCAGTACCGCAACAAAGAAGTGCGAGAGATTCATTACTTCAGATATGACGAATATGCACGCAGTTGCAAGTACAAAGATAAAGAACTTGGAGACATCACATCTTTTGTTAAAAGTGAATGCAGTAACTTTGGCAAAACCTTAGATGTAAGCAGGAACAACATATTCTTCCTGCATTCAAGGTTTTTAAATCTCACCGAGCTGAAATGCCTGAATCTTTCTGGGAATGCTATGAGTCAGAGCCTGAATGGATCAGAATTTACAAATCTGAAAAACTTACAGTACCTTGACTTCTCATCCAATCGCCTGGACCTGCTGTACTCCACTGCATTTCAAGAGCTTGAAAATCTGGTCATCTTAGACATTAGCAATAACAATCATTATTTTGAGTCAGAGGGCGTGACCCACATGCTTAACTTCACAAAGAATCTAACAAAACTCAAGACCCTGTTCATGAACCACAACAAGATCTCTACGTCTACTAACACAGAGATGGAGAGCAAATCCCTAGAGAGGTTAGAGTTCAGAGATAATCGCTTGGATATGCTGTGGAGAGATGGAGACACTAGGTATGTTAACTATTTTAAAAACCTACTTAACCTGACTGTCCTCGATATCTCTCACAACAATCTCAATTTTATTCCACGTCAAGTCTTTGGTGGCATGCCAGACAAGTTATCTGAACTCTACATCAGAAGAAACAAACTTAAATCCTTTGCATGGGGGGAATTACAGCTCCTGCGCTCTTTAAAGGTCTTGGACCTCAGTGAAAACCATCTAACTACGGTCCCACGTGTGCTGTCAAACTGTACCACATCACTTGAGAAATTTATACTGCATAAAAACCAGATTGTAAGACTAACACCCAAATTTCTCATGGATGCATTCAATTTAAAGTATCTGGATCTAAGTTTTAACCACATCCAGTATGTTGAAGAATCCAGCTTTCCAGATGACGTAGTTTCACGGATGGACATGCTGCTCCTGCACAAAAACAGATTCATGTGCACCTGCAACGCCACTTGGTTTGTGAAATGGCTCAACACCACCAACGTAACCATTCCTCAACTCGGCACGGACGTCACCTGCATGGCTCCTGGTGCACAGAGAGGTCATCCGGTGATCTCTGTGGACTTGCTGGCTTGTCAACACCCGTTTCTGTCCATCATCCTCTACACCCTGATGACGTCCATTGTCCTCAGCTTTTTGACGCTCTCCATCTCCAGCCACCTCTTCATGTGGGACGTCTGGTACATCTACCACTTCTGCAGGGCTAAGCTGAAAGGGTACCGCCGGCTGCACTCTCCGAGTGCCATCTATGATGCTTTTGTGATTTATGACAAAGAAGATCCAGCTGTGTCGGAGTGGGTGATGAAGGAGATGTGCACTCAGCTGGAGCAGCGTGGAGACCGTGGCTTGACTCTGTGTCTGGAGGACAGAGACTGGATCCCTGGATGCCCCTTGATTGATAACCTCTCCCAAAGCATCCACAAGAGCATGAGGACCGTTTTTATTCTCACCAGGAAATACATCAAAGGGGGGAACTTCAGGACAGCCTTCTACATGGCCCACCAAAGACTGATGGATGAAAAAAACGATGTGATTGTATTGATTTTCCTGGAAAAAGTCTCTTGCAACTCAAACTATCTGCGATTACGGAAGCGGCTGTATAAGCGCTCTGTCCTCGAGTGGCCAGCAAACCCTCAGGCACAGCAGTATTTCTGGTTTAGCCTAAGGAGTGTTTTAGCCACTGAGAGCCACAAACAGTACAACAATCTTTTCAAAGAAACACTGTAAAAAGGAACAATGTATTGGCATAGTTCTCTGTGTCAGTGTAGATAACAGCATGTACTTCTTTGTATGGATTAAAATATCAGAACTTGGAAAACACATGCAGAAGTCTGTGCTTCTGGTTAATTCCCCCTTTGGCTCAATAACTAGAAAATGATTTGCACCTTTTGTTAAACCTCCCGAATGATTCTTGTGTTGCTGCTGATCAAGCTGCCAGTAAAACTCAAAACATGTCAAAAAATAAGGAAATGAAACAAAAGTAAACAGCACTTCTGCAAATTACAAACAGCTTCTGTGTCACAGCGTTTTGCACCGACATGCTAGTTTCAAGTTGCAGTCCCGCCACAAGGACTTTTGCTGTAAAGCATGGGGCCACACAGAACGAGGAAGCTAAGATCAGTTTTACCACGAATGCCTTAGATGTACATAAATGCAGCTTTTACTATTTTTTTTCTTTTCACATTTACATTAATTGCAAGTGCCCACGAATCAACTGGTTAGGAACTGCCTTCAAATCTTACTAAGGAGTCCTTTATTCTATGCACAATGGTAAGTTTTGTTTTTGTTAACATGAGGAAAACTTTTGTGGTTTAGTTCTCTGTTTTTATGTTCATAAAGTGAATTGGCAGGACTTCTTCTCGTTTACATTGTTTCTTTAATATGTTCATTTAAGTACAGTTCGTGCTTTGGTATTTCTGTTTTGATGGGTTTTTGGTCAACTTTGAAGTACAATTTGTTGTTGTGAATCAAATACAGCATGTTCTATCTGAATCCTGATGTTAATAAATGATTTCACATTCATTCGTTGAAGTTTGGTAATGTTTCGCTTTTGATGGCTAATAGGGGTATCAGTTTGATTGAGAGAGATTTAGATGTAAGACAATTATCTAACAAGAATCTAATAGCAAGTTTTGCAAAAGTCTTCCACTGCAATTCTTTAATATCTTTGTGACAAAGCAAAATATGTCAATTTTTAATCAAAGTAATTTCTGATAATTCAGTTAAATGAATTATGCAGCAGTTAAATAGAAAGTATAGCATTAAAAACACATTTTCAGTGTTTTGACAGAACAGTCTTTTCCCATATGTTACTTTAACAGTAAAAATCAAAATAAATAACTAAGAAGTTTTTATTTTGACGCATTGTTACAAAAATCAGAAATGGAGAACCACTATGAACCAAAAAATGTAATATGTTGTAGTTTATGCTTATTCAGTTTATAATACTTTATGTTCCCATTGCACTTGTATGATTTCAAGTATTTTAAAATGTGTTTTAAAATATTTAAGGGCTTTTATAAACATTGCAGACATGTTCACACGTGTGAAGAAGAAAACATACTATAAAACATGCTATAATCTATAAACAACAGATTTCACATAACAGAGCTGTTCCTGGCTCCTTTTGCTGCCTGCCACTGACACCTGCCTTATGATCAGAATGCAATGTGTTTCAATTCAAAACAAAACATTGGGGTGGTAGTGTTTTTATTTATACTTAAACATGCTAGGAGTATGGTTTCACATAGAGGTTCTTACACTTTGCCATGCACTAGAAGCTGTCTGGTCTAATATGATACTGCATTTGATTCAAACAAAATAGAAAAGGGAAGTGCTGTTCCAAAAGATCTACTAAAGTGTCTGAAAGTTACTAACTGAAAAAAGTCTTCACTGAACTCCTCATTTGTCTGATTTCCTCATTTGTCTGCAGAGTCTCAGGTCTAGGAGTCATCTGTTTCTCCTGTTTCTGCTCTGCCATCATGAAGTCCATCACGCTGCGTGCAAACCAAGGTGGATGTCGGCACAGTTCCCATGCGACGTCAGAGCCTATAATACCACGAAAGTCAAATTTGACTGCAGAGGCCGGCATCTGAAAGAAGTGCCAAGAGGAATAACGAATAATGTGACTGATCTTGACTTATCAGAAAACTTTATTAAGGCCATTAAGGGAAAAGATTTTTCCAATATGTCAAATCTGACTTGGCTGAGACTTAGTTGGGCAAACAAGAAGAGAAATCTGACGATTGGAAAAGATTCCTTCAAAAACCTCACAAATCTTAAGGATCTGCAGCTCGCGGGTAATTCTTTGAAAGAAATACCGGCAAATCTCCCTGTTAGTTTAGAAACCCTGCTGCTGCACAACAACAAGATCTTGCTGTTGGATA
Organism: Oryzias javanicus; assembly: GCA_003999625.1. Classification (NCBI taxonomy): domain Eukaryota; kingdom Metazoa; phylum Chordata; class Actinopteri; order Beloniformes; family Adrianichthyidae; genus Oryzias; species Oryzias javanicus. The sequence goes on along the minus strand of CM012457.1, from coordinate 9,797,532 downwards.
AGAGGGGGCTTGCTAACTTAAAAAATCTGACCCAACTGTTCCTGTCGAAAAACTGCTACATGTGGGACCCATGTGGAAGTTCCGTTGAAATCAAAGATGATGCTTTTGCTGACTTGACCTCACTGCAAAATCTGGATTTATCCTTCAACAATTTAACCCAAGTTCCCAAAGGATTACCAGAGTCTTTGAAAATACTGTCTGTCGCTTCTAATTGGATACAGGAAATACATAAAAATGATTTCCAATACCTGAACTCTTTAAAGCAACTGGACCTACAGGGAAATTGCCCAAGATGCCAAAACGCTCCATATCCCTGTGTCACTTGCATTAACATTTCTCTCACCATCCACCCTGATGCATTTCAAAATTTAACAAATCTTAAAAGTCTAAATCTGGGAGGAAACTCGCTCAAGTTCCTAAAACCATCCTGGTTTGAGAAGCTCCACAAACTTCGAGAGCTGTTGCTTTCATTCAACTTTTTGGTAACAGCCATCACCCGAGAGGCAGCGTTCCTGCGATACCTCCCCAGCCTTGAAAGAGTCGACTTGTCTTTTAACTTCGGCTTCAAGAATTATCCAAGGACTCTGAATCTTTCTGAAGAGTTTTCAAATCTCACATCATTAAGAACTTTGCACCTGGAAGGCTTGGTCTTTCAAAACATTGAACAAAGCACACTGAAATCCCTCTATGGCCTTAAAAACTTGTCTGCACTGAATTTGGGTACCAATTTTATTATTCACTCTGATTCCACTGTGTTTAGGAAATTCCCAAATTTAAAAATGATATACCTCGCAGAAAACCGACTATATCCCATTCCGGTGACACGCACCCCATCCCCAAAAAATGGATACAACCAGAAGTCACCGCTTTTCTTTAAACCACTCACAAAACATCCACAGCCCACAAGTTATGAGATAACACATAGTTTTATCAAACAGGAATGTTTTGACTCTGGAAAAGTTCTCATCCTCAGCTCTAATAACTTGTTCTTTATTTCTCCAAAGCAGTTTGAAGGATTTGGAGATATTGCATGTCTCAACCTCTCAGGAAATGGATTTTCAGCAGCACTTAATGGTACGGAGTTCTCCTCACTGCCTAATCTGACATATTTAGACCTGTCCTACAATAGGATTGATTTGGCTTTTGACAACGCCTTTAAAGAGTTAAGAAAGTTAAAAGTGCTTGACCTTAGTTACAATCCACACTATTTCAAAGCATTTGGAGTCACGCTTAATCTAAATTTCTTAAAAAATCTCCCTGACCTACAAGTACTGAACATGAGTCATAACTCTATTCGCACTTTAACAACTAAGCAGCTGCATAGCAAATCATTGACAGAACTTCGTTTTGCATATAATTCCCTTGGGGTTCTCTGGAAAGAAAAAGATGGTTCGTACACAAACCTTTTCACTCATCTTCACAATTTGACTATTTTAGACATATCACACAACAGAATTACTAAGATCCCCGACAATATCTACGAAGCCCTGCCTTGTAATATCACCAAACTTAGCATTCATCATAACTTGCTGACAGACTTTTCTTGGAACAAACTAAAGTTTTTCCATCAACTTCAGATTTTAGACCTGAGCTTTAATTCTTTGTCCTCCATTACTGGCATCAATTCAAACATCACACAGTCTTTGACTTTTCTTGATCTGAGTCACAACCACATTTTCTACCTGGAAAATGGATTGTTTAATGGTCCGAAAAGCCTCCACACTCTGAGCCTGAGCTTCAACAAACTGACTATGGTAAATATATCCAGCCTCGAGGAAGGACCCGAGAACAACATCAAAACTTTGTTGTTGCACAAAAATCCGCTCCAATGTATTTGTGATTCCTTAGATTTAATTTTATGGATTGAAAGCAGTCCCATCAAGATCCCAAGGTTAACAACTGCTGTGACCTGTGACACACCAGAAAACCAAAAGGGCAAACCGCTGATTTACTTTGACATTAGACAGTGTGTAAATGACAATCAAGCATTGCAATTGTACATCTTCACAACATCTTTTATTGTTGTTTTTATGTTTCTGGCAACAGCAACTCATTTATTCTACTGGGATGCTTCCTACATCACACACTATTTGAAAGCAAAGCTGATGGGATACAAGTCCCTGAATTCCTCTGACAATGCTTATGATGTCTTTGTGACATATGACACTAAAGATTCACATGTGTCTGAATGGGTGATGAGGAACCTGCGGGCCAAGCTGGAGGAGGACGGAGAAAAGCATCTTCCTATGTGTCTGGAGGAGAGAGATTGGCCCCCAGGAGTCCCTCTGGTAGACAACCTCACGCAGAGCATTCAATACAGCCGCAAGACCCTGTTTGTTTTGACAGAGGGTTACGTTAAGACAGGAATCTTCAAGCTGGCGATGTATCTAGCACACCAGAGGCTGCTGGATGAAAATGTCGATGTGATTGTGCTGCTCATGCTAGAGCCCGTCCTGCAGCACTCTCATTTCCTGCGCCTGAGGAAGAGGCTCTGTGGGAAAAGTGTAGTAGAGTGGCCGCGGACAGCAGCTGCTGAGCCCTGGTTCTGGCAAAACCTCAAAACTGTCATTAGAGAAGATAATCAAGTGATGTACAACAAAACATATTCCAAATACTTTACTAGCGAGTAAAGCGGGTGATTTCAAAATGAAACTTTGCGAGAAACTGGGTAGAGATTGCAATTGCTCCCCACTGTAATGTACTCTTCAATGTTTATAATTAAAATCAATTTGAAACTCCAGTGAAAATGGTTGTATATATGTATTAATAATGACTTACCTTTACTCTTCTTTACACATGTTGACACTGAAGTGTTTTGAATGTTCTTGATATGTTTTTAATAAAACTGCTAAATCTATTAATCTTATGGAGTGTGTTGTATTTCTTTTCATGTGGATGTAACGTCCCATTTTAATCATCTTTTGTTCTATTGTAAAATCGTTCCAAGTGGCCTTTTAATTAGGATTATGCAATTTTAAGCCAAAATCAAAAAACATCTTTTTTAAGACATATTTTCTGCAGGAGTTTTTTGTAGTCCTCTTGTCAACCAGATACATTTTTTTAGATGTATTACTCTTAATAGGGCAGTGCTTATGGGGGCGGCTGTGGTGCAGCAATAGGGCAGTCAACTCCTGATCAGAAGATCGCAGGTTAAATTCCCACCTTGCCTGCCCATGTGTCAAAGTGTCGTTGGGCAAGACACTGAACCCTAAATTGCCTCTGGTGAAAGGTTGGACAGCAGTGCCACCACCAGTGTGTGAATAGGTCTGTTACTGTAAAGCACCTTCGGCCTTCAAGGAAGGTAGTAAAGCGCTAAATAAGTAAATGCCATTATCATTTGATGCACAGAACGTTTCTACAAATGTTATCACCACCATTTACATATATTCTTTACACACAGCATTCCAGTCTTGTGTCATCAGATTATTCATGAGTGCATCGATTTCCTTAGTCCTTTTTCTTATCTATTTTTGGAATTTTTTTTTTTTTTTTTTTAGCAGTATGGTTGAATACAGTGAAGATAGGTAGATGCTCTGCTATATCATTAGGCATTAAGCCACTGAGCATAGCGATTCAATATTGTTTGAATATTATGAATAAGTGTGTTACTATGAGTTGTGATTCTGGCGGGTTTAGTAACAGTCAGGTAAAGCCTCATGGTACGCATCCTGTTTATGAAATCGTCAGTTTCCTTATGTTTGTTTGGATTCAGTGAGGTATATTCAGAAATGTATCAGAAATTCGCTTCTGAGTTGTGGATGGGACTTTTGGCATGTAACCTTCGAAGAGCGAGTTTGTTTCATTTGAACTAAAAAAAATTATAAAACTTCACAATGTGTGAGAAACCGGAGTGTTATTTTCGACTCTGAGTTGAATGTTATTCCACAAATTAAAAACATAACAAAAAGAGGATCTTCAAAATATTGTCAGAGTCCGCCCATGTCTCTCTCTTGCCAGCACAGAGGTGCTACATGCTTTTATTTCCAGTAAATTAGATTATTGTAATTCCCTGCTCTCTAGTATTCCCAGGAGGAGTATATAACCTTCAACTTTTACAGAATTTAGCCGCACATGTGCTGACGGGGACCAGGGGGAGGGAACATATTACACCAATCTTAAAATCGCTGGATTGACTCACTCTACAATTCAGAATTGATTTTAAAATTCTTTTATTGGTTTTAAAAATGTTTTTATGGTATCGGGCCTTCTTAACTATCTGATGTGATATTAAGGTATGAGCCCTCACAGACCCTGAGGTCCTCTGGAACAGGCCTTTAAGTTATTCCAAAAGTTAGAACTAAAACATATGGCGAGGCCTCATTCAGTTATTATGGACCTTGCCTGTGGAACAAAAAAGCACTCTGAGTGAAATTGATTTTTGGAAAGGTGCTATATAAATAAATTTTAATTTGATTTAACTGTTAATATTTATTATTGTTATTATTATGACAGTTTAAGTGCCAATAATTTGCTTTGAAGTGAACTATCAGTGTACCCCCACAAGATGGCGCAAATGGCAAAGCCTGGAACTATTTTTCACAGCTCTCTGTTAACCTGGCCACCGCAAATTTAAATAAGATCATTTTGAACATCCACTTTATGCTAAAAAAAAATGTTAGCGCTGAAAAGACTATAACAACCACTTCCCCAAATACATAGAGCAAAATTAAAGCTTCGTTATACTCACGCTGTGAACCAGAGGGAAGCGGAAACATGACCCTTCAATTTTGTGCTTTCCGGATGTGACGTCAAAGACTGATTAGCATACAACATGGTATTTAAACGGTGATGGAGCAGCCGTTCAGTACTTTCCTCTTGTGGTGAAAGGGTGGTGGTCTTTGCGTGTCTCTGAGCAAACTTCTGGTAGGTGGATACATTTATTAACTTAATTGTTTTAATATTATAAAAAGGTAATTATTTTATTTTTGCCTTTTTTCCCCTTTTTTTACTAAGAGGTTTTAGTTCTTGTGTTTTTTTTTTTTTTTGTTTTTTTTAAAAAGGTTTTGGGGTTTTTTTTCCCTCTTTTTAATTTTATTCCATTTTTAAATGCGCTGCATTCTGTTTGCTTAGACTCTCTGGAAACATGGCTGACAAACCTGATGTTGAGGAGGTGACACGGTTTGACAAAACCAAGCTGAAGAAAACAGAGACACAAGAGAAAAACACACTGCCCTCCAAAGAAAGTAAGCTGTCCGGATCAAATCTATGCAGACTGTCCCTTTTTGTAAAACTGCTTCTCAGTCTAATGTTTGCTCTCCATGCAGCCATCGAACAGGAGAAGGCAGAGGCCACATCATGAAGACCTGACCTCCCTGGCAGTCGCTCTTCAGCCCCAGGATTGGTCCGCTCAAACTTTCAAGACTGAAACACTTTACTACAATGGCTCTACATCCATCATTTCCAGCTTCACTGCGTGGCCCTCTGGTTTCGTGCGTGGACATTGGAGCTTGGGGGTCACCTGTCACTTGGGCCCTTATTCTCAGTGTGGCATTAAGATCCTGGCACAATGGGATCCCATCTTAGGATTTCCTGCATGTTTATCTCTGGCTGCCTTTGAATGCTCACTAAGGTCTTTGTAAATTTGGAATTCACACTTGAATATTAAAAATAAAATGGAATTAAATGTCCTTGTCTTGCAGTTTTATATTCAAATCTATATAGTAAAATTTTAGGTTTTACTGGGTGACTACTAGAAGTAAAATTAAACTTTCTACATGAAACCTATTGCAATGGCTGTTCCAGGCTCTGAGGGAGGGGCTCAAAATGCATCAGGCCAGGTGGTATTTAAAATTTAGGTTCTCTGAAATGTGAAGTAAGTTAGGCAAGGATTAATTTACAGGTTGTCCTAATTTGTACACTGTTTAGCAGGTCTGACCTTTGTGGGGAACTGAAACCCTGTTTGCACTACCTCATAGGATAGTTTAATAGCCATATTTAGATCTGTGTGAACCATCAGCTGAACAAACAGCATTTTAGTACTTGTGCTACTTCATCAGCCAGCATGATGTTACCTGATGGTACTCTTTCACTGCACATCACAAAACTTTCAAAGGTATGAATAATTTAGCTGAAAGGTTTGGGAAGGAAAGAGTTGCTGGAAAATGTAAAGCTAATGAGAATTATGTGATGGGCAGTGAAATGACAATAGTCCGTGGTTGTGGTGCACTCAGCATAAGACACAGAGACATTGTCAGAGCAACTGTGTGCTCAAACCAGAAACGAAGAAAAGACCCCTTTTTCCATCCGTACACTGGCATGAGAAAACACTGATACAAGACCATAGAGCCGTTGCATTGTGAGAGCAGCTTTGTATTGTTTCTCACAGGTCTCTTATTATAATCTTTTTTTTTTTTTTTAGCTTCTGGTATCTTGATCAACTGGTGTCTTCTGTTAAGTGCTATAAAAATGCAGGTTTATTTTTTGAGCAGCTACTTTTACATGCAAAAGGAAATGATCACGCAGAACGATCAAAGAACATTGCTTTTGCAGTTTCTTTTTCAGTCTATAAACATGCTTCTCGGTATGGTAAAGCAGAAGTTCTGGTGCTTTTCAAGTCAAGCAGGTTGAGGGATTTTTTGAAAAGAAAATCTGTGCAAAAGTCCAGAGTTTTGTTGATTTGTTTCTCTTTAGACTGGCTAATGGTTTGGAATTCACCTGGATTTTACTGAAAAGAAACACTGATTTATCTGTGCTTTTATTTAATTTTGTATTATCTAAACCTGACACGATAATGCATGCTTTAATTTTGTTTCATTTAGATTGTTGCAATTCGTTTTGGCTTTTAAGATTGTCTGCAAGTCTTTGTTTTCTGCAGAGAGGCTTTTATCAGGTGCCAGTAACTGAGCTTAAATAACTCCTCTACTGTCTTCTTTACTTTGGGGCTTTCTATAAAATTTAGAATTGGTTTCCAAGTTTTACTTTCAGTTTTTAGAGTCTTGCAAAAAGAGCTTTTAACTCCTTACTCCATCTCGTCCTTTGAGGTCGGCAAACCAAAAACGTTTAACCATCCCTAAAAGTTGCTATAAAACCTGAGGAAATCTCGCCTTCCGAGCGGTTGCTCCCCGTCTTTGGAATTTCCTCCCTTTGTCATAACAGATCCACTCCATGGAGTGCTTAAAAAAAAAAAAAGTCAAGACGTTTTTATTCGGAAGACCTTCTTGTTGATTTTAATCTGTCTTTTTGTGTGGCTAATTTCCTGTTTCTGTATTTTGTCTGACTTTATGCTTTTTTTTACTATTGTGAAGCACTTTGTGATTTTATCTGAGAGATATATATACCTACTTACTTTTCAACTGGCAAGAAATTGTTGGAAAACTCTGAAGACATCTATTAAAAAAAAGTTGATTCCTCATTAAAGGTTTATTTCGGTTCACAGCAGGGGTCAAAATGAATACCAAGCAGTTTATTTTAAAATATAACATTGTTCCTTGTACTTAGAGACATCTTATTACTTATTGAGAGCTTTACATTTGAATTTGAACAGTTCCACAAAAGATGTGTATTTAGGAAATCTTATAAACACAAATCAGCATTAGTGATTGTTTGTACTTTATCCAAATAATACCAAACTACAAGATGTGCAGGCTGTCAGGCTTCTAGTTGAGAACACCTGATGTGATCACGTATTAGTGCAACACAATCTTTCCAGTTAATTTAATAAAATTAACAGGTTCTTAAAGCTGGGTGTACAAAGTAGACAAAAGAGGCTTATAATTCTGCTTCTCTCCGTCTCCAAAGTACACAAAAGTCCTGTGTTTTCTTTTACATACCCACAGGAATAAGCTGTCACTGTGTAAAATAGGCACAAAAGCTGAGGGTGTGAGCTCGGCAATACTGTTGTTGCCGAAGGGCAGTCACTGGAGTCTTTCGGCAAAAACGTTTAACCTGTTTTTCTACACAAAGTGTTGGAGGAAAAACTTAAAGAAAAAAAAATCCTTAAAAGGTCGTCTGATGTTAAAGCTATAACAACATTTTTTGATATACGCCATTTAGAGACAGAAACTAAAAGGTTTGGAGCAAGAATTTATGTTCTTTAATGAAATACAATTAAGTCACTGATTGATAATAGCTTGTTTTTTTCTACTTTGCTGAAAAGTGGAGCATCTATCATTCAAGCTGAAACAGTTTCTGCTTTTTGAAATATATGACCCTTTTTTCATGCATTTGATATTAACTAAATTAAACAGACAAAAGTATACAACTCCATCAAGATATCAAAGTATCTAAAACTCGTTACTAAAACAAAAAATTACCATAGTGATAAAATATCTGCTGTTTGGAAGTATTTAAAGTCATTAGAAGGGGCGTAGCAAGGCTATCACAATGCAAAGGCCTCACTGACAAAGAACAAATCCCTGTCAGGGAAAATGATTTCTGCTTTTCTTGTGTTTCTTTGCCTGAAGTCCATGTGTAACTTTTCATTATTGTAACAAATATACTACAAGAAAGCCCCACTCAAAGTATCCGTTTTTCTGTTTTTCTCCACCTTCAAAACAACGTCAGATTTCTGACATTCCCTTGCAAAAAGTCATTTATTTAAGTGTACTACACCAGGGGTCAGCAACTTTTAAGTCAAAGAGTAATCTGAGCTCATTTTTACTGATCAAAATCTAGAAGGAGTCGCATAGTCTTCCTTTAGCCTTTAAGAAATTTGGATTTGCATTCATGACCTTCTTTTTTTAATAATAAAAAAGAATTATGTCTATGTTTTGGCACGAACGAAAGCAAAAATGTAAAAAGAACCTAGAATCTCTCAAAATATGTTTTTTTAAAAACTTTTTTCCAAAATACATGAAGATCTGTGTCAGAAAGGATCATCTCAGTGCAGCTCTGGGCAGCTAGTAACCAATGTGGTGCAGCGTAAGATAATATGTGCTTTTAAGATTTTAAGAATTTTTTTCTTACCTAAGTTTTGCTTTGCCTATAAAATCTGTTCATTCTAGAGGTAGTGTTCAATCTGGAGGTAGTGTCTCAGGTCATTAGGGATGTAAAAACCTTCATAGTTTATCACCTATGTGCACCTCAGCCATAAATCTATAAATTTAACTAATCCAAATGTAATAAATGGTAATTAAGTAACCTTCACATTTTTTTTTTTGCTCTTTTTTCCCTCCTTTCCCTCAGCAGTCTTACACTGCTGGGTTTTGTTATTTTAGTTTGGGGTTGGATCTTGGTAGTCTTAGTTTGTGGGCTTTCTTTATTTTAGATTTTTTTCTTTAAGTAGTTTTGATACATTATCTATATACTGTAACTTAAAATGTATTATTCGCTTAGTTTGCTTCTTACAATACATATACACGTGCTTGATATACTATCAAGTAGACTTGATATACTTATACTACTTAATGAAATAAACTTAAAGTGTACTACTTTTTACTAATGGATGCTTTTCTTTCAAAATTGCTTTATATAAAGCAAAGGTTTCTGAGCTTTTAAAAGAAATATGCACGTCACTCTTGATCTGACTGCATTATTCATGATTAATCTTTGAATTATTGTTATACTGTTTATTTTAACTGTATTTTATTTCTCCTTTATTGTTTTGACTGTTTATATTTACTTGTGGCTATGCCTTTTGGCCCAGGTCTCCCTTGAAAAAGAGTTCTCATCTCAGTGGGAATTCCTGGTAAAATAAAAGTTAAATAAATAAATGAAATTAAAATGTGGAGATGTGAACCGGAAAAGAAACAATGGAAAACACTTGCTTTATAGCAGATTTTACAAAATGTCATTATTATTTTCTTAACAAATATTATTTGATGACCTGAATATTTAAAAAAAAAAAGAGGTTCATGTCTTGATTACATTTGAACTCGAATAACAAAACGCATTATTTTAGATTAGCTGGAAGACATATCCAAAACTGATTCATCTGTTTTGTGGGGGCCTGGTGGGTAATTTAAATGGGGCATATTGTCTATTTTTCTTTAGAGAAACACATCTTCCAGAAAAAAAGGCAGCCAAACTGCTGCTTTTTTTCTTTTGACTCCTCTGGCTTTAAAAGAGTGCATCTGAAACTATTTCCTCAAGTATCACACATGCAAAAGCAAAAAGAACAAAGTGACAGTTAGCTTTATATTTGTAGGTTCATTAGTTGGTTGTGATCTTGTGGAACATCAGAGACAGGAAGTGAAAGAACCGAGCATGAAGTGAGATGTCAGTTTGCCAAAATTAAAAGTCCAGACAGTTTAGAGGGCCGAAAATCATGGGATGTGTGAGCCGAAACAGGATGAGGGAGTAGAATGAATACCCTTTGGCAGTATTTTTAGAAACGCTTGTTTACCCTGTAAGGCGAATGCTTTGTGAAAGTCACACGTTTGGCTTTTAAGTTGCTGTGGGTCACATGTACTGTAAGAAACAAGTGTATTTTTTAAATATGTTTGTGATGCAGGCCAAGGTGGATATCTCTGTGAACATTTTCTAGAAAAACTGTAAAGAGGGCAGCTCCACAGAGGAGGATTCAATGAGCTAAAGTGCAGCAGATGATGGTATTATGCAACCGAGCACCTTCATTTGTACAGATCATCTGCAGAAAGTGCTCCAGACAGTCATTTTCTCGCACACATTCAAATGTTTCTTTAAGTTGCAATACATTTTCCCAACTTTAAATGTTTCCCTAATATAGTAGTGTTTGTTGTTTCTACATTGCATTAAAATAAAAATAATAGGAGATTTGCTTGTCAAATCTATGTCTTAATGCAATCAGGAACCAAATAGCTGGTTTTTGAATAAATGTTTAAAAAAGGGAGAAAGAGAATGTGGCTGAAGAGGTGCAGCTACAAACAACACTTGAATTAACTGTGGAGATGGCACAGATCTGGTTATTTTTTTGCTTAGCAGAATCTGTGCTTGTGCGTCACATTATCAGAAAGCATGTGGGATGTGTATAGACGAAAGCCTTCTCTGTCAGGGATAGAAAACATGCAAATGTGTGAGCAGAGGATGTGAAAAATGACAGTTTGACTACTGTCAGAACAACCGATGCAGACAAAACTCCTGTGATGACACTAAAGTGTGGTTCATGTCTTGCACTAACACGTTGCATTCCAATGGTAAATGCTGAACCCATGCAACTCCTCTGACAGTTGCAAATAGATTCCGTGGGCGGCAAGCAGCATGTCTCAACAGGACTCGCAAAACACATAATCTGCATTTTGGGGAGAAAATGTTTGGGATAAATTTAGAGCAGTTTATGAAGACTGTCATGACACAATCCTATAAAATACATATCTGGGATTGTGCAGCAAGCAGAACTTCCTACTTCTGCTATTTATGACCTTTTATCACTTCCTTTAGCTGCTTCTACTTTTGTGCAATGCACGGCAGCTCATAAACCCATCTGCCTTTAAATTTACAGAATTTAATTTACAGTCACATCAAATTTCTCTCCTCCGACTTTAAACTTTAAATGCTAGGTCTAGGTATTTATTATCTTTGGATTAGATGCCTCCTCCTTGCAGTGGTAACTGTACTTTAACCCTAGCTAAAAAACAGGATATGAAACCTTGTTGTTTTCATTTTCATTGGCTTTTGGTGATAACAACACAGGTATGCAATAACATCACCGCAAAGCTTAAATTAGGAGGCTTTATCCCTGCGATGGTGCAAGAACTGCAATGTTTTCTATGCTCCGAGCAGAAAGGGATATGTCCCATTCTGTTAAACGTGTAGTTTGCATGATCGACTACAATGGGATCGAGATTCTTTAGAAGCACATGTGTAAAAGTAAACCGCATTCAAAAAAAAAAAAAAAGGAAACACAGGAACATAGGAGAGAATGAGCAAGAAACCAAATCCCTAACAAGAAGCTTAAAATTTACATTAACAGGTGGATCAAATAACAAATAGGTCATTGAGAAAAATTGAACACAACAGATGCTTTAGAAAACACAGGAATGCTGATATATTAGCTCGGGGTCATGGGTATGCTGGAGCCTATCCTTGCTACTGCTGGGAAAAGGCAGAGTTTGATGGAGCTCCATCAAATAATAAGTGAATAAAGATGAGAGCTGACTCGAGCAGTAGGAGAGCAGCATTACAGACAAAACAACAATTTGGAGTCACAAGGCGGCCGAAGCAAAAGAGAATTTCCTGGTCAGGGTTGCAGGTTTTAAAAGCAAAATAGTCTGAGAAATCCTAGATTTAAAAAAAAACAATCTGGTGTATAGTCGTGAACATGAGCAAGGATGCTTTCATATCAAACTGAATATTGCAGTGCATTGTTTCAAATCTCATAAATGTATAATGAATAACTACATTAACCTTCTTCATTGTCTGAGAGCTTCCCATCAAACCGCCATCACAGCACTGATATAGCTGCTCTCAGCTGAACATTGCATGAAGACAACACCAGTCCAAATCTTGCTTTTTTAAAATAAAAACCTAGACCCTTAAATCTTTGAAGAAAAACTTTGTTTGTTCAGTAATTAAATGAATATTACACCAATAGTCTGGTGTGAATGTGTTGCTGCCACTGGCCGCTCTTTACACGTGTCTCAGTCACTTCTGTTTTTGCAAGAGGAACTGACAGCTCTCCTTCCTGAAACCATCACAAACTTCCAAGTACACTTAAAACAAAAGGTGCATTGTGTGACACTTCTGCAAAACAAGCCGATTAAGCGGATCTTGAAGGGATGCTCAGCCTTTCGAAGCTGAACCGAGTCATTTTCTAACAGTGAATGTTACATTAAATCTCTAAAACGGCCGTGTTGATCACAACATTCTGTCAGGCTGCAACTGTGATGAACTGTGGCCGATTGGCAAAGAAGTCAGTGGTGTCTGCAATCTGCTCGATGTTGCATCTGCCTTTGAGGGCAGGATGTGGTTGTGCACGTACATCACTTTCAAAATAACTCTTAAACAGCCTCATCTCCCTTTTATAGTAAAGACATTTGCTTGACATTTGCACCACAATCATCGGGTGATCTGGCTGAAAAAAATCATTGTAATCCATGCTCATACAGAGAAAATAGATTCTTTAGAAAGTAAATAAAGACATGAAGGAGTAAAGTGGAGTTTTAATAAACACAAATATTACAGACAAATTATGAGTGCAGAAATGGATAAGCATTTTACCTCCTGTCTCACATCTCTTGCCTCCAGAATTAGGAGACTAACGTCACTGAAATAATAAAGACAAAAGTTTGAAGATGTCTTATAAAAAAGTAGATACTTCTTTTGACTCACTTTACTTCAGGATGTGATGCATCAGTGTCAGTCTTTTCACAGGACGAGACAGCAGAGACACCTGGTGACAGAAAAAATAACAGCACAATATCTTTCAAACATGTCAAAAATAATCGCTCTCTGAATGAAATGGTAAAGATTTGTAATGTTTAGAACACAAACATAAAAATCGAGACCTAGAACTAAATCTGTTTTTGGAAAAAATATTTCAAATAGTTGAAGGTACGCACAGAAACTGGGGATTAAAAACACATTCACGTAAATTTGCAAGACAAATAAGTTAATGACAAGTGAAATAGCTTAACTGTGTAGATTAAGCTCTTAAAGTCCCACTCCAACTATATTTTGATCAATTGCAAGAGTCTCCAATGGTCTTTTAATTACGATTGTGCCATTTTTAGCAAATATATAAAAACCTGTGTCGTTTTTTTAATGAACATTCTCCCCAGAGGCACAGAATTCTTCAGAAAATCAACTGTTGGCACAGAAACCTCCTCTAGTAACCCATCAGCCCTCTGTTTACATTGTCTCCCGCTAGCTAACAATCCCAAGCTAACATTGGAGCTGCAGCAACAGTGAGCGTTATTGGAGCTATGCATGCAACTATACAGTTTTGAGCTCAGATGAGGAAAATGAAGATGTTAATGGATGTATTTTTCTGCAAGTGGATGCATCAGAATGGAGTGGAGCAAGGAGGCTTTGGCCCAACTATTCCATTTGCTCCATCTCTAGAGTTTTTTTCAAATGGTAGTTTTTTTCATCTGCTCCTGATCCTGATTTGAATAAAAAATACTCATAAATCTTAAATTCTTACACATTTGTCCTCCTTTTTTTTTTTTTAATGTTACACAAACATACGAAAAACACCAAAAACACTATGTTAACTGTCATGGATCTTATAATTGTGCATGAGGTATTGATAACTCAAAACAAATCAAATTTTAAGGCATCATCATTAAATATTTTATGAAAACATTTTGAAGGTTTAAACAACTGAACATGATAACCAACCTTTGTCTGCAGTTTGGGGTTTTCTGCAGACCAGTGGAGGGAGCTGTAGTTACAGCATCCACAGATTCAGTGTTGGATTTCAAATGGTTCCACCAGGCAGAAGCTTTTTTCTCAGACTGTCACAAACTGCCAGGAGGACTCTTTTTTAAAAGCACTCTGTGCTGCAGACCAGAAGAATTCTTTACATACAGCTTTATTAACAATAAACATGAAATAAATCTGGGAATATCTTCTATCTATCTTCTTCTATCTCACCACTCATGTATTTTCCTTCGTATTTATCATAGTCAAAGAGTTTTAGACACCATCATGCAAAAAAAAATCTTTACGCATCTGTTCGTTTCACAGCCCCAGTGAAGCGATCTGATCTCAGTTAACTGATCTTTCACAATAGAGACATAAATATCATAAACAGAGTTATATTGCATATGTCCTTGTTCAATTCAGTGCTTTTTTTCACCTAAAGCACAGGCAAACTCCTCTTACATATTAACATTTTAATACAAAATACATTACTTTATAACAGCATGGAAGTTTTTGATAAAATGCAGTTCAAGATTTTCGGTGATCTGAACATAAAAAAAAGGTTTTCATCTCAACTGATGACAAACTGCTCAAGTCGATGAACAGAAATAACAGTTCGATTTAATGGTTAACTAGATTCTTTAATGGTTGATGTTGAGTTTAGTGACTTTTACTTTTGTTACACTATTCTCATTTCAGAGAATTTGTATTTAACTGTGTCTTAAATAAATCAACCTATAGAGATGGAGGTACCAACATTACAACGTGATATTCCAAATTATTTACAGCTATTCCTAAAATTACATTGTTTGGTGGACATATAAATATATATTTATAAAAAATATAACTTATTTTCTAAAGTCTGACCACTTAACTGATTTTATCATAATTCATGCATGAGAGGGTAAACTAAATTAAAACCAGCTATAGATTTGTAGTCGTTTTAACATTGTTGGCTCCATCTATCATCCAGAAATTAGTTTGACCCGTGCATCTTTTACACTACCCCTTTTTCAAAGTTTGACCGACTTTGATAAATATCTATTTTATTTCTGCAATAAATCAGAGTACCTATGAAAGCTTTTTCCCTCGACAGAGCTGTCATCTCTCTGTGTATCAAACTGACTGACATTTGACCACCTTTCAACAGCTGGAACTTCTCTTCTTCCAGACGAGAGCTGAAGGTCTGGCAGAATAATCACATACTCCTAAGATTCAACTACAGGCTTTAACCACAGACTTCCCTGTCATCCAAACTCTATTGCAATTGTCTGATCGTAGACAGACTCTTTTCTTGCACCAAACCGACCACTAAGTTGACAACAAAAACTGTCACATTTTCCCATAAAACATGGAAACTAACAAACATGAAGTGGTGCCCCCCCACCACCACCACCACCACCAAAGCACATTTGTGAGGGGAACAAGCAAACATGCCCAGATGTTTGAGCTGGCTTTGAAAATGTGAAAACTCATTAAGAATTTTTTAACGCCTGAGCCTGCAGTACACAAGCATGACAGAATAAATCTTTACAAGCTACCTGTGTGCGAGACATCAAAGAGAGCTGTAGCTGCTAATGACAGGCCTCGACGCGCCTCAGATCCACAATTAGCAAATACAACCACATTTACATGCATAGAAAAACATACAGAAAGCTGGTGGGTGGAGCGCCAAATGCATTTCAAGTTAGAACTTGAGAAGAAGCAAAAGATATTTCATATTGTTTTTTTAAAAAAAAAAAACACTTCACAAAAAGTGTATTTTCTGTGAGGAACAAGCTCCCCAACTCTGATCCCACCCTCCTTACAAACCCACCTCCAGAAGTTACCACCTATCCGTCTCTGAGTCTAAGAGCAGTGTCATTTCAGAGCGTCAACCCACCTCTGGAATTTCAGAGGGGAAGAAGGAGAAGCAAATTATGGGACACGGATTTTAGTCCTGAAAAGAGTTCATTTATTTCCTCAACCCTGGAGAAAGAAAACTTTTATTTTCTAGTCTGCAATAACCTAAAAGAGATCTGCTCCCATCTAGGAGGTTTTATGACAGTAAATCCCTCAGAGGAACAGTTGGAACATCCAGACCAAAGCCTGTCTTTGTGAGAAACAAACTTCTTCCAGGGCTGTCAGTCATGCAGCCATTTACTTTGATCGCTGCGCTTTTTCTCCTGCTCCACATTTCCAGCAGCTCAAACGCTCACAGGTAAGTGGGCCAGAGTTTTCCGATGCCTTTTTACTCAACTTTCTAGGATAAGCACTGACAATTCTTTAAAAGAAGTTTTTGTCTTATGTCAGACACATTTTTTATCCGTAGGAGAAAAACTTTAGCCTGTTTCTTCTCCAAAAAGTAAAACTGATTTCTAAACTTTTAAGAAGGAAAAGCAGTTGTTTTGATGGCATGTGCATGCTGCCGCCCAGAGTGTGTGACAGCTAAAAGTGGCGTGGCAACTGTAAATAACCAAAGCGCACCTGTCGCACTTCAGAGCTTCCTCCAGCGTGGACTATTCTGGTGGATTTCCTATCAAGTCTCAGATTCCTGCAGACATGCTGGGACTCAAATTCTTTTCATTTTTAATATCAGAGTTTGATTTGTATCAAAGGATCAAACCCTAAAAAATACAACTCGTCTTGCATCCTTGGATTCTCTCGCCAAATCAGTTCCGCTTCGCAAAGTAATCAAGACACATCTGCAACATTATCTCCAAAGAATAAATGACTAATTAACCGCAACTCGGAATAACTGCATGAGGATTTTCACCCGACTGAAAGATCAAAGAGGAACTGAAATTGGAGTGGTGTTTTAGGGGCTTTAATGTGTGACACGGGAAGTGTCTGATTAGCATGTTTTTCTCCAACTGTTACCTCCTTCCTGTCAGCTGGCTGTTGCTCCACAGGGACCACCACATCTATCACCAAACAAGGCTGCAGGGAAACACTTTAAATCAGATGTTTGCTTTGGGGGGAAGCTAATTAAAAATGAGGATTGGAAAGCCTGTTTTAACGAGAACTTGATGAATTTCTGAATTAAGGGAAGCAAAACACAGAAAACTTGTCAGAAGGGTACAAACTTCTGTCTTCGTTAAGCTAAAAAAAAATAATTTGTTGAAATAAAGTTTGATTTTAGGGTCTACGTTCAAACACAAGCTGCTTAAAATACAAATTTAAAGTGAAGCAGTTGCTACCCCCCAGCCTCCTTTTCATGTACCCTTACTCTCCCATTCTGCCCCTGCCAAAAGGGTCAGACAAAGTAGTGAAATAAAACTTTTTTTTTTTTTTCCAAAATTGTGGCTTTTCTGTTGGTTTTATCTCCATAGCAACCATTTTACTTTTTGGTGCCCTGGGGGTGACGAACACATCAATGCATTTTTAGAAGAATCAGAAAAAGTAAACTTTTTGATTTCCTTGACAACCAAGCTTTTTCGTTAACCATGCTCACATTCCTAGTAAATGTATTTCATATATCATATTGTTCACTTCAGCTTGAACCTTTGATTCATATATTAAATTTTGAAAAGTTTTCTTTTCCCATTTGTGGGAAAATGTGACGTCCAGCAGGTTTTTTCTTGGAAGAGGAACCAGACAGGGTTGTCCACCCCCACTCCACCCCCACCCTGCAATGTTTATTGAGCCTCTGGCTGCAGCAATAAAACAGAATGAGAACATTTAATGAATTTAAACAAAACATGGCAATCATAAAATTAGTCTCTATGCGGATGACATATTACTTTTTTAACATAAGTCACGTTCTCTAAGTGAAACGATGGCAATTATTAACGAATTCTCCTCCATCTCAGACTATTCAATTAATTGGAATAAATCAGTTTTATTATCACAAAACAGTAACGTTGAGCAAACACTCTCAATACTAGTCAAATCAGGCAACATCAAATTTCTAGGTGTTCATTTCTCCCCCAAACTATCAGAACTGGTGCAGCTAAATTACACCGCATTACTGAAAGTAACCACAATAAAAATGAACATTTTGCCAAAAGTTAATTATCTATTCTCAATTATCCCTACACAACCTCCACTAAAATGGTTTAAGACATTAGACGCAGCCATATCCAGCTTTTTATGGAAGAATAAACCAGCAAGAATTAGCCTCAAAACTTCAACAATTACTTTATTGCCAATAGATTACAGTACATCTTAAAATGGCAAAAAAAAAATCCAGAAAATAACTCATGGAAGGACTTGGAACAGGAGTTATGTTGAAAGATCAACCTGTCAGATCTACCATTTATCAGCCAAATAATTAAAAACACATTTGTTACCAAAGTATTAAGATAAGCACCACCTTAACAGCCTGGTGGGATTTTCTTAAAGTGTCAAATTCCTCAGTCATACCGTGTAAAATGACACCCATCTAGAACAACCCAGACATCCTTATAAACAAAAAAATGTTACACTTCCCAGCTTGGCAAGCAGGGGGCGTAATACTATTGGAGCACTTAATCTTGATCTTCTGGCTAGGCTGGGGCCTACACTCTCTGTGCCCCTGTGCCTTCCTGCTACCTGGCGTGGGGAGCCGCTGCCCTGGTCAGGGTGCTTAGTGGGATTGCCCGACGGGCGGATTCCCCCCGGTGGCCCAGTGGCAGGAGTTGGGGGGTCCTGGCAGAACCCCCTGGTTGCTGCTGCTGCTTCGATGGCGGGTCTTGGTGTGGGGATGGCTGGGCACCTTCCCCCTTTGTACATTCCATTATCATCCATCTTAGCGAAACATAAGCACAGGTGTCAGCTTACCTTCACACCAATAGTATGTGTGACAGAATGAAAGGCTTTTACATGTGTGGGTTTATATAAGTGTGCGTGAACTGCTGTTGTATTGTGTACATTTAGACTAATTAAAATGTGAAGACTATCTTAGCCAACAGATATGTTGGTAATTATTGAGTGTGTGTGTAGACAGGCCCGGCCCATTCCAGAATGAATTTATACTGGTTGTTTTATGATGTTACCATCTTCTTTTCTCTTTAAATAATCCTGTGGTACCTTTCTTCTGTACCAACCCCCCACCGTCTTCTTTTCCGTCCGGTCCAACAAAACAGAAAGAGAAAAAAAAAAGAAAAAGAAAAGAGACATATACATAATTGATATAAATAAAGTTTAGCATAAAATACAACAGGGATTTATACTTAATAAAACCCCTGTTGTGACAGTAAAATCTGCCCAACACAAGAGGCTCTCAGCTCGTATCTGTTTGCTCAGCTTTTTGACGGAACAAATTAAATGTGAAAGAACCAAATTTGACACTTTGAGATCAAGTAGCCATGATGACATCCCAGATTAGCTGTGATTTCATCATTTTTTAAGAGGGGGAGTACGCACAAATTTTGGTGAGTTTTTGCGCATTAAGAAAGAAGAATTGGGCAAACGGTTTGATCCTTGTGGTCCAGAACTACTGCAGGACGTAATAAGTCACATGTCTTACCCTCTACTCTACATCTTTTGCAAAGACACCATCGACAAGCCCTTCCTGGAAGCCAATCCGGCGTGTGTCGATACGGCAGGAGACTCGAGTGTTGCTATGGCTGGAAGAAAAACAACAAAGGACTGTGTGAGGGTAAGAAGTGATCCTATAACATGACATTTCACCAAAACTCCATCACCAGTTCACTTGAATTGACACTTGTGTAAAAATTAGGGATTGTGCAGCATCTGAGCTCTTTGTCCACTGGCGTTTAGGTCTGCTCTCTCTGTTGTCAAAATGATGTCTCAGAGCTAATGTTTGAAGGTTAGATGATCATTTCAACTTAGGTTTCCATCTCTTCAACAATTAAAGATCTTTAAAGTTTCACAGAAGGAATAACAATTTCTTTTCATGAGCATAAAAGTAAAAAAGCAAAGATCCAAAAGAGTAGAAAGGAAAAGAAGAAAATCTGTCCAAACCAAAAATGTGTGGTTTTGACTGAAATCCATTCCTCGTCAACCACAGATATTCATGACTGTATTTTCTGTATTTTAACTGTTTTACCAGCTCATTGCGAGCATGGCTGCAAGCACGGCGAGTGTGTTGGCCCAAACAAATGCAAGTGTTTCCCTGGATACACTGGAAAGACGTGTAATCAAGGTGGGTAAAACGAGGTCAGTCAAAGGGCGTCTGAAAACCCAGCTCTAAATAAAACCAGTTCATGTCAACAAACACAATTCTTCATCCTTTCCTTTTGATAGACAGACAAACAATGGTTGCAAAGATGAGCAGAATGCCTGATGGGAGTTTGTGCAATTCTAAAATTATTACATCTGCATCTGACGTGATCTGAAAAAGTCTGTGTTTTAAGAGAATGGCTGAGTAGTTAATAACATGAAGGCTGACAAACAGATGGAAACATGAGGTTTGTACCTTTGTTGTCCTTTTAAAGACCCACTCTGGTTACAAAATATGGTTCTTTTTTGTTTTTTACATATTCTTGTGGCAATTTTCTGATGATGGAGGACATGCATAAAGAAAATTAAGGTCAAAATATTTATTTACTCAAATTATTGTAAATCAGGAATGGAATTTTTCTCAAAGTGTCACATCAGGGGGTTTTTACATTGTTTTTTTTTTTTTTTTTTTTTGGTCCCTTGTTTGACTTAAACTATTTTTTGGCTCTTATAAAAGAATAAAGACTAGGGCTGGGTTTATAAAAATCGATCTGAATCAATCTAAGCCTAATAGATCAATCATCGATATAAAAAAGTAGAGATCGGTCAGACACATAATGCTTAAGTCCGCTAGCTTGATGCTATCGTATAATGGGATTTCCCATAGGACGCCTAATGCTAACACTCAATCGACCTAAACATACATTTCTGACAAAATGAACATCTTTCTTACTCACAGGCAAGAAGTTTCCAAACTCTTTTAAAGAAATATTTTTAAAGTAACCATTTGTTGTCTAAAACACAATTTTTTGCTCATTCTGTCTTCTCCCAGAATAAGGTTGTAACCGCCGTTGCAGTTACATTCGCATAACTTGGGTTGCAGGAAGTATCTTGACGCGTGCTTCGTAAAAAAGAGTCGCCGTTCTTCCTTTTTATGAAATTTATTTTCTTGCACTTTCTTGAAGAATAACAAAGTACAAAAATAAAACCATAAAACTATATTTCAAAGCAAAAAAGAAACAAAAAGGTGTACTAAATATAAATATAACACTATAACACGGTCAAAGATTAATGTGCTGCCGTGCTTCCCAAGTTCTAAATCCAACTAAAGTCCAATAAAGACACGGCAGCTCCCAAAATGCATTTTAACCAATAAGAGGCCAGAACGGCCGCATGACCAAGGTATGACAGGTGCATGCATGCATGAAATATAATAAACAATCTAATTTAAGCCAAATGGCTCCAACATAACCTGCCCCTAATTGCATAGTACTTTAACTATCAATTATCAAATGAAAATTAGGAGGAGCCGTTCACACATTTAAAATAGAAAAATACAAACTAAATAACCAGTGTGATGTTCTAATTATCCAATAAACATTCATTCAAACAGTCACTGTTTTCTTTCTTCATGACGCCTCTTCCAACAGACAAATCTTGCTTATTGGTCTCTCCAGTTCGCTGGTTTTTGTCTTCACACAAACACTTCGGACTTCTCCTTTTAGATCCGGCATAACTTTAGTTATTCTTCCAAGCAGCCATGAACCTCGTGGGGCTGTTGAGTCCACAACGAGAACGATATCACCGGTCTTGAAGTTCCTTCTTGTGACGCTCCACTTTTGTCTTTGTTGCAAAAGGGGTAAGTATTCATGTGTCCATCTGCTCCAAAAAAGGTCCGCCATAAACTGAATCTGCCTCCAACGGCGACGAGCGTAGTTGTCATCCTTTGAAAAGACACCTGGAGGAATGCTTGGTTGGGTCTTCATGAGTAACAGGTGATTAGGGGTCAAAGCCTCCAAATCCTTAGGATCATCAGAGAGTGATGTTAAAGGTCGGTCGTTGATTATACTTTCCACTTCACACAGAAGCGTCTGCAATCCTTCATCATCCAATGTTTGCTGTCGTAGCAGTCCGTTCATCACTTTTCTGACTGTGCGTATTTGACGTTCCCACACTCCTCCGTGATGGGATGCAGCTGGTGTGTTGAAAATCCACGTAATTCCTTTTTGCATCATGGTGCTGTGAATCTTGGAATGGTCCAGTTCTTGCAGTGACCTCCTCTGCTCTCTTTCTGCTCCAGTGAAATGTGTCCCATTGTCTGAACGAAGTATTGATACTTGACCTCTTCTACTGATAAAGCGTCTGATGGCATTAATACATGAGCTGGTGTCAAGAGAATGTGCGACCTCCAGGTGCACTGCTCTGCTTGTCATGCATGTGAAAAGTACACCATATCGTTTTACTCTGCTCCGACCTCTGCTGACTTCAAATGGGCCAAAATAGTCCACTCCGGTGTTTGTGAAAGGTGGTTTGTCAGGCAACAACCGATCTTCTGGCAAATTTGCCATTTTTTGCTGACCAGGCTTAGCATGCTGCTTCTTGCATGTGATGCATTTGGATATCACTTGCTGGATTGCTGAACATGCTCTTGGAATCCAGTATCTTTGTCTTAATTTTGAGAGAATGTAGTTCCTCCCTGAATGTCCCGTTTCTTCATGAATATGTCTGAGGATGAGTTTGGCGATCCAACTGTCCTTGTGTATAATTGCAGGATGCTTTGCCTCTAATGGCATGGCTGAACGATTTAATCTTCCTCCAACTCTTAGCACTTCGCCATCCCAATATGGATCCAACTTAAAGATGTGACTGCATTTTTTGACATGTCCTTTCTCCTCTTGCAAAACTTTGATTTCTTGTGCATATTTCTGTTGTTGGTAAAAGCGAATTAATGATAATTCAGCTCTGACAATGTCCTCTTTTGAAAGTTTTGGGTTTTTGAAGCTTTGTTTGTATTTCAGCATTTCTCTTTGAACTTCGATGATATCCAGATCCAACACTTGCTGCAGTTCTTTCCTTTTCTTGCTCAGTTTCAGCAGAATGTCTTTGAGATGAAGAAGCCAAGCTGTTGCTCTTTTCAGTTTGTACCAGCTTGAAAAGTGACTTACAAACTGATTCACTGCATCCAGTCTTTCCTCTGTGTTTATCAGAGACACTTTAGCAGATGCCTTTATCTCAACATCTAGTTCTGATAAATTGTCATGCTGATCTGGTCGTCTTGGCCATTCATCTTCTGATTTTAGCAGAAATTCTGGTCCCTGTGTCCAGTTTTTGCTTTGCAGCAAACCTTCAGCACTGGATCCTCTTGAAGCTTGATCTGCTGGGTTGTTTGCTGTATTTACATAGTTCCACTGAGAAGAGTTTGTTGCTTCTTTGATAAATGAGACCCTGTTGGCTACAAATGTCTTGTAGCGTGCAGCTTCATTTGCAATGTATTTAAGCACCGTGATGCTGTCAGTCCAGAACACAGATTCAGTCAGTTGCAGCTGCAACTCCTGCCGAAGCATTTTGTCCATTTTAACAGCTATCACAGCTGCTGTCAGTTCCATTCGGGGTATTGTGATCTCTTTGAGTGGTGCCACTCTTGCCTTTCCAAATAGGAAGGAGACGACTTTCTCATCATTATCATTGGTCAGCAAGATGTAAGACACTGTCCCATATCCGTTGTTAGCTCAGATCAGAAAAGTGGTGCAGTTGTGCCGACTTGATGTCTCCAAACTTTGCTGGCTTAAAGCACCTTCTTACGCTGAAAGATGTTAACTTTTTCAGATCATTCAACCACTTTGACCATCTTTTTTGGTGATTTTCTGAGATATTTTCGTCCCATGCCTTTTTCTCTTTACACAACTCTCTGAGAAGAAGTTTTGCAGTCAGAATGAAGGGTGCGAGGAATCCAAGGGGGTCGTATGCTGAACTTACAACTGACAAGATTCCTCTTCTGGTGCATGGTTTGTCTTGAACATCGATTTTTATTTTGAAAGTGTCCAACTCTGTGTTCCACTCTATGCCCAGTGCTCTTTCAGTGGGCAGTTGGTCATTGTTTAAATCCAGATCTTTTATTTCTGAAGCTCTATCCTCTTCAGGGATTGACATCAACAACGTTCTTGAGTTGCTTGTCCACTTTGTAAGACGAAAACCTCCACTGAGACATAATGATGTCAAACTGCTTGCGAGAGCGATGGCATTTTCATCAGAAGACACAGATGTTAAACAGTCGTCTACATAGAAGTTGTTCATTACACTCTCAACTGCTTCAGGTGGAGCATTTCCTCTTGCATCTTCAGCTGTTCTTCTCAGAGCGTATGACGCACAGCTTGGGGAGGAAGTAGCTCCAAACAGGTGAACACGCATTCTGTATTCAGCTGGTTCCAACTTCAGATCACCACCTGGCCACCACAGAAACCTCAACAGATCTGAATCCTCCTCAGGTATGTTCACCTGATAGAACATAGCTTCTATGTCTGCCATCATGCCGATGGTTTCTTTTCTGAACCTTGTCAGTACTCCAATGAGGCTGTTTGTAAGGTCAGGACCTTGGAGCAGCTGATTGTTTAGCGATACTCCTTGAAATGAGGCTGCACAGTCAAACACGACTCTCAGTTTCTGTTTCTTTGGGTGGCGTACGCCATGGTGAGGAATAAACCATGTTCTTCCATCATGACGACAAAGCTGTGATTCAGGTACTTTGGTGGCGTATCCCTTTTCTAGAAGGTCTTTCATGAATTTTTTGTAATCCTCTTGAAATTCAGGATTTCTTTGGAGCTTTCTTTTAAGACTCACAAGACGCTGCTCAGCCAGACACTTGTTGTCAGGCATTCTCACGTCTTCATTTTTTAGAGGGAGTGAAATGCAATAATGACCATCAACCTTTTGTGTTGAACTGCTCACTGATTCAAGGAACTGAAGATCCTCTTGTGACATTTCAAGCTTATCCTCAAAACTTTTCTCTGGAAAGTCAGCATTGTACATTTTAGTGAGCAAGTCTTCCACCTTTGAGACACTGATACGGTTGACTGAGTGTCTCACTGCCTCTTGCTTGGTTGAAGGACTTCTGAGTGGACCATTGATGACCCATCCTAAAGCTGTTTTCACTGCATATGGACCATCATGTTTACTATTGATGACTTGATGTGGCTCCATTGCTCTAAATACATCGTTGCCAATCAGCAAACCGATCTCTGCTTTGATGTGAGATAAATGAACTTCTCTCAAATGAGGCCATTGATTCACATCCTCTTGCAAGGGTATGCTTCCCTTTTTCACTGGCATGACAGGTTGTGTAAAAACTTGTGGCAGGTCTATGTAGTTTTCTTCTTCCAGGCCAGAAACTTCAAGATCAGAGATGACGTGTGTGTTAACCTTCTTCTCCGCCCCCATTGTGGTGAGCATGAGATCTGCTTTCCTTCCACGAACATTAAGGTGTCTCATCACGTCATCTGTACAGAAAGTTGCCGTACTTCCTTGATCCAGGAATGCATACACTTTGATTATCTTGTCTCCTTTTTTGGATTTGAGCTTAACCGGCACTATTGGAAGAATAGTCTCTCTGTCACCTGCCCCAGTGTTTCCACTGCTTTCATTTTCAGCCTCAACGAAAGCATTTGTAGCTTCAGTCCCTTCAGTTGGACCTGATCCTTTATTTTCAGCCACTGCTGGAGATTCCCTCTGCACATGTAAGATGCTCGGGTGTTTGAATGAGCATTCATTACACTGCATCCGTTTGCGACAGTTTTTACTCAGATGACCTGTGCTGAGGCAACCAAAGCAGAGTCCTTTTGTGATCAAGAATTTAATTCTTTCTTTAGGATTCTGACCTTTGATTTGTCTGCAAACTTCCAATGCATGGTTATTTTTGCAATACATGCATGGGCTGTGAAAAGCATCAGAGCAGACTGGATCAGAGTTCTTTTCTCTTTGTTGTTGACTTTCATTTTGTTCTTTAGTCAAAGACGTTCTTGTAACGAATGTGCAGGGTTTTGAATTGTTTTTCTTGAAAAGTTTTGGTTTTACTTTTGCTTCGGAACCACTGTCCAAAACATCTCCAAACAATGGATCATTACAGATCTGTGCTTGCCAATTAATGAACTCCACCAGATCAGAAAATCTGGCTCTCATTCCTCTTCTTGTTTGAATGTCGAAAGCTTGACTTCTCCACTTTTCCTTTAGCTTGAAGGGAAGTTTTGAGAGCACATTCTTCATGTTACTCGGATTGTCCATTTCATTCATGAAGTCAATGTCATTCATGGTGTTTCGACATCCTACCAGGAACAGCGCATAAGCTTGCAGAGCTTCCCTGTCCTCTGTTTTTATTAGTGGCCAGTCCAGAGCTTTCTTCATGTAGGCTGTTGCTATTTGAAGCTCATTCCCATAATGTTGTTGAAGGAGCTTTCTTGCTTCTTTGTAACCTTTCTCTGGTTCCATGTGTTCACAACTGCGAACAAGGTTCCGAGGTTCTCCGACTGTAAACTGCTGCAGATAGTGTAATCTGTCTTGATGACTGTTAGTCTTGCTTTCAATAACTTGTACAAATGATCTAATGAAAGAACGATAGTTCAACGGATCTCCTGAGAACATTGGAACATCCCTTTGAGGAAGTTGTGACATCATTTGCTGTTTTGCAAGCATTTCTGTTATGTCATTTTGACGCTGCATTATTTTGTGAATGTCATCAGATGCAACAACAGGTGCTGGTGGTGCAGGGCTTGAACTGGCTGCTCTTTGCAAGGAATTTCCACGCTCAAAGTAGGAAATCTGTGGAACTCGATACTGGCTGATAGAGGGAGAAACGGTCTCAGACGGTCTCTTATCTTGTTGACTGCTCCTATGAGTATTTGCTATGTTATTTGCGACACTGTGCACTGTTTCACGTTGCTCACTTGTGCCATCTTGCGCCTCTTCATAATCTGCATAGACCTTTATTTGAGCTTCTGATGCAGCTATTTTGGCATCCAATTCTAACTGCTCTTTGTGTGCTTTCAAGCGGGCTTCTTCCATTTCAATCTCTTGTTTTTTCTTAAGAAACACAGCCTGAGCTCGCAGTTCTTCACGTTTGGCTACCAACTTTAAGCGAGCAGAGCTTGTATTTGACACTTGTGTCGATTCACTATAAACCGAGCTTGTCTTTTTGGCTCTGACATTGCAAGAATGCACCGCTGAAACGCTATCACTGGGCTGCACATCATCCTCATAGGCTGCAACATCATGTTCTTTATGTTCACTCATCAAATTATCTTCAAGCCAATCTTCTATTTCACAAATGAAATCTTTCAACTCTTCACTATTGGGCAAAAAACCAATTTTTCTGATCTTCTTCTGTCTCTTCCTCATGAAGAAGTGGCACTATTTCTGCATTGAGCTGTTCAAATTCTTCAAAGAACTTTCTGAAAACAAATAATGTCTCTTCTTTTATGAGCTGAGCATGAACTTTATCCTTCTTTAGTTGTTCTATTTCTTTTTTCTTACTGGTAAGCTGAGCCAGCTTTCTCTTTCTTTCCTTTTTAAGCCTTTCAAGTTTTTCTTCCGCTGCTTTTGGAGTGAGCTTTGGCGCCCTCTTGAGGCCAGAGCGAATATTGTCTTCCATTGTTACGGTGACTCTGATTAACGGCAATTATGGCTCAAATCGTCGTTTCTTTTTCTTTACACGAGTTACTCTTCAAATATTAGCTTCAACCAGTCTTGAGAGTTTAAGCAAGAAGTACTCCACCATAATAGTCACTGAAACGTCTTTTGCTTTGCGGATTCAGGCTTAATTGCTTTGGCTCATTACTCACGCAACTCCTGTGCGGGGCTTTGGCGGTGAGGAAACTCTTTCCGCAGTCCTCTTCTTATCAAGTCCAGCGTAATCTTTGACTTTTTTATGTAACCGCCGTTGCAGTTACATTCGCATAACTTGGGTTGCAGGAAGTATCTTGACGCGTGCTTCGTAAAAAAGAGTCGCCGTTCTTCCTTTTTATGAAATTTATTTTCTTGCACTTTCTTGAAGAATAACAAAGTACAAAAATAAAACCATAAAACTATATTTCAAAGCAAAAAAGAAACAAAAAGGTGTACTAAATATAAATATAACACTATAACACGGTCAAAGATTAATGTGCTGCCGTGCTTCCCAAGTTCTAAATCCAACTAAAGTCCAATAAAGACACGGCAGCTCCCAAAATGCATTTTAACCAATAAGAGGCCAGAACGGCCGCATGACCAAGGTATGACAGGTGCATGCATGCATGAAATATAATAAACAATCTAATTTAAGCCAAATGGCTCCAACAAAGGTGTAATGTGTGATTGCCACATAGTGGCCAAAGTGAAACGTCCTCCAGGAGAGGCAGAACAATTGTTAGAGATTCTCCGTTTGGGAATCCATGTTACACTGTATGCTATTAATAATCTCAGTATTATTTCACTGTTACATTTTACAGTATGTGAATTGTATCAGAATAATATGAAAATCTTCTGAATCAAATTATTAAATAGAAATTATTAATGTTGATTGAATCATTTTAAATTGAGAGGATCGAAAGTATAAAAAAAAATGAGAATGGAATCGATCCAGGCTCTGGTGAATCAAAGTGAATTGGATCTGGAAATTATTGGTGATTCCCAGCCCAAATAAAGACTGGAATAATAATAATAATAATAATAATAATAATAATAATAAAGAATGTCTTTCATTGAACTTAACACTATAATAACATTTAATAATGAAATATTCTTTACTGAATCTGTAGGAGCCAAATTCATTATTTTGCAGTTAATAATTATTTAGTTGAAAGTAAATATATTAGAAATAACGTTTTATATCGTTAAATTGTTATTTAAGCATATGCTGAAAAGACGTGTAATGTAAGATAAAATCATCCATGTTAGCTTCCTATTAAATAATGCAACGTCACAGAGAGGATTTGTGTTTTTAGATTGAAGCCTGAAAGATTGGAAGCGACACAGTTTTTTGACCGTGTGAGTTTTTGTAATTTTGAATAAAACGTGTAAACGAAGAACAAGTCTCACTCGCGTTTCAATAACAGTTGCTGGACAGGCTTCAAATAGTGGCATACAAGAAGACTCCATAAATCAGTCGTACGAAGAATCACAGCCTCCTGTGGGATGCATTACCCTAAAAAAAAATATTGAAAAAAAGAAATCTGACTTGATTAGAATGTTTCCACACTATTCCCATTTAAAAAGAAGCTCGACTTTAAAAACATAAGTTGGTCTAAGTCCAAATAATTTGATGAAGTCTTTTATTGTGCTAAATTTTGTGTCATATAATAATATTTATCTGCTTTTAGGTAGATATAAAACTAGCAACATTTCCTTTTTTTTTTAAGATTTGAACGAGTGTGGTCTGAAACCTCGGCCCTGCGAGCATCGCTGCATGAACACCTACGGTAGCTACAAGTGCTACTGCCTCAATGGTTACACCTTGATGCCGGATGGCTCTTGCGCCAGTGAGTTCCCAGTTCGCACAGCAAAAAATAAAGCAGCAGCTGTTCCGTTCTGTGTGTGTCTGCAAATGTGCGTGTGCCGTGTTGATGTGTGCAGATTCCAGGACATGCTCGCTCGCTCACTGTCAATACGGCTGCGAGGTAGTAGAGGGGGAAATCCGCTGCCTCTGTCCGTCTGCAGGCCTGCAACTGGGACAAGATGAGAGAACATGTGTAGGTAAGCGGCCCTCACAAATGTTTTCATGCGTGTCAGGCAAGCAAAGCCTGCATGAATGGAATGCATTATTGCCCTCAACATTACGATCAACGTCAAAATAGCTTTGTTGTTCAAAGAAAAAATATTTAAAATGAGGTTGACTTTGGCTGCAGTGCTGTTTACATTCTAAGCAAAATTCTAAGAAAAAATACAAAATTGGGGTTTATTTTACATACTTTTACATAATTGCCTTGTAAATCATTGGTGCAATTAAGTTTTATTTTTTTCCCATAAAAAAAAAAAAAAAAAAACTAAACTACAAAGTGGCCAAATTAACATGATCTCACAGGGGAAGTATTCCACAGAGATATTCCCATTGATCTCACATTTTTGAAAAATAGACTTCAAGCAAAAGTAGAGCATGACTTTACTAAAGTGCCAAACATTATTCCCACTAGACTGCAAAAGAAAGAATAACTTTAATCAAATGAACTCACTCTGACATTTTTATCTAACAGTTTCTGCTACAGCAGAGTATGTTGTCGACACTAGATAAAACATAACCAACTACAAAGACTTTCCATTTTAAAAAAAGAGACATTTGAAGTAAAGAAACCCCAAGACTAACTGGGGGAAAAAAATCTTCTTTTATGGAAACATCTTGTCCAAACTTTTTAAATGTTTATGTGTTCTTGTTAAGTGCCAAATCAAATCCATAAAGGTTGAAACCCAAATAAAACAACTTAAAAAAATTCAAGCTGAAACATTGGAGTTAAAGTACTCTTTAAGAGTTGAAAATGAAATTAAAGATTTAAAACTGAAAAAAAGCTGTGAAACTGAAATTTTTATTTTTGAAACTTAAAAACAGAAAATATGGAGCTGAAAATAATTAAGTTTACATTAGAATTGGGGAAAGTTTTGGACACCTAAATTTTTTTAACCTTTTTTTAACCAACAATTTAGCAAGGATTTTTTGTCCTTTTTGGGGGTTTCAAATGTTTATCGCCCAGATTTCACTCTATTTAGTCTCAGAGTTGTAGAGGAAAACTAGTGAGGGATACTAAAAGAATTGAAGAAGCATTGCAAAGTATAGCTACCCACCCTTGCCCTTGCAACCCCTCAATTATCCCCTTTTGACCTTCCACCCTATCAAAGCTGCATGTGACAAATTCATTTAAAAAAAAAAACGTTTTCAAAATGGCAGCTTTTCTGTTGGGTTTATTTCCATAGCAACCATTTTATTTTATGCTCACCTGGAGGTGACGAACGCGTCTATATAGTTTTTAGACAAATATGTAAAAGTAAACTTTATGATTTCCTTAGCAACTGGATTTTTTTTTGCTAGCCACGCCCACATTTCTAATATCTTCACATCATAATGTCCATTTAGTTCAGCTTTAGCAAACAATTCATGTTTTAAATGTTCCCAATATTCCAGTAAAATAAAAAAATCTGCGAGCAACAAAAGAACACCACTTTTCCGAGGTCACCACGTTCACGCCATTGAAAATCTATAACTTCTAATACAAACATCTTTTTCTGAAGCAGCTTTCCAATTGTTTTGAGGAGTTGGGAAGCAATAGATCAAAATCCTAAAGAGGAGTGTAAAGTTGTAGAATGTACTTAAAGTGATTTTATGGGGGAAATTCAAGATGTCCGCCTATTCCCAAGGTCAAAGGTCAATGAAACTTCAGTTGTAGCTGTAGACTTAACCTGGTGGGATCTGGGTGAAGTTTTTATGAAAAAATGCCAAATTTTACACTTTGCCACAACATGGTTGCAAAGCTGGCAGTCCAATAATTTCAAAACTTCCTTTGCACAGTCCCCTCATGTGTATGGAATTTGACCCTTTTTGAGCCCCCTTTTTTGAGCTCATAAGAGAATTTGGTCCCAATCATTTTTTGGACCATGGCTGCAAGGACCATATTGAAATTTAAAAGGCAGCTAGTGAAGTACTGCTGGAGAAAAAAAAAAATCACAGACGTGGCATGAAATCAGTCACTTCAGGGAAGCTTTGATTGAAAATAATTTGTTTAGCGTATATATATATATATGTTTGTGTTTATATATATATTGACACATTAACCTTTCCCTAAGGAAAGAGGGGAGGAGAGGAAAAGAAAAGGAAAATGGAAATAAAGGAAGGATAGATTATACATTGTTATTTATCAAAATGTATCTGTTCATTCATTGATTTGGTACACCTTTTATTTTTATTTTTATTTTTATTATTAGTAGTAGTAATATCTATTAATTTATTTATTTTTTTCACTGTTTGTCTTTCTTTTTGTCAGTCTGTTGTTTTGTTTGGCAAATAAAAAAAAAGAAAAGCAATTAATGCGTTTTTAAAGGCCATTTTAAGCCTTTTGACTTTATGTTATCCAAAAGGGAATAGCTGAAACTTTGGTAAATAAGTCCTAATAGTTGTTTACACATAGCTTTGAAATAAATGTACAGTTTGAAAAGAATTTTCACACATAAGAAAAAAAATTTAATTATTCAACCTTGTTTTTTTTTTCCCCCATTAGACATTGATGAATGCATAACTGGGAAGAACCTTTGTCCCTACAACAGACAATGTGTGAACACCTTTGGGAGCTACTACTGCAAATGCCAGGATGGCTATGATTTAAAATACATCAATGGCAAATATGACTGTGTAGGTAAGAGCCACGAGGAAGTGTCCTGAACCGGAAACATCTGCAATTGCTTCTACCTTTGATTGTGAAAGCAGACTCCTTCCTCTTCCTCTTCCAGATCTCGATGAGTGTGCGGCCAGTACCCACAAGTGCAGCCGGCACGCCGTCTGTCTGAACACTCACGGTTCCTACAAGTGCAGGTGCAAGTCTGGCTTCCGAGGGAACGGCTTTGAATGCTCCGGTGAGATTGAAGATCTGCAACACTGATTTAAAAAAAAAAAAAATTGCAAAATACATCCAAAAACATGTTTGAGGTTTCTTTCATTTGACAGTACGTCAGATGGGTTTGAAGCAGTTTTGCAGCTGCAGAATTTACTTGGACTTCCCAGTCATCAGAAAGGACATGACCTGCCAAGTCTGGTTTCCTGCTCTTTTCCAGGCTTAACCATTAGATAAACACAAATTTAAAATGCAGTTGTGCAAATATGGCTCTGCCTGCTTTATATCAAGCTCTCTGAGGGGAAAAAAACTGAAGGAAAGATGGAGCTGGAGTGGAAGAAGCCAGATGTTTCCAAATGACATAAATTTTAAGGTCAGGGGTGTTAGTGTAAACGAAGATGCCTTTATCTTTTGTAGTAAAGCCATTTTATCAGAGATCGTGGGATGGAGACAAAGGCAGTGCAGATTATTCCCTGAACGGTGAGCCTTGAGAATCCCACTTCCCTTTTTTACTCAGCGCCGCGCATCCTCATCTGTTCCCTTCCTCATTCCTACTTTTACAAGCACCTCTAACTCTTCCTATGTCTGGATTTGTTGAATGCACGCAACATCTGCACCTTAAAGACCCGCTCCGACCATCTTTTGAGCAATTTTGAAAGTATTCCCAGTGGTATTTTTATTGTGATAATGCTGTTTCTAGCAACAAAAACAATTAAAGTCTGTGTCTTTATCTAAGACGCCTTCAGCAATATGATGGAGTATTAGGGCCACTGAAAAAGAAGTAAACATGTAAATATACAAGAAAAAAGTAACATATTTAGCCTAAGACTTTGTAAACCATAAATGTGTGACTTTATTCTCGTAATTTAACAGTTAGAACTTTTTTCTTGTAAATGTACGTGTTTTAAAGTCGTAAATGTATTACTTGAAATCTTGTAAATTTACGTTTATTCTCATAGCTTTACTACTTTTTTCTAGCAAATTTAAATTTTGTTTTCTTGTAGATTTACAAACACTTTTTCGTAAAGGTATTACTTTTTTCTCGTAGATTTACTAGATAGAAAGTAACAAAATTACTCCTTTAAAACGCATAAATTAACAAAAAAAAAATCATAAATTTAGCTCAACTTTTTAACTAACAGATATATGACTTTGTTCTTTTAATTTGACCATCACATTTTTTTTCCCATAAATGTACGTGTTTTAAAGTCATAAGTTTACGACTTCTTTCTTGTAACTTTACAAGAATCAAAGTAATACATTTACAACTTTAAAAACTTACATTTACAAAAATGTAAAATGGTAAATTTACAACTTTTCAACTTTCAATTTACAACTTTTTTTTTGTAAATTGATAACTTTTTTCTCGTAAATTTATTACTCATTTTCTCTAGTAAATTTACCAAATTTAAAATAGTTAATTTACAACTTTTTTTTCTTGTAAATATATTACTTTTTTCTTGTAAATTTACAAAATTTAGAATTGTAAATTTATGACTTTTTCTCATACATTTATGAAATTTAAAATAGTACATTTAAAACTATTGTAAAATGACCAGTTTTTAGGAATTTAGGACTTTTTTCCCAAATTTGACATTTTTCATAAATTAATGAGATTTTAAGTCATAAGTCAGTACTTTATAAATAGTAAATTGACTAGAAAAAAAGTCATAAATTTAGCTTATGACTTTTTAAGTCATAAATATAGAACTTTATTCTCGTAATTTAACAGTTTCAACTTTTGTCTCGTAAATTTACAAGATTTAAGGTTGTAATTAAAAATAAAAATGTTTGTTTGTGAACTGGCCCTAACACTCGTACAACAAAGCGGCAGTTTTTACGAAATTTGCTTTGAAGGTGTGGGTGTGACTGGGGCAACCCCGACCCCTCTTCCCCTCCTCATTGCTGAGAACTCAGAGCAGGGAGCTTGTGTTGTATTTACTAAGTCCCAAACAGCTACTGATTCATAACAAAATACTCAAAATTGCAGTTTTGAGCTTAATTTTCTTTTAATATGTTCAACATCATCAAAAATGCCACAATTACATGTTAAGAAAAACATCAAAAACAAAGTTTTCATCGGAGTGGGTCTTTATTACAAAAGCATGACTGAGCGTACGTGCCTGTGCACTGAAAAGACTAATTTATCCTGAGGAATGCTTCATGTGCATGCAATCCCAGACGCCGCATCTGTACATTGAGCTCCCGTGGAAAAAATATTCAATCAACAAACTGGTAAGTAGCTGCAAGGATGTTAATAAGAGAATACGGCCGCACAGCACCCACAGACAACACAGCTGCTAAAAAGCTTTTTCCTGATGGAGGATCCATGTGTGTAATCCGATTCCCTTTTCCTGCCTGCAGCCATTCCCGACTCCCAAGTGAGGCCTGTGATTCTGGGAGGTGAGCGGAGCAAAGAGGACATCAAAAACGCCATACCTGAACCGGCGGCGACACCCCCTCCGAAGATCCGGCAGCAGCCTTTTGACTACGACGGAGAGGTCTATGTTGGCAACAAGATGGATAAGAACGCAGAGGAAGAAGAGGAAGAGGAGGAAGAAGAAGCAGTGGAAGACAACAAGCTCAACCCAAGAGGAGACGTTTTTAGTGAGTTTTTTTGTGTTTTTCTGTCCTGAAATTGATCCACAGTGGGTGGCCGAACGAGCATGCAGTGACCAAATTCAGTTTGTTTCAACAGGGATTATGCTCTCCTGTCTGAACAGCATCTGGAAGCTTAGATAAACACAGGTTTAACCTTTTGACCAAAGAAAAACGGGACTTGTTACTTCAGGTTCCCTCGAACTCCAAGTTGTTTATTCTGGCTAAAAAAGAAATAAAATCAATCAATTAAAAAAAAAAATACACCCCAAAAGAATAAACTCATAAAGTACTTGGTGTGAGACAATAACTTGGATATGAACTGAAGCAAACCTGGAGCCTGCGTTAGATCTCAGCTAACAAGAGGAGACAGGTTCCAGAACATTCATCACCTCTGCACAGGAATCTCCCTCTTCTGACGTTGGGAGACTCAAGGTTAAAATTCTTTTTTCTCCCATCCCTGGAGAGGAGGCTGAGGGAGGTACGAAACCCCTGAGCCTTTTATTATGCTTTTTCAAAAACAGCTGTTGTGCTAACAGACTGGAGTCCCTGCAGGCATGTCTGTCATCAGGCCTCTAGACCCCTCTAACACCAGCCCACTTTACCTAAGCTGGTTCAATCACCCCGGCTGTCAATCGTCTGAGCGCCAAAGGCTCTTTGTCGAGGGGTGATTTGCTGCGAAAGCTTTCTAAAGTTTGGTGGGACTTGGATCCTATAGTTCCAATTGAGGTCATTAGACAGAAGCAGGTCCACACATGAGTTTAAAAAAGCCCCTCTAACCTTCACAACTATGGAAAAATGTTTAATTTGAAGCCTTTCTTAATTACAAATGATAAAGCTATGTTGCACTTTTACTGAGTTTACCAACTCTTTCAGTTTTATTACAACCAATAAGCAACTGATGATTATGCAAAAGCAGAATAAAAAGATTCAAAATATTTACAGTATTTTATTAGTGAAAGATCAAAAGACAAACATTATTTAACCCCACGACAAACATAATTCATTCATGTTTTTGCCTCTGAGTTGTGAGTGGGACTGGAGCAACTCCGACCCCTCTTCCCCTCTACATCGCAAATATCTTCTTTTTTCTTTTTTTTTTAGCTCCTGATTAACAATAGATATTCTTACAATTGCAATTTTAGTTTTAAATTTCTTAAGGCATGTCGTCCATCCTAAAAAAATTACCACCAAAATATGTAAAATAAAAAACACAATATGCATCCGAGTTTAAAACAGAAGTTTCATTAATTGGTGTCATGGGGCAATAGCTTATACTCATCTAGTAGAATTTTTATATTTATGTTCAATAAATTTGCTCTTCAGGTAAAAATAAAGTTAAATAATGACTAGGTAAACAGAATGCAAATATTTTAACTTACGTGTGGTGAGCATTAAGTAGAAAACCTTTTTTGAAGGGCACACAAGTAAATATATTGCTGAAGATGTTTAGCAAATCTGTATTTTTAATACATTTATTTGGTCACAATTCTATGGCTTTTTCCTAATATATATTATTTTTTTACATCACAAATAAACAGTTTCACAGGAGTTTGAGTCCGTGTTTGGACCGGCCAAGGACATCAAGGAAATCCAAGTTGGACAAACTCAGGATGGTAACTCAACATGTTGTTAAAGATGTCTGATTGTTTATGTGAGAACTTATGTCATTTTTTTGTCTTTTTTTGGTGAAGAGTATTTCTTGGACTGCAACTTTGATCAGGGAGGATGTGAATGGGTCCAAGACAAGACGGATGACATAGACTGGACTGTGGCGTATCATAGTAACGGTAACAAAATATAGATGTTCATCTTGTTTTCAAGCTCAGACGCAGATATTCATGGGTATGTATCTCTCTCAGGTGCTGGGTACTACATGGCTTTGAGTGGGCTTGTGGGGGAGAAAGAGGACGTGGCCAGCTTGAAGCTGCTTCTCAATGACCGGGCCCAGCAGGCCAGCTTCTGCCTCATGTTTGACTACCGCGTCTTGGGCCAAAATGTGGGAACGTTAAAGGTGCTGCTGGAAAACAGTGCTTTTCCGGTTTGGGAGCAGAGTCAAAGCAACGAACAAGGTTGGCAGACAGAGCTCCTGTCTGTGGCCTGGAAAGAAAAAGCTCCACAGTCTGTAAGTTCTTGTTTTCATTTCCTTACTTTAAAAATACTTCTAAAACCAAGATTAATAGCAAACGTGTAAATGTTTCATCATTGTCAGTTTGGAAGTATTTTCAAAATATGCTTTGGAATTCCTTTTAGATCATCTTTGAAGCTCAGCGTGGAAACGGTGTTGGAGGTGAAATAGGGCTGGATAAGGTTGTGCTGACCTCCGGGCCCTGTCAAGAGGATGCCAGTCCAATCTTCTGAGATCACATCATCTGCATTAGGAGATACATTGAGGATTCTGCTTCCTTTTAATATGAATTCTTCTTCTTAGTTCTTCAGAGTTCTCAAACAGTGCAGCCCTGCACTCAGAAAAGAACATGTACAGTCAGTGCAGTTTACTTTATTTACCTGCTGCTACATCACTCCATTGGGCACAATTCATTTTCTGAACAATAATATATATATTTCTCAGGAAAAAGTGGAGATACGTTGTGTAATGGCTTTAACAGTATTGTGCTAACACCTTGTTCAGTATTCTGCCATGAGGAATGTGAAATCATGGGTGATTTAAATCTATAACCACAATTTTTTTGAAGGCTGTTTTGTTGGAATAAAATCATAATAATCAGTGAATTAATGATGCATAAAATATGTACTGTATTCGTGCATTAAATGTTGTTTTCTAACCAACTTTTCTTCTTTCCTTGTGTTGACTTAAAAAAAATTAAGGTGAAATATGCAGGAAGTCTTTTCACTAACTTTGAGTTTATGTTGTTATTTGTCAATAAAACAAAAGTGAAAAAGAGTGAAGATTTTTTTTTACATATATAGATACCAAATCATTAAAAAAAATTATCTAAAAGGCTTAATTTAGCCACCATTTGCTCTCTGCTCCTCGCCTATGATGCAAAAGTGATTGAAAACCACTTAAATGTTTAATTCAAAAGTAAAAAAAATTAAACTCACATGTATACAATTTTAACTTTTTAGCTTATGGAAGATAATCTGTCTTCACAAACTGGGGGAAAACAAACAAATAAGGTAAAGTAAACTAAGTCTCAACAACAAAAAAAAAGGGGGATCATACTTGGAAAGAATTTCCAGAATACCTCTTTCCTCTTTGTTCTTTGCTTGGATTTGAACTTTGTTTCTTCATTTGTGTCTGCTTTTTTATGGGCCTTAGATTAATAACCCATATGCATCGTGTTTGACTTTTTCACGTGTTTTCTTGAAGTGGTTCATTTTAAAAGAAGATTGTTTGGCGACCTCTGGTGGAGGAAATTAAATACTGCAAATTTGAAGAGATTTCATTTGGAAAAGTGTAAAATAGTTTTTGTTTGGGTTTTAAAAGATTGTTATTTGATATTTTCAGAATTGTTTATTACTTGTTTATTTATTTATTTGTTAAGATTTGTGACGCGGTCTAGACTCTGAATATATCACGTGATCCGAAGTCATAGCCAGGCAGCTATCCTTAGCTAGTTGTTAGCATGTTGCTATCAGCCTTAGCATAGCCCCCGTAGGAGTTGAACAGGAAACGCTGAGACCTGACGCTACAAGCTGTCAGTCGATGCATCCACACTGTTTCATTGGGTATATTTTTTTATTTAAGCCTGACTCGACTGCAACTCGAGCCGAACAATTAAGGTACGTTAACAACTATTGGCTTTTTTTAAATATTTTTTTAAAGGGGGGAGTAGCACAATTCAAGTTTGTATGTGTAGCATTAGCTCAGCTGTTGTTTTTCAACATTTACGCTAACAGCTAAGTGGCTAAAACACAAAAATATGCCAATTTGATTGCTAACT
Source organism: Oryzias javanicus (assembly GCA_003999625.1). Taxonomy (NCBI): domain Eukaryota; kingdom Metazoa; phylum Chordata; class Actinopteri; order Beloniformes; family Adrianichthyidae; genus Oryzias; species Oryzias javanicus. The sequence goes on along the minus strand of CM012457.1, from coordinate 9,758,390 downwards.
CGTTATAGAAATTTGAAACATTTCTTTCCACTGCGTAAATAATTGGTCAGAACAGCTGTTCTGATGGGTTAGCTCGACCGCTAATTCCTTAAACTGTCTGTAACTAGGAAATTGTTTGTTGTTGTCTTGTTGAAGCTGGAGCACGGTTTCCTAAATCAACTTTTAACAAAATTAGCATGTGACTTTGGACCGGGGCTTTCAGCACATGATCTGGACAAGTGAGGGAAATCAAAATCAATCTGGGGTGAGTCGAAAAGGCACCAAACACACACATTCTGAGTTCCAGCTTCAGATGTTTATTGTCATTTTGTTCCATGTATAATTAATCGTTTATTTTTTACGTTTGCCAAAAGTTATTTTAGGTGTGGCGTTAAGCTTTGAAGAGCCATGACGACAAAAACATCCTTGCTGAAAGTCATCTTGCTGGGTGATGGAGGTGTGGGAAAGAGCTCCATAATGAATCGCTACGTCACCAACAAATTTGATGCCCACCTTTTTCACACCATCGGCGTGGAGTTCCTAAACAAAGACCTGGAGGTGGACAGCCGCCAGGTTACCCTGCAGATCTGGGACACTGCGGGTCAGGAGCGCTTCCGCAGCCTGAGGACTCCTTTCTACCGTGGCTCTGACTGCTGCCTACTCACCTTCAGCGTGGACGATCACCAGAGTTTCCTCAACTTGGGCAACTGGAAGAAGGAGTTCATTTATTATGCTGATGTCAAAGAGCCGGAAAAGTTCCCGTTCGTCGTCTTGGGCAACAAGGTGGATGTGACGGAGCGGCAGGTCTCGACCGAGGAGGCCCGGCTGTGGTGCCAGGAGAATGGTGATTATCCTTATTACGAGACCAGTGCCAAAGATGCCACCAATGTAGCAGTAGCCTTTGAAGAAGCGGTGCGCAGAGTGCTGGCAGTGGAAGAAAGAACAGTTCACCTCATCCCTACGGACACAGTGAAGCTCCACCGGAAGCCCCGCTCTGCTGCCTGCTGTTAAAGGAACCACCTCGTATTAATCTGTGAGAATGAAAAACGTTGGCGTTCATTGCTGTATTTTACTCAAACAAGGCTACTGACACTTTTTGATAAGCTAAAAGCAAATTCTTGAACTTCTGCTCCATCGTCAGAGAAGAAACACTAAATCCGTACATGATCTATTCACACATAACCTCAAAGCACTGATGCATGAATTTGGCTCTGCCACAGTCCCAAAGGCAAGCTTTACTAGAGTAGACGTTGAGATTCTTCGCTAAATCAAGAAAATCTGTGTATATCAGAAACATCCATGTTCTTAATTGGATTTTTCATCATCATAAATGACTTGCATCTCAAAAAAAATCTGTGTTTAGACCTGTACTGTTTGGTATCTGCATCTATTATAGGGTTTCTGAAGTGGGTTTCAAAATACCTCGGTGGTCTAATTACAAATATTTATATTTAAAATATACCTGCACATAGAAATCTCTAAACAAACCTTGAAACATGGGCGTTATAAAATAGCTGTTGCACTGCTTTTTATGACTAAGTAAATAAAAGCTTAATATTTAAAAATAAAAACTTGCTATTTGTGCACATTAAGATTTTGCATCAGAATGCTCTGTAACATGAAGCAAACGTCAAGTTGCATTTTGTGTTGAAACACCTTTGTTTTTTAAGTTGCTTTTAATGTTAAAAAGTAACCATCAGGAACCATAGAATTATTCTACTGAGATCAAGCAATGGTTATGATTATATCGGTCATAGCTGTGTTCCTCATTTAAAGTATATGAAGCACTCTTAACTCTTGTTTTATGGCTAAAAGTCTTTTGTCAGCAACTGAAGATTAAACATGAACTAGTCTTTTGGGTTTGGTTAAAATGTTGTTCAAATTAAGATATTCAGTTTTACTAGTATATGCTGAATGATCAATAAACACCCTTAAAATTGTCTGGCACTCTTGCTTTGTAGCCTGATGATTACTCATTAGGTTTATTACTCAGGTGATCAACCAGAGCCTTATCTTAATCGCAACAAAACAAGAGATTAAATATGTCAAAGTACAAGGTTGTTTTTTTTTTAACTTTTTTTAATGAATGTTTTGTATATAACAAGCAAACACAAGCTATCAATACTAATCAAATGTTTATCAGGAAGTTAAAGATAAGATGACATTTTATACAAGCCAGAATTTCTGCTGAATTCGTTTGCAGGAAGAGAGAGTGTAAAAATGAGTGACTGGTAGACTATATACAGCAATACATTCTAGTCATTGTTATGTGATTAACTCAGGAGATGTTTCTTTCCCAGAAACTGGACTTTCCTTTCAAAGGCTGTGGAGCGAATTGGTGCATTGATTTCATAGAATGGATTCATAGCAAACTGCAAAACAAAAGAAAGTAAATAAGATTAAACATCACAAATCAAACAAGATTATGATACACGGTCAACAAAGAACTTACCTTAATGTATAAATCATATACATCATTAAAAAAGTTTTTAATGCCGTCTTCCTGTCGCACATCATGCAGCATGATGAATCGGATTTGTATGGAAGATAGTTAAAGAAAACATTGATTTGGTTTACATTTTCCACAGCTAAATACATGTTACATCTTTGAGAAATCACTTCAATATTATTGAAACATCCAAAGATGAATGGGAGGAAAGGATATGACCTGCTGTAACAAAAGCTGAAACAAACCACTCGTTAAACTTGTCAACAGTTTTCAAGTACATGTTGTTGGAGAGCCACATGTTTTCATCCACCAAATCCAAGGCTGCATGTGCAATGAACTGGTTCAGGTGACGGTGGTCGTCCTGCAAGATATTGGATTGGTATAAGTTAAAATAAAATCATGCTTACTGGGGAAAATAAAATGTCAACCCCAGTATTTACAAAAAGTACACAATGAGGAAGAGACTAACTTTAGGTGTACATACAGTATGAAAGATGCAGCACATAAACTAAAATGACACATTAACCTAATGAGTTGTAAAACCAGACTATCCCCTTAAAAAGGTATTAATACAAATACAAAAGAGAAGTTCAGCAGTTTAGCTAAGTTTGAATGCTCACACGGTGAGCTATTTATATTTACCTTAGATTCAGCTTTTCCAGTCGGCAAAAACTCCATCTCAAACACAGGATTGTCACGATGTCCAACCATGACGAAGTAAAAACTTCCAGACATTTTCTTGTCTTCTTTATAACACACCTGCAAATTCTCTGAAACCAATAAAAACCCAAACAAGCAAGGGCGTCTAGAGTTTTAGTTTTCAAAATGACGGTAAAGACTGCAAGGATTTTTAGCTAGCTGGCTAATGTTGATCGCTCGATAGCGATCTATTGAGTAAATTGATTTACAGATTAAATTTGTTTTTAAAAATATACAGAAATAAAGAGTTAATTCTTACATATGTTTTTTACGACAGCAAATAGACGTTTGTTGAAATTTGCTTCCTGAGTCAAAGCGGAGGCGCATAAAGATGACGCATCGATCACGTGAAATCTACAATTTTGAAAGTTAGAAATAATAAATTAGTGTCTTTTATATAAAATGAAACTTTTGATTTATTTAATATTTATTACATCGAAACACACACATTTAATTTTCATTTTGTTTGTTTATTTTATAAATTGGTCATCTGTTTTTGTGACGTCATAAACATGCGCCTGAATTGAGTAAACCGTTGACGGATTTAAATAGTTTCTCTAGCGATGTTGACTGATTGTTTGCCAAGCTGATAGTTTCTTCTCTTCTTGGATTATTAAAAAAAAAAAAAAAAAATCAACTAATTTTGCTAAACCGAAAGGTGCCGAGTTGTATTTGAAAACGAGGGTTTATTTTGCATGCCTCGCTGTTATGTCAGCGTCCAAACAAGAAGAGGCGTTTTCCCCAGAGGAGCTCAGAAAAAGACTGTATCAAACCTTCAAAAGCAAAGGCGTTCTCGATTCACTCAAAGTAAGTTGCATGTGCGTGGTTGTCGGTTCATTTATCCAACCGTCTCATTGGCTTTTCTCTGGCTGGTGTTCAGGCGCAGCTGCGGAATCAGCTCATCCAGGAGTTGAAGCATCCGCCGTTAACGGGACAGGCACCGGTTCCCAGGCTGGTCCCCTTTAAGACTGACTCTTTATTGGCTTCAAGCTGTAACAGCATCATAGCGGATCACCTCCATGCATCAGGTTATGAGTACACGCTTTCTGTCTTCTACCCTGAAAGCGGTTTAAATAAAGACAAGGTACATGAGACTCATTGTTTTGTCCTGTGGTTGTAAATGTGAGGAACAAACTTCAAATTAAGGTTTTTGTTTAGGTTTTAAAGAAAGATGACCTCCTTCAGTTTCTCAAGATTAACCCAGAGTCATCGCTGTTCAAATCTTTGGTAATTAACACATTTTAATAAAACATTTTCTAAAATAAACATAAGCGTATTTGTTACTGATGCTATACATTTTTGTAACTCACAGGCATGTAAAGAAAACAACAAAGGTTTGTTAAATAGTCCTTTCACATGTCTTGCTAATATTTCCAAAGTTCTGGCTTTGACATGTTTGACTCTCGTCAACAGGCTTCCTATTCAGCCTTTTGACACATCTGACATCCCATAACGCTCCCAGTCCACGCCATGATGCAGATGCTCAGACGACCACAAACTATGGAGAATCTCTTGGTATGAAGACGCATTATCAATGTGAACAATAAAAACAACTGCACAGGTTTTAATATTTGTCATTTGCAGTGGAGAAGATGAAGACGATTGATAAGGAATATGAACGTTTCAATAAGGACCAAATGTTTTCATTTCAATCCAAACTTGCTGCATATAAGGGAGAAGTTGAGGCACAGATGGAGGCTGCAATGAACGCAAAGGTTTTCATTATTCACACACATGCACGCTTGTTTTCTTCACACAAACCACTGTTTCTGAATTTGTCCTCTTTTCAAGCTGCAACATTTTAAAGACGTTGAAATAGCTAAGGTGAGGCTGGAAGAAAAGTTGAAATTCCATAAGGAGTTCGATAACCTGAAGCGAGACCTGGAAAGAAACTATGAAATGAAGGCAAAAGCATTGATGGAGCGAGAGAAGAACGCCATTGAGGGCTTACAAAAGCAGAAAGAGGTAAATATTTGTAACAATATTACTAATAGTTTTTGAATTTGTCAATTTGTTTTTTTCTTTTTTATGCTCACTCTTAAAAGTTGCAAAAAAAGATGCATGCCTCCTATGTTGCAGCACTGCTGAAGCTGAATCTTTATTTATTTTTCAGCCATAGTTGATGTGCTCCTCATCTGTTTTGTATCAAACACAAAAATGTTCATTTTTAGTGCTTATCAGAACTGATAAGAGACTTGACTAACTAATAATAATTTAACTTTCTTCATCAAATTATATGATTTTCTATCTACTCTGATGCAAAACGTGTTCGAGCATGTTCTTATGGCATTTGTCTGATGAAAGAGGTCATATATGAAGTGAATTATCCTCAAAATTACATTTCTGAGTACTTCTTTTTTCAAATCATGGTGAATCAAGAGCAGATAAAAAAAATGCTGTTGGAAAAGAGTATTTGTGACAGAAAAGACGTATAAATAAGCTCCTAGCTTCTTTTACTTGCTGTACATATCTCAAAGCTGTAATTGTGCATTAAATATTTGCACACAAATTCTGAAGTTGGAAAGTCCAGTTGACTCTGAAAAGTTTTATTTTGTTAGATTGAAGAAAAAGACATGTACATGCAGAGACAGTCCACCCTGAAGGAAATCGAAACCCTCCGTAACAGAGAAAATGAACTGAAGATGAGAATGGAAGCATTTGAAAAGTAAGATCTCTGCTTTTTACTTCACTTTTATCTATTTTCAAGCTGCTGTTTGATAATAGTCTGTATCTTTTCTGCACAGAACGTGTCAGATTCATGCCGAGAAAGTCAAGACCACTGAAGAGCTTTTGAGGAGGAGAGAACTGGCTGTGAAAACCATGGAGGACACATACGAGCAAAAGCTGAAAAACGAACTATCCAGGTAGTTTTCATGTTAATATTTTCTTTTTTTGTATTAAAAAAAAAAAAAGCTGTCAAATCTGCAAGTTCACTTCATCTCCACAGGATGTCGCTGTTGTGTTCAGACTGTAGAGCTGTCACCATATTTATTTTGATGAACATTAGGAATGCATGGAAATGGTTTTATTTTTGAAATAGTTATAAATATTACTTTAATATGCATGTCATTTTGCAGACGGGAAGAGTTTTGATATTAAACCCTAACACTATTTTTGTTTTCAATGAACTGATCAGGTATCAGCTTGAGTTGAAGGAAGAGTTCATCAAAAGAACAGAAAAGCTCACCGAAAACGAGAGCAGGAACAAAGGCTCGTATTTTATTCCATCCCAACTAATGATGCATTACTGTTATTTACTGTCTTGTTTTCATTTTTAAATCTTTTTTTTCAGTTGAAACTGCTCGAATCCAGCAGGAATCCGCTGCAGTTGATGCCCGATTAGAAGAACACAGCAGAGCGTGTGCCAAACTCAAACAGCTGCAGGTAAACACAATGTAACATTTTTATTTATTGTGGAGGGAGAAAGAACCACTGTTTTTATATTTGGACTCAATTATGAAATCCCCAGTGTTTTTTTTTGCGTTCAGTCTAGCATGATTAGTTTTAAGCTTCCTTGATTCAGTCACTTGCCGTTTCATTGTACGTCCTCTCTGGTTTTCAGGCCGAGCTTGACACGGCACAGCAGCAGATCTCCCTGCTGACTCAGCAGAAAGAGTTGTTGAGGGAACGAGTGGAGAGTACGAGCGACTACCCCAGTTTGAGAAGAGAAAGAGCAGAGCTGCAGGGGCAGACGCAGCTGCTGAAAAAGCAGCTGGAAGACGTCAGAGAGGAGAACCGCCGTCTCCATGCAGGTGAGGAGAGACGACCTCCTTCAGGGAGGCCAGCCACGTCGTTTCTTCACATCCACTTGATAAGAAGCTTCTTTAAAACCCCACTTCAATCATCTTTTAATCCATTTTAAAAGCCTTCCCGGTGGTTTTTTTAATTAAGATTTATGCTAATTTTAGGGAAAATAAAACAAATCTGTGTTGTTTTCTCAAACAGAGTTTCTGCAGATGTTTATTAGAAATTCTCCTGTTGGCATTCCCTCCTCTCCCTGTTGCTGAGAGCTCTCTGTTTACATGCTCTCGTGCTATCTTGTAGCCTTTCAAGCTCCTAGCCAAAATTTTAAGCTTCTTTGAGTGTCCTCAATCATCAGAAAAATGCCACAAAAGATGTCAAAAACATCATAATTGTTATTGGAGTGGGTCTTTAAACTCAAACAGGGAGCAAAGGCACAACTATAAATTTTTACGGCTTTTATTTTTTCATGCCAGATATAAATCCCGTCAAGCATTCAGAGTCCCGGCCTTTCACGACTGGGAGGTTCAGTGTACTGTGAAGCATTCATGGTAATCTGTCCCCCTGCCTCTGGCTGAGTCTTTGTGAGTGTGTCTTGCCTGTCAATGGGGGGCCTCTGTGTGGTGATTGTAGCTCCGCAGACAACCAGCTAAAGAAGTTGGTTGAGAAGTGGGATGAATGTGAGCAGGAACAGGAGCTCTCTATCAACCCCACATAAAAGTCCTCCTCTTTATGGGGGTACAGTATTCATTCTGCGGATTAAAGATACAATGGGTAAAAAAAAAAAGGTGCAAATATGAGAAAAGCTCTACATATTTAACCTTTCGATTAGATGCAGAGGTGATCTTTTTACATATTATTTCATTTGGATTGTTTTCGGTCCGATAATGTCTATTTCAGAAATGGCCACGCCATCCAAAGAGCAGCTGGCTCTGCAGGTGGAGCTGCAGCGTCTGCAGAGCGCCCGCAGACTGGATGAGGAAGACTTTGACAACCAGAGGCAGGTGCTGCAGGCCCAGCTTCAAAATGAGGTCAGTGAACGGACTGTGGGAAACAGCTTTTCTTTTTTTCCATCTTTATTGTGTTTCCTGTTGCCAGCGTTTGTCCTGTACTTTGCACAGATCGTTCAGTGCACATCATTAGTTGAAGATGTTTTTGTCTGCTTTCTGCAGTTGGGCCGCTCTGCTCAGCTCAGAGCTGAGCTCTTGGATCACCAGGAGAGATTCCAAAGGATGAGTATTTATGTCGAAGAGCTGAAGATGAAGCTACAGCATACTCAGCAAGGTACCATGATGGAACGTGTGAGAGGACAATATGTCAGGCTCTGTCAAAATTCACTCACGACTTTGGAAGTCTCAATCTACAACTCAGAAATCCTGGAAATTTCTCAGAATTCAGAGAAAAGCTGTTGTGCATCCATTCTCACAAGACTGGCAGCCTGAGTACATTGTGTTTGAATAATTTGTATTTTCATTTATTTTTTATAAACAATCCGATTTTTCACCATCAGAAAACGTAGATTTATAAAGTCTTCATAAAATGTTCACAGTTATTAGATTTGGATGACATCATATTTGGCATTCAAAGACCCACTCTGATTAAAAACTGTATTTTTTGGTGTTTTTAACGTGTTCTTGTGGCATTTTTTTTATAAATATGGAGGACATACTTAGAAAATGAATCTCAAATTTGTATTTCATTGTTCACATTGTTGTGAATCAGGAGCAGACCAAAAAATACAGTTTGTAAAAAAAAACGTATTTGTAGAATATACGCTGGTCACAAGCTTCCTACTTTGAGCGCTCGGGATGGGAAGGGGGGCGGGGTTGCTGTTGCCAATAGTCCTCCTACCGCTCTGTAGAAACCTAGAAAGTGACTAAAAACATCACTGGAAGACTTTTAAAAGAGCTCAAATGATGGTTGGAATGGATTTTTAATGGAAAAAAATAGTGAGCATTGTATTGTATTAAAATGCAAGGCACTGGGTAGTTCTGCACAATATAGTCTGTGAGTGAATTTGGACTTGGTTCCTGTGAACTGCATTCATTCAGTTGTGCATGCTCCTTGCATTGTAAACTTGTATTTTCTTGCACGAGTAGAAATGTTTAATTTTCAAACATGTTCCGAAAAACTTTTAGTGAAAGACTACTAGCATTAAAACTCTAGACTTTAGTTAGTTTTTTCTTTGTTTCTGGATGTTTTGATGGTGGTCGGGTTTTCTCAGCCTCCCTTTTTTGTTTCCTCTTCTTCCTTTCCCTCTGTGTGGGTGCATCAATACCGACAGCTCTTGAAAATGAAGTTCTGCGTAACCCCAAGCCGTCTCTTGTTGACCGCTCAGTGCTGGAGCTCTGCCCCGACAAGCTGGTTCCTCCTGACATCTACGTGGACAGAGGTCTGCTGGGGGCCACGCCGAGTTATCGCAATGACTGGAAAGCAGGCAGGACCTCGCAAGGACGCAAGACGTCCTGGTGTGACTCTCACGACTCCGACACGGAGCTGGTGGCCGACGCCAAGACTCGGATCCAAGAGCTGCAGGAGGAGGCCGAGAGCCTGGAGGAGGCGTACAGGAGCCACCAGCAGAGGGCAGCGCACTCCCTCTCACGCAGAGCCTCCCCAAAACCCTTTTTACTAAAGCAGGCACGTCCCTCACATCACAACAGCCCCCATACACGGCAACAAGACTCGCACCATTCACACCAATCAAAGTCCCCATTTACCCCACTCTCTCCTCAAAGAGTCCAGTCCTCCATTCTGGTATTTGATGACCAAGAAAGCTCTACACCCGCTGCAGAACCAAGGCTGACTTCATCAGAAGAATATAACCAGCTCCACAGAGCGGCTCACACTCACCAGTCTTTGGCCGAGCCCTTATTTATCAGAGCAGAACAAGCTCAGGATGAAAGCGTGGTTTCATCAGAGCACTCATCCACCGGGAAGAAGCGTCACAGAAAAAGTGCAGAAGGTACCTTGAAGAAAATGTTGTTTTCGATCTGTTCAAACCTCCACACACTGCCTAAGTGCTGTTCCAGAAGTTCCTATGAAAGTCACTTTGAGAATGATGACTCTCCAGTGGCTGAGTTGTTTCCTAACAGACGGCTGTTCCTCTGTCAGAGGCGGTCGTGTCTCCGATCGCGTCCCCTCAGCTGCTCTGTGACGGATCCATCAAACAGGCCGCCGCCGACTTCTCTCCCGAGATCAGTCCTCCTCACAGTCCCCAGCTCAAGAGCACAGCGCGAGAGCAGTCCAGGTACCATCTGCCGCGACTTTGACAAGGACGAGTCTGCCTCTCATTCTGTAAAGGTGTAGCATATTAATAGCCTCATGTTTATTCCTGTTTCTTTCAGTCCTTTGGGGTCGAAGCCGGTGTTCTCCAGCTCAGAGTCGTCCCCACAGCCAGAGAAGATCAATCTGGAAGATCTTACAGAAATATTTGGTAAAAGAAAAATTCTGAAACCAAATAACAGAATTTTATATTCCCCACATGTGCTTTTGTGTGTTGACACCAACAGTTATGCACACAAGAAAACAAAGAACCAAAATGCTCGACGGAACTTCAATTTAACTAGATTTCTTCTCTTATTTTTAATGAGTGAGTGTGAGACGGGCCTCCAAAGTGTCCTTTCAGCGGCCCGGCACAATGATGAAGATGAGGGACAAGCTGATTATGAATTCTGTGCCGGTCCTCTGGCCCGGTTTCATTATGGTGCCGCATAAAAGATCTCTTTGTGCGTGTCCCTCTATAGAGTCCAGCCACATTCCAGAGCTTCTCCTGGACACTGCTGGCCCTCTCTCTGAGAAGGCCCCCGATGGCCCCTCCACCCCCCACCCACAGGACCTCCCAGAGGACCGAGGCGACTCTGAGGCTCCAGAGGGTGAGTTCCTCCCAGTAATAACCCACACTTTTGTTCTTAACCTCAAATTATCGCTCATATTGCACTACATTTTCCCAAATCAACATGTCTCAGTTTGTTTCTACTGCATCCATGATGATAAAATCTACTCATTTAAACTCAAAGGCTCCCCAAACACGCCACAAACGTCGGGCGAGTCTGTCAGAGTCCAAGAGGAAGATGTAGAGGAGCAGAGGTGGGAAAAGGAGCGCAAAGAAAGGCAAGAAAAACGAGAGAAGGAGCTGGAAGAAGCCAAGGAGCGAGAGCAACAAGAACTGGAGAGGCTAGAGAAAGAGATGGTAAATGTTTATTTAGACGAGCTTCAAGACTCGATCTGATATATTGAATTTTTAGTGTTTTTAACATGTTCTTGTGGCATTTTTCTCATGATGGAGGATGTAATTGCATTTCTTTAATCAAAATGTTGTGAATCAGGAGCAGATGAAAAAATGCAGTTTGGAAAAGAGTATATTTGTGTTGTAGAAAATGGGCCACCATTTCTCTGCTCCACTCCATTCTGATGCATCTCCTTGTAGCTCAATAGATCCATGTGCGTCTTTGTTTATCTCGGAATCCGGATCAAAACTGAACGGCTGGAAGTCTCCAATATTTCTCCCCATTTTTGTTGCACCAGTAATGTGAGGTTGGGGGTGAGGGGGGCTGTTGGCTAGCAGTAGAACGTTTTAAACAGAGCTCATAGTAATGCCGAAGGGAAGAGGGGCGGGGTTGCTCAGCGCCAACTACCCCACCCACAACTCTGAAGCAAATTTCTTATGAACTCCCCCTTTTTCCTAGAAAACGATTTTTTTAAGGCTAAAAACAGTCTAAACATAATTAAAATACCACTGGGAGTGCTTTTAAAACGGATCAAAAGATGATCAACGTGGGACTTTAAGGAAAATGAATTCTATGAACTTTTCTGAAAAACTATAAAATATGTGGACATTTTTTTCTGCTCAAAGCAACTTTTGCAGAAAGTAGAGCAACCAGAAGAGGAGGAAGAAGGGGAGGAAGAGGAGGAAATGAAAGTGGATAAAGACGAGGATGATGGGCAAAGGAAAGAGGAAACGAAAGAGGAAAATCCACTGGAGAAGTACATGAAGATGGTCCTGGAAGCAAGAGGGAAGCAGCGTGAAGAGGTGGGGGAACCAAGTTTACTAAACCCTTGTATTTTTAAAAATTTTGTTTTATTTCAGTGATTTTTTTTTTTAAATTCCTTATAGGGTCCTCAGAGGGAGGAGGCGGGACAAACAAGCCCAGAAAACAATAGTTTTAATGACGACACAGAACGAAGGTAACCTCAAACACAACTCTACCTCAAACTTTTCCGATTGATTTAAAATAAATCTTGGTTTCCTTGCAGTGCTGCATTACATTCACCCAAAGAAGAGGAAGATGACTTCTGGTGAAAGAATCGATGATTTTTGTGCATTTTTTTAAAATGATTCTTTTACTCTTGTACATTTTACTAGCTTGTAAAATAAAGTCACACATCACCACACAAAGTCCAGCCTTTTGTTTTTTATTTCTTTCCATAAAAACAGTCATCAGGCCACTTGAGTCTTTATCACAACGGGGGTTTCCAGTCAGACGGCGCTTTGTGATTGATGTCTTCCCGGTGATTGATAAACTTTACTTTTTTTTTGGTTCAAACACAAGGTACAAAAAGATAACACTGACTGTCCATTATCTTTTTACACAAATCTGTCATTTCCCTGTCTTACACCCAAAAACACATTCGGTTTCATACTTTGGCTAAATTTTTAGTTTTTACTTTGATGGTGTAATTTTCCTTTCAATTGTACAATAAAATTAGGAAAAGAGCTCAACATTCATAGAAAATGTGGATACTATAAATTCAAAATATTACAAAAAGAAGTCAAATGAACTAAAGAACATTAATAAGAACCTACATTAATATTTCTATAAAAGGAGTTAATTGGTAAGAATAAAGGGCAAAAGCTGCCTACTACTGATGTCAGAATGTCTCCCTGTACATCACATGTTTCTGCAGAAACAGTCATCTCCATGCAAAACATCAAGTTATCGCTGTTATGCTAAGAAAAAAATTACATAAGTAATTTTTACATATTACAATTGCACATTTAAAAAAATGCAACCTTAAACAATGAAAAGAAAGAGAATTTCAGTCATTAAAAATAAATCATCATTGAACCTGCTGTTGCATATATAGGGAATGCGTTTTATTTTGAAAGTCTTTAGAATGTTTTGCGTGACATTTTACAGAAATGACAACCAATATTAGTTTTATTTACCCAGAATTGTCAGTTTTTCTATTTGAACCCACATTGTTGATGATTCCTTCATCCAATATTATATTCTTTCATACTGACAACAGCAATTGCATTCTCCACAGATGTTTTTGTCTCCAATTTTACTAATCAACCCTTTTTAACAGAAAAAACAGCTAATATTCTGAATCACTTTAACATCTGTGAAGCTGAATTGGATTACAAACCCATCATCAACGCTTTAACATTTGCTAAAACAACCATGCAATCAAATTCTTAGTATGTTTTTTTCAATCTTGTCCACTTTTCAAATATTATTTGTTCTGTTAATGCAGTTTGACACAGGAATTTGATTTAAGGCCTGCCGTGGATCAGATTATTTGGACTTCTCGTTTTGGAAAAGTGTCTCTGGAGGGTCAAAAGCTAGACAAAATAAAATCTGTTATCCACTGCATAAAAAAAAGAATAGTGCAACGCATCAAGGTTCAGCAGGAAAGATGACTACCATCAGCATTGTTTCTTCCTGCAAAACCACGGAACAAAAAAAAAGAAAAGTCTGCAATCTGTATGTAGCAACTCTTGTTGAGTTAGTGCAGGAAGCAGCTCTGATGCATTAGCAGGTTAGAAGCCGGGTTAGTACTGCACAGTGTACACAGTCAGCCGGTTATTTGAGCAGAGTGTTGGTCCAAACGGGCCACTGAAAATGGGCCGCACTGGTTTTTTGTTTGTTTGTTTTTTGTACGTGTGTCTGCATGCACGAAAAATCCTTATGTGTAGGAATTGAGACATTCCTTTGAGCGTGCGGTGATGTCCTGCAGCTCCCGCTCTTCCTTCAATTTGATGTCTTGGTAGGCATGCATTTGACTGGCGTCCTTAAGGTAGGCCCAGTTTGCTGAGAGAATCATGAGGAAGTGGATCTGGAAGAGAAGGGTGAGGTGGATGGCCGGTGAGCATGTCAGAGATGCAAAGCAAGCTACAGGACTGAGCTACGCTACGAACATCATGGACAGTTATTTATTTATTTTCTTTTAAAGACTAATTATCTCAGGGCGAGACAAACACATTTTGTAAGGTTACAATAACTGCAGGAACCCACAACGTCACTGTTAAGGTAAAAAAAAAAGGTGATGGAAGAAAGACAGGTGATGCATGCAAGTATTGTGCAGCTGTGAATGCAGAAGGTTAGTGGCAAAGCATGAAATTCTGCGACCCATCCGCGCTTCATACACTCCTTTATGGAAAAAACACACAAGGTAAGAGTACTTTTTGTAAACAAAGACTGTTTATTTTATATATAGAAAGTAAAAGCTACAGTTCTGTAACATTTAAGAGGAAATTAAATATATGAAATATGGAGTATAAGTAGCTATAAACAGATACAGGAATCTGAAAAATTGTAAGCATGCAGGCTCAAGGTTAAAATTACAAATGGCTCTTTAATGGCACTTTAAGAAAAGATAAAAACATTTCCAACGCTGAAGCTATAACAGCATCAGCTGTCATAATTAAAAAAAAATAAAAATAAAAACTCATCCCACACTAAAACACTTTTATTTTGTAGGATATGTGAACTGCAGCTTGAGGCCTCATGCAGAGTTACATCACCTTCCAACATGTGTTTTTTCTCATCAGCAAAAAAAAAAAAAAAATGTTTTAATCAATTTAAGATTTGTGCAAGAAAAATACAATACTGATCATTTTCCGTGCTTAAAGGTTGGCACCACAGATTTTTAAAGGCTGCAGAAATAAATAAAAAGAAAGCTCAAGGCACTCAACTATTGCTTTAGCGCTGACTTTTTAACGGGTTCATGAAGACGGATAATAAAAAAGACACAGAGCCAAAAAAGTCTGTAAAAATAGCAGATCTTAATACTAATGTGTGTGAGTTTGTTCCACGTCTTAGATTGTAGATTTATCTTTTAAATGTCTTGAAGTGAAATTCACGCAGATTTCGATGCAAGCTACAGTTTTTTTTTTTACTTTTTTGTGTCCAGATTTTCTGTGCAGTCGGCGCCTTTTCACGGGCCAGAACCAGCGTCACACATGACACATATAAATAGCACTTTTGTGGATGTCTGCCTGTGAACATTTCTCTAAAATACGATGGAGACAAATCTCTAGAAACGAGAAAAGCGAAACAAAACCAGTGAACTAAGCGACGCCTCACCCTCCCAACAACAACTTTCATCAAATGCCCTCCGACAGGCAAAATCCCTGGATACCAAATGCTAAAGGAAGCATACAATCAGCTATTTACAAGTCATGGGATTACTAATGAAGAGACTTTTCTATTTTTGTTTTTGTTCTTTTTTTCTTTTAGTTTGTTGTGAGTGGCAACTGTCTCTACTCAGCACAGCCAAATGAAGAGCTGTGGACCAGACTTTAAAACTTAGTGCAGCAGTCTTCCCGACTCTTAAACTTCAAAACAGCAAAGTTATAAGTAGTAGCCATCATGTAGATCAGCTGGTGGAAGAAAACAGAGAAGGTGGTAAGAGAACATGCGGTTGACCACACTAATGTGACCACAAGTTATAGTGATCAGTCAGCTAAAATCAAAATTTGATATAAGAATGACAAAAAAAAGAACTATAAAAACTGAAATAGCATCCCCACACTGGTTCCATCCACTCCTAAGTACAAACAGAGCATTTAAGCAGATGGAAATAAAGCTGAGGAGCTTCTAACCTATAATCATCCCCGGCCTGGTTACATCGACCAAACAGGAAGGAGAGAAGGATGTGTTTGCTGCTCACACAAACCGTGCAAAGGTAAACTAAAGAGGAGGGAGGGGGACGTGAGAAGCAGAGAGGAGCTTACCAAAGCGATGACGGTGGCTCCTGCGCCGGCGCACGCTACGATGTACAGGTGATAAGACAGGTAGAACTGAGGAGGAGAGTAACAGTTAAAACAAAGTGCAGACACTTTTAATGAAAAAGAAAAAACGTCAACCTACGTCGCTGGTTTTGCAGATGTCTCCGAGAGTAGATCCACAGGCCCTTCCTGGGGTGGCGTTCCACGGGATGATTCCTGCAACAGCAGAATTCCACTTTAATCTTACCCCCTAAAACCCCACTTAAGCAGACAGTTTAAAGGTCACAAAAAGCAAAACAGTGATGAAATTTTAAGGATTTAGTGAGGCCGTCCATTGATTTCTCTTATAGATATTGTTTTCTTCAGCAGGAAATGTTTCAAACTATAAAAACAGACGGTTAAAGTCCCCTTAAAAAGTTATGCAACAGTAATTAATGTGCATGTAGTTTTACAAACAGACTCAAAGAGGATATTTATATATACTGTATATTTTAATTCATCATTTTACTGAATAGATTGTTGTGGGAATCTGGATGAACAAGCAGCAATCAAAATGTTTTAGTAACATTTCTAGATTGCACAATAAAGGTCAAATGAAGACCTTTATACAGAGTTATCTTTTTGTAGGCCTTTTATTAATACAAATAATAACTAAGTGCTATAATAAGATGAATTAAGAAGTTGCTAAAACAGAAGGTTTGAGAGATGTAAAATCACTTAAATTCCCTTCTGATGAAAATCCTGTTTTGAGATTTTTTAACATGTATGTGTGGCATTTTTCTCACAAAATAGAACAAATGTAATAAGAAACCATTTCGTTTTTGCATTACCGAGTATTTCTCCTTTTAAATCATTTTCAATCAAACTGTCTCAGACGGAATCTGTTTGAATAAATGAACTGTTAATACGTCACGAGAGCTCTGCTGCACATGCACTAAACCCTCATCAAATGAGCCGTCGTTCACATTTCCGTGGTCAAATCTGCCGTCACTGGATTTTTTTGTGCGAGTTTCATACAATACTTATGGTAGCAGGACTGAGAGCGCTGGAAAATCCCAGCGGATCTCCACGGATCATCTTGATGTGAGCATGAAAATGCGAATGGCGGCTCATTTGACTGCAGTTAAAAAGGATTGTAAATCAGTGAAAGGTCGGTCCACAAAACTCTTCACTTCCTCGTCCGAGCTGACATCTGGCTAAAAACAATACTACTAGACATTTTTGTGTAGCAGCTGTAATGATTTACGCTAGCGAGACACAGAGCTATCATAATCAGACGGGGGGGTCCAGGGACGGAGCAGCTCCGCTCAGCACCACCCCTTTCTTAGATGAAATGATGCTTCTAACATGTTCTTGTGGCATTTTTCTAATGATGGAGGACATATATTAAGAAAATTAAGTTAAAAGTTGACATTTTAAGTATTTTTTTATTCAAATTGTTGTCAATCAGGAGCAGACAAAAAAAATGCAGTATAAAAAAGGGAGTATTTGTGATGTAGAAAATGCAGACAGGTTACAAGCTCCTTGTTCTGCTCCATTCTGATGGTTCCACTAGCAGAAAAACAGATTCATATACATCTTTGGCCCAATCAGAATTCTTCTCTTCTCCCTACATTTAGCCCTCCAATGTCTCGTGATTCGAACTTCACTTTCATTCGATGTCGTCACCAATAATCATCATAAAAGGTCATGCTACAACATAAAGTTATATTTAAATGTAAACTTCTGTGGTTCAGAGTGCATCCACGTGAAGAAAAGGGCTTCTCAGCGCGACGCGGTTTATCCCTGTGACGGAGGACTTTGTAACCCCCTGCTTGGAGAGTGGGATTTAAAAAAATATATATTCTGGACATCACTCGCTCTAAAAATCCCTCTTCAGATGAAGGGGAAGGTGAAGGGAAGAATTTTCCTGGTCTGAGCTGACATGTGGATCAAAACTGTACAGCTGGATAGCTCTGAAATTGATCGTCATCTTTATTGCACTGCTAATGTGAGGTTGAGGGTGTGTGGGGCTGTAAGCTAGTGGGAGAGCATTTAAACAGCTCTCAGTTACGGATGACGGGAAGGGTTACTCCATGCGAATCTCTAATGAATTACTGGCGCTCACTGTCGCTTCATAATTTAAGAATCACTGGGAATCATTTTAGAATAAATTAAAAAATGATCGGAGTGGGTCTTTAAAGAGTCTCCAAACATATACACAATTTTTGATGACTTTATCTAAATTGAAACTTTAAAGTTGAGCTCCAAGAAACATCGTTTGTCTTACCGTACTGACGAACGTCCACACAGATGGAGTCGATGTCTGTAACATTGACCGACGGAGAATTTATGGCATTACAGGTGGACCACATGTTGTAGAAGAGGAAGACGGGCACGGCGGAGAAGCCAAACACGCCCAGCCAAGCCACGCCCAGGATGTATGTGAGGAACACAAACTGAAAAAACAGCAGAACGTCTTCTTCATCGGATCTGCCGTGCACATTTTAAGCACTTTGCACGTGCGCCATAAAACGGGAGTTGTTTAAAAAAGTTCCATGCGGCTCCGTGGTTGTTTTAACATACCATTCCGCTGATGCAGCGTCCACAGATGGTGGTCTTGAACTCGCTGTGCAGCTCCTTGACAGCACTGGTTGTGTAGAAGCCCTCGGCAAGCAGGATGATCCCGTACAGGAAGAAAAACGAAGCGATGCCATAGATGACATACTGCATCAGCTGTATTCTGTTAAAGAGGAACACATCAGGGTCAAGATTTGTAGAGCGTGCTATAAAAAGAATAGCCTGTCTCCAACGTAACGTGGAAAAGTCTAAGCTGCACTTAAATATTTAGACAGCAGAAGAAAATGACTACATGCTGCATTATTTTGCTTAAAATCGATCAAACAGAAGGAGCTTGTGTCCGTAAAGCGCAAACAGATGGCTGTGATTAGCTGAACGTGGAGATGACAGCTGATGCGCGAATCTGGGAATCATCCACCAAAAGGTAGTTCGCCTCTTTGGAGATCTTAGAAGTTATTCTCAATCTATAAAACACTCACCAACTCCCATCTATTTTATTGTTGGGACTAATGGATGTGCTTTAAAAAAACTAACACCATATATGGAAAGATTTTGAGATCAGCTGAAAGTAGTAAACCAATTAAAACGTTGGGCTTCTCTGTTAGCGAATAGATCCTTCTCTTGAGAGTTTACAGGGATCGGCCCTGAAGCCTGTTTTCTCACTTACACGTCGGTGAGCATGGCGTGATCGGTCGTGACCTTGGAAAAGTGGTTTTCCAGGATGGTCAAAGTGCCGGTCAGAGCCACATGGCCGCATCCACAGAACAAAGCCACGCCGGAGAAGCAGAGGATGGTCGCCACCAGGGATGCATAGGGCACGCCGCCTAAACACTTGATGCAGCACTCGAAGCAACCTGTGCACACACACACACAAAAAAAGAAGAGTAAATACAAATGATCACTTTTGCATACTCTTAAAAAGAACATGAATTCACCACAATTTGTTCCGCTTTAGCTCAAAATTTTGCCTGTTTCGCTTCATGGAGCGAGCTTCCTCACCAGTGGAGCCGTGTTTACCCCCGAGGCTTCTGGGGTGTTTCACGTGACAGTTCATCGCCACACTTAAAATAATGCCAATGAAAGTCCAGCCGCTCAGAGCTGTGCTCTGTAATGGAAATCTATGTCAGCCAAACGCGATGAGAGGGCAGTGACCCAGATGGGTGGGCCTCATCCAACGAGCTTTCCGAGGTATGAAATGTCACAGCAGTGAATGTGGGCACGAGTGAGTCACAGGTTAGAACCAAGTGGATCCGCATGGCGTTGCAGTCACAGGTGAAAAAAGAAACACAATGGGTTCTCCATGGATAAAGGATGTAACAACAGTTCTTCTAAAGGCCACGCCCTCTCTTAAACTTTCTTGATCTCAAATCTAAATGCTGAGGTTCATAAATTGTACCCTCTCTGTAGAGGTCAGAGGTCACAGGCAATAACAGACATTTTAAGTTCTTTGACTTTAAAGATGGATTGTTTAACAAAAAAGATAAATTGGGACCAACTTGCTTGTGTAAAAAGCCACCTAGTGGTCAACTGATGAAGTGATCTGACCTCAGATGCTTCTGTTCTCAGATAACTTCAAACAACAAGTGCGAGTGCAGTTTAGGGTCTTTAAAATCACTGGATTTTCACGTTTTCACATTGTGGATTATACAGTGAAACTCACAAAAACAGTTGTGTAATCTGTTCAGTTTTATCTTGCATTAAAAGCACAAAAACATCAACTTGACAATCGTTTTTCCAAAGTGTTTTCAGAATTTTCCATCTACACGTTGTTGATTTTTCCCCTTTTTACAACTTGCAGTTAAATCTAAGCAGGCAAGATAGGGTTTAAACCTCATGTTTTATAAATATAAACAGGCGAAGAAACTATTATAAGTGTCTAAAAGCTTTACTGTTGGACTTACAAACGATTAAAGAAATTAGATGTTTAAAAATTATAGGATGACCACTAGACCTACAGTTTAGCTGCCATTTTGTAGCAATCAAACTATTTTCATATTCTCGCACAATATAAGACAAAAAAACTTCTATAACCAAAGTTATGTCGTGTTTGTTATTGGGAAGAGGCCGCCATCTTGTATTTTCCAAAACATTTTCCTTCTACAAATTCAAGCTCTTTCTAGGTGTTTTGATTTATTACCTACAAACTCCTCAAGCATTATTAAGAAGCTTTTGGGGGGAAAAATAGTTGGTGTTGGCTCTAGTTGAACAAAACGATATAGCACACAATATGCTTGTATCATGAATGTGGGCATGGTTGACAAAAAACTTCAGTTGCTAAGGAAATCGAAAAATTTACATTTTCCAATTCCTCTAAAAATTACATTGACCCATTCGTCACCATCAGGCAACCAAAAAATAAAATGGTTGCTATGGAGATAAAACCATTAGAAAGCCACCATTTTGAAAAAAGTTGTGGGAGTGGAAGAGGAGGAGAGTAAGGTAGTAGCAGCTAAACAGTCAATGGGGGTGGGTTAAAAGCACCTGCAATACAACGCTGCTCGAGGCTTTAATTAAGTTTATGATTTGGCAACAAATTTCTAAATTAATTATTTTTTATCTGACATATTTGCCAATTTTTAAGTTGTTTAATAACTTAGAAATGCATCACACCTCAGTTAAAAACCTCAGATGTGTTCTCGTCAGCCTGAAGAAACTTTGAAAGTTCCTCTGTGTTTACACAATTCTCAAAATGATACACAAGAACAGATAAATACTGTTTTAACACTGCCGAGCCAATACCTTCACAGTCACAAGCCTCACATTGACTGTTTGTGTTGCACTGGGAGATGATAAAAAAAATATATTTCCATCCCACATTGAGCGGAGATGAGTTACCATGGAGGCATTTTGACCACAATTCAACAAGGATTCCCTCAGCAGAGACACTAACATCAGCCGCAGCCCACATTTCTGCTGCGAGAACATCAGAGGGGGAGAGGGGGCTGCAGATCACAGCGTTCCACCTTAAAGTAAATAAAATCCCTGTGAAACACACACTCGTTCCGACTAATCCCGACTATACTTTTTAACATGTAAGCAAGACGCTTTCAAGTAAATGAACATAATTGCTGTGTTAGCCACAGGTTTTTAGTTCCTCCCTTGTCAGCTGCAGAAGCACTCAGATAACCCTGAAGTTGTTGGGTCTATGTTGGACAGAACACCAAGCACAGATAAGTAAGTGATGGACTACTTTGTATATAAAAAAAAAACACTTCATATCTGGTAAAAATCATGAAGAAAAGGGGAAAAAAAATAACTTTTACCCCTTAAATGAGGCGGATGTTTAAATTTTCTTTGCATTTTTCAGAGCAGCAACTTCAGTCAAAAACCAACGGGCTCTGAGCAAGCTGATAAGTTAGCTGGCTCTGTTTTGGGGATGACTCTGGAACTTCCTGAACTGATTGTGCAGACAGTTGTTATGAATATGTTGCACAAAATCCAAACAGTAAAAGCAGCAGAAGACTCCAGAACAACAGGTCTGAGGTGAGCACAAGGCAAATGTAATTTCATACAGTGAAACATGCACAGTTATAAACTGCACTTACAAGGAATCAAACTGTAAACAACCAATAACATGCGTAGAGTTTTAATATCTGTGCAACATGGACACGTCTGAACTCGAAGCATAAATAATCAGTCATCAGTTAGGAAAGTGCCTGGAGATTTCTGCTGCGATGACTCACAGCAGAAATATTGAGTCATTTGGTGAGAAAAACCTCGCCGCGGATACAGTCGTGTTGTCAAGACTCTTTGCTGAGAGCTAACTTGAGCAGCTGTTTCTCAACTATCAACTCAGTCAGTCACCATGGAAGCAGCTTTGAGAAGACCTTCTCTGACTGTAGTCATGATCTGTCAGCATTGGGATTTGAGGGTTGCTATGATGTCATTAAGTCTGCCTTTTTTAAGACTCCAGGGTTGCTTCAGTGACCACACCTTTGGCCCAGATTAATAATGTCGTAACCAGAAAACACTGCCATAGACACACAATGCTGCAGATAGGGATTTATTACAGATCAGTGCTGATATCTGGATTTACTTTAGCAAATCCAATCTTGTTTTAATGTAAACAGAAATCTGAAAATATGTTTCAACAACACCAGACAAAATGTCCAAGGGTGTATTCAGACTGGGCCCATCTGGTTCACTTAAGGTGAACCAGAGTTAGTTACTCCTGATAATCTGGAACAAATCTTCAGTCTGAATACACTTAAGAGGACCCTGGTCCAGAATCAGGAACCACTATCTGACCTTTTAAAGTGATATTGGTTTGTTTCCAACTGAACTGAGCCAGTCTGACTAGGCTCTGTGCTCGGAGCAGAACAACTGGACCAAAACGGCCACCGTAGCCAGGCATTATGGGTATAAACATGGTAACGGAGCAACGATGAGACACAAAAACTCATTGAAATGTGGTCAGATGAATGAATCCTTGTGGAAGAGTGTCCACCCTGAGACTGGAAGGTCGTGAGTTCAAATCCAGGCCGAGTCATACCAAAGACTCGAGACCGAGTGCTTCCCTGCTTGAAACTCAGCAAAAAGGAGTTTGATTGGGGGGTTAAACCATCAAATGGTTCCAAAGCGCGGCTGTGTCTGCAATTTACCGCTCCCCCAGGGGATGGGTCAAATGCAGAGAACAAATTTCACAAACTGCGATGCGGGAAACAAATGGCGTTTAACTTCAAACGCCATTTTCCCAACAATCTAAGTCTACCTTCTTAGAAGTCACCCCCTCTGTACCCGCAACATATCTACACCATCCAAATGCAGCAAGTAAAAAGCATTCACCTGACCTTGATTCAGACGTTCAGAATAGTGAAAAATAAAGTTTAGATTAGTGAACTATTGGGACAAGGGTTGAAAAGCTCAGGACTTCCATTATTATTCTGTCTCTTGTTGCTTTGCTTTTCACCCTCGTAATTCCTGGCCAATGACTGAAGAGAACTTTAGCCACATGGTTTTGTTTACAAGCTTACAGGAAGCTTATAGCACCCAAAATCTCTTTCAATTTAATCTTTCTTAGCTGAAAAAGAACGTTATTTGATTTCATACTTTAAAGATAAAAAAATAGTTTTCTTTTAATAGAAATTGATTAAAATCAATGCAGTTTAAATCTCAATAGATTTTCATACACAGATTTTGCAACTGCAAAACTTTTTGAGATGATTTTGCAAAAATAAATAGGGAAGTAATATTTAGATTCACTTTTGGAGTTTTTCTTCTCAAAAATAGTAAAGGAGACAACTTATAAAGCTGTTAAAACTGTTCAGTACAAAGATGTTCATGGAGTTTAGAGAAAAGAAAAACTCCATTTATCTTTTTTGCCAAAAAGAAATACCAGTCTCTATGTTTTATGATTCCCAGCTGGATAGGAGAAGAATGAATGATTCCCTGAGCCTGCTGGCCCGTTCAGCACAGTGCAGCATACATGGAAAAATCACATTGGGCCCTCCAATGGCTTTCACATGCTCCCAATCTTTGACTAATTCTCCTTGGTAGAACTGGCAACTCTTCAAGAGACTTCACTCTTCGTCTCCTTGCAGCACAACAGGAATGCAAGAAGAGCAGACGGTATCAAAACAATGTTAGACAAGTTTAGCAGATATTGGTTGTGACAGTGTCTAGTCTTTAAGCCAGAATATTTTTTTGTCACTTTGGGATCACAGGGAGAGAAGGGAGAAAAGTTGTGTGGAAAAAAAAAAGTTGGGGAAACAGAAAAATGATAAAGAATGAGAGTCCAAGAAAGTTTAACACAAAGGGCCAGTGTGTGAAGCCCAGGAATGTCCATCACACTGGACTCTCAGAGGCCTTTCAGAGCAGCAGTGAGCCATGACTCTGCTCTTCCGGACCAAAGGCTGAAGGGTCCAGTAAAAAGCCAACCACTGGGCTCCATCCTGTGTGCCCCTCCTCACAGAGTGGCCACAATGGACCACAGAAGTCTCCCCACTCTCAGAGAGGATCCTGTTTATCAAATCTGTCTGAGTTTAGAAACGGCCGAATGCAGACGGTTAATGACGAAAAACAAAAAGTAGTGGAAAAACTAAAACTACAAATTTAAAACTAAGTTTCGGAAAACGCACAAGAAATAAATATTCAAAGCCCCTAAAGTAGAGATATCACAGTACAGGTCTTGAAGTTCAGTGTGCCACATATTTCCCTACCAACCTGTCATTGAAGCTCCTTATTGGCTAAACACACCTGATCCAAGTAATAAACACCAGGGTTTCTGAAAACCAGCAGGAGGCCGGCCCTCAAAGCCAGGTTTGGACACCACTGCCCTAAAAGGGACATCAAAGTAAAAGAAAAAACACGAGTTTCTCGTGTTCACCAGTTATCATCTGGCACCTAAAAATTACTCTCTGATGCCCAACAGTTGCTATCTGGCGCGCATCAGTTGCTATCTGGTGTGCAAAAGTTACTAATTGGCACGCACCAGATAGTAACTGGTGCACAACAGCTGGTATACGGAGCCACCAAAAGGCACATCAAAATGCTAGTAACTGGTGCGCATCAGTTACTGTCATGAACCCAACAGTTGCTATCTGGCATGCATCAAATAGTAACTGGTGCACACCAGCTACTACACGGAACCTCTAAAGACATATAAAAATGTTAGTAACTGGTGCGCACCAGTTGCTACATCTGGTGCACACCCGTTGCTATATCTGGTGCACACCAGTTGCTATATCTGGTGCACACCAGTTGCTATATCTGGAGCAGACCAGTTGCTATATCTGGAGCAGACCAGTTGCTATATCTGGAGCAGACCAGTTGCTATATCTGGTGCACACCAGTTGCTATATCTGGTGCACACCAGTTGCTATATCTGGTGCACACCAGTTGCTATCTAGTGTGTACCAAATAGTAACTGGTGACCAGTTGCTATATCTGGAGCAGACCAGTTGCTATATCTGGTGCACACCAGTTGCTATATCTGGTGCACACCAGTTGCTATATCTGGTGCACACCAGTTGCTATCTAGTGTGTACCAAATAGTAACTGGTGAGCATCAGCTCCTAAAGTTACTAAAGTTTTTTATTTATTTATTGTTTACTTTGATGTACCTTTAGTAACTGGTGTGCACCAGATACTAACTGTTGGGCGGTGGATGGTAATTTTACTCTCTGGCGCCCAACAGTTAATAATTGCTGCGCACCACTTACTATCTGGCACACACCACATAGCAACAGGTGCGTTCCAGTTACTATTATTCTTTAATTTGCTGTGACCTTTGGGGCACATGTATCAAACTCAAGGCCCAGAGGGCGGATCATATTATATTATTATTATTAACGGCACAATGTGATCTTAATATTGAAGAAAGACTACAATAATGGAGGCTAAGAGAACAGTTTGAAAGACTTGTGGCTTTCTTTATTAAACACAGCATTTTTCATCACAAGGGTGTTCCTCCCTCTCACTCATGGTGCAGAAAGAAATAAACATAACCAGATAAAATGACTAAGGACAAAACAGAGTAAAACCACCAGATAACAAAACACACTGACAAACCCCACACTTAAACCCCAGATAGGCAAAGGGAACTATATATCACTTCTTGGCCTGCAACCTACTGTGTGTTTTGGATTTTGGCACCCTGTGCGATTGAGTTTGACATCCTTGCTTTAGGGGCTCCGTAAAATCCTAAGCCATTTTTGTTTTGTTTTTTTTTAAATTCTGATTGTTTCAAATGAATTTTTTTGTTGCATTTTCTTTCCTTTTCTTTGTGATCGTTTGGTGAAATTTTATATCCTTTGTATCATACTTGGCTGACTCACAGCAAATGTTTGTCCCGGTTCCTCTAAATACATTATTACAGCTGTGCGTCACTGCAGCTTGCTGGAGCTCAGGATCATCGTTAACTCTTGCAGCTGACTGCGTTTCTTGACAAATCCAGTCATTGAGTAATCGCAGCTTCTTTTTCACCACTGAGACATTTGCTTCAACATTTCCACATTAGGTGAGCTTAATGTTGCAGAATTACAACACAGACCATCAGCTCAGTTATATAACTTTAAACTTACAAAACAAGTCATTAAATTACATTTACAGCAGAAATAAATTTGAATGCGTTTGAAAAGTAATGCACCCTGTAAAAAGTTTACAGAAAAGCATGACTAAAAATGATATTTTTGATGCAAACAATAAATCAAACCCTTTTCTCCAAAATTTAGCATCTACATGAAAGTAAAAATATAACAGATTTTTTTAATTGCTGGAAATACATTCAGGTGTCAAAAGATAAAGAAAAAAAAAGTCTATATTAAGAAAAATGTGTTTGGGATGAAGGAAAAACCAGTTTTCCATTTTCCAAGCTGCAAAACAAAAAGCCTTCCAGGTCCATTAGGAGAGAAAAGGCACAGTTCCAATTCTGGCTCATTACAAGCAGATGTATATTTTACTGCTAATGATGAGTATTTTCTGTTTGTTATTCTATCAGAAAACCATGTTTAAGGACAGATGGTGGAAACGTGTTAACTGGCCAAAGGAGGATGTTTTTGGCTTGAGCTGAAACTTGCTTTTGCCAATAAAATCAACTTTTCAACTGTAATCTCCAAATTAAAAGAAGGATTGACTTGGATTCACCTCCAGCTAATTGCCTGTGTACCATCCCTGTAACTGAGATATATCATAAAAAGCAACACATATCCACAGTATGACAGTTTTTTTTAAATTGTTTACGATCCTCTCTCACGCTAAATCTCTGAACTAAACAACACATGCAAAGCAGCTTTTTGCCAGATGCTGCTCCTCCACATTTTCCTCCACTAATTCAACCCATATAAGTCCCATTCTGCTGAGTTAAACTTTTTTTTTATGCTTGAATGCTAAAAATGGCTAAATCGAGTACACAAATAACCCAAACAAAGAAAATTGATTATGAATGCTTTAATGCAGAAGTGTTCAATAACTTTAATAACTTGTGGCAGAGTGTTTTGATTCTCCCTCATGCATCACTACACTTTCCGTTCGCCTCATCTGTTGAACTCCCCTATTCTATAATGGTGACCAGCGGCAAAACAGAACACCTCTCGCGCTGATTGAGCTCAGTGAACAAAGCAACAGTAATCTTACATAAACTAGAACACATAAATAACTATTTTTACTGATCTGTCAAAGACCCACTCCAATACAAATCATGTTTTTGGTGTTTTTAAACATGTTTAACAGCCTTTTATCATTATAGAAAGCCATATATGAAAACATTTAAGATTCTGAGTATTTCTTTATTCAAATTGTGCTGGATCAGGAGCAGATTAAAAGCAGAGGTTTGAAAAAGCTCCAAGTCACTGGTGCAGAAGGGTCAAAATATCTGTTTCAATTCTAAATCCTCCACTTGCAAACAAATAGATCCATTAACGTCTTAATTTTCCTTGTCCAAGCTGCCACTTGGCTCAAAATTGTGATATTTATCACCATTTTTTTTTCAAGCTACGCTAACGTTAGGTCGGGCTTGTGAGGTGCTAAAAGCTAGTGGGTAAGAGTGTAAACAAAAGGCATGCTGGGAAATGAGTGAGGACAACTTCTGCACTAACAGTCCTGCCCACAACCCAAAAGTGAATTTCTGATGAGCTCCTGCTGCTCTGCAGAAAATAAGTTTTAAAAAACAACACAAAAGAAAAAAAAAAAGATAGTTGGAGAGGAACTTTCAGGGGAAAAAAGCAATCAAGCTAAAGAAGAGAGCAGAACAGAGTCAGCTCTTTGTGTTTTGTTCTACCTTCAGTTTCTGCATGTAGTTTCCATGGTTGTTTTCATACAATCCAACATAAATGTTTCTCTCTTCCATCTCTGATGCTCCTACACTGTATTTCCTGTTTTACTTCTGGCTTCTCAAAAAACAAATGGTGGATTTATTTTTTTGCTCAGTTTCATGTAGAAAAGATGTGAGGTAGTCATGAGTCACATCTTATTAGGAGGAAAAAACAGAAATCTGCAACATTCACTTCAGTCTGATGTAAATCCTTTGCAAAGAGTTGTCACATTAAGTCTAGTACAACTTGTACACTTAAATTGTGTCCAAATACCCGTCCTAATGCTTTCACCAGGTACTCCGGCTTCCTCACACCATCCAAAAACATGCTTTAAATGTTAATTGATGACTCTAAATTGTCCCTAAGTATGCACATGAGAGTGAATGTGTGTGTGATTGAGGCCCTGCCACAGACCGGCAACCTGACCAGGGTAAACCAGCGACCCCGAAAGGGACAAAGCAGCCAAGAAAATGAATGAATGAATATTATAAACTTAATATGTTCCGATTTAGTCTGAAGAAGTAATCAGTTGTATGCTTATCTACGCTATGGACTTTCACAGGTATGTCCAAAGTCTGGCTAAATGTGGCCCGTTTCTAAATTTCCCCTGACCTGCAGGCTCCTGTCATAAAATCAATAATATAGAACTTTCTAAAAACTGTGTTTATAATTTCTTAATTGTGGTTGGCTCTGACTACCTGACCCTTAGGTCCTTAAGGGCCAAACAAGAAGAACAGATGTATTAGTGCTATTTTCCTATTCATGTGATTTAAATTTGAAAGTCTACATTACATTTAATAGTGAATAATATGTTACATTTCATATGAACACAGATTTAATGTTGTCAAAAGACCTTTTTTATTTTACTTCCAGCATATAAATATGAAATGAACTGTCATTTTGGTTTAAAAAATGTGTTAAGATGTATTTCGGTCTATTTAAAGAACTGAAAAGTAACCCAGTGCAATAAAATGTTTTTGGTTTTTTTTTGCATTTAATGTTTTTATAAAGGTTCAAAAAAATCAAGCTGAATGATTGGTCCTCTCATTTTCACCTCATCAAATCTAGCACTCTTCAGAAAAAGCTTGGACATCTCTGGTCTATAGTGAGTACACATATACTCAAGTCTACTAAATAAAACACATTTGAAGGGAAAGCTTATGTGCTAAAGAAAACGGATATGGAAGCGCAGTTGTTTTCTGTCTTTTTTTCCACTGGACCACAGCCTGTGAGCGGGGGCCCACTGTGTGGTGTTGTGGTCGAGGGTGAACTCCTAATCCTCTGATTGGCACCATATGCCCTCTGCTCCTGCAGCATACATTACCAGACCCCTGACCGCGCTCTCCCCTACATCTGCTAACCTCTAAACCATAAAGCGGACACATGAAAAGAAGACGGATCCAAACAGGGAAGCGCAGCATCCTCTGGGCTGGCTCGGACAACAGCGGAAGCATCTCGTGAAAAATGGCAGAAACAGATTCGACGAGGCAGACTGCATTTTGAGAGCCTTTAAAGTACGCAGACATGAGAGCCGAGAGGCTGATAGGAGGAGAACAACAGAGACAAATGCGACGATGAGAGACGCCTGGACAATAGATAGTGGGAGAAGACGGAGAAGAGGATCTTGGCTGTGTTTGTTTGGCAACAACAGGCCAAGAAGCCCCAGAGGCATGCTAATGAGAGAGGGGGGAGAGGACTCTTCTCACGGATGCTAGACCTCAGAAATGGGGGGGTTTAGCCCAGGAGGGGAGCCACAGGGGTCAGGGAAGAAAACTTAATGGGGATCCCATAACAGCAACTGCTATACTAATCCTGAAGCATTTCTTGTGTAAGTCCTGTGAAAACCTGGATAGTTGAATCAACAGCTGCAAGAACTGAACCACCAGACCTTCATGAACCCCCATGCTGCAAAAATCACTGCTAATGTAAACAAAAATATAAGTTATCTCTTAAATGTTGGCCTTAGTGTGTTAATTAAACAAATATTCCAATAAAAATTGTGTTTTTTGGCGTTTTTAACATTTTTGTTTCTATATTTATCATTTATCCAACCAGTAAATCTATTAACAACATGTTCTTAATCACAAAAAAGACCTAGGAAGTGGAAAAATACAACAATTTACATTAAGAAAACTATTCTGTCAAAAATAATTCTGGAAAATATACATATGGTAAATGCATTTTTAGTTAAAACTTAAAATATTTAAAATATGCTTTGAGGATGGAGAACATGTTTTAAGAAAATTAAGCTTAAAATTGCATGTTTTTTAAATTTAAATCGATGCAAATCAGGACCGAACCAAAAAAATAAATAAAATGCAGTGTGAATAGCTCGTCATTTATGTTGCCCCAGTAATGGTAGGTGGGCATTGCGAGAGTAAACAAAGGGATGATGGGAAATGGGGGGTGGCTTACTCCCTGTTAAAGGTGCAGCCCACAACTAAAAGCCAAATTTCTAATGAGATACTGCCGCACTGCAGAAACGAGAAAGGCTTTTTTCAATTTTAGCTAAAAACTACATCATGATAACTTAAAATACCACTAGGAACGCTTTTAAAATAGATCAAAAGATGATCAGAGTGGAACTTTAAGACATAAAAATCCAGATGGATCAGCCTCAGCTTTGCCAGAAACACGCTCAGTGCCAGTTGAAAAAATGTGAATGAACGTAGGCAGTAAACCCTGCTTTGCAGCAGGGCCACTCCCTTTACTTGAGAACCCAATCAGAATGGTGATGAAGCAGGCTTCATTGTGGGTCAACCTTTCAAAGTTGTGAGACTGGGGGCCCCGAATGCTCCTCAGTGCTCATTCACCCATGAAGACCCACACTCTGTCCCGTTCAAAAGTTCTCAGGGAAGCACCCCATCCCGGGTACCACTTAAGCCTAGTGACAGCCTGAGAACTCCCTGCAGCAGACAGGGAGGATGGATCGGGCCAAGCCGGGCGAGTGGATGGTGTGAGGAATGACTCATACGAGTCGAGAGCCGGAATGACTGCCCAGCCATCCTGGAACATTTCTGCTGCGCTCATGGAAGAAACATTCCCCGAATTTGGCCTGGAGAATTTTGTAAACATTGTTTTGGCAATTTCTTGCTGTCACAGAGTTTCATTCCAGAGGACTGAGGCTGACCTACTTTCAGATCTCCTCATCTGTCGATCTGTGCTGTGTGTGTCACTGGGATGTTCGGTATAAACCCGACTTATTGATTAACTCTGCACAACGAACCCATTATATGGATCTGTTTGTTTGTTGACCCATTTTCCTCCTCAGGCCCGCAGAAGAACAATCATAAGTTATGCAAAACTTTGCTAGGGATTTTGCTATAACTACAGAAAAATGACAGAAAAAAGTAAAAGAAATGCAGAACGTCCTCTTTCATTATAATGAGACATATGTGGAATGAGAGGAGAAACCACAGTGGACTGAGGTTTTTATAATGAACCTCGTGCTCAGTCACAACAGGGAACTTTTCTTTTTTTTTTTTTCTTCTTCATTGTGACCTATTGTGTACACAAAAATTACACACTATGCTCATTGTCAGAGCTGAGTAAAGAATACAACCTAAATGAAACCAGTTTTTAGGCCTTTCAAACTTTTTAAATGTGATCTCAAAGACCTTCAAAGTTTACGGGAATTAGTCAATGTTTTTTTTTGTCATTTTGACAGATAAAACACAAAATTGTCTTTTTCCAGTTTCTCAGTTCAGGAGTTCAAAATGCTCAACAATGTGAGGAATTTTAGAGATATCGTCTTTACACCAACCAGCATACCATTTCTGGAGATATAATGTTCTGTCAGCCAATAAATTGCTTCTTATTAACCGCGAGAAGAAAAGCTCAACACGCTTCACCTCTGAATTTCTACGAGTCCCTCCAGTGTTTGACCAAACAACGGCCAGGCCGTCTGACTCAGCACTTCTTTAATTGCATGTTTGCCTTACCATCACGTTTTGGACTGGAAAAGAACCGACAGGGATGCCTGGCAGCCATTTTTGTTACTCTGAAATTGACTTTACAAGCCGGAGTCTCTGGCACCTCCATCGCCGCTGTGGTTTTGGCCAAAGTGAGTTAGAGGCACACATGTTCCCCATTATCATGCCTCTCCAGCTTATACGAGTTTGGATGCTGCCACCTTGGTTTGTTGGGACGGAACGCAGCCCTCATATTGAGTTGTCTTCTTGGACATATTTGCTGCAGAGTGGCAGTGATTTGTTAGTAATTTCTGAGATGTGGGCGGGAGCATTGGAGTAGGGCAACCCCGCCCCTTTTCCCATCTTAACATTGTGGAGTGGAGCAAGGAGCTTTTTCTACATCATAAACTTTTTCAAACAGCATCTTTTCATCTGACAAAAAAGCCTCAAAGACATGCTAAAACACACATTTGGGTCATTAACACATTTTTTAAAAAGTCTTTCATGTTTTTCAAACTGAATGAAAGGGAATCTGAAAAATGTAATTATTACAAAAAAATGTTTTTTAAAATAAAGTCCTCTGTAAGAAGAGTCATGAGGTTTAAAGCTCTTTTCAACAAAAAGAACAAACATAATCCACTTACTCTGATTTGCTTTGATAAACTGTCAGAAGTGAAAAAAGTTAAGTTGGGGACTGACAAAGTTGTGACAAAGTTGTACCAGTTGCTCACTAAAAAAAAGGACTTTTTAACTTTAAAAACGTACAAAAAAAAGGGATGAAAAGATCCTCTAAATAACCAAAAATAAAACATTTAACATTAACTGATATTTATATAAAAAGGGGATCCTGTCAAACAGAAAGCTTAAAGGCTTATTTTCCTAAGGAATGCTACAGTCAGCAGCTCATATAAATGCAGTCGAATACAAGTTTTTGAACTATGTTAATATTTATACATCAAATTAAAGACATATTTCTGTTTTTAATTTCAATAGACAGAAAATATTCCAGTTTTCTTCATTTTAAAACTCAATTTTATGGTATTTTTTTCCTCACAAACTAAGTCTTATGTGTGCGTTATAGAAGATTCAGTTTAGTAGAATTTGTTTTTAAAGTTATTTTGTAAAACATTTTACAAACTTTATGTGAGAACTTTGCACTTCTAATTGAAGTCTCACTCTGATCAATATTTTAAAAGCATTCAAAGTGGTCATTTAATTTTGATTATGACATTTTTAGCCAAAAAAAAAAAATCAAAAACCAGTTTCAATTTCTAGGACACAGCTTCTACAGTTTTGGGTGGGACCACTGGTGCGAAGCAACCCCACCCCTCTTCCTTTTCCCTGTCCTCCGTTTACACGCTCCTGCAAGCTTACAGACCCTCACACCACCAACCTGACACTACCAGAGCAACGAAAATAGTGAGTAATTGTAGAAGTATCCAGGCGTACAGTTTTGAGCGAGATGTCGAGGACGTTCATGGATCTATTTGTCTACAAGTGGATGAGTCAGAATGGAACGTAGCAGGGAGCTTGTGTCCCGCCAAGGTATTTTCAAAGGGTGTAAGAAAATATCGATTCAGGTGAAATATTGCAATACTTTATATGGCAACACTTGTATGGATTTAAAATACTGCCAAGGTGATATTTAAATAATTATTTAGTGCAGACATGTAGATCAGTCTTACTTTTGTTTTCCACTAAAATTTTACCTAAATTCTCAATAGAAAAATCACCTTGAATGTATTTGGGTAAAAGAAACATGTTTATGAGCTACAGTTACAGTGCTTAATACTTCTGTCATAAAATAACACGTATTTTACTTTTGTGAAAAATGTATTAAGATTCATTAAATTTTTTACTCAGTTTTTTTTTAATAATAGCAAAATATTGTCTAGTACTGTCTTGGGATATATTGAAATAGGTATTTTATCATGATACATATTGTATCACCAGACTCTTACCAATGCACACTACTATTATTTTCTATGTAAGAAATACAGAATTTTTCAACGACATTTTTCTTATATGCTCCAATTTGAATAAAAAAATGCTAATGCTAGCTACATTTTCTCAATAAATGTCCTCCATTGTTATAAAAAAAGTCAGTTAAAACACTATTTTCCTTGGAATTTGTCTTTAAAACTTTGTCTCTACATAACAATCTAACAAAATCCCATTTATACTGGAACTACCCAGTATTTAAATAAAACGCGATTGTCATTTCCTATAACTGAAAGGAAATCACAGCTGTCCTCTTTTAGAGGTGCTAATCCTTTAAAGATAATACCTTCCCATGTAAGCATATTTATAAGTAGCTCAGCATCTGCGTCTTCTATTATGAGTGACTGGAAAGCAAACAGAAATAAAATCCTGGCCACATCCAAACAATGTGCCCTGAAAGTAGAGCAGCTACAGAAGATAAATCTTTAAGGAAAAATTCTGAGGAAGAAATCTGAAAGTGGCTGGATAAACGTCCACTCCACATGGATAAAGGCTCTAAAGTGCAGCTGCCTGAACAGCAAATAGGAGAGTTTGGAGAACCACTTGTGCGCTCGGTGCGCAGGCATGTGAACACACCCACACAATAGAGACATAATGAAGCGCAGAGACGGCAGACGTGGCTCTATGGCTTATCTCGGGGTTTCTTCCCATGAGCACCCCTCACCTTCCCATGCACCCCCCCTCTCAGCTGCTGGGATTGCTTTCTCCCCCCGTCTGTCCTATTGTCCGCTGCATCACACTCCCAAGCTCTCACCCTTGACCTCAGACTTTAACCCCTGTCAAAGCCTCCGGCGACTTCCAAACCTTACGGGACGGAGCCCTGCTCTCCGAAGCCGGGAAGACCCCTCCGAGTCAGAGAGGGTCATCTCTGTGGCAGTATGGAGGGGTGTAATACCCATATCACTTTAATGCCATTGTTGCACCAGGCTCCTCTGGTGTTTCAAAGCCCCCCACGTCCTGGAACTGGATCCTGGGCATAAAGGCTGACATCTTCCCTGCATCGATACGTTTTGTTTCCTGCACTCGCAACCTGCTCGACGTGTGACAAACACAGGAACAGGATGGACACTCGTCACTTTACTGCTTGTTTTTAGGGAAACCCTTCGACAGATTTATGGTCTCATCATTTGGCATCTAAATATTGACATCCTCAGTGACCAGTGCATGCAAAGGGTAAGACAACAAAGCTACTCTGTCAAATTACAGCGCTGCTTCAGTCTCCCTGCAGAGAGCTAAAGAAAACTGTGTAGAACTTATTTTAAAACAAACTAAAAATGTTGAATTTAAAGACCCACTCCAATGGAAATCATGTTTTTTTACACGTTTCATCAACAAATTTATAATAATGGAGGACTTATACTGAGTATAAAACTATATTTTTCCATATTTCTGAATTCAAATAGTCGTAAATGAACATGTTGGCTACAATCGGCGGGCCACAAACTCCCTACTCCGCTCTATTCCAATTAAAAGCTGATGTTTTTTCGGGAAATTCCACAGGATTATAGCGGGAGTCGGATGGGATGGGAGTCGTCTCTCTCATTAATCATGGGAGACCGGGACACGGCGGAAGTGTGAACCAACCAATCAACAATGACAAAAAAGTAAAGATGGAACCATTCTGTAGTGTTCTGATAATATACCTACAACTACAATTACTATAGATTAGTTCCTACATTAGGTTGGGCAGACTGTATGAAGGCAAGTCACAGTGAAGCTTCTATTCAAAGTAACAAGAGAAAAACATAACTACATTACCCAGAAGCCATCAGTGTTCCTAGTTTCCACAGTGAAATCTAAAGGGCAGCGATCATATAAAAGAGTCTGATTATAGAAAAAAATAACATCCAACAAAGAGTTAGGATGAGTCAAGATAAGTTCAGAGAGCTGGTAGGGACGTCAGATGTAATTTTTAAAAATTCATGACAAAAATGAAAGGGAGCGGGATCGTTTTTAAACGGGAGTGGGAGTCAGAATACTAGGAGCGAAACGGGGCAAGAGTGAAAATCCACTCCTCTGTCGTCCTCTAATTCCAAAGTATCCAGTTGTAGACATCTTGGTTTTCCTGGTCCGAGCTGGCATCTGGCTCAAAACTGTACGTCTGGAAAGCTCCAATACTATTTGCCATTTTTGTTGCACCGGTAATGTTAGCTTGAAGTTGTGAGGGGATGTAAGCTAGGAGGAGAGTGTAAACAAAGGGATGATGGGAAACTAT
This sequence comes from Oryzias javanicus, assembly GCA_003999625.1. Classification (NCBI taxonomy): domain Eukaryota; kingdom Metazoa; phylum Chordata; class Actinopteri; order Beloniformes; family Adrianichthyidae; genus Oryzias; species Oryzias javanicus. The sequence goes on along the minus strand of CM012457.1, from coordinate 9,722,134 downwards.
GTCCTAGAAAACAACGTTCTTTTTGACTTTGCCTAAAAAGGGCAAAATGATAATTAAAAACAAATAAATTATGGAGTAGGTCTTTAAGTTACTCTGAATTTACATATTATGATAAAATCCTGAATATAAAGCAGAATTCACACACCACATGAGCTTTTCTCTAACAGCATTTCACCGTATTGTTTTCTCATAGCAGAGGCCAAAAGCCAAAGAGACTTACGAGGCCTCTCAGTGGTGCCGTTACAATATTCATACAGTGAGCCGATCTCCACTCTGGTCTGCGTGTGGCTTACGCCGCCAAGATGTTTTTCAGACAGAAACATCTGGGATTTCCTCTTCCCTGAGCTGGTATTTCTCTTTCCTCCTGTAGTGAACCCACACTGAGTGACGAGAAAAAAACAAAAAAAAAACATATGTGCACGCGGTTTCAAATTTACATTTTTTTATATTTAACTTATTCAAATTGACATCCGTCGCGTCGGTTCTCTATACAGACGAGATATTTTTTGCTGAACTATTTTAGATTTCAGGAAAATGTAAATCTATCTTTTCGATTGGATTTCCTCTGGAGGTAAACAACTCTTCAAGAGAAAATACTAAACTGGAAAAACAGAGCGACTCTCCTAACTGTTATGATGTGTGATCACCGCACAACAAGAGGAGTGACGATGAGTCATCATTTCCAGCGTCTTGTATCAACGCAGCTCGATGAGATATTCTCCCAAACTTTGTGACGCGCTGATGCCCGAGGCTGAAGATCCTCAACGGGATTTTTTGCAAACATGTCTAGAGTGCAAAGCGAGAGGCCGGGTGTAGATATTCATTTAAATTGCAGCCTAATTCTTCCCAAGTGTTGAATTTGGCCGCTGCCCAGGGATCCCAGGCTGTCTGGCACAGCTCTTCATATGGAGACCATTCCTCATTGGTGTGCCGGGGTACCCCAGATGCTTTTGTCTTACGGTTGTTTAGCAGCTGCGTTTAAAGGCTGTGGACAAAGACCTATCTGTGGAGGGTTGAATACACTCAGTGGGCTCGCAGCCAACAGCTCAATCCTATAGACTCCTACTGTTGAAAGGCAGACTAATGCATTCTGCTCTCACCACCGACGGAGGATCTTGCTGGGGAATAAGCTGGAGGCCCCTTTATTTCTTCCCAGCTCACTTAAGTATTTCTACATGTGAGCTGCGGTCACTTCAGGCTTCTGCTTCACTTTCTGTTCTCCTCTTTCCAAATCTGGAAACAAAATCTGCATTTTTTTTCTTTTTTTTTTCCATAGAAGGAACTGAAAGATAAAACAAGACAAAATATGAGAAATTCAACAAGTACCTCATTCTGAGCTGATTTTTTTTTGTTTATTTTAGCACAGTTTATGAGCATTTATACAAGCTGGAAACATGTCAGCAACGATTCTCAAGTAGCTGTTACTGCGCCTCATCAATCTATGGTACAAATATCTTCACTTGTGCAAAGTCTTTAAAAGTTGAAGTATGTGAATTGAGCCTGGATGTCTTGAGATAAGTTTTTATACCTAAAATTGGGTGTCAAATATGCTGTCCAATTGGAAAAAAAAGTCTCATTAAGTGCTTTTATCTTAATATAAATACAAAAACAGAAATTTTAAGATTAAATAACAAAGTAAGAAACTTCAAAACAACATTCTATTCTTTCTGAGTTTATCACTTTAAAACAAGATCAATAATAGTTTTTGACTCATTATGAGTTGTTATGTCTTGGTTAGATAGACTTTTTATGCATTGTAAGCAGATACTTGGTAAAAACTGAACTTAAAGTAAAAATAAAAAAACTTTCTTTCAGGAGAAATTGTCTTACTTTCTGCTTTGTAAGAAAAATTATCTTTTGAAGAAAGTTTTTTAGCAGCAAAATAATCTTAGTTTGAGAAAAGGCTGCTTCTGAATTGCTTCAAAAGTGTTTTTTGAAGGTGAGTCGTAGCAATTTAGGGCTAGGTTGGGTAATCTGTGTCGCGTGTCAGAGAAAAAACGAATTCCTTCACGTGGTGTGCTCCGAAGCAAAGAACGTAACCAATGACTTTTAGTTTTTGTACAGCTTTTTAGAGTAATAAACAGATATTTGGCATTTTCCGAGCAACACAACATATAGATGGTCAGCGACTTTTGATGACATCATCAAGGGTTTGTAAAGCCCGAATTTGAAGACACTAAAGGCCGCCCACTTCCAATCGGTGCTCTTGTTGACCAGACACGAAATGTTCCAAATATAACCAATTTTTCACAATAAAATACCGCAATTGACAATAAGATCATATTTTTCTATCCAAACAGATTGTAGAGATGTAAATAGACACTCAACAAACAAAAAATATTTGCATAAACTCCTTTTTGCATTTTATATTGAACTTTATTTACATTGATTATTTTTTTTTATATTTTTTATCCTTTGCTTGAGAATCAATGCAAAGAAAATGAAATCACAAAACTAATAAAAACCAAAGACTTTGTATTTTCACTATCAAAGATTATGGCATCAGAATAAAAGAAGACAAAAAAATGTGGATAAATATTGCTTTAAATTTGCTTTGCAAATACAAACAAACATCAAGACTTTTGGAAGAGCCTCTTTGGAAAGATGAGAGATTTTAGTCTTCTAATAGACGACACCATATTTGGAAAAACCCAAACATCAGCACAGACCCGTCAGGTCAGCTGTATATTTTATCGTAATAATTTGGTCCGAAGGAGATCTGAATGCCTTGAAGGCTATAAATGTCTCCAAAAAAAAACTGAGTACTCATCCGTAAGCTGCTAAAGTCTAATGATGCAACAGGATGAGTCTTTGTTAGGGACATAATAACCAAAAAGATCAAGAACTTAAGCAGGCTGGGGCTTTTTCCTCATCAGATAAAATCATTTCATGTGTTTGGGGGAGCTGCTAATGAAACCAGTGTTTATCCTTGAGCTTTTAAACCTGCACGTTCAGCCATGCATCACTACATCCTGCTCTGTCTCCTTCCTAACTCCTCCAAATGCCCCAGCAATGCCCCGGTTACTGTGTAAACACGGTATTTAAAACGCTCCAACTGCTGGGGTCGGTGTCACAAAGTAGCTTCAGCATGTTCAGAGTATCGTTAGGTTATCTAACCTGAACGCAGGGATCACTTTAAAGATCACTGCCAAAATACAACGTCGATGTATTCACAAGTTTACACTTTGATTTAATTTAAGTCAATAATTATATAAGTGGATTAAAAGCGAAAATCTTTTTTTTTTTCATCAAATTTCCATCTAAATCCAATACGTGCTCAAAGAAAGGTGCAAATATCTAATGTCAAGAACATTAAAAGATTCTTCCAATAAAAATGAATAGAATCTAGTTATTTTGTTTGGAAAATTGGGTTTAAAAATTATATTTTTATAATGATGATCAAGTCAATTAATCAATGATATTTTGGCTATACATTATTATTTACTTGTTTATTTCATCATTTTTTATTAAATTGACTATGTTAGCCCACAAAATAACAAACAACCCATTCCAATCAGTGCATTTGCTTCATCAAAGACATCATACATTCAGTAATACTTGCACCAAGCTACAAAAAACTATAAAGCAACAAAGAAATAAGGATTGTTGATGATTCGGATCTGCTTAAAGCATTTTTATGTTTCCCTCTCAGTCATTTTGGTGTTAAGTAAGTCTTTAAATCTACGTACAGATATAAACGGATGAGGTTTAAGAAGGGCCAGTCTGGTATCAAAGACAAACGTTTAAATCTTCTGTAGCCTCGTTAAGTGATTTCCATAAAGACAAAAGAGCTAGCTTTAGCTCCAGATCTATAACAGTCGACAGGAACAAGCTTAAGTAATCAGCTCTGTTGTGGGCTATATTAGGGATTCCTTTCTCTTCTTCAGACGCCTGTCATCGACATGCTCCTCAAACAGATCCTGACAAGTCTTAAGAGGAGTCTGGACGTCCAGACATACAAACATTTCTTGGATTTTTTTTTCTTTTTAAAAATGTATGAAGGTTAAAGCGAATAATCTTTTTACAGGTTTTGACTTTTTGTGTTTAAAGGTCGAATATGCTGAATAATTTGATTTATTCATCACGGGACATGCCCATTTATGGTCAAAGTATAGACATTTACATGATAAAACACTTCTTACATTAAGACAAACATCAAAAAATTATATATTAGACACAATTAAAGTCTACCAACTTCATATATTTTGGCATATTAAAAGTAACGAGTCGTTAAAAATGTTCTTAAAAACTCTCTGGGAAGCCGTCCAAACATGCTCATCTTTATACTCTCCGCTCTTGCATAGGAAACTGCAAAAAGGGGACGCTTGCGGGAAAGACGGGACGGAACAGCCGAGCTGAAGCATGAACGGAGAAAACTCGAGTCGATCTAGTTTTTAAAAACACATCAAGTCCTGCTGAGTTTGTCAAGTTTTCAACAAACAGAAGGAAAAATGAGCAAGGAGTCGGTTGCACTCCAAAGTTGGTGGTGCAGCTTGAACGTGGGTTGATAAACACATTAGAAATGTATGTAGAGCCCTTTCTTAACAATTTGTGTAATATTTAGACACTGCTGAATTCTCAGTTGCATAATCATATTTATGAACATGCAATTTTTAGCCAGAATCCAATAACTTGATTCGTCTTATATGACATTTTCTGCTGAGCAGAAGGGCTGGGAAACACTGGGTACCTCGCGATACGATACATGGCTCACGATGTCAATAATATCGAGATACTGCGATAATCAGTAAAAATCATCTCTAATAACTGAAATTATATAGAAAAATACATAATTTTGTTCAGAAAATATATCCCTATTTATTTTTTAGCTTGAACACAATCATAATAAACACCTTGCGTCTAATTTTGTCCAACATTGCTGAAATGAGTAACACTATGTCTCTGACAAGCATTGACACCAATTTAAGTGGAATTATCTGTCAAATTCAGTGTCAATAATAAACATGAACAGCTGTGCCACTTCTTGGTACGTAATTGTTGTAAACGACAGAACAAAAATTAAATAATTCAAGTAGCTTCCAAGCATATTGGTGCCCACAGCAGTCCGTCTTGCCATCTACCTGCAAATGAACGTCTCACCAAAGGATGACAAATATAACATTTCACAGCCTCTTCAAACAAAAATAAAAGATCGATACTTAGTGAAAATCAATCGCAGAAGTAAATATCGCGATATATCGCAATATCGATATTTTGGAACATCCCCACTGAGCAGCAAGAGTTCTTCAGAAATTTGTATCTGAGTTGTGGGTGGGAGTGTTGGGGCAGAGTGAGCCCACCCCTATTTCCCATCACCCACCCGTTCTCCCACTAGCTTACAGCCCCAAACCTAACATTATGGTCCAACAAAAATGGCCAGAAATATCAGAGCTATACAGATACAGTTTCAATCCAGATGCCAGCTCGAATGAGGAAAACAAAGACGTTCATGGATCTATTTGTTTGCAAGTGGATGCATCAGAATGGAGTAGAGCAGAGATCTTGTGGCATATTTTCGACATCACAGCTTTTTCAAACTGCATTTTTTTTTCTTGCTCCTGATTCACAACAATTTGAATTTAGAACTACTCAGAAATGTATTTTAAAGCTTCATTTTCTCAATATACAGGATGTGATCCATCATGACAAAAATATGCAACAAGAAGATGCTAAAAACACCATTTTCATTAGAGTGGACCTTAATGAACCTCTGATGACATCCCGAGGTTCCTGTACTCATGTCCCCTCCTCTACAGATTTGAGGCTTAGGTTAGCATGGCTGTGCATTTATTATTTAACTCAACATGCATCAAGTTGCTTTATCCTAAACAACAAGATATCAGAGTGCTGCTTTCATTGACATGCTGTGGAAAGTGCTGCACAGTGGGCAGAAAAATCCATGTTGGATCACTGAGTAAATGCTCATCAGCTGCAGCGTGTCTTTGATGACCCTGACCCATTATTTCCCGCCGGCCCTCTGGAACAATCATTTGACTGTGATGCAGATCGCTGCTCCATGAGCAGCCAACCCCTCCGAGCGTGCATGAACAGATGCCAGCTCCAAGAGCAAAACTGAAGTTCAACTTGTGCAGGTCCGTTTTTCCACCCTAGTGTCTGCAGACAACAAGGCCCAGATTGTATCCCAGCTTTATTTTATCCGACAGACAATCAGCTGCTTCTGTTCGCCATCAAAGTTCAGTTTTTCAGCTCAAAGCGAGAACGTTTAAATGTCATCCTCTTTCTGTGGCGGACTGCATCGTGTCCCCACACTCTCCATCGTGTGTCCCAAGGCTTTTGTCACAGCCGAGGCACATGCTTAAGCAACAGTAATCAGCAGCTCTCTTTGTGTCAGAGAAGTTATTAACTTTCACAAGCATGTTCCAGCAGACCTGCCAGGAGAATCTCAGTGAAGAGGGGAGAACCCCTTAAAGAGAGGAGCAGGAGGAGGAGGAGGAACGGCTGGAGATAAATTAGGCCTTCGCTGAACTGTAGCATGTTTCCTTTTAGAAAGTACAGAGTGGGACTTTGCTGTCATACACAGTTTTATCTTTCGCCAAATGGAAAGGAGCCCAGAAATCAGGCAACTGTAACAATAACTACCTCATTATGAAGGATATTAATTTAGGGACAATTGATGGTGAAGAAGGCGGAGTTAGTCTTAAAGACCCACTCCGATAAAGATTAACATGTACTTGTGGCCTTTTTCTGATGATGATGAGCTTAAAATTAAAAAGTTTAAAATGACATTTATGAATATTTTTCTTTCAAACTGTTTTGACTCTAAAGAAAAAAAAAGATCAAAAGATGATGGGACTTTAAAAGATGACCACAAAGAATTATAGTCCACCATAACAAGTATGTGCTGATCCATCTTCTTCTTCTTGTTGTTTTTCTCTTATATCTTCAGCTCAAGACCACGACCTCCAGTTTGCTTTGGAGCAGAAAGTAGGAAATCAACTATCTGACTGTGTTTTTGCTATCGATTCTGAGAGTGCCAGGCCACATCTGCCTCGGCGGCCATGGGTCTTTCCTCCTGTCAGGCTCAGGATGTGGGGTCACAACGCACAAGGTTCACCATGCGAGTCGGTGACAGCCGTTCCTGATGCAACACTTTCCAGACATCCTCACCCAGATACACACAGGGTTAAGTGACACTGGAAAAGTAAGAACCTCCAACTTTTTGTTCATTTTTGTATCTATCCAATATTTGGACTTTCTTTTATGGGTTCCAACCTTGATTCCCTCCAAGATATTCAACTGAGGACAACTGTATGAGTTTCCATGAGAAAAAAATGGCGTTTTAGCTTTTGTGATGGTGAATGGCGTATACTTGTATAGTACTTTTCTACCTTCCTGCAAGGTCCAAAGCGCTTTGCAGTCACTGCCGAACACTGGCGCCAACCTTCTACCAGAGGCAGTTTGGGGTTCCAAGTCTTGCCCAAGGAATCAAATCCACAATCTTCCAATCAGGAGTCAACCGCCAAACCAAAAAACAACAAAAGTTGTGTCCAAATTCCCTCACTACTGACTATTTAGTAGAGGTGGAATGAAATATCCATATGACGAAATATCGCGATATTTCAACTCACCAACAATTCCCGGATCCCTCTTTCCCTTAATAGGTTTTTTAAAAATACTATAGAGGTCCACCAGGGGGCGCTACTTGCAAGCATGACAGTAAAGGCCCAATCCAAATTCTTCCCTTCTCCGACTCCCTTTCCCTCCATTTGAAGGGGCAGTTTAAGTACAAGTATGTCCAGGATATATATATTTTTTTAATGTCACCCTCCTAGTGAAGGGATACAAAGTCCTCCGTCATGAGAGTAAACCATGTCGCTCTTTTCTTCACGTGGGTACAATCTGAAGAAGTTTACATTTAAATGGAAGTAATGACTTTTGTTTTAGCTTGAGCTTTTTAAAGTTATAAAAGTGCTGTTATATATATTCAAGCACTGGAAACTAACGTTAGTGGACCGGCGATTATTGATGACGTCATTGAGCGAAAGTGACGTCCGAATTCTGAGCAACAATATTTTCGTAACTCTCTGTTTGGAAGACTAAATGAAAGGGAAGGGAGAAAGGAAGAATTTGGATTGGGCCTAAAGTGTAGGGATGTTTGATACCGGTGCCACTGGTCTGATGAGCTTTAACGGTATTGTTAACGGTGCTGGTGTAGAGGTGCGGCAACAGCGCGGACATGCCGTGCACCTTCTTTCCTCGCTGCTTTAACTGCTGGGAGGGGAGGGGCTTCTCCTGCTCCCTCATATCCCTCTTCTGGCAAGTGACAAAACAAGCGCACGGCGATGGCAGAGCGGCCACGGGCAAAAAGGTGCAAAGTGTACAAAATGTATTTTTCCAGTAGATGCAGACAGCGTGTTCCGTCTTCAATGTAATAAAAACGTAGTTTGTAAGGGCGGTAACACCTGTAACCTTACCAAACAGCACGATAAACACCACCAGATTCTAGCGTTAAACCGTACAGGTGAGACGTCAAGCGGCGCTGTACCTTCAACAGGTTTGTATGCTAGCAGTACACACGTGGAGCACATGTTGATTATCAAAGATAAGTGCGGGAAATTTTAATAAAACAAGGAAGAGAAGACACGTTAGTATCTAATGATAATTTTACTGTTACAAAGAACTTCAAATAATATATATATTTTTTTATTTCTCTAAAAAAACAGTTTCAGGGAAAACAGATTGATATTTGTTTACAAAATGGTGATATATCATGGGTTACCAAAATAACTTTCCGATTATTGGAATATTTGCCATATCGTGATATTATCTGTATCGTGAATTGTATCGTGAGTTACTATTTAGTGCACTATGTCGGACATTCACAAATTTTTTGGGGGGGTGGGGGGTGGAGGGGGGTGGGGTGGATGAATCTACAATTCTAAAATCCAGTGCCCTGGAAATTTAGAAGTCTCTGCAAAAAAGCTTGTGTGCATTAGAGCTCACTAGATTGGTGAATATAGACCACAATGCATTGCATTTAAACGATTTTTCAGTTAGAACAAAAATAATTCCAATTTATTTCTTAGAAATCATCCAAGTTTTCATCATTATTATTAGGTTTTTATTTCCGGAAATGGGAGATGTCATAGTTGCCATAAAAAAAAGGAGTGAACATGTGTCCAACTTGTGTTAAAATCACGTCCAGTACTACATCCTCTCTCAGTGGTTATAGGGAGTATTGAGAGAATGTGAACACATCCAATACCTTAGAACATTTGCAGCTCAGTCTCCTATCAATTTCCTGTTCTTCCCAAATGTATTCAACTGACACGAATGTCAGCTGAAAAAAATAAAAGAACTTTGTTAAGCTGACCTTTTGGCCTATGTAAGCATGGCCCACAATACTGAAAGAAAAGGCTCTTCGTGCCAACACTTTCGGCAAACGTTCAGAATGATAAGTGGATTTGAAGCTGGGTTCACATGCGGAACGAACATCAAAAGACTTCACAGACGTGACTCCGGTTGGACTGAACTTGGGTTATCCCATAACCTTCACTCAGACCAATTTGCTGTAAAATTATTTAGAACACGAATGGAGGAGAAGCTCCTTGTGTTCTTCATGGAGAAAGTCCCATAAAAAGTGATAGTCATTTTCACTCCACCACCTCTATTACAATTTTAGGAAAACAAGTCCCCAAAAAGTTGATCCTGATGTTCATTTTGGATCCTTTTCACGACTCTCTGAATGAAATGAGAGTTTTAGACAGTCAAACAATGCACAAAGCTTGATTGCTATGCAGAGTAATATCCGCTGTGAGACAGTGAATAACAGTCTTTGGGGAATAACTTCACGGGACATCCGCTATAAAACTTGCAATTCAGAGTAGTTCTCCCTCCACATGAAGAGGCACTGAAGTCGCACAAAGGAACAGCTTCAAATTAGGAGCACAAAGACGCTTCTGTGTGAGTTCCAGGGCAAATTAATGAGCATTGATACACGTTCTCACACAATGTTCATCCCTAACCTCCATTTCACTGAAGCAGGATGAGCATATTGTTAGATAACACATAGAAAATGACTAAATTTACAGGTTTTTTTAAAGTATTTGACAGTTTGGTGAGTCATTTAGAGTTCAGTGAATCAAAACAGTGAGTCAGACCTTTCAGATGTTTGGTTATTTTACAAAGCCAGCATGCAGGATTCATGCAGAGCTGATGGTCACATGATCAATCAGTGAGGACAGCAAACAATAAAACTGATTATGAAGCGCGCTGCAAATTTGGAAATGCTACTTCGATTTGATTTGATTGATTATTCCAGTTTGAGTTTGAACAGGCTGGCTGACCTGGACTTAACACATCCACACACTCGCTCCGAGTTGACTGGAGGAATCTCCATAATCTCCCTAATCGCTCTTCGAGTTGCTTGGGCAGGCTGATCTAATGCCGATTCTTCTGAAACCGGGTCAGGTCATCTGCCTGCTTCTGCAGCTCCTCAACAAGTAGTAAAAGTCCACCGCCGTGGAACAACTCGGCGCGCTCCAAAAGAAAAGTTGGAGCAGCGCGCGCTGTCATGCAAAAATCCATCTTTTAGCTGCAGCAGCATGGTCAAAACTTACCCATTTTTTTGTTTTTCGATGAGTTTTCCCCAAAAAGTCGAGTTAAAAAGCGGCCAGCTGGAAGGTTGATGCGCTGCTCGGCTGGTGACGCGTCCTCGGTTGCACGCTGACTGCAGGCTGCTCCGGCGCGCGCTCCGCCGCGTCCCTGTGGAGGCGGACAGCCGTGACGTCACCACGGAGGGGATTAGGTGATGGGAGGATTGTTCATCCTGCCTCCTTCTTCTTCACCTCCTCAGTCTTCGTCAAGAAAGTTTGCTCATCACCTCTAATCCCATCAGAGTCCATCAGTATTGACGCGCCAGCTTTGTCACAACAACCAGAGCAAAACTATGAACTTTAGCCAGAAACTCTCTTTGGTTCCACGTTGGATCGCTTATAACTTATAAAACAGATCTTTTCAAAGTAAAATCCATCTAAAGCTTTTATTTTCTTCTTGTTTCCAAGTCAAAACGCTCATGGAAATATCTTTGAATTATAGGAGCAGACCCCCTTTACTCCTTGTCACTTGACCTCTTATCTTATCCCAAAGGTTTGATTTATCATCAAGAAAAATGCAAACTCCCCAAAGAGCCACAATTAAAAAGAACTCGCAACAAGAGACATTCAATAAATTTGGCTAAATGGAAGACAAAACGACCCCAAAGATATGTCGATTAACCAAAGTGAAATGCAAAACAGCCTTAAAAGTTGATTAAATGACCACCAAATGCCTTCAGGTTTAAGTCAATAAATAACCAACATGGTTTCAAAATATGCATGAAATAAGGAGTGTTGGCTAAATTAAGATGGATGAAAATAGGTCAACTATTTATAACTTTAGACCCAAATTGAACATGAAAACAATCCAGTAAAAAGAGACACAGCTGACACAAATTAGGAAGAACTTGCACATTGAAAATATTTCATATATGACCCATGAAGATCGTCTCTAAAGAGCAGGATAGTTGGTTCATACGAACGCAGGAGGTAACTTGAACACTGACAGCTTAAGGACTGGAATGTTTGCATTTGAAACCCACGTGTCACTTTTTTTTGTGAGCACTTGCCGGCATGTTTGCTCGAGCTTTCTGATTTGAATCTTATCTGAAATTCTTCTGCTTCTGTGGATGGTGATACAAAGCAGGAAAGCCTTCAAGGAAAAATGCCAAAACCATCCAGCTAGTAAGTATCTGGTATCCAAGGAGGTCAAATTATTCCCTGATCCAATCCAGTCTTTTAGTTTCCTGCAAGTTAAAACACAGTTGTGGAATTCTATCTTTGTCTTGTGGTCAAACAGGACAGATTCCCAAAGTGACAAATGTAAGAGAGACCCAAGTGTAAACATTTAATTGGTCAACTCATGATACTCAAAACGTTAATTTCTTGGCTCCAAAAGGGCTGATGAATACTTAAATTTAGTTTCCTGAATAATTTTAACTTCTTAACTTATTCTTCAGTGAAAAAAGGTACAATTTTGAACTTGATTGCAGTGGATGCAGTTTGTTTTTCTCTGGGACAGAGACTATGGCTGAACCAGAATTCTTCCCCTACCTCTACAGCTTCTCCCTACCCTCTACGTTCATTTACCCTACCCTGAAGTTTATTTTGGAAAGTGCAAAACTATAACATAATTTATGACACAAAACATGTGATTGTACAAGGACTCGGTGAGGAGGGAGAGGCCAAAGTTTTGGATCCTGATGACATGGGAGTAGCAGGACAAATTACTCCTCCAGGAATGGGGGGGATCTATATAAAATGACTGACAGTCGTGAGACGGACTCTCCACACCGCAGATGGTAAATTCAGAGTAAAGTTATTTGCAGACGATCATGAACTATTCTAGATTAAACCAAAAACAAGAATCAACAACTTCTATTTTTAGCAGAATATAAAAATGCATTTTATGTGTATTTTTAAAGTAGTGTGGCTCTTTGTGTGCCTTTCAGAATAAAAGACAATAGTCTGTATTTCTGTCTGTATTTCTGTGCTGGGAAGGCAGTGGTTTACACTTCAGAACAGTAAGCAAATTAAACACAACACAAAGAAGTTAGAGGATGTGGTAATGTTACCAATAAAAAGTGAGATTCAGTACAGGCAAAAAAAACTCACCTGAAATACCACAGAGAAATCAAAATAAGCAAATAAATAAATGTAGTTTTCGTTCAGCCACAAACACTTTTGTTTCTGTGTTTAACTAGTTTCTCTCTCGTGTGGGCTTGGGAGTCTATTGGGTAATTTGATCACAAATCCAGAGAGCCACAGTCGCTGTGTGTGTTTTTGGTGTGTGTGTGTGTGTGTGTGTACATTACAACAGCTATGTGAGTATGTGAATAGGCAATCTACATGGGAATGTTCCAGCAATGCACTGGCTTTTACAGCAGGCAGGCAGTCAGCAGGGATTCAAAAGACACTAACAAACAACACGCATTAAACAGTTTGGGAGGTTAGATTAAGGGGAGTTACAAATCCAAATTGGTATCTGTTAAAAGCAGAAGTCCTCAAGTGATTTTGCCACTCTGCATTAATAAGACTATTTGTGTGCTCACTGTGATGATTGATTTGTGTAAGCTTCCATCAAACTATCTTATCCAGACCTTTATGTTTATCTCAGATGTGTACCACAAAAAAAAAACACCTGAAGGAATCTCACCTGGTGACAGAACATGTCTTAACATGTTCAACTACAAGTTCATCCTTTGTTAATAAATCTAAAGCTCCCATTAAGTAGTCAGTTTAGTGAAATATGTATGAGAAAGACAACATTGAAAGCAACTAAGTTCCAAGATGGTGAGAGAGTCTTTGTGTATGATCTCACCATGAGAAGCTGTTTAAAGCTGAGGCCAAAGCTGGCGTTACACCAGAAGCTGGTTTGGCCTGTGGCATTTCTAAATGTGTGCGATTATAATGCAGCATGTCATTGATCAACCAAAAAGAAATAAAAATGTGTCTTTAAATCTTTAAAATAACTTCTGCTGGGTTTTTCTAAAGCACAATATCAAAGTTGAAGCATCTGGATTTTAGATTATTTTGCTCTTTTGGAAAAAAAAAGGTTCAGAGTTTCTTTATTTTGTTGTGTCAAAGAACAAAGCTGTAAAGAAACAAAACTTTTTGCAATGTCTTGAAAATCGAAAAAGGTATGGGCTTTATGCTTTCATTTATGTCTGTTTACATCAATACAAAAAGATGTTGATGGTGGAGATCATGGAGAGGAAAGTCTTAATCCCACTCAATCGGTCGTTGGGATTCCCACGCAGTCTAAGCAGTGCAGATTTAGTGTTGAGGAAGCAACACCTCTGTTAGGAGGAGCTCAGAGTCACACTTAGAGAAGCACTTCACTAACTGGACTCCAGTACGGATCACAGTTTAAACCAATAGCAATACAGAGGAAGGCCTCAAGACCAGCAGAGGTACTACATCATGGTTGGCACGGCAACAATGCGCCAAGAAGAGCTCAGAGCTTTTGCAAAATCCTCCTCTGACAAAGCCCAAAGTAAAGAGAGGTACCACTTTAGTTCTTAAAGACATGAGAGCTGAGGTCAAGGACAAGCAGGATTGTGGGAATGTTAGGAGATGCAAGTGGATCTGAGAAAGCGGACATTTTGTTTGCCAACAAGAATCATTCCCTGGTACTTGAACTGGTTTTGTGAAGGGTCTTCACAGCTTAGATTAACATGTACCGGGACAACATATTCTCACTCACAATTTGCCATATATGGACGTATGGTTAGGGAACCCTTCGCGTCACTTTTTGACGTTTTGGGTGTCCCAAACTTATTGTCTTTTGATCTGCTGGCTGTTCCCATTAAGTTACAAGTCCCTAAACCCTTGGACGTGGTACTGAGCGAGACATGGAACTGGTACTGGGTACCGTACAGTGTTAGGGTTAACCCTTGTTTCCACTGAGTGATCAGGTACGGTAAGGAGTAGTGCGGGACAGACCACTTAATTCTGGAAAGTCTTTCCACTCAGTTAAGCCTCGCTTCCCCAGAGAGGTTTGTTTTCAGAGCGCATGTATGGTGTAGACCACCAGCGTGTCATTGCGTCATCCCAGCCAGCAAGGCTAAGAAAGCCCCATATGGGTTAAAAGTGGGCAGAAAATGTGATCCCCAAATGGGTTTGTCCAGTTTCTGTGGTGGCCCCACCTGTGTTTACCCACATTGGCTTAGGTGGGCATTCAGTGGGTAGGCTTGCTATGCTTGTCAGCCGCCCAGTGGACAGTGGAGCTTCCTAGCTTGCTACAGTGGCGCTCGCTAGCTCAACACAGAGAAGCTTAGAAGCTTACAAACTTACAACAGAGAAGCTTGCTAGCTCGCTACAAAGAAGCTTGCTAGCTTGCTACAGAGAAGCTCACTGGCTCGTTACAGAGGAGCTTGATAGCATACCTCAGCTGAGTTTGCTAGCTCGCTACATGGGAGGTTGCTAGCTCAATACATGATGCTTGCCAGTTTGTTAAAAAGGAGTTCCCTAGCATGCTAAAGTAGAGCTTGCTAGCTCGATACAGCAGAGCTCGTTACAGAGGAGCTCACTCGCATGCTACACTGTTCACTGAGCATGGCTAGAGTTGAGAGCTTACCCACTGAGTGCCCATCGTGTATAACAGGAATTTAATGTTGTTTGAAAGAAGATTGCAGCCAGCTAAGAAGAATACAAAAAAAAAAAAAAAAAAAATAGAATTGCTAGCTTAGCGTTGTACTGGTGCTTGCTAATGCTGTCATCACTTTCTGCCTATCAACAGGTGCCCCAGTCATTCCATTCTATTTTTCTATGCACCTACAATGGATGGGGGCCTTAAGAGGTATGGGATGGAACTGTTTAATGAGTTAATTTTACAATGGAAACACTAAAAATATCAGATAGAGTTGTACCTGACCGTATCAGACTGGGTAGCCTACCAGTTATCCGTAATAGTTTAGGTGCCACGTCCTGAGAGTTAGGGACCCGTAGTTCTAGGGGAACAGTCACCACAACAAAAAACGATGAGTTGGGGACACGCAAAATGTCAAAAGTGGGGGCCAAACCATATGTCTATTTATGTTTCGCTGGTTGTTTAGTGTGGTGAACCTTCATGCAGCTTGACCTAAAATGAGCCTGTTAAGAGAAAAGCCATAGAAACAGCTTTAAAAAAAAAGTCTCCGATGACTTGGGTGGAGTCAATTGTGGACCGACAACGCTAAGGGAAAAGCAAGCAAAAGCAATCAGTTCTGGCTGGGTCATCTCAGTGAGGGTGTATATTGTTAAAAACACTGAAAACACCCAAAGACATCATTGAAAATATGCCTCAGCTCAAAAAAGGAGCTCAAGTTACCTTCATACTGCAAGAAATCATTCAGTAAGAGGCAGATACACCCTGAGTTAAAGACCAGAGAAAAACTGGGCCATGCGTCTCTGTGGCTAAAGCTGTTTTCTATCTTCAGATGCTGAGTCAATAACCTAAAGAATTTTTTTTTTATCTTTTTGAGACAAACAACAGTTCAGCTGTTTCCAGGACTTTGAACTCACATGAAGTTTGGTGTGGAACCAACATCTGCTTTAACAGTCAAAAATAAGTGGAGAAGAATGATGTTGTTTACCCCACGAGCAGTTTTTTTTAAAGGCTTAAATGCTTTCGTTTTCCTGTAAAACTGAGTTCTGTTTACAAGCTGTGGGACTCCATTCGAATTTGTCTCTGACTTACATGGTTGATTTTATCTTAATGTAATAAAAGTCAAGTTTTGGAAAGTTTTCGGGGTCGGCAAACGGCGGCGGATTACTGGGGAGCCAAAACAGTCCCTGAAAAAGTGCAGTGGAGCAACAGCAGCAAGCCGAGGGGAGATATGAACATAAAAGGGAGCACTGCACTAATGTGATTTATCACCCAGGAGGCTCTGGAGGGTAGTCACAAAGCAGCACAGCTGGGCGCTGGCAGATTTTAAAATGACTGCTCGGATCTTAAGCGTAATGCACAAAAAGTTCCAAAATTAATGACATATTTTTATAAAATGTATTCAAAAGGAAGTAAAAAATGTATATATAGAGTGAGTTTTCAATAAGCTGTGAAACATTGGAAGACCCCAGTTTGTGAAACTGGTTTTAATAAAAGGAGTTGGGAGTGGCTACAGTTTGAGAATTCAGCAGAAAAGCGAAAAAAACAAAGTTGCCACACAGACAACCATGTGACTCTGCCTGCAGTCGCAGCTGGGTGACAGTAGCTTCGTTCTCTTTTAGAGAACACCAAACTTATAGACAAAAATGCTTCCGTAGATATCATGAAGGGTAGGAAAACATGCAAAACAAAACAAAAGTTTATTGAATACAGATTAAAATATACACTCTTTGTTTACATAGAGTACAGTATTTCCATTAAATATCTGACATAAACTGGTGTTTTCTTCTGTGACGTAGTTTAGACCATAAATATTTGCCATTGGTCACAAACATTGTTTACTATCTAAAATTGTGAAGTTTCTGAAAGTTTCACAACATTACTCTGCTGCCATCTAGTGGACAAAATTATAAACTGTGCACAAACAAATGCATTAAAACAATTTAATGAAAAGACTTTTACTTGAGTAACTTACAGCAGCGGTGTCAAACTTAAGTACATAGGGGGCCAAAATCTAAAACACACCAAACAATTTTTTGAAATAAAAAAAAGTAATTTTTTAAACATAAATGTAAATAAAAACTGTATGAATCAACTTAAATAACTTTCAATATTTTGCTTTCTATAAATATATATTTTGTCAAAATTACACAAGTTACTGAAAAGAAAAAAAAAGCACTAAACTTTTATTTTGTCAGATTTCATTACATGTTGAAAAATATTTGCACTTGTAAACAAAATATCGCAAAAGAGTTTGATCTATGTAAAATATATTCTGTTAAAATGATTCAAATATGGACATGCTACTGAACAAAACAAACAAAACAGCAAAAGCCAATCAAATAATTTTATTTTCTTCCTAGAAGAAAGCCAGATATCATTATAACTGATCACTCAGCCTCCATAATTGCAGTGTTGCTTCAATATGTTATCAGCTCAAGATAAATTTGGGGCCATTAATAATAATATAGAATGAGCTGGAGGGTCCCATCAAAACTTTAACTTCAAAAGTAAAACAATATTTTATTTGTTTTTAAAGATAAAATTAAAGAATAACAGACAAATTAATAATAAAGTAGTTCCATGTTGTTTTTTTTAACATTGTTGACATGTGCTGTTTGTGATGAATGTGTGCCATCACAATCTACTGTTTCCTGCTGGGATCAACAGGGCCTCCAGCAATTAAGCTTCTTCCATGATTTCTCAACTGACGGATGTTTGTCGGCTTTTGCCCGTCGAGACCGTCTTCTATCAAGAGAGTTTTGTGTAATTTTCTTTTTTTTTTTTTTTTAATCACTCACTACCTCAACAGCCATCATGTTTTTTTTTCATCTTTCATAATGCTTGTCAGGGACGAGCGTTTACAAGAGTCGAACCTGAACGCCTTCATTGTTCAACCCAAAGCTGTAGGCAGCCTCTGCACGGCTCACTTATCAGCAGATTACTTGGCATTTTTCAATTAACAAAAGGCATTATTGTGATTTTTTTTTTCTTGTCACAAATGTTGAAAATTATATTTCTCTGGGGGCTCCTGTTATGTTACTGTGAGATTAAGTGGTGAGCTCAGCTGCACCTGAGGGAAATTATGAATTTATTGGATAACAGGCGTCTTGTGTCTCTTGAATGGTATCACCTCCGTGCAGCTGCACTGGTTTGGACCCAGGAATGAAAGCATGTAGTTTTGTGTTAGCGTGCCCGTACGCTCGCCTTACATCTCCCAGCCTTTTGGACTCTTGAGATTCCCAGTCTTGAAAACTATAAACCATAGCTGCTTGGAGTTGATTGCTGGATTAGGAAATATTTACTAGCAGAGGCTGGAAAATTATGAAATATGACAAAAAAATAGAATACAAACAATAATAGAATTATCTAAAGATTGAGAAGAATATGAAGTCGGATTAATAAATAAATTGTCAAACATAATCAATAAAATTAAAGGAGGCATTCAGATCAATTACTTCAGTACAGCGGGGGGTTAATGTAGAACTAAAAGGCTTGAAATTGAGCTGTTTTTGAATGAGGAACCACTTGCTGATAAAATAATTACACAATTTCATTATTTTTTTATTTTCTGAAATAGTTTTTGCCAGTACGTTTGAAATAAAATATAGATTTTTCAGCTTTTTTTTTTTAATTTTTTCATCCATTACTTCTTAAAAATATATATTAACACATAAAACATTTCCTGGAGTATCTTTTTTGTTAAAATGAGTGCTTATAGGTGACGAGGCATCTTTCAAGTTTAATTAAAATTGTGTGCCAGAACCCATTAACGTTGTGAAAGCTCTCCTCCAGTCTCCAGCAGGTTTTTCGCCACTGTATCTCCCCTATAACACATTGCCAGTGCCAATTAGAGATGAATGCGTCTCATATTGTTCATTTATTTATGTTTTTTTTCCAAGGTTTGCTGAGCTTAAAATTTTGATTTTGTGTTCACTCCAACAAAAAGAAGACACAGCGTAATTCCCAGAAAAAGGCCATTAGCGCGGTGATTGCTTTTTAGCCGGACACTTTGCCCAAACAGGTTCCTCTGTGGCGCTGCCACATCTCTTGTTCTGTAAAATGAAGCCGTGGTGTTGGCTGTCATGGTGTGGAACGAGGAAGTTCAGCAGATTTATGTCTTTATTTCCTTGTCTTACATATTACACTGCAAAGTTCTCCTTCTTCCTCTTTATTGGCTCAGTAAATCAACTTGCCGGGACGGGGTTAACATGATTTACATGCAATTTTGCTGTTACACTGTTTATGCAGATGAGGTTGTTTATGTTTTCTTGTGCGTGGCTCCTTTGCATCATGGGAAAATGGACTTCCACAATTTAAACAGGTGCTAGATTAACTCTTTGCTGACCGGGCAAAGCTACGGTGGCCCTGAAGTGCAAATCACTCGATGCAAAGGCATCTTACTGTCAAGATCACCATGATAATTAGAGAGAAAATAAACAAAACAACATGAAAACGTAATTCGAAAGGAAAAAAAAAAAAAAAGATGTTGATGTTCCACAAAACAAATTAAATTTCAAAAAATCAAAATGAAGTGTTGAGTAAGCAAAAATGGATGGATGGAGGATGGATGATGGATGGATGGATGGATGGATGGATGGATGGATGGATGGATGATGGATGGATGGATGGATGGATGGATGGATGGATGGATGATACAGACAGTGGAACACTCATACCTTAAACAATCTACAGTAAAATAAACTTACAACTAACAAAAAATAAAGAATACATAAAAAGTGAAATAGCCAGTGAGTAAAAACAAGAAATTAAAATGTATTTGCTGCTTTATAAATGTGCATTTGTTACTAAAAACAACAGGATACCCAATTAACATGTGCTGGGAAGTAAAATAAATAACATCACAAAAAAAAGACTTCTGCTTCATGGAAGAGGTTTCCTTGTTAAAAATGCTTATTGCAATTTTACAAAAACTGTTCTGGAGTTTTTTGGTTCTTATCTTCCTTGACCAAATGAGGACATTTGAATTTTGAGTTTTTGGAAATAGATCTTGAATGTCTGCATGCTAATAAAAGTTTTGTTATTAGTATGGAGCAAATCCAGTATCACTTTCATGCAAAATAAGTTTGGGTTGAACTGATGGACAACTGTCATCATCCAATCAGTGATGTCCCTACATTAAACGGTTTGTTATCGTGTTTCATTTCTCTCATTTCACTTAGATTTTTGGATATTACTTTTGCTTTGCAAAGCATTTTATTTTTAATTTGTTTCTTTATTTTGGAATTTTATTTTGACTTTTAAAATGTAATGGGGTTTTTATTTTTATTTTAATTATTGTTATGATATTTAATACGTTTTTGCGTTTTACTTTAGCATTCCTTCTTGTAAGTTACCCTGCAACGTTCATTTGAACTTTTGTCTGAAAATGTTGGGACTGGCATGCACCGCTCTGGTTTCACCACACATGCTGGCGTTTAATGGACCTCCGTAAATGTGGGTCACATTCACAAAAAACAAGGCAGCAACTTGAGCTGCTGACAGAGGCCATTAAATATATGGTAGTTTTCCCCTGGAGACTTGGCTTCATTAGGAAACAGCCATCGCACCCCCTGTGGAAGAGTTCATCACTCATTGATTTGAGCTCAATATACAACAAAAAGACAAATGTACTCCTCTGAGACATCCATGTTGCTCAAACAGTGATAGAAAACACAATCTGTTCAGTTCAGCTTCAGCTAATTTGTTCAATATTATTATGACTGATGGAACAAAGTTTCTTCAAACTGTTCTGATGAATTTGAAGCTTCTTGTTTGAAAAGTTTCAGTGTAAAAGCTTTTGCAAAGATTAGATCATGGCATGAATCGACTTTCTTTCCACCTCTCAATTCTTGTTTGTCCTCAGCACTTTATGGAATTGTTGAAGAGAAGCTGAAAGGTCTTTACTGACAGCAGGTGAAACTCTGGACTTCAATCAAAAAGGCTAAATTCAAAAAGCAGAACTTTATATTTCCTCAATTTAAAAAAACTGAAAAATATGCAATTTGATTATTTTAAAAGTTGAAATAATTATAAAATCTTTCAAGCCATTTATTCAGAGAAACAAAAAAATAAAATATTTTATTGGCTCAAATTAGAAAAACGAAATAAATGTAAAAATTAAAAACAGCTTAAAATTAAGAAGTTAAAACAAATTAATATACAGTTTTTGAATTTCATCGAGGTCCAATGGGACATTAAAGCAAAAAATATACATATATATTACCTGAAATCATATATAGACCAATTATTAACTTGCGTGAACCAGATAGTAACTTGTGTAATACTAGGTTATTTGGCACACAAATTAATATATGTTGTGCATCAGTTACTATCTGGTGCCCATCAGTTACTATCTGGTGCCCTTTAGTCACTATATGGTGCGCATTAGTCACTTTCTGGTGCGCATTAGTTACTATCTGGTGCACATTAGTTACTATCAGGTGC
Organism: Oryzias javanicus; assembly: GCA_003999625.1. Taxonomy (NCBI): domain Eukaryota; kingdom Metazoa; phylum Chordata; class Actinopteri; order Beloniformes; family Adrianichthyidae; genus Oryzias; species Oryzias javanicus. The sequence continues at coordinate 9,700,543 of CM012457.1, read as the reverse complement.
GCATCAGTCACTATATGGTGTGCATTAGTCACTATCTGGTGTGCATCAGTCACTATCTGGTGTGCATCAGTTACTATCTGGTGCCCATCAGTTACTATCTGGTGCCCATCAATCACTTTCTGGTGCGCATCAGTCACTTTTTGGTGCGCATCAATTACTATCTGGTGGCACAAGAAACTAGCTTTTTGTTTTTTACCTTTGTCTATTTAGGGGCTTTGTAAAATTTCATGATTTTGTTTTGTTCTTGGTTCTATTTTTTTTTTTATCAATGGAAGCGTATTGCTTTCATTAACAAAAAAAAGCAACAACAACAAAAACAGGGGATCTTTCTTTAATATTCTTTCTTTTTTTTTTTTCTTTAGGACTTTATTAATCTCCCAAGGGAGAAATTCAGGTGTTCGGCAGCAAGACACACTCAAACACATACAATAAATAGCAATAAAATAAAATAAAATAGAAATAAAAAAATAAAAATAAAAAGCCAGTTTATATCAGGCAGATTTGTTAAACAGCCTGATGGCTGAAGGGACAAATGAGTTTTTGAAGCGCTCAGTCCTGCAGCGCAGTGAAAGGAGCCTGTTACTCCGTGTGCTCCTCTGTGCAGACATTGTGTTATGGAGAGGATGTCTGGGATTGCCCAGGATGCTTCGGCTTAGAGCCTTCATCCTCTTCTGCAGCACAGTTCCTACAGAGTCCACCCTCCTCCCGATCACAGATGCACACCTCTTCATCAGTTTGTCCAGCCGACCGCAGTCCCTTTTGGTCATACAGCCACCCCAGCATGCAACCCCAAAGGAAACAGCGGTTGCCACGACCGATCACTGATAAAGAGGAGCACATGTCGGCAGACACATCAAAAGACCTCAGCCTCCTAGGAAAACAGCCTGCTCTGGTCCTTTCCTATATAGAGCCTGAGCCTGTTCTGTCCAGTCCAGTTTGTGGTCAAGGTGGACTCCCAAGTACTTGTAGGTATTGACCACCTCTGTATGTTGTAGCTCTTTACTTTAGCATTTAAAAAAAAATTAGAATGAAAAAAGTTTTTTTTTTTTACACATGAAAATGTTAGATCATCCTTTTCTTGTTTCTTGTTTATTTTTAGGATGACTCCTGTTGAAAATATGACAGATCTCTCTGTCCTCTCCAGCAGCTTAAGACTCATAATGATGCCAAATGAAACTGTGCCTGATTGCTTCTCTCCAGCCTAATGAGAACAGCAGCAACAGATCAATATATCAATCTGGTGAGGTTAAATCTAATTGGAGACTGTTGTTCATTTGCATCCTCTCTCAGACAGCAGCAGCAGCACCGCTGGCCGCTGAGCTGGTCAGCCAAAGCCAGAGTGCGCTCATGGCAAAAGCAGATAAGACTGACTTTTTTATCGCGTGACGAGAAATCAAACAGGCGTCTGTGTTTACGTGGATCCCTTAAATTACACACTGCCCAGCATAAACAGACTGTGTTTAATTGCTCCGCCAGCTGAAGCCCTCTCAGCTTTTGAGGTTTCATTCGTCATCAGAGAAATACAGATGCTCCAATCCGCTTATCAATGTGTGTCTCTGTGATGTTTCCATGGAAACCGTGTTTACTGCCCCACAGTGTTCTATAAATGGTTCCAAAGTGATAACAGGGCTGGAGTGGGAAAAGCAGCGCAACGATGTGATGAGCAATGACAATGATTGACATTGTGCCCCGTGTACGTTCACACCACAGCATATGCTGCTCAGCTCAAATATTATGGCATCCTTAAATGGAATCTTTCAATGTAAAAAAAATAATAATATTTTCATCCTACTGTTTAATTTCTTTTCATAAAAATAACCAGCAGTTGGGCACATCTGCTAAAAAGGAGAAGTTAGCTGATGGGTGCAATTTAGAAATACAAATTATAAACTGAAAATGAGGTTGGCCTTGCAGCAGACAGAGCTCAGTATGAAGTCCAAACCGGGGAATTAAAAAGGCTAACTAATGTCATTTAGCTCTCCTTCCTCCTGGAATAATTTAAGTTTTTGTCAGCCAGCTTAAGAAAGCTCCTTATTCAGCTTCCTGAATGTTCTCCGTTAGGAGTCTTTCAAAGAAGATTCATTAAATCCCCCAAAAAATGACTTTTAGCTTTCCTCAAAGTTTGTATTTCATGTTTTTTGTGGATTTCTTTAGTGACAATTTTTGAAGACTCAAGGGAGTGCATCTTCAATTCCCAGAAGTGACAGCGCCAGCCCTGTTCCCATGGCGATGATTGGAAATAACTTTGCAGTGAGCTAAAGTTTAACTTCAGTGAAGCCCCTGCATAGCCTGTCCCCGACATTTCCAGACAACATTTCATTTGTTGTGGAAATGTCGCCGCACACAGGGACAGGTGCTGCCTTTTAAATTATCTATGAGTTCAGCTTTATAAAAGGCCGGAAGTAAAACGAAGACGAGGAAGCTGTCGGGTTTTATTATCAGACGATCTTGACAGCTCCTTTTTGTGTCCACCTCCCACTTTGAAGCTAGTTTTCACATCATAGTCCATAAAACTGTCCGAAAAGTCACAAACGACAAGATTAACAAATATAATTCAATGATAATTGGATTCAAACACAATTTATTAAAATTCTTAATTTTATGCTGTTGTAATGTTAATTAAAAACCTCATAGATATATAAAGAACATTTGCTTTTATAATAACATGTTTCCAGCATCTAAATACAGAATATCAGTAACTTTCTTTTTATATATATGGAATAAAATAAAAAATACATTTCTATTTAAAGAACAGTGTTTTTTAAGAGTTGTGGTGTTTGATTTGGAAATAGACGTGACATTGTTAAGGTTTGCTGGAGGCAAAATTCACACAGATTCTATATTTACCTCCAAAATCTTCAGCAGAATCCTCTTCTCACAGAAAGCCTCCTGGACGACTCCAAACGCCACGTTACGAATACCAACCAGAAACGGTGCACTTCACATAAAAGGAGGAGACTTTTTTTTTTTTAAAGTGTGTGGACTGAGTTCTTAAAAATTCTGCACGGCCCAGTTCGATTTTGAGTGCTGAGAGTTCATTTAGAAATGTGAAACTTGGAGTTTTATGCCCTTCAGCTAAAATCCAAGGTTTTGGTTCCAGCTCTGTATTTAGACTGCAGAGTATGGAAAAAAAAAGTGCTGCAAAAAAGATGAAAAGATGCAAATGAGTCTAAAATAAATTCACTTTTCTGAGTAAAGTCATGGACTGAAGGTGCATGTGAAATATAAATGTAAATGTGCTGTAGTATTACCACAAAGAACAAAAATAAAAATCGTATTGCCAATTAAAATCCTTATGTGACTCAAGTCCACATTTAAGAAAAAAAAATATTGTTTTAATCCAAATGGAAAGGGTTTTTTGTTTATATTAACTGCTGTGTTGGACTGATTCTAAACAAAGTGGGCGGAGTCATAAGCATTGCAAGAAAAGGAGAAAAGTTTGGGGTGTCATCAGCTATCAGAGTGAGAATTATTGAGGCTCCAGAGACTCCAAGAAATTTTTTTTTTAAAATGATAATCTACACAAGAAATTCAAAATTAAGGGTGGAAACAAAAAACAGATGCTTTTTGTGAGATCGTTCCATTTTTTTTGTGTTTTTGGACTTACACTTCTTTGTTGATTTTTCTTGCATCATGCATTTAATGAAGTTTTGCTTGCTGAGCCTGAAAATGGTTGTAGAAGCTTGTGTAATTACAAATGAATTTAAGCGTTCTGAATGTGGAAGCCCAAAATGTGCATTAATATGGAAGTTTTTAGTTCCATTAACTCTTTTTTTAAAGACTTTTTGTTGGAATTGGTTGCTTAAACACACGTTACTGAGGGTGTCAGGCTAAATAGATGCCAGGCATTTGACACGTGTACAGTTTTGAACAGGGGTTTCACACTAGAAAATCAAGGAGGGGCTTCATCGTCTTATTTTTCTACTGTTTACTGGCTCACGTCCGCCATCTACAGGTGAAAGTGGCTTGGTGTGAAATGTCAAAGTCAAATCTCTTAAATCTTGCTCCAGGTTTTTAATTCACAGCTCTATTCTGATATAAAAAAATACTTGGTATCATATAATTACAGTACAAACTGTTTATTTATTTGCCCTCCTTGATCAATTTTCACTTTCGTGAATTAAAAGGGACGACATCCATGTGTCACTACTAAATCCGAGTCCCTGATTGGTCAAAGTTCATCCTGATTTTTAATAGAGGTGAAGTCTATTAAGTCTATTAGTTTACAAAAATATCTTCCTTTGATAAATCCAGTTTGATCAGGGTGAACTATCTTCTCCTGGCAAGTGCTTTACATTTGATTTTTGGGTCTGAATTGATTAGAGAGATGGGACATCGGTAAGCTAGATGGGATCTTTCTCTGGTTCTAAGAGAAGAATAATTTTGTCTGAATTCATATTGGCTGGTAATTAGTCGCAATCTTTGATAAATATAACTATTTTATAAAAAAACTTTTGCTAAGAGGTTTAAAATTCTTTGTAAAACTCTCCAGGGAAGCAGTCCTGATTTAACTTGAAACGTGCGTTTTTTTTTACAAAGAGCCCTAAAACAGTTGTAGAAAAGCAAAGTAAGAAGCCCAAAAAGGCACATTTGTGTGCATTTATGCTTACATAGACTTTTCATTGGAATTGGCCACATTAATGCTCTCTGTTGAGGAAATGATTGCCAAATATGCTAAATAAAACTAGTTATCCCTGCCCTTAGACCCTCCATCCCGGTAAGGAAAAACTCCTAAAAAAAAAACGGATTCAGGAAAAAAAGAAGAAACCTGAAATGAAGGAAGAGAACCTCTCCCGGGACGGACAGACGATTTACCAGGACTATTAAAGAAGAATTTGCTTATCTAACTCTGCAACTATGTATTTAAATAGAGTTCATCCAGATAGGACTGGGGGACAGGTGGGGACGAGGTCTGGAGCCAAGAAGAGCCAGAGGCGTGGTCCACGGCCAAGAACAGGAGCAAGGACGATCCACCTGGAATCTAAAATCTCTCCTAAGAAAAAGGGAAAGAGGAACAACCCGCTGCACAAAACAGAAGCAAAGACAACTAAATAAAATAAAAAATAAATGTAGATTTTTGAACTTGCGACGCCATACAAATGTCGCTACCAAATCTGAGCTCTGATTGGTCAAAGTTCAACCTGGTTTAAGTTGCAATGTGCATTCAAGTGATCCCGAGAATTTTGAAAGCTTAAGTCAGAAACACGTCTTGACGTGGACTTTCTGTTGGAAACGACCGCTTTAACGCTTGTTACTGAGGCTGGAGTGAACACAGCCGTAAAAGCGGCCGTGAATGCAAAATTCAGATCTGCACTTTCAGCCAGGAACCCAAAAATACAGAGAATGGATGTTGTTATTCAGGACCGCCAGTGATCTCACCACCTCTGCTTCTTCCATCCATCCGATGTTTGTCTCTGCATCTTCCTGTCAGGGTCATGAGTGGGGGGGCAACAGCATGTCCCGGCTGTCACTGCCAGAGAGGTGTGGTGCACGGTGAGGGCCACGCAGCCTTCCATGCATACCTACATCTACAATCAATAAGAAAAAAAACTCAAGTCCCCCGAGTCAGACACTCTTTAGTTTAAATGCGCAGCGAGACAGAAACAGCAAAGACATCTCTCCCCTGCTCACTTCAATACGACTGGATTCATTTTGAGCACGTCACCTTTAATATCCCCCCTTCATGCGAGGGCCTGCACGCCTGTCGCTTTTATGAAGCCAAGTTTAAGCAATAAGTGCCACATACATAGCTTCGCAGCAGACGTCCTCTGTGTGACATGAATCCCAATGTCCACCTGTTTGACAGCCGGTTGAGAGATTGCAAGCAGCAACTTTTGTAAAAAAAATAATAAAAGTGTGTTGGAAAGATTTCTGAAAAAAGAAAAAAACAGATCACCGATCTGTTGGATAATTGAGCCAAAATATTAATCGGCGCTCCAGTAAAAGTAAAAGTAAAAGCTGGAAATAGATCAATTGTGAGGCGGCGTCAACGTGGAGCAGACGTCTGATGTGGGAATGCATGCTCTCAGTGCACAAACTCAAGGGAGACATCCACACGATGGAGCTGCTGTCGCTTGAAGAGTAATTGCTTAACAAAGTGGGGAGAGTTGTCAGCGTTTACGATGATGTACAGTACATTTCCTGTAAAAGCGTTGGGGCATTTTCTTTTTTAGTTGCTGGCTGATCACATGGAGACGGAGCGGCTGTGGAGGATGGATGAGAGGTCTAGACGGAGGATCAGGGGGTTTTCGGTGTTCAGTGAGGGGGAAAGGCTCTGTGGCTGTCAGAGTGCTCCCACTGATAAGGAAACGGCGTGATTGACAGATGAGTCACAGAGAAGGCCGCTGCTGCTCTCTTACATTTAGCCTGAGGGAGAAGACAACCTGGAGGGACTAACATCCTCACGTCGTTTTTTACTCCATATTTAGCGCTTCACGGTGCAATCGAAGGGAGTTTATCACCCCCCTTGTATTGGAACCTCAAAATAGCTTCAATTTGCTGTGACAGAGAGCTTATGATAATTGTGTTGAGTCGTTTGGCACCACACAATTGCCAAATCCTTCTTTCTGTTCACAAATACTCTCATTAAATCCGCTGCTTTCTTCAGGCGGCACGCTGCCATCAAAAATAGCTTCTGCCGCGCGTTACCACTACACGGCCCGGATTTAGCCAACCCCGCCATGGGGTGCAGGTAGAAGTTTCTGACTCATAAAAGATTTGAAAATTTGACGGACAGGTTGGACCAGTAGTGAGTGTGTGTTTTGTTAATCCACCTTATAGAAAATGGAAATCTTCACAAAAATATTCTTTAATTTTGATTGAAAACTCATATTTCAGGGCCTGAAATCAATTTTAAAAAATGTACTAATCAATTACAAATCTGGGAAAAGATAATTGTGATTAATCGTAATTAATCGCAATTTTGTGATTAATCAAATTATCTTTTGCAATTAATCGCAAAAAAAAGTGTTCATTTTTTTTGTTTCAGTATTTGGCGACCACGTATTATCTACAATTAATCACAAAACAAAAACACACAAGAAACTGTATATTTAGAACTTTTATTTTACTTTTTTTTATTGTGGTTTTGTTTTCATTTTAGTGAGAAATGCAAAAATGGGTTCATAAAATGCAAACTTAAAGAAATGTTGCATCCATTCTATGTTGGAATGATTGAACAATTTATTGGAAAACTCAAAAAATTCATAAAAAACAACAAATCTTCAAGCAAATGCAAAATAACTTCCTGCACCTAGACAAACGTCAGTTTATTGATTATGTACCATTTACGCAGAGATGCCAGAACTGCAGGGAAAATAAAGGAATATAAGCATGATTTATTTCTATTTGGTGGGCTATAATAAATAGTTCAAAGGGTCACAAATGGACCCCTTGCCGTAGTTTTCCCATCCCTGCTTTAGGGTGTATTCAGACTGGACACATTTAGCTCACTTAAAATGAACCAGATAATCCGGAACAAATGTTCAGTGTGAATACACCCAAGTGGACCCTGGTCTGGGACCAGGAACTGCTCTTAAACCCATCTTTTGAGGCGCTCTCTGTTTATTTCCAGTTAGACTCAGCTCCAGTTCGCTCTGAGTTTCTTCAGCCTGAAAAGACTCTGTGCTCAGAGTGGAACAACTGGATCAAAGCGGCCACAAAAGCCAAAATTACAGGATTTAAACAAAGTAACGGAGCAATGATGAGACAAAGCAGCTCATTGAAATGTGACGGATGAATGCAGGCTCATTAAATACATTTTACCATGAGACACATCACTTCTCACTCTGTTTTCTCGACAATCTATACGTCAGAAAGACCTATCAGTGAACCTTCCATAAGTAACCATCTTCCAGTATGCCTCAAATGTACCAAGTAAAAGTGACGTACCTAACCTTGATAAAGACATTCAAAATATAAAGTTTATCCCAACACGGATTGCAATTATTCGTTTCTTTGCCCCACCCTCATAATTCCTGGCCAATGACAGAAGAGATTTTTAGTCACATGCTTTTATTTACAACCTTTGCTTAGAATCAGAAATGTTCGGTTGAAAAGCGATCTGAATACAGACCCAACACAAGATTCAGGACTACATTACACCGGGTCGGTCTGGACCAACAAACTTTTCCTGTCTGAATACACCTTAATAACACTTAGGTTATTGTTTCAATCCAATTCTTGAGATAATATATTGTTAGGTTACTTTTTGGAGCAATATTGTTTTTTTTTATAGAGGTTAAATTTAACCAAATTCATGTTTTTTTTTTTTTTTTTTGTGAGTTAAATAACTCAGAAAATAGTAAGTCCCTTTTTATCTTGGAGTTGGGTTAAAAACAACCAAGCTTGCAATATTTTTTATCTAGAGTTTCTTTAGAAAACTGTTCAATTATTATATCAGTTCATCTATTTATCTTTTCATTTGAGCTATTTGAAAGTGTCCTGATCTTATTATCTGCATTTACTTGGGTCAGGCACAGGCAGGACACTAGTTTGCATTTATTTTATGTCTGTAAACGTATCCATCCATCCATTTTTTAGGGTTTTTACCTTTCTTAATTTTTATTTCTTTAGTTAATTTTGAATTTAGGGGGCCGTCGCTGCATTTTAGGGCCTTCCACCTCCCCTCTGTCCATGCCTATATCCAGACTTGCCTCCAGCTATCCCTGGCAGGCCCGAAACCAGCTCCACATGTTGAATCATGGAGCAAAAAAAAGTCATTAGGCAGGATAAAGACCCAGGGAATCGATGGAGCTACGGATACACAGCGGCTCTCGATCGCCTCCGGCCCGGTGCACACGAGCTCCCGTGTGGTGAAGCCGATTTGTTGCTTCCAGGTGAGCTCTCCAGTCAGTCCACAAGCCATCGGATCCCGACGGGGATCAGTGGCAACCACCTGGCGGCAGAGCCCCTCGCTTTAACCTGCTTCCCACAGCCAAAACAAGACTCTTTTGATTTCATTTCTGAGCTATAAATTGAGCTGCAAATCCTTTCAGATGACATAATAAACCAGATCATATAAATCCCATAATTTGCAGCTCACAATCAGGCAGCACAGATCTCTGTCGTGTGTGGGCAGCTGTGAAATGGCCCGCTGACCCGCCTTCAGGCTGTCATTTTAATAGCTTTGTGGAAAGGGACAGGCACTTGTTGTCAAAAGGATTGTTATGTTTTTTTTTTATCTCTCTGCTCAAAGTGAGAGGGGGTGCAGGGGGGGGGGACCTCCATCTCTCCCCTCATTACCGTGAAGGTTTGACCTTTTCTACTATAATTATGTGACCCCCCCCTCCTGATCTAAAGTTCTAACTACATCTTGCAAATTGTCATTATGCAGAAATGCCAACTGCAGGGATGAGAAATAATGGATTTGAGCCACTTTCAGATCTTAGCAGTTGTATTAATTAAAGAAGAGAGCCGCTCTTAAAAAAAAGTCTTCAGTAAGAAAAAAAAAGATGTGCTGCTCTCTGTTTTTGTCAGACAAAGAAAAATGTTTTAAAGCAAAAAAATCTGATGAATAATAAACAGAGACATGAACAATTTATGCTTGTAGGAAAAAAAACAAAACAAAACATGCATTTAGCTTCTGTTGGTGAGGTTAAATCCCCTTAGAGTGGGTCTTAGGTGGCATTCCTGAGCAGCAGATCCAATGTGGCACCTGTCATTGGACAAAACAATAATGAGAAGGAGGAGGAGGACTGTTATAACGGTGAAGCATGTGATGCGGTTGGGCTGAATGAATGAAACTGTAAGTTTATCTGCCTCCTCCTCTGCACAGACAAGCTTGTTCATGTGAGATGAGTCACTCATGCTTGTGGTCCATGAACCCACCCACACTGTCAAACTATCAGCTCCCCGTGCAACCTCTCTACCAAGACCGAGGGATCCTTCAAACGGAATAAATGAATTAGTGTGCATGGTGGCCCAGTAAACCTCAGAGACTTCACCCTGCAGTTTATATTCCTTTCCTTCTGCGTCTGCCAGCCGGCTCTCCCCCGGTCTCACATGCTTTTGGAGGCCAACCTTTCAGCATCTCCGGCGAAGTGCCTCGGAAATCTGTTTCCAGGGCAACCAGGGTACCAAATACTCTCCCAGCGGCGACTTGCTGGTGCGTCCTTTGTTTACACTTTTCATATCCATGACGACTTACATTTGCAGTGAGCTGATATTCCAAACCCTCAAGGACAGAATCATTCAATCTTGTGATTTGACAGCATCTAAATGTAAATTCCAGCTGACATACATCCTGTTCCTTTTTTCCTAAAATCATTGTGAATCAATTCACCTGAAACTGCTTAAAACCTGGAGAAAAACCAAAAAGCTGTGAATCCTGATGCGCATCTGCGCGCGCTGGGAGTTTCCCTGTTGCGCGCCCTCGTGAGACAACATTCAAATTTGACAAGCTGATGTAATAGAACCTGGAGGCAACGTTTGAATACCCTCCTAGTGATTACATTTTTCATTTATTCAAACCCATCACACGTCCTCCACCTTTTTTTTAAAAAAACGCCTTGCGCTTGCGCGTAACGGAACCGGGAGCTGTCCTGGTGCTGAACTGAGAGGAGAAAAAAGGCGTTCCTGTTCCATTCCTTGACGGCTCCCCACCTGAACAGAGATTTCTCTCTCCCCCTCGCCCAAGGATGTGGTTCTTCTAACAGAATACGACGCCAGATGAGAGCAACCAGCCGACGCGCCCGGGAGTTGCGTCTCCTCCGCGCGTGAACGGTGGACTCATGTTTCTTCGCACCTCCGCCACGCGCTTCGGGCAGTCAGAGTTTCATGAAAGTAAACTATGATCAGTGGCTGCGTCGAGGAATGTCTCCTGTATTTTTGTGTGACACAAGGCAGCCGAAACAACGTGGCCAGGAAGGAAGCGGCGCCCCTGTTTGGATTATGTGCTTGACTAATGTAAACATATGGGAGAAATAGAAAAGTGAGCAGATGGGGAAACCATCGGGAATGAATCACTCCTTCGTTAAGGTTTTGGCAGCTTTATTTACCTACTTGATGGAGACAAGAAACTGCGGGTAAGCTCATATATTTACAAATCCTTGATTTCATTTAAACCTTTTCCAAGAAAAAAAACCTTTAATTTTGATCAAATTGTTCAATAGAAGTTCAGACAAATGGTAAAAGTTATCCCTTAATTTCATTATTCTTTCCTTAAATGATCCATTTTCAATGAGATGTTGTGCGTAAAACTGGTAAATATTGTTGGAAAATTCCATCCCGGTGACATTTGTCGTCTTTTTTGACAAAACGAACCTGTAGCTGCATGCGCACGCAATGCTAGTCATCTTTATTCTCTTTAGAATGAACCCTATTTCTCTGATTCCACCTCCAAAATGAACAAAACTCTTTATTTTTGGTGTTAGAGGTAAATTATAGCCAAAATAATCTACCCCGGAAACGCTTTTTCGTGCGCTTTAACGCGTTTCTCGGCTCTCCCGTGCGCACCCATCCCTCCCAGGCAGCTGTTAGGCAAGAGATATGGTTCATCTTCTAGCTTCTGAGCTGTTTCTCTCCTCCTCTTCCTCTTCCTCCTGTCGTTCATGCGTTTTTTCCAGACTTGCGAATGCAAAGGAGCACGATTCCAGATCATCCTCCAACATGTCTCCATCAGACTTTCTGGACTCGCTCATGGGTCGCACGTCCGGCTATGACGCACGAATAAGACCCAATTTTAAAGGTTTGTCTGCTACGTTCTTGGTGGAAAACGCACACACTTCACTTCCCACTTGTTAAGCATATATAGGCACAAAGCTGGCACTGTAAGTGTGAACACATTTATTTTTAAGTCTGTGAGGGAAGAACAATTAGTGCTCTCACTTTACAGAAGTTTAACATCAGAAATCCTCTCCTAATCTGTTTTCAGATTGTTGGAGATGGATGAGTTACAGTTTAAAAATAGAAAGAAAACACACAGCTTGTAAATAAAACTGCCACACTCTAAAAAGGCTGGTTCTGACAGCAGGGAGAACCCCCATGACATCCCACATTATGGATGGAGCCCTGGTGGGAAGGCTGCAGTCCCTCTGTTGTTGTTACTGACATGCAGAGGACACACGCAGCCTCTTAAAGTGTGAAGAGGCTGGAGATCTTTCTCACTCCAGACTGGGTCAGGTAGGGTGGGATTTGGGGACTCCAGCTGGGAAAACAACCTGAGTATATGGGATTAAAAAAAAATAAAAATGGATCTTTTCCATCCATTTGGTTAAGGTGGACGTGAGATGAAAGGATAAAACACTCCTGGATGTTTGTGGTTGAATCTGAACTCTTGAACACACAGAAAACAAACAGATCCTGCTGGAGCGGCTGCGGTGTAAACAGATGGTTTTGGGTTGGGAACCTGCGAGTCAATCTTTGAAGAGTTTTGAACGCTGCTTTTGAAGTCTGACCCAGATTTTCTTGCTGAGTTTGTTGTGAGAAGGAGCTGCCTTCCTCCTTTGCTTCTGCTGTTAAAATGTTGCAACCTGACAACAAACTCAAGCAAATATTAATACTGAGAGTCATGCAATATTGATGAGAGAAACACAGGGGGAAGGGCACCGGGAAGGACTTACAACTCCACATCTGTGCTGGAGGGGAAGAAAAAAAAATTACTGTGACTGTATGAGGAAAGTGGAGCCACGCACTGAGATAAAAGTCCAGAGCGTTCTGTGGTGGAAAATTATTTATTATGGCATGTTAGGCACTTTTAACTGTGCTGGAAAGGAAAAGGTTTTGACTTGATTGGTATTTCACAAACCAACTTGTAAGAATTGCTAATTTTTTCAAGCATGAACTGAAGAAAATGATGAAAACAGTCCTTTACTTTGAGCAAAAGAGTGAAAAATTGATGGTTTCTTGAGGCAAAATGAGTACCGTATTTTCTGGAGTATAAGTCACAAGAACCAAAAAATGGTAGAACCTCGGAGCGAAATAACAAAGTGATGTAAACTTTTGCTCCAGGCTTTTTCTTTCACAGCTTTATTCCGATATATAAAAAACTTGATGTTACATCATTACGGCCGGGCAGAAAAAGGAAATTATTAATTTCTAATTTGTGATCATGTTAACAACAGCTGGCACTGTTTTGAAAAGGACGCTACAAACACTTGAGTTCTAAATCCGAATCCCTGTTAAGCGTTTTTGTCATTTATCTGTCAATAAGTTTAACTTTCAGCGATTAATGAACGCCTGTTTTGTTCGTTGAGCCTGGAACGGGACTGGGACCGTATGTAACTTGCATAGTGACCCCTAAACGTGAGAGTTCTGGACATAGAGGCCCAAAACTAGGGTTTACATGGACTTTTCATAGGAAATGGGCACTTGAACGTTCAATAACATTTTCTGCGCGGTTTTATTAACGCACATTCATCAACAGAGGGAGGGAGGGGCTTCCTCGTTTTTACTGTTTATCAGCGCGTGTCTGCCACCTACAATTGACAGAGACTCACAGCAAAAAAGGTTAAAGTGCGCAAATCCTGCAAATCTTGCTCTAGTTAGTCTAATAGTTGCCACAAGCTATTAGAGAAGTCACACTTTTGGAGAGTTTTAAAGCTCAACTGTTCCTCCACTATCGCGCTATTGTATCTGCCTAGCTGCTTTTTATCATGTAAATTTTAATTCATTTTTAAATACTGTAGGTTTTTACTTATTTATTTTTTAAATTGTTTTTATGATTCTTATGTATGGTATTTTCTTGTGGACAGCACTTTGGGCCTCCTTGGCTGGTGGTGAAAGGTGCTTTATAAATGAATAAATGAAATGAAAAATGAAATGAGGTGTCGTATATCCAACCAGACACAAACTACAGTGGTTGGTAGGCTACTTCAGTGTTTTGAAGCAGACGCTACAAACATGTGACTACCAAAATGGACAACACAGGTGTTAACGTCACCCATAGGAAATGTATTACCATTGGTCAGAGCCGTCTCCGTCATTTCCTGATATACGTCTACCGTCATATTGTAAACGGTTGCAGCTCGCCGACAGCAATTAGCCTGAGTTGGTCTGAGTCACGTTTTTAGAGGAATTGTCACCAATCACGAGTGAACTTGTTCCCGCTTGTTCCGACAGTTTGAAGTGGAGCCAATGGGCACCATATGCTTTTACTGAGGCATCAGATTGGTCAGTTTATAAATTGAATCATTTTTGATAAAGAAAAACTATCTTAAAAAAAAATAGGATAAGAAATAATGTACTTAGAAGAAAGCAAGTGCAGGAGGTGCAAGTTTTTAGCCTCACTGCTATTTAAAAGCATTGACTGGATCTCTAATAAAGTTTGGAAACCACAAATGATGCTGAGAGATCAGATTTATGTCATTTTAAAGAGATCTACAAAAGACACGTCTGGGTTCAATTTTTTATTTTTTTTTACGGTAATCTTTACCTTCCACTGAATGATGGCGTTTTCAGCTGTGTCTCGGTTTGATGACTCACTGTCCCGCTTTAGTCAGAAGACGGAAAAAATAAAAACAAAAATCATAAAATTTTGATACAAATGAGAAAAGTATCATAAAGTTCAGGAGGAAAAACAATCAGATTCTCCTCCATGTTTGGGATTTCTTCATCTGCGTTTCTGTCAGTAGCAAATACTGATACAGACACCTACAGCTCCCTCTAGTGGTTGATAGTGTGAAACAATTGAGAAACAGCAACAGGTTGTTAGTGGAAAAATTACAAATGTATGAGCCAATTTTTTTAACATATACAAGTCTCACCCCTGACCAACTACGCAAAAAAAAGTGTGGCTTATACTCCGAAAATACTGATATTTCATGATAATAATTGTCCGACTTTTTCTAACCAAGTACATGAATAATATGTTACCTTGTTTGGTTGCATGCCTTTGATTGTGTGTGCATGTTTCTTCAACCTTCCTATTAAACAGCAAGACAACTGTGAAGGAGGACGGCAGGCGTCATTACAAAACCCCCACCCCGACAATCATGAAATCACCTTCACTTCATCCAGAATGAAGGAAAACTTTGCAAACATTGTCACCATTTAACCAACACTCGCTGCTCGCTGTATTGACGCATCTTTGAATACACGTTGAAGCAGCTTTTTTATTTAGTTTTATTTTTATTTCCCGGCTGCCCCCAATTTTCCCCAACCCCTCCCCCCTCCATGTCTATTCCAGCTATCCTCGCTGATACATCTGGCTTAAGGCTTTCTCCTGTCATGTCACTTTCATTCCATTTCACAGGTCCCCCCGTAAACGTTACATGCAATATTTTTATCAACAGTTTCGGCTCTGTCACAGAGACCACCATGGTGAGTTGTTTTGGCATTTTGCTTGATTTCTGCACTGTACGATGTGTCAATGTATTATCTATCCCTCAACCTGCAGGTCCACCCGTTAATGTTACCTGCAACATATTTATCAACAGCTTTGGTTCAATAGCAGAAACTACAATGGTGAGTGGAGTGTCGTGAAGTCCTGAGCCTTTTCTCTGGAGCTGTTTTCAATCCGTTTTTATTTAATCCATTTTTTTTTCCTTTTTTTACTTTTCACCCCATGATAAATTTGACCGACTTTCCAACTTATTTTGTCCTCTATTTGTTTGATAATTCGACAAATCCAAACAAATAATTTAATGTTTAAGTGATGGTGGGGGGGGCTTTTCAACATGTGTGAATTATGGAGGCGTCAAGCTGCCAAAACATAAAACCGAAGGAGGCTGAATTAAAACTAATCAGGATAAATAAGGAGTTATAATAACTGCATGGCAGATAGATGGGAGATGCTTTATTTCTAGACTGCCAGGGGAATTAAACAGTTTTGGTGCGAATAGTCGGAGCCGCCGATATGCCGATGAGACGTCAAACAACACTCAGGCTTCTCATCATCATCGTGACACATCAATTAAGCCACGCAATTGAGCTTTTTGACACACAGTTTAAGCGGCTAACAGTGGATTAAGACATTCTCTCATCAGGCACGTCTAATTAATCCGTCACTTCTTTTTTTTTTCACTTCATTTAACAGCTCTTGTGGAATTCAGAACTGAAAAAAAAACCCATAAAGTTTGGCAAAAGCATGCAGGTGGAAGCATGGCGGGAATCATTTCCACTCATCATTCATTTTCTTCTGGTAGCAACTAATGCAACACAGTTTAGTGTCAAAAATAATGTTAATTATGTTTTGTGTTAGACCAAGTATTGCTACTTAAGAGATAAAAGTGGCT
Source organism: Oryzias javanicus (assembly GCA_003999625.1). Classification (NCBI taxonomy): domain Eukaryota; kingdom Metazoa; phylum Chordata; class Actinopteri; order Beloniformes; family Adrianichthyidae; genus Oryzias; species Oryzias javanicus. The sequence goes on along the minus strand of CM012457.1, from coordinate 9,684,371 downwards.
TTCAGATTATATTTTATTAAATTAATCACACAAATATATTATTTTTAGTTATTTCTGAACCTCTTTGACTAATTTTCTTACTTAGAAGAGGATGTTTAAACGAGCTGTATGCATGCGGTTGACTCCATGTCTTCAGCACACGTTCTGACACAGCTGAAGCCTCGGCGAAAACAAAATATGCAAAGCCGCTTTGGTTCTCCGCAGGATTACAGAGTGAACATCTTCCTGCGGCAGAAGTGGAATGACCCTCGGCTGGCGTACAGTAAATACCCGGATTCCTCCCTGGACCTGGACCCGTCCATGCTGGACTCCATTTGGAAGCCCGACCTCTTCTTTGCCAATGAGAAGGGAGCCAATTTCCATGATGTCACCACAGACAACAAGCTGCTGCGCATCTTCAAGGATGGGACTGTGCTCTACAGCATCAGGTGACGCCCTGCTGTGAGGGTTAATCTGTCGTTTGGAGCATGAAGGCATTCTTCTTTTGAGGTTCTGGGCATTGACGTGGTTTTGGTACAGTGGACAATAAATATGAGGCAACATAAATTTAAAATACAGAATGTTAAAAGTAGCTCCACTTTTACCAGGGAACATTAAGAGCTGTTAGAAAAAGATGTTAGAATTTTGTCATCCACCATATAAGTTATTATAAGCAGAACTGTAAATAAATGATCTATTTCCAAACCTTATATAAGGCCCACAGAGCTGTAAGGTCCAGTAAATGAGACATAAGAATCAGGGATGAGTTCACCAGTCAGACTTTATGAAATGCTTTCATAGTGACTCTAGAACTACACATTAGATGCATCAGAGTATTTACAAAACCTGGAACTCCCAACCTTGTTTACAACCCATAAACAAAAACAGCAGTTGCATTTCCATTACACTGATGTACAAAACTTTATAAAAATTCTAGAAATGTTAAAAAAAACTCTATTTTGCAATCACACTGTTTCCATGAAATCCTTAATTTTTTGCAAATATACAAATTTACACGTTAAGTCATTCAAATAACACAGTGACAGATGTTAACAATACTATTTACTGCCATGACACTAGCACTCATCATCATCTATGAAAACCCTTATTCAGGTCATGGAGCGGCTACATGCTCTCTGGTTGTTGGTTACGTTACTCATTTAATTAAAAAAGTGTTTCCCTTGAGATTTTGAAAAATATTTCAATAAGCAAAGGAAAAACACAGCAAAAAAAAAAATCCATAGATACATACATTTTTTTTAAAGTCCTGCTCCGTGTTTTTTTTTTTTTTTTGTTAGTAAAATTTTTCCTAATGATCTTTTGATTATGATTACGTTTTTAGCCAAAATAAAAATAAAACATTGCCTTTTTTAAGACATGTTTTATGCGCAGTGGCAGTGGCTCATAAACAATTCTGGGTTAAGGGCGGGACTGTTAACACAGAGCAACCCCTCCCCTCCCCTCCCCGTCGCTGAGAGTTTTGATTGTTAGCTCACTTATAGCCTCAAGCTAACATTAGCGGTGCAAAAATAACGACGAGCAATATTGGATCAATCCAGTCGTACTGTTTTGAGCCAGAATCGCAGTTTGCTACAGTATGAATGCACCGCATACCTAAGCGTGAGCGGGTGCACACAGGGGGAGGAGACTTTTCCATGCCCATTTTAGTAGCTGCGTCATTAGTCTGAGCATTTTCAAGAATCAGGTTTTATGATCTAAAGTGATTAAGAAATACTCAAAAAAACACACTTTTATCGTAATATTTTTATATAGGTCCTAAATGATAAGAAAAATGCTAAGAACATGATAAAACACAAAAAAGACGATTTTCATTGGAGTGGGTCTTTAAAGTCCCACTCCAAATATCTTCTACGCAATTGTTTTTTCTTTTTTTTTTTGCCAATTTTAGCCATAACAAAAAATCATTTATCATTTCATGGAACATAGTTTCTGGAGAGCAGCAGATAATTAGAGATTCACCTCTGCTGGTCTTAAATACAGAAGGAGTTTATACAAATATACACCTTATATATACACACTAGAAGATTCATAACCCCCATTGTAACAGTAAAATCGCAAGAGACACGGTTCAAAAAAAGAGAAAAAGAACTCTGCCTCTGAAATGTGGACGAGGAACAACTCCACCACCCATTCCCTTCTCTGTTGCTAAAAGCACCCTGTTTACACTCTCTCCCACTAGCTTACAGCCCCTCTCACCTCCAGCCAAAGATTACTGATGCAAAAAATATAGTGAGCAACATTGGAACTATCTAGCCTTACAGATTTGAGCCAGACGCCAGCTCAGACAAGAAAAACCAGACATACATGGATCTACTGGTCTGCAGGGGGATGCATACGAATGAAACAGAGCAAAGAGCTTGTGCCTCATCCAGCTTTATGATCTTTTTCAAACAGCATTTTGTCGTCTGCTTCATATTCACAAAAATTTGAACAAAGAAAAACTAAAAAATGCAATATTAAGATTAATTTTCTTAATAAATGTTCTCCATCATCAGATGGAAAGAACACAATAAAAACACCAAAAACACTATTTCATTTGTTAGTTAAAATCCTTTTTGGGTGTATCCGCCGTGCTGAATATAAATGATTAACTGGAGGAGAGCCGAGGAGAAGCATAAAGCTTTGATGCAAAGGTTTCTCAAGGTGGCCTTCACTCATTTCTTTCCTTGCATTCAAACATCAAAGAGTCCAAAGCCTGGAGTTTCAAATTGATTTTATCTGTTACAATCACTCTTTTGAGAAAGCATAATGCGCTGAACATCAGTGGACTCTAAAATGAGATATGTTTTTTTTTTTTTTTTAATGATAAAGGAACAGATTTAAAAGGAGAAACTAATCTCAGGGACTTTGGTTGAAAATCCAAAAGCAAAGAGAAAAGGGAGTATTTTCTGTCATAGCCTCTCTAAATACTGAATACTGAAGAGTTGAAGTTGGACATTCTTACGTTCAGAACAAGGTAGTGTTTCACACACCTGCCAGGCCTTCATTACAGAAAGATTCGGCTTAGAAAGCGGCTTGTCTTTCAGTTCAATGCATCTCATGTGGGACGGAGCCTTCAATTCTCTCTGCAATGATGTGATACGACAAAGATCAATTTTAGGTCCGTGTGGGGAGCAGCTGATGGTGCACAGGTGTGCAGGTAGAAATGAAAAGTGGTTAACCGCGCTCTCCCTCCTTGAGAGAAAGGACGGAGTGGGCAGGCTGCTTGGCCCCCACCCCCAAAACTACATCACTGAGACTATAAGCTGCGGTGATGAAGGTTTGATGGGAACCAACCTGCATGAGATGCAGCAGGAGGCAGAAAAGATATTACATAAAAAATGTAATTCAATTCTCAAATCAGATTTTTTTTTCTTTTTGTGACTCAAGTTCCATGCGTAATAAATCAATTTCCTGTAAAAACTCACTTGATATTGTCTCACATCACAGGTTGACTCTCATTCTGTCATGCCCGATGGATTTGAAGAACTTTCCGATGGATGTTCAAACTTGCACGATGCAGCTGGAAAGTTGTAAGCAAAGATTTACTACAGATAGTAGGGCTGGGTTTAAGAAAATTGATTTGAATCAATTTAAGCTTAATAGATCGATAATCGATTCATAAATTATTTAAATCGATTTAGCACAAAAACTAAAGTCCGCTAGCTTGATGCTAATGTATAATGGGATTTCCCATACGACGGCTAATGCTAACGCTCGATCGACCTAAATGAACATCTTTATTACTCACAGGCATGAATTTTACAAAGAAAATATTATTTTAAGTAACCATTTGTGGTCTAAAACATCGTTTCTTGCTCATACTTTCTTCTACTTGAGTAAGGTATAATGCTATAGCGCAATTGCCACCTAGTGGCCAAACTGAAACGCCCTCCAGGAGAGGCAGAACAATGTTTACAATGTTAATGATGTGATTATTTTTGTTGGAGCTTCTCCTTTTGAGAAACCATGTAACACTGTATGTTATTAACAATCTCATTATTTCACTAGTAAATCTTACAGTATGTGAACTGTATCAGATTAGTATACATATATTTAAAGCATATTGTAGATTATAAATGTATTTCTAAACAAATGTGTATAAATGTGTAAACTCAAAATTGAATTGAATTGAAGAATAGAAAGAAATCTGAATTAAATCGATTCAATCTCTTTTGAATCGAATCGTTTCTGGAAATTCTAACCGATACCCAGCTCTAATAGATAACCCTGACGCTAAAATCGTCTCAACTTTTGACGGATCTGCATTTGTCCTCATCAGTCGGCTACACCATGAACGATTTGATCTTTGAGTGGCTGGAGAACGGCGCCGTGCAGGTGTCAGACGGTCTCACGCTGCCTCAGTTCATCATGAAGGAGGAGAAGGAGCTGGGCTACTGCACCAAACACTACAACACCGGTGAGACGGAGGCTCATTTTCAGCTTTCTTCCATCCGAACTCGGCGCCTCACTTGCATCCTGTGATTCAACAGGTAAATTCACCTGCATTGAAGTTAAATTCCACCTGGAGCGCCAGATGGGCCACTACCTGATCCAGATGTACATTCCATCCCTCCTCATCGTCATCCTCTCCTGGGTGTCTTTCTGGATCAACATGGATGCTGCTCCTGCCAGGGTGGCGCTGGGCATCACCACCGTGCTCACCATGACCACTCAAAGCTCTGGATCCAGAGCCTCTCTTCCAAAGGTAAATCCTCCTCTCTCTTCAGCTCCATCACTGAGGTGATAATATTCTCCCAAAGTTTGGTACATCACTGCTGGATCAGATGCCGTTACATCACCATAACCTCTGTTACCCATGTTCTTGTAGCCAATGAGGTCAAAGCCCTACTCTCACGTAAAATTAGGGTTAATTGTGTATCTAGCTTACGAATAGCATGATATTGACTCTTTGAAATCCAGGGGATTAGATAGTCCCACACTAAACAGTTTTTTTTTAGTATTTAGGGAGTAATGAGGGAATTCTGATGTTGTAAAAATCTAGATATTTTTCATTCAACATTTAAAACTATGAATTAGCTTCTTTTTACAGAGAAACTCCTTTTTAAGGACAGTTTTTATTCAAAGCATCAAAATATCTTCGACATGACAGCTGTTAACATAAAAATCAGAAATTTTTTTATCTTTTGGACTTTTTTTGCTCTTCTTGATTAAAAACGTTTGCTATTTTTAATTATTCAAGTTTGTTGGAAATGTTGTGAAAGAAAAAGGGTTATTGCATGTTTATGCACATCCTTCACTGGTTTAGCCTATTTAATTGACCCGACTTGGTAGAAGAAAGCTTGTGATTGGACGTCTTTTTGTATGCTACACATGTACATGAAAAGATAACGACTGTTGAGACACGACAGGAGAAGAAATTAAAAAAGTTAGCAATAAATCGATTATTTATACTTCCCTGTTGATTTTTTACCTTTTTACCAAAATACCAAAAGCAAAAATCATTTTTTGTTTTTATTCATTTATTTAACCATTATTTAACCAGGAAAGTAATCTCATTACATTAAAAAATGTTTAAAATAATACATAAAATAGAATAAAACAAAGCAATTCATTAATAAAAACAGCTACAGGTTAGTGATTTCATTTCTTGGTCCTTCGTAATAACATCAAACTAAAGCAAAGTTATGACTTTTGAAAGTTTGGCGGGTTTTTTTTCAGAAAATTAAAAACAGCAGCAATTTTATTTTGGCTTGTAGCCTGAAAGTTTTAGCTTCATAGCTTTTTTATTTAGGTTTTCTCTATTTCTTTAACTAAACTTTTATTTTATTTCTTTATTTTTTTCAATTTTTTATAATTTATTTTAAGATTATATAAAATTGCATTATTGAAATTGTTTTAAAACTTTTTTTTTACATTTTCAGTAACTATTATCCAAACTTATTTATTTTTAAATCAAAATTTCAATATTCCTTTAGATCTACAATGTATATTGAGCCTAAAACTGTTTCAAAATGTAATTGTTTCTTTTTAAATTTGCAAAATCTATTTTTCAAATGTACAAACGTTTTTTAAATAATTTAAACTGATCCTGATTGTGTTATTTGTATGATATATCACATATAAAAGAAATAGAGAAAATTAACCGGCTTTGGGATCACATTAGGAAAAAAAAAGGTGTTTGGAGGTTGAAGATCAAATAAGTTTAGTTTATTTACACTCACACTTCTGTCATAGATAAAAGCTAAACTAACAAGAAATGACTTCACAACACATTTAGATGACTTCAGCTTCCTCTGTGTTGCTGTTTGTCATCACTGAAACGCCCTCAAACTGTCCAAAATACAACTGCTGCCTGAAAACAAACCCAACCTTGTTCCTTTCCTTCTCGCACTGTCTTCATTTTCAGAATACAGCTAAAAATAACACAGAAAAGTGCTTTAACCATTTCAAAGGTTTAGTGCCTTCCTGTTTATCTGAGCTCTCACAGACTCCTCCGACAGCTCGAACATCCTGGTTTTCAAATCGGTTCCTTCTGGCTGTTCTTGGGGCTCAAAACTCACGGGGATGAAGCTTCAGCCAACAGGATAAAAGCAGAATCACACAGACACTTTAAAACACTATTAATTACACTTTACAGTTTAGTTCAGTAATACTGAATATTGAGCTTTTTCATTCCCTTATTTTTGACTTTTTAAATTGATATTCCAACTAAGTCTTTCTAAAATGTATATTTTGTGTAAGTTGTCAGTACTTGATAAGCACACATGAAGTTTGATTTCATTTGTCATTGTTTACAGTCACTCATTACATTTTCATCTGTTAGATCTGTCAGTGAAGGCTCCTGAGAAAAAAAATATGTAATTCCCTTAATAATAAGGATCATATTATATCTTTTTCCCATGTATGAATTGTTGTAGAGCTCATTTTGGTTTACGATTGCAGTCTTGAATTATTTAATGCAAATACAACATTATGTGGTTCAACATTAATATTAAAAAGCACGTTTCTATATATACATAATTTGAATAGATTCTCATTCTCAGATGTTTCCTTGACAAAACTCATCATTTAATGTTTGATTCAAACATATTTGATATTTTTACTTTAAAATTGTGTCAAATCGATGTTCTCGTCTGTAAAGTCTGTGTGTGTCAGCTTCGTGAGCTTTTTTTTTTTTAGCTCCATACCTTTTAGTAGTGAGTCTTGACTTTATAGAAAGCATCTTCACCTCTTCCTGAACATGCACCCACTAGCACAACATGTCTATTAGATACCTAATATCCATCTATGGTATACATCTACAGGACTTCTCTGAAAACTCCATTAGAAGTTTACCAAAAGTGTTCTGAAAGATATCTGCATTTATACTATACATCTGCTTCTATTCATCTAATCTAATATGTCCTGATGTTCATTAGAGTACTTAGATTCACAGTTATTGAGGGAAACAAATGGGAATTACTGTACAAGTTTAAATAACAGTATCAAGTATGTACACCATAAAAAATAAAATAATAGAAATGTACGAAAAAAAGATGTGGAGAGCTGGAAGAAGACCAAGAGCAATTAGAAGAGACTGAATATTGCACGTTTACAAAAAACTGATTGCACATTTATTTGCAGTGAGGTAGAATCTGATTTTATGGACTAATTTTGCCTTGTTTTTGTGTTTTTACTATTATTTATTTATTTTATGAAAAACACTGAAGTTTTCTGTGGCAGGAAAACACTATGAATAAAGCTATGTTTGAATCTTTGAGTTTAAATATGACTAAAAATGTGTTTATTCTTGTGATTATACAGTTGTAGATTTTATTTCAGACAAATATTTTTAGATGTGATGATAAACTGTGGTCTGATTGATGTCAGAACTTAAGTGTGCACCCAGAAATGAACATCACTTTTTTCACAAAAACATGAAATATCTGCAATTATAAAATATCTAAAGTTTTAAATTCAAAGTACTGCAACTGAGTTTTTTGGTCTTTGACTTCTAAGAAATTCCTGACTTTAGATTTTTAACTCAAACTAATCATATTTGACTATAGCAGCAGCAGACTCAGCTGTCAGTCAATCATCCTTTTTTTTAAATGCAGAGCAGCTCCATATCCCATGATCCTTAGCAGTTTTGTCAGAGCAAACGAGATGCTTTCATTCAAACGATGTTTAACATGAAAGCAGAACCTCTATTCTGCAGAAGCTGATTATTGTCAGTCATGAAGCAAAAAAAAAAAAAAGCCCAGCAATGCAATCATCCTGAAGAGCGCTGCCGGCACTTTTCTCAAAGATCTTGATAATCAATCAATGTCTAAAGCAGCGACGGCATCAGCTGCATCATGAAAAACATAAAAGACGTGTTCACTGATAAATATTTCAAAGGAAGCCTTTGAGTTCTGCAAATCATGAAAATGATTACTTGACATGTTCTCAAAGAGCTGAGATGTTTTTATGAAAGAAGCAAATGCAATCCAGCGCTGTCGTAATAATTCATTTTTCATCTATTAGATGCAGAAAGATTTCCCACCGGTTCGTTCTCTGCTGCGCCTCACACTGCAGGCTACGCAGATATCCAAGCACAGATATTGTTGCAATCATTTAAATGTCATAGTTCACTGAACAGAACAGGAGAAAAAAAGATTTCAATGAGGGAAGCTGCACAGAAAATACCATTTAAAATGCAAAAAAAGAAAAAGTTTGAGGATTTTTTTTGAGTCAAATGTTAAATTTAATAAACAATTTGAATAAAACATCTGATTCTTCCCTCAGGTTTCTTATGTGAAAGCCATTGATATCTGGATGGCCGTGTGTCTGCTCTTCGTGTTTGCTGCATTGCTGGAGTACGCCGGGGTTAATTTTGTCTCCAGGCAACAGAAGGAGTTTCTCCGCCTGAGGCGAAGACAAAGACGGAATCAGAAGGTCGGTTTCCTAAATATTTGCAAGTATCCTGTCTGCAGACCGGACTCTCTCTTTATTTATTTGGTGCAGCAGCAGATTGAAATGCCTGAGCCACGATCAAGACCCCATCATCTCTATGGAGCTTATGGAATTTGTGGGAAGAAAAAATCTCATCCAGCTCAAACCTCAAATTTGATTTTTTTGGGGGGGTTAAAATGAATATTTTGATGACATTATTACATTTCCATATGAATTTCAACCAAACAAGTAGAAGCCAGATGACAAAATGGTGATTTAAATGTAAAAATAGGATGTGGAAATGTGCAAAAACAATACTAACTGCTTGAACAACACAGAATTTGTGGTTAAATAATCAGAGGAAACCAAAAATATGATTGATTGGTTTATTTCAAACATAGATTGTAAAAAATACAGGGAAAAAAACCCACAAAAATATTTCAAATCTTATTGCAGAAATAATTAAATTAAAATGTATTAATTAATTTCTTTTTATTTTTCAGGGACAGTGCACATTAAAAGCATTGCATGCAATGAGCCAGAATTGAGCCTTCAAGGTAGAAAACATCATTTACCAACAAAAGACTCTAAAAAATGAAACAAGACTCTAAAAGCATCACCAAAGACAGTTTTCTTCCTTGACATCACCTGACTTTTCTTTTTCTTCACTATGGCTCTGTGCACTGCTGATGTATTTTTATCTTTGGTTTTAAGAACAGCTTTATTTTCCAGTGATGTTTGCAGAATATTAAAAAAAATAAAGGGTGCACTTTTTTTTTTTTTCATTAGAGCAACAAACTCAAAGAAAACAGATACAAACTGATTAAAAGGGGCTTTTAAACTGCAAAAAAAAAAAGTTAAATAATGTATACTTGAATAGTGTTTTTATACCTTCCCTGAAGGCCCAAGGGGCTTTACAGTTAAAGTCCCATTCAGGAAAGAGTGGGGGCACTTTCTTTTTACTTTTGATTTTACATTTCCCACACATTAATATCATTCTTGCAAAATATGATTAAATTAAAAAATAATAATAAAAATAACAAGTAAAACCAAGGGTCTTGCTCAAGAACTCTTTGAAGCATGGTTGGACAAGCTGGGAATTGAACCTGTGGTTTTCCAGTCAGGCGTTGACTGCTCTGCATCAGGGTTGCCCCATAAAGGTGCAACATAATCAGGCACACTGTTTATCCCAACAGTAGAACATTTGACTTTAAAAAAAGATAAAATGAAAGTATTTTTAATTAAATAAATATTTTTTAGACTAGCTTTCTTCTTTACTTTCTAATTCCTTCAAAACGAGCAAAACCTTTAAAATTTGATTATATGGAATCAATGATTTTATAGCAGGGGTGGGCAAACTACGGCCCAGGGGCCACATGCGGCCCCTTAAACTACTTAATCTGGCCCTCCAAATTAAAATACATTGAATCAAAAGTCCTGATTATTGTTTTATTTTCATTGTATTTCAGGTTCCTTCTCATGAATGGTGTTGTTTCTCTGGCGTTCGTGTGTGTTTTTCTGAGTCAGAAGGTGATTTTTCGGATTTCTTTGCGTTCGCATTTTCCTCTGAAGAACATCAACCCATTGGATCACCAAAAAGAGAACAAAAATCAAAATTTAGAAATTAAAATTCCCAAATTTTCTGTTTTTAAATGAATATATGTGAATTTGAATCCAAATGAAAGCATGTTTTTCTCTAAATTCCATATTATCTTTTTAGTTTATGAGGTTCATTACCAAATCACTCCTTCCATCTGCTCCTTGTCCGGCCCTTATGCCAAATTTTAGAACCCTTTCTGGCCCACAAATCAAAAAGTTTGCCCAACCCTGTTTTATAGTATATTTCGCAACAATTGTCCTTTTATTACTTAATCAAATGAAGAAGCTGCATATATTTAAACTATTTTGGTTTATAATGAAAAAATAGTGGAGCTAATTTTCCACAATTCTTCATCTAAGTTAAACCTTTGCCTGTCAGACTCATAATTGTGCGTGTAAAACTTTAATTTCTTCCTTCTGTTCTTTTCCTTCCTGAATAATTCAGGCGCAGCCATGTAGGGATCAATCTTCGGGGGTGTTGAACATGAAGTGAACGTTGTGTGAATAACTGAAACTATTTACAGGTCCCAGAGTCTGCCTTCTGCTTCGTTACCTTGCTGACAGCTGTGGGTGTTTGCATTGCAGGAGTGCCGTCTTATTGTTGTTTGGCTGGAATTGGGATTCGTCCCCTGAAGCGGTCGTTCTGGAGCCGTTTCATTAAATTGCATCTAGTTATCCCCTGACTTTTAATTAACTCTGAGGTGTTTGCAGTAATTGTCATGAAAAGAAAAAAAAAAAAAAAAAAAAACGCCTCTGGTCACCATTCTTCTGTGTTTCTCAGGAGGAGGACATGCGTGAAGGCCGCTTTAATTACGCGGGTTACAACATAAGTCAGTGTTTGACCACTAAGGACAGCTCGGCGGTCAAGAACGCGACTCCTGCTCCGAACCCTCAACCGCCGACTTCCAAGGACATTGACGCCATGAGGAAAAAGTTTGTGGACCGAGCCAAGAGGATAGACACCATCTCCAGGGCTGCTTTCCCTCTGGCTTTCCTCATCTTCAACGTCTTCTACTGGATCACCTACAAGATCATCCGCAATGAAGACATCAACAAAAAGTGAAGGCTTTGCTCCTCCTTTCTCCGACCGGTTGGGAACGATGCAGTGAGAGGAACCTTGGTTCCTTCAGGGATAATGTACAGTGCGTCACACAGTTGTTCAGATAATGTGAAGATTCCTGAGATCCAGATGCTTTATTCCCTCTCGTTCTGCTGCAGAAACATTTTATAACGGTTTTGTCGCGCTGGAGGAGGCGCAGGAGAATGTTTCTGAATCAAACTGCCTCGGCGTCCGAGGTGAAAGTAACATTCCACGGCTTAGGATATTATTTTGTGAGAAGAGGAATTCTTATCCAGGTTGTTAAGCTGTTTTATAACACTGGAAAGTCAGGAAATATCCTCTCCTTTTGTGAAAACTTCACACGCAGAGTTAGGCATCAATCCGTCAGCCGTGAGCAAAGTCGACAAAAAAAAACAACAACAATCGGGGTTGGAGGATGCGTTTTTATGAAATACCTGAGGCCTTAGATATCAAAGACTTGGCGAGACAAAGCGTTGCGCTCCTCTATTTTTTCAAGCATCTTCTCTCGTGGTCTCATCCGGCCCTTTGAGGTTCTCCGCGGCCAAAGTCCTCCTTTTCTCTAGTATTCATGGATATCTGATGTCACCTATACAGTCAGTGTTTTGGTTTATTACTGCTTTAATTCAATTACTTCTGTCATGATTCACAGGATGTACAGGTGAGCCCACAATATCTGAACCACATTGTTGAGTGTTGTCACCTGTATTTATTTATTCCATACGGTTGTGCTCATGAGCTTACATGCCCTGGAAGAAATGAGGGATTCTAGGCTATGTTTCAGAGAATATGAATGATAACACAAAAATGTTTATTTTTTCCACTAATGTTAGTGGTTGGGTTAAGCCATTTATTATTAAATTTCATTTTGAGTTTGCACAATTGACACATTTGTTTGGAAATACATTAATAATTGATATATGTTTTGAAGATTTTCATATTAATCTGATAGTTTACATACTGTAAAATGTTTTAGTGAAATTATATTAAGATTGTTGACACCATACAGTATTACATGGATTCTCAAACGGAGAAGCTCCAATAATTGTTCTGCTTCTCCTGGAGGGCGTTTCATTTTGGCCACTAAGTGGCGATCGTGCTCTAGCATTAAGTGAGAAAAAAAACACAGTGTTTTAGACCAAAAATGGTAACTTTAAAATAATGTTTCTTTAAAAGAGTTTGGAAGATTCATGCTTGTGAGTATATAAAGATGTACGTTGATGCGTTAGCATTATTCGTCCTATGGTAAATTCCACTATACATTAGCATCAAGCTAGCTGACTTTAGCAGATTTATCAGATCGATCTCTACTTTTATGTATCGCTTATTTATCCATCAAGCTTAGATCGATTTTATTAACCCAACCCTAACAGAAACTTCCCAAATGACCCAGTTCTTAACACCTTCCATTTCCTCCTTTTGCATCAATAACAGCTTGAAGTTTCTTAGTTTTCTCTTCTTGGAAAACCTCAAGTTTGTTCAAATTCTTGGACTTGAACTGCCTATTTAGCCTCAATATTATTGAAGTCAGGAGTCTTAGACGGCCACTCCAGAACCTTCACCACATTCTGTTGTAACCAATCACAGGTAAATGACCACGGCTGTCCAGGTGGACTTGGTCTTGTGTTTTGGACCATTTTTTGCATAATTGTCATGTTGGACTGTCCAAGTGTGTCCCATGCGCAGCCTCCGAGCTGAAGAGTGAAAGTTTCCCTCCAATCTCTTCTGATAACGTTCATCTTGCCATCAGTTGTGACCACGTTTCCTGTGCCTCTGTAGCTCACACATCCTCAAACCATCAGCAGTCCACCTCTTTGTTTCACAGAACAATTAGTGTTATATTCATCATAGGCCTTGTTGACTTCTCTCTAAGTGTTTGTTAAAGGTTTTCCTCTGGCAACTTGACCATCCAATTCATCATTCCTCAGGTGCCTCCTTATTGTACAACTTAAAACATCCGCACCGCCATTTTTCAGTTGCTGGTTTTTCTTTGGATCCCTAACCATTTTTCTGGCCGTTGTTGCAGAAATGTTTGTGACAGTGGCTTGTTTTCAGCAGAACTCCTCACTTTCCACTCCCTGATCAAAGTTTGAACATTGCTGACCAGCATTCTCAGTTCCTTGAATATCTTCTAATATCCCTTTCCTGTTTTGTACAGTTCGGTTACCTTTTCCCGTAGATTTTTGACAGCTCTTTAACTTTCAAGAAGTTTCTTGTCATTATGATTTAGGGTAAACTGATTTTTTTTACAATAAATTACTTCAACCAACCACTAACTATGAGTGGAAAATAAGTTTTAGTGTTTTCATTCATATTCAATGAAAAATGAACAAGAAATCCCACTTTTTTCCAGGGTATGTAAACTGTATTTCTCCAGTTATCTTAGGAGGGTTTAGCATCCGAGATGTTTTTTGTAGCTTTAGTCAAAGGAAATATTTATTGTATTTGAGTGGGAGGTTCCATTTATAAAAGTATATATTTCTGTAAAGTTCTTCAGCTTCCACCGTGGACTGTTCTCCTTCACTCGTGTGTTTGGGCATGGACTCCGTAAAGAAGAGAAACATTTGTGGCACCGAGCAGCTAAATGCAATTGCACTCCTGATATACTGTGGTGAAGAACTTTTTTGTTTTTGTTTTGTTTTTTTTCTTACGGAATGAAAAAAGATCATTTACATGTACATCAATAAAACTGAGTGTGCACCATGTTTACTTCACCTCGTGTCATTTAGAATAAAGTCATTTTCTGTATTGTTCTGCATTTCCTTTTCAACAAATTGTTTCATTTATTTCCTTGTATTTTTTTTTCTTTCGCTCGGCTGTAATTAGGATCAAGGAAAATGACAAAGACTCTATGTTTGGTGATGACATCAACCACGGGTGGCCTGGGGTGACGCAGATTCAATCTGACAGAGAGGTTTCCGTGAATGGAAGATAATAGACTCCGCTCTGCAGTTCAGAGATCCTGTCACTTAGTGTTTGCCCACTAGTTGTCTAGAAAAACACGCCATGCCGGTTGACAGAAAACCGTTTCATCACCTGCGCCCCATCTGATTACTTTTGATGTTTGTTTTATACATTTAAATGGAAGAATCCAAGATGCTGTGTCTCACGGGTAACGAGAAATACTCACCACACCTTCGTTAAACATGAGCCCACAACATTGATCTAGATGAGGTACTGATTAATAGCATAGAAAAGTATTGTTAAATACATTTTTTAAGTGACGAAAAAACAAAAACTGAATAAGAAAAGTATAAATACATCCAGAAAAACAATTCACAGTGGTATTAAAGTCAGTACGGTCTCATCATAGTGAGAAGTTCCTGGTTCAAATCCTGGTCAAATCCAAGTTTGCTTATTTTTCCAGGCACTCCTGATTCCTCCAGCACATCATAGACCGACCGTATTTTCCGGATTATAAGGCGCACTGTCAGCTTTTGAGAAAAATTGAAAGCTTTTAGATGCGCCTTATGGTGCTTTATGCATGATTTAGAATTGTCTCTAGGTGTGCATGTGAGTGTGTAGCTCTGAAGCAGACTGGAGCTTGCCTTCACCCAACAGTAGCTAGGATAGGCTCCAGCAACCCCCATGATTATTTAAATCTTTGGTGATTAAAAAAATTGCTTATTTGGTTCATGTGTTCAATTTTGGTTTTATTCAGAGTTTTAGGGTGTGTTAGGAAAAAACTACAAAGTAAATGAATAAAAATGAGAAAATTATTTTAGGTTTGGAGAGGATAAAGTCTTGTTTTGCTTATAAAAGCTGAATCACACTTTTTATTCCTCCATTCTCTTTTACAAAAATCAAAGGGGGAAACAAACTACTTTTTCAAGAATTATTAACGGATCTGGAGTGAAAATTATAATTAAAAATATAATTTCCCAACTAAATTGATTGTACTGTGTTGTTGGTTCTGCATCTTTATCAGAAAATCCTGAGCTTTGATAATTATTACCTTTTTTTGGTGCTCAACCAATCCTAAAGTGAACCCTTAGCAAAAAAAAAAAAAAATCTACCTCAATGTACTACAACTACACTTAGTCTGTGCTAAAAATTAGGAAGAATATTTAAAATTTACTTTCTATATACTACCTATATATTGTAAACTTAAAATGTTCCACTTTAGTCTGAAGTATTTTTCAGTTAACAAATTCCTACAGTAAACGTACATGGTCTATAGTAGACTAACTATACAGTACTAATACCCAAGTATACTAATTAGAGTAAACTTCAAGTGTACTTTACTACTTTTCTTTTAAATAGAAACTAAACAAAAAATACTTGATATTTTTTTAATACATTTTCTTAAAAAATACAAAAAGAACAAAAAAATTAAAACAACCAAAATTCAAAACCCAACAAATTAAAAAATAATTAAAGAAATTATAGAGTCATAAAGTGGTATACACTGTACACAAAATGATAGAGTTTATTAAAAAAAAAAAATTGAAATACATTGTTGAAATACAAACATAAGTATTATCTTTTTCTGTCATTTTATGTTCTTGAAAAATAAGATTAAACTTAAATGTATTAAAACAAAACTAGAATAACACCAAACAAGCATTTTGCCAATTTAATATATATATATATATAAATTAATTTAAAAAATTAACCACAATTTTGAAGCCACAGGTGAATAAAAAAAACTGACTGCTAATCTTTAGCATTTGCAAACACACCACAGAGCACGACTAGATTATCTATATTTTAATGTTTCATGCAGAACATCTCTTCCAGAGTGAGTCCTGTGAACAACAAGCAGCAAAGTCCTCAAACGTTAATGTGGACTAAAAGAAATATTTATGAAAGTATATTTCAAGATGCATTAAAAATGACTGAAATAAAAGAAATACATGAGAGATTTACCTTTTGAAGTTCCTGGAACAATATAATTTAGTTCTCCTTTTGGAGATTGCCTCAGGTCATAATAAATAATGCAGATTCTCTTTCACAAAGATCTAAATGTTGAACTACAAAACGCTGTTCAATAAAAGGGATATATTTGTGTTAATTGTTTAATAAAGAATCGTACACAGTAGCTTTTATTTTTTCATATCCCAATTATGTATCATTGTTTGAAGAAAACTCTTGCTTCTCAATAGTTGTATGTTAAATTGTACACGGAAAGACAATACCATAAATTCTTTACATGCTGACGCCGCTTCCTCTCCATCCCTCGCTCCTCTCTGGACCTTCACACCAATCACTAAAAGCTCTGACGCAATCAGGCTCTTTTTAACCGTACAAAGGGAAGAATATGCCCAGCTGTTTGTGGGGGGGTAACTACTTCTCATCGTTCATAAGCTTTATTGAGCAGCTTTGTAAGGTCTTGGAGTAAAACGAGGGTTGCCATAGCAACTGCACAGTTGCCTATAGGGCCCGTGTGAAAGAAAAGCAGGGATTTAATGAAGTTAAGACCATTCATTCTTGGTTTTTGCATCATTTGTGTCTTACCATAAATATATGGTTTCCATGCAACAATAGTGAACTAAGCTGCTGTTCTCTGTAGGGTTCCTGAGCGTCAGTGCCATTTATAATTAAATGCATGGGTTATGTAAATATGTTTTTAAAATAATTTGCTTTAAAGGTTTTTTGCTTTCATTTTGATTGAAAATTTTACTTTTTCAGATTAAAGATTTTTCCACCTGAAAGAACGGATTTAATTCTGCATTTTTAAAAAGGAAATATTTATTACAGCTACTTTGATAAATATATAATGAAGTCAGGGCACATTCATGCATTAGGCTGTAATCAATAGGCTTGACCTCTTCTGACCTCAGCCAGCGGCAGTCGATTTCAGGCAAAGATCAAAGGAAATCTAAAAGTAAAAAGTTAAAATTTACTCCTCTGCTTTTCTTATTGCGTATTATTCACACACATTTACTCAGCATCAGGCTCAGGATGCTGTAAAACCAGCCTGCCAGTAAAATCCATATTTAATTGTTGCTTGTCCGACATTTATTTTTAATGTCCACGAATAAAAACCCCTTTATGTGGAGGATAGGTCTTGTTATTAGTGAGCTTCAAATAAAACAATTAGATTCAACATCATGCAGTTTTTAGGAGTCAGTTTAAGAAAATAAAAAACTAGAAAAAGCCTCACCATGCAGCTATTAATAACTTTTCCTTTCAGGTTAATAACCTCATTTGGTTCATCTGTATGGGTTTTACTGTGCTTGAATGTAGAGAATCATGGAGTCGTGCTGTTTATTAATAACAAGTGAAGCTGCTGTTCCCCGCCGAGTGTTTTAGATATGGTGGATGGTTTGCTTTGTCCAGCTGAAGACTCTGCGATTGGTCGAGTCTTATTTATAAGGCTATTTCTGGACTGCTCCCATTATATCTACATGAGCCGGGGGAGCCGGGGGCTTTGTTCTCAGGATTTACTCCTGCTCTGGGGGCAAACACAGATCCAGATAGAAAGACATTTAAGTGCCTGATTGCACTGCATCAGGTTTTGCTTTGAAATAAATGTATAGAAACTTTATGTAATTAACAGTTTTTAAAATGCGCTGATGTGAAAGAGTCATTATGCCCTCGTTATTATTTTATCTCTTTTATTATTAATGTAGGGACAAAACTTTATATAAGCATTATCGCTTCCTTTTTCTGTTGAACGTGTCTTAACCTGATATAATCGGTCACATCCAGGGCAGACTTTCCATTAGGCAAAGGTGGATAATTGGCTGGGGCCCCACCACCACCACCTTTGGGGGCCCGAGCTGAATTCTTAATATAAATGTATAAAATAAATTCCACGCCAATTATTATCTGAGTTGTAAAAACCCAAATCACTGAAACGACATAAGACTGTTCATGTGAAAGGGTGTCGTCCTCCCCCAACAGAATATTCCGTGAACAGCGAGACTTTTCAAAAAGATCAGAGCCGGTCTGTAGTTTAAACCAGGGCTTTTCAACCTTTTCAAACTTTTTCCATGACAAAAATCACAAAGCACACCAGCAACTAAAAGAAATAAAAAGACAGTAAAGAGAGAGTCCGTAATGATGTCCCTCCACAATCTTGCGTGCATTTTTTGTAATAATTGAGGCACAAAAAATTTGAAGTTGCAGCTGTTTTTCCTGAAAGTTACAATGGTTATCAATACTGATTTCAACTAAATTTGTTGAAAATTTACCCAGATGTCTGTTTTCCCTCCACATAAAAATACAGAAAATGCAATGTTTTGTAAAAAAAAAAAAAATTATCTGGACTTTAAATCATATTTAAAAAATATATTTTTTGTTTCTGAAAGTTTTTGAACAACTATAAAATCTCAGCATGCTTGATACATTTTAGGCAAAACATTATATTCATGTTTATAAGTTTAACTGTGACTAAAATAAAAACTGTGAACATGCTTAAGTTTTATTAGCTTTACTTTTGTCTAAATCAAAGAATTCATGTAAAAAATGTTTTATTTACTTCAGGGTGGGTAAATTGTTTCAGTTTAGTTGTAATGTGTCTTTTGGTCACTTAACCTTGATGCTGTTTTTTTTATTTTGTACAAGAACAGTTGTAATATTATGAGGGAAAAAAATTTCAAAAAGTGTTAAAATTATGAAAAATTGGGAAAGAATGACGAGAATAAAGTCGTAAAACTATGAGAAAAAAATGAAAATGTTCCTAATGTGAAGTCATTAGAATGTGAAAAAAGTCAAGAAAAAGAATAAAGTCAGAAAATTATGCAAAAAAGTTATAACTTTAAAAGGAAAATGTCATTTTTCCCCAAAATAAAATGATTAAAATATTTTTCATGTAGAATTACATATTTTTAATTAATAACTTCATAACTTTTTTACATGAAATATTGTATTTTTTTCATTTTGAAACTTTAGAACTTATTGTCAGATATTTATATATTTGTTTACTGTCATGGTGGCACTAATACTCTTTTTTTTTTCTTTTCTTGCATCTTAAACTAACACTGTTGTGAGCAAAAAATACAACCAAATAATCCAACTACTATCAATATTAAAACAACAAAAAGATATTGCGAGTTCTTTAATGTAGTGGATTCTACAGAGTTAATCTGGACTTGGATTTTTTTAAATTAATAATTGCAATTTATTTACAATAAACAATACAGTACGCTTGTGACTCTCACATTAAGTGCATAATTTCTAATAATTTTAAACTTCTTAATTTAACCAAGAAAAGTGCATAGAGATCAGAAATCTTTTACAAGAGCGTAGTGGCCAAAATAGAAACACATCTAAACAGGTCGGTCAGATGAGGCTTATCCAACAAAACAAATCTACCAACAGTTAAAAAATAATTGAAGAGAAAGACTGAACTAATATTAATTGCATATTTTAATAATAAAATAAGGCTAAAATCAAGCAAATTATGTAAACTACCAAATGGAAAGACCAGTTTTTGGTCTTTATTGGGCTCATTTGTCACTAAAAATACTACAAATGTCAGGAATCATTGAATTAGCAAAAATACAAGATAATCAGTCAATTTCCTTTACAGTTAAATTACAATATATCACCACTGAGTGTCTCAAAGTTTGATAAATGATTTAAAATTTCAAGTTTTACCTCATGTTGGAGGGCCCGAACAAACACTGAAAAGAAATGAACGGATAAATAATGAAATGACAAACAATATGTTTATTCAGAGCAAAAGGGAAATGTCTCTTTCCACATGTGATTTAATGGCCATTTTATCATCTTTTAATTTTCCAGAGGAATTTTTTTTAATCAGTCAACGATACTGGGAGGTGTTATAAAACAAAAACGTTGATCGTGTTAACGGTTGAAAAGCTCATTTAAATCAAAGAACATAAACACTGGCGCTCCGATGTTAAAGTAATTAGCACCAGTTGGAATAATTCACTGTTTTTGAGGTTTTAATTGTTCCTAAAACAAAGAAAACTGTGTTTCCTTCTGGGAAAATAGAAATTAAAATAATAGAGTCTTATCCTTTGGACTGAAAATTGTCATTACTAACTTAGATAGCTCCACCAAAATGTTCTATTTATGACCATTAATAAAATAAAACTCTGTTGCAGGTTGAGGCTGTTTATTTGAAATCACATAAGAAAAAGTGAGCTCTGCAGAGGAAGAAGCATTGAAGTTTTCCGTTGGTAGTGAATCCTTTTAGGATTATGCTTCCATCACCTTTAACTTTCTAGAGAACAGCCAGCGAGAGGAAACGGACAGATATTAAAGAGGTTTGCTTCGACTGAAAGGGCCCACAGGGAATAAGCCGAGAGGTATCACAAGGATTAAAGCGGTGAAACTAAGAAAGGATGAGGCTCTCTCCAAAACATTTGACAACTTAAACCCCACGACACTTCTAAGAGAGTGGACATAGTCGAGCTCTGAAATACCCATCTGAGCTGCAGGGAAAAATGTGCTGGAACGTGTTCTTTGTGGTCTGATTGTTGGATTTTTCACGAGCTGGTGAGAGTGTAGAGAACAGCCGCCAAATCTGAACCCATCTGGACCTGAGAGATGCGTCGCATCACGTTACGATACCGCCCCACGTCCACCAGGGGGCTCAACCTCCTCCTGCTCCTCTCCCTGTCCAGCTGCCACCGCTCCCTCCGCCTCTCCAGCTCCTCCGCCGGCTCCTCCTCGTGTTCCCAGCTCACCGGAGATCCCCCCCGCTCGTCTTCTTCAACCAGCAGCCTGGACAGCCCCTCTTTCAGAGACGTTACCTCCTTTTCCAAAGCCAGGGCAAACATTTGACCTCCCCTCTGACCTCTCGCGCATTTGGCAGGCCGGATGAGGCAGGACGCCGGCAGGAACGCCAACAGCACATCCAAAAACTGCAGCATTTGTAAGTGGCTGCAAAGAATAAGATTTTACAAATTATTAAAAAAAACATGTCACCATAGCTTAAAAAAAAGCTAATTTTCGGGATGTTTAACATTTCTATTTAAAAGTAAAACCACATGAGAAGAAGAAGTGCACGGCTATGTTTGCAGAACTTGTAATTTTCAGCGCCGTGCTTGCCAAAGCAGCATAACCTCTTTGATATTCAGGCGAATATCGGGACACATCTCTCAGTCAACTTCAAAGCCTCGTCGACGCTGCTAATGTAAATTCAGGAGCACCTACTCCTGTGCGAGCAGCTACCTTTTGGCCCTGTTTAATTAAAACTGCACAATGCACTACACAGAGCGGAGATGTGAAAGGAGATAATTTAATGGCAAATCCTTTTTTTTTCTTGGGGTTTTTGGAGCTTTGTACAACTCAAAATTAACACTCTGATCACACAGAAACAGGAACGAAAAAAGGGGAAGACTTTAAAAAGGAAGCTTAAGTCAAATGTGGAGGCTCATTCAATTAAAGTGCACACTAGGGAGTTCTTCGGTGTCACATGTTTATCAAATGGTAGGTTCTTTGAATAATTAGAGATAGAAAGTCATGAAATTGTTTTTAAAGAATGTATATAAATGTATTTAGATTTCATTGTTCCCTCTAGCTGAAAAATGGCAAAACCCTTCTTATCAAGTGTTCTTATCAAATGTTTCTTGTAGTTGTTGAGCAGGTTTCTGCACATATCAGGAGGAATTTTCTCCACTCTTCTTCACAAATGACTCCTAAATCAGTCAGATTTATGGCTGTCGCTTAGCAACTCTGAGCTTCAGCTCTTTTCGTAGGTTTTCTATAAGATTAGGATTCACTCTGCTTCTTCTTCAGATATTCTTTGGTTTTTTTGGCTGTACGTTTTGGGTCATGATCCTGAATTCACAGTGCAGATGCTGCTTTGGAGGTAATAGGCCGCATTTCTCTTCCTCCAACCACCACGGGTTGAGTTGATGGTAAACAGGTCAATTTTGGGCTGATCTGACCACAGCATCTTCTAAATCAGACACGTCCTGAGTCCAGCCTGTGGTTAAAATATCCACTGGCTTGAAGGCTCCGGTCATAAAATCAATAATTTGTGTCATTTGCAGCCCGAAGCACTTTCTAAAAACTGTATGTACAATTTCTGGAAAGTTATGTCATAAGTCATTTTAAACATGTAGCAACACAATCGCACGACCCTTCAATGACAAATTCTAGATCATGTCTAAAATGTTGCATGTAAATTTAAAAAAATAAATTGAACTATTAATGAACTAATTTATTGAACACACTGAAACTAAAGATTTAAAATAAAAAAAACAAGAAATTTCATTAAAGAACTATGAAAGAATGCTAAAGTTGACCTGAATTTCTGAAAAAGTTGTAGTAAAATTGCTTAAAAATATGTAATACAGGCCAAATTTGCAAAAAAATATTTAGTGTGTTGCTTAAATATGAGCTACAAATTAGCCCTAAAAAGCTACCTCGCTTGAATACTAATCAAAGTCCAAAACAGCCTAAAATTCTTCATTAAACCTTAGTAGCCAAAATTGTTAGCCTGTTGCTAAAATAGAATTTAAACTCTAAATTGGCCAATAAAAACCCCAGTAGATAACATATTAGCCTAAAGCGTTATCTTGTTGCTAAAACATTACCTAAACTTCAAATCAGCATTAAAAAACCTCAGTAGATGCTAAATTAACCAAAAAAGCTAGTAGATTTCGTAAATACTAGCTAGACTCCAAAAATTAACCAAAAATGTTAGCATGTTGCTAAAATAGAACATAAACAAAGCCTTAAAAAACGGCAGTCTATGACAAATTAGCCAAAAACATTAGCATGTTGCTAAAATATTGCCTAAACTCCAATTTTTTTTTTACAACAAAATATGAAACCATAGCCCATGTATATATTTAAAGGCTTTTTGCTAATCTACTTAAATTTTTGAAATTTGAAGACTTTGTCATTCATTTCCTATGGAGCATATTTTGCTCAATATTTCAAAAACAATAAAGTTTATGAAAACCAAAAGTACAAGCAGTGAAGTTCTGAACAAGCTGAATACTTTGATACCAAGATTGCTGAAAGTGGGATTGATTTTTGCCAAAAAACGTACAGAAAGGACCAGGAGATTAACTATAGTGAGCATCATTACCAAGCATTCACATAATGATCTGGAGGGCCGGATATGATTACCCTGGGGGTCGGAACTGGACCCCCGGCTTTGACTTTGAGACGTGTCTTGAACCATGAAGGGTTTCCAATGGATTTCTTGATGACTGTTGTTCAAGAATCTAACTGCTTTGAGATAATAAACTAGCTCCTGTCATGTTGTTTATTTCTCTCAGTCTTCAGGATCATGAAAACACCATCAGGTGTGACCTTCTTGGAGCTCCAGATCTAAAGGTAGATTGATGTCATGCTCTTGTATTTTGGCAACAGTTGTCTCCTTAGCCCTTTAACACCTAAAGGCGTCGCCGGCGTCACTTAAACACAAAATCTTTAACATACTGTAACTTTTCAACTGTTAACATGATAATTCCAGCAGGTTCTGAATGAGAAAAGCGGCTCGCGAATCTACTGGAATTAATGTGTAAACATTGAAAAGTTACTTACTCTACAGTATATTCCTCAAAAAAACGATTTTTTATTACTTTTCTGTCTTTTTTAAATCATAATTGACTAACAAAAATAATGGTTTGACATTAGTGGTTTCAACCAATCAAGAAGAATAATTTACCAGGAATGGATGGTGAGTTGACCCTGGAAAGGAGTGATCTGACTCCAGGACAGCAGCATGGGAGGCGACGCTTGTGACAGAAAGTACTCAGGGAACGCTTCCATCTTCTTGAAACCCGCTTTCTTCTGAAGCCAGCCTGCTAAATCTCCCAAGCTGTAGTCTGGAGAGTCAACGTGCAAGATCCAGCGATCCAGCACCGCCATCAGACTCAGCAAATCCTCCTTCACCTCGTCTGGATGCAACAACAGGCAAACATTTGACGACAGAGTTGTGTAGCGTGAAGGTGTGAGCGCGTGTGGTGTTTACCTGTTTGCTGCTGGGGGATTTTCAGCAGCTGGCTTGGAAAAGCATCCCGAATGTCTACAACAACCTGACCGCAGTGCAGGAACACTGATGTTGAGTCGCTCGCAAGGCAGGAAGCATCTGTTTTCTGCGAGTAATGGAGCGTGACGCTGCACTTGACACAGCCAGAGTTCAGCAGATTCACCAGCCTGGTCACCGCGGTCACCGCCAGTCTGCATGTGTTGAGATCATTGCTGGCAACGGGCTGCTTACATCTTTTGGCTGGAGGCTCTGAGAATGTGGAGGCAGATGAGGAGGTGGATGGTGTCGGGGGGCAGGGCGCGGTGAGCCAGAACGCTTGGCTCCGAGTCTGGATTACTGCAGGCGTTGAGCTCTGGCCCGTCTCTGACAGAAGGGATAAGCTCACGGTGCTCGTCGGTCTGGAACACACACACACACACACACACACATCCATATCAATCAGATATCACACTAGACGTGAAAACGCAAACTAAAGTGTTGTTTGCAAATAGAATTCTGCACAGCTTGTGTGTTGACGAACAGCAACATTTCCAGGTGGTTAAGTTACATCAGCTGAGCGGGAGCAGCAATCCGAACGTGTCGACTCCTGAGGCTGTCATGTCAGGAGTGCTTCTCCTCCACATGTTCTCAGATACAAAAAAAAAAAAACATGAACAGTTGGATGGAGCCTCTTTTTCCCCACGTAAGGGGTTCGGAGAGTTCCAAAAAACTTGTTACCATGGCGACCACTCTGCATCTGCCTTGAACGTGAAGGCTCGTTTTTCTTTTCATAACTAAAATTAGTGCTGTCATGCAATTGATTGTTTGTGCGATTAATTAATCGAATTTATCGATTTTAATCGCAGTGATTTTTAACCTAATGATTTGCTGTCAAAAGCCTAATTTTGAGGTATTTTCTTTAAGCTTGTGACATTTTGTCGCAGGAAAAGATCAAAATAAAACTAATAAAATTAAATTAAATATAATAAATAAATAAAATACTCCTCCAGGTGTGCATAACATGGAAAAAAAAAACATCCAATGCAAAAATGAGATTAACGTGATTAAAAAAATAAACTAAAATGTCGATATATCATATCATTTCGCTCAGCTTGAGTCAACGATTTATATATATATTAAATTTTTACAATATTAAAGTAAAATGTGTGAATAAAAAGGGAAATACCCCTTATGCTAACTCACTATGTGACAGGTTGTTATACTAAATTAAGGCTTTTTTTTATACTTTTATATAATGAACACGTTACTTTAACCCACATGGAGCTCCAGACCAGTTGAAACCATTTAGAAGAAACTTACACAACCTACTAAGTGCTTGTCCTTTGAAAAACAAAGATGTAAATTATTTTTTTACAACTCAAACCTTAGATTTCGTAAAGAGGAGTATATAAGGTGTTAAGGCCTTTGAGGGGGTTCCTTCTCTCCTGACAAAACAAAGGCCAGGAGCAACATGAGGGCTGCTAAATTCTGAGTTTTTGGTCACTTTCTTCCTCATAAACTAACACGCCAGAGGATAGCGGGGGCTTCCTAACACATGCTAACGAAATCTACAAACTTTAAAACCACATCTTAGCTTCCTGACGACACCCGAGGAGTTAGGAGGCGACAGATCAAAATCCCTAGGAGCTTAAAGTCAAGCAAGGGGATTCTTTAGGGGGAAAAAATTCAAGATGGGAGCTTGTCACTGAGGTCAAAGGTCAATAAAACTTGAATTAAACTTAAACTGGTGGCATGTGTGTAAAATTATTAGAAATCAGCTCACATTTTTCCACAAAATGGCCATCCCATAATCATTTCAAAACTTCATATATATATATATATATATATATATATTTTAGAGGGGGTAGTCTGTAAGCCTAAAATTCATTTTTTTCTGGGTTTTAGCTGCAAACTTTGGTGAGTTTTTGAAAAATGTGGTGAGGGAAAAATTTTCAGACAAAAATGCAGTAAGAAGGAAAGAAGAGTTGCAAAAACAATGTGGTCCCTGCAGTCCAGGCCTGCTGAGGAAGATAATGAAAAAGCCATGTTTACACAGTGTAGTCAGCGGTCAGAGTCACCCCCACAACCATCTGCTCTCCGGTGATCCGATGCCACAGCTTCTCAATTCTGGGTTTTCCGGACACTGCTGGCCTTTCGGTCAGATCATCTTTTGAGGTCTTCTCCTTTGACTCCTCATCGCTGTCCCACAGAGGAATGAGATCTTCCTAAACAGAGCAGGTGGACACTGAAAATCTGAAAGTTTGTCTAAAGTTTTTAATTTTTTCACCTTCCTGTCTCTTTTTTGTGCTTGTGAACACAACATTCAGTCGGTGATGCAGATTCAGCAAACTTTCTAACAATACAGCCAAAAATACAGCGATAAAATGAAAATGTTCATCTGGGGTTATTTCAAAGCATTTGTGCAGAAAAATGTAAGAGATTTATAGTCCTTCTCATATTAAGTATTTAAAGTGATTTAATACTGAAGTGTGCTCAACTGTCCCCCAAAGCAAGAATTATTATAGTCTGCAAATCAAGAACATTTTAATTTGAGCAAGATATTCAAATTAATACTTGTGCATTTTTCCATTTAATTGAATTATTATTGTATGTCAACTATTCAAAATGTCCTTTTCATAATAATAAACTTGAATTTCTCTCTTCAAAGCGTAAACTATTTTTTGTGGGGTTTTTTTTTTAGAGATATATGAAAAACAATATTCTACATCTTTTTTTTTCTTTTTCTTTTTTAAGTTTTACAACATCTTAAACCATCCCCCAGACATGCAATAGAATAATATAATTAAGCCCATTTGGTTAATAACAAACAGAAACATACAGATAAAATACAAAAGATAAAAAAAGAAACCCCAAAGCAAGAAGAATCATTGTGAATCAGGAGCAGACAAGAAACTACAGTAGAATAAAAAAACATATTTCTGACATAAAAACTACGCTGGGCAGGCCCCTCCTCTCTGGAAGAGGGGGCGGGGTTGCTCCGAAGCAAGGTTCCACAACTTAGAGGTGTTTTTTTAATGAACTCCTGTCGCTCTTCAGAAACTACGCCCAAGAAAACAACACTTTTTTTTTTTTTTAGATAAAAACCCCATAATAATAACTAAAAAATCATATAGGGAACACTTCTGAAATAGATCATAAGATGATCAAAGTGGGGCTTTAAACACCATTAAATTAA
This sequence comes from Oryzias javanicus, assembly GCA_003999625.1. Taxonomy (NCBI): domain Eukaryota; kingdom Metazoa; phylum Chordata; class Actinopteri; order Beloniformes; family Adrianichthyidae; genus Oryzias; species Oryzias javanicus. The sequence continues at coordinate 9,656,792 of CM012457.1, read as the reverse complement.
ATATCCTTTACAAGTAATTTGAGTGGACAAATAAAAAAGTTTTGAATCAAGTTGACAATTTAAAAAAAGTATAAATAGCATGTTAAAAATAGCAGATACTTATGTCTTAAAAACATCTCAAATTTGAAAAGAAAAGCATTTTTTCCAGATAAATCTAGCATAAGTAAACACAAAAAGAAGGAAAACTTTACTTGTGAATACTAAGCCTGACTAAAAGAATATTAAAATGGTTGTTTCTCCAGTGAGTGATACCTGCTCATGCTGGGTGAGAACACTTCTCCTTTCTGAGGCCAAATCAGTGAGGACTTGAAGTGCTTGATGAATAACTCTGTTCTTGACTCTCTGTTCTTTCTGGAGATCTTGCAGAACAAACAGGCCGCTCTACATGGAAAAAAAAACAAAAACATTGTGTCTGACACCCAGAGCATATCATATCTCTAAACACATCTTCAGTAACAATAGGTGACTCAGAAAGCATTCTAATCTTGTTTTTTCTTGTTATTTACTGCTACAAAACGTGCATAGCAACATTTTTAATTAACAAATGGGAGCGACTTATCTAAACTTTTAAAAAAATGTCGCCATATCCAGTCAACTTTAAACTCACAGAACCTTTTTCTGGGTCATGACTACACAATTCAGCCACTACTAAATAGGTTTCCATGAGTTACAGGGTCACACTCACTCACATACACACCTAGCAGCAATTTAGAGTCACTAAGTAGACTAATAAACATTTTTTTTTTTTTCACAGAATAAAAACCAATAACCACACCTGTAATCTGGATTCTAAAGCTTGAAGAGTTAAACGGGAGTTCTCTGGAGATGGTAATGTTTTCTTTGGCACATCGGGGTCCTCCTGACCACCCTGAAACATGTATTTTTAATAAACAGCACTGCTTAAATATAACAATATTTTCAAAAAGAGACAGGCCTTACAGAGTAGAAAATACCACAAAGGTCGGTGATTAGAAAATGCTTCTTTAGCTCCTCTTGATCATCAAAAACGATCAGTAATTGATCAGTTCCACATTGAAGAAAGTCCCCAATGTGGACGGAGCGGACACCTGACCACTGGGAGGCTACCTGGAGAGAAGAATTGAACAAAACAGGTGTTTAGAAAACATGGAAACTCCAGATTACTCACGCATACTGTCAAACATGCCTGAAAGGTGTCCTTCCAAACGGCACAAACATTCCCCTGGTGGAAGGATATCACAATCAGGGATCCGTTTCTTCCTAAGTCAGCCACTTGAATGTCCTCTGCTTGCTCAAAGGGCAGGGGGCAGGCATCCTTTGCAATTCCACTCTCAAAATAAACAAGTTGTTGACTTGAAGTTGCTGCAACCAGATTGCATTTTAACACAGCATCCTCCCTGTCAGCTCGGAGCACCAGGATGCTCTCTGTGATACCCACATAGGGATGTGGTAAAATCATAGTGCCATCAAACACTTGTCCATCACCAACCAAATAGGCCAGGGTTGTGGGCTGGTTGTTTGCACTCTCCTCCGACTGTCCAATAATGAAGGCTTGTTGTTTACAGAGGGGAAGCTCTCCAAAAACACAGGATGATAATGAAATGGGGATTTTTCTAACCCCTTCTGCCTGGATTGATGTATAAAAGATGCAGCCGTCGTGGGTCCACATCACTGTGGGGCCCTGAAGGATGCTCACCCTGTCAGTCATCTGATAGGGGAGTTTAAACTCGATGCGGGGCTCCAGTTGGTCTGAAGAGCTCACGGTGAGCAGACTGTACTTAAAGGCGTGTGCTTTCCCGCTCCTCCTCGCCACCAGAACACAGGCTGCTCTGACTCTCCCCTGAACGTCCACGACTCGCTTGCATTTCACGATGTTGACGCACGTGAACGTTTTCCTGCCGATGACAGCCGACCCCCGTGCTGCGTTCACGAACCTGTTGCGATCCGGTTCAAAAACACATTTTCGGAAAATCAGCTCGGTTCTTTCACCCTCAGATTCACTTTTACTTCGTTTGCAGTTGAAACCCATCAAATGGCCACCGTGTGAAAGAAGACGGGTGTTCAAATCGTCAAAAATATCCATAATAAAAGTTTAAAAAAAATAAGTAAGAAAGAAAGAACGCCGCATTTAATCATTACATTTTCGTATTTACTATAAATATGTTCACGAATAAATATATATTGGCCAATTTAGTACAAAAAAGAACAGCTAAACTATAGTTTTCATGCCGGTTTTTCGTAAAATCAAAGTAGCGCGCGCCCTCTGAAATCTTCACTTCCTGTTAGCCCCGATGCATTGTGGGTCAAGGTTCGTCAACAAAAGTCTCAAGTGTGATGTTCTGTATTGTGTCAAACGCAAATGTCCGATAAATTATCCGATAAAGTATTTTAATGACAAGAAAAATAACATACCACTCACTCCATTTGATAAGTAATATTGAACTGCAAGAAAAAAAAAGGGAGGATATCGAGAGGTGTGGCCAATGTTAGAGCCAAAATGGCAATACCGGGACAACAGTTTCACATTTAGCACTGATTCTTCTGATCGACGAGTTGGCTAACAGTAACGTGGAACCGCCAGAGACCGCCGAGGGCAAGCCGAACATGGCACAGAGTGAGCCGAACGAAGAACAGGTAACCCGACGGAGCTTAAAAGACATCCCATTAGTCATATGGCGACACTTCTCTAACCTTTTTAGCACTTTGTTTTTACAGGACCTAGCAAAGAAAATCGAAGAAACTAAGCAGAGATTCAAGAATGAGTTGCTTCAAGGTAATTATTATGACGTAAACTTATTTATGGAACGCCAATTACTTAGTGTTGGTGTTTTATATGCCTGTGGGTAAATGTTTTACTCGTGCTTTGAATCTGTAAGTTGACATAGTTACTCTAAGACGCATTTGTAGCACGTAAAGTACTTAAGAGCTAAATTGAGCTTTGTTAGCTTTGCTACAGGAAGCTGTTTACATAATAACACATTGAGATATCAACTTGTTCTCTCTACTAGTGTAACTTTATTTTAATTCTAGACCAATTTTTTTGGACATCTGTTGCAATAAAAATAACAATAGCAGAAAGTGAGTTGTTAGCCAATCTTGACCCAGATGAAACTGGAAGTCACGTGACTCTGTGTGTTGCAGAATCAACAGAAAAGTATGATCAGAGGGATGTGGAGAGGCTTCTAAATGAGGATGCTCTGGTGGAGGGCTACCTGCAATGGAGGCTCCATGTTGTTGACGATGCCCTGAAAATGATTGATGAAAGCCTCCAGTGGAGGAAAGAGTTTGGTGTGAACGGTAAGGATTTTTGGCTTTTTTTTTTAAAGTGCAAAAACTGAGTCAAAGTCTGTTTTTTTGTCACAAACAATCTGACTCATTTAACTCTGATTTGCCTGTAATAGTGCATTTTTAAATAAAATTTTAAACCTCAATGTTCAATCTGTGTTTTTTTTTTTTTTTTTTGTTATTTTAGTAACAGTTTCCTAATTTCTCCATTTTATTTTAACAAGTTCTGATCTATCCACATTCGTTTTTTGACTTGCAGCCCTCATCAGTGGTTGCCTTGTCTCTTGATGAGAACAGACAGAGCAACACTGTGTCCCTTATCATTCATGTCTCTGTAATCTGTTAGAATAGCCCATTGTTTATACTCAGAAATTAGTGTTTGGCTTTTTCTATCACTTATTCTACTTGTTGGGAAGTGTAGTTTTAAATTAAAATAAAAATATGTTGTTGATCATAGGAAAATGTTTTTCCAGTCAGTTCTTTATTTAAGCCATCAAGAGAGCAGACATAAATATAAAATATAGCAAAATGTGTCTTTATTTGTATGTAGACGTGTTTCTGTGTAAAATTAAGTTTCTCTTTCATTCAGATCTCAGTGAGAGCACCATTCCCAGGTGGATGTTTGAGACTGGCGCCGTCTACCTCCATGGCTACGACAAAGAGGGCAACAAACTCTGTATGTACATCATTTGTTACCATGTTATCAATTCCAACTGAACTTTAAAATCCTGCATTTTCTTCCAAGTTGTTGCTGTTTCACTGAATTCTGTTGTATTTATTTTTTTCTTAAGTCTGGTTTAAGGTGAAGCTACATGTCAAGGATGCAAAAACGGCCCTGGACAAGAAAAAGTACGTGGCTTTCTGGCTCGAGCGATACGCCAAGAGAGAGCCTGGAATGCCGCTCACCGTTGTGTTTGACATGGCAGAATCTGGAATCAGCAACATAGTAAACAGCTTTCCTCTTGTTCCTTTTATACTGACCTCTAATAATTAAATAAGGCTTAGCGTAGTGACGTCTTAATTATGATAAGACCTAAGGCCTATTATGAAGTCTGATTTAAGGGTTCTGTCTAATGACTTTGTAACTGTTTGATTGTTTCAAATCAGTATTAACTACATAAGTATGTATTAGTTGCAAATATAAAACATATAAAACAACAAGTTAAACAGACATTTCAAATAGTGACAAGACTTTCCTGGGTTGAACCTTTATATGTCCTTTAATTTGAAATCCAAACAGTTACACATGAATGATTTATTTCACAAAAAAATCCCCAAATAGAACCTAAAATCAGTCATTCTGTCTGTGTCACGAGAAAAAGAAGAAAAAAAAAGGTTTTAGTTATTAGGAGATTAGATACAGCTACTTCAGATTTCCAAATAGCTGAAATTCTTTCTTTTTTTTATTGCTCCAAATTAAAGAAAATGTTTTATTTTTGTGTTTCAGGACATGGACTTTGTAAAATATGTTGTGAATTGCTTCAAAGTGTATTATCCCAAGTTTTTATGTAAGTAATATATGTTGTTTTATTGCCCATTTACTCCAATGTTAAAAACGATGGTAAAAATATTCATTTTTGTTTCATTTTAGCTAAAATGGTGATAGTGGATATGCCATGGATCATGAACGGTGAGTTGGATTCATCAGCATTTCTTTTAAAAGAACTTGTAATAATTAGGACTTTTCCAGCATTAAATGTCGGCTCCTTGCAGCTGCGTGGAAGATCGTGAAGAGCTGGTTGGGTCCTGAAGCAATCAGTAAACTGAAGTTTGCTTCTAAAGCTGAAGTCCAGACCTTCATTGATCCTGAGTACCTGCCGCCTCACATGGGTGGAACGGTAAAACTCTTCTTTCATTTACTCAACACTCAGTATAAAAGAGAGTTATGACTCATTTTCCAGTGATATCTCAATGGAATTGAGTCTTTTTCATAAACTTTTTCTTAATTTATCCTTATGGATGTGTGAGCAGCAATTCCTAAGAAACTATTTAATCAATCCTCTTCAGTGAATTATGATAAAAATAATTGTTTACTTTATGTTTTCAACTCAATTCGAAGTGTAGCAAGAAATTGGTTAACTTTTTTCTGTTCTCTTTGTCCATATTTTGGCTATTATTTACTTTATAGTTGCTTTTTTTTAAAGAATAAGCAACAAAAAATCATAAAAAGGGTATTTATAATATTCCTTTTGAAAACGATTTTAAGATATTTACTCTTTTTGAATAAACAAAATTATTATTTTTTTCCACTCAGCACAAACAAATAATAAAAAATTGTCATGATCCTTTTAGAAATCACTAAAGTTTGAATCTACTTGATAATCGGTAATCAGTATTGTTGTCAACGCACCTGAAAATTAATAGAATCCAATTAAAAATAAACGTATAATAAATGAAGCTTTAACTGTGCAGGATTTTAAACAAAGGCTATTAAAAGTAAGTTTAAGATTTGGACCTGAATTGAGTCCAGTAGCTGGTTCCGTCAGTGAAGTACTGAAAGCAGCTTCACTCTGTTTGGTTCATCGGGTTCCTGCAGATTACAGAGTTCTGCTGGGTTTGTGTACTACCAATTTATCTGACAGATATTTGGGTCCCACACCAAAACGTTTTGTATAAACCAACAGCAGCAGTTGTTTAAAATCTAAATCTCAGTTCTTTAAAATCTTTGGATCTAAATGTGAAGCTGAATCTCCGCTCAGAGTCATGATAGTAATCTAATCAGATCCGACTAAAAGTCCAAATTCCAGGTTTCAGTGATTAAAGAAACAGTTTGTTCTCAAATTCTAGGATCCGTTCAAGTACAGTTACCCACCCCTTCCCGATGATGACTTCCAAACACCCATCAACGACAACGGTCCGGCCATCACAGAGGACGAGACTGAGAGCAAAGAGGCCGAACAGGAGAGCAAAGACACTCTGGAGTCGAGCTTCAATTCAGACGTCGTCCCCAAGTCCAAGAAGGTACGACTTTCTTTTTAGCAAAAAGTCCCTGTTAACAGTACTGAGTTAATGCAGTTCAGTCCTTTATAAAGTCACAACCACTAAGAAATTAAGCAAAAAACTAGACAAAAACGGCCAAATAATCTTAGTTGTATTTAATTAATTAACCCTTATATAGTGTTTCGGTCAAAACTGACCTCTATTTTGAGTGTTAAAATGGGTCAATTTTGACTTAAACACAATATTAGGGCTAAGTGACCAATATAAATTACTTAAGTGACCACAGTTTGAAGACTGTGAAGAGAAAAACTCCCATTAAATAAAAGAAAACCTCCAGGTGAACCAGACTAGACACCCACGACGGTGTATTTTGAGGCTCGGAGAACAGAAAACTGGCAAAAACTCTGCAACATTTGTTGTAAATGACAAAAGCGGTTCTTCTGATCACATGTGTTCAAGATAAAACTGTTGAAACTGCTCATCTTGACACCAGTGCAGTCAGAGGGGAACTTTTCTTTTCAGCACGTCTGCATGTTCCTTCCTCCATGTTTAACCTCAAATCAGTTTCTGATCGAGCTCTTTTTGCAGTGGATCGTCCTCACTGACATGATCATGAAGCCTTCGCTCTATGAAGGTGGCTCCTGAAATCCTCGCGCCCGTTGCATGTTCCGCACCGCTTCTCTTTCGTTTCTCCTCGCGCCCGCAGAGAAACCAGCCTCTTTTTTTTTTCAGGCCTGTTTCTGGATTCCTGTTTCCCAGCGGCGCGCCGCTCCATCACAGCCAGCCACCGCCGTGGGTGGGGGACATTTTTCAAGCCTCCGCCGTCGCCGCCTCCCTCTAACTCTGCTGTCACTGCATAGAATGTGGTTGTCGGCCGCCTGCAGCTTATGTCGCCGAATGTGCTCATTTTTCTGGCCGCTTCTCCTGCTTTCCTTTTAATAGGAAACTATGAGAAATCAAGTTGTGATTCGATGAAAGTTTTGCACGCCCTTTTAATTTACAGCCGTTTTCATGTTTCGCCGTACAAAGGGAAAAATTAGGTTTCATGTTCCTGCTGTCTTTAAGGAAGAAATCAGATTACAAAAGAGACCAAAGCTACTCCCATGAGCCTCCTAAGCTCCTCTGAGCAAAGAATACTCCCATTGTTAATAAAACCACATAAGTTAGGCACAAGAGCTTAAAGATTACCAGAGATGCAAATCAGGTTTTTGTAAGGCTCACCATAATCTGCAGACGTTGGAAACCAAAAAAAAAAAAACATATTGTGCTTGAAATGACTCACATTTAGAGAGATTTAGCAATCACTATAATGTTATGATGTGGCTAAAGTGCACATCAAAAACAGAAGATAGTTTTCTGACTATCTTTGAAAAACATTACACAATCCAGTGGACTGTAACAGAGGGAAGTCGTCGTCTGCCAGAATTCTTAACAGTTCTCATAAATTTTGTACCTTAAAATAAACCAAAAATTCTTACCTCAGTGGCAGATTTGCTTTAAAAAAATGCCTAATGATTCTTATTTTAAGAAAGAAATTCTAGCCACTAAAATAAGATTATTTTGCTTTTGAACTAATTCCTTGATAAGATTATTTTGAAACAAGTGTCTTTTTTACTTTCTTAAGATTCAGTTTTTGCACCCAAAACGTCTTCAGACATTTGGTGTTATCGGTTAGATTACTTCCTGTTTAACTTTATGGAAGTTTCTTTTAAATTAATGAGAAATCTTTTATTTAAATAAACAGTCAGGTTCATATCTGCTTCATTCCTATTAGCTGAGGAAGCCACATTCATAAAGTTGTGGAGTAAATTTATATTTCGGCTTCTGGTTCTTCCTGTTTAAAGCTAACAAACGTTTCCTCCACTTTCTGCATTGTTTGTTCTAACCTGAAGTTCTTCTGAGTTTCAGGAAGGTCCCAAAAGCTCCAGGAACTTAACAGTATTTTTCTTTTTTTTGTTGTTGTCGTTTGTTTCTTTTCTTTTTGTTTTGAAACAAGGGCTGGAAGTGGTAGCGCTGTGTGAGACTCACAGGCGCTCGAGAAGATCTCCACAGACTGAAAAGGACAGGTGTGCTCATGCGGCTGCAGCTGTGAGCACACCGTCCTCCTGGTCAACCGCTGCCGTCTCCGCCGCGAGACTTACTCCTCCTTTTCACCTGTCCTGGACCTTTCAGCACTTTGGTTTCCAAACACTTTTTTGTATCTTTTCCTTGAAGGAAATAAGCCTTAGTGACTTTTAACAATTTTATAACTTTTATTAGTTGACTTGAAAAGGGCTGCTTGCCATAATAACCTCACACTACGTGTAACTGCAAATGAAGAAACTACTAATTACTGTAATATTGGAGTAGAACAAGTTCTTAACCTTCAGCACTTCCTCTTTCACCTTTTGAGGTGAGTTTCTCACATAAACCTTCTGTGCCTTGTCCTCTAGTTCATTGTCTTTCAACCAGAGGTGTCCCACTGCACCATGGGAAATGATTCAATTTCACCTAATTGATCTAAAAGAACATTTATCATTGCCAGGATATCGATGTGTTCTTTCAAACAGACCCTGGTTTAATGCTGAGTAGGGCTCAGCAATATGGCCAAAAACAAAAAGGTTTCCTCCCTACATTCACTTTTTTTTTTTAACTAAAAATACAGTTATTTTAACATCTCATTTAGAAGTTGGCCTGAACACCAATTGCAACTAAAGACATGCTCACTACACTTCTCTGTTACGATAAATTCGTCGTACTCGCACTTTTTGGTGGCCTTCAAACAGATTTTGCAGTTTGTTCCATGTCTGAAACCACATAACTGAACCAGCTCCATTTATTTTTATTTTTTTTATTTTATATATGTTTATTTCAGAGTGACAGAGCACACCAAAAGCATTTGGGCTGTGTGACCAGAACTCCTTATTTAGGTGTTCATGATCACGTTCTAATCCATATCCTGTAGCCAATCAGAATTCACCCAGACCATGGGATTATCTTAACTAGAAGTAAGCACTTAAAAAAATAATAAGACGTTATACAAATAAAAAAAAAATGATAAAATTAAAACAAATAAATAAAAAACGGCTTTTGCTAAAACTTTGACAATAGGTTTGGCCAAAACAAAGGCTGAACAAAGGTTGAAAAACCTGTTTAGTAGAGCATCTGTAGTCAAGTCTGTGACTTGTTTGTGCTGATCACAGAGTTTGTGCCTTTCACCATTTCATCACATTTTGTCCTCAACATTTCCCTTTGCACCCAATATGAAGGAGTCACTCATTTCTGTCATTTAAAAAAGTGTTTTTATTCTTTTATTTGATCAAATTATAATTATTGTCACTTGATTTGTTTCTGACAAAAATTTTCATTTCTCATTTTGTATTTTATTAACCTGTAATCCTTTTACTTGACTGATTTTGGTAGACTATCATTGTAATTGTTTTATGACGCTGCAATCCAAGTGTTTTGGTTTTGATTTGCATCTATTGCTGCTTAATTGTGTTAATTGTTCTTAAAATGAATAAATCCAGACATGTATTAATAAACCATCCTGATGTCTTTTTTTTATTTTCTAACTGTTGAAGCACACACGACAGTCAGATGTTTCTTCCACTTCCCCTCCGATATACGCCGTTTCTGCCCCCGTCAACAGTTGTGTGGTCCGTTTGTGCAGAATGTGGGTCAAAGTTTGAGCCGAGTCACGGCCTGAACCACTTTGGCTTTTTGTTTGTTCAGTCGGAAGTCATGAGTTTGAGGTTTCTTGGTTCTGTTTTTCATGAACGCATCTGGAACAAAGGTCAGAAGTCATGAGAGGAGAAAAGGCGACTGTATTTAAAAAAAAAGATTCTCCTCCGATTCCCACTTTCATTAGATCAGCTCCTTACAGATAGGCAGCGGCAGCTCTTGTTCACTCAGCGTTTTCTTGCGTGAAGGGCAAGGTTCAAACATGTCTCTGTAGAGGATCATGAAAGATAAAGCTCATCTGGTGATGTTAGCAGCATATCTGGGTCTGTCTAATTGAGCGGTCTCTGCTGTTTCAGGTGAATTTCCAGGAAGAGCCTTCCAGGGCGGAGGACAAAGATAGAGGAGAATCAAATGTCAGGGCAAACGGAGCCAGGAAGCCCCTGACCACCTTCAAAGGACCCCTGATGGATGTTAGGTAGGTCAGAGGGCTGCAGCTCCTCTCCGGTGCCTCAACCTTATAAGGATCTGCAGCAGAGCTCATTGGGATGGGAAAAAAGGTTGATGTGGAATCTTCTTTGACACGTTGTCTTGATAGAAACTGCTGTTGAACCAATAATCCATCCACTTCTGCTTCTAAGTAGAGACGCTCTAACCCGTATCTGCACAGAAACGTCTTCTAGAAGACTAGAGCTCCTCCCACGTGACAGATCTCCTTTGCCGAAGCTGTCCTGCAGAGGAACTCATTTCCGCTGTCTGTATTTGGGATTTTACATTTTCGTTCATGACCCAGATTTCCAAACCATACGGGGGCCCTAATGTGCAAATCATGACCCAGAAACATTTTAAAGGGCCCTGTATCAGAGGTCTGCAACCTTCAACACTTAAAAAGTCATTGGAGTGGATTTCTTACTGACCACAACCCAGGAGGAGCCACAAAGTCAGACTTCACCCTTTTTGCAGACTTGTTAATGTTATTATTATCATATACATCTAAATTATACAAACATGCACATAAACAGAAAATACTATATCACATAGTATCATCTCAATGCAGTAGATGTTGTAGTAGGTAGCTTAGTGTGAACAGTAATTAAAGAAAAAGTTTATTTAACTATTTCTGGTGGATCTCAGTCAGAAGTTTGTAAACCTAACTAACCAAATTCAAATCGGAGCTAATTTACCATATTTTTTAAAACTATTAGGGACACTTAAAATCCTTTAATTTATTCAAATATAGAAAATCTGCTGTATAATCTGGTGCGCCTTAATTCTGGTTGTGTTTTTATTCTCTATTAACCAGAGAGCCACAATGAAGGAGTCACCTGTGGACTTTATCATGTAAAATCAACTTTTTTGAGTTTATAAGTGTATTATAATATCTCCTCACAAGAAACAACCCCAATCCAGTGAGCATCCCTTTAAAATCTGAGCACCAGACCCTCCCAATCTACAAAATTGAGCGGGTCCTCACTTTGTGACATCACAAAAGTGGAACAGCCCCTTCCAGGAGGAGTCTATGCTTCAAGCCCCACCCCCAGGCCAACGCAAACACGTTCTCCATGGATCTAGCAATAATCAGCTACACAGTTTCATTTGAAATGCACAATACTCACATCCATCTTTGCAAAAAGTTCAGATATTGTTTGTTTTCGCAGGATGATGTCATGAAATGGGTGGGACCCACAAGGAGCGAAAAGCCTCAGAAATCGAGACGTCTTACTTCAGGGTAGAAAAAAGAGCTCACAAAATTAGCTCATATTTCATAAAAAATGTGTGCTCTTTAGGCAATATATCATCATATATATGGATAAAGTTTACTGTGAAGGGCTTCATATTTCATGAAATAAGCCCTTAAAAGATCATAAATAAAAAAACAAAACAAATATTATAAAACAGCATATTTTAGAAATCAGAACAGAATTCCAAAGCACGAAACAAAATCAAAATGAAACTTTTCGGAAAACGGTTCTACAAATCAAAATGAAATGTTAAAAAATTGATCAATCAATGATATTTTTCCTTCTTCAATGTCCAAATACTTATAATTAAAAGTTTTATGATTATTGTGGAGCAGATTTTCGTTATCACTTCATGCTTAATAACTTTTGGTTGAAATGATGAACAAACATCTTCATCCAATCAGTCATGTCCCACAGTATGTACTGCTTCCAGTTTCTTCTTTTGTTTACATTTTTAAACATTTCATTTTAATTTCAGGAAATTATTTTGAGTGTTTTTCGTTTTTAAGGAAACCCGTAACGCTTTATTTTCAAGTTTTAGTGGCTGTGAAAGGTGGAAATTTATATTTCGAGATGCACAAGAGGATGAAAGTAAGTCAATAATAAATGCATCATTAAAAAAAAGGGAGAGACATGTCATCCGAGTCCTTGGAGACGCATGAAAAGAGCGTCTGATCCATCAATGAACCTCAAAGACATCAGGCTCTGCGGTGGAACATCCTACCAAAAAGCAGCACTGTTGAACCTGCAGTGTTTTATGTTACTGTTTCCCTCCACAGTATCTGAAAACTTAAAAAATAAACGTTTAAGGAGGGTCATTCTATCAAAAATCAAGTTATGTCGACCTTTTTCTGAAAGATTCAGTTATTTTGTTCTCATTGTTTATAAAAGCTGTTTTAATGACTCAGCCTAAACACGCATTCAATGAGAAAATAGTTTATTTAAAACCAGCTAAAACAGGTTATCTATAAAAACACTGGCAGCTGCTTCAGTTTGTTTCAGTGCCTGAAGTGCTTCCTGGAGGAACTGCAACCGCAAAATGCAGTTTTAGGTTGGGATTAAGAATTAATCTGCCTTTTTTTGTCTCTACATCTGCAGTTAAAGCCCCCAAATTCTCGTCGTATACGCTCTCTTTAAGGGTTACTGGTTTTATGCCTCACACGGATGTTTATTCTGGCGCTTCATCCATTATTCAGTCCCGTGTTTACAGCAACATCCTAAAATCCTGCGGCGGTGGCGTGATGCTGGAGACGGTTTTTCAGGCAGAAAACTACAAACAGAGACTCTCAAACTGCAACAATCTGACCATTTACTGTTGGACCTTCATCCCATGAGAGTATGTCACTGTTTTTGTCATGTTATTGGTGGTTTTTAGGCCTCCAGGCTGTAAATTAAAGTGATAAACTGGTTCAGTTGAACTCTAAATGTGGCTGTTCTTCACAGTTAAGCGAGCTTTAGCTCAGAGTTTTCAGGCTTTTAACTTTGTTTTTGGAAATCTATTGATGTGAGAAAATAAAACAGGACAGAGAAACATTTATATGGTCCAAGAAGCTTCCTTGGGTCTCAGGAAGTCGAGTATATGCCATTTGTCTGTGCAGAACCGGGCCTAGTGATCTCTTTTGAAACACTTGAAGAAGTAATAACAAAATAAAAGAAACAGCATTAAGGTAAAGTAGCCAAAACACACATTTAAACTAAAATGAAACCATTTAATCACCCAAAAAGACATAAAACATTTTGTTAAAGTTACAGTTCTGATTCAGACAAAAGAAAAACGAATAAAACTTCAATGTTCACCGTTTTGTTCAGTTACAATTAAACCTCTAAATATGAATATAATGTTGGACTTCTTTTGTCTAAAAGTTATCAAGCATGCTGTGATTAGATATTTATTAAAAATTACAGTTACTCTAACACAATCATTCAAAAAAATAAGTAAATAAAGAACCATTTAGAAAGAATGTAATTTTATTTGTTTTTTTGAGGTTTACATGAAATTGCAATAAAAAAATTTAGCTGAAAATTATTACTGAAACTATCGCAACTTTTTGGGGAAAAAAGCAGCATTTTTACATTTTTGTGCTTTAATTATTACAAAAAATTCACTTGAGATTGTGGAGGGACTGTACATCAATACAAAGTTTCTCTTTTTTTTTTAATTTGTTTGCTGATGGTCCTTGAGATTTTTGTCAAGGAAAATGTGTTCCTAGTTTCAAGAACATGTCGCAAATAAGCTCTTTTCAAACTTCATTTTTGCATTTTCTCCTTCAATTTAAAAAAAGAAATATCCAGAAATGCAATTTTGTGATTAATTTTTTAAAAATATGTCCCCCATTATTTGAAAAAGGCCACAAGAACATGTTAAAAACACCATTTTTATTGGAGTGAATCCTTCCAGCTTGACTGATAAAGAAAAAAAATCAACAAAAAAATCCCAGTTTGAGATGAAATCAAGCGAAAGCAAAATGAATTTTAAGAAATTTACTTTAAAAAACTTCATAAAGGTCATAAAAATAATTTTTTAAAGAAATATTTGTACTTCTACAACATAGATCAATTTGATCCACTGTAGTAGTGAGAATCTGAGGATTCAACAGATGACGATCATTTATCGTTCCTCATCATAAACTACTTTTCTCACTAAAAGTGTAAACTTTCTGCCATGTTACTCTCCTGCCGCTCAAGTCTCATATGTTTACGACAATGGAAGTGTCTTTATATAAACAGTATATTTGATAATAGAATTATTCATGAGCTGTCGCCAAACACTTGAAAGAAAATGTTGTTCCCCCGCGGGATTCAGGATGCAGGTACAAACTCTCGGCCCGGTTAACCAAACAGACATCAAAGCTCAGGAAATGATGCGGCCGCGACCGTGGAAGAACGATAAACGGCGATTAAAAACAAATGGAAACTCGTCTAAATGCGGCCTTTCTCTTTTTAAAGGAGATGTTTCCTGCTGCAGTGACTTCTCTTCAGTTACCACAGATGTTTATGTTTGTTTTCCTGTCTTCGGTTCAGCCCCGCCGAGGAGCTCAGCTTCGGGTGTGGAGAGACGGAAAGGAAATGCCTCATCATTTTGACCAACGTGACCAAAAATCTGGTGGCCTTTAAGGTGAGCCTGACAGCCGTGGGTGTTTTAAGCTCTTGAAAGCACAAAAGTTCATGATGGTTTGTGTGCAGGTGCGGACCACGGCACCTGAGAAGTACAGAGTGAAGCCCAGCAGCAGCAGCTGTGAGCCGGGAGCTTCAGTGGACATAGTTGTCTCCTTGCATGGAGGTAAAGCACTCAGCTTTGTGCTCTCGGCAGCGGATGTTCTCCTACCCCAGAATAATCAAGTGGTTCCCCGTATTAGCCTCCCAAAGTGCACTTTTCTGCGTTTGGCATGCATATTTTAAGAGTGATAGAAACAATCCTCCTCCCAGCAGAAGCTGTGAACAATCTGTCACTTTTATACTGATCTTTTGTTTTGAAGTTTGATTTTTTTTTAACCCTGGAGAACACACAGAGTCAAATTTAGCTTTTTTTAAATGTTTTTATTTACATTTTTTAACACTTTAATTTTTCCCAAGCTACAAAAAAAAAGATATTCACTTGTGCTGCATTTAGGTAATTTTAAAGCTAATTTGGTTTGTTGCATATTTGAGACAACAGGCCTTAGCACCCAAAGAAAACATTTTTAACTCATTAAAAATGTTTGATTCCATTTGGGGTTAACCCGCAGGCTCCCAGACGTCTCTGCAGGACAGGTTCCTGGTCATGGCTGCAGAGATGGACGGCGCCGGGTCACAGGAACTCGCTCAGTTCTGGAAAGAAGTACCAAAAAGCAAAATCATGGAGCACAGGTGCCGTTGCAGCTTCGCTCTATAATAATAAAGGACTTTCCCAGACTTCAGGAGAACACATCCTGGAGGTTTGACTTCTCCTCTTTTGTTCCGCTGCAGGTTACGCTGCCATGCTCTGAGTAGCTCCAAACCTCCATCAAACCCTTTGAAAGAGAGCGCTGTGGAGACGCAGAGCAGCAGACCGGACGAGCTGAGCTCAATGGTGAGACGTTTATTCTCTTTACAAGAAGTTCTTGTCGTCAAATTCGTAGATATTTCAAAATACGTTTGGTTCTGTTTCTCCTCTGTTGCTCTGTTTGTCTGAGAAGCAAACAGAGCCGCAGATGTGAGAGCCTCCGCCTGAGCTGCCAGCTTACAGGAGGCTCCACATCAATGAGGGATTTTGGTGTTTATGTCACGGGACATAATTGCTGGAGCTCACTAATGCTCTCTCCACAAAAAAAGAAGATGAAATCGCTTCCTCCCTAATAGCTCCGTCTCCATCATCATTAGTCTCGCTGGGTTGAACATCACAAGATGTTATTCATCGACTGTACTGATGTTTTTGTCCGTATGCGTAAAATATAAAACGAGAGAAATGTTTCTTGAAGCAAAAAAAAATCTTAAAGTCCCCCTCCAACGAAAATCATGTTTTTTGAGTTTTTAACATGTATGTGTGGCATTTTTCTTCTGAAAGAGAAAAAATATAATAAGAAATCATTTTGTGTTTGCATTTCCGAGTATTTCTCCTTTTAAGTTGATGTCACTCAAAGGGCCAGAGAAAAACTCCATTTGAATTCCTGGGACTTTCATACGTCACAAAAGCTAGCTCACTCGGATGCAGCTGAAGGGGCCGGAGAAGATAATTTAACGTCCCACTTCTGTGCTGTAAAGGATTCAGTGAAAGGCCATACTGATGTCAGCTTTCCTTGTTTTCCCAAGGAATCTGAGGAAAAAATGTATTTTATTTATTATTTTTTCATGGCCTTTTCAAAGTGTGTGTCTCACTAGCATGTCTGGGGGGATAAGGGGTGGGGTTACACAGCTGAACACCATAAGCCACGCCCACAAAGGAATTATTTGGGAAAAGATGGCTTCAGAGCAACAGGAAAAATGGCTTTTTAAGACATTTAGGATGTGGAATTTTTATTAAAAACTTCACAGTCCTAATTAAAACCCCATTGGGAACGTTTAAAGAAAATTTAAAAATCATTGTAGGGGGACTTTAACACTTGTGGCTCCTCTACGAAGGTGGAAAAAGATGTATGCAGTAAGAAACTAGAAATCACTAGCTGGAGCTGCAGCAACAAGTTGATCTTAAACATGCAAATATATAACCAGACAAGACTAGAGTGAATGATGGAAAATCTGCCACTTTTATCATCTTTTGCCCTGTTATAAAGCCTTCCCAGTGGCCTTTAGTTATGATTATGTCAGTTTTAGACAAAATTTTAAAAAAAACTGTCATTTTCTAGGACATAGTTTCTGCAGAGTAGCAGGAATTCATTAGAAATTCACCAACACAGTCCCTACTTCCCCTTTATATTCTCTCCTGCTAGCTTACAGCCCCTCAGAACCCCAACCTAACGTTAACAGTGAAGCAAGAACGTAGCCATCCATCCAGATTCCATCTCAAAAAACGTCAGACACAATTTTCATCAGAGTGGATCTGAATAAACATGAGTTAAATGTTGTCACATTTTAATCAAAATCATCTCATCTTTGAGTCTGTTTTCAACAAGAGAATAGGCAAAAAGCATCAAATTTAAGAGCTAAAACAAAAAATAAACTCTACATGTTAGAGTAAATCTAGATTATGAAATAACAAATAACTTTAAGATCTACTCTGATGAAGATTTTGGGGTTTTTTTCATGTTTTTTGGGTCATTTTTCTCATTGTGGAGGTCAAATATCAAGAAAATTAAGCTTAAATGTTATTAAGTCTTAAATGTTTCTGAGTATGGTCCCTCCCATAAAATGACACAGACTTCTTGATTTTAGCTAAAAAAGAAAAAAAAAAAGTGTATAATCATAAAAAAAAGACCGCTGGGAACGCTTTGAAAATAGATCCAAAGATGATCAGAGGGAGTCTTTAAACACGCAGGCCGGTGAGTGATCTGCTGCTATTAATGTTAAAGAAATAAAGTTTTGTTGCTAGCTCCATGAATTCCTCTTGATCTATATAAAATAATGTTTATTTATAAAGTCTGCAGAGGTTTGGCTGACAGATCCTTCAAGCGTGACGATTGAAAACTCACAGATAAAAATAACCGCATCCCTGGAGGAAACAGTGAAAACCGCGATGTGACCGAGGGAGTCGCCTGACTTGAACCCTCTTTAGTGGAAGTTTTACAGCTCTGCTGTCTCCAAAGGATGTGGGCCGTCTGGATGAATCCAGGTCCAGTGCCGATACGGTACTTCAAAAATGAAAAAACATAATTTGGTGATACAGGGTGAAGGAGAGCGCTTGAACTTGTTTAAGAGGCTTTATTTCCTACTAAACACGTGTTTCAACTCTGATTATCCAAGTTCTCAGTCAGTGAATGCACCGGGACTGAAGTTACCTCCCTCGTCGATTTTGATTGGCTCTTCGTGTTAGCCGCGCCACAATGGGGCCAAAAAAAATTACAGTTTAGAAAAAGAAAAAAAAAAAAGTGAAAAAAAGATTTGAAACTGAAAAAAAAGTTTTAAAATTGAAATTTCGAGTTTTGAAACCTAAAAAGCAGAACATTTGCAGCTGAAAATAATTTAGTTTATTTTAGAAAAGCAAAAAGTTTTGGACATTTTACTTTTTTTGGGGGGCAAACACCAATAGATTTTAAAATAATTATGACCCAGAATTAGCTCCACACACCCACTCTTATATGAGCCCGCCCACAATTGCTGGAAAGGTAAACTGAATAGAATCCAAATGATCTGAAACGAAGCACCAGAAATAATCAACAGTAGTGTTAGTACATTAGTCCTGGTACCAGCTTGAGACAGCGTTTTTGTCCCAACTTGTTAACTCGTAAAAAGTCAGTCGCTTCCATGTTGGATCAAACGGATCCTAACGGACTCGAGTTGTGTCTTCCAGCTCATGCGAGTGACGGCCTGCAATCACCGGCTGGAGCAGAAGCTGGACTCGTGTCTGTGGGTCCAGAAGGTCCTGATTGGGTTGGTTCTGGTCCTGGTGGTGCTGAACCTGCAGTGTCTTTACCTGCTGGGAACCGCTCAGCGCCCCTCTTGACCCCCGCCGCCGCGTCCTCCGTCTGTCAATCCGCGCCTCCACAGCCGACGGTTCCTGTGGTCCTCCCCCACCTGTCCCACTGACTGCTGCCATGGAAACGAGCGGCGGGGGGAAGGGGACTTTAAGGACTTGTAATGTCACTCAGAGTTCCCAAACGAAGAGATTTTAATCGTCTCTTTTCCAGAACTTTGCAGTTTTACCTGACAGATTCGGTTTAGCAGTTTTTTAAATTTAGAACGGGCAAGAAGGAATGTCTTTAAATTATTACAAATCATTGTTGTATTACCCCCAACATGTTTAAAATATTAGTTATTTTCAGCTTAATTTTTATATTATTTAAATCTAAAAAATCTCTATAAAGCTCATTAATATAAAATAAACTTTTTGTCACCTGAATTAAAAGTTTTGGGGGGTTTTTTGTGAAAGGAAACACCATTTACTGCTATTTTTATGCAAATTTACCCCCCTGCTTTCATGAACCCTCATTAGAGCAGAGGTTTCTAATTGAAAAACACAAAAACATATGACCCGACGAAGCTTTCCCCGCGCTCAGGCCGGGCCGCCGCAGGAGATCTGCGCTTCCACTATCTCATTTGGTTTTAATTACCCCAACACCCAACTAAAAACTAAAAATACCAAAGCAATTACTGCCAGCACAAGGACGTGGCACGGCCCACTTGTAGCTTTAGTGGGAAGCGTTGATATCTGTAACTAGATCCAGCTCGGAGCGATCCGGACCGGAGCGGCTGCGTGAGGACAGAGCCGGTTATTAGCCGAGCAAACACCAAAGGCTGCCTGGTGTCAATAAATGCGCTTTGTTTTTTTCCAGTGGGCGGTTTGTTCCCATCTGAGCCACGATTAGAACGATCCGCGGGATCACCAGTCAACAAATCTCACAGAGGATTACAGCTGCGATCATCTTTGTGCTGCAAAAAGAAACCGCGACCTTGAAACTCCACAACTTACAATAAATTAGGGACATAATAAGTGAAAAATGTTGTTTCACTTGACAGATTTTTGGAATGGAAACCAGTTGTATTGGGGTTATGGAACCAAAATAGTCTCACTGGATTTGTCTGTGTGTAGTTCTTGATTTCAAACCCGGTATGCAGGCAAATCTGTTTAAGAAAGGGGAAACAAAAGTCACGTTTTAGCTAGATATTCTTCATAATTTAAGTTCAAAGCGGCTGATGTGAAAATTATGATGACCCAGCCTTCTAGCAGCATTTGAACGCATCATAAATCAGAAGACATGAACAGTCTTCTGTTATGCACAACTGATCTGTGCATAAATGTGGCTTCATCTGTGTGTTTCAGGCAATTGATGCATAATATTAACAGATTTGTTTGCATCGGAGTCATTTTAAATTAGTTGTTAGTTTTAGGTTGTGCATGCGTACATTGTATTTTTAATCTTCAGTGTACACGCGAATAGTTGCAAGTACACACATTTACTCACAAAATGTATTGTTATAAATCAAGAATTACGCACACACAACTCAAGTAAGTTTATTTTCTCTTCATACAGTATACCTCATTTAGTGTTTCCCCTCATACTAGTTTTACTGTGTACAGTAAAAAAAGAAGAAACTTTTCAATGTTTAAATTAGAAATGGCTTATTTCAAACAATCGAAAGAAAAAAGTAAATTAATTTTCAATAAAATCAATCATTAGAAGTTTACATCTATAAGGACATGTCAAACACAGGATAACTAGACATTAAGGATCGCCTGAAAGGGAGTGGGAGGAAGCAGATTTATATAATCCCACCCCGGCTGGACCATACCATTTCACACGTCTGCTTCTCCAGAACAGGAAAAAAAAACTAACCAAAATGGTGGGATCAAATTCAACATCTGTAGGTATAAAAACAGATTTTATCAGTAAGTCATTCAAGTTTTTCATTCAAACAACCATGAATACATGATTTAAGAGACGAGCAGCACCACCTGGTTATGGCACGCCGTCAGGTTGGTACAAATCTGACCTATTGCAGCTGTACTTGTCTCAAAATGTCATCAGCAGACGTCCCATGGGTTGGGAACACCCAAAACATCAAAAAATGATACATAGGGGGCCGGAACCATACGTCCATATATGAAGAGTCGGGAGTGAGAATGCGTTGGTTTAACCACCTGAGCCACCGCTGGCCCTCTGCTAACTTGCATTGCTATCTTTGGGGTCCAGATGACCCAACCCTAAAATGACGTGTTATCTCTTCATGTCTGTCATTGGACACCAGTGAAGATGGAAAATCATTGGAAAAAAGTTCAGAGCACTATCTTGTGGGGTCCAGAAGCTTTAGCCGACCACAACCATGACCAGTACCTAAGGACTGATGCATTCAGACATGGTTTTACTAAAGCCACCCATTCACCAGATGTGAGGAGTACAAGGGTTTCTAGACAAACCGTTTGCAGCCACCTTCTAAATGGCTTACGACGGTTACAGGTGACACCTCTGTGATCACCTGGAACAATAGCGTGTAACCCGGACAATGCAGCAACGGTCTACCGTACTGTCACTAACACTCACTAATGAGTATCTGGTCACTTTGTACAGAAACGATGGTCGTCAGCATCGCCGGAGAAAGCAAGGTGAACAATACATCAAGGTCCCTAGGGTTCACTTTGGTAAAGGAGGTGCAACAGTGGGGACAGACCTCACCAGTCGGACCAAAACCCATTTGGTTATTGTCCATGACAAGTCATAGACATCACATCACCCAACTTTCTGTTCAGGATTGATGCCCTCCACCACATGTTGCCAGATTTGTCAGATAGTGGGAGTGCCTCATATGGTATGACCTCTCACCTGAACCCTATAGAGAAGAGATTGGACGATTGTACCCCACCTCCAAGTGGCCCGGCAGAACGTGTAGAACAACATTGTGAGGCTAGTGAGGAGCATGAGACTTCACTAAATACTCACCAGTTATTGTCTTAATTTTTAAGGGTAAAAATGTCAAACAAATTAAAATTTTGTTTCTTTTCATCCATTATTAGTCATCTAAAAGAGAACTTTTACATATTTCATTAGAATTCAGACCCAATAGGAGAAGCACTCATGTAAACAACAATATCCCTAACTTACAGTGAGTAGTGCATTTTAGTGCATCCTCACTTTAATCCTAAAACTGTTTTCTGATGTAAACCTCGCATGTGTGGCCTAAATCCTCTCTATAAAATCCATTTTGTACTATTTTGGTGGAACGTGCCATTGCACTTAACAAACAAGACAAGCGGGGGTTAGTGGAGTGGCAGTCCCTCCAGAGACTACGAGTAAAAGCTTTGGTATCAGACGCGTGTGCGGGTCCGGTTTAAGTGCATCCCCGCTTTCACTCAGGGAAAAAAAACACTTGGAGACGCCGCAACTCCATCAGAAGCATTTACCCAGAGGTCAAAGAGGTCACGTGACAGACGCACGCTACCGTCTGCACTAATGAGTGCCTGTGGAGGCTCCCCTCGCAGCCCCGCGGGTCGGAGCTCCTCCACAGGATTGATTTTGCATTAAACGGCGGTTAAATCGAAGCTGGCGGCCCTCCGGGCGCTCGTGTGGCGTGGAAGGCGGGAGGGGGCCGATGATTTAGCTCAGTGGACAAATTGGGACGGAGAAATCGACCTGCAGAGGTTACATTTAATTAGGAGGGTGTGGTTAAGATGAGAAACGACTGCTTTTGTCTCCGTGCTGGAGATGTTGCTCT
This sequence comes from Oryzias javanicus, assembly GCA_003999625.1. Classification (NCBI taxonomy): domain Eukaryota; kingdom Metazoa; phylum Chordata; class Actinopteri; order Beloniformes; family Adrianichthyidae; genus Oryzias; species Oryzias javanicus. The sequence continues at coordinate 9,634,428 of CM012457.1, read as the reverse complement.
CCACGGATGAATGAGCACAACACACACTTTTCATGGACTGTTGGTGTTTATATACAGACAGTAAGAGCGATGATTGTTTAGGGTTTTATGTGAAGCCTCCGTCTTCCTCCATGAGCCACAAACACAGACGGATGGAGATTCTCCAAAACAAAAAGACTCAGAAATACTAAAATTGCTTAAAATGTTTTAATCTCGGAGTCGTGAATTGACAAAACCAAACTCGATTATGTTTGATAATCTGCCACCCATCCATTTCAGAAGCCGTTGAATTGGTTTTGGAGTCACAGGGTTGCTACAACTGGTTGCAACCAGTTCCACTGGTTCCCAGTGTGTTGCATGTGTACCTAGGGGCAACTTAGAGTCACCAATTAGCACATTCGTCTATTTGTGGAATGTGGGAGTAAGCTGGAGTGTCCAGAAAAAACCCATATTTACACAAGGAGAACATGCAACCTTACCGGGATTTGAACCAGAATCTTTTGGCTGTGAGGTGAGAGTGCTAACCACTACTCCACAGCAGCCCTGATAATCCACCAAAGAACTCAAATCCATTAAATTTTGTCTTCAAGGTTACAGAAAAGTTCTAAATTGTCCCTAGAATGTGAGTGAGCGTGGTTCGGACTAGCAAACCAGTTCAGGGTGTATCCCAACAGTAGGGAATGGCTCCAGCAACATTATGACTCCTAAAGGGATAAAAGAGTTTGAGAGGATGAATGGATGGAGATGGATGGATGGATCTCCCAATTATCACTCGAGTAAGTATATATATATATATATATATATATATATATATATATAATATACATAAATAAGATATATATATATTTATTTCAAGTAACAAGTTCAATGAATGTATGAACTAAAATGTTAAAATGGAATCTGAAAGAAAAAAAGATGTTTTATATTTTTTATATTCGAACTTTAAAAAAAAAAAAAAGAACACCACTTTGTTTAAAGCTACACAGGAAATTAAACAAGATTACACTACTCTAGAGTTCTCTTGATACTCCATACATTTTCAACATTTACTTTCGGGGTCATATTTGATGCAGATTACCCAGCTACTGTTGGGAAAAGGTTTGGTACAACATGAAGGCTTCGCCAGGGCAACACAGACATAAACACTCAATGAGGGAAGAGTTACATTCAGCATGTTTTATAGGAGGAAATTGGGGAATTTGGAGAAAAGCCACCCATAGACAAAGAGAAAATGCAAACTCCACACAGAAAGGACCCAGCTGGGATTGGAACCACAGCCTGAACACAACATGAACACCCCATATTTAAACTTTTATTTACATATTTATAAGGTATAAATTTAAAATGTGTTAAATACACTCTTGCTGGTTACTCGTGGTTAGTTTCTGTATTTTATTTTATCGAAATGTTTTGTTTTTAATGCTGTGAAGATTTTATGCAAAAAATGCTGACTCATCAGAAATCTTTATACAGGCATAATACTATTATTTCTTCAATTCGCTCTACTTGTTTAAGCAAATACAATCTTTTTCCGACTATCAACATTTCTAGGATTACTGTTTTTTTAATCAAACCATTGAGTATCTTATCTTTGTTCCTCAGCTCTCCTTCTGCTAAACTTATCAGCACTCAAAAAGTTTTGTTGGTTATCTGTCTTCCTTATCCTGTTTCTCTTTAGAAACAGCAAAAACATTTCCAGCAAAACGTCAGGAGTTCAGTTCAGTGGATCCTTTCTGTACGAGCCTTGCATGCAGGGGCAGAAATTTAGATCAATATTTATTTGCATTGATTGACAATCAAACGCAGAAGAAAAAAGGTGAAAGACAGGAAAGATGAGAGGAGGAGAGCAGCATTCACCTGCACACATAAAGTAAAGTGTAACCATGGAAACAATCACTTTTTAATGAAAACATGTTTTTATATAGAAATTCCGAACAAGAAGGCTAAAATCCAGTGTTTTTACGTGAGAAAATAGACAAATATATAATAGCTTTATAGTTACTTTCATCTTTATAAGATTAAAACTAATATATATAAAAGTTTCCAATATTTTATAACACATGTTTGCATTCTTACTACATGGGGTCACATAAATATCTGAGTCCACTTTCTGTTCAGTTCTTTCTTTCTTTCTTTCTTTTGTGAAGTGGTTTTGCTTCATGAAACTATACAAGTCTGCCCCCTAGTGGGCAAAGTGTGAAACGCTCCCATCTGCTGGTTAACAGGTTGAAGGATTTGCCTCTTTTAAACCTTCCCTCGGGCCAGATACGTACAGGAGATACTGTCTTATCTGCGCAGGAAGGTGAAGGTCATGAATCCCGGCCAGCCTCTGCCGGCCCACCGTCCTCCTGATGTACAGCCGGCACAGCTGCTTCAGAGGAGTGACTCCTGAGGACAGGCAGCATCCAGTCACATCTTCTATCTAAAGGCCACAGAGTCCTCCTGACTGTCGGTCAACACGTACCTCCTGCTGCTTCCAGCAGCCTCCCTGCCGGGCTGTTCGGCGGGGCCAGGTCTACCGGCCGTTTCCCCTCGGAGTTGGTGAGGTGGCGGTCGGCCCCGTGATCCAGCAGGACCAGCACCAGCTCCGGGCTGGACAGGCGAGCAGCGACGTGCAAAGGTGAGTCATCCAGTCTGCTTTTGTTTACGTTCGCACCTGAAGGGGAAGAAGCAGGTTTTACTTTATTGTCAACAGAATTAGAAGAAAACTTCACTTTTTGATCAATTTGATTTGAATTAGAAGCAAAATATGCACAATGCTGTCACTGGAATTTATTTAAAAAAAAAAAAAAAAGGAATAAAAATGTTTATTTCTCTCTATTAAAGGAATGAATAAAAAATGTTTGAGCCTTCAGAAATCTTGTAGTTTCATCTCAGTTTCTGCAGGCCTCAGTTGGCAAGCTAAAGTTCACCATTAAAAAATAACAGAGAGTAAGCACCTTCGTTAAGCTAATTCACAATTAGAGATGTTTGGGAGAAAAAAACACAACATAAAATCAACTGTTAAGCACGGTGGTGGTAAGTAATGGTTTGTTTTTGTAGTCACTTTGAAGTCCCACTCCGATCATCTTTTGACCTATTTTCAAAGGGTTCTTTTAACCCTAGAACACTTTTCCTATAAAAAGTTACACCATCACCTTTCATTTTTGCCCAATATAATATACCCAATAAAAAGTATTTGTTATAAAAAAAATAGATCAATATGGACAACACATGATAAATTAGAGTAGTTTTCCTTTAGTTTCAACATATGTAACAAAACGGAAAATAAAAACATTGGAAGATCTTAAAAATATGCTTGAAAAATTAGGAATGTGAAAGAAAAAAAAAAATCCTAAAAAAAATGTGTTCCACCCATTCTGGGACATGAGACTTTACCCAGAGTCACATGACACTCAGACACATGCAACATATTGACGATCATGCAAAATACTTTTTCTTGGGGGAAAATCATCCGCAGTAATTAACTGTGATATGTCGTTTTTAGCCAAAAATATAACAAGAAACCATGTTGTTCTCTAGGACATAGTTTCTGCAGAGCGGCAATGGTTTATTAGAAATTCACCTCTGAGTTGTGGGCGGGACCCTTGGCATGGAGTAAGCCTACCCCCTTTTCCCATCATCCCTTTGTTTTCACACTACCTCCCACTAGCTTACAGCCCCTCACACCCCCATAATAATATTACTTGGAGCTTTCCAGCCGTACAGTTTTGAACGAGATGTCAGCTTATATGAGGAATGGATCTAGTCGTCTACGGGCGGATGCATCAGAATGGAGCAGAGCAGAGTGCTTGTGGCCAGCCGTATGTTCCACATCACTTCTATAAGTTTTTATCAACAACATTTCCATCTGATTCACAAAGATTTGAATAAAGAAATACTAAAAAAAGGCTCATTTAAGCTTCATTTTCTTTATATATGTCCTCCATCATCAGAAAAAAGCCACAAGAACATGTTAAGAACCCCAAAACTGTGATTTTCATAGAACTGAGTCATTAAACAGCCAGAAAAGGATAAACAAATCAACCATATTAGTGTTGTAAAGATTGAACCCTCGGACGACAGAAGTACTGCTGTGTTTTCTGTCATTCATCTCCAACAGCGAAGATATTTCTCTTTGTAAATCCTAGCTTAAAAAAGCAGGTCGAGTTTCTGTCTTCACCTGGCATGAGGAGCAGGACACTCTGACAGCTCGCTGAACGCGTCGGAGAAGTTTGCACCTCCTGAGAAACGTGTGGAGGTAGAAGCTCCGTTTGGTTCTGTCACGTTTGTGTCGCTTTCATCTGGAGACTTTTGCACCTCCCTGTTCCACACCTTCATGACTAGACGTCTTTCACCTTTTGGGCACGTTCTCCTTCCTCTTTTTTTAGCATTTTTTTGTTGCATTTTTCTGATGATAAAGGACATATATCAAAAAAATGAAGCTCAAAACCACCTAGTGGTCGTTTCTGTTACCCAAATTATGACATTCCTACATATCAAGGAAGTATTACTTTAAAAATATACTTTTAAAGTGAACTTTGAGTGCTGAGATACTGCTTTCTCTTTTGAAGTATTTGTCAGCTCACCTATAGAAGTGAATATGTTTAGAAGAAAAGGGGGATAAGAAATATCTGATGATTCTAGCAGCATTTAAACGCATCATCAACACACAAACCTGGAGACGTGAAAGGAATGTCACAACTCCTCCTGCACTTGTAACTCTGATCTGAGTGTAAATGTGGTTTAGTCCGTGTGTATCAGGTCACTGATGTTTACTACTTTAGATTTAGATTTTAGATTGATTTCAAACAGAAACAGAAAAATAAATACATTTGTTATATAATAAAAAATGACTAAATAAAGATGTGCAAACATTAAAATTCAAACAGCATTTATGTTTCAATCATATCCAATCCAATCCCTTAATTTTGAGTGTCAATCAAGGAGGCGCCGGGATTTGTCTTAGAGTCTTTGGTATGACCCGGCTTGAATTTGACCTCAGGGCCAGTCTCAAGGCGCACGCTCTACCACAAGTCCAATAAACGATTGGATTGGATTGGATTGGATTGGATTGGATTGGATTGGATTGGATTGGGTTCGGTTCGGTTCGATTCGATTCGGATTTCGATTCGGATTTCGATTTCGATTTCAAATTTCGATTTCAAATTTCGATTTGGACTTCGATTTCGATTACGATCTGGATTTGGATTACGATCTGGATTTGGATTTGGATTTGGATTACGATCTGGATTTGGATTTGGATTTGGATTACGATCTGGATTTGGATTACAATTTGGATTTGGATTTGATTTCGATTTGATTCAAGGGTCTGTAAGTTGCTAAGAGAGCATGTACACAGAAAGCTCTCAGTTAAAGGAGACAACGATCTCCCCACAACTCAGGAACTGTCTTTTTTGAGAGATTTTGCCAAAAAAAATACATAATAACTATTAAAAACCACTAGAAACACATTAATTATGAGATCAAAGATCCGAGAGGATCTGATTGATGAAACAAGAGAAGTTTCTTTTAATTCAAATAGTCAGCCTTTGATGGGAGGGGTTGTTCTTTTCCACTGTCTGACGACAGATTCTGCCTGATGTAGCTTCACAGAACCTTTACCCCTCTGTTTGACCTAAAACAAACATGTATGTGGTTTAAAAAAGTTCAACAGAGTCGAGTTTTAAAAAAAATCCATTTGCAACCCAAAGATGAAGCTTTCTCACCGAGTTGAAGTAGTTTCTCCACAGAACTCAGATGCTGATTGGAGCAGGCAACCTGGAGAGGAGTTCCTACACCGTCGATGTTCTGATCCACATCTGCGCCGCGCTGGACCAGAAGTTCAATGCACTCAGGCCGACCTGGGGAGAGTCGCCAGAGGGCTCGTAACCAGAAGCGCTGCACTCGAAGGGTTCAGCTTTGAAATTTGCCCCCCGTCCCGGGAGAGAAGGTGCTGCTGTTTTACTTTCAAGTCTCTGTCAGCGGGCTGTCTTTTCTTTAAAATTTAATACACGTCAGCCTTTTTCTTCTTTTTTTTTTTATTTTTGTTAACGCTAACTAAGATCAGCCAAGATTATCCATGCACATGTCCAGGAATGTGACCTCTGACCTGCAGCGGCAGCCAAGTGGATCGGAGAGCTGGATTGGCTGGTGCCCAGGGGAGCCGCTCCACGCCGCAGAAGCAGCGATACGCAGGTCACGTGACCCCGAGCGCACGCTTCTGTGAGGGCTGTTCTGCCATCAGCGGTCGAGCTGTTTACCTGATGTCAAAGGTCACTCAGTTGAACGTGATGCTGCTGCGCGAGAAGATCCCAACATTTGAACGCTTCAAGCGAGCTCAGATGATGGATACTTCACTGACATCTGCCCCGTTTTCCAGCAGAAGCTCGGCACATGCTGTGTGGCCCCGCATGCACGCTCCGTGAAGGGGCGAGACCCGGTCCAAAGTGCTCAGGTTTACACAGACTCCCTGTGGGCAGGAGAACATACATGTGGGTTCACTGAAACTCTATAGGGAGTCCCGAAAATGAAATTCACCACAGCTCTGCGCCGTGTGTAACTCAAGATCAAACAGGAGGTTTTTGGGGCAGTACTTTATTACAATGTAATTCTACTCCCGAGGGTCTCACCTGAGCGACGAGCCTCTGCAGGGTGAGGAGCTGTCCGTTAAAGGCTGCAGCGTGAACTGGAGACCAGTCAGATTCCACATCTCCATGTGGAGGGAAACGCATTGAAAGGGCCCGTTTGAAGCTGAAAACACGCCTGAACTGTCAGATAATACTCACCGCTCATCAAAGGGTTGGAGAAAAACACTCGCCGGGTCTCTTTGTGTCCGGCAGACATGGCTCACCATGTTTAGTTTTTTTTTTTTTTTTTTAACAGCCTGATTGTCGGGCGACTGTCTAAACCAGAATGTGCTTGGTCTTGTTTTGTGGGCAGATCTCAGTCGGTTGATGTCACTTCCTCCCTGCAGGAAGAGAGGCCTCCTGAGCGAAACAAACAACAGGGCCAATGAGGGCGCAGAGGTGCAGGGGCGGCGGAGCAGGTCGGTTTTGAAACATGCACGCCCTTCCTCTACAGCAGGAAAGAGCAGAGAATCCCAAAGAACAACAAACGTTTGGTGTTACTGCACAGAATTTCTGCTTTTTTAGAGTGAAACCATATTTATTTATTTTTAATAAAACTTAAACTTATCTATTTTTATACAAGCTCCCCTGCATCATTCATTTTTTTTATTCTGGTGCTTAGTGCATTCAAATTATCGGATTACTTTTATACCTCAATGTTAATCTGCACCTCGTGTTGAAGTCGAGGCCCGGGGGCCGGATCCAGCCCTCCAGATCATTTTATTTTATTGTTATTAATGGCCCGAAGTTATCTTTGTAACTTGTAAAATGTTGAAAAAACATATTTTTATGGAGAGTAAACTATTGACAGTTCTTGAAGGTTTAAATTGATTTATTCTGGAATAATATTCCTGCCTTTTTATTATTCATATTTATGTCAAAATACCGAAATTTTTAAGTTTTAAAAAACGTGCATTCTGCTAACTTTTTGGACTATTTTGGCATTTACTAAGAATTTTTATGGCTATTTTGGAGTTAAGCTAATATTTCATCTACATGCTAGCTGTTTTGGCTTATTTAGACTTTTTTTTAACGTTTTTGGGCTGTTTTGGAGCTAGGCTAACAGTTATACGCTAGCTGTTTTGGCTAATTTAGGCTTTTCTTTTAATTTTTTTAGGCTGTTTTAGAGTTTAGCTAATATTTCAGCTACATGCTAGCTGTTTTGGCTAAATGATAATTCACGTAAAGGAAATGGTATGGTCGAGCCTGGTTGAGATTATATAAATTCGCTTCCTCCCACTCTCTCTCAGGCAATCTATCTTTTAATGTCTAGTCATCCTGTGTTTGACGTGTCTTTATGGATTATAAACTTCCGATGATTAATTTTATTGCACATTAATTTACTTTTTTTCTTCTTGATTGCTTGAAATAAACAATTTCTAATGTAATCTATTTCAGGCTTTTCTGTTTACGTTTTTCAGGCTAATATTTACTAAATTAGCTGTTTAGGCTAATTTAGCTGTTTAGGCTAATTTAGGCTTTTTTCATTTTTTTTATAGATATTTTGCAGTTTTGCTATTTTTTCAACTCCATGCTAGCTGTTTTTGCTAAGATAAGTTTTTTTTTTTTTTTTTTTTTTAGTTTTTTTAGGCTAATTTTGCATTTAGCTAATATTTTAGCTTGCTATCACCTTCAGCGCTTTCAGCTATTAACTTCAGTGTTTTTAGCTATCAGCACTAGCAGTGCACCAGTATTATCGCAGGTAATGCTATATATGTAGTTCATAATTATGTTAAAGAAGTTACAGTTTTAAAAATATAGTTTTAGAGTGATCAATAAATGTTTTTCCTTTTTGACCCGCGACCTAAGGTGTGTTTTGGAGTCAGGCCCCTTGTATGATTGAGTTTGCACCCCTGACCTACACTGACAATAATCCCAGTTTACTTCCAGAGCTGCAGGTCCATTTTAGTCCAGCAGAGGGCGATCAGAGAGCAGACGTGCAGAAAGCCTTTCAGCAGCTGCTGGTCATGCTGAGCAGAAGGCCACACACACAATTGACTTAGTGGCGAGCCAGGAAGAGTGGATTAGAATACCATTGTAGAAGCTGAATGAATGGCCTCTCTGTTGAGGTCCTTGATGCTTTGTTTCAAATTTCCACGACTGCTTTCAGGTCTGAGGCTGAGAGAGCATGTGCAGCGGCGGCTGATGTTTCACGCATGCATGACTCGGCTTTTTGTTTAATCTAAAGTTTCAGATTTTACGAAAATACATATTTGATGAAATATTCTTTATTAAGGACCACTTTCTGCATTTACTTCTACACAAAGAAACAAGGCAGCTTCTGTTTTTTTCCAACCGTGCAAATTTTGGTCAAAAATGTTAGTTTTATTTCTTTATTTTTTCCTAAAAAAATGTTTTTATATGTTGTTAATCTGTAAATTAAAAGCTTTTATCTGTTATATACTTTTTAACTTAATTGCCATTTGCACACAATAAACATCTATCTGTGTATATTATGTGTCTGTCCATCCACTCATCCACACATCCATTCACTTTCCCAACAATCAATTAAAATCTATAAATCAATTAATCAAATGCTTGAATAAACATTTAAACTCATCAGTCAATCCATCCCATGTAACTTTCCATGCATTCATCTGTCCATCCTTTCTTCCGTCTTTCTATTCGTCCATCAATCCACATGATAACACAAATCAACTCCATTGCGTTGTTGGATTTATTCTATTTATTTATTGTCATTTTTATTCTAGATCTTGATTTTATGTAAATACCTGCTCTTTTTTTAAGTCTGAATATTTATAGGAAGTAAAAGGACCAGCAGTTGTTTCTGTCATCAGAGAAATTCCTCCACAAGTCTTGTGGTTTGTTGAGAGATTCGCAGATCCTGTTAACTCTTCCAACCTAAGCAAGAACTAAAATATATAGAACGTCAAATGTCCAGTCTGAAATCTCCACCAAAATTCACACACCAGTGAATAAATTTTTGTTTTCTTTTAATCATTTCTTTTCATTCATTCATTCTGAAACCGATCATCCGACCTCACATTTGAAAGCTGCTGGATTCTCACATGACTGCAGGAATGCAAATATGTGAAGCTGTCAAAAGGACCGCAGGCGGCCTGATGAGAAGATGAAAATGTGTGCATGAGCTGGATTTGGCCTGAATCTATGAATCCATTGTAAAAGTCTTCTCAATTCAGACTTTAATGACCCGATAAACTTTATATACTCTGAGATCCTGATTATTAATCAGAGGAGAGACAAAAGCGTCGCCACTTTCGGCTCCATTAACTTTAAAGGTGTTCTATGGACATACATTAATTCTCTTTTCCATAAAAATATTCATTTTATGGCGAAAGGTTGTTGCTCACCCATCCAAATAATTAAATGTCTTCACTTCCATGGTCACATGACCATAAAATCACTTCACAGCTTCTACAAACATTTAGGAAAGAACAGGCGCTTCATTAACTACAGAAGATCTGAGGTGTCCAGAGACGATATAGTTTCTGCAAAGCGACAGGAGTTCATCTGTTGGCGCTGAGTTACCCACGTTTCCCATCATCCCTTTGTTTACATGCTCTCCTGCTAGCTTACGTCCCCTGATATTAGCGCTGCAACAAAAATGGTGAGAAATCTTGCAGATATTCTGCCGTACAGTTTTGAGCCAGCTCAGCGAGGAAACTGAAGACGTGGATCTATTTGGATCCATCGGAATGGAGCGGAGCAGGGAGATATAGCCCACAGATTGTAGCACCCACAGTGAGTCACAGCTTTTTCCAACTGCTTTGTTGCATCTTCTCCTGATTTAAATAGATACTCAGAAACTCCAAAACATTTAGTCATTTGTGCTCAACCTAGTGTCAGTTTCCTGTTCATTTCTTTCAATAACATATCCTGTTAGACACAAAGCAATTAATGAAGTACAAATCCCTATTAAGTGATCACTTTTGTCTTACTTTTGATCATTATTCACTTGTTTTTATCATGTCTGTCAAAATGATCTAAACTTTTCCTGGCTGAAGTCTTTGTTTATCCAACTGATAATCTTCATTTCACTTATATCTTTGCACACAAACTTGTTGAACATGTTGTCAAACATTATTGTGTTTCTATGACAGTGTTCATAAATGTCTTTAAGTCACAGCATGTCTGTCAAAATGATCTAAGGAAGTTTGAACTAGTAGTTTTAACCAATGATAACGTGTAATTTTCACATTCCAATGTCTGTCAAGTAAAGAGAATGCTAGTGTTAACCAAGCCGTGTCTCCTCATTGTCATTCTCTCTATTACTACATCCAGACGAGGAGCTTTTCTCTTCCTGGAGGTGGAACGTATATGACCGTCAACCACGTACCCAAGTGACCTGCTAGAGGTCATGAATTATTATTATTATTATTTTTTATAAATAAAGTTTGATTGATTGATTGAATGCAGCTGGTGATGACATCACAGCAGAGTCTGCAGAGGGTGGATTCAGCTCTCAAGAAGATCCTCTCCTCTGTGCATCGTTGATATTCACTGTGATGTAAAGGAAAATATGCAGCCATATGTGACATGCAGAAATGTCTAGATGTTCATGGTTGATTTGCATAACTGTCTGTATTTTCAGTTTTAAACTACTTCAGTAAGGTTTACTGAGACAAAAGGAGTTTTGTTTTGATTTTTTTTCTTTCAAATTGCACAAGAAGGGTTGCAAATAAACAATGTAAAGTGCATTTTTGGTGTCTTTTTTTTATTATTTTCAATTCTAGTTTTCAAAATGTCATGCATTAAACATACAGTAATGCTGTCTTCACATTACAAGACATCGGAAGCCATTGAGTGTTTCAATGAAAACACAATGAAATCTTCTAATTTGATCGTTCAAAGAAGCTGGAGTCATACGTTGTCATTTTGACAACACTGACACTTTCATTGACATAAAGACTTGCTTTTGAAGCATGAACTGCAAAGTTTGTGCTACTGACTTGCATTTTGAAAAAGTTGAATACCGTTGTGAGAAATGCACAAAAACTGTTTTCATCCATCCATCTGTTCATTTGGGACCAGTCTGTTGCAGGTCATACACTCACCTAGAGGCAATTCAGAGATAATCTGCAAACCTTTATTATGGGGTAAAACAGCAATAAAGGCCACATGAACAATTAATTTAAGGTCTTCTTTAATTTATTGTATATGCTTTGTGAATCAGCTAATTGGACCAAAGCTTTAGGATCACATCCCTTTTCCTTCAACAGAGGATTTGTTGTATTGTGCGTTAAGCTACAACTTCAGGGATTAAATGGAAGCACATGATGGTTCGACCCCGTGACTTGTCAGGGAGCCTGCTCATGGGCTCATTTCCTCTCCTCTCTTTTCTTTTCTGCTCTCCCTTCTCTCCTCCTGACGCACGCGGCGCGCCGCGCCATGGCCTCCCCGCGCCTGGAGACGTTCTGCTGCCCGAACCGAGACGCCGCCACGGGGTTCGTGGTGGGCTTCCAGCCGGTGCTGTTCGGGGCTCTGAGTCTGGGGAGCGCCGCTCTGAGCCTCATCTTCGCCGTCGTGCAAGTTCTGCCGAAACGGAAAGGGTACCGGAGGCTCGGGCAGTATCCTCTGCCGCGGCCCGCCTCCTCCTCGCGGATCCTGTTCATCATCAGCGTCTGCGACATTCTGGGATGCGCAGGTAAACAAATCTGCAGCCCGCCTGTGTTTACTTATTTACTGACGAGGTGGAACCACAAATACTTACAGTTAGCCCCTTTGTTGCGTTCATTTATTTAAAAAAAAACTTTTGGAAAACTTTTGAGTCCAGATGTCGATCTGTTGCAACAGACGATCTTTAAATCGTCTATTCTGACAGAGGCCTCACTTTGACATTTTTCTGAAACAGGTGAAGAAATCACGTGTTTCCACAGCTGGAAGCACACTAATGAATGAAAGACTGCAGCAGCAGTGGGGGAGCTCCTATTTTTTAGTTTTGTGGGGGAAATGGAAACTCCCCTGTAAATATTTTCCTGAAAAGCGAATCTAAACACCTGGAAGCTCCTATTTCCATGATGTAAAGCCATCATTAAAAGGACTCCCTAGCTGAAAATAATGAACTTCTTAAAATAGAGGCAACAAAAGCATTCAACATGTTAATTAAAGTGAGACTCCCGTGTAGATGTTTCCCCTTCCCCATAAAAACAAAAATACTGGAGTGTTTTTTTTTTTTTCAGGCATCATCATCAGATCAGCTGTGTGGCTGGGTCTTCCCAACTTTATTGACAGCATCTCTGTGGCCAACAACACGGATGTGCTGCCTGAAGTCTTCTGCGTCGGCAGTGCGGTTTGTATACTTTTCCTTTACATCACACCCCTACATCATGACCTCCTGCAGGAGGTCACTCCATTCCGATAACCCGGCGGTATCAAACTCAGTCGCACAGGGGGCAAAAATCCAAAATACACATAGCCGAACAGGATTAACATTTATTGAACGCGCTAAAACTAACATTTTAAGTTAATACCTTTTTTTAGTTAAGTTAATACCTGAAAACACTGAAGCTGAAAGACAGCTAAAATATTAACTAAATGCCAAATTAGCGTAAAAAACAATAAACTTAGGTTAGCCAAAACAGCTAGCATGCTGCTGAAAAAATAGCTAAACTTCAAAATAGAATAAAAAATGTTTTAAAAATCCTAAATTAGCCAAAACAGCTAGCATGTAGCTGAAATATTAATTAAAAGCCTGAATAGCTTAAAAGAAATTTAGTAAATGTCTAAATTGTCGAAAAAGCTATCAGAAAACATTAAAACTGTCACTTTTTTAACATAGTTATGAATAATTAAAAGGCAGAAATATTATTCCAGAATAAATCAACGTAAACCTTAAACAACTTTAAATATTTTACTCTCCATAAAAATATAATTTGTCAAATTATACAAGTTAGAATTGAGCGCAAGATAACATCGGGCCATTAATAACAATAAAATAAACTGATCTTGGAGGGCCGGATCCGGCCCCCGGGCCTTGACTTTGACACATGTTCGATAACCTTTGACCAGAAAATGAAGTGAAACAATCTGCTTTACAGATGTGGATCCAGCTGTTTTTCAGCGCCTCTTTCTGGTGGACGTTCTGCTACGCCGTGGACGTCTTCCTGGTGGTCAAAACGTCGGCAGGGATCAGGTTCTCTTCCTCTTCATCAAGCTGAAGCTTGACTTTATTTCATACGAATCTTTCACTGAAACCTTATTACTAAATATCTAATTATGCTGTGAGTTAAAAGAGCTGAAAGGCCGGGTCTCATGACTTTTACCCCCCTCCCTCCATCATCAGCACTATTGTCCTGTACCACATGATCACATGGGGCCTGGCTGTGCTGCTGTGTGTGGAAGGTGTGGCCATGCTCTACTACCCATCCATTTCAGAGTAAGATGCAAACATGAAGCACTGATGTGAGTCTGCGCATCAGCAGCTCCTAACCCTGCAGGGCGCATGTGTCCCGTTTGTGTGCAGTTGCGAACAAGGCCTCCAGCACGCCATTCCTCACTACGTCACCACGTACGCGCCCATGCTGCTGGTCCTCACGGCTAACCCCGTCTTCTTCAGCAGGACCGTCTCTGCAGGTCAGTTCAGCTTCTGTGACCAATGAGATTTGCTCAGAGACGTGTGAGGATGTTCTCGTCTCCGTAGTGACGTCTTTACTGAAGGGACGACAAGGAATCTACACGGAAAATGAGCGGCGGCTGGCCAACGAGATAAAGATACGCTTCTTTAAGATCATGCTGGTCTTCTTTGTTTGGTAAGTTCTGCAAAAACACACACAGATATGGTGTGGTCTTTTGATTTTCTTTTGAAATTCACCCCCTAACTACTAAAACACAATATGATCCAGGACTATCTAGAGCTCTAGATTTTTAAACAATTCGGTCCACATTTGACAATCTAGTGAGGATTGGTGCACACTGGCTTTTAGCAGAGACTTCTGGGAAATTTCCAGAACACTTTCTGAATTCCTTCACTACTCACTATATAGTGCGTTCATTATTTTCTAGTGCTGTCCTAATCTACAATTCCAAAATCTAGAAGTTTCCCAGAAGTCTTTGCAAAAAACTAGTGTGCATCAATGCAGACTACATTAGCAAATATAGACCACAATGCATTGGAATCAAAGAATTTTTGCAGAAAAATTAAAAAAAATTTAATAAATCATCCACATTTTCATCATCAGAACACAGTGGAGTCACAAAGAGACGTTTCAACAAACAGATGTTTGTATTGATTTGATTTTTACTCAGTGAAATCGGTGATTTAATTTCCAACATTTAAAAAACAAAATTGTCTTTTGATCTTTGGGACCAATTGGAACGATTCATAAATAATAAATTAAAAATAAATTGTATGATACATTTTGAACAAATCATTACTTGTTTTAGCTTTGATAATAAAAATATTGTAATTTACTACTTTTTTTAACCAAGTTGTATTTACACAAATGCAGAATTAGAAAAACTTTAGCTAATTTTGTAATTAATTTTTCTAATTTTTTTTGGTTGTATAACTGAACTCTATTAATTTTATAGCAACATCAAAAAGATCCAAAGCAAACCATATAGTTGAACTTTGTACCCTCCTGCTTGATGACTAATTTATGTTCTCTTGTTTAATTTTTCTAATTATTCCCTCTTCTTTTAACTTATATATATATTTTACTCATGTTTCCCTGCTGTGATCATTCTGTTTTAGAATATTATTATTATTAATATAATCATTACTTTGCTTTAGATGCATGTGTCTGAATATTCTGTAAATTTGTTTGCATTCAATAAAGTTTATTTATAAAAAAAAAAAAAAGAAAAATATTGAGTATGCTGTTGGAATTGCTTTTAAAATCAAGGGCAGTACCAGTATGTAGTCCCACACGGAATAGTCTTTTAGTAGTTAGGGTGGGAATTCAGACACAATCTAGATTTTGGATTTTAAGATTTGGACACCCCAACAAAACAAAATATGTCAGGAGTGTCAAACTCAATCGCACCAAAATCCAAATAACACCTTAGATCGCGGGCCGAACAGGATAAACACTAAAACTACATTTTTAAAGGGTAACTCTTTAACATAACTATGAAAAATAATAAAAAGGCTGGAATATTCTTCCAGAATAAATCAATTTAAACTTTAAATAACTTTTAAACATTTTACTCTCCATAAAAAAATATATTTTGTCAAAATTATAAAAAGTTAGAAATAAGCACAAGATAAGAAGATTGGGCCATTATAACAATAAGATAAAATGATCTGGAGGGCCGGATCCGGCCCCCGGGCCTTGACTTTGATACTACGTAGAGATTTGTTTTATTATGTATATTTAATGTTTTTTTTGTCCCACTTTGATCATCTATTTGCAAAGTTGTCTTTTGATTAAGACTTTGATGTTTTTAGCCTTAATTTTGTCAATTTTCGAAGACACAGTTTCTGCAGCTTCAGTAGTTTTTTAGAAATTCACTTCCTTCCAGTTGCTGAGAGCTCTCTGTTTACACGCTCTGCAGTTAGCTTACAACTCCAACCTAACATTACAGCTGAAAAAAAAGTTTTTTTCCTTTCCAGCAAACAGTTTTGAGCCAGATGCCAGCTCAGACGGAAGAAAATGTATTTATCTGTTGGTGCATCAGATTGGAGCGTCTACCTCACAGTTACAAGCTTTTTCAAGCTCCATTTTATCTCAACAATTTTCTTTAAGTGTTTTTATGATTATTTTCCAACTAAAACTGTTCCGCTGTTTGTCAGCTGGGCACCAAACATCATCAATGAGAGCCTCCTCTTCTACCTGGAGATGCAGGTGGACATCAACGACAGCAGCTTGAGGGACATCAGGAATGCGGCGCTCACCACCTGGTTCATCATGGTGGGTTAAGAGAGCGCCGTGTGCATTTCTGTCGGAACAAAATCCTCATCCTTCTCCCCTCTCTCCTCCAGGGCATCCTGAACCCCATGCAGGCGCTCCTCAACACGCTGGCCTTCCACGGCTGGACCGGCCTGGACGTGGACCTGAGCCTGCAGCAGAGCAGGGAGCTGGCCTGGGACTCTGGCTCCACCTCTGTCCCGAACACGGCCAGCCAAAACCCCACGGTGGGAACCACTCTGCTCTACCAGAGCCACGTCCAGGAAGCGCAGAAAAGCATGATGGGAAACGGACAGCAGCACTCAGACGCCATCAGCGTGCTCTCAGAAGGTAACTGGCTTTCCAATGGTGCCAGCAGTTCTCCGGTCTATCAGGGGTGGTGAAGCGCCAGCGACCAATCACTGTCGGACACTCCACCCCCCAGCGTTACAGCAAAAAAGCCCCAATTGCAACCATCTGGGATGCATTCTATTTTTATAAAGATTTTCTCAAACATCTTTTTTCTATGCAACGCCGCTCAGATCCTCTGATCCCGGATCCGTAAAGCCTCATGGATTTTCCGTAACAAAACAGATGATTGCTGCTGCTGCCACTCTGATGCGCGTCTGACCCCCAGAGTCCTCAGATATGCTAATGATCGTGTAATCTAATTAACGATGCAGCTAACCGCGCTTGCACCCCGTGACCTTTCGTTCAGGGTGCCGAGTCATTACACAGAGCTGTTAGTGTCATTATTTACAGATAATCAGATGTTAATGAGAGCAGAGGGAAATCCATTAAATATGCACGGCAACCAGAGCAGAGACTCCAGGCTCTCGCCGTAGCGTGAAAATGGGGATAAACAGGCTCCTTCGGGTGGAAAAATCCCTTTCCAGCATCAGTTTTTCGGTAAAATAGAGGATCTTTGAGTTGATTCCTCCCTCACAATCCGAAAATATGCTTTATAGGTTAAGTGTTTCTAAACAGAGGTGGATGTAGCAGGTTGGGGGCCCCGGGCGCACAAAAAATGGGCCCCCCTGCAAATGGTTTCATTAACCTTTTTTTTTTTTTTCTTTTATTCCCAAAATGTCACATATGCTTTCTTTGCTAGTCTACTTTTAGACACCATCAGCGTCAAGAATCCACTTTTTTAAAATGTGAAATCACATTTAAAGGGTAGCCAAACACCAAATCAACTTTTTTTTTTATGTTGAACACTATAATTTAGGTTTTAAAACTGTTAGTCCACATTTTTGACAATTTAAAACAAACTTTTTGAAATTATAGTCTAAAACTGCTTGTGTGCCGCCACCTACAGGTTGAAACGAAGTACTACAGTTGAATTTTGTGATTGGTCAACTGGTGAAAGTCCCGCTTCATTATACTGGCGCATGCTCTGCGGCTTCAATATGAATGCCCCGCCCATCTTTGAGTAACGGTCGGTTGTTATCGTGTTAGCATGACTCGTCGTGTTTTGCCTTTACCAAAAATCTACTGGCTTGCACAACTTTCCAGTGGACTTGGAAGTGAAGTAACAGTGGTACAACTGACATGTTATCCAGCAAACTCTGTCCTGGTGATGGATTTGCGATGACGGTTTCACTAGTGATCGTTTGCTTAAAACGTTAGCCTATATTAGCTTATGAAGCTAGCGTCATTTTACCATTCGACCATGAGCGCCTCCCTTGGAAAAAGGCGGGAGAGAAAAATCCTCCGTCTCCATATTGAAGACACAGACGTTACCTCAACCTAACTCCTTACTCCAACAGATCCAAACCACACCTCCCTGAGCTGCTCATCTTTTTTTTTTTTTTTTCTTTTCAAAATTTGGTCTGAGAGTGGAGTCAGTCTCCAGTTTTCCTTTTGTGTTACCCTTTAAATGTACTTTATATACATTATTTTTACTTGGATAAAACAATGAATTTGTTGAATGTGCTAATTTGTTAACCACATGTTCAGGATGTAAGCTAGCAACCCTAAGAGATATTTTTGATTCAATTTCAGACATCCAGTTATTATTTCCTGCCTTAACGTGTACCTTTTGTATTTATATTAAGCTGCTTCCAACATGTTTTACATCAATACCACTGATAAGTATTTAAAAAATAAAAGTTATTCTGTTCAAGGACTTGATGGTTTTCCTTTATTTTCAAACCGTTTTGTTGTTGTTGTTTAAGTTCAAGTGTAAAAATGCATTATCGCATGCATTTTTATCAAAATATTCTAGAATATTTGGTCAAAGTGTGCAGCAACTCTCAGTAATCCACCCCCTTATTTTGTGTCTTGCTAGGTTCAGACTCTAGTACAGTTGAAATCCACATTTCCAGCGAGCTGCGAGACAATGGGGATGTAGACGCAGACGGAGAGTCCTTGGGAAACTCTGTAAGGCGCTAGCTGGGCTCCAGGACAAGCCGGCGTCCTCCACCGCAGCCTCACAGCCTTTAATAAGAGCCACTGTCCTCGGAGTTATGAGCCGCATTTGCTGTATGAAGCCCCAACAGTTCAACTAAGGAAGTTTAGGAAACAAAATATATTTTAGATTACAGATAAATAACTAGTGCAAGTCATTGACTGCATATGAGAACTGGACTGAGTGACCCCTCCCACTCTCAGTACCTGCTGGCTCCAGGAAGCCAAAATTGAGAAATAACCAGCTACTCATTCCCTACATTTGTCTCAATATTCATTCAAACTTTAACGATTTTCTTGATTATTCCTATTTTTTTCTGTAGTGCAAGTTATAAACTGACCAATCAGATGCCTCAGTGAACATCATATGTGGTCTCATGTCAAACGTTGGACACAGACGACGTCCGAATTCCCTCCATTTTCCCCAACTGCTAAAAACTATACAGTGCAGGACTGGCCAGTGCTCTGGATTCCAAAAAGGAATTGGACACCATGTTCACTGCTTTTTAAAATAATGTTATTTAACAGTAAATATAACGTCAGTGATTTCATTACATTTTCAGTGAAAATTGAATCAATAAAAACATTTAACGGCCTCCATTTATGAATCGTGTTCTAAAGATGAAAATTTAAAAACACATTTTTTGTTCAAACCCATTGAATGCATTGCGGTCTATATCTTCCAATCTAGCGAGCATCAGTCCGGGCTGTTTTTTTGCAAAGAATTCTGGGAAATTTCCAGGGCACAGAATATTGGAATTCCTCCTCTTTCTATCTATGTAGTGCACTATACTGTGCATTCACCTTTTTGTAGAGCTGTACGAATCTACAATTCCAAAATCTAATGCATCATAAATTTCCCAGAAGTCTTTGCAAAAAGCTAGAGTGCATCACGGCCTCGGAATTCTACATTTGGATGGCCGACAAAACGGGAAGGCAGTATATAGAGAGTTGTGAAGGAATTCTTCCCTACAGCTCACTTTCAAATGGTAGGGGGTGTGGCCTCCCAAGAAACTCACTCCTGATTGGTTAAAGTGGTTGCCATAGAAAGATTGACTCAGACTAATCCCTACTTCAACTACTTTCGTCTTCTGGCTACAAAATCACTGCATCTGTATTGTAAAACAATCCCCCTTTTTTTTTTTTTTTTATAAAGTCCTTTTCGATGGGTGACGTCACACTTACTTGGTCCAGTTCTCATCCACAGTCAATGGTGAAAAAATAAAGTTTTAATTTTTCTTTTAAATCAAAATGTTTGCCAAAAATAGTTTGTGTAAACAAAAATAAATTGCATAAATTTTTTTTTTATATATTGTGCATGCAGGTTGGATGATTTTTGTCTTTCATTTTGTAGACGTTAGTCTTTTTTTCCCCATCTTGTGTAAACAAAAACAGCCTGTGGGCACAAATACTTTAATCCACTTTGTGCACAAAAAAAAAAAGACAACCTGAACCAGATAATTGAAAAATAGTTTCCAATAATAACATCAAATTAAGATTAAATAAGGGGGACTCTGTACATTATACGTTTTTTTTTTTAAATGGCAGTTATTTAACATAATAAGCGTGAAAAGAAAACACGACATTTACGTTTTTCTCCATAATGAGATTGTTTTGGAAAATGCACTTTTGCCTTTCGCTATGTAAACACTACAGATTCAATAAGCTAGTTAGTTTTGTTGATGTTTTTGTCCAAGCTTGTATGATTGTATTCAATTTTTTTGTCAAAATAAAAGACTTGTAGTTTTGTTGTCGAGTGGTAAATTAAAATGGAGCACATAAAGAATCAAAAGGCAGTTCTCTGATATCAAAATAGAGTCATTTATTTGAGACACTGAATGACTTCAAAGTTTTGCCTGGAAACAGGTGGTGGTGGGGGGGTGGGGGGTGTCGCTGCCACAGCACCCGTCCCAGAACCGGGCTTCTCCGCTCGCCAACCCAAAGCCCAATTATCAGTCTGACACAGACAATAAAGGCCCTCAGCAAATGAAAAATACAAACTGTGAGAAATCAATGACCACCAATTAGAATGCGCCCTTTTGGAGACGGACAGGAGGAAAAGTTCAAACATTGGACCTTCACTTTCATTGAAAATTTGCAGCATCCACTAGTACGAAAAGTGCACTTCATGTTGCAGAAAACGAGTGAGATCTAGAAAAAGGCAAATGAAGTGAAGGTGGTTTCTAGTGTCTGAATGTGAGCGGAGGCCGGGCCTGAGCTGCGGAGCGTCAGTCGAGGCTGGACTTTGTTTACAATCAGAAATCCTGAGCTGCTTTTATTTACTCCAATCTAACTACAGGCTGCAGAATTTGTTGAACTGAAGAGCTGCGTTGGCAGGGATTGAACGTGAGGCTTCTCGCTTCGCAGTTCAGGCCTCCGATCAGCTAAAATACCATTAGGATCAACTTTTTTTATGTCTCTTTTTTTTGCATAAACGCCACCTTCTGGCTGCGATGGAATCGGACAGAAAAAGTGCCGAACAGGAACCACAGTGATGCAGCTCGAGCTGAAGGAACTCTCGGGGGGGTTTGATCGCTCCTGTCTGCACACAAACTTTAAAGCGATTAAAAATAAAGAAACTCTTGCACTGGTGGATCCATAAACATAAGAGCTGATACGATGGAGTTCATAGAGACTGCATTGAAAGAAACAAACATGCACTTTGATTAAAAAAAAAGATGCGACAGCTTTAGCCATAAAGACCCCTTATAGATGGCGATAAAGTGTACTGTATATAAACATATATACACAGTATATAAGTCTGTGTATTAATCTAATTTACATTTTTTTCTTTACATTCTTAAAATTTACATCCAAAAAAAGGGAGTTAGACTCTTTAAGCCACACTGTTCACACCTTTTTGTTTGTTTTTCTCTCCATCTCAGGTGGACTGAGCAGGTCACTTTACCATGATGAATGAAGCTAAGAACCACCAGACAGCGGCAACATTCAAAAACACCAGCAGCCGTTCTGGAAACGGACTCCTCCGCGCAGGAGGAGTCGAGCACCTCGGCGGAGCCCGGCCTCGGAGCCGAGCGTCCGTCCCGTAAACCCGCAGCCCTCCCCTCGCACAGTCCAACAGCTGGCTCTCGTTACCACTCCTTCCTTTAGGAAAACCCGTCTCGTCTTTGCGTTTCCACGATAACAGCTGGACCCGCAGCGATCGCCGCACGTCTTCATTAGAGACCTGTTAATACTCGGACGCGCCCGGGGAGCCAAGGCCACTTTTGGGGATTTTCTGAGCCAGTTTCCATCTCGCCTCAGACTTATTAGAAAACGAGCGCTAACAGGCTGCATTGAACTCATCTGTTGTTCGAGCCGCTGGCATCATCTGCTTCTACACCTGTGAGGGTTTCATTGGAGTCCACCTTTACAGCCCGTCCCGAGAAAGGGGGGGGCGTTTGACGTCAGAAGAAGGCAATTTTCTGCACATTCGAGGATCCGTTCAAGTCTCAGGTCAGCTATTTTCGCAGGTCAAGAACACAAACCTGAAATGGAGAAAAATACGGGGATATTTTAAGCCTCTGAGGCAACAAATCCTGAAGAACTTAATGGGGGTTAATGGCTTACCGAGCCGTCTGAAGCACTGGCACCCACTTTATCTCCAGTGCTGTTCCAGCACACCTCGAAGATGCCCCCAGTCCCCCTGTAGCTGTGCACCAGCGCTCCCGTCTGCGGGTGGACAAACAAGCAGGAGCTGTAACCACTTCAACAAGCCAACCGGCTGAAATCACAGGAGGACCTCTTACCATGGTGTTCCAAATATGAACACACTTATCAAAGGAGCCGCTGGCCAGGTGCTTGCCGTCGGGGCTGAAAGCCACGCTGTAAACGGGCTCGCGGTGTTTGGTCAGCGTGTGAATGCACACGCCGCGCTCCACGTCCCACAGCCGCACCGTGGAGTCGAAGGACGCGCTGTGAGGGAGGGGTGAAAGAGATCAGCACATCTCAGTTTTTAGATTTCTTTAGCTTCACTCAGAGCTTCAAGTCGAAAAATGTATTAAGTCTAACTCCTTATTTTTTTTGTATTTTTCAGTTATTCTCAATGAAGTGTTTATCCAAAATCAAAAAGAAATTTTCTGCAGCTCGTTAGCAATATGATTCTGGGTTGTGGGCGGGGCTTTATGTACAGAAGTTAGCTCCGCTAACATCCCATCAAGCCTTTGCTTACCACGCTTGTTTACAGCTTCACAGAACCACAAGCAAACATTAACATAGTAAAAAGTTTAGGAGCTAAGATAGCAGCTCAGACGAGGAAAAGTAAAGCACCAACGGATCTATTCGTCTCCAAGTGGAGGCTTCAGAGTTGAGCGGAAAATGTAGTGGGCCCATTTCAGAAGCTGCGTCATTAGTCGGAGCATTTTCAAACATCTGGTTTTCATCTGCTCCTGATTTGAATTAAGAAATTCTCAGAAACGCAGGTTTAATTGTAAATTATGTTATATAGCTCTTAGACTATGAGAATAATGCTACAGGGGCATGAAAAAAAAAAAAAAACACAAAAAAAGACTACTTTTATTGGAGTGGGTCTTTAACTTCCATGTTGAAGCACATTTAAAAACAGCAGTTCACTTTGTGACCACCAGGGGGCACAATCTGGATATTTCTAATTCACCATTCATTTCAATGAATAAGAAGAGACATTTTTACTACAATTTCTAAAATATTTCCACTTTTGTCGAGATCTTGTATCCATAAGCCAATTTAAGCTCCTACTTAAAAGAAGAAAAGTGGATTGTGGGTAGTGAGGTTTATACATTTAACACCTATATTCTGAGCTTTCCTTTTCTTTGTTTTCACCTTCTTTAGAGTTGGAGTACAAAGATCGCAAAAACCTAACAGCTAAAATTCACCATCAATACACCCAGAACAAACACAAGTCACATGACCGCACCCTTTAATGATCATTGGATTAGCAGTAACTTTATACTATGAGGTAAAAAATTTATTTGATTCTGCCAAAAATAAGCACCTTAAAAGATGAAAGATGTCTGTAATGTTCATCGAAAAAGAATCCAGGAACTCGCATTGTGTAACTTTTTAAGATCTTATAATTTAAAGCTCTTCTTCACAACAGTTTCTTCATCACTAGGAAATAAAACGGGTTCAAACTCTCTGAGGAGCAACAAATCACGACTAAAAGGCAAAGCTCAGGTTTGGAAAAAGCCCTCACTGAAGGAATTCTAAAACACTGTTGATTTCTGCCCGAGCAGAGACGCTTTTCCCTCCGCATGAAACGCACTCAGGCATGCTGGGTTGTTGGGATGGGCGGTAAAATCTTATGGCATTTGCGTTGGATCATTGACATGTGTGAGCACATCTGGGTCAGGACGCGGGCCAAGCAGTAAATCTGGGGTTTCAGTCCAAACACATTAACATGTGCCTGAAAGCAGGACCTGGACCCGTCTCTGCGAGGAGGAACTCGGCATTGCGGGTCGGGTTTCCTACCTGGCGAGCATGATGTTGGAGTTGGGGTTGTTTGTGCTGGGCCCTGTGGGACTCCACTTTATAGTGTAGATTTCTTTGCTGTGAGCCTGGAGGTCGTGGACGCAGGAATCCTGCTTCATGCTCCAGATCTGTGAGCGACAGTATGAAAATAAGCCGCCGTGTTCGACTGTCTTCGCCTCACGTCCGCGTGGACGCCGCTCACCTTTAAGGTCATGTCGTCTGAGCAGGAGGCGAGCAGCATACCCGATGGATCCCACTTGATGGCGTTGACTTCATTCTGCAAAAGCGCGGCGCCGGTTAGGAGAGCGTGGACTGAAACGAGGTCAGGGCGTGGAGGACGTGCTCACCGTGTGGCCCTGGAAGGTCTTGAGGGGCCGGTCGCTGCCCAGACGGCACACGTGGATGCACATGTCTGTGCTGCACGAGGCGAAGGTGGTGTTGTTCTGCCAGTCCACATCCAGCGCCGGAGCTGCCATGGATTCACACTAAACTTAACCACTACACGCACAAAGACTCTACGCTGGTAAATGGTGGAAAACATAGTGAAACTCAACTCCTTCAGATTAGTATTTTTAAGCTTACTTTTAAATGCTAAGAGGGAGTCATTATTTCAGACTAAAGCTGATCATCCTAGTAATTTTAAGTCTGATTTCCTTTGAAAACACTCGTGTTAGCTTTTGAGAACCATCAGAAGTTCCATTTCTAAATTAAACCAGGAAGCAGAAAAACGTCATGTGACAAAATACTAGCTTTGGAAAAACTGAAATATGAATATTTAGAGATCAAATGTGTTTAATATGATCAAAAGAAATTAAAATATGAATAAAAAAAGATCGCTTTCCCATTTTACATTTGATGTCATAATCTTAGGGTTTTGGGGCTGAAAAAATTTGTTTTTTTTCTGTTTTTTAATTAGAAGCGTCTCGAAGACCACAAAAAGTTTCAAGTAAAACCACAATGATGAATGATTGAGTCGTGATGGTGCAAAAGCTTTAAAGAATCAAGCTAACCTCACAAATATGTTGCAAAATCTACCATTTAAATGTGACTTAAACCCGCTCACTGGTGCCACCAATCTGATTATTGTTTCCCAATCATTTAAATGGAATCCAACAAGACACAAACTAAACCAAAGAAAAAGTCTAAATTAAAAAAAAACATTTAATTCCTAAAGAAATATTTATTCTACAGCTGTGAGAAAACAGTTTTTTTTAATTGGGAGGTTAAATGTTGGTCTACTTTTGATGGGGATTTTAAACAATCTTTTTTCATCTTTAAAGATGATTTGACAAGAATTTTCATTTCCTTATTGTTTCAAAGTTCTTCCTGAAACAACACTTCACGTGTTTATTTTTTACTCTATTTTTGTTACAATTTTCCTTGTTGTGCCCGTCAATAAAGTTTTTTGTTTTTGTAAACATACAGAACCAAACCAAACAGTTAATATTAAAACATAACATCTCCATATTTCAAATTTGACATTAAAACTTTCTTTTTGGTCTAAAAAAAACTTTATTAAACCTCAAAAGAACATTTTTCTTAGATTAAACAATATTTTTTTTCTTTTCTTAATTTGCAGATACTATAGTAGGTTTGGGAACTTGTAAAAAATAATTCTACTACCGTATTTTCCTGAGTAAAATCCTTTTTTTTTTTCATAGTTTAGCCTGGGGTGGGATTTATACTCAGGAGCGACTTATTTGTGTTCTTTTTTTTGCATCAATAAGCTCATATATTTGTCATTTCCCCAGTAAACATGGTTGTCCTAATAACCCCTAGAGGGCGCTCCATCTGAGTAAAAGTATTTGAAACTGACAGTGGTAGAAGAAGTGTCGTCCAAAACAAATATGGAAGATAATCTGTTTTCCCCTTAAACTTTGATATTTTTCTCATACAAATCAAATAATTATTAGTATTGTGTATTTATTTATTTTAACCATTTTTTTTTTGTTTTTTTTTTCTTGATAGACATTTTACCAGCTAATCAATACAGTAATATCTCCAAATATGAGTTGTTATACTTTAATACTGTCAAAATATAATGTAAAAAATGTATTTTAGCTTAAAGTTTTCTATAAAATAGTTCACATGTGACATTTTGGACCTTTATTGTCTTAACAAAACACGAACAAACTGTTTTTAGTCTCAGCAGGTAAAAAAGTTTGTTTGGTCTTTAAAGTTAAAGCTTCAGTTTGGAAATCTGCAACAATGAAAGTAAAAGATTTGATTTTCCACCCGTGAGCAGCTTCACTCACCGGAGTGGAAAGGGAACTGCTGCTTGGCCTCCCCGGTGTGCGCATCCCAAATGATTGTCGTCTGGAAAATCATAAGAGGTCATTTAAACACATGAGAACAACATTTCCCATCATGCACTATCAATTTCTTGATATTTGGATAGTTTAATGAGGGGAAATTTTCTGTTTTAGTCTTGTATTAAAGAATTGATCATATTATGGTAGAATTTGCTCTGCAGTTTATGGAGAAACCATTTCTAATTAAGGAGAATGTCAGATGATTGAAGAAAACATGAAAGAATGACCTTATCCACACCAGCGCTGAGGATGGAGTTTCCCTTCTTGTTCCACTTCAGTGCAAATATGGGTCCTTTGTGCTGCCCCAGAGTGCTGGCCAGGTTTCCTAATGAGCCAAATTCATATCGCACAACTTTATTAAACATGTTCTAAAACTAAATTGATAGCGTTTGTGTCATCCACAAAAAGAATGATGACCGGGGAAGAAGAGGGTGCGACGATGATGGATGACATACCGTCCTTGGTCCATATCCTGGCAAATCCATCATATGAACCCGTAGCCAGCAGAGTCCCGTCGCTCTGTTGGAAGGAAGGAAAACATCTCTGTTACTCGTCTGTCCTCAGCTGAGCAGTCTGTTTACTAGCAGTTAAAGGAAGAGAGATGAGACGATGCCGAAGCTCACATTCCAGTCCAGTGAGGTGACGTCTTTGTTGCTGGGGACGTCCTGGCCGCCCTCTCTGATGCAGTGGCGCAGCACCAGCTGGGTGGAGTTGGAGTTGGTGTTCTCGTTGAGGTTCCAGATGCGGGCGGTGGAGTCGCCCGAGCTGAACGGCAGACAGAGGTCAAACTCACTTCTCTGACAGACATTTATTTATTTTTAATCTTCAAATTTGAATACTTGAAAATATGAATAAAGCGTTTGTCCAGAGCTGGGACCCACCCGGAGGCCAACAGATCGCTGACGGGGTTCCAGGCACAGATAAAGACTTCAGACTCGTGGCCTCGCAGCACCGTGGCTTTACTGGCTGGTATCTCTATATCTACATCCGTCTCCATAGGCTCCCTGTGGTTATCTGAGGAGAGTGTACGCCGTTAGAGCCGCACAGTAATCGCCAAAACCACACTTTCAGATTGCAATGAGAACAGGATCTGCTAAATATGAACAGATGCATCAATCACTGGGACTTCAGCGTGCTGCCTACAGAATTAAAGCCATAAATAACCAGATTATTCCAAAAGTAAGTTCAAAATGTATTGTATTTCTGTTCTTACGAGTAATTTTTTTTATTCTACATGACCGAGCTAACTTTCTAAAGAAACTTAATTAATCAAAAATGATATTGAGTTTTGGAGTCAACTCTACACATTTCCCTTGACCTCAACATCCTCTCCCTGCTGCCATCTGATTAAATTCTTATAAGGATGTGCGGAAAAACAACTACATCTACTCCTTGTTCTCTTTGTCTTGTCGTCCACCTGATCTGCTCGTCTCTGATTTCACCGACAAAAGAACTGGACAGCTTCTTGTTTTCATGTTTGATAAATGACAGAGCTGTTGTTGGTCTAAAGAGGAAAACCGCACAATTATTTTGAATTTAACCAATAAAAGGGGTTATATGGGGGATAAACCGCAGACCAAGTGGACCACAGAACACACTTATGATGTTTTTCTGTTAAGTTTAGCAGGAAGTGATTGATATAGTGAATGTTTTTTCTGCTTTATTGCAAATATTTTAGAAAAAATACACTTTTTTTGGATTTTACACAAGAGTTCTGCTCTGATTCTCTTTATTCCACCTGCTGTGAGATGATGGAAGAAAACTGGACCTACTCATGGCGTGAGTGCCATTCTCCTCTCCATTTACGGTGGCTTCTCCGTTCTTTGGTGCATTTGGCTGGTTCCCAGAAGTGGAAGCTGCAGTGGTGCATGCAGCCTGTTGCTGGGCGAGTTTGTCGCGGAAAGCCTGCTGCCGCGTTTGCACCACATCGGGCATCACGGCGTCGATGAGCGACAGCGACTCGATGGGCCGACCGTCAAAGACCGTGCCGTCCTGTAACGAGTCATTTCTAATTAGTGACAGTAAGAGGCAGCTTTCCTCCAAGTGACGTGAAAAACTTAAGATTTAACGTTAAAATAAATCCAAATTTGTCTTAAATAGTGCAGCAAACGCAGCAACCTTCACCTCATTAATGCTGATCTCTGCCTCCACATACTGAAGGCCTTTCTGCAGGATGGATATGAGGGCAGCAGGGGGCACTAGTGTTCCGTTGATGTTGGACTGGCTGATGTGGCTCTCAATGCCAAATGTGAACGCTGAGTGGGAGAAACCTGAAGACAAAACAGCAGATGTGCACAAACACAACACAAATGTTCAGGAGAACAAGTCTCGTCTGACCCAAATAAAGCTCAACGCCGCGTTGCATAACAAGTATGACATTTCACACATTCGAAAAGGATGCCAGAGTCAGTGTGAAGGACAGTCTGTCACTTTTTATAAACAATAATAGAGCAGCACTGTGGACGTGTTGGAGCTCATCAAATGCAGCATTTAGGGGACTTTATATTCTATCAAAGGAAATTTCATTTCACCGTTTACCGTTAATTTTGCTCTCTACAATAAATGAGCAATAAATGAAAGAACAAACCTGATTCTTGGAGGTATCTGTAAACCAGGAAATTCACCTCGTCACTGGTTATACTCATTTTAGCCCAATGAAGGGGTGGGGGGGTCTGCAGGAAGGATGAGCTCACTCCTGAAACAAATACAAGGTTTTAATTACACTTCAGGTTTGCAGGCTGGCATCCAGCTCACACAGGTTTATTTTTGACTTGCGTGGCATTTAAAAAACAAAACAACACCGGCTGTCCTGAAATGTCGGTTCTGCAGACCAACAGTGTTTTTCGACTCTCCGTTTACTGTTTTAGTGATGCCTGCTGCTAATTAAGCCAGCCGTTGGTTGTTACTATACTCCATCTTTTAGAAAGTCCTCTGGCTTAATGAGGCTGTCTGTGTTAATCCAGCCTCTCCTGTGAACTCGGATGAGCTCCCTCATAATGACCTAGTTACCACTTTTAGTTGGATTTCTGATGGAAAAATCAGAAAAGACTGCATCAAAGACGCGGTCGACAGGAGAACACTGCACATGCAAACGCGTCCTTCTCCCTCCAGGAAGCATTTACAGGCGTGGTGTCAGGTATGAAGGCTGCATAGCTGTCCAGGCCCACGCAACATTCTCTGTGGTTCCATAGCAACAAGAGAAACGGAGTAAAGAAGACAAGAGAATGGCACTGTCCCAATTACAAACCGGCGTTCGGCCAGGGAGGCTGAACACGTTACTCAGCATGAATTATTCACTCTTTCACTCTCTGGTTCTATCAAAGGGAATCCACCTCGACTGAACCGTAGCACCCACGGAGGACCTGCATGACACCCCCAGCAGCTGGTGCAGTGTGAAAACTCCAGACTCTTTTCTTCAGTTTCGAGTGATTATCAGTCGAATTATGAATTTCCCTTCCACCGCAGACGAGCCTCTGAAACCCGTTTCCACCACAGTCAGCATGTTTCTCTTTGGCTAATTGGCGTCCATGTGGGACTAGGAAGGGCTGACCACATCAAAGCGAGGCAGCCGCGGCTCGCAGGACAGTTACAGCTACATACCAAACGACTGGAAATGGAAGCATCAGGCAGCCTGGAGGGGCTCAGCCCCCATGCACGAGGGCAGCAAATGCAGTCCCTCTTACCTACCAGGACACCATCAATGACACCACTCCCCCACTGATGAACAAACAATGGCAACCACACACTGAGCCAAGCTCAGCCACACTTCCAGTTTACTCACTGAAGTGATGAGCAGAGTCACTGCAAAATCCAGCATCCCAAACTCCTGAAACGTCATCCTAAAATAACTGGAAAGTGGGATTAATTACATTTTTTTCCATTTTTAAAATAAGCTTTTAAAAAAGAACTGCATTAACTCCAAAACTAGCAGATAAAATCCAGACTGTAAGAGCGACTATTTCACTGGCAGAAAATAGAAAATCAGCACAGGCAATATTTTGCAGGCGACCTGCGTGCCCCACAAAGCATGTCATCCTCATGGCTCAGGTTGCTATAGTAATGGGAATCATGTCACAGTCTAAAGGTAAACAAGGTCCACAGCTTGAAATCAACAAACAGCTTTACTGCAATACTGCAAAATGCCAGAAACTGAGCCGTTCCTGAAAACTGAAGAGAAGAAACTGAGTATGTTTCCTTCTTTTTCCTGTTAAAGCTTTAACACAATTTATACAATAAATC
Source organism: Oryzias javanicus (assembly GCA_003999625.1). Lineage (NCBI taxonomy): Eukaryota > Metazoa > Chordata > Actinopteri > Beloniformes > Adrianichthyidae > Oryzias > Oryzias javanicus. Next base: position 9,603,624 of record CM012457.1, on the reverse strand, counting down.
CTGGAGACTTCCAGGACACATTACAATACTTTTGCAGAGGTTACAGCATTTACAGGACAATCCTTCTTAGTATTATCAAGAACTGATGTACATCAGCAGCTCGCCAAACGCAAACAGGAGAAACGAAAGACATTAGTTAAGACTAATCCAAAGACATAATGGGTCAATGATGAGAATCCCTGCGGGGAACATGGCTCTCATTAAGAGTTTACTGCACTTTTGGGACAATTACTTAACAATAGCTGCAGCACACAGCAGGAACACGGGGCAGGCTTCAGGTGGAGTAAAGCTTAACGCCAACGACCTTTTTACTGAGTCAACTGCAGGATATTTTCAAGGTGGAATCAAGTCAAATGTATTGAACAATGGTTTAGAATGGCAGGACAAACAGCTGCTAGTTTGGAGGTGGTCCCACCAGAGACCGCCACCGACAAGAAAGAGAAAAAAATAAACTGTCCCTGCTCATCTTATTTTTACCAAAAAATACCCATCTCTTTTTTCTCTAATTTACATTTCTTCAGGTTTGCACCTTCACACAGTTTTATTTACTTGATCACAAAAATCTGATTACTGATAATATTCAGATATGTGCAAATTAACATTAGAAATGCGATCATCAGAAAGTTCTGGTTCTCATGGAAGCGTTCCGATAAAAGTGCAGTGAAGTCATTTTCAAAGCTCCATTCACCCTTTTTTTCAGCATCAGAGTCGATAGTCGAAGCTTCAACTTTGCTAAAGTGGGAACAAATATGTCTTAAAAATAAACACCGTTTTACGATTGTACTTCTCGAGAAAGAAACAACTGTTGCCTTGGATACTGAACGCTACCATTTCTGGCATCTTCTGTGTTTCGTACACATGTCCAAATACATAAACTTCAAAACTTCTTTAAAAAAAAAAAAAGACAGAAGTATTTAGAGTGGAAAAGTTCCTAAATGCGGACCGCTTAATTTGGTCCGAATTGAGTCCTGAACCTTGTCAGTATTCAGACTGGGTCAGTATTCAGACTGCCTTTCACCGGACGATTCGGTTTCCAACCGAAGCTTGTAAACAAACCCATGCGAGTGAAGACTTCTTCAGTCTTGGCCTGGAATTACAAGAGTGGTGTAAAGCAATGAGAGAAGGAATTATGGAAACCCTGCACTTTCCAATCCTTGTCAGGTTAGTTCAGGATGAGTTGCTGTTGCATCCGTTTGTCTACAATCTCCCTGTTTCTATTGACATGACTATCAATAGACATTGCAACTCGTCCCCTCTCATGTTCCAAATAGGAAGTATCCGCGGGTTGCAGAAATGACAAAGCCCCATAGACTTCCATTGAGATATAGGCAGTTATTTCTCAGTCATTCTATTTGTCAGAATATCCATTCTTGCTGTGATGCTTTCTTCTTAACACAGATTTTTTTAATCATAATTTTTTCAAAGATATTTTTTCTTTATCAACAGTTATTTACGTCATAAAGTGACCATTCAGATCCCTCAGTAAAAGGATGTGGCTCCCGCTGACCCCACCTCAAGCGTTAGACAGATATCCCCTCCCGTGTGGGCTTTGAACAAGTCGGAACAAGCTCACTCGTGATTGGCGGCAGCAGTTCCGTTTAAAAAAAGTGACTCAGCGCGACTCCGACTAATCGCTGTCGAGGGGAGGCAAACGGCTGCAATACGGCGGTAGACGCATCAGGAAGTTACGGCGAAGGATCTGGCCTGATTTCGTGAGGGCTGGAGATAATGTATTTCTCCAATGGGGGATCTCAACATATGTTATGTCCAGTTCTTATTAACGGTCTATGTTTAAGGTGTTCCGTATTAGTCGGGAAAAACAAACTGTTTCACTTTAAGCAAACCAAAAATGTCCAATCTGAATTAAGACTAAGATTTAAAGAACCTGAAGTGTTCAGGATCCTACATTCCTCCTTTTTGTTCTCGTTTTCATTGAGTTTTATGTTGTGCAGACTGCAGTGAGCTCACACCAACTCCACTCCATTCTACTACTAACAAATAAAAACCAGTTTCTTCATTTCAGTTATCTAGAAACTCAATTTAAAGGTGCAAAATCACCATAGGAACAGACCAAGTAACACGAAACTAAAAAAGAGACATCTTCATGTTTGGAATTGGCATGTAGGCAGTGATGGGGGAGGGGATGAAACAATATACGACACAAAATGAAACATTTTTCCTGAAATAGAGCCAGAAATGACATTTTTTCTCTAAATATCCATTTAAAAGCATCCTTCAGAACAAAGAACTTGATTCTATAATCAGTATTGTATCTGGAGGATTCCTTTAAGCCATTAGAACTCTCTTCACTGCCGGGTAAGCGGAGCTCGTGGTTTAAACTTTCCCGTCCTGTAAATCGTGTGAAATCCGTTCAGATCTCAAAACGTTTAATGCATCAACAAAAAGGACCAAATAACTCAACAAGCAGCCGCCTCCTACACATGTAGGTTTGAAAACAATGCTGTTAAAAAACCGGCATACCACAGCCCCCATTTTCTCCTGAACGGTCACCCCCTAACAGATGTGCAAACAAGACTTGGAAACAGCAGCCATTTTCTCTTGAACTGCACTGCTGAGTAAAACCCGCCTTTGAAGCTTCTGGCTGCAGACTGGGGGGGAGGGGGCACTGGGGGTGGGTGGGTGTGTAGGGGGGGATTATAATAATTTCAACATAGGTAATCCCAACATTCTTGGGTAGCTCCATGTACTGGTTTTTCTGATCCTCATGTTTCCATGACCGGACTGGGGTGATCTGTCGCTGCTTGCCTCAGATTCGGTGAGTCAATGAGACTCAATGTAGGTCAGAAAACTGTGGGGGAGGCTCGCACTCAGTTGAGGAAACACTTCTACAGTTTCTTTCGGGTGGCAGCGCTCGGTCTGAAACAGGGGTGGGGAGCTGCACCCAGATGACAGAGTGGCGGGTTTCTGCTGCAACCCACACCCGCTCATTAACATCCCTTTAAAGGATAATAACTCGCATGAGAAAATATCTGCTGATGTAATCCGCTGGAATGAAAACCTGGCAGATGCGAGCTCTTTACAGCTAATAGTCAGACACTTAAGGGACAAAGCGGGAAGGATGGCCAATCTTTTTATAGTTAACAAAATCTTAAATACAGGTTATCTCTAGTTAGGAAAATTTAAACCTAAATTTTCAAGTTTTTATTTATTTTTCAAATCCACTAAAATGTTATGACAGAGCTGGACTGACATTTCAAAACAATTATTCTGCTTTTGAAAAGACACTTTAGATAGGCTATGTTTACACCACCCTCGGCGCCATGCGTTCCAATGAAAAGTGTACGTAAACGTGCGTTTCGGGCTTCCCTTTTCCAAACTCTCGTGTTTCTACAACCGTTTTTAGACTCAAACTTTGACCAAATCAAGGACTCCAATTTGGCAGTGATGTATGGATGGCATCCCTTTAAATTCATGGCAGTGCCAACTATATGAAAATTGATCACGCATGATAAAATATGAATTGTGGTTTGTTCCCAGCCACCAAGTCTCTCATAAATCGGAATAGAGCTGTGAAAGAAAAAGCCTCGACATTTCATTCCAAGACTCTTCCAACCGTGGGTGGCCGACATACGATAGTAAACAATGGAAAAAAAAAAAACGACCCTCCCTACTTGTCCAGTGTGAGCCACCAACATGCACATTCAACTTGCTTTATACTCAATTCGTGAATTTCCTTAAAGGCCCACTTAGATGAAAGTTGTGTTTTGAATGTTTTTACCAAGCTTTTATGGCATTTTTATAGTTAAGAAACTTAAGATCTTAAGAGTACTTTATTATTCAAATTATAATTCAATAGCAGATGATAAAATGCTTTTTATTTTTTTAAAAAGCCTGCAGAAGCTTTGTCCTAGAAAATGTTTTTTGATCACTGTAAAAGCTTTTAAAATAGTTTAGGACAGGTTCCAAGTGTGTTCTTAATCTCTAAAAATACAAAATTTGTTTTTCCAACAGTTTAGAAGTTCTCAGTTTGGCAGACAGGCCACAAGGAAGTACATCTTAAATTGTAACCAAAGCAAATTAGCATTTTCAAACACTACTGAAGGGAGTTTCAGGGTTTCATTCATAACTGACCCGTTTCATGTGTTTTTAGGCAACAACAGTTTCAGTAGTGTTGCAGACTTGCTTTGCAAAAAAGGGAAATGAAAAAAAAAATTGTTTTCACACTATACTTTTCAGAGGAATGTCTGCCTGCACGTCACAAACTTATATAATATATTCTCATTTGAGAACAGCATTGTTAGAAATAAGCACCAACAATGAGGTGAAAAAAATATTTGCAAGGAAACAGAAAACCTTTAGCCATTGTTATCACAGAGACACAACAAACTAAAATATGTCGCTTGAATAAGCTCTTCTACTTCATGCCCCACCCCTAACAAATATCTGCCAACAAGACACTTTATTTTTAGATTCACACTTCATCATATTTGTGGTTGGTCTTACCTCAAATCCCCAACTCCCCAGTAGTAATAATGAACAAGCTAATTTTCAAACATATATAGGAAAGGATTTCTTCTGAAACCAGCTTCCAGTGGTCATTTGATGAACTGCAACATTTGGTAGAGTCGAGTTGGCTTTAGCTTTAGGAACAGAATGAGCCCAAAGTGGAATTCTAGTCCAGACCAAACATCCTAGAAGCAAATGTTGTTGTTTCATGCCAGAAAAAAGCAAACGAATAACATTTATAAAAAAGAAAATAAGCAAAAACTACAGCTGTAAAAATGTTCTGACTTAATCATTTTAAAACAACTTTACTACAAACAGAATCTTCTTATAAAAAGCTTGGCGTTTCTTAGTTTCGCAATGACCTACTAACCAGATTGGATTCAAAGCCACATATGTAGCACTATCAAACAAATATCTTTTTGTTGTGCTGGCCCAGCTCTTTCAGCTAAATGCATCTAGAAACTCCCTAGAAACAAGTCACATACAAATGTCAGAATGTCAGATCTCTAACAGGTCTAATTGGCTCTGTGAGTCTACACCAGCAGCGTAGTAGAGAACAACAATGTCCTCTCTTTCCATGTGCAACTGTGCAGAAAGGCAGACTGAAACTGCAGCACTCCCACCTTGAAAAAGCTGTTCATGGGACTAATGGACAAAAAGGATCCCTCACTCTCAACATTTCTGCCTTCATCAATCAGTTAAAGCAGTAACAGTTATTCAATCTCCTTTCATATCATTTTCTACTTTGATTAAAACGTAGCTAGAAATGTGAGAGAACAGAATGTGACATTCATGCAGATGGAAAAGCATCTTATGTCACAGCTAATACACGAGTGCAGCTTTTTTCTAAACAAGCTTCGAGTTTCAACCTTTACCAGCAGGAAATCCTGTGAGGTTGCTCACTGGGTTAGGCAACCTTTCGGCAGTTTGTTGGCTGGTTGATGGCTCAGATAACAACCTTGAGAGACATAATGCCCTTGGGCAAGACATTTTCCTCCATAAGAAATGCTGTCACTCACTTTTGATAAAATGGCCTAATAAATAAATAAATGTCCAGTTACAACTATCGTATTTTTTGGACAATAAGTTGTAGATGCAACATAAAGAAGAAGAAAAAAATCATATTCAAGTTGCACTGGAGTATAAGTCGCACTTTTGGAAGAAATGTATATATAAAATACAAAGCCAAGAACAAACATTTCATCTTCAAAGGTAAAGTTCATGGAATAAATAACAATAATAGACTGAATATATGCACGCTTCACTATCGTAACTGTATCCAAGCTTCATGAAACATAAGATGAGTTGAATAAGCGTCTAGTAAATTAGCCCAACGTATGAATAATTGTTCAGATAACTATATCGTAAAGAACATGCCAAAAAGTCAAATCACTTTAAAAAAAAAAACAAAAAAACACAAAATTTGTTGAATAGGTAATTGCTCCGCCAAGTGAAGCTGTGGTGCAGTGGTAGGGCAATTGACCTTTATTTGGAAGATTGCGGGTTTGATTCCCGCGTTACCCGTCCATGTGTTGAAGTGTCTTTGGGCAAGACACTGAACCCCAAGTTGCCTCTGGTGGAGAGTTGGCGCCAGTGTTCGACCAGTGTGTGTGAATGTGACTGGGTGAATAGGTCTGTGACTGTAAAGCGCTTTGAGCCTTCAAGGTAGGTAGAAAGGCTCTATAAAAGTATATCCCATTTAAGGTTGGCAATGCTTTTTTTGCACTGCTGTCAGTCGCAAATACTAATACATACACAATCCCCTTTACTGGTTGTTAGAGGAAAAATAAATACATGAGCCAACTATACTTTTAATTTTTTAAATAAGTTGCACCCCTGGTCAAACTGTAAAATTACCACAACTCATACTCAGTAAAAATACAGTTCTTAAAAGTATCAAACCATTGTTTGGTTTTGTTATATTACCACCAGCTGACTGCCAACACTCGGAACAGCTGTTTTTTTGAAGGTGGTACTACCCAATACCAGCAACCCAAAAGACGCAAAAATCCTTTTTGCACCTGCCAAACAAAGAGGACTGTTTGAAGAAACAAGCTCTGAGGCAGACCAAACATCTCTGGTCTGGAAGAACCCCAAGTTTAATCAAGGAAACCTTGAGAAGATTTGTTTGTGACAAACTGCAAGCCGATGTTAACATGAAATGAAAATGACTTGTTAGTACTTTCCACTTAGCCTAATTCCTACTTCAGCCCGTAATGATGTGGTCTGAATGTTAGATGATCCTGAATGTGAATGTGGTACACTGTTGTACATTTATGTAATCATAAAGACAGACTGTTTATTCAGAAAGAAAGTCTAAAAAGAATGTCAAATTATTAAAAATATTAATAATCTGACAAAGAAAACGTCTCACGATTGATACACGAGGAGCAATCCTCTGTATTATTACTGTGCTGTGTTTATGAAAGGTCGCCTTGATCTCCATAAATTAAGGAAACAGCTAGAAAAAATTAAGATAAATGTTGTAAATTTTCCTCAGAAAACACTTCAGCTGGAAGCTGGGTCCTATTCTGGATTGTATGAGGTAAGAAACAAACAAAAAAAGAATCTCTGCCAAAGGAACTGTGTGTTCTTGACATTGCAAGTTAAGACAATTTTTCTCCAAGGTGAGAACTGCACAAATAAGCTGTAATCACTGAGACACCAGAGTGGATAAGTGTTGCCATGGCGACCAGAACATCTTGCCTTTTTTTTTTGTCAACAGCTGCTCGTGCCACCTTGAATACCCCTCTGTTCCCGTAATGCTTTCCTACAGCTGACATCAGGGCAGCGTAGAAGCCCCGGTCTTCATCCGAGCCGTTAACCGTTTCTATATGCTGCGTTTACGCTATATGACACTTACGCCACACACTGAAGGGCTTCCTGTCACTGAGAGTGCGTGTCCTCCTCCACACTGGCCGTTTAACAGCCCAGTACACACAAATGGGAAACGTTTAGGGTCGTTTCCTTTTTTTTCCCTCTTTTAACCAGATTTGAGCAGCCGCTGCACAGTCGGCTGATCAGGAGTTCAATCCCCAGCTCTGCCACACGCTGAACTCTCTTTAGGCAAGACTAAAAAGCCACATTGGTCCTGAGGTGTGACTGCAGAGACAAAGAGATGCATACGCTATCTACATGCATGCATTACCAAATTATTTAAAAAATGCATGCAACATAAAAAAAAAATAAGTCTCAATTTGAATACAAAACTTTTATTTTAAATGTCTTATTTTCCTAAATGTAAATATGGATAATTGCAAAAAAAAAAAAGTAAAAACGTACATCACGTACATATTGCATCATTTGTCATTTTGCGTTTAAGTGCATCTTTAATCCAAAGCAAAAACTGAATTTAAATAAAACCAATTTGAGCTGAAGCAATGTCCTTCCCTTTCTTGCATATTTATTAGAAAACTTGCTTATTGTATCTGAACTTTCAACTGACTTTGGCTTCAAAATCCCTTCAGGTATAAAAAAATTGAAAAGAAAAAAGGAATCCGAGGCTTCTGTGCATTTTTGTGCTTTAAATTTACTTAAAAACTACGACTACAATCCGTTTCAAAATCTTTATAAAATGGCTTTACCTTTTTTTAAGCTTTTTCATTTACATATAACAAAGATTTACACAAAAAAGGAAAAACAAAATTTTAAAAAATCCCTTTCCTTAAAAAAATCCTTTTTTAAAAATATAAATGTATATTTTCGCAAAAAATTGTAAACAAAAACAAATTTGTGAGATTTTTTGCATCGACTGTTTTAAAAACGGGTCAACTAGGGACAAAAAAAAAAAAAAGTAAACATGATGTAAAAACAAGCTGCCTTACATCATGTGTTCTAAAACCTTTAAGATTAAATATGAATAAATCAAAATCTGAATATAAGAAGCCATCCGCTCTTCATGCAGGGATTGTACTTTACGGGTCACCAAACAATTTGACCATTTCTCAGACAATTTGCATTTCATCAGAAGAAAAAGCTTTTCTTTCTTCCTGTTATTCATGTTTGCATGTTTGTAAGCACACATGCTGAACTGAACAGACCAGGACAATAAAGCTACAGTGTGTTACATTGTAAAGCTATTTTTAGAGAATTTTTTTTTAAATGCAAGTTTAAAGTTTCTATAAAATCAGTGACATGGTAAAGCCTTTGTGTGACTTCATCGATCCGAGTGTGCAAATTATCCTGTTTAAGAACAATGAGAAGACTCAGGAGATCTGATGTGAACATCTACGTTTGGACAGACATCGATATGCCTTACGTTGAAGGGGAAACCTTGGTAACACAGGTGGAAAAAAGAAAAAAAAAAGGCAGAGGCTGCTGACCATCTGCTTTTCTACCTTGGCTGAGACTGAGCGTGCTCAAAGGGTCGATGCCCTTTTAACCTTTGGATTAAATGTACAGAGTCGAAACCATTTCTAACAGTCCCCAAACAGGTTATTTTGTTTTCATTTAGGCCTGCCTATTTGCTGTCTTACATGTTAGCCAGTGGGACCAGGAGACACATGATGCGTCTGATAATAAATGCAACTAAACAGTGGCTTTTCTGTGCAACATAAATTCACTGACCTTCAAAAACAAAGATTTCTCTGTCTGTCTCATGGATTTCGTAAACAGCCTTCTATGTAATCTAGAGGTCTGTTTCCCACCAAACCCACATTAAAACCAGAAGCAGACGGGATTGTGCATCTACATATGCCGCACGTGCCGCAGCATTGTTTCCACGCCCGGCGCGCGCACGATTCATTTCAACACCTGAGCCGAGGAGAACATTATGATCGACCACGGCGGACAAACGCTGCACAAAAATTGCGAGCAGGGATGAAAGTACACGCACGAGCGCGGCAAAAGAGTGAATGAGATGAGTAACAAAAGGACCATCACCAAGCACAGCGAGCTCTCAACTGATAACAGCTCTCCAGCTCCATGTGCTTTCAAAATAAAGAGCTTCAACCACACCATTTTTTTATGAACAAGTAAGAATATTCAAAAATCCGAGATGTATTTTTCCATAACTCAGAATGAAGATGTTAAGATGTGAACGTGACATGATATGCTCACGCTGCCTAAAAAAGAACGCACGTTAAAAACTCGCGTCTTCTGGCATAGCTACCGGTATGTACATTTTAAAATCTATTTCCATGTACAACACGCAAGGGGATGGTACCCCCATTGCAAGTACCATGCAATGGGGGTACAAAAAGAAGCAGCCCCTCGCTGCAGGCCAAAGTCGAGTTGAAGAACTCGTTCTTGCCCCGTTTGTCTGTAGCTCCACGTTCTGTCGAGCTACTTCATTTCCAATGAGCAGTCCTGTACGTTAATTCTGGCAAGTGTTTCCCCTTAGTAAAGCTTTGCTTTCACCGGGTTTTCACAGCGCATGTGTGGTGTAGACCGCTAGCGTGCCGCTAGCTAACCCTGTATCACACCGTCGCCAAGGATAGCAAAGAACGTTTGCAGTTCCACCGCAGACTAGCCTTGCTGTTTTTTCCTGGATTTTTTTTTATTTAGACTCGTGACAGAAAGAGTACACAGGAAACTGCAAAAACCCAAATGCTTACAAATGCTGGAAACGTTAGCTTAAATAAGTGGTACTTTCTGCCAATCAATGCCTGCCCCAACTGTTTTATTCCGTTTTTCAATGGAATTACAACCGATGGGGGGGGGGGGGGGGGCCTCTAAGAGGTACGGTTCAGTACTGTTTAATGGGTACATTTTACAATGGAAACGCTCAAATACCAAACCGTACCAGACCGCTCAGTGGAGACAAAGCTTCTGTCACCAGTGTGAAAGGAGCCCAGGTGAAGTTATAGAATCCCTATCCGACTGTCATAAACACAACAAAAGGTTGTTTTTTTTTTTTTTTTTGGTTATGAAACACTCAAAACAATCCAGAAACCCAGAAAGATCATTTTTGCACTTTGAAAACATGTAAACTGTAATAAATCAACAGGAACTGAAACTGCTTGAAAATATCACAGTAAAGTCTTTAAGCAGGACTCCACACATTTCTTTTGGATATATGTACAGTCAGTTAAAAAGCAAGTCCATAATAGAAAGTTCGTTTTTGTTTGGCATTATCAGAAAGAGTCTATAAATGTACTAACCATCTGCTAGAAGATCAAGAGCAGCAGTAAAGCCTCTTCATAACACGCTTGACATTTGGACCAGGAGGACACGAGGCTCTATGGACTTATAGATTACAAGTTAAATAAAATATATTGTCCTTAACTTGGGAGTCTATGTGCAGAGAACAAAGGAACTGTGACGAAGCTGAAGCACGCACCAAAACAACAGGTTCACGTGTCAAAGCTATGATTGATAACTGCTTTTACTTCATTCTGGAGCAGACGCTCTGAGATCCATTCAGGAATTTTTGCTTCTCGCTCTAAGAACAAAGAAAATGAAAGTGTTGAAGAATTATTTAGGATTTGAGCTCTGAAACATAAACTACAAACTCCTAAAGGAAAGCAGCCTTTCTCTGCATATTATTGGATGGAGGAGATCACGTCTTATGTGGAAGATCCCATTAAAGATGAAAGGTGACTGCTTGAAGAAATCTGGCACATTGTCTCAGATAGTTATTACTTCTGCATACATGCACAGGTTGACATTGAAACTGGGGACAGTCCAACCAATCAGAGCTAACATAAATATCCTCTCATTTGGGAAATATGCGCCACAAACGCCAGAGAAAGCTGAGACAAACAAATCTTCCAGAATACTTCAAGAGATAATTTTGTTTTATAACACTAAAACTCAGGGGGTTCTTTGAACAAAAGCTCCTCTAATGAATGCCTAAGAAATATTTGAAGTTTAATCTACCAAAAGACATGAATAAAACCATATATATAAATATATTCCCAATGACTGGTCTGGAGGGGCGGCTACATTTGATGAAATGCTCCTGCAAACATCTCACTACCTCACGAGAGGCGGCACAGAGGTGCAGGAACTGGGTTAAACAGATGCAACCAGCAGGTGTGTGAATGAGGCCAGTGGTTGTTCCTGCACAGCATTAGAAACTCTGGCCACATAACTCAGGTGTGTAAGACGAAGAGAAAGAAGAACTCGTCTAACCTTCCAAAACGACGTGATCTCATAACAATGAACAGGAATAGCGCAGCTCAACATCACTGCCAGCAGATTCTGTATCTCATAGTCATGCATTTTAAAGATAAGGCGTGTTCTCACACAACGGGTTCCCATACTTCCCGGCCACGCCTTGTTAACCTGAGGCCACGTGAGAACGTGCTGTTCTATACGGTGGACTATTTTCGAGCAGTTGAATCAGACGAGCTCTACGCCAAACAAATCAACCAATAAAGGGACATTATAGCTGCTCTGTGTGGGAGGTATGACTGCAGTATGTGAAAAGGAGCTCCAACTGAACAGGATTTCTATTCAGTTTTAGACCAAAACTTCTTTTCAAAGCTTTATGTAAAACATTCTAATTTGGATTTAAAATAAATATTAATCATTAGGTCAAAAACTGCAAACAAATAATCTATCATGCGATGAATAATTTGACCGTGACTTCCTGTTCTGAACAAACCCACACAGAAATCTGTGATCACGACAACAGTTTTGTTAAGCTGGATCCTTTTCATCTATATAGGATCATTTTCTTTAAATGGAGTAACTTGTCTCCTTTCAGCTGTTGTCGTTTTGTTCACTATTACAAAAGTAACCATGACAGATTGTCTCTTTTGTTTCTGTTTAGCCTTAAACTGTAAAATGATACTTCTTTGAGGATTTTGTTTAACTCTGGAGCCATACCATTTCTCACAGTCAACAAGGTGAGTGAAAACTTGTCACAACGTTGGAATAAAATACATGTGGACACAATAGATCCAAAATGTAAAACAGATTTTTTTTAAATCTCAAAGTTGAGTAGAGTCTGATTGCTGACCGACTCTTTCCTTCAACAATCCTCGAAAGCTTTTCTTCTAGCGCACATGATTACGGGTAAAATGTGTGTCTTATGTTGCAGAATATTAACTTCACAAACACTGAGGACAAAAATCAATCCTTCAAATCTCACAAAGATGGGCTTTCTTTGCAAATGTCAAAGCCCAGGCCTAAAACAATAACTGGGAGAAAAGATAATGGCTCTGAGAACACAGAAACTTCAGAGGTTTCCCACTTTGGCACGCATTACTTACACAACTTCCTGAACCGTCATCTGCCTCAATCTCCATGCAACTTCCTTCTTCACGCGCATATAGAACGATTGCGCCAAACTGATGTCTTCTCGACATAATCTTTCCATCAGATGCTGGACGTGCGTACAAGCTGTCAAACGGATTTTTAGAATTAAAAAAAAAAAGCTGTGCGTAAAACCAGATTTTAACAGACCAAATCGAACTAAAGACAATAGACTGCGGTGCAGAGAGATTATTACTCACTTATGTGGGTTAATTTGAATGCAATGCAGGAACCTGAGAAACTGTTTCACCAAACGATAAACAGCGCGCCCCAAATTTAGATTGTAATCAAATGCATCACTACAGCCTTCAAACAGACAGTACTTGTACGGGTGTAATTTCAGAGTAGTTGGTACTTTGCCAGGGGGGCTGGTAGCTCAAGAACGCAGCACGTCTCCTCTGGAAGAACGCCTCACCTCTCCCACCGTCTATCATAAATAAATACCGCTGCAGAAATATTTGGGGATACGCTGCACCGCAAGCCTGATAAAGGCTTTCTCATGGACTTTCGTGGCCTACTTATGAGCGGCTGGTGCATTTCTGCCTGGAACAAAACGCTGCATTTTCTTCCATCTCAGTCCACAGTGTGGGTTTGGAAGAAATCAATACAAAGCGAAGAGGCTAAGCTGTCACTTGAATGGCTTCTGAGTATTTAAATATTGTGGGTTGTTCCAGTTTCTTTTGTGACCAGAAATCCTACACAAGAGGGAAACTGAATGTTGGGAGTTTGAGTCGAGTTGCTAAATAAACAATATTTAAACCAACAAAGGAAAAAATTGCTAAGAAAAAAAATGAAAGAGCTCTGAAGCAACAAAACCTTACACAACCTGAGAGTCTGAATTGTAGTAAATTGCATAAGCAAAGCAATAAAGGTTGTCCTGCTAGTTATTAACTCGTCCTCTAACAACAGCTTCCGTTTGAACAGCAGACCAGAGTCCAGTCGGTAAAACCTCCAGTTTATAGAACGATTGTGGGTAAAAAAAAAAAAACAGAATTTCTTTGAAACATGCAAAGGTCGGAATGAAACTCTTGACCTCGTCAAAAAAAAAAAAACCTGATTGACAAATTATTACTACTAACCAAAGAATGGAAAAGCTGGGGAAATCAATTAACATAATTCTTGCTGTATAATTCCCGTTTTGCATAGTTTGCCAGAGAATGCGACTTATACTGTGGTACTACTTGTGTATTTCTTTTTTTCTTTTTTAATAAATAGATACAACCACTGCAGGGTACTGGAGATACGGAAGTGAAGAGTACAAATATTCAGTCTTTTATTGGTATCCATTATATTATTATGATTTGGCTTTCAAGATGAAATGTTGATTCCATGTATTAGTAAATACATTTCTCTAAAAAGTGTGATTTATACTCCAAAAAAATGCATTAACTGGTCAGTGTTGAATAATGTTTATTATTGTTAACACAGAATTTTACTAATAATTCCAATTCAATTGGTGTCAATGCTCGTCAGACATAGTATTAATGATTACAGCAATGTTGCACAAAAATGTCTTATTACTTGTTGCACAAAATTAGACACAAGTTGTTTATTATTGAGTACACGCTAAAAAGTAAATGCGGATACATTTTCCTAAAATATATGTGTTCATCTATATAACGAGAGGTATTAGACTTTTTTAAACAATTACCGCCGTATTGCGACATCATTGATACCGTGAGCCAAAAATAAATACATTTTCATCAGTGTTGCGATTGGTAAATACGAGCGGATAACAACACAGAACAATAAAAAAGAAATAATCTAAAGGCATAAAAAAGAGAATAGGTGCAGAGTGGATTGAATCAAACATTGTGGCGTTTTCAAATTAGGGCTGTGAACAATAAAGCGTTAATGCACGCGATTTACCCAACCGGCGTTAATATTTATTAACGCACATTAATAGAACCTCGCGGAGTAGCAGTCTTTCGCTTTGCATCACCAATTTACACTACTACCACAGTGCGATTTAAAAGACTTTGTTGGGTTTTATCCCATATATACCATAGTTGTCTCCAAAAGAAATAAATATAGATTTTTAGAACTTTTATCTTGTTTTTTTTCTTTTTAGTTTAGAACGCTCATCACTGTAACTCAACGAAGCTATTGTGATTATTTTTTTCAGAGGTTTGCGATTAATTAGTTAACTTTAATCGATTCCCAGCCCTATTTCAAATGCTTTCCGTTGTGTAGTGATGAGCAATATTTTGTCACTGTAGAATCTCAAAACTAAATATTAATTATTATCAGTTATGTAGTTCACACACAAAAAAGAAAAAACTTAGTAGAAACACAAATGTTCAATAACTTTCCTTAAAGTGATGCTTTCTTCAAAAGCAAACAATGAGAAGCTGAGTCAAACATTTCCTTTAACACCTTAAATGCTTAACTTTACTCCATTTCCTGTCTGAGGCTCTTCAGTGCTTCATCATAAATGGGCTTTCCTATGCATGTGTCCATAGTTACAGCCTAGCATTGTGGTTATACAATAACATGAAGTGTCCACTGGAACTGTATGCTTCCCCTCCCCCACGCATGCGCTTCCCAACTCAGTGTAAATATGAATATCACTCATTCAGAACAGCTCAAATGTAGATTTAACGGTGCAACTTTGTTTATTTAAGGGTTTTAAGGGTGCTATTGAGGGTCAAATTGAGGTTGAATTTCCTTAAGTCGAATAAAATAAATGTAATTAAAAACTAAAAAGAAATAAAAGCTTCTGAACTTAGTGTTTTTGTAGGCAGTTTAACGCAGAAAGCTGTTTGTTGTGTGTAAAAACAGGTAAATGAATCTTTCAGGAGGGGGGGATTTCAACACACGTGTGGAGTGAGCTGCCATTGAATCAGTCCCGTCATTTCTCAAAGTCATTATCCTCTTTGCATGAATCCAAAAAGAACAATAAAGATACGAGGCTGAGTGCAGCGCCGGGAGCCTTCGTGGGGGCTTACCTTTTTACCGTGAGGGTGAACTCGTGGTGTCCGCCACCTCTTCCTCAAGGCGGAGGGGGGGGACCTCCAACTTCAGCACGCCACCAAAGTCTTTCCTCCCATTTTGATGGTCGTCATATTTTCAAGTTACTACCGCGGACCGCGCCACTCACCGTCGGCTATATTTTGCCCCGGAAAAGAAAAGAAAAGAAAAAAAAAAAAACAGAAGAAGAAGAAGTAGTGTTAGCCCGACCGGACGCGCGCGCGCGGGGGGACGGTGAAGTTTGGTGGTGTCGGGCTGGAGTTTCAGCGTTCACTGAGGGCAGCAGATAGAGACGCGGCAGCACAGACGCAGACTAGCAGCGCAGGGAGGTGGGGGGGTGAAGGTTGGCTGACCTTAAACCTGAATATTGAAGGGAGGACTCACCGCATACGGGTTAATTGGAGAGTTAATTACACCGTTTGTTGCTAGCTGCCCTAATTAGCTTAACCGTGAGCTAAAATGTCAGCCGTTAAAAGCACACAGATTTCGGGGCGCTTTAACAGCTTTCCTCCTTCTACTTAATTTATCCTCCCAGAAAAAAAAACAAAAAAAAAAAAAACATAAAATGAAATTTAATTTAAAGCTAATTCTAGATAAATATATCAATTGGAACGCGGTGTGTGATGGTTTCCTTCAGTCTAAGTAGCCCACAGTGCTGCGTACAGTTCAGCATGTTGCTCCAAAGCGCCTCCCCTCCCCCACGCGCCACTCTTTTTCGCCTGCCTGGTCACACGGTGGTTGATTAATTCTCCTTTCGCCTTGCTCAGTCATTCAGATTTGGAAAGTAAATAACAAGTTGACATCAGTGTGACACATTCCTTTGCTACCGTAAAGGCTCACCTAAATGCGCAGGACATTTCCAGAGCCTGTGTTTACACAGTAGGGGTTGAAGATTGAAGAAGCAGTCCACAGCAAAACTCAAAGTCATTCATTTCTGTATTATATATTTTACTTTTACATGTTCTGGTGCATTTCATTTAATTTTTTTTTAACTCAAATTAACAGAATCATTAATATAATATGTTGAATACTTTTGGTAAAACATATTTTGATCTATTATAAAAGCTAGGGCTGGGTTGATAAAATCAATCAATTTATTTTTACAAGAATTTAAGCTTAAAAGATCAATAATTAATTCATAAAAATATTAATTGATTTAGAAAATAGAGCTGAAAGTCCACAAGCTTGATGCTTACTTCCTTAGGACGGCTAATGCTAACGCTTATGTAAACATACATCACTCACTAAACGAACATCTTTATAAACTCACAGAGTTTACAGTCTAAAGCACAGTTTATGCTAATTCTTACTTCTTCTTCTTGAAAAATGTGTAATGCTTGAGCAAGAGCGCCACCTAGTGGCCAAACTAAAATGCCTTCTAGGAGAGGCAGAACAATGTTTACAATGTTAAGGATCTGAACATTTTCTGTCTAAATGTAGAAACTCAAAATTGAATTGAATTGATTTGAGTGGTTCAAAAGAATTGGGGGAAAAAAAATCGGAATCTAATCGATCCAGGTTCTGGTGAATCAAATCATTTCTGGAAATTGTTATCAATACCAAAAGTATTTTATTAAGCTGTTTTTAGCCAAAATATATTTTTAAAAATCCTTTGTTGTTTTAATGGACATAGTTTCTGCAGAGCGGCAGGAGTTCGTCAAAAATTTGTTTCTGAGTGTTGCGAAGTAAGCCTGCACTCATTTCCCATCATCCCTTTGTTTACGCTTTCTAACTTAGAGCCTGTCACAACCCCAAGCTAATACTACGTGAAACATAAACGACAAATACTATCAGAGCTGTCCAATCGGTTCTATCGAGATCTATTCTTCTGCAAGTGGATGCATCAGAAACTACAGCTTCTATGTCACTGCTTCAAACTTTTGTCTTCTCCTGATTCTGCCTGATTTGAATGAAGTAATACCTGTACTCATAAATGGAATTTGTTGCTTAATTTTCTTGATATATGTCCTGAATCATATGAAAACACCAAGAACACATTGAAGTGGGTCTTTAAAGGTATGTTCTGAAAATTTGTGACCTTCCTGTCAAGGTCGGACACCCCAAGACTGTGAAACCCTCCCCCAACCCCCTCCCTGAGTGTGGCTGACTCTTTTCAGTGTTTATTTGAATATTTTGTGTTTTTTTTTTTTTGTATTATATGGTGAAGCGCTTAGTATTTTGTTAATTAAACATTTAATGTAAACAAACTATACTGCCTCAAAATTAAAAGAAGTGTATTATTATTATATAAAAATAAAATAGAACAGCACAAACAAGAAATTCAGACCAAATAACTGCAATTTTGACTACTGACGACTCATAATTATAAATGATTTGAAAACAACATACAACTAGAGCTCGTTATCAAAGGATGTCCTCTACCATGAATAGGGTTTAAAGACCAGCCGGATTCGATCCATGTGTGCACATATCTTGCAGGTGATATTAAATTGATTATAGCAGCCGTGTAAGTTACAGATTTTCTAAGAGGTATTTTTCTCACCTGATTTGATAGCATTTCTGCAGGCTCCATTGCAGCCTGGTCCCTTTATTTTTGATACAGTCATACTTTGAAGACCCACTCTGATTAAATTTGTGTTTTTGACATCTTTTTTTCTGAGGATCGAGGACATAATAAAGGATTATCAAGATAAAGACTTTAGTTCTGAGTATTTCTTTATTGTAATTGTGGTGATTTTTGCAAAAATACAGCATTATGGGTACCGTCCATGACTTTAATAAATATCATTTTTTAATCTAATGCAATAACCTACCATTGAAGTGTTCATCCTTTTTCTTTCTTTGTTGTGACACATTATCAGATAAAAATTTGTCAAATTAAGGTTCTCAGTTCACTAAAAAAATTCAGTCAGGCAGGCCTGAATGTCCAGAGCATATGCTGCAAAGAGCCTCCCGTCAGATCAGTTCTCTGGAGCGATCCATATTTTATGAAAGCAGCTAAATGGATATATGAGATCATCTCTCCACTCTACTTTCTGATGCCAGTTACTCGTCGTATACTTTGGTCAGTAAGTAAGTGAGTAAGTCAAAATCTCATTTCCAGAAAGTGACAACACTTGAATTTCCTGTATTCGAGCTGTTCAGAAAGGATTTGATGACTCTTCAAACCTGCTTCCTAAATGAGTCATTAGCCTAGAATGGTTGGTTCCACGTTTTACTAATTTGAGTTTTTCATGTCATAGTGAATAGTTTCGGCATAAAATCCAGTCCCTTTTAATATGGAAATGTAGGGGTTACAGTTTCACAAGAGCGGTGGTTCACATCATTTAACTCTCCAAATAAAAATGTTGGAATTTCACATACCTGCTGATGTCTATCTTAACCCTTTAAAGGCCACGACAAAAAAAAAATTGAAATAAACTATGCACACTTTGGTATTAAGATGCTTATTTTATGAAACCCACAAAAAATGCAATTTTTAAAAATATATATATTTTTTAGATATGATTTTTAAACAGATTTGGGAAACTTTAAGATGGAAAAGCACACCTTATTACTCAGTGTCTCAAATTAACATGTTTTTACTGTATGAAAAAGATTTAATTATCAACAAATGTTGTGTTTTCAAAACCTCAAGTTGTCATTTTAAATAATAAGTAACAGTAGATGACTTATTTTCACAATAAAGTTTTGAAAATTTACTTTCCCGACTAAAAAGTTTTGAGAATTCATGGAGTCAGCCATTTTGAAACAAGCATGAAAATCCCTTCTACTGTCTCTAGTGGAATGATGATGAACTACAGGGCAGAAAACATGGTTCAAATGGTTTCTCGGGACCGTTTGGGTTATGCTAATCATGTGATAGGGGTCTAAAAAATAAACAAAAAAAAACAGTGTTTTTGTTCAGATAATTGCATTTATTTAAACAAATGTGCTTTTCTGGTGACCTAAAGAATCAAGAAGCACCACAGCAGCAAGTATCTGAACTCCTTCATCTGTCTGATAAACAGGTTTAAACCAGGAACCTCATCAGAACAAAAAATCAGAACAAACAAGCGAACGCTCAAACCTTGAGGTTGCACAAACATCTCTGAATGAAGCCATTTGTTAAGCCTGATTACAAACTGAAGGAGGAGAGTATTCCATTACTCCAACTAGTGATTAAATAAGTAGTTGCATTGAATGAGAGGAATGAGGACACACAGTTAGATAAGAGCTATGTTTCATAATCAGTATTACACAGCAGCTGATCCTACTTACTGAATTTGACACCTAATAAAAGGAAAAATTATACATAGATGTCTGAATGTGAGGATTTATTTCCCCCCCTAAAATAATAGAAAAAAATTAAGTATATTAAATCAGCTTTCGTTTAAATCCACATAATTTTCCGAAACTGGAAACAAAAATGTTCTTTTAGGAGTTTCCTCGTGCGCCTCTATTCCATTGTGCGTGGTAACAGCACTTCCTCCATGGAGCCGGGACTGACCTCGTAACAAAGAACAGGTTCAGTCCGCCTCCCCTCCCCCACCCCGGGAAGCCGATGAGGGTCACATGACCTTTCTAGACAGCGCTGAGGAGTAATATGTCGGGGTGGGGGAAGGGCGCCGCGAGTCACACGCCTCTTGTTGTGTCGTTTACGCGGCAGGGGAAGTGCGGGGAGGCCCGCTCTGCGGTGCGGCAGGGGAGTATTCCTCCGCGACGCCGCTTCTTCCCAAACCCTGTTGCTTTATTTAGCAGAAAGAAGGAATCCAGTATGGCGGCTACCCTAGAAAACAGGCGTCCTCGTGCACATAAATCTTTGCTTCTAGAGAGGAAAAATAAACATTGAGTATATCATGCCCCCGCCTCCCTCTCCTGCAAACCCTTCACAGCAGCCTGGAAAGGCAGAAGGCTCTCTGTGCTAGTTGTTATGTCATAGCCAGACCTATTTTTCAGACAAAGCGCAGCCGACTGCAGGAACAAAATGTCTATTTTCAGAAGCAAAGTGGAGCTTTAATGAGGCGAGCTGCATCTGAGATGCTGCCAGCGCCTTTGGAGCTCCATCAGTCTTTTGCACTTCAGCTGGAATCACTTTTTTTTTGTGGTGACACTTCTGGAGGCCACGTTTCTTTTTTTTTTTTTTTTTTTTTTTTTTTTTTTTTTTTTTTTTAACTTGTCCTGTCCAACAGCTGAGCCAACAGATGTGGGCTGAGAGCTTCTTGTGTTGGGCAGATGTTACTGTCCCAACAGGGATTTATTGAGTATAAACTCCTGTTGTATTTAATGCTAAACTTTATTTATATTGATTATGTTTTATTTTATTTATTTATTTTTCTTTGTCGTTGGACCGGACGGAAAAAGGGAAGAGGGTGGGGGAGGGGTGGGGGGGGGGATAAGATGGCAACAGAGGGAAGCAACATCATAAAACAACCAGGACTAAGTGATAAACTAGAATGGGCGGGGCCTGTCTACACACACGCTCTATAGTTACACACACACTTGTTGGCCAAAATAGTCTCTACATTTAAACTAAACATACTCACATATACTATACATATACTACACATGTACGCAATTCAGCTATAACAGCAGCTCACACACTCCATTATACAAACCCATTCAGATAAAGACTTTCATTCTGTCACACAAACGGTTAGTGCTCAGGTGAGTGTTTATGTTTCACTGAGGTGGGTGGTGATGGAATGTACTCAGGGGGGAGAGCGCCCGGCCATCCCACGCCAAGACCCCCCGGGGGCAGCAGCTGCAGCCAAGATCCCCCAACACCCGCCGTGGAGCCGCGGAGAGAGACCGCCCGCCGGGCAATCCCGCCGAGCACCCAGACCGGGGCACGCGGGACCGCCGCAGAGCCCCCCACACCCAAGAGCAGGAAGGCACAGGAACACGGAGAGTGCAGGCCCCAGCCCAGCCAGAGGAGCAGCCCCCCCACCCCGCCAGGAGGGCCAACGCGGGACCCCACCCCCGGAGAGCCCCCAACCCCGAGGAGCAGCCCACCACCACCCAGTGGCGCAGAGGACCCCCCCGCCCCACCCCAGGTACGAGCCAGGGCCCCCCAAGGGCAACCCACCCCACACTCCAGACAACCGCCTGCCCCCACCGCGAAGGTCCAGCGGAGAAGCAGGGCAGAGGCCGCCCACCCCGCCGAGCAGAAGAGAACCCAAGAGAAACAGAGGCCCCAAGGAGTGATGTACAAAACAAGGCCCGACCAGGCACACCCACTGATGGAGTTAAGGAGAGGACTAGTTCTCGAAAGCAGGGACCGGATCCCGCACCACCGAGACCTGGACACCCCCCGGCTCCGATGTAGATTGATCCCCTGCTAAATCTCGGGGATCCCACTCCCGGCGTGGGGAGGAGACTGCCGGGCCCAGGAGACCGGCACCCAAGAGACTAGACCACCAGGCCGAGGTTCCCCGCACCCCCGCCAGGGATGGGGTAGGGGACAGAAGGTCGAAGGTCCCACCTTCCTTGTGTGATGCGTGCGTGCTTGCTTGTTAGAGTGTATGTTTGTGGTGTTAGAGGTGTGTGTACTAAAGGGGTGCGGTTAAAATTGGTGAGAAGGCCTTAACAGGGCATCTCCTGATTTCTCGCAGAGATGCCCCGTCACCCTCCCACCAGCGGCCCTACATGTCTATGGTGCGGTTAAAATTGGCGGAAGGGGCACTGAAAGGACATCGACTGTTTGCTGGCAGTGATGTCCAAGCACCCCCCCACCAAGGGTCCTAAATGTCTAAGGTGCAAATAAAATCGAGGGGAGGGGCAAATCCTTGCAGCGGCCACAGGAGGAGGGCCACTGGCAGGTAGTCCACCCCCCGCAGCGCACCGCAATACAGACACCCTCCCCTTCTCCCTATTGCATGTTTGTATGAGGAAGGGGATATGTGGGGTCAGTTGGCAGACTGACCCCCGATGGCAGACCCCTGTCCCCCCGCCCCCCCCGCGTTGGGCCCAAGGTCCCCCAGCCCAGGCGTCCCACCCCCCGAGAGCCGACCCGCCAGGCGCAGCACCCGCCACCCCCCACAAGGAGGGAGGAGCCAAGAAGGAGCCAGTCCCAGGGACTGGGACTGGAGGCCACGTTTCTAACCCCCCTGAGTGGTTTTAACTCAAACTGGGAGTGGCGGGAAAGCAGGCAGATGTCAGAGATGGAGGGGTCGCCGCCAGAGGTCAAGGGGTAGTGACCTGGCCAACTGAAAGACTTACTAGTCCTTTCCTCCCCCCTCCAAAACAAAGGTCATAATGACTTTACAATGCTTTCTTCTTACAGTGCCATTTAAATTCTTAGGAAATTCCTGACTAAACAAAAGCTTGGCTTTAACAGAACATTGAAACATGACATTTTCTATATATTTTTGCGTTTTAATTGTTTGTAAATTAAGTATGAGTAAACTATAGAATAACTTAGACACTTGTTGTTGTTACTTTTAAAAGAAATGCAAGTTTTGATAACTTTAAAAAAAAAAAAAGGTTATTTAAGGAAATATTAAAATCCCACGATTTTGAAATATCCAAGAATTTAACATTTATTTTGTCAAGTTTGGCAAAGAGTAGATGCTAAACTGGTTTGATAGCAGATAGCTTTAAGACCCACTCGACAGAAAATTGTGTTTTTAACATGTTTTTGTGACATTTTCCTGGCGATATAAAGAAACTGAAGCTTAAAATTGCATTTCTACGTATTTCTTTTCTGAATCGTTGCAAAAAAGAGCAATTTGTTTTGTAGAAAACCACTCCGTGGGCTTTGTTTTCCTTATTCGAACTTACATTTGACTAAAAACTGTACGGGTAGATAGCGCCAATATTCCTTGCTAGGATGTAAGGATTCTTCAAGATTCTGTAAACTTTGCACTTCACATCACTTCTCTAAAGGAGAACTAAAATGTTCAGATAACATAGTAGACATTGTTCTTCTTCTCCTGGAGGGCGTTTCTGTTTGGCCACTAGGTGGCGATCACGCTATAGCATTACACCTTATTCTAGAAGAAGAAGACAGAATGAGCAAAAAACAATGTTTTAGACCAAAGACAGTTACTTTAAAAAATATTTCCTTAAAAGAGTTTAAAAAATTCATACCTGTGAGTATTGAAGGATGTTCATTTAGTCAGCAATGTATGTTTAGGTCAATTGAGCGTTAGCATTAGCCATCCTATGTGAAATTCTATCAAACGTTAGCATCAATTTAGTGGACTTTAGCTTTATGTGCTAGATCAATTTATATTTTAATGTATCGATTATAGATCTGTTAATTTTAAATTAATTAATCAATTTTACAAACCCAGTCCTAATTTTGTACTGGATAAAGAAGTAATAAAATTATGAATAAAAATTTTGGCAAATAGATGAAAACTGTAGCTTCGAGAAGCAAATTCTTTTAAAATCAAGGTCGCTCTACTGTTCCCTTTGTTACAATGTCTTGGTGAGTTTGATCGCTGAACAGATTCCTGAGTTAACTCTGTAAAGTCTTTACTGCAGCAGATCTGAGGAGGTCTCATTCAGCTGAAATGTTGTCCACTTTTTTTTTTTTAACTTATGTAACATTTGTCATTGCACAATCATCACCGTCCAAACATGTCCCTCGTTCAGGGCCGGCCCTCTATATCTGTTTGTTGAGTTTTCTCTGAGTAACTGGTGGTGAGTGCAGACGCAGAGGAGAGGCTGTATCATCTCTCTGCGAAACTTTCAAGGACAATTTTGAAATCTGTGTAAACCATTTTTCAGGCACTTCTAGACAACAGCTCATGTAATCCAAGCTGAACAAGAGTGTTCAAAATAGCCATTTGCAGGAATTTAAACCCCTTAACTGTTTGCTAATGAAGCAAATAATAACAAATGTTTTACTATTTTGCTTGTAGCTGTGGTGAATAATCAGGAGGTGTTGTGTAACAGCTGGCAGGTCCAGATTCCTTCGAAAAGTTTCCAAGTTCCCCTCAAAGCAACCTACTAAAAGTGATTAAAGTCCCCCTCCAAAGTAAAATTATGTTTTTTGAGTTTTTAATATAATAAATGTAATAAGAAATCATTTTGTTTTTTTGCATTCCCGAATATTTCTCCTTTTAAATCGCTGTCAATCAAACTGTCACAGACAGGCTCTGTTCGAATGAATTATCCTTCTTTACAGCACAACAGCTCTGCTGCACATGCACTAAACTCCTAATCTGGTCCGGCTATCGTGTCTAGTTCAGGTGCTGGAGAAGAGCAGATGGTATCTTCACAATGACTACAGTCAAATGAGCCGTCATTTACAATTCAGCCGTCACTGGATTTTTTGTGTGAGTTTCCTCCAATATTTACGGTAGCAGGGCTGATAACATTGGAACATCTCCGTGAGACCACAGAAATGTGAACGGTGGCTCATTGACCGCAGTTGGAAAGGATTGTAAATCAATGAAAGAGCATTTTGATGTTAGCTTTCATTGTTTTCCAAGACTCTGCTCTGAGAAACCAATGGGGGGCTCAAAGAGCCACGCCCCCTCAGAGGAGATTTTGGAAACTGAGGATTCAGATTTGCCAGGACTCACTCGGCCATGTCCTCCTCCGGCCACCAGAGGGACCCCTCTCCAAAATATGAACTAGCTTCAGCACCTTCTTCACTTCAACTCCCATCAGCCACCACTTCAGTTCTCTCCACGCACAGCTGATCGTCCTCATCAGAACCACCAGTATTCATACCCACTCCAGTCTTACATTCAGTGGGAAGTCTTGATCGTGTTTACCCAGCAGTGCGAGTAGGGTTTCCCTAGTTGGATTCTTTGTCTTTTTGACCCTGCCTATGTCGCGCCCTTGCTCTGTTCCATTAAACTGTTTGCAAATGGATGCTAACGTCTCAAGTTCTCCGTGGGATTTTGGTTAAAAACGTAATTATCATAATTCAAACACTACTGAGAACGTTTTTTTTTTTTTTTTTTTTAAATAATTAAAAAAAATTTACTTTAAAGTAAATGTGGAATAGAGGGAGGAACTAACATTTATTTCCTCTGATCATCATCATTGGTGTCTCTCAAATGATTTCAGCTCATATTAACAGGGGCTACATGGAAAAAAGAGTTAACAGGTAGGTTTGCACAATACATCGCGATATCAGTCTGTGCAATGCTCGTATTGAAAAAGATGGCTTAGAGTGCGATAAATGATTACAGTAGATCACATCTCTCAAAGTCGGGGCATGGGGGCTGCTGGGTAATTATATCTGGCCTTCCAGATCTATTTATTTTATTGTTATTTATGGTTCGATGTTATTTTGCGCTGATTTCTAACTTGAACAAATATATTTTTACGGAGAGCAAAATAATAAAAGTAATTTAAAGTTTAAGTTAATTCTTGAATAATAATATTTGCTGTTTTTATTCATGGTAATGTTAAAAAGCTTTGCTTTTAAGGTTTAAATTTTTAAATTTTAGTGTTTTCAATAAATGTTTATCTTGTCTATCACAAATGATATCGTCTTTGCAATATTGATCACTAATATTGCAAGTTTTCTAATACCCTTTAACACCTGAGGCGTCGCCGGTGACGCTTTAACACAAAATCTTTAACATATAGTAACTTTTTAACACAATCAACGTAATTCCAGCAGATTCTGAAGGAAATAAACGGTTGAAAAGTTACAGTAAATCAAATAAACATAAACACTGGAGCTTTTTGTTTCTACAAAAACATTATACATTGGGATAGAATGCACATTTGAGCACAATGTAGATTTTTGCTTAAAAATGCTCAATTTTCTGCAGAAATTTGGCACTTAAAGGTCATAAAGCAGCTTTTAAGCAATGCGGAATATGAAGATACAGCAGCATTTCAAGGAGTCGAAGGCAAAATCAAATGTCAGCCATGTTTGGAGTAAACATGTTTTGATGTCAGGTTGGAAACTTACAGTCGGACACTCGGAAACCTCAGAGATTCAAACAGCAGCTGGTCTGTTGTCTCCTGTCACGACAGAAAACCATTCCCCAGATCAGCCTGATAATATGCTTATTCTCTCTTTTTTTTTTTTTCCTTTTTTCCGCCTGCAGTTAAAGGAAATAATGAGATGAAAATATTGGCTGAGAATAACAAGATGGCACATATTTTTGACACATCTTAATGAAAGTCATTCACACGAAAACGTCAAAACACCTCGTGAACCGAGAAGACAATCGGTGCATATTTTCCCCACAAAACGAGCTCATAAAACTTGGATTCATCCTGCATGTTATTGGGTCTGTGTTGTGTGTTTTTGTGCATGTGAGACTTTACACCCAGGCTCCAAACAGGTTTCTATTTTCGTTTTTATCAGATCGGATTCAGACAAAAGAACAAAATCCCCCCTCAATAAATTCCCTATTGCAGGATATTAAGTCTGGATCATCTGCCGGAAAGAATTGTCTGAAAATAGAGAAACAATGAAAAAAAGAAGAGGATCAGAGGACTTATATGGACCAGAAACTTTACTATGGACACAGTGCCATCTAGTGGTGAAACGTTTAAACAGCTTTTTCTCATAAATCTGGAGCAATAGTTGGGTGACATGGAGTCAAATAATCTCTCCTTTAGGAGTTTGCTCTATTTTTCCATTCAAATAACTCAACTTTATCTTTATTTGTTGCTATTATTCTATCCAGGCCGCTGAAAGAGGTCTGCAGGGATTCTCAGCAGGAGCTGAATCATTAAAGTGGTTCTTAAACGTATGTAGGACTAACAGCTTTCTGCTTTATTGCACAACGCTGCATTGTTTTTGGGGTGACAGAAGTTTTTCCCAGCCTCAGACCAATATTTTTGCAGGAAATCTTTCGAACACACCGATGAAAAAAACCTGGAAATGTGACTTGCACAGCAGAAAGATGTTTTCCAACAGCCACCATTGATTCTGCAGGGAGAATCTGACTGTGCAGCACTGCAGGGATGGTGTTTTAATAGCAACTTATGGATTCCACATCCAGACTCAAATTATGGAGGATAGTTTAATCAATATCAGCCAAAAAGATGGGCCGCTTTTGAAAAGGAGTTTGAAGCTTTAATTTCATTTTTCATAGAAATACCTTGTTTGATGTATTAGAAAAAAAACAAATTAATTTTTCTCATTTTATCAGGAAGAATGTCCAATTTAGCTGACGACAACCTTTTGTAAACAGATTATTTGGGGATTTTTAATTTAGTTGGAAAGCTGTTTTTGCGGCACTCAGGCGGCCGCCCCCTTCTTAAGACCTGTTTACAGAGTCCTGATGACAGAAGAGGATTAATTCATGACTGATTGAAAGCATGTTAACATAACTACAGCACGGCTGCCGTTCTGCTTCATTTTCCAAAAAAAAAAAAAAAAATCCCCTCCAAAAAACCAAAACAGCCTTAATCTGGAATAATCTCCTGTCTCCTTTGTTTACAACAAAAGCGGGTGATCCCGGTGGCCTCTCATCAAAGTGCAAGTCCGCCCGTACCTTGAAGCATCAAAGATGCACGCGTGTTTGATCCCCGCGCCCCCTCTTTGTCTGGGGCATGCCGGCTGAAAACCAACACGGCTCTGTTATCTTCCTTAGATGCTTTGGTGAGATCATGTGACAGAAACCCCCTTCTTCTTCTTCTTCTTTTTTTTTTAGCAGCCAGGCCCCCCACCCTCATTCCAGCACATCCAATCATGAGTCAGGATGTTATCTAGAGAGGATATTGCATCAAATTAACTTAAATTTACTAAGAAAAGAATACATTTCAATAATCTTTTAGGAAGAAAGTAACTCAGTTTGGAGAAGAATAATTCACAACTGTGTAAATAGTCGTGTAACATATGACTTGTCAGCCTTTCCCTGCACATGCAGCTCTATTAATAGAGGGACTTGTCTCAGAGATCCATTTATTTGGGCTTTTTTAGACATCTTTACGGTCTTAGTGGAGGTGCCGGCCTTTCCCAGTCAATGAGAGCCTGGCGTCAAAGAGATACGTGTCCCACAGGCTGCAGGAGACATCAGGACCGCACACAGACACCCTGTTTCCTTCACTGCACACCATAAAACCTCCCACCACACATGGCTGTAATAAGCACACAAATTAAGCCATTACGCCGTTTTTTTAAGGTACACAGACATCCGCGTTTAAATGCTTTAAGAGTAGCAGGGGATATCTCACCCAAAGTTCCATTGTGGGCCCGGGACCACCAGGGAAATGGATCCTTCTTATCACCACTTTTTCTGATGAGTGACTCCTCCCACTCAGAGGAGTGATGACCTTCTTTTCACCAATTGATGCTTCTGCGATTTGAGAATGTGGGCGTGTTTCCGACATTGGTCAGGCCGATTGGCACAAGCGGCCCCGGGCGAGACTGCGACTTCAGCCAAACCTAATGATGGTGTGCGAGCGAGTGTTCGCTCCCACTCTGCATACAATTTAAAAAAACACCTATAAAACTTCATTATGCTGCTGCTGCTGCTGCTGCTGTAATGGGGTTCAGGAAAGTATTCTGGGAGCTGACAAAAGCTGGGGTGTCTTTAAACCCTTGAGGGAACTTTCTAATTAAAAACTCAACTCTGTAAATGCAGTAAGTAGTGAGAATTTGAAGCTTTTCCTACATGTCATATTTTCTCCATACCTTGGGCGATGAAATGCTGCCAGAAGTCGGGAGTCCATCGTGAGGAATTTATTCGGGATGGTTTTAATAGTTTTCCATGTAAGAATTGTTTTTCCAAGCTACTGTGAAAGTGGGAGGCGAGAGCTTAAGGGGGAAAGGGCTTCCCTGGGATGTTGGCAGGCGTCTCCAAGGCCACATGTGGGGGTTGGATGCGGAAAACCTGCAACATTTCACATGAAATCCTGTTAACAAGTCCAACTTTGTTTGCATGTTAACAAAGACAGGTGTGTACTTTGCTTTTGTACATGATGTTTGAACGTTCTGGTTCAGGTCTAGTTCTGCTACATAGAAAATATAAAAAAGTGGAAATATAAGTTTTTTTATGTCTTATAATAATGTTTGTACTACTATAAAATAGTACTTTGATTGAACAATTGACCTGACTGCTAAAAAAATAATGAAAACAACTTTCTGTTTTACATTCTACTGTTCTCTTACACTTATTTTAGCTCAGTTTAATCGTAAAAACACTAACTCAAATGTGGATTTGTCCTAAAATACAACAAAAAATCAGTAAAAAATAAAATTATAACTGTTATAATGCAATTTAGTCATTTAATTTGTCCAACGATACAATAAAAAAGCAAGAAAAATCAAGTTATGACTGTTGTAATGCAATTTATTTAAAAATATGCAATATATTTACTATTCAATTTTGTCCTGATCATTACCGTAAACTGTCAAATTGTTTATGTTCTAAATTTGTTTCAGTGGTAGCTAACATGAAAGAGTTTTTCATTGAAACTGTATGTATCAAACATCAATATTTATTCATGTTAGTGCTTAAAGTTTCACTTTTAACAGCTTCTGAGTACCTTAAATATGAACACAAATCAAAAGGAAACAAATTAATGCTGAGATCATTTGTTTAAATGACCTGTTTCCACTATTAAAACACCCCTCTGCTGAGAAAATGTGTCAGATTAGTCTGAATTTATGCAGATTATTTAAAAAAAAAGTTCAGCTGATCGATAAAGAAATCAATAGACAAAAAATATCACTGAATTTAGCCAGCCTTAATACAAATACTTAGAAAACCATCATAACAGTTCATCTATTTATCTTCTATTTTTGATCTATTTGATGTTTTTTACGTTCTATGTTCAATGCTTTTGTGAAATTATACCTGCATTTACCGGGCTAGGGACGAGCTCAGCACAAGACTAGTTTGTACACTGCTGAAGCTTTATTCACTTTTTTTTAATGTCTTTTCATTTGTTCATCCTTACATTTTTTTGTATTTTTTTTAAATAAATTTTGATTTTATTTAATTAAAACTTTTTTTTTTTTGTTAATTTTGATGGGGGCATCCATGGATTTATCCGGTCTAGGATTTGGAGCTTAGGAAGTCATTATTTCGATAAAAGTCATGAAAAAAAAAAAATAAATAAAAAAATAAAAGATATAACAATCACTTAAAATGTTTTTCTTATTTGTACTGTTTAGCTCCTTTTCTTAAAATTTCTGTCTTTTTGTGTGTTTGCTTGCTTTCCATCCACATAAACCTGTAAAATAAAACACTAAAGTCACAAATTTGCTTCTAATCACCGTTTCTCATCTCTGGAAAATCTACCTGCCTTTGGAGTCCTCGCGCACGTCACTCCGCGCCGCGTCGTCCAATCACAGCGCCCGCAGCCCCGCGGCTCCTCCCCCCCGTATAATTGAAGTTTCTTTAGTTTCTTCGGCGGAGCCTGCGAGCAGTGCCGTCCGCTCCGTGGAGGGATTAAAAACCCAGCAGCGGGACGATGTTTCCCAGAAGCCTGAAGCTGTGCGCGAGCCTGTGTTTGTGGATTACGGCGCTGACGAGCCCGGGAAGTGCGTCCGCGAGGAAGCAGGACGACTCTTTCTTCACTGCCAGCATTTACCGCGCGAGGTGCGCCTCGCGGTGCCTCAGCCTGCACATCACGCGCATCTCTGCGTTCTTCAAGCACTCCCAGGTACGACCGAGCTCGGAAACCACAACACCTCCACCTCACTACCCACCCCCCCCTCGACGGCGCTGAAATACTGGACCGAGCTCCGGTTCTGATCCCCATCAGTGAATTGTTGAGTTGTTTTGCAAAGTTGCCACGCGCGCAGACCGGGGCGGTGTTTTTGCTGCATCTTTTGCCTCCCAGCATCCCGCCGGGATGCAGATGGAGAAATTAGCCGCGTGGTGGCTGACATGGTAATGTGGTGTCCAATGTGTTTTTTCACCCTCCACTGCGCTCTCTGTTCTCCCCCAGGACCCTAAAGAAAAGAGCCGGACACTGATCCCTCTCCCCTGCAGAAGCAGCACAACAGCCTCTATTATTACCCCACTCTTGTCTTGTCTTGAGGTGCATTAAAAGAAGCCCTAATTGTTGTTGAAATATTGTTCCTGCTGGTAATGAGGTTTTAAGAAGGAAATCAGTTGAAAAGCTCTTATTGATTCCACAACTCTGCGCTTAATTATGGCAATTTTAATGTAGGACTGAATGAACATCATGAAAAATAGAAGCAAGAAAAAGGGGGATGGAGATCAGTGCATCTTGGCAGGAGGCATCAGGGATTTGTTTGGAGAGGAATCCCGGGAGTGTGATGCAGGGCCAAGGTCGAAAAGTTGGAGAATTAAATTAGTCGCCGGGTAAGAAGTCAAGCGGTTGTTGGAGCCTCACTTCTAATGAACAGCGAGCAGTCAGCATAATTGACTGCAGAGCCTGGGAGTCTGAGGCGGTGTCCTGCCGAGGGGGAGGGAAAATAAGAGGGAGGCACTTGTCTGAAGAGCTTGGTGATAAGCGAGGCAGACCTGCAGGTCCGAGGAGAGACGGCAATTGTTGAGGTCCTGCTTTGTGTTCTCCGGCGGCCCTTTCATCTGAAGGAGTGTGGGGTCTGGTCAGCTGCGAAAACATATGGCCGTCCTGCAACAACCTCCACCCCCTTCCAACGTCCACCAGCCCTGCCAATAAATGCCGACGTCACACCTCACAGGCGCGTACGAGGAGCTGCCCCGCCGGGGGTCACCTTCCTGGTACACCCAGGCCCCCCATTGTGCTGACTGTGATGAGCTTTAACGTGGTGTTACTACTGTGTTAGACCACGACCCACAGGTGTTTACTTCTCCGGATCATTGGCTGTGTGTTAGAACTGGAGTGAAAGACCACGCCCTCCAGTTGTCCATTAAAAACCAAAATCTGAAAGACTTCTATTGAGAAATAAACAGCTATTGGTCAGGGTGTATTCAGACTGGACACATTTGGTTCGCTGACCTCGTGCTCTCTTAGGGGGTCCAGAAGACCTCACCCTTACATTGAGGCGTTAGCTCTTTCATGGCAAAGGTGGACAAGACTTCATGTCTGTCATTGGACACCAGTAAAGATTTACAATCATTGAAGGAAAAAAAAAAGAAAATGTGCAGTCTTGTGGAGTCCAGATGACTCCACTTTTAATGTAAACAAGTCTAGGAGAGCGGAAGGGTTACAGTGACCCGGTTTGTTTCCTTTGATAATCTGGAAAAAGTTTTCAGTCTGAATTCACCCGAGTGTACCCAGGTCCAGGACCCGCAACTGCTGGTGATCTCGTTTCCTTTCCAGTTGGATTGAGCTCCGGCTTCCTCTGTCTGAATAGGCTCCATGCTCGGAGCGGGGCAACTGAACGAAAACAGCCACCGTAGCCGGGTATTACACTCAACAGCAACTCATTAAAGCAACCTTTGAAGTGATACAGGTTGGTTGTTTTCCCGACGATTTCTATGTCGTAAACACTTATCAACATACATTCTTTCTCGTCTCCTCAGTAACTTTCTTGCAGCCAAAGTAACCAAAGTAATTCTTGTACCAGACATTGATCCAGACGTTCAAATTGTTCAGTAAAATATAAAGTTTGAAAAGTGAACTATCCTGACAAGGTTTGCAAATCGCTTGACTTCCGTTATTCTTTCTCTTGTCCCTTTTCCACCCTCATAATTCCTGGTCAACGAGTGAAGAGATTTTTTGTCATGTACTTTTGTGTACAAGGAAAGTAAACAAAGAAAATTCTGTTTGACGACAGTCTGAATACAAACCAAATTTAAGATCCAGGACTCAATCTAGACCAAAGTGAGCATAGTCAGTCTGGACCGGAATACTTTTCCAGTCTGAATGACACCCTCAGTCATTGTCAGAATACTCGCTCTTGCTCTGCTACCTGTTTTTTCATTAATTTATTTTTCATTGTATTTTTTCTGTTACTCCCGTTATAAACTGGCCAATCAGATGCCTCAATTAAAGTATGTGGTCTCATGTTAAACGTTCGAAACGTTTGATTGACAGATTCTCCCGCTTTCGAGTGGTCCGGGTGTGGACTTTCAACAATCTTTGTCCCGAATGGGGAGAGTGGTTGCCATAGAAACTTTGTCTCAGACTGACGGTTTCTGGTTCCAATATGGAGGCGTCCAGTGGCAACTGAATTGACTTCATTTCGTTGGAACCGGAAGTAAGCTGTTCTCATACAGTCAACGCTCCAGATCCCAAGACAGCGAAAGGCCACTTCACTAATCGA
Organism: Oryzias javanicus; assembly: GCA_003999625.1. Classification (NCBI taxonomy): domain Eukaryota; kingdom Metazoa; phylum Chordata; class Actinopteri; order Beloniformes; family Adrianichthyidae; genus Oryzias; species Oryzias javanicus. The sequence goes on along the minus strand of CM012457.1, from coordinate 9,569,939 downwards.
GACCTCTTAATTCAGCTCGGACACCCTTTGGGGGAAGGAACACATCTCTTTCTATTTAAGCTGGAATGAAAAGCTTCTAGTGCATGTCTGTTTCTCCCCAGTCCTTCATATTTTACGGCTGCTTCTCGGTATCTGGTAATCCATCCGAGCAGCTACTCGTTTTCCTCACCGAACAGGAGATAATTGGCTCCTTTAACGCATTTACCAGCTGGATGTTCCTTTCTTTTTTTAGTGTTAGCTTTAATTGGATCTCTCTGCGAAGACCCAACGTTGTTGTTACAGATGTTTTGTGCAGCCACACGCTCAAACAGGAACACAAATCAGGCGCTTTGTTTCGGTTGCCACAGTTCCACATTAGTGCGGAATGGAAACAAGCTTGAAGAGTTGGGAAGCCCATGGGTAGTCTGATGCTTGTCAGATTTATGGCAAGTTGAGATTTATTATTGCAATAGTTATTCCAAATACAGATTTATTGACATTTTACTCCACTTTTGGGGAACTTGTCACCCCTGTACAATAGACAAAGGGGAACACCCAACCATAAATATTGGCCACAGACATTTTAAAGTATTAAGAGCGAGCTGGGAGCCCTGTGCAATAATGTATTCTGAAAGCATCGGCCTTGTAGTGGATTATTTATGTGGGGACCTGTGAAGCCAAAAACAAGGTGTGGCCGTAAGGTCCTGTTATTACACTTGAAGCAATAAAAATCTAACGTTTTCAAATTCAGTCGTTCCTTTTTTAATATGCTGTATAGTAAAGTCTAAGCGTCCCGCTCCAGAGATTTGTGTTTTAAGTGGAGGGAAGAAAAAACACTGGGAAAGCAGTTTTTCCGTGTCCCCTTGTTTTTGGCCTTTGATATTAAAAAAGCCTGCGGTGCAATCGAACCCCGGCTACTGCCCGTCTTATGTGTGGGGTTTTTCATCGGTGAGGACGGGGGATGAATGGAGGTCTATGAAGCGTGGCCTCGACTCTCAGCGTGCGCTTTTAAAACCGCGACACTTTGCTCTGTAAATCTCCAAGCTTCTACACCGCAAGGTATTTGGCCTGACGGGTAACCTTCACTCCCCACGTGGAGACGACCTCGCATCGGTGCCGCTTAGGGTTCCTGAATTACCCTCTTGTGATAGCACCAGGCACATTAGCTCTCTAATAATTCATATCTACTGGATAGGTGATGGGTGGTGTGACCCCAACTCTCACACCTCCTCCAGTCGAAGCCTAAATCCAGCAGCCCTTTATTTTTGTGCTGCCCAAGTTATTTAGGCTGAGGATCCCTGAGCTGCCACAGGGCAGACAGAACAGCACTCTGTCCTTTGAAGTTCCCCCTTCTTGTTCTGAATTATGTGGGCCATGAAAGACCAACCACTGGTCTACAGTAATATGAGTCATTAGGACATAAATTCAATCAAAGGACCAACAAAAACTTGACTTCTTGGTGGCTTTTGTTCGTGTTCTTCTCAGGTGTCTAGACAATGCAAAATGCTTACAGCCATCTGTTCGAAGCCGTCAAATGGAATGGCGGTCTTGGTGATAAATGTCCCATTGACTTGAATCACGCAGTTGGTCGCCGACACAGTAGAGTTTACCTTAGACCAGTGTCTGGCCTCCTCCGCCCTCCCATCACCCTGGAGGATATCTGGAAAGAATTCATTCTTTGCAGTCCTTGACGGTCCTCAGCTCTGTATAATGTTCAGGCTGCAGAGGAATGTCATGGTGAGTCAAATGGATGAAGTCCTGACCTATAATTATTCCCTTGTTGGTCCCTGAAATGGTGGGGTCAAGCCTGGACAGCTGGGGCAACATCCTGCTGAGCCTCTCTGCTGCTGGGATGCTGTCACAAAACAAAATTAGCTCCTCTATGAATCTGGACCTGTCAGCACTGATGGAGAGGTGCAACAAAATTATCCTGAGTCCACCATCAAAAAGTCTTTCATCATGGCGGAGTTGCTTTTTTATGTGTAAAAAAAAATGGGGCACAAATGTGGTCTTTGCCACACTAAGACAGAAAATTTATTGATGCAAAATGAACTAATTTTTCAGTATCGTTTGTTAATAAACCCCAAACAATCGTTCCAAGTCTCCTTAGTGCTCAGAGTCATATATTTTTCATCCTTATCTGTAGTCGTTTGTGAGGGAGATTCCCTAAAGACACCAGCATCCAATCACGGATTCCTTTGAAGCCGCTTGACCGTTATCCTTGACTCCTAAAGCATAGCACTTACTGGTACTGGATGTCAAATTAAACCATGTAATGATTACTTCTCTCTCAGTGCCTCATGGGAAATTTCCTCTGGATTACATTGTGAGAAAAAAGCTTTGAACTTGACATTGAACTTAAGCAGACCCTTTGCTCACAGATCCCTAAACTTTGGCTGTCTGTCACAACTCGACTGCTCTTGTAGAGTGAGCAAAGACAATAGAGAACTCCAACGCAGATCCAGGTCCTTGACAAGAATGAACTCCATCAACTCAAAGGTGTTCATATGTTTTGCACACTCAGGTACCTCTGTACGAAGAGGTACAAGGAATTACTTTAAGTTGAAACCTTTTCTTAAGCTATTTGATTCAATTTAGCTTTTAGTTGTTCATCCCATCGACACTTTCATAGTTTTACTCTAAAAAAAGTGAAGTTTCAGTTTCATTTATCAGCAAAACCGCCAGTATTATCAAATTTTAATATTATGGCCAATTATTAAATGTTTTGGCCACTTGTGTTGCGTTTTTGGTATTTTTAAAACATTCTTGTAGCATTTTTCTGATGATGAAGGACACATATAAAGAAATTTAAGATAAAAATTGTGTTTCTTAGTATTTATTTATTTAAGTCATTGTGAATCAGGAGTTTCTGAAAAAACTTATAATTGAAACGTACAAACTACAACCGTCGGACTACAAGCTCCTGGCTCCACTCCATTCTGATGCATTCACTTGTAGACGACCAGGTCCATGTACATCTTCACTCTGCTTGTCTGAGATGGTATCTGGCTCAGAACTGTATGTCTGGATTGCTCCAATATTGCTCGCCATTTTTGTTGCACTGGTAATGTTTGAATAGGGTTGTGGGGAACTGTAAGCTAGCGGGAAAGAGCCTGAACAGGTGGATGATGAGAAATGGGGCGGGCTTACTGCGTGCCATAAAGTTCAGCCCACAACTCAGAGGCAAATTTCTAATGCGCTACTACCGCTCTGCAGAAACTATGTCCTTAAAAATGACAGGTTTTTTGGTTTTAGCTAAAAATTATCCAAATTAAAAGACCATTGGGAACATTTTAAAATATATCAAAAATGATTGGAGTGGAATTGTTTTTAGCATGTCTGGGTGTATTTAATGTTAACACAACTTTATTTATTCCCTAAAAATGTCCAATCATTTTAGGTAGAGCTGTAAAATTTGTCTGCTTTACTTACAAAAATATGGAATTTGTTAGTAAAATACACACAAAGTACTTTTATAAACGTTTTTATAGAATACAGTGAACCCTCAATGTCGTGATTCATCTTTAACACCATTTTTTTTTTCTTTTTACAGTGCATTGTGTTTTGTAGGTCTGGGTTGATAAAAATTGATTAATCGATTTGAATGGATTTAAGCTAAACGAATCATAATCGATTCATAAAAGATTTGAATCGATTTAGCACATAAAGCTAAAGTCCGCTAGCTTGATGCTAACGTTTAATGGAATCTCCCATAGGACAGCTAATTCTAACGCTCGGTCGACAAAAACATACATTGCTGACTAAATTAACACCTTTATAAATTCACAGGTGTTCATTTTCCTGTCTGTTAAGGAAATATTTTTTTTAAAGTAACTATTTTTGTCTAAAACAGTTTTAATTTGTCCACTGGTCTGACATTATAAATCCTTTGAATCCTTTGAATACTGTCTTCTTCTTGAATAAGGTGTAATGCTATAGCGCGATCGCCACCTAGTGGCCAAACTGAAAATTCCCCCAAAAGAGGCAGAACAATGTATACAATGTTAATGACCTGAACATTTTTGTTCGAACTTCTCCTTTTGAAAATCCATGTATACATGTAAATATGTTCAAACATATAGTAGATTATTACTGTATTTCTAAACGCATGTGTATTAATGTGTAAACTCAAAATTGAATTGAATTGAAAGGATAAAAAAAATCAGAATCCAAGCTTGAATGGAATAATTTCTGGAAATTATAATCTAGTGTTTTGTGTCCTGATTGGTTGTAGACTATTGTCAATCTCCGCCGTACAAAGCCTATCGTAAAAAATGCATTCAATTTACCAGATTTACATAAATCTTTGATTGCAAGCAGATCTTTGTTTTCATTCTATAATACTAAATTTGTTTTTCTATGAAGGTTTGACGCAATACCTGATCTAAACAACACAGTGATCTTTGACCTACTGTAACTCTTTGACTGTTTACGCAATCTAAGTAAATTTTGACGCAGAGAAAAATGGGAGTGTTGCATACCAGCACAAAACAGCATTTATGCATCAGAATCAGCCGATTACACAAGCACTCCATAAATGTAGAGCGTTGCATATCAGCGCAAAGCTGCTTCAGGATCCGCTGGAATTACAATAACCGGTCGCAGAATACAAAAGTCAAACGAGTGTTAATAGTGAAGCCAAAGATGTGGTTTTAAAGGGTTAAACAAGAGGGACAAGTGTGAAAATGCTAATACCTGTCCAGGTTAAAGTGAGTTGTTTTACAGCCTTCAAACACCTCTAATAACTGTAAACAATAAAGATGGCTACTTAGCGGATTTCACCCATTGCAGGTGTTATTTTTTGAACTGTTAGAAAATTAGTTTTGTGTGAATTTTAACTTGCTGAAGATTTTTATGCTGCTAGCTAATGCTTGGCTTTTATTGCTGATTTGATTGAGATCTACTTTGGATTTTAAGGGTCTGACAGTTGCTATTTAAGCCCTTTTATGTTTTGTAGATGATAATAATACTCCCAGTGAATACTCAAAACAGCCACTTTCACAAGCCGTTAATCCCCACTGGTGATTCATACGACCATCCTCCCTATTTACACGCTGTTGCATTTGAGAACACACAACAATCCCTCTGAGTTCAAGTGTTTATGGTGTGAAAGGGCACGAGGTGGCACCTGCACTGCTGTTGGGGGGGGATCCGGCTGTATCTTTAGCCTTTATGGGGTTGTTTACATCCGCCCCTGCTTTGCTGGTCTAAGGAATGTATTTTGATTGGTGAGATAAACCTTCAGAGGGCCTTAGCTGACTTTGCTGAAACCAACCAGAGGTCAGCAGGGAACTAAGCGTGTTGAGTAGTGACCTTAATTTGAGTGACTTCGCCCTGCAGATTTCTACAATCCATTCAAGTAGGCCATTTCTCATTAGACCGATGTGAGGTTATATCGTGACACGAGAAAAAAAGGTTTGGAGTTAAAATGCGTTTGATGGACTGATTGCTGAAAATGTTATTTCAGCATTATCTCTAATGACTAATGATGTTTCTCTTTCTTCCACAGAATAATGGCTCTTTGGTTTGGTGCCAGAATCACAAGCAGTGCTCCAAGGTAATGCGGTTTCATTTCTTTCATGAATGAAGTGCACGCCACATACACGCCTCATTATCGCCGGATAATACAACATAAAGTGTACAAGTCACGGCAGGACAAGTCTCGTCCTGCCTTCACGGCCGATAACTCCATCTGTTGACATAAGAAAAGAGCTTTCTTTCCAGCCGGCGTTTACTCAAATTGGTTCAGATTTTGTCGAAACTCATTTGCTTTTCTAATTGGAGTACATTTAGGCAAAAATGTAATAGCAGACGAGTTTTGAAACTAGACTGTGCCTTTTATTTTTCCACTTTATGGTATGTGTCCCACAGGGTTTGTTTGTGTTCTGGGCTCTGTCTCAGAGAGAGTCGGCACAAAGCTGGTGTTGACAGTTCCTCTGAAAAGATAGCGCCGACAGTCTCTATCATGCTCTCCTGGTGCTCTTGACAAGGCCCCTGGAGATGTGCTTTACAGAGTGCAGACAGAAAGCACCATGGAGCTGAGAGAGGAGAGAGGATGCACTTGCACGGCTTGGCCCAATCGTAATCCCAGCAACATTTTAGGTCCCTGTCAGAGTCTCTCAGAAATAGTGAAATCGAGATCGCGAGCGCTCAAGTAACCACCACTTTGGGTTTTAAGTTTCCACTCATTTGGGTTTCACTTGAAGCTCCAGAAACTTATCAGAATAACATATAGGTGGAATGTTGTTTTAGAAGGGATCGCATTCCGCGCACTTATCAGCTCCTCTTCGCACAGACGGTGGTCTATGAGGACTGCACAGAGAGACTTTGTTCAAACTGCTGCTTCTTTATTGAAAGGAGAACTGCTGTAGTTATTTATGCTTGCCGAACATGCTTTCACCTTTTGCTACTCATATTAATCGCAATCAGTGTCTGCTATCAAATGGCTTGCAAAATCTCCCTCTGTGCTGGATTTCTAAATTCCCATTTTGAATTTCAAATAGTTTCTCAAGCAATTTGCATCTGCCTTGGACACGGCAGAGCTTTTGTGCTTTGTGCTTCTCCTCAGCATCTGCAAATGTATGAGTTACCTCTGTCATCCCACCTGGTCAGGGATAAGGAATTTTCCTAAATTCATTGTAACTTTAGGTATAAACGGTCAGCAAACCTTTAGAGGATGCTGAACGGCGAGTTTTTATTTTAAACATTTTAGCATTATTGCTATTGACGGTAATAATGCTGTCATTTTGGTGAGTTAACCCTGTAAACCCTTGTGCTCTCCTTGGAATGTTTACATTAAATGTGGGGTCATCTGGACCACAAACACGAGAGAAAATAAAAACTCCTTGGGAGTCCAGATGACCCCAATTTTAACGTAAACATGCCTAGGACAGCACAAGAGTTGCAATGAATCGCTACACCCTTAACAAATGTCAGTTTTCATCCCCAACCACCCAATATTGCAGAAACTCAAACAAATTCCCCAAATCTTTTCATCTGACATCTCATTCCTGCTGCTACAAACAGCTTACCGGTTAGCACGTCTTCGCTGTCCAGGCTACACGAGGCTGGATTTGATGCAAGCCCTTAAAAATAATGATATGTTTGTGTTGCCACTCTATTGCTGCAACGCTCCGCTGCACTGCCAGTCCAGTCAAGGACTCTCAAATTGAATTAATTTAAATGTATCCCAGGTTTTGGGTCGAGCCGTTCGGGATTCGGGCCAAAGCTTTGGTGCTCAAGTTTAATTTGCAGCGTGAAGTCAATGTTTTGGGGAGCAGACATCTCCACACTTCACTTCCACATCAATGACTCGAGTGCACACTAAGGGCTTGTGTGCAGTCTGTCAAAACACAGCTATTGTAGCCGCTCTAACAATCCTACTAAATGGGGCCGTGTTGTACAGTGGTTCCCCGTGAATAGCCGGACGGCGGCCGATTAGCCTCTTCACTTCATGAGCGCCACGCCGTCAAACACGGAGACAAAGGCGGTGGCTTCCAGGGAGGGGTGGGTTAGGGCAGGAGGTTTGTCCACCAGAGGAGCCTGTGAAGGAAAAGTATCGGCCTAATAGTTCAGACAAATATTTGATGACCCCCGTCTATCTGCCTGCATCTAAGAAAAAAAAACAATCAAAGCCTTTTGCTGCATTTATGATGAGCGAAGCGTCCTGGTCATCTGGGATGCTGTGTCCTGAGTCAGCCCCTCTCTCAGCCTCCTCATTGTCATGGTAATTAACCCGCTTGCCCTCTCTGCAGAGCAGACCGAGGTGGCATTTGAAGAGCCGGAGAGTCATTATCATGCCAGAACGCCAGACCAGCATACAAACTGCATTCAGGCCAGACCAGGCTTTTCCGTGACCCATTGTCATTTTCTCTCCTTTCACTCCTTAAAAGCCCCCCTCTTCTTTTTTTTGGAAGGAGTTTGAGATTATTTGTCTAAAGTTTTAAAAACTCCAGAGTGCAAAGAAAATTGATTGTGCGTGCGTGCATGGGGTAACCCATCGAGAGAGCCGAGACGCTTCCACTTTCAGAGCCTGGCTGGTAGGCTCTGAAATCATTTGATCCCCTGGGGTGTTCTCCACATCAAATGCTCGGACTGAATTAAAGCAGCAATATGGTGGACTGTGGAAAATACCATGCTTCTACACAATATTACAGCTTGGTTCGGTTTGATGTGGGATGGATTCTTTTTGGTGTTTCCATTGTTAAATGTTGCAAAGGGTACAGAAAAACAATCGACAACATTTCACTTCTTTGGCATTGTCCAAAACTTTTGCAACACCACATTTAAGTCTGTCTGGACACCATGACCCATGGTTAAGACCATTTTTTTCCAGTATTCTTGATTAAAAAACAGTGAAATTGTCTTCTTGTCCTTTTTGAAGAACCCATACTGGGGGGGGGGCAGTGTTGCCCCATGCGGTGAGGAGCTGACTCAGCTTCAGAGAGCTATTGGCAGTTTAAACATCTGTTCAGCAAAAATGCAGCCCAGCCAGAGTAGCCAGCGTGACCTTCAGGGGCATCTGTGCTGTTTCATTTCCACCTCCATCATAATATCACCTCCAAAAGTCTTCTTAAAGACCTTCTCCGATGGCAATTATATTAGGTCAAATTGGTGTTTTTAACGCTTTTTATTTTTTTTAGAGGATTTATAAAGAAAATTGAGCACTAAGTATTTCTTTATTCAAATTGTTGTGAATCAGGAGCAGACGGAAAAATGCTGTTTGAGATTACAGCGCATTTGTAATATTTTGGTTCTGATGTATCCACTTGCAGATGACTAGATCCACAAATGTCTTCATTTTCCTAGTCCGAGCTGGAATCTGTCTCCACACTGTACGGCTGGAGAGCTCTAATATTGCTAGACTTTTTTTTTTTTTTTTTGTACGATTGAGACGATTGTCTGCACGAGTATCACCAATAATTTCCAGAATCAGTTCATTTAGATTTTTTTTTTCCGATTCTTTATTCAATTTGATTCAATTCAATTTTGAGTTTACACCATTGAAATATTTAGAAACATTTGTTTAGAAATACATTAAAAATCCAGATATGTTTTGATATATTCATATTAATCTGATACATATAGATACTGTAAAATGTATTAATGAAATTATAAAGAGATTGTTAATAGTATACAGTGTTTGCTGGAGAAGCTCCTACAATTGTTCTGCCTCTTCTGGAGTAAAAAACAGTGTTTTAGATCAAAAATGGTTACATATAAATGTTTCCTTAAAAGAGTTTGAAAAATTCTTACCTGTGTGAGTATATAAAGATGATCACTTAGTCAGCAATGTATATTTTTGGTCGACCGAGCGTTAGCGCTAGCCATGCTATGGGAAATTTCATTAAATGTTAGCATCAAGCTAGAAGACTTTGGCTTTAAGCGTTAGATCGATCTCTATTTTTATGGATCGACTATTAATAAATTAGATTGATTCAGATCGATTAATCCATTTTATTAACCCAGCCTTACTGATTACCTGGTTCAGGTGTGTCCAGCCAATTCGAACATACCAGAGCAGGGTATGTTGGAAAACATTAAGGACTGAAGTTGTCCATCCCTGGTGTAAATGTATAGCTTAATGGATGATGGGTAGTGAGGACGGGGTACTCCGTGCCAGCAGTCCAGCCCACAACTCAGATGTGAATTTCTAATGAACTTCAGCTGCTCTTCAGGAACTGGATGGATGGATGGATAAACTTTATTAATCCCATCAGGGGAAACTTGATGGTGGACATGTTGCCCAGAGTTGGGCAGCAGCTGTGCAATTCTGGCGGCGCTAATCTCCAAGAAAGAACCATGAGGGAAGGCAGGATATGATGTCAAAAATCAAGCATCTTTGATCTGTGTTGCCAACACATTTTCACTCCAGATATTGATGTTTGGTTAAGGACCCCTCCACGTCACTTTGATGTTTTGGGTGTTCCCAACTCAAGCTTCACAATGTGAACCAGAACCGGTCCAGTACTGCGACGCGCAGTGCACTGGTACCCGATGTGGTACCAGACTGATACTGGGTGAAAACCAGTTCCGGGTTAAGGTTAGGGTGCTGGACGCGTCCTGAGGACCAATCCGCATCTGGGACCGTGTCCCGAGGGTTGTGGACCCTTGATTTTACGAACAGCCAGAGCGTAAAAAAAAAGACGAGTTGGGGACATCCAAAACGTCAAAAAGCGACGCGGAAGGGGCCTGGTGTCGCAGTAGAAAACCATAGATTGAAAGCAAAATATATGGACATATAAGTAGCATTGATTCACAAAGACAAAGGGTCCACACAAACGGATTCCCACACAAATAGCCTTGCAGCAGCGATGTGTCATCACACATCACTTGACGGCCAGTCAAGCGCTGGCTGTGACCCAGACAACGACACAAGTTTGTTGATTTTCTTCTGTGTGCTAAAAATAGCATAATCATAATTGAAAGACCACAGGGAACTTGCTTTAAATAGATCAAAAGATGATTGAAGAAGGGATTTAAAGAATGGAATCAAAACTAAAATGTTCTTGCTTGAAAAGGACTAATTAATAAATTGTACTGATCAAGCAGAAATTGCTGCTCTCTATGTGACATTGTTTACTTTAAATTCTTTCTGGGGGAAGATGAAGAGGAAAACAGCTTTAGAAAGTGTTACTGGATTTAAATAAGTCTAGCGTGCTCTTCATAGAAGTCCCGCCCCTCCTTGGTGGCTCCTTTCAGCCCCTTTCTGCCGTCCCCACCATAAGCTTCAGATTCCAGCAGCAGAATAACAAGTGTTTACTCTTTTGGTCTGCCTTCGTCTTTCGTTTTCACATGTTTGAGGCCTCAGAAGCTTTTTTTTTTTTGGTGAGTAACAATCACTGGAATGCTACTGTGTCACATTCAAAAGTGTCTCTGAAAGCCCACTGTCGCCCCTCCCGAGCGACCCCCACGTTTTCTCACGCCAAACCGAAAATGTTCAAACTGTTTTTTTCCCGAAGCGTCTCCCCTCTCTCGGTTTGACACAAGCACGGACTTTGAGGGACTCGAAATCAAAGTCTTGACCGGATGGTTTGGGGTGTGCAGAAATTATTTATGAAAGTGGTGGTTAGTTTTTACAGCCCGGCGTGTCTGGGGTGGGGTGGGGTGGGGGGGTGTTAGGTGCAGCTTCAAAGCAGCTTTTGGCTGCATGGAAACCAGACATTCATAGCACCTCCTCTGTGTTAGTCACATCCCCAACACCTCAAAGCAAGCAAGGCCCGAAAATCAATCTCCCCGGCGTTGGCTGTGCCTGAATCGGCCACCAATGGAGGTGCAAGCGGAGTGTAAAAATTTCGAAAGCAATTTGACCTAATTTATTTTCCAATTTTCTGACAAGTGTTTGAGGTGGTAATGGTGCGAGGAGCAGCTCCGTGTGGCGTGTTTGTGTGGGTGGCAGAGGAGTGTGAAGCGAGGCTGGTCAGTCTCAGCAGGAAGGGCCTGATCTGGACATGGCTGTTAAGTTTCACTGGCGCAAAGAAGGAGGCAAGTAAAAAGGGGGGTCGCTTCATTGGGTGCTATCTGCATAGCTCATTATTCACATAGTGGGTGGCGGTGGGAATGAAAACCCCCCACAGGAAAATAAAAAAAAAAAACCCAAAGACGTGGCCAAATTAGAGGAGGTTTGCAGTTGAACCTCGCCGCTAAAGTTGCTTTTTCTCGATCCTGAAGGCGGCTTTGACAGAGCGGCCATTCATTTTGCAAGATAATCCAACTTTCTAAGATTGCCCGATTTCACATGTTCTTCCCGCCTCTCCCCCCCCTTTCCCCGTCAGACTGGATTTCATTCCCTTGAAGGATTAGCGTAATCAAAGCGGCTGTGAAATCCTCTTTTACCAATAATGACCAGTCACACAGAGTCATCCAAGTGTTTATTCTCAATCTGCGGATGGAGGGGCTGAAACCACCGACAGCAGACGCATCAAATTGGGTTGGCTCATATATTTTCCGAAGAGGCGCTTAAGCGAAAAATCATTCCGCGGCTTTATTTGGAGCCATTAATATTTTGTCAACACCAAGGAGCCCGATTGGGTGAAAGGAAGATTAGAATATAAGAATCTTAAAACCGATTCTGCACTAAGAAGGTTTATCAATTTGGTTTGCGCTCCCCTCAAAGCTGCTGCATCCCGCAGATAAATCACAAAGATTACGCCTGACAGTTTCAGGGCGACGGGAAACCAGCGTTCATGTCAGGGACCGGCTGATGTACCGCTCTCATAACCTCTGACTTGATTTTAGGCTTTCCAGACCGAACATGTTTGCGAGGCGGCTTTTTATTGTTGCTTCTGTTTGCTTTCTGCAGCCACACGTATCTGAAAGTCATTCTGCTCAACACACCCAGCTTCGCCCTCTTTCTTCTTCAAACAGGAGGGTTCGGTCATCGGTACAGGCTGCATTGTACAGCTGCTGTAAGGTTGGACACCACTTCTCAATGGAATTCTTTGTCAGGTGGAGGGAACCGTCAGGATTAGTGTTTGTCTAAAAACCCAACAAAGACGCGTGGATGGTGTCGGAATGTGACTGGGATTAGGGCGGCTTTACTCCCCTCGACTGTATGTCGTGCTCTGGCCTCATGGATGGCGACTTATTTGCTCAGTGCTGGTTCCTACAGGCGGAGATCAGTCTGCGTGGCGGTTAGATGTCTGCTGCGACGAGGCGATGGATAGCATGGACTGAAGAATCACTGGGATGTGCGCTGCTTGTATCGTTTCGGTTTCTGTGCCGCATCTCGTTGGCACCTTACGTGCTTGCAGCAGTTGGTGAGTTGGCTGCGTGTCGTCTTGACGGCGTTAGATGCTCTCTTGCATCGAGGAAAGAGGATTTAGACAGCTCGAGCGGTCACTGCGGGAACAAATAATTTGTTTTTGTGAGGAAGCGTTGCTGGGACCGTAGATCAACCGGATTGGCAGATTGAATTTAAGTGGCGATGGCGCTAAGGGAGTGATCTCCTTTTCCCGCTCTGCTTCTGCATCTGTCATCATAACAGTGTGGGGATGCTGTGGAGTGGGAGTACATACTGTAAATCACACCTGACATACCTTTCAGGGAACAGTTGAGGGGGTTTGGGGTTTCCCGCTGCGAGTCTCGCCCATCTGACCCCACATCCTGTTGAGTCTGAGTGTCACCGAACGTAAACGGAGCTCAGAAGAAGGTGAGAAGCGAAGCTACTTTAATCTGGACTCTTGTCGCTACAGAGCCCAACACGGCAACAGAAAACGAGCCCCTGGAGAGAAACGGAGCATCCGTCCCATCTGTGTGTGAAACATCTAAGCCATTAAGCTTTAAGTGAACTTGGATGGCGTTCCGCTGCAGACAAAGCACAATTCTGGCTGATCTGTGTGGGCTTTTCGCTCATAAATAAGGCAAGCACCTCCGATTGTGGGGTAAATGTATAATTCATGCTTTGCCCCCACTGCTCCTCCTTTTTTTTCTTCTCACTTTCTGCCAAGCTATTCCTTTTCAGCTCTTTGTTGACTGCAGCCTCAACTGCATTTAAATTAATAATTAAAGAGCTGCTCAAAGTATCTCCGTGACACCACCTGCTGGCTTCCTCGCCTCCTCTGAGCGTTATCTGACAAACAAAATAAAGAAGTAGAAACATGTTTGTTTCAGCACTACAGAGGAGAAGGGATGCGCTTAGTTTTTAGATTAATGGACTAAGGTGTGATCAGTTGTGTACATGCAACTCTAACTACCATTATTAAAGGGCATGTGTATACCAAGTACTCGTTAATCAATTAACAGGTGGCTATTATTTTCCATATGCTACGTTCATACCTGCATCGGCACAAATATTTCAGGCTTCCACGTTCAAAACACTCGCGTTCAAACGTCGTCGTGCACGTCTTTAAGTCCATTTTCGGGCTCTGCTTTGGGGTCAAATCAGACTAAATGAAAACATTGTAACTGAAAAAAAGTGAAATTTGAACAAAAAGAAATGAAAACTTAAAAATAAATCTTGAAAGTTTGAAAAAAAATTGAAAAAAGTTCTGAAAACTTGAAATAAACTTTGAAAATTAAAAAAAACTTGAATTAAAAAAACTAGTGAGAGAATTACCGGTTGAAAAATAATTTATCCAATTGTTTTGAAATTATCAATTTTTTTCAGCTACATTGTCTGTTTTTCAAGTTTTCAATCTGTTTTTTGTTCTTTAAGCTGATTCTTATTTGACTCCATACCCTACGTACATTAGCGTGGCCATTGAATGCACACTCAAGTTAAACCAGTTGAACTTTGACCAATCCTGGACTTGGATTTGGTAGTGACGTACCAACAGAGTCCTTTGGTGGTACCAGAAGTTTAAAAAGTGTAATAATAATTGTGGTTTGTGCCCAAACGGAAATAAATGACACAAAAAAAGTCTAATGCAAGATTTGCGAAATTCGCATCACTTCGATATTTTGCACCTAGCCCCTTCCAACTGCAGGTACATGCGCTAGTATTGGGTAGAGATGTAAGAAAATATAAATTCAGTGAAATATTGCGATAGTTCATTTAAGGATACTTGCTGTCAAGTTGATATTTTATCATTATTTATAAGCAAAAATTTAGTTCACTGCCTTACTTTTGTTGTCCACTTAAACTCCTCACCACTAGTTGGCAGCACAGCACACCGAGCCTCATTGAGCATAAACCGCAGCAAAACAAGATCTTGAAGGAACCATTTTGTGATGGTTGCAAACCCGATGTGAACTTTGAACTTTCCAGTTTTTGTTATTACACCTCGAAAAGTGACATATATACTCAGTTTTAACTAAGGATGAGTACAAAACTGAAAAGCTGTCCCAAGTTGGTACCGGTACTGTATAAAAATACGGATTTGGATGCTTCAACAACAAGGAGACCAGATGCTCACTGAGCCCACACTCCACAGAGCTACAATTATATATGTGAAAGATGTTTTAATATTCAGATACAGTTTTTCTAAATCTCAATTTTAAAAAGAAAAAAAGAGAAAATATAGTCTCTGCTAGTGTCTTGGGATATATCGCGATATGTATCGTATTGTGCCATGTGTATCGCAATAGGTATTATATCGTCAGACTTCTGCCAATGCACACCCCTATCGGGTGGAAACTGTCCTGTGTGAACACCATATGCTAAAACTATGCTCAAGAACCTGCAGTCAGCGGGTTCTTGAACGTACTTACATATTACATAATGCCTGGTCAATAATAGTCAGAATGAGACTTCAGTAAAAAAGATTGTAATTTATAAAAGTGTTGATTATTCACTTGTGATAAAAAGTTTATTTGCTCTTGGAGTTCTTTTATTTCTCAGTTGTAAACCTTCTGGCTGCTTCTTCATCATCAATAATCCAACAGACACCGTAGGATCCAATTAACTCTTCAGGGCATGTTTTCAGTCACTGCCGATAAAAGCCGAGGGTTTTTGATCTCCGTTGTTGACTTTATGGCGTATTGGCTCAGGCTACAGATGTTCGTGCTTCTTTTCCCGCGGCAGGTTCCTAATTTAGGTTTAAAGCTTCTGCCTCAGGAGCTGAAGTCTGTTGGGGTCTTGTTTAGGTCAGACCAGAGCCAGAGATTGACGGGCGAATTGTTAAACTGGTGCGTTCTGGAGGCTGAGCTGTGGCTGTAACCTGTCAGAAAAGAGTTCTTACCCGTGGCTATTACTGCTGCGGAACAGCTGAAGTTAATTGTGATGCTGAATCTTTTGAGAAAAGGCGCGGTATGTTTGATGGAATGGAGATGCCAAACAAAACAAACAGGAATTTGTCTTTCACTGACATGTATGTGAGAGGCTGGTGGTAAAACTGCAGCTCTTGTTGGTTGTTTTGTTTGTTTCTGGTTCAGAAGTGGCTAGACACCAGGAATGTGACATTTGTGTAGTATTTGTCTATGGGCGGAGGCTCTAAATGCTCTGACTCAGTCCACCCCTTGTGATGCCCCTCTAAACTCTCAAGGGCATTTTGTTTGACAGTTTCACTGTTCTCTGTTCATTTGCTTGGGTGCAGCCTTCTTTGAACAACCAGCTTGTTCTTGTGAAGGTTCTAGATGACCGTAGATCTGTCAAGTCAGCAGTCTTCTTCTTGGAACTGACCCAGACTGAGGGGGCGTTTTAACCCTTTAGGTGTATTCAGACTGGAAATGTCTATTGGACTGAGTCCGCTTAATTTAGTCCAGATCGAGTCTTGAACCTTGCATTTGGTCTGTACTCAAGACTGATTTAAGTTTCAAGCTAAAGGCTTTAAAAAACAATAGATCTCTTTAGCCATTGGCCAGGAATTACGAGGGCGGGGCATAGCAACAAGAGATGGAATCTTTGCAGTCTTTGTTGGGATAGTTCACTTAATCAAACTTTGTATTTTGCTGACCAATACTGAATGTCTGTATTAGTGATGCACACTTTTTATTTTATATGTGTTAGGCATGCTGCTTTGTCTTAGAAGATAGTCTGATCAGTGTTTATGACATAGATTGTCAGGAAAGCAGTGTGAGAAGCACCAAATTTTAATGAGTTGCTGTTTTGGTTCAATTGTTCCACTCCGAGCACGGAGCCTATTCAGACGGAGGAAACTTGGATCAAACTGGAGCTCAGTCCGGACCGGTCATACCGTAAAGTCAGGTTACGGTGGTCGTCTTTGTTCAGTTGTTCTGCTCTAAAGCAAAACAGATTCAGACTGAAGAACGTCAGAGCGAACCGAAGTTCAGTCCAATTGGAAAGGAACGTCATTTATTCCAATTCTCTGGATGGAAAGGATTCTTACAGGAGCCCGTCCACTTTAAGAGACCAGTGTCTAACAGTGATAAAGACTTAACTTTTTACAATGTTCTAGATTTCTGAGACATAATTTTGAGGTTTTTTTTAAAGCCATCAACATTAAAATTTGAACGGGAAGAAAAAGTATAAAAGTTTGTGGGATGATTTGAAATAAAGTGCTACTTGAATTTTTTTAATAGACTGAAAAAAAAACCCTTAATTTCTTTACATAATGTAATTTGTTTTGTAGATTTTCCTTCTATAGTTGTCTTCCTCTCTTTCACTGTAGCTGATTTGTATTCACACTGTAAGTGACCTGCACCAGGGTTCAGTTGCAGACAAACTGAGACTCTTCTTTAATTGGACCAGAGTTTGCTTATTTGGTGACCAACCAGGATTCAGATTAGCTTTCAAGAAGTCTGGTGCAGACTTGATATGCCAGAGTGAATGCATCCTAGAGGCAAATTCTACCTCTGCCTGTCCACATCTTCATGGAAGGTGCAGAGGGTTTCCCAGGTCATCTGGTTGCTATAACGTCTCCATGGACTACCATGAGGCCTTTTCCTGGTTAGTAACACTTCATAAGGACGACCATGGAAATTCTACCAGATGCACAAAACATCTCAACTGGTTTCCCCCCCATGTGGAAGATTAAGAGTTATTTGAGTAGAAAAAGATGTCTAATATTTCAGCTGCATGCTAGCTATTTTGGCTAATTTAGGCTTTTTTCAGTTTTTTAGGCTATTTTGGAATTTAGCTAATATTTCAGATGCATGCTAGTTGTTTTGGTTAACTTAAGCCTTTTTCAGTTTTTTAGGCTAATTTTACATTTAGCTAATATTTTAGCTGGCTATCAGCTATTACCTTCAGTGTTTTTAACTGTGACTTTCAACATCTTCAGCTATTAGCACTAGCATCTTCAGTGACCAAATTCATCTTACAGCATTCACACCAGCAGGTAATACTGTATGTTTAATTCATAGTTTATTAAAAGCTAATGATGGTTAAGATGTGTGCTGTACATCCAGTTTGCTCTTGACCTGATAAGTCGACTAATTGGGAAAAATAATCAGTGATTTCTCGACTATTAATATAATCGTTTATGGCAGCACTTTTACAGTATAATACAATATGTTATTTTTTATTTTATTTTTATTTTTATTATTTATTTATATTATTTATTTCATTTTATTTTTTACGTTTTTATTTTTATTTTTTATTTTATTTTTTACTTTTATTTTTTACTTTAATTATTTTTTATTTTTACCTTTTATTCTACTTTTATTTTAATCTAATATTATTTTCAAACTCTTTTTCTCATCATATTGTGCTGTGTATTGCTGCTGATGGACCACCAACAATTTAACTGTCTCTGACAGTTACAATAAAGCTTTTGAATCTTTTGAATCTTTGAATATAAAAGCTCAAAAAGTTTATTTTATAGTATGGCCCCTTTAAAAGCAAGGTATAGGTAGAATGCGCTGCTTATATATAGGTCAATTACTATACATATTGAGTTCCATATGTGCTAAAAATTTGTATATTCCTATTTAAGTACATCGTTTTTTTAAATATTTCTTTTTTTTGAATATTTCACGTCTGTATTTGTAAATTTCACTCCAAATTAAGTAATAGTGACAATATTTTGCATGAACTGCTAAATTGCATTATTGCTTATTATTAGTGTGCCATCTGTCTGGCAGATGTTGTTGGATGTCACACACAGCGACCGCTTATCTGTCCCCAAACCAGCTGTGACAGAAGTGATAAACAGATAATGGTATGATAAAGTTTTAATGCACCTACTGCCAACTTTCCATATGGTCGGGGTGGATCTTTACATCACAAGCGGAGAACAGACAGCTGGCTAATTCTTCCAGTCATAGATTACCGCGTTTTTCCCGTGAGTACGGCTCCAAAAAATGGAACACTTGGAGGAAATGGAGCACGAGGCTGTTGTGATTTCTGGCCGCGGCGTTCCCCGCTGACTCCACGAACCTGTGAGGTTTCCTCCTGTTTGCAGAGTGGGAGAATGCCCCCTCCCCCCTCCACAGATGCACAGGTTCAGCTGTTGTTCTTGGAAACAATAGACTTTACCGGGGAAATTAGGATGCACGCCTCGTACTGTTTTTGCTCGCGGGACACTAATGCTGATGGCTTCCGACAGCTTTGATACGGTCACTAAATAACACTCATCCATCTTTCCTTCCTCCGGACTGAAACGTGGCATTTAGATAAGCGAGCCGATGGAAAAACTATTTGGAGTGTAGAGTTGCGAACGTGCTGTTAATCTTTTTGATATGCCTGATCCCACACCCTGTTTATTCATCACACACCTGTGCTGATTTATAGCCTCACAGTAATTGAATACACAGTATCTCAGAGAGCGAACACACTTTAGGGTCACGTTTGGTTAAACCATCGGTGTAACCAGGACTGTGCAACGCCTCGCTTTGAGGGTATCTCCTTCCTGATTTACTCTCTGCTTTACAATCCTTTGACATTTAACAGCGCAACAGGTTTTTATTGGAAAGCCTCGCCAGCATATGATTTTTCACTCAATCGGAGTTCTGCAAGCAGAGGCGACGGTGTTAAACTTTATTCTTTCTTCTCATGTTGCACAAAATGTTATGTAACGTGGAGATAAAAAGCTTTTCTTTCTCATAGGACACCTTCAGTTCATGAAAACAAAATATTTGCTAATGTTTTTATTCCCTGCAGGAGCAGTAAAATGATAAAGTTTAACCTGACGGTTAGTAAATAAGTTACCAAATCTGCCCAAAACTACCTCAGTGACCTTGTGGTGGAGTGTCCGCCCTGAGACTGAAAGGTCGTGGGTTCAAATCCCTTCCGAGTCACCAAAGACTCTTAAAAATGGACCCAGAACCTCACTGCTTGACACTGAGCATTAAGCGTTGGATTCGGGGGTTGAACCACCAAATGGTTCCAGAGCGCGACTGTGTCTGCAGCTCACCCCTCCCCAGTGGATGAGTCGAATGCGGAGAACAAATTTCACACATCTTGCTATGTTACAACTAATGGAACTTTAACAAATGGTTTTCTTTGCCTCATCCAGACCTTAATATAACTATTTTCTAATTTTAATATTATTAATTTATTCATTTTAAACCAAATGCACTTTTTGTTGCTGGTTTTAGATTTTAATTCTCTGTAAATAACTAATAAATGATCAATTATATCATACCTTTTACATACTTAGTTTCCATTTAACAGCTTAACACATAAAATATTAAAGATAATTTTACTAAAAGTGCATGTGATTCCTTTTTTTTTTACTGTTTTAAAGAATAGTTGTGCTAAAAAAGGGGCGTGGCCAGTTGATCGGCATACTTCCATGTCTCATTTATCGCCTAATTTGCTTCACTGTGACAGCAAACAAGCGTGGAGTCAACTCCTTTGGGATTTTGAACTTCCTTTTTTCAAAAAATAACATAAACCCCTCATCTGTTGACTTTTTGCTGCTGGAAATAATTTCTCTAGCTATAAAAAATATATTAATGTTTTTGCTTTTAACTAGATGCTAAATGAATTTCAGCTGAAGTGGTTTGCATCAACAGATTTTCAAACTAGCCTTCTAAAGTGGCTCAAAAACATTCCTTTCATGACAGAATTCACAAAAAAAAAGCAACAGGTTCAAGTTTACAGCTTTGATAAATCAAACTATAGAAAATGTGCCTGGTTACAAAATATTTCACTTTATGATCCTGGACTTCGTGCAGCAACGGCCCATCAGGATGTGGAGCAGAACAGAGAGTCCCTCTAAACCCCGCTCTGGTTTCATTAAACAACTGAGGCTTAAACACACAACGAGTGCACTGCATGTTCAGGATGCTCCTGTGAAGAGGAGACCGATTGAGGTTTATGTCTGTGTGCTCTCTGTGCATCCACAGGTTGTATCCTCACCAGTGTTGAGAGTGCCCCCCCTGACTGTTTTAGCATCAGTTCTGACTGTCTTCATCCTCCATCTGGTGCCTTTAGGGGTGCATTATTTTCTCTGCTTCTCCTTCCTTCTCTATATCCTTGAACTTCCTCTTTGTTTTTTCCTTCAGGCCTCCCGGTAGCTCCAACCTCAGCATTCCTCTCAATGTGTCCAAACATCTCAATCTGCTCCCCTGCATCCATCTCCAAAACATCTAATGTTGATGGATTCCTTCATTTCTGATCCTACACAACCTCCTAAGGACTTTTGCTACGTTCACACCAGACATGTGACGCGCGCTCACGAACATGCGATGTTCACACTGGACTGTCGCTAATGTATACAAGTGCTAGGAATGTCAAATTATCACATCAATCACAATTAAGTAATCACAAACAATTTGTTTGTTATTTTTGTTTTTTTATCGCATTAGTCTCATTTTTAATTCATGACTATTGTTCTCAAGTATAAAAAGTTAAATGCATCAACATTTTATTTGTTCTGAACAGAGCTAACCCAAAGCAGCACACAACGCCACAGCTATTATCTATTATGTAGGGCAGGGGTCTCTGAATCCAGCCCTCGAGGGCCGGCCTCCTGCTGATTTTTTTTTTTTTTTTTTCAAGAAATCTTGTCTAATCTATTGTTGATTACCTGGATCAGGTGTGTTCAGCCAATAAGAAGCCTCAACAGCAGGTTGGTTTGGAAAACATGTCGGAGACCGGCCCTCGAGGCCTGGATTTGGACACCCCTGATGTAAAAGATAAAGCCCAATGAGGTGTTGTCATAAAATATTGGGGTACGCAGAGGGCTGGTGTGTTTCAGATGCTTACTTTTGGAATAAGGTGTGTCAATATTTGTAACATGATATTGACACGTAATTTGTGGTGAATACTTTTTGGATTAGTCAGAAAAATGTTTTTATGTTTGAATCATTAACTGGATATTATGTTCCTGGGCTTTTCCTCCGACGATTGTTATACATTGAAAAAAAATGGTTGAAATGAGAAAACTTCCCATAACTAGTTTTTTAGGTGTATTTTAATCTTTTACTGTGCTGCAATGTCACAAATTTAAATGAAAATACCTTAAAATGAGGCTTTTTTTTTTTACAGTAAATAGGTAATTAGATTCAAATTAGATTTTATTTGAGTAATTAAACAGAGGACATGATTAAATAATTGCACAAATAAGTTATTGCATGTACTATCGCATGTTGGAAGAGCCTTGGGGAGAAATGAAGCTGGGCAAATCATGTTCTAGGCTTTTTTTCCCCATCTCTATATTAGTGTCATGTAATTCCAGCTGGACAAAAAATGCTATTATTGGTTTCCTCTTTATGATTGATATTTTAACGGTTAGGACTTCCATGTTTTGTAAAGGACGCTACTTGTACGTCACTACCGATTAGTCAAAGTTAACCTGGTTTATCCTTTAATGCGTGTCCAATAGACGCGTAGAGATCTTAGCCATTTTAGCTTTAAACCAACTAAAAACTAGATATATAGCATAACCTGCAATAATGCTAGTGTGAAGATGAATTTGGCCACTGAAGATGCTGAAACTGTTAGCTAAAATACTGAAAGTGATAGCTAAAAACTCTAAAGCTCTAAAATATTAGCTAAACTTCAAATTAGCCTGAAAAACAGAAATAATCTTAAATTAGCCAAAACAGCTAGCATGCATCTGAAATATTTCCTAAATTGCAAATTAGCCTAAAAATGCAGAAAAAAATCCTAAATTAGCCAAAATAGCTAGCATGTAGCTGAAATATTAGCTAATCTAAAAAAATTGCCTACAAAACCTTAATAAAAAGTAGAAAATAGTCCAAAAAGCTAGCAGAAGCCATTTTAACTTTCAACTTTACAACACTTTGACTCCATATAATATAAATAACGACTAATCGACGATTAAATTAGTCGTCGACTATTTGACATACCAAATATCTTTCCCACGATTTTACTGAGCAGTCCTGGCAGAAATTCCTGATCTCAGTGTTTCACCACTCATCTGCTCTACTTTCGTCTTCTTCATTTTCCTCACCATCATAGTCATCCTCACACCACTGTCTCATGTTTTCTGGCTCCATCCATCACTGATCTTTGCATTACAACATCTGCACGATATATGGTCAACTTCTCCTCCTCACCAGTTTTCTGGAAAAATGTCTTCACCACTGTCATCTGAAGGGAAGTTCATCTCCACTACACTCCTGCCTTTCTTTTTCTCAATGGACACAGTTGTCCAGTTTGTAGGGCTGCCACGATTAGTCGACTAATCGATGACTAATCGACTATTAAAATAATCGACAACTAATTTAATAGTCGATTAGTCGTTACTTTATATTGTATGAAGTCAGATTGTAGTAAAGTTGAAAGTTATAATAGCATTCTGCTAGCTTTTTGGAATATTTAGGCATTTATTAAGGTTTTTTAGGCTATTTTGGAGTTTAGCTAATATTTCAGCAGCATGCTAGCTATTTCGGCTAACTTTAGCTTTTTTACGTTTTTTAGGCAACTTTTGAGTTTAACTTATATTTCAGCTATATGCTAGCTGTTTTGGCTAATATAGGATTTTTTCCATTTTTTTAAGGCTAATTTGGAGTTTAGCAAATATTTCAGCAGCATGCTAGCTATTTTGGTTAACTTAAGCTTTTTTAAGTTTTTTTAGGCAATTTTTGAGTTTAGCTTATATTTCAGCTATATGCTAGCTGTTTTGGCTAATATAGGATTTTTCCGTTTTTTTAAGGCTAATTTGGAATTTAGCTAATATTTCAGCAGCATGCTAGCTATTTTGGTTAACTTAAGCTTTTTTAAGTTTTTTAGGCAATTTTTGAGTTTAGCTTATATTTCAGCTATATGCTAGCTGTTTTGGCTAATATAGGATTTTTCCGTTTTTTTAAGGCTAATTTGGAATTTAGCTAATATTTCAGCAGCATGCTAGCTATTTAGGCTAACTTTGGCTCTTTTTATTTTTTGGTAAATTTGGCATTTAAGTAATATTTTAGCTGGTTATCAACTTCAGCATCTTTACATCCACTTTGGCCATGAACAGATTAGTCGACTAATCGGAAAAAATAATCGGTGATTAGTCGACTATTAAAATAATCGTTTGTGGCAGCCCTACCAGTTTGCACCCTGTTTGTCAACCACAACAGTGGCGGTCCTTTTCATCCCATGCTACACCCAATTTTCAGATGAAAGTTTTGTTTGTGACCGGCATTATTGATTTATATCATAAGAACTGGATTGTTGCCCCTTGTGGTTGCATTACAGCCACAGTAAAGGGCTAATTTCACTATTTGTTTAGAGGTAAACGTCTCCATTTGTCAGTTTTCCAATAGAATTAGTAAGATTATTGTGTTTGGTAGGAAACACTTTATTTGTCAAAGACAGTTAATGAATGTTTTGTAACGTAAGTCAGTGAGATGCATTTAAATCTAAAAACCAGACTCATAAAGTGCATACATCAGCATCAAACCCAACCGACTTGACTTCTAATCCGAGCCGTGCAGTGAAAGCAGATGCAGTCATGTGCACATATAGTTTATTACTCTCAGCTGTGATTAATAAAGCCCCCTTCCTCTGCTTGTGATAAATGGAAAAAAAAAATGTATGGACTGTTTACTCTTCTACTGAAGGGACATTTTTCAAAGCCATCACACATTTGGACCGTATTTAAATGTAAGCCAAACACACAGATGAGACTGCATAAAAACGCCTGTATGATAATGAGCTGGAGAACTGAAGGACCTCCGCTAACTTTGATGTGGAGCCTTTGTTCTTCAGCAGTCAAAGGTAATCATTTAAATCTAGGCTTTTGGTTTTGCACCTGTGGGGCACAATTGAGTCATCGGATGGAACGGATCAGCATCGACACGCCTTTGGTGTTCCCTCCGTTTTTGACTCTTACTTTCGCAAATTAAACCATTTACGAGTTCGGTTTTGACGACCCAAACCAACGAAAATCTTGTTTTTGGCATTTTTAACTTGTGTATCGTGAAATATGCCACAAGACGTTTATTTAAAGTTTTTTCTCTACAATTCTGAAGCATCCACTTGCAGTCAAATAGATCCATGTACGTCTTCTTTTTTGTCGAATGAGTCAAAACTCTTCATCAGGTTAGCTCTGATATTGCTTGCCTTTTTTTTTTTTTTGCTACGCTAATAGATATATATAAATTTTTCGTATTAGAACGACATAGATTGAAGTAGAAGCAAAAATACATTAACATGAAGCGACATTAGCTGCGTTTCCGTTACATATATGCGCAAAACTTTATCGAAACTCTGCAAGTGTTGAAAAAACACAGTTCTGTGATGGCACTGTTTCCATTGAATCATAATTTTGCGAATAAACACAAACCAGCTCACACAATAAGAGGTCATTCAGAGTTAATAAAAGACGCAGCTATCGATTCTCAAAGACAAACGGACTTCCACGCATAGACAGAAAGAGCCTAGAAAGATGTTAGCTTAAGCTCGTGAGGTGCTATAAGCTAGTGGGAGAGAGTGTAAACAAAGGGCTGATGGGAAATTAGCCGAAGCCAACTGTCCCACTCACAACTCACAGGTGAATTTCTAATGAGCTAAAGCTACTCTGCAGAAAATATGTCTTTAAAACTTTTTTGGATTTTGACTAAAAACTGTAGAATTAAAATAAAAAATAAACTCACTTTTAAAATAGAAAGTTGGTTGGGAAGGGAGTTTAAAACAAATCGAAGACTGTTTGAGTGTGTAGTTGGACTGATCTCCATATCTCTATAGACTATCGCAGGATACTCTGACAAAAACACCAACATTATGTTGATTAAATCCACATTTTTAGAATCAAATCATTTCCTTTTCCAGTGACTTAATTATTGTTCGTTAATGAATAAATGCATTTATTGTTGTGTTCATTTCCTTCTGCGTTGTGTCGCCTTGTTTACTTTTCCAAGTCAAATTTAGTCTCTTTTCTGCATTAATGTATGCGTTTCTGCTCCAGTATGGAGATGAGCTATGCTGCCTTTTATACTGCGTTAAGGGGGTCTCAATAAACAAACCAACCAAAATTAGAAACTGAGAGAAGTTTTCATTCTGCAACACATAAGGCATAAATGTCAGGAATGTCATCACCCACTGTGAGCTAATGTCAAAAGAAAAGTTAACTTTAGGAATGGCTGCATATTTATGAAGAAGACTGCAACCATGCAAGGACTTAATGGAATAAGACTTTTTAATTTTTTGACTGTTCTAAATAAACAGGAAGCGGCTACTTCCCGCCTGCAGCTGTGTGTGTACCAGCATCAGAAATATGGGAAGTCCTTCCAACAAACAAACTTAAGTTGCTGAAGAGGACAAGTTTTCTTCTTGGGAATAAACTCCGATCTAAAGTCAACATCCTCCTTGAGTGACGCAGGCCACACCGTTCAGCTGGAGCTGGGAGAGCTCGGAACTGGGAATGTCAGGAAGCGGACGTGAGAAAACAGCTGTAGTAAGACGAAAGTTGAGGCGAGGAAAGAGCAGAGCTCCGTAACTCAGCCCTGGATGGGTCAATAGAAGCCAGCAGAAAGCAAAGACATGTTCCAATAATTGAGTTCGGTTACTCGGAGTGTGAAAAGCACCAGAGCAGCAAAACAGAGCCATAACTCGATAAGACTGGAGGTCGGATTTATGACATGTGTGATCAACAACTGAGATTCCTTCATATCTGCGGCTCCCAGGTGGGCTGAGAGCTGTGGATCCAACCCAAGGGACGCCAAAGGCACCTTGTAAATAGTCCTGGGCGCTGGGGAACCTTGACGTGGACAATCAGCGTTTGGATCGATGCATTCAACTGCAAGCCTTTGGAGATGATGGAGAATGGAACATGCTGGGAACTGTACTTTGTGCCGGCTGTGGGGACTAAGAAATGGCTTTCAGGGGAATCTCATTTACACAGTCTCACCATGTGAATGTGCAAATACATCCAGGCAAAATGGGGAAAATGTCATCTACCACTGACTGAGTTATGTTCCCTCCATTGTTTTGCATGCACTCTGTTTTTAGGGCTTGATTGGAAGCACTTCATGCTTCATTAACTGCAACAAAAGCCTTGTGGGACATTTTTGCGCACAGACTTTTTTCCATGTTTTCTGTTGGGCCTTTTATGATGGGTGGGGATGGCAAAAAGGCCTCCCCACCCCATCCGTTTCATCTCGAGCGAGAAAACGAGTGAAGATGGGCAGAAGCGTTGGCTGCCGTTCAGGCCGACTCCCTCACAGGATGCCTTTGAGTGTCCCAGAGGAGCGGCCGCTGCCTTTTATTACACCGTGAAATGGCGAGTGAAAGTTCCTACTTCACCATGCAGAGTGTATACTCATCGGCCAGAACGATAAGAAGACAAACGAGGAGATCAGGTGTTTATGTCAACCCGGACAGCTGGAAAAACAAGCTGGCGTTTACACGATTGGGTCAAATTTGCCCCGAATAGTGGAGTCATTACATGCATTCTTGGTGGGACGCGAGCAGATGGTGGCTGCAGGTTTGTTTGAGGGAAGCCCAACGCTGGCGCTCGCACTGAGCACAAATGCCACGTCCAGTTCAGTTATGTTCCACTCCACTTCCAAAGCGTGTTTTCCCAAATCCCGTGCCAGGAATCAAACACTGACGTTTGGCAGCGGCGCTGTGTAAGTTATGCAAACATTCAGAGGTCCATTGATAGAGTTGCTGCGACGTGAATGAGCCGACGATCGGGTTCGGTGGTCCGTTTCATGGTCAGAGGAGGCTGACTTAAAGACCCACTGCAATGAAAACTGTGTTTTTAACATATTTTTGGAGGACATATTTAAAGAAAATTAAGATTAAAATTGAATTTATGTATTAAAATTGTTGTGAACGGCAAAAGTGCTGTTGGATTAAGGCTGCAGCAAGGATATTTGTGCTACAAGCTCCCTTCCGATACGTTTACTTGCACATAATTAGACGTCTGGCTCAAAACCTCTTAAAATTTTGTGTTGGACAACCCAAACTATTAAGCACACGCAGGAATAAATATGTATATTTATGTATCTTATAGCAAAGTCTGGATCCGGCCCTCCAGATCATTTTATTTTAATGGCCCGACGGTATCTTGCGCTTCTTTCTATCTTATTTAACTTTGACAAAACATATTTTTCTGTAGAGTAAAATATTGAAAGTTATTTAAGGTTTAAGTTGATTTATTCTGGAATAATTTTCCTGACTTTTTATTATTCATATTTATATTAAATAGTATGTTTTGAAAAT
The DNA here is from genome assembly GCA_003999625.1 of Oryzias javanicus. NCBI lineage: Eukaryota > Metazoa > Chordata > Actinopteri > Beloniformes > Adrianichthyidae > Oryzias > Oryzias javanicus. Next base: position 9,542,053 of record CM012457.1, on the reverse strand, counting down.
TTAGTTTCAGTTTGCTCAATAAATGTTGGTCCTTTTCGGCCCACGACTTACGGTTTGAGTTTGGCATCGTTGTCTTAGAGTAAAATGGACCACAGGGGAGCATGGAAACTTCTTAGTAACAAAGATGGAGACCTGAGTGGAGAAGTCACTGAGCGAGGAGGATGAATCCAGTCCCGGGAGGGAAACAAATCCAGGATCCGTAATCCAAAGACAAAAACAGATCCAAAGACAGAAGTGGCAGAAAGATGCACCAAAGAAACAGATTTAATCTTAATCAGTGACAGAAAAAGGGCAAAAATGCATTGATTATTATCCTTAAATGATTCTAAATTTTTTTAAATATTTTATAACTAAAAAATGTATATGATAAAAGCATCACGTGGAACTGAACACAAAACTATTTTTGAGATTTCACTAATAGATCAGACTTGAGAGGGACTTTTTATTCCCCTCTTCTGCAGTCTTTGCTTCTGTGTGGCCTTCTCAGTAACTGTAAATGTTTGAGTTTAGGTGCATCCTGAGATATTTCCTCTTCTTTTGCTACAAACAGACCTCGGCCCCATATCAGGGAAGAAAACCACTCACAAGAAAAAGTTTGGGGACTTAAAGCGACGGTTTGGAGGCATTTTGGCTTTCATAGTGTCGAAGGTCAATTGGATAAAAGTCACGCAGTGTGTAAGTTATGTCACACCAAAAATATATAGGTTGGGAGCACAACAAATTAGCAAAATCTTAGAATAATTAATATTTTTTATCAATTTTTAGGAGGATTTATATAGATGAATTTCAACAAGAAATACAATTCCATTATTTACGTATCCTAATATTCTATTTTGTTGTATTGACAAAGAAAATAAAATAACAGTTTTGTTTAACAATTTTTATTATTCAGTGTCGGTTTTTGAAAGAGTGTCCACAAAAATTAAGAATGCCAAGAGATGTTTTAATTGTTTTTCAGTTTATCTGGTCTGATGTGATTTTTCATACCCTTTAATTTATGGATAATCTTGATTGTAATTATTAAGATATCGATGCCTCCCAATTTAATGTAGACCTCTGAGTACAGTTAGAAATTTTCTTTAAATTTTATCTGCATTTTTTATTATGTTAACTTGGTTTATGTTATAATTTTTTTCTTCTTTTTCTCTTTTACTAATGCTTAAATTGAATTCATTTTATGTCATGCTTTATAAAGTCTTACTTGTCAATAAAAAAAGAGCAAAATCACAACGTACGGCTAACAAGATCCTATTTATTTAGTTTAACGTGAGTTAAAAATGTTTCATTAAAACTGGTCTAATGATAACGTTACCGTATTTAAGGTTTTTGAGTTCAGAGAAATGTTTTCCCTTTTGATGCTGTTAAAGATTTTTGATTATAAAGCTAAATATTTTTTATGTTCCCAATAAAAGTTAAACAAGTCTTTACTTAAAGATACTCTTTGGTGGAAACAATTAAGTAAAAATGGTCTATCGTCTTATTGTAAAGAGAAATATTTTTAAAAAAAGGCAAAGATCAAATCATGAGGTGCCTCCAGATTCCCGCCTTTACTGGATAATCATTTTTGTTTCATCAGTAATTTTCGGTTAGGGGTGAGAAGGTGGTGTAAGCTATCATGAGAGGGATGATGGGAAGTTAGAGAAGGCTTACTCCGCCCACAGCTCAGACTGAACTCCTTCTGTTCTGCAGAAATTATATCCAAGAGAATGATAGTTTTTTTGATTTTGGCTAAAAATAACAAATAAGCAACCACTCGGAACGCTTTTAAAACAGATCAAATGAAGATTTGAGTGAAACTTCAACAAATTTTCACACGGTTTTGCATAACCCCCCCCCCAAAATATTTGATTCCATCTCAGGTATTTACTTCCACAAACAATAAAGTATGTGAGAAGGAATTTGGGAGCTTGATTGATGAGATCACCTTTGTAATTATATCCAACCGCCTTGTTTGTTTTGGCAAGACATCTGTCGTCGGGACTTCTCTTCCCCGCTTAAATGACAGGTTGGGGGGTGTGGCTTGCGGAGGACAGACTGTCAGTCATCAACACACCTGCATGAGCCGTCTGTCTGTTTATTCCAAGACCGCCGTTTCTGATTTATCTCCTCTTTCAACAAAAGCAACCGTCTTTGTTAAGAAAAAAGGGATTCTTTCCTGGTGGAATTCAGCGTGTTTATCAGTTGGGAATGAATTGGCCTGGAGCTCTAAAGAAAAAAAAAAAAAAAAAAGAAATACTTGTTGGCGGTGTGGGTGAGACGACACAGCGCACTGCCAGCAATCGGAGCGGTGTTGCAATCTGGTAATTCATGCAGCTTGTCATCCGAGCATCTCCGGATAATTCTGTTTTCACTCCTGATTGTTGTGCAGCAGAAGGATTCCTCCCTGAGAAAAAGCCGGCATTCAGTCGGTGCACAGAAGATCTGTCAATGAGGAAAATGAGCCTGATCCCCGGGCTTATGTCTGTATGTTCAGTCATTTGTAGTGGGGATTTGTTGGCTTTTAACATGCGTGTTTCCTTCAGATGCCGCTGCATTTACTGCCTCATAACCTCTTTGCTCCAGCCGCTTCAACAGGCTGCGACAAAACCGCTTTTACTCTTAAAGGACGCAAAAAAAAAAGAGTTAATGATATAAAGTTGCCTTATTATTAAAAGCAGATGATGTTTTAAACTGCGTGGACTTGGACAGGGCAGTAAAGCTCGTATGTCATCTTAAATCCCTAAAGTGCTGCTGTGCTTTCACCTGATCAGCTCCATTGAAACCACATTAGCTTATTTTGGACCCCTCTTCTGTCGTAACCCTCCGAGGCGTCCAATTTTCCCTTCATTTCATCTCGTAACATCCATCGCCGTGAAATAATTAGGCGAACACCCTTGCTCCTCTCCTCTTCAGCTCCCCTGAACCGTTAAAAGACTCGACACACCGTCCGTCGGAGACGGGACCGGGCTCGGCGGCGGCGGCGGCGGCTGAGGATAATTGAGTGCTGGCAGGCCGCGTGCGTGCTGCTGATTGCAGCGTGTTCCTCCAGAGCCAAGGTTTATGTTTCATCATGTACCCGTCCACCGCACTCCATAAAAAGCAAATAAACTTCTCACTGGTATGGTATAATAATGACAGAGCTGGCTAATGAGTGAATTAAAGAGTAATAAATACATAAATTCAGCTGTTGGGGCCTGACTGAGAGGTGAAATGTTCTTACATCATCTGGAGTGTTTAATGCCTCTTCTACTGTATGGTGAATGCTCTCATTTTTCTACAGATTTCCCCCAAAAAGCTGTCCTAATCTGTTAGTTGGAGCATTTTTTTTTTTTTTTGTCAGGGAGAATGAGCTAAAGTGTGTGGCTGATTGTGGCTCAGTGACGGAGCTGATGACAGAGCTGATGTTAACGGGGCTGAATGAGTGATGTTGGCAGGTTGGTTGTTGGTGTGGTCGGCGCTGCTTCCAGCAGCAGATGCAGCCTGGCAGTGGCGGCGGCGGCGGGATATGAGAGCCTCGACTATGGACCCTCCCTGCAGCAGAGACGATGCTGTCCGTGCACGTCGTCATTGATGTTAAATTACATTTACTTTCACGGCAGGGGATTCGTTCAGGGTTAGCTGTTGCATGACCACACTGGTGAATGGTTATTGAATCGTGCTCTCCTTTGATGTTTCGTAAAGTGAGTTTGACTTCTACAATGAAAATCATATTTTTAACATGTTCTCGTGTCATTTTTCTCATGATGGATGACATGTATAAAGAAAAAATTAAGCTTAAAATAGCATTTTTGTGAATCAGGTAGATTTTATAAATTGATTAATCAATTTGAATCGATCCAAGATAAATAATTGATCCATAAAAGTAGAGATTGATCAAGTACATAAAGCTAAAGTCTGCTAGCTTGATGCTAACGTTTAATGGTATTTCCCATAGGACAGCTAATGCTAACGCTCGGTCAACCTAATCATTCATTGCTGACTAAATGAACATCTTTATTTACTCACAGGCATGAATTTTCCGATCTCTTTTAAGGAAATATTTTTTTAAGTAACGATTTTTGATCTAAAGCAGCTTTTTTTGCTCATACTTTCTTCTTCTTCTGGAGTAAGGTGTAGTGCTATGTCGCGATCTCCACCTAGTGGCCAAAATGAAACGCTCTCCAGGAGAAGCAGAACAATGTTTACATTGTTAATGATCTGAACATTTTTGTTGGAGTTTGTGACACCATGTAACACTGTAGGCTATTAACAATCTCATTATTTAATAAATTATACAGTATGTGAACTGTATCAGATTAATATAAATATATTCAAAAGATAGTCGATTTTTAATGCCTTTCTAAACAAATGTGTCTAAATGTGTAAACCTTGTAAACTCTAAATTTTATTGAATAGAATTGAATTGAGTGGATTGAAAGGATAATAATAAAAAAACGGAGATTATTATTGATACCAGCCCTAGAATCAGGGACAGATGAAAAAAAATCTGTTGGAAAAAGATTGTAGATGCAACGGCGAGCCTGTTCTGCTCCTTTCTGATACATCCACTTAGACAACTTGATCCATGTACGTCTTCATTCACGAAAAATTCTCCTTTCGGTCAGAACTGAAGTCTGGTTCAAAACTGGTGGTTGTAAGCTTAGAGAAAGAGTAAGCGGTGTATACAAGTGGATGGCAGGAAGTATAATTGCTAAAATTGTTATAATCATATTTAAAACACTAGTTGGAAAACTTTTACAGAAGATGATTGGAGTGGGTCTTAAAGGTGATGTTTGAAACATTCATGATAAATATGTTTTATTCAGCAAAACCAAAAACAATCCCATTTGAGATCCACTTTGATCTATTTTCAAAGTGTTCCCAATGATCTTTTGTTTATGATTTAGGCTGTTTTTATACAAAAAATTAAAAAGCTGTGTCATTTTCTAGGACATGAGTGGCAGGAATTCATTAGAAACTCACATTTGAGTTGTGGGCGGGGCTATTGTCTGCTAGCTTGCAGCCCCTCACACCCCCAACCTAACATTACTGGTGCAACAAAAATGACGAGCAATATCGAAGCTATCCAGCCTTACAGTTGTTAGCCAGATGAATAAACAAAGACGTTCATGGATCTATCTGTCTGTGAGTGCATATTCTGTCACAAATATAAGCTTTTTCAAACAGCATTTTTTTTTTCTGATTCTCAATTATTTGACTAATTAAATACTCAGAAATGCAATTTTGAGCTTAATTTTCTTAATATATGTCCTCTATCATTAGAAAAATCGTACAAGAACATGTTTAAAAAAAAACAAGGAAGAATGGATTAGAGTGGGTCTTTCAGGGTCTCTTCATCTTGCTGGGGAGGAGCTGCTGACCCGTTTCAAGTCCAGATATGAACAGAAAGTGTAGACAGAATGGGAGGCCAGGATTGTAAAGGTGTGAAAAGAGAATCTGCACGAAGCAAACCTAAACAGAAGCAGATTACCAGGTCACTTAACTTCTAAAGGCTTGGTACCATGCACCTTCAACAGAGAGGGGGGGTTCGTGGTTCATCTTTCATGTGGATGGTTGTAAAAAATGAGCCCAATTCTTTCTCTTACAGTGCCTTGAGCCCTGCAAAGAATCATGGGACCTGAAGGAGAACCAGTGCCAAGATTTATGTGAGGTATGTGCTTTCCTCCGACCTGAGCTCAAAGTAACTTTTTCTGCACTGCACGGGGAGTTAAAACTGTCTAGTGTACCCGCTGCTGCAGTGAGTCATGGCTGAAACGTAAACAGAACACTTAACTCAAAGAGCTGCCTGTTTGTAGCGGGGAAAACCGGTTTGAAAACATTAACCCGACGAATATTTTCCCTCCGTTTGTTGCCTTTCTTGTTGCGCAGCCCCTTTTCCCCAAGAAGCACTACGAGTGTCTGACGAGCTGCGAGTTCTTGAAGTCTGTGGAGGGTGTGAAGCAAGGCGACTGTCCAGCCCCAGAGAAGGCCAGCGGGTTCGCCGCGGCCTGCGTGGAGAGCTGCGAGGAGGATGGAGAGTGCTCTGCAGTCAAGAAGTGCTGCTCCAACGGCTGTGGCCACACCTGTCAGCTGCCCAAGAACCTCTACAAAGGTAACGGAGAGGCAAATTAACCTGAAACGCTTCAGTGTGCAACTTTCACTCTGTTGAATTAGATTCTGGTGGTTAAAATGGAAACAAAAGAGAAATTTCAAGGGTTGAAACTGCAACCAGATGTGTAGAGATTACAGATTACTTGTAACTTGTGTTCAATAGTAACTTCACAATAATTCATGCCTCGATATGTACTTTGTTACCCGACTTCTTAATAATGTCAAATTACTTTTACTATAAAACCTGTAGGCCAGGGGTGTCAAGCTCAATCGCACAGGGGGCCAAAATCCAAAACATACCTTTAAACATTACTTGAAAACTCTAAAACTCATATTATAACTATGAACTAGATATAAGGCATTACCTGTGATAATGCTAGTGTGAATACTGTAAGCTGAATTTGGCCGCTGAAGACGCTAGTGCTGATAGCTGAAAACGCTGAAGTTGATAGAAAGCTAAAATATTAGCTAAATGCCAAATTAGCCTAAGAAACAACAAAAAAGACTTAGGTTAGCCAAAACAGCTAGCATGTGGGTGAAATATTAGCTAAACTTCAAAACAGACTAAAAAATCTTAAAATAACCCAAAAAACTAGCAGGATGACAATTTTTAATACTTAAAAACAGCAACTTTTTAACATAATTATGAATAATAAAAGGGCAGCAATATTATTCCAGAAAATAAACTTAAACCTTAAATAACTTTCAATATTTTACTCTCCATAAAAATAGAGTTTTGTCAAAATTATACAAGCTAGAAATAACTTCAAGATACATCCGGCCATTAATTACAATAATTTAAAATGATCTGGAGGGCCGGATATAATTACTCAGGGGGCCGGATCCGGCCCCCCGGCCTTGATTTACCATCTAGATAGCTCAGTTGCTCAATTCTTAGGGGCAGCAATGAACTGAATCTAGTGTGGGTCTATAGACAAAACCTTTCACGCTACTGCTTACCTATGTGGGGGTCCCGAGTCTGGATAAATTACGGGAGACTTTCTGCTAGGCCACATATGCAGATCAATGGTTCTGATTCGCTGTGGTGACTCCTGAGGAGATACGCCAACAGGTGAACAACTTAGTATTTTTAGACTCAAAAGATGGTAATCTAAGGGTTTATTCAGGCCGAACCCATTTGGTTATCTGAAAGAGAATTTGTTTTCCCCAATAATCTGGAATCCGCCCAAGCAGACTCTGGTCTGGGACAAGGAACCGCAGGAATGGACCAAAACGGCCACCGTAGTCAGTGGCCAAGTGATCAGTAGAAACGTGACTGATGAGTTGCGGAGAAATGTAAAGACACGATTGTCATTTCAGTCACTGCTTCATTAGTCTGAGCATTTTCAAGCATCCGGTTTTCTGATCAAATTTGATTTGAATGAAGGAATACACAGAAACTCACTTTTAATTGTAAATTCTTTCATCTAGGTCCTCTACTAGAAAAAATGCCGCAAGAACATGTAGGGTTGACTTTTTTGCTTGGATTTATTAGCTCGTTTAGCTATTTTGGCTAATATTCTGTAGTTTTTTTACCTACCTTTAGCATTCTCACAGCTGTTGTAATGCAAGAGTTACTGTTAATTTTTAATCACAGTACTTTGTTAAAGCAGTCTGTTACTGTAATATAATACATCTGTAATGCAATACTTCCACACTCTGGAATGGATTAACCCTACTATAATCAATTAGAGGGACAATTCAAATTTAGACATAATCTAGACGTAATCCTGTAAATGGAAAAATGTATCTGTCACCACCAAGTTTGGGATTATGATACATGAAGTAAATTGAGGTTTGAATGAAAGCTGGTCTCAATTGGGATCATCACCATCTCCCAAATAACCCCTGGACCACAAATGTTAACATCTGGTCAGGAGAGCGTTTCACAGTTTCATCATGGAGAAAGTTCACGTGCCTGAAGACATATAAAGGCTGGCTTTACTTTCACGAGGACTTCACTTTGGTCTGACGGTTGGCGTTGTTGCCAAAGAACAACATTTTGCTTTACAATCCAACAGTGTCGTTCTTTGTTTGCATAGTTTCACCGTACCCGCATTTAGGTTTGCATCATGGAAAATTTGACGTGTTTTGCTGTTTTTGTTGCTCGGTTTAACTTGTTGAGTGGAGTCACGGCAAGTTTAAGAATAAAGCCTTTATTTAGAGTGCAGAAAAAACTGTTGCAGAGGTTATCAGGCACAGAATGTCAAATCAAACTACAGAATACTTTCTGTACTGCAGCCATTACTTTATCTCTATTTTTATAAACCTTTTGAACATTTGTGAAGAGCAAGGTCAGAGAAATATGCAACAGGCCTTTAGCACTCTGTCTCTGGCTTTGAAGAAAAGCGAACGTCAAAAAAGCTACTGATGTAGAAATAAATTAATTTTATTTTGTGTAATTGTACTATAGTAGACTGAGGTGACCCTTTTGATACGACTGCTAACCCTTTACAGAAATTCACATTAAGCACTGTCATAGTCAATGTCAACCTGGTATTCAGTGAGATACAGGAAAATGGTTTGATCCACAGTTAATTTCACTTGGTATTTAAGTCTGGAGCAAAGTAAAAGCTTTTTGAAAAAAAAAAAAAAAAATTCTTAGGATGTGTTTCAGACTGGACACATTGGGTTTGATTAAAGTGAACAGGAATCTGTATTTACGTTAATCGTATTTTAATATCAATGTATCCGACAAGGTGTTGTTGTGTCTTGTACGTTTGGCCCATCTAAATCAAAAAGGATTTATGAAGCAGAATGGAACAAGCAGTGTTAGATTTACTCCCGAGGGGTCAAAGATCATTGCAGCTGCTGTTGGGTTTTATGACAAAAACCATGTTTTATTTTTTTTCTGCGCTGAAGGCTGCGGACCTGCAAACCTTGACTTCTGTGCTAAATCTCTGCTTGGTTTAGCAGTTCTTTGCGTGCGTGTTTACACTGAAGTCAGTGAGTTTGTGCTGAAGCTGCTTTTCTGGAGTATAAACTTTTCTGGTGAGGAAATGACAGATTTTAAGCAGAGTGAGATTTTTGCTGCTGGATTGAGTTCACACCTAGAGGAAAACTAAAGGTGGGATTAATGTTATGGTCACAAAAAGAGCTGCCACCGCGTGATGTAGAGGCATTGGCAAAATCTTATTCAGGCGGGTATGATGTCATTACTAAATCGGGCGACAGCTGGGCGGGGGCAGCCGGATTGTTGGCTGGCAGCAGCTCTGATTGGACGATGTGTAAATGTTAGGGCTGGGTTAAAAGATTTTAATCGATTTAAGCTCAACAGATCAATAATCGATTAATAAAAATATAGATTGATTTAGCATATAAAGCTAAAGTCCGCTAGCTTGATGCTAACGTTTAATGGAATTTCCCATAGTACGGCTAATGCTAACACTCTGTTGGCATAACCATATGTTGCAGACTCATTTATAAACTCACAGGTATGAATTTTCCAAACTCTTTTAATGTAAATGTTTGTGGTCTAAAATAGTTTTTTGCTCATATTGTCGTATTCTTCTGGAATAAGATGTACAGCTGTAGCGTGATCGCCCCCAAGTGGCCAAACTGAAAAGCCCTCCAGGAGAAGCAGAACAATGTTTACAAAGTTAATGATCTGAACATTTTTGTTAGAGCTTCTCCTTTTGAGAATCCATGTAACACTGTAACAATCTCATTATTTCACTAATAAATCTTACAGTATATAAACTGCATATAGTAGATTATTAATGTATTTTAAACAAATGTGTCTAAATGTGAAAACTCGAAATTAAATTAAAACGGAATTGAATCAAAACCAGGCCCTTGTGAATAGAAGCGTTTCTGGAAGTTATAATCAATACTCACCTGAGTAAATGTCTTTGGACGGCGGCCGTCCATATCAAGTGCCAGCAACAGGCGCATGGGGGCAGGGGGTTGGGGTCTGCTTGAGGGTAGGAGTCTGAAATCGGTCGATCATCAGACAAGTTTAGGGACTTTAGAGACCCATCTATCAGTCAATTATCGCTCTGCTGCCTTCCTGCCACTTCATGACCTCCAATTGTGCCCGAGTGGCCACAGATCGATGTCTAAAAACGTCCAGTCACCGTTTAATTTTAACTTATGCTACTGCCGCTTCCCGTTTACAAATGCCGCAGTGGGACCACAAGCCGACATTGCTAAAAACAAAATATTTTTGGGATATATGACTCTAGTCTAAGGCCGAATTATTCCACTATCCTACGGTTTAAAATAGTCGGTGTGTTTGAGATGACTTGCACCTCGCAGGTGGAGAAAGACGCCAGAGATGAAGGTAAACACTGAGCTGCAGCGAGACTGAACAGGAACAGGAAGTTGGGGTTATCCTTAACACTTCGTAGAATTTTAATTTCTCTCTCCCTTAGTATCATCTTTAATGTCTTTTAAATTATTTTTTAACATCTGTCAAATAAAAACTAACAGCTAAGTTAATTTAATGTGCACTGTCCCAGAGAAATAAATATAATTGAAATTAAAATGAATTTTATAAGGCAACAATGACACATATAACCGCAGATGATTTGAAATATTGTATATTTTTACATCAGTGACTCACTACATTCTAGAAAGAGTTACAAAATACACAGATTTCCTTAATTTAGATTTCATTAATTAATTTCTGATCAGAATCCCGTCGAAGAACAAGACCTGTCTGGACACCTTTTCCCACAATGCATTGTTTTGTAGTCATAAGGCACCTTGCAGTCAGTGCAGTACATATTTTCTGCTAGGTAGACGCCTTGCACCTGTCGCTTTCTTGCGATACTTTAGTGACGGCGCACATATGACGTCGGCTGCTTCGATTAGTGTCTTCAGATTATTATGTCTCTCTCACTCGATGATGTCATCAATAGTCGCCGGTCAGCTACATTCGCGCAGAGCTGCTAGTGTTTTCAAATGCATAATTAGATCAGTTTTTTAGCTAATATTTACTTTTAAATGTAACCTTCTGTGCTTCACATGAAGAAATGCGCTTCTCCTCCGGGGCGACGCAGGTCACCCTTTCGAGGGAGGGCTCCGATTTCGGACACCCCTGCCTCTTCAAATGCTCCTGCAAATGGAGGGGTAGGGAGAAGCCTTATGGATAGAAAAAGACAGAAAAGAAGTTTAAAGAGTAAATAAAAAAAACTTTTTAAAACAGAAAAAAAAAAAAAATAAAAAAAAATAATCGCATTTGTTTTAGACGATAAGTAGAAAAAGCTCCCCAGAACAACATTTACCTGCAGTTTTTCCTGGGAACTTGTTTACCTATTTCCCCAGAACTTTTTTTTTAGATGAACTGTTACCGGAACGCTTCCTCCATCTTCACTCTTCTCATTACGTTTCTGATATATTTTCTGTTGCAACGCGATTATTCGCTGCAGTGTGCCGCCTTCATTTCTGAACATCAATTTCAAATCTCACACAAACAAAGATGATCACACCTCACCCCGACACTGTTCTTGGAATGAAAAATCTCCTTTTTCATCTCGGTGTGTTGGAGCAGCACCCACACAGCCGTCACGCTGCTCCTGCTGGAAACCAGAACACAGCTTCGCTTTAGAAATTGCGAGATAAGCTCCAGGGTTTCACGGATGCACCCAGGTATCCTCGCACCAGTAAAAGAGTTTTATAGGGCTGCCCAAGGCCAGTGGGTTCTCTGAGGGCGCTGAGCCGTTATGTGGGGCCCCTGAACCTGGAGATGGTAGTTAGATCTGCATTATCCTCACCGTCAGCAGCACACAATCGCTGGCAGCCTAAGGCCACAACAGAGTGGAGGAGAGTCTAAATCAAGCTTTGAACTGCTGCAGCGATAGACTGTAAGGGGGTGTACGCCTTGAGTCACTCCATGCATGTTTGACTGTGCTTTTCTGCGCATAGCATTGTGTGGTCGAGACGTTTGATTTGTGACTTCGAGCTGACGCGCGCCGAGGAAGCGTTCTGGACGTTCGCTTTGATTAGGAAAACCGTCGAAGGACCTCTCGGTGGACGTCACGCTCCAACGTGGCGCATTAGTCCGGGAGAAGATGAAAGCGCTCGAAACAATTTCAATGCGGCGACCCAGTCGATGGAAACCATTCGAGACCTTCAAGTGGAGCGGTGTCCCCGCTGATCTAATCCAAACACGGAGCCCACGACACGCCGCCGTCTGTGCGCCACTTACGGCGAATTACAGCCAGAAAGTCGGGGTGGAATTTGTGTCCTGCTCCTCGGTGTTAAAGGTCTAATCAGTTGTTCATGGTTTGAAGAGCATAATTGTTTCTGTGTGTGCCTGTGCCGTGATGAGCCACCATGCTGGAAGCCATTAGAAAACACAAGCGGGAAGAAATGGAGCGTTTCCCCACTGAGATGGCTCTCAGATGTGTGCTCGGGTCCCGCGCTCGTGTGTCTACCTCCAAATGAAACACTCGGGTCTTTAGGATCTCTGCAGCAGACCCCCGCGGGGCTTTGATGTGTTGCAGAGTCTCGTCTTCATTTGGAGTTCAACCTCACAATAATCAGTTTATGTTTCAAAATAAAAACAGGTTTTTTTTAGACTTTTATGGCAGCAACACGTCATCCTGTCCACTTTGTTTAGAAAGATTAGGAAGTAAAACATCAAAAATGAAGTGTCGACTTCGATTTTAAATCATAGACATTTGGGTTCTTTGTTAAGTCTTGATTATTAAACATCACAGATCTTTTAAAGTGGACATCAAACATGCGTTTTAACTTCAGAATATTTACTTTTAGGTGAACCAAAGGAGCATAAATTATGTTAAAGATCTTCTTTGATCATCTTTTAATCTATTTTCAAAGTGTTCCCTATGTTTTTTTTTCAATTATGTTTACTCTGTTGTTAGCAAAAAGCTAAAAACTCTAGTTTTCTAGTAGGGATGGACCGAGTTTAGAGATTCCGATACTGGCATCGATAAATCGCCCATCACTATTTTCACGGACAAAGTTTCACCAAAGTGCCAGTAGTTCACTAGAAATTCACCTCTTGAGTTTTTGGTGGAACTATTGACATAGAGCAACTCCGCCCCTCTTTACTTCCCATTTACAGAGAGTTCTCTGTTTACACAATCTCCCGCTAGCTTGCAGCCCTTCACAACCTACAGATATAACAAAAGTGGCGAGCATTATTAGAGCTATCCAACCATACAGATGTCAGCTCAGACGAAGAGTACGAAGACTCTCATTGATCTATTTGGCACATTTTTTTCAAGCTACATCTGTTTTTTCCGATCCTTATTCACAACAATCTGAATAAAAAGTACGCAAAAATGAAATTTTAAGCTTAGTTTTTTGGATTTGTTGGAGTGGGTCTTTAATAATGTGTAACTACCAGATGGGACGGCTGGAAGTCAAAGCCAAACTTCTTTATGTTTTAAAACATTTCAAATATAAAATAAAAATCAGTTTTTATTCAAAATTCAGTTTAGCTTGTCCAAAAATAGGGGAAATATTAACAGAAAATCAATTTTGTGTTTTTACACAAGAAATTGACTTTAATAAAATACATTCCAACAGGAGATTTAGGAAAATCTGACTGAATCTATTTTTTAAACCCAGCCCGAACACTGAAACTCAGCTCTGTTGTTTCCTGTTGTTTCCTTGTTCTTCATCACTGAAGTGTGCAGAACTCCCAGGGATCCTGAAGCCTAGCAGGACGTTCCAAGTGAGATCTTATTGTTCCAGAACGTTCTAGACCCAAACAGTTCTTAAACATCGACTGACAGCATTAATATATAATATAAGTCCAGTTCTTCTCATCCTTAAGCAGCTGATGACTTGATGAGGTCCAGTTGACCTGCAAAGAATTGTGAAATTTAAATATTTTTAGACTGACTTTTAAAAAAAAATGTTATTGTCAAATGTTGTGGACTCGACAGGGTGTGCAGCGTTTTCCACGGGAGTGTTTCACGAGTATTATATGACCTCAGAGTCGCCGCTGGCTTGATACACGCTAGAATAAATGCAGCATTCCTGATTTTGCCAGATCAGCAGTTACCTCATGTTTTTGGCGTGTTTTCCTACAAATAATTGTTGGACTGCGCCTGACCCAAAAGTTATGTTTGGAAGAGGACCCCAGAGTAAGAATATATCCTTTGTCTTGCTTTAGTAAAAGGTTTTTAGTGTGTGGCTGCATGGACTCGAAACGTTTGTGCAGCTCAGTGACCCTCCAGCTATTTGTATGCACGGCTGTCGATAGAAGGGCAAAAAACCCTTTGTTTGCATGTTATTTTAAAGGTTTTATTTATTTATTTTTTTTGCAATTACCTCAACATGAATCACGAGTGGAGATGGGCGCCGATCTAACGCTCTGCATGCTAAACGCCGCCTTGATGATGTTGTTTACCGTCGTGTGGCGCGGCAGCCTTGAGCCTGCAGCGATGCCGTCTTGAAATATAAAGCAGCGGTGGGTCATTGGATAGTGATAGAGGTCTAACATAATGGTCTGAAGTGTTTGGTGATTTATTAAGAACAGTGGGACATGTTCAGCCCTCTCCTGTATTTCCAAACTTGCTTTTCCAATCTCCATCTCATTATCACTGCGCCTGACGCTCAATCAACAACTCACTGCGTCTCCGCTGCTATAAATCTGCTCGGGAGTCTGACTTGGCAGAGTGTTTGGCTCAGTCCAGCACTTAATAAATCTCTAATTTATTTCACATGGCCGCGTCGACTTTGTCTGAAAGGCCGACTGGGAAGTTGAGCGGCGCTTCCTGTTTGTTCTGGTGGGTTTCATACCTTTAAAAGACAGAGAGAAATGATGCGCACTGCGTCCCACATACCGCAACAGCAACTGTGTGGATCACTGCTGAGAAGTGCTGAAACACTGAAACATCCGCCAGGAAACATCACGACCTGAAAGATGGTGTCGTTGACCCGCAGCGCGTATCAGAGTCTTCTGTGATGAAGTCACGTCTCGTTCCCTGATCTATATCTGTCTGATTGGGACGGTGTCGTTCGTCTTTCCAGCCTCTCCTTCATCCGTAAAAAAGCAGTTTCGCTGTTCCGTGAAGAGGTGGGGATGAACTCCCGCTGTACTTTTAGGAGTCCCTCTGAAGCCGAGGAAGGAGCTGGTGTTCCTGGAGCAGCCGTCGGGTCAGCTGGAGATCCACTGGTCGTCTAAGTTCAACATCTCGGTGGAGCCCGTCCTCTACGTGGTGCAGCGGCGCTGGAACTACGGCATCCACCCCAGCGAGGATGACGCCACGGAGTGGCAGACGGTCGCGCAGGTACAATCACACAATAACACGAAAAGGTCAAATCTCCTTAACCCTCCAGTGTTGACGTGCTTGAATTTATGGCGCCAAATCGGAGCCAAAAGTTTTGAAAACCGAAAAACTGGTGTTGAAAATAAAAAAAAGGAAACTGAATTTTTTAAAAAATTCTGAAATTTGAATATAACTTTATTTTTCATTTTAAGTTTCTTATTTTCTGTTTTTTTTTATTTAATTTATTTTTTTAATTGTAATTTTCCAAGTTTCCACTCCCAGTGAACGAACAGACCCAGAAGCTCCCATCCTTCTCGTTGTGATTGGTTCTACCTCTAAGCTCCGCCCCCACATGGCAGAAAGGGGCATATTAGAAACTGGAGATTTCTGATTTGTACGGAAGCTGAAAGCAGCCTTCCCTCCTTTTTTTTTTTTTTTTGATGTTTTTCTCATTTCGTCAAGATTTTTTCATCTCGTTATCACAAGAAAACTAAATTTGTTTTCTCGTGATAACGAGATGATGAAGAATATTTTGTAGCGTCCCCCCCCCCCTCCCTTTCCTGCACCAAGACACAGAAACTTTACCTGTTTAAGTCTCTTTATTATGTGGTTAATAACAAAAGAACAACAGAGGAAAACATCCACAAAAGTTGTTTTTTAATCTATTTTCTATTCATTAGTGGATCTAGATCTTCAAATTTCTTAATTCCATTTTATGCACCAGCCCCCTCCCTTAATTTCTCGAAACCCCCAATGACAGAATCCTAGGTCTAAAAGGGTCTGGTGCGTTCACTGAGCTCCGGACATTAGCGGACCCAAACAGCCTGACTCAGTCCTATAATATACTTTATCGTTATTTTTCTACAATGCGCAGCAAAACAAAGCAGTCCATTTAGAATTTATTGATTTAATTGTGACATTTGTTTTGCTGCGGATTGTATAAAAGCTGAACATAGCGCACTGAGTTTGGCTGAGTGGCTGTTTGATTCCTCTAATGTCCGGAGTTCATTGAACGCACCGTGCAGAGTCGCTGGTCGGTCCTGGCTTCTGTCAATCAACCTGTTTGTTCAGAGGTTTTAGGGAAATAAAGGGAAGGGGGGCCGGTGCATGAGATGGAATTAAGATGTTTGAGGGCCACTAATAAATATTAACTAGACTATAAGCAACTTTCTGCTGTTTTTGTTGTTAATCACAAAATTAAGAGATGTAACCCTTGTGCTATCATTTTTTTATTTAAGGATTTCTTTTATCTTAACCGGTGTCAGTGGCCATCTTTGTTACGAGAGAGATCCCACCTCAATATGAGGGTGGGGTCTTCTGTACCCTATAAGATAAGTAAAGTCTCTGCGTCTCAGTGTGAGAAAAGCAGAGAGGGACACTACAGTATACTCGTCATTTTTCTCGTGATAACAAGTAAATGAAATTAGTTTTCTTGTTATAACGAGGTAGATCTCATTATTATGAGAAAGCAAGAAAAAAAAAAAGTACGGTGGCCCGTTTTTGGTTTGAAACGTTAACAAAATTTAGAGTGAATATTTGAGTTTTGAAACTTAAAAACTGAAAAATCCATATTTTTTTTCATCTTCTGTTTTTGGTTTTATTTATTTCGACTTGAAGTTTTTTTTGCTTTCAGTTTCAAGTTGTTGCATTTCTATTTTCGAAATTGTTGGCCCCAATTTGACACCATATGAATTACCGTAACTATTGGACTATTTAGGCAACTAACGTAAATTCTAAGGATTCTGAAGAGGAGAAAAAGCAACTTTGCATTGATATGCATCAGAACAGTTATGAAGTGTTTATGCAGTTTAGTAAAACTTACTGATTCAGCGTGAAGAAAAGCAGCTTTATTAGAGCAGAACTACCATCACGTGTTGTATTGGTGCAAAGCTACGAAAGCATTTGGCACTCTTAATTCAAAATAAGTAAGTACTGGAAATGCTTTTTCATTTTCCCAATGTAACTGCATTACTTATCTCTTAAATCAAATAATAAAGCAAGGAAGAAACAGTTTAGAGAATTGCTTTTTCATTTTATTTTTGAGTCAACTGACGCAGCTATATTGTGAAAATCAGAAAGCATTTATGTTTATGGATTTTAATTTTCAAAATTTGCAGAGAACTTTTTGAAAATGGCATTTTCTTTATCATTTTAAATTTGTTACAGAACGAGCGGTTTTGCAGAAGAAGAATTGCTTTTTCATTTTATTTAGCGTAGTAGGATTGACTTTTATTTTGAATAATGAGTCCCAAACTCTTCCATACAAAACTGCTTTTCTTTGCTTCAGAATCTGCTGGAATTCCATTAATTGCGTCAACGGTTGAAGAGTTACAGTAGTGCAAAGAGTGGAGTGAAAGGGTTAAAGGATTCTCACCACATCGTGATTCCATGTGTCAAATTCACTTTGTGTGACAAATTGTAGCCTTAAAAGTCGCCGCATAAGGCAGCTGGGAGATGTGAAACTGTTGCACGTGGTTGCATTCCGCGCGGCCGCAGCGTCTTTGAAATCTCAGCAGAGAAAAAACACACAGATGACTGATGTGGTCGCATCACACGGGGCTCTGACCCCGCACGAACCCTGACCCCTGTGGTTTGCTCCACCGCCAACCCCCCCCCAACCCCATCTGTCCCCTCAGACCGCAGAGGAGCGCATCCAACTGGCCGACATCAGAGCCAGCAGATGGTACCAGTTCAGAGTGGCGGCGGTCAACGTGCACGGGACCCGGGGCTTCACGGCGCCCAGCAAGCACTTCCGCTCCTCCAGAGGTCTGTCCCGCATGTTCACTTTGGTTCTGTCCTCCGAGCGTTTTCGTCTGTAGGTTCTATTTCTGATTCAGAAGCATATTGATTATTTATGACCGAAACGGGACTGTTGAGGCCAAACGGGCGTTAAGCAAACTTGACTTACGGCGTCCGCGCGGCTTTGCCGTGTTTAGGCACGGCAGTAATTTTTTGTCATAAAACCAGTAAATTCTTTCACTCACATCATTAACCTGAACTGTAAATAAGTGTCTCACTCCACAGTTTCCACCCTTTTACGCAGTCAGCCAAGTAACTTTCATGCTGATTCAAAGCAGACAGGGAATAACGAGGGGGGGGCAGCATGTGCAGGACGTCTCTGATCTGCTCGGTGTGGCTTTTCAGAGAAACGTTGTCTTCTCTTTAAGGTTTTTAAAATTTAAAATGCAGGTTTTAAACGAAATTCAAGTGTTGTCATAGTTCCAAGCAAAATGACACGACCTTTCAAACCGTCGTTCTGCTCCGAAACCACAGAAAAAAACTTTTCTTACTGGTAATATGCAGTTATTTTGTTATATAATACAGTGATAACAAACCTTTTACGCGTTTGATGCCACAATAATGTCATGGACCGACCTGTATGACGCTGAAGTAGGAAACTAATTTTATTTATTTATTTTTTTGAGGATAAAGTTCATCAGCGTGACAAAACCGTGAGTTTTTTGATCCATTAAGACCCTAAAATGTGGCAAACTGAACAGAAAAGATTGACAAAGTTAACAGCCAATCAGGATGCAGAACACACAAAAAGCAAGATGGATAAAACTGCAATACAGCAATTGACCACGTTAAAAGTAAAGACACATTATCTGAAAAACCTGCATATATAAGAAAAAGATATTTTTGAAAAATAATAGTCAAAACCCCAACCGGCACCGTAAATATCCTAATGTCACAGTTTGGGAGGAAAAGAATGAATGAATGAATGAATGAATGAATGAATGAATGAAATGGTTTATTTCAAGCAATCAGGTAATAATACATGAAATAAGATCACATAATCAATCACAAATAGATCGCTTAAATGGGAGTGGAAGGAAGCGAACTTATATAATCCCACCCCGACTCGACCAGACCATTTTCTCTACATGAATTATCGATATCCGGTTCAGAACTTAATATCAAATATTTATACTCTACAATCATAGCTTCAGGTTATAAAGGATCGTTAATATCAGTGATGTAATCAAATTTCAAAACATCCACGGACAAACATTTATATTAACCAGTAACAATGCATCTGCTTCTGGAAATCAGACTTTCCTAATATCATATTAAAGTTTTTAAATTTATTTTATTAAAAAAAGTTTATTACTTTATGTTTTTTAGAAAGCCATAGTAAGTTGTTAAATAAAACATGTTTTAAAGTAGAAGTTGCAGATTTATATGCATTTGTTCTAAAAAAGACACTGAGATGAAAACATTTTTAGAGATTTTTGACTTTTTTTGACTATTTTATATGGACAAATAAGTCAAAATTGGATTTTAATAGAAAATTAGTGAACATTTAAACATTCCTTTTAGGTTTTACTCAGAAAAGTGATCTATGTGATCATTTTGACTCTCCGAGTCACCATGTTTGTTTCAACCGATGCTCCTCACAGTTGACACGCCTCTCCGTGTATTTCCTGACATGTTTGTCGTGCACCGCACACGAACGCTTCCTGACAAAATTCCTGTCGCTGCTCCAAACCTACTGCAGCGGCTTTCTGCCCCGTCCTGTCAGCCCTCCGTCACTTTTTCCCGCTCCCCAGAGCTTTGCGGACGGCTGTCAGGCAGAGCCAGACACCAGGTGGGAGGAAAACTCTGCTGCAGGGATGGAAACCAATCTCCAATCAGGCCAATCAGGACCAGAACGCTGATAGATTGATGAGAGCTGTCAGGGGTTTGATGAACCCCAGGCAGTTCTGCCGTGCCATTGCTATTTATGTAGTTCCAACTATCATCTGAATGCAATTTTGCACTACCGTACTTTGTTAGAGCAATTTGTAGGAATTTAACGCCTGTTCAGCTGACATCAGCCGGTACGGAGGCCCGGCGTGGCCGTCACTTTTCTTTAGTCTGGATTAAAGACGTTTCAGGTAGTAAATCATTTTCTCGTTTAAGGATTGTGGTCGGTTACCCCCCCCCTGTACCGGATGGGTGTCAGCAGCAAATATGGACAGGTTCAGAACCGGCTTTGTTCTGGACACCAGGCACCGGTTAGAGAGCGTGCAGCCAAAGCGAGCAGCATGTGTTTGTTAACCCCTGACACGTGCTCGCGCCGCTGCTGAACGCTGTCGCAGACGTGACATGACGCCTGTCATAACATCGCCTGGCGGTTGTCAGTGGAGGGCTAATGACTTTACACTGCCCCCCCCCCCCCCCCCCCCCCCCCCCCACCCCCCAGCTAAGTGCTGAAAGGTGTCCTGAGCTGCGGGTCGTTCTAACCTCCGTAAACGTTTGCACATCGTCTCTTTTCTTTCTATTTTATTTCTAGACCCAGCTGCTCCTCCCAGCGCCACCAACCTGCACGTCACCAACATGAGCCTGGCGGACGACGGCCTGGTGACGGCCCGTCTGAACTGGACGCTGCCGCACGAGCCTGACATTCCCATCCACCACTACAAAGTCTTCTGGAGCTGGACCGTGCCCACCAAGTCCATGGTGCCGTCCAAGAAGAAGCAGAGGAAGACCATCAACGGGGTAATCCTCTCCTCCCTCCTAAAAGGCTCTACTGCACTTTGCGCCCGGTCTTGGTCCTGCAGGGAGATCTTCCTGCTTTTCTTCAGCTGTTTTTTTGCTCCATGCAGTCAGTTAGAAATGGACACAAACAAGGAATCATTAAATCTTCAAAAAGCCTCTTGAGACAGATTTCAAAATGGAGCAATTTCCCATTAACTCCCATGTTAAAAAGTCTGAATTTAAGCAAAAAAATAGTCTAACTAGAAAAGTTGCATCACCTGTGATATTGTGAATGCAGAAGAGGGCAAGGCAAGTTCATTCGTATAGCACATTACATGTATAGAAATTTGATTTGAATTCATTAACTTTTTTTTTCTGAATCATGTATTTTTTTGGCACAGACAAGAGCAAAAATGTCAAAAGAACCTAGCATTTTTTATTATTTTTTTTATTATTTATTTATTTTTTTTACTTATTCTCAAAATAAAGATGCTCTGTGCCAAACAGGGTCTTATTTCAGCTCTAGGCTGTAACCAATGTGGTGCAGCCCAACATAACTCACCTATGTGAGCGATCAATGTATAAATGTAAATAATCTAGATTTAATAAATGCTAATTAAGTAATCTTTACTTAAAAAAATATTATTTTATTTTTATTTTCTTTCCCCTCTTTGTCCTCTGCAGTCTTACACTGCTGAGTTTTGTTATTTTAGTTTGGGGTTGGATCTTGGTAGTCTTAGTTTGCAGGCTTTGTTTATTTGTTTTGTGTCGGTAGCTTTGGTCAGGGGGGAGCTGCTGACTCCGACGGTCGGCGTGGCTGGGTCAACACTCTCTCTGACTTATTTTATGTCTGGTCAAGGAGTCATCGTGGAGAGATAAAAGATCCACATGTGGCTCTGGAGCCGCAGGTCGCAGACTCCTGTCTTACGGGTAAATTGTATCATTTCTGCTTCTGACCAGTCATGTCAGCCGCCATCTTGTCTGGAGCCATCTCACATTGATTGTTCGAAATGTTTGACTATTTCGCTTGCTTTGTAGTGGTGGGGATGTGGCCTTCCAACAAGCTCACTCCCGATTGGCAAGAGAGGTTGCTATGGAAACGAGAACTCAGACATGTTGCAAAAATGGCGGCTGAATTTACTTGATTTCAAAGTCACTTGAAGGAAGCCATTTTCTCTGGATGTCATCACTCTCCAGCTCCCATTTACAGTCAATACGATGAAAAGTTGAAAAACGATGATGGAGGTAAATCTGGAGGACCGAGACCGGGCAGCATGTGTGTTTTCATCACGCCTTTGCATCTTCTTGAATACTTTTACAGCACGCAATGGGAAAAAAAACGACAATCAAGGAAAAGGATCTCCATTCATTTGTGCGGTTGCTATCAGTCACACACATTGATGCAATGTATTCTTTGTTGTTTTAAGTTCTTATGGTGATGAAAGAGCCTTTAAACACAGTGGATGTTTGAAGGGAAAAACATTAAGTATGATGAATAGCCCTGACTGAAGTGATAAATCATGACGGCAACATCTGTGTTTCTAAATATCTCAATCTGGATTCCTTCTGAGGAGGTGTTTTGAAGCTTTTATTCCTGATTGACTGAGTACCTTTCAAAAGTCCTGCATGGGATCATTGTTTCACTCCTCAGTTGCACTTCTTTTTTTGAGTTTCGTTCACTGTAGCTACAGCTCCGAACCGTTCTCTTCTACTTTAATGAATGCTGCGTTCAACCTGAGGGGATGAGAACACATCCAGGGCGAAGGCATAAATATTTTTTAAGAGATTTTGCTGATTTCTGTCATTAAGACCCTGGAACTGTTTTGCCTCCTGGAATACTAGCAACTATTTGTTCCAGCAATAAACAAACCATTTCATGGGATGTCGGAGACGAAGGCCTGTGTTTTGATTACAGCAAAGAGCTCGCAAAGATCGCAAGTCCTTACTTGGACAAAATAAACTACAGTGCTGTAAACGTGGAAGGGTTCGGTTTAAGAATGACACAATCGGACAGATTTTGGAGACATTTGGGAGGAAAAAAAAAAAAAAAAAACCCCACATGCCTGGAATCTGCAGATGTGCATATTAAAAAAGCATCAGTTCACATTTTGAAAATGTCGTCCTGACTGGTTTAGAAAAGAGGAGCAAATGAGAAACTTCTGCTTCACTGAGGCGAAACTAAAACGTTTGGGATTCTGACACAAGCTGAGCAGTTTTTAACTGAGTGGACAAATCGTTTGATCGCTCCAGGATTTGGTGATCCGAAGCTCTCTGACGACCACAAAATGAACGTTTTCATGCATGTATCCCTCTTACCAACCTGGAACTGGTTTTGACTATTGAGTGTATTTCATTTTAACGCTAATCCTAAACTCCATCTACTGCAAAATCGTTCCCTGTGATCTTTTAATTATGATTATAACAAAAAAAAAACGTCATTTTCTTGGACATAGTTTCTGCAGAGCGGCAGGAGTTAATCAGATATTTGCCTTTGTTAGTGTAGAGTAAGCCTGTCCTCATTTCCCATCATCTCTTTGTTTACATGCTCTCCTGCTAGCTCACAGCCTCTCATAATCCCAACCTGACATTACAGCTGTGACAAAAATGGAGAGCAATGCTGGAGCTATCCAGCCATCCAGTTTTGAGGAAAACAAAGACAAACATGGATCTGTTTGTCTGCTAGAGGATGCATCGGAATGGAGTGGAGTTTGTAGTCCACCAACTGCTTTTTTTTTGTCTGATTGACATGTTTTAAGAAAATTAAGCTTAGATTTGCATTTCTGATTGTTCATTTTCCTCGTCTGAGCTGGTATCTTGTTTAAAAACGGGATTGCTCTGATATTTCTCAGCATTTTTCTTGCTTCACCAGTCATGTTAGGTTGGAGGTTTGATGGGCTGTAAGCTAGAGGGAGAACATGGAAATAGGGAGCTCTCAACAACGAGGACGGAAGTGGGGGTGAAGTTGCTCTCCGTCCAAGGTCCCGCCCACAAAGTTAAATTGGCTGACCTTATTAATGTTTTGTTTTACCTGTAATTGTCAGGTAAGCAAACTGACATTTGATTAGATCTCCAGATTATCGTCTGGCTCTTCTACTCCTCCACCGTGGCTCTCTGGTCAAAGAAAAATAAAAAAATTTTTGGTTTAAAAAAGTAACTATAAAGTAAAGTTTAAAAAAAGACGTAAAATAACTAATTGCTCACAAACATTTGGACACATTTCAGCGTTTTAATGGTTCAAAAAATGCTGTGTTTTAATTTTAGAAAGTTAGATTTAGAAATTTCTGAGTGAGAAGCACCACAAACATTTAACAATAGATATTTTTCCCATCACTGACATTACACTACCTATAACTAGATTTGCTCCATTCTAGATGATCCTATGTGACATAGGAAGTCTTTTATTTTGAAAGGAAGTCTCATGAGCCTCTGCTAAAAGTTATAAACTGTTTCATATTTGGGAAAAAAAACTATTTTCTCTTAAAATTTGTTTTATTAAAATATAAAATACATAATAGTTTGTTTTTATTTCTCATAAAAATAACAATAATATAAAGACAAATTCTTATTTTCTAAAGGATGTGTGGCTCCTGCTGAGTTGTGGTAGGGGAGAAATAAACCCAAACGGCTCTTTAAAGTGTTAAAGGTGGTTTAGATAACTAGATAGAAAGCTATTTTTGCAATCATGTGGTTTGGGAAGATTTGTTTTATTTTCCTGAGGTTCATGTGTGTTTTCTGAGTCAAAAGTCATTTTTTTAATCATTCAAATGTCCCCTAAATGCAACATTTCTCTAAGTTTGCCTTTTTCTCTGAAGGACATCAAACCATGGGAGCAATCGGCGCCAACTTGAGAACTAAAGCCACAGGTTTCAAATTAAAACTCAAAAATTTTCAATTTATATCGATTAATAGGACATAATTAATTTGTTAATATATATTAACACCCTTAGACAACCTGGAAAGATGTCAAATAGACAGCAGTGAGCAATTTTTATTTTTTGGGCTGGCTGGTGTGACTTTAGCCTGGAATTTTTTTTTGGATTTTCATTTGAAAACATGCCGATTGGTTTGTTGACAAATTTTATTATTTTTGTTTTTATAAAATCACACCTTAAACTTTCATTCTATGTTGCAAAAATAGTTCATTCAACATTTTTGGGGTTTCCACGTCAAAAGGAATCCCATTTTTCCAGATGGAATTATCTGTTTTTGCGTAATTTTATGTCTACAGTGTGAATGAAGCATAGAAAAATGACAAAATAAAGGTAGTGCCACATAGGAGAGGTTATGCTGATTAAAATGCAAGCAAATATTATTTCAAATTGAAAATACAGGAAATTCAAAAGTAGACAGAAACTGAGTTTTAGACCCTTGGTTCCAAAGGGTTAAAAATAAACATTCTAAATGTACAATTTCTGTGTGTGATTTCATATTGTGATTATTTGCAGATAATAAGTGGCTGGAAAATACTGTAACTAAAAAAAAAAAAGTCGATTAATTTTTTCCAGATTTGCAATCAATCAATTCTCAAGCCTACATTTCTTTTCAATCAAAATTAAAGTACGTTTTTGTCCAGATTCCACATTATTTTCTTCTAAATGAGGATGATGCCACACATCTCATCTTAGTCAGGCCCTTTGTTGCCCACAAGTCAAAAAGTTTACCCACCCCTGACTTAAACGTAAATTTCGAATAATCTGCTCCTGTTTTGCAGAAACCGCGTCCTAGAAAACAATTCAGGTTTTTGGGATTTTGGCTAAAAACGACATAATTGTAATTAGGGTAAACATTTTTAAAATGGATCAAAAGATGATCGGAGTGGGACTTCAATGCTCTGTCACTTGATCATCATCCAGAATGATAAGTTCTTTCTTTGGTTCCATCTGGGAACACACTATCTCTGAGGAGAGATTCAGGCCGAGAGACGGATTGTCTAGACGGCGCGCGCTCACCTTTATAGAGCTTTTTTCTGAATTAGTTTCTGAAATGCGGAGCAGATGTGGCACAAAAGAGATAAAGGTGGCAGACACCGGACCCTGTTGACACATGTAGCGCTGGTTTCCACTTTGGCACCCGGGGGCTTTGAAAGCAGCCCGCTGACGGAGGAATGTCAAAACACTGGCAGCCAAGAAGAGGAGCTCATCAGGTTCACGCTGGCGGTGGAATGCTGGAAGTGCGGCGAGGAAGCCCTGGGAGGTTTTGATAACACGGCGCTCTCAAGGCTATCTCCGCGCCGCGATCCCCTCCGCGGCGCTGCATGTGTTCTCAATAATCCGGGCTTTCCCACAGGCCGAGCTGTCTGGTCAGTGGCGGGTGCAGGCGCGGGGCCTTTTGAAGGGAGTCTCGAGTGACGGTAACAAACAGATGCCAACGTCCCGAGTGTTTTGTGTTGTGACAGGCCCAGAGCTGGCTGGATCTGGAGGGCCTGCAGCAGAACAGCAGCTACAGCGTGGAGCTGCAGGCCATCACGTACTGGGGGCAGGTGCGCCTGAAGAGCCCCAAAGCCTCGCTCCACTTCACCACTAACCAGAATAATGAGTCGGGTAAGTAATGAGCGCCTGCTACTGATCTGATTGCTGCTCTATGCCAGCTATGTGTGATATTTTGATGGGACACTGAGAATAAACTGATGTAGTTCAAAGTGTTTAGAGGTTCACTAAAGGAAACTTCTCAGACAGCATTCTGGGAAATGTTTTATTCCTTATGATTTTCTAAAGAAACGTGCAGGGCAATATTAAGGTAAAAAAAATATCATATCAGATGATATGTTTGGACTCTGATAAATGGCTTTTATTTATTCCTTAAAGTCCAGAGTGAATCCAGCCAATTACACGACCCTTATCCGCTCCTAATGGACGCCTCGGATTCATGAAGCGCACAAACGCTACATCCTTATGATGCAAGGAAAAGATAAGGAATTGTTCTAAAAAAAAAAAAAACCCATAAAAACAGCAGCTGTCTGAGAGAATTTCACTTCCAACAAAGGAGATATGCTAAAAATGTTGATATGATTCACAGAGATGAGTTATTAGAAAGTAGAACTTTGAATTTCAAAGAACTTTTAGAACAAAAAAAAAGTTGTACATGGAGAATAAAAAGTTAAACTCTGAGAAAAGAAGAAACAGAAAGGATGAAGAATCAGATCTATGAGTCACTTAAAGACCCATTAAGATGCAAACGGTGTTAACATGTTCTTGAGGCATTTTTCTGATGAGGGAGGACATCTGAAAGACTTAAAATTCCATTTCTGAGTATTTCTTTTTTAATAGTAAGTAAGTAAATCTTTGTAAATCAGAGCAGATAAAAATGCTGTTATAAAAAGAGTTTATTTGTTAAAACACACATCTCCCTCCTTAGCTCCATTCTGACGCATCCACTTGTTGACGACTAGATCCATGTACGTCTTTGTTTTCCTCGTTGTCTGACTCAAAACTGTTCGGTTGGATTTCTCAAATGTCGCAATTTTTATTGCACCAGTAATGTTAGGCTATGAATCCTAGGCTCTTGAACCCTTAGCGCTTAGCCTGTGGTGTTCACACTGCACAAGCAGGGAGGGGCTATATGTTCTTTCTCTGTACTGGCACAGATCCAACACATTCTCACTCCCTACTCGTCATACATGGACGTATGGTTCCGGCCCCTCTGCATCACGTTTTGATGCTTTGTTTTAAAAAAGGGTCATTGAATCATGGGTACGCGGACCAGACCGGTACCGCAACCCAGGAACTTAACCTGGTACTGCACCGGTACCCTAACCTGGACACTGACCGCACCGATACCCTAAAACGGTACCGGTTCTGTGTCTGGTACCGGACTGGACGCAGACCAGACCGGTACCAGTTCCATGTAGGTCTCGGTAGCAGGACGTTGACCGTCCAAACCAGTATACTAACCTGGGACGTTGAACGCACCTTAACCCATTACCAGTTCCATATCTGTAAGGGTACCAGACTGTTAGCAAGCTGGACCAGTACCAGTTCTATGTCTGGTACCCTGTTAGGGTTAGAGCACCGAACTGGACATGGACCAGACTGGTACCGGTACCTTAAACTCTGTTCTGGGACATTGACCGTACTAGTACCTGTTTTATCAGATGCAGTTCGGATCAGTACCACTTCTGTGTCTGGTCCCAGGTTAGTGTACCGGATTGTATTCGGAATGGTACCGGTACCCCAACCCAGAACCGGGACGTTGACCGCATTTACCTGTATCCTATTGTGTCCCGAGCGTTGGGGACCCCGATCAGTGTCTGTGACCCAGTGGCCCTCAATCCGACACCGGTTCCCATCTGGTATGTTGGGGACCCCCGATGTAATGGAAACAGCCAGAACATCAAAAACTAACCCGGAGGAGGCCGGAACCTTACGTCCATATGTGACGAGTTGGGAGTGAGAACACGTTGGAATATCCGCTACCTACAGTTGGAAGAAGTTTTTGTAAAACGTTGAGACCGTGCAAACCTTTCTCCAGGTTTTTTCTTTCACAGCTCGATTCCGATAAATGAAAGACTCGGTTTCATAGAATTCCGGCCGGGTACAAACCACAATTATTACTTTCTCCTTCATGATCAATTTTCAAACGGCACGTGAATTAAAAGGGACACCATTACCAAAATCGGAGTCCCTGATTGGTCAAAGTTCAACTTGGTTTAACTTTTAACATCGGTTTTGTTTGTAGAGCCTGAAAATTTGTGTGAGCCTACACTTGAGATCTGAACACGGAAGCCTGAAACACGCATTTAAGCTCTCTTGCATAGACTTAGAAGGCGTGTGTAAACATAGCTTCAGGTTGTGGGTGTGAGTGGACATGTAAACAGAGAACTCTCACCAACAGGGAGAGGAAGAGGGGCGAGGTTACTCCACAGCAACAGTCCCGTCCACAGCTTAGAAACAACCCAGGTTTTTTTTTGTTTTTTTGCTAAAAACTTCATGGAAACGATGTTAGATTAAAATATAATCAGACTTCACTTCTCTGTTAATAACACAACCACAAAAACATATTTTGAAGTTTTCCTAATATTGTGCAGTCGATGTGACTCATCCAGAACCACAAGGAAGATTTTCTTTTCTTCCCTTTTTGTTTGTTTGATTTTCATGAAAGTAGAATTTCCCCAAAATTACAGCAAACTTGCATTAGTAACATCAGGACCATGAAGTTTCAGCACCTGCGTTCATCTGGATCTCCTGCACACGTGTCTGTACCTGCCATCCATTCAAAGCATTTCCATCTCTCTTTTCTCTTCTCATCCCAGTAAAATCACTGCTCAAGTCAAAGAAGGACGCCGCATCCCCCGTCGGTTCGACCCTGGCCAAACGCCCCTCCGGCGCCCTGGAAGTGGGCACGCCCTTCTACCAGGACGGCCAGCTGCAGGTCCGCGTCTACTGGAAGAAGCGAGGAGGTACGCATCCTGAGTTGAAGCTTAGCACCTCGTCGCGCTCATCGATCAGCGTGACTCATGTTCCTCGCGTTCCTCCCCTCCCCTGAACAATGGCAGATTCCTCTCATGCGTGCGGCGTCACATGGTTGCAATAAAGCTGCGCTGGCCGGGTAATGTGTGGTTGGGATCTGCACATGGGCGAGTGGAGGGAAGCCACCGTTTAGTAAAGAACAATAAACGAAAGCTCAGCTGCGTTTGATAAGTCCCTACGTTAGCGTCCAAGTGTTGGGGAGCAGCCCCACGAGGGGTTAAAGAATGCCAGCCTCCAGTACCCCCAAAACCTTGAAAGCCGTGCTCTCGGGGGGATCCTGTCAAGTCCCATTGGCTGGTCTATGTCATATTACTCATATATGTCATCACTCAGGCCAAACTCCACATCTTTGAGTCAAGAATGCAAACTGTGGCTGCAGGAGAGAGGCCTGCCGAGACACCGAGTGCTGAATCACAGAGGCGGCGGGGGGGTAGAGTTGAGCTGTTAGCAAGGTTGGCTTGGAATCAGCGAGCTGAGTGATGCTGACGGGGATGAAGCGCAGCTGGGGATTCACAGCCTTGCAGAGCAGAGTTAAACCAGGCTGCGCTTCTCTTCTCTTCTCTCCTCTCCTCTCTCGGCCTGTCTGCTACTTTTTAGTGCTTTGCACTAATGTAAACATGCATGGAGAAGGTCGTCTGGTTTGTGTGACGGAGGAAAAAAGGGGACAGGTTAAGAGAATCGCGATTAAAACTCTCCCTTTGTCTGCGTGATCCAACGCAGGCCGGCCTCTGCGGTGTCTCCAGCAGACAAAAGAGCTCTGTACTGTACAGCAGCACAGATACTATATCTCTGTCTGTCTGGCTCTCAGACAATAGAAAACA
Source organism: Oryzias javanicus (assembly GCA_003999625.1). Lineage (NCBI taxonomy): Eukaryota > Metazoa > Chordata > Actinopteri > Beloniformes > Adrianichthyidae > Oryzias > Oryzias javanicus. The sequence goes on along the minus strand of CM012457.1, from coordinate 9,512,044 downwards.
GTTTGTCCGTGGCAGCTCTTTTAACGATTTATCGCATGCCTCCAACTTCCTACCTGTGTTTTTTTTTTTTATGCCCCACTTCATGTTTTACAAACTACTTTGCCTCTTTCCGACCGAACCCAGCCTATCTTGTTTATTTATTTTTTTTCCCCTGAATTTCCCAGTTCCCTGTAATTCTTCCTCTCTTCTGCATCCAAAAAAGCTCAAGGGCTTCAAGTGCCAGATCTGTCTAAGCCTTCAAAGGACCCCTTTTATCTCCCCACTACAACCGCGGCTCCCGCTGAGGGGCGAGCCGAGCACCCGCTCAATTATGAATCAGAAAGGGAGTTTCAAATGCACGCAACACAGACGAATCAATAATAAATCCTGTAACACAAGCTATATAAACACAGCTGATGGCTTTATGAGGAGCTACTGTACAGTAATGAAGGGAGCGCGGGACGCCGCGGCGTGTTCCGCAGCAGAGGCAGTTTAGTTCGGGCCGCAAACCGACAGGTTGAGGAATCTGTTGATAAGCCAATCTTTCATTTTGTTCTCAGACGTGTTATCGTCAGCCCTAAAAATGGAACTTGTAATTGAAAATCTGTAATATGAATCGCAATTTACGAGATATCCATCAGTTAAGCCTGTCGGATTAAAACCAGACGGCTGTTTTTGTGGGTGAAACGGTTTCCTCATACGATGTGATGACGTTATCAAGGAGAAAATGTTCTGGCCTGTACGCGTTTGTCAGCTTCAGTGGGATCTCTTGCCGCTCTCAGACGCTCAGCAGAGCAGCGCCGAAACCCGATCCCGTCTTCAAAGGAAGACAGGTGACGGGGAAGGAAGATGGCGCGGGATTTCCCCGAACCGCATGACCCGCCCCAGCGCTGGTCCCTGGTGAATCTACGGCTTCCACAGTGGCAGATTCAGGCTGTCGTGATGCATTTTCCCACTACCAGTTTTATTTCCACTGCGAGCAGATTCGTCTGCTTTCCTGTCAGTACGCTCGCTTCTATCTGAAGATTTTTGTCGGTAGAAATAATTTCTGCAATCGGCTGTTTATTAGTTGGTGAAAGTACTGCTTCCACTTGTATTATTTTTGGTAGATCTTCACAAGGGATTCTAAGTCATCTGTATTTCTGTTGGAACTCATCCCAGGGAGTGTCCTCTTGTAAATTCTGCAATCCTGAACTAGACATATTAATCTGTCAAATACCACTGTTAGTTGTGGTGTTCCCCAAGGTTCTACTCTTGGACCCACTCGGTTTCCTCATTAACCTTTTTCCCTGGAGCTAAATCATCAGGACAAATGAAATGCATTTTTATTTATATTAAGTCTGTCCTGATCCTAGCACATGATTGAAAATTCCAATCACTTATTTTTAGATTTGGTCAAAATTGGTTGTTGCATCCCAATCAAGACTCATTTGTTTGGCTGGGTTGATAAAATCGATCTGAATCAATCTAAGATGAATAGATCGATAATCGATCCATAAAAGTAAAGATTGATCTAACGCACAAAGCTTAAGTCCACTAGCTTGATGCTAACATATAATGACATTTCCCATAGGATGACAAATGCTAACACTCCGTGACCTAAACATACATTAGTTAACGAATGAACATCTTTATAAACTCACTTGCAGGAATTTTCATAACCCTTTTAAAGAAATAATTTAAAAGTAACCATTTTTGTTCTAAAACACAGTTTTTTGCTCATATTTTCTACTTCTTCTGCAATGAGGTGTAGTACTATAGCGCGATCGCCCCCTAGTGGCCAAACTGAAACGCCCTCTGAAAGGCAAAACAATTGTTGGAGCTTCTCCTTTTGGGAATCCATTTAACATCGTATGGGATTAACAATCTCAATATTTCACTGATACATTTAGCAGTATGTGAACTGTGTAAGATAAATATGAATATCTTCAAAACATAGATTATTGAAAACAAATGTATCAAAATGTGTAAACTCAAAATTGAATTGAATCGAATTAAATTGAGAGGATCAAAAGAATCGGGGGAAAAAAATAAACCATCTGAATGGAATTGATCCAGACTCTACTGAATCAAATCTGGAAATCATTGGTGATACCCAGCCCTGCTCATCGGTATTTTAATCTCATTAGTTTGTTCAACGCTACGTATTTTCTCACGTGTATTATGACATACATAAATGAAATCAGATGAATAAAATGTTTATTTTGCGTGTGTTAGTATTTTATTGTGAAAAAAATATCACTTCTGTTTCAAGTAGATTTTGCAGCTTAATTGATCCATATCTGTATCATTGGTCATTAAGGGGTTAATGTTGTGCCAAAGTTTTGGATCGGGGTTCGGTATCCGCAGATTCTCAAACTCACATGACTTGGAATCAAATTGGGACCTTAAAACAACTTTAGACATCCCTAATTTTCATGCTGCAAATATCAAACTGAACTTCTTAATGTTGTTGTTGACACAACTTGAGTTCAATTCGTTAATGTAATTTTGTTTTCATAATCTTCTCCTACAGCAGTTCATCTTGCATTAGCAAATGTTTAACAAATTGGCAATTTTTTACTTCAGCGTGTCCAAAATGCATCAATCGATTCCACATTTCTGATAGAGTTGTATATAATCATTGTTAGATCTACTCTAAAAGCGTTTCCAGTGTTCTTTGAATTTTAATTATGTTGTCTAAAATTAAAAAAACGTGTAGTTTTCTAGGACATAGTTTTTGCAGACCGGCAGTATTTCATTAAAAATTCACCTCTGATTTGTGGGTGGTATTGCTGGCATGGAGTAGGCCCGTCCCCAATTCCCACCATCCATCTGTTTACATTCTTTCCTGCTAGCTTACATCTGTTTGTCTACAAGTGAACGTAGCTTTCTTTGTCACAAATCCGCTCTTTTTCAGACGGCGTTTTGCTCCTGATTAACAATTTGAATAAAGAAATACTCAAAAATACAATTTTAATCATAATTTTCTCATCATATGCCCTACATCATGAGAAAAATATCACAAAAACATGTTAAAAACACCGAAACCTCCATTTTTTGATTTGCGGACACAAGCCGTTTTTCCATCAGACAAATCCTTTAATTGTTTCAAGCAAATTGTTACATTAGTTTGAGATTTGTTGCTGTTTTTTCATCACTTTTTATCAGCTGTACTTAAATGATATGAGACATTAGCATTATAAGTACTCTTAAAATCATTGCCTAATATTGGAAAACCATAATGAATGCAGAGAAACCTCCTCTAAGGGTTTGTAATGTAATTGCTTTTATGTGTACATTTTGATCTGCGCCCACACCAACTCTGACTTAAATGGAATGATGAATGCTGAGCTGGTATTGGTAATGGAGCATGTGTGCCCCGATGGAGGGGATGGAGGCCGCGCATACCGATGAGCCTCTCTGATCTGTTACAGATCCGTCGGTGAGCCGTTACCACGTCCAGTGGATGCCCGAGTACTGCAGCCACAACGAGACCCGAGGACCAGAGAAATCTGTCACGCAGGTTGGTTCCGGCCCGTCAGCTGTTGCACGCCGACACCAAAAACTAAAGAGCGCTTCCCGCTCCACCGGGAGCCGTGCAAAACACTGGATGCTGCCTTGAATGTTATGAGTCTGTAATTAGGACCAGGCATGCGGAGTGTTGGCCAATAAAAGACATTCACTTAAACAATGCTTCCCAGAACAGGGAGTTCATTCACCTCCAGTGGCCTCAGCCATGCTGCTGCCGGAGGCTTTGTTTTGGGATGCAGGAGAATCCGAGACTGGACGCCTGGAAGCCGGCGCATTCTTGAGAGGAGAGTGTTGCTAGGAAGGATCTGTTTTCTATAGATCACCGGGGAGGATGGGTGCCGCCGCGTGAGCGCGGAACCTCATGCACTTTTAATCAAAGCTGCTTCCTTTCAAAAGGAATATATGCCGTCCCCCCGTGAGGCTGCAGACAGTCTTTAAGTCTTTAAGCGGTCCTCGCGCTCGTGTCCTCAGATGAATGTTTGCTGTTGTTTAGATCCACGTATGATTAAAGCTGGAAACAGGAAGTTGAAGTAATTAACCCGTTTTACGGGTCATTTTCTGCTGCTGTTTGAAATTCTTCCCTCACTTGTGTTTTTTTAGAGGCTTTAATAACTGTTTAATGTGGGTCCTTTCCATGTGGGTGTTTATTTGAGGCATGTCCCCAATGCCTGACTGGGAATGTAATCATCCTAGGTATTCAATTATCTCCGAAGCTGCATGGAACCTGACCAGGCTGACTTGTCAAAGTCATCAAAGCTGAGAAAAGTTGTTTTTTTTTTTTGCTTAGGAAAACTACATCAACCTCCCAGGTCTGCTGTTCTCCTGCAAGTACAAAGTCACCGTTCAGTTGCTGAAGTCCAAGAGACGCTCCAAGGACGAGAGCACCACCTTCCTCACCCCATCCTGCGCCACCATCCGGAGCAAAACCCACAAGCACATCCCGTGCCCGGGAGAGGGAGGTGAGCAATCCTGCTGTCGGACGCACCAAGGGCATTTGAAAATTGATCCACATGGTGCAGACGCAGTAATTAGACACCTCATGGTGGTTCGTTATGAGCGTGGAAAGAATCTATAGGTGGTAGGAAGAGGAGCTCCACATTTTTGTTAGATTTGCCTGAAAATGTTTCCTTTAGTTTTAAGAGAAGAAAGGCTGTTTAGTTTGACTGTATATGAGAACTGGATAAAGTGGCCCTCCCCCCTAGCGTTCCAGACAGGAAGTACCACTTGGCTCTAAGAAGCTGATATTTTTATTCATCAGAACAGCCATTCTTGTTCTACTACCTTTCTTTTATTATTTTTTTTTTCTATTTCAAATTATGTAGGTTATAAACTGACCAATCAAACGCCTTTGTAAAAGCCCACTCCTGATTGGACAAAGTGGTTCCCGTAGAAGCAATGACTTAGACCAATCACTCCTTACGGCTTCCGTATTGCAAAAAAAGGACATTTTTTTCATTTAGTTGGAACCAGAAATTTGTAATTTTCTAAGCATGATGTCACACTCACTCGGTCCAGTGCTCATACAACAGGCATGTCCAAAGTCCAACTCGGGAACCCCATTAAATACAACAGGGGTTTATACTTAGTAAACCCCTGTTGGGACATTAAAATCTGTCCAACGCAAGAGGCTCTCAGCCCGTATCTGCTTGCTCAGCTGTTGGACAGGATAAGTTAAAAAAAAAAAAAAAAAAAAATCAATAATAATTGTGCCTCTTAGTGAATCAATCAGTCTTTAGAGCTTTTCAACGTTAAAACTCATCCTGCGGGCCTATCCAGTATCCTGATGATTTCCTTCTCCTTGCAGCGGCGGGGCACCCCAAAGTTCTGGCCAAACCGGAGAACCTGACGGCCTCCTTCTCCATCAAAGAAGGGAACATCACGGGCTCCTTCCTGTGGGGCATGTCCAGGGTCGCTCCTCACCAGAGGATCACCGGTTTTCAGGTCACCTGGGCGGAAATCAACACGGAAAGCCGGCAGAACAGCCTTCCCAACAGCATCATCTCCCAGTCCCAGATCCTGCCTCCAGTAAGCGTTTCAGATTCATCTTTTATCAAGACTTTTTGGTGCTCTTGTTCTCCGATGCAGCTGTAATGTCATACAGATCCATCAAAGAGGGAGTTCTGTCCTCCACTCGTGTCAGAAGTGACAGTTGCGTTCCGATAACATCTCTGCATGAATTTTCTGATAAGTGCTGCCGTGTACAGACGTGGATCTGAGGAAGTGTTCTGTCCAACTGGAGGGTTTCCTCCCCGACTCCTTCATCTGCCTGTCTTCCTTCTCTTTCATCCTCTGAAAGAGGTTTCCAACAGCAGCTCTTTGACGTAATCTTTTTCATCAACTCGTTCTGCCTGTCTTCACCTCCCAGCCTGCTGAGCTCGTCTATAAATAAACCCACCCAGCGCACCTTTTATCAAGCTGGCAGCTGCCTTATGAGAAAGACGGCTTTTGTGTTGTTTTTTTTTTTTTTTTTTTTGAGCAAACCACCAGCTGCATCAACACTGCTGTCATATTTAAAGGCTGCTGCATGTCATCTGGTTATGTCCGCAGGACCATAATCTGCTGGTGGTATCGAACCTGCGGCCGTCCACCTTCTACAGGCTGGAGGTGCAGGTCATCACGACTGGAGGGGAAGGTCCCGCCACCGTCAAGACCTTCCAAACACCAAACATATTACCCGTCACTCAACATCGTGAGTTTACATTTTGGATACTTGAAAGTTTTCCGATGTGAAGTAGACACTAAAGTTATATCAAATATTTAACAAAAAAGTGATTTTTTAAATAAACACAAATCTTGATCCAAATAAATAATCCTAAAATCTTCCTCCGATTCCAAAAGAAAAAACTCTTGATTGTCAGTTTCTAAACACATGTTTATATGCATGAACTCGCAGTACGGTTCACTGATCAAGCGTGGTAGACCCAGATTTCTGTAAGAAACGCAGACTTTGATTAGCTAACAGCAGGTGGTGTGCAAACTGAGAAAAAAAAAAACAGTCAGAGCTGCATATTTTAGGAGACTCTTCTCATATATATACGCTCTTACTTGTCATCAGACTTCACTTAAGAATGTGCGTATGCAAACGCACTTCTGCGGGGATGACATGCTTGAAGTAGAGTCAAAGAGCATCCTTAAATAAGTGCCACTTAAAGTAGGATTCAAGTTTTGCCCCAAAAACAACCGTCCATTTGTGCCCTCTTTGCATTGCTGTGTAATTACACCACCAAACACTAGGTGGTGGTATAGATTCTGTTGCTGTAGTTGGAACTACTGTAGCATTCTAAAAAAATCGACACTACCTTCAACGGCTATGTTATAATGACTTATAAAATAATTTCTAAGCACAATACTCGAATGTTTATCAATTATAAAGTGTCTGATTTTTGTGCCAAAGCAATATTTAATGTTTATACTTTAACTAGTTCTGTTAATCGATCAAAAAAGTTTATTGGATTAATCACATTTTTTGGTTGGGATTAGTCACAATGTAATTTTTTTATGACGATAAGCAACTTTTAAACAAGCCTCTTGAATTGGACAGATTTTTAATGTCCCAACAGGGGTTTATTAAGTATAAACCCCTGTTGTATTTTATACTAAACTCTATTTTTATTGATTATGTTGTATCATTTTCCTTTTTTTGTTGGACCGGACGGGAACAAGGGGGGGGGGGGGTAAAGAGGGGGGTTTAGAGAAAAAAGAAGATGATAACAGAGTAACATCATAAAACAACCAGGTTAATCTAAATCTGGAATGGGCGGGGCCTGTCTACACACACTCAGTAATTACACACATATCTGTTGGCTAAAATAATTTTTACCTTTAAAGTAGTCAAAAATGTACACAATACCACTGCAGCTCACACACAATCATAAAAAGTGACACAAATAAAGCCTGTCATTCTGTCACACATTCTGCTAGTGCGAGGTGAGTAGTTCTTGAACGCATCACTCGCAGACGAATTTCTGAGACGTTAAAGAGTCTCACGATAGTTTCGTGCGTAACTGATGTGTTGTGATCCGTGCGTATTTTTTAAAGATTTTTGCGTGTAATTAGTTTCAAGCTGTTTTAATCTTAATTTATGCATGTGTATTTTGTATTTTTTTTACATTTTGTAATTTTTTTACTTTTGCACAAAATGTATTATATGAGTTATAAATCAAGAATACGCACACACAAATCAGAGTGAGTCTATTTTTAACAGGCTTTTTTTTTTTGCAAGGTCCTAATAAAAACTTAATGCAAGTAAAAATCTTTGTTTTTTATGTTAGAGAACACATGAATTGATTAAAGATTAGATTAATGCAATACAAAAATAATTTGTCTGTAATGAATTCATCACTATTAAGTGTATAATTTGACAGTTGTGACCTCTACTCCCTTCATAGTTGTGACAGATTCTGCTTGTGCGTTCCAGGGCCCAGACTCCGGCAGCATCACCCCCACCACCAGAAACCCACAGTGGAAAGACATTGAGTTTTCAAGTCCAAACAACCCCCACTTCCAGGTTCACATAAACTCTGGTCCCGCCTGCCAGGTGAGGGGTAAGGGCCCACACCATGAACTGACCTCCACCCTCTGCCCTCCGTACCCCCACCTCACCGATTCCAGCAGCCTCCCTTCCTGACGAGTATGCTGGGAAATTTATACGCTCTCCTATTCTGTGTCGGCGCATCCCACACTCCTAAAGAAATGATGTAATCCCTGGAAAATAGGTTGTTGTGAGCAACAGGAAGACCTTGAAAGACTTTGGGGAGTGAAGATGACCATATTCATGAAGAAAGAGCAGTAGACGTGCATCTATTTATTTGGTTTCCCATTAAAGAGGCGCTTAGACACACAGTCTGTAGTGATGGATATTGTAACTAAAGTCATTGATGTCTAACCCAGAATATTCCATGTAGTGTGTTGCATGTATCCCATTTGAGTTTCGAGCTGTAAATGAACGACTTGCTTCAAATTGAAAGCTTGTTTCTGGTTTTGCATGACAACCGTTCGTAATCTGTTGGCATGAAATGTCCCCGTCACCTCTTTTCAGTATGTTAGCAATATTTCATTAACAGATTAACAAAGAATTATATTGGAAGTAATATGTAATGTTTATTCATGAAATTATAACTCGCCTGGAAATGGCGAATTGTACATGAACTATTTGTTGTGGATCAGTCAGTGAATGTCTATATTTATTTATGTGTGTATTACTTTGGATGTGTGTGAATATGTAAGTTTTGTGTGTGTTGTAGTCTCATTTTTATTTTGGATCTTGGCAAAAAACAAACAAAAAAAAGAAGAAAAAAATCTTGTAAAGACATTTTGTAAAAAATGGAATTGTAAATACAGTCATATGTTCCATGTTATTTTTCCATGGTAGATACTGTAAAGACTGCTAATTAATAAAATAATCCCTAACCTGTGTCTTCTGCCGTTTCATTGAATTTCCTGAGATGCAAACAGACTCTTCTCCAGCTATTTGGCAATTAGTGTTGCTTATTTTGGCTGTGAAATCCATCATGGCAGACTGAGTGCGACACACTGGCTGATGGGTGTGAGGGCCCTGCGAGTCCAAATAAACAGCTCATTCAGGTCAACGGTCTAAATGGATTTAGCTGCACTGATGCGGAGCACCTGGAGATCTGAGACGCTTCAGTTCTACGCCTCCTGCTCTGTTATCCTCTCCTACAAAAGGAGGAAACGGCTCGTGTTTCTGTGTTGGAAACTGGGTTGTTTTAAGCAAATATTTCTGTAAATTTAGCCCAAAATTACTTAAAAAAATTGTATTGCTCTTTAAACTACAGATTGTTTATCTTCATGTTATTTAAACATAAGGAAATTAAATTCAAATTGCTTTACATAAAACATTTTTTGATAGAAATATTAACTAAGTGATCATTTAAATAAAAGTTCAAAGAAAATTCTAATGAACTGAATTTATTGGGTAGATGTAAACGTCTGAATACAAACTAATCAAATACGGTTTAGAACAGGTGGGTCTTTAAACAAACTGATCATTTTATCTGATCTAAGGTTTTCTGGAAGTTTCTTACTGATTTATGGAGCATAGACGATGAAGACAGCTTCTCTATGTTTGGTTTTATGTTTACTCCGACCTTGGGAACGTGCGTTCAAGCGTCAACCTTCATTTAAAAAGGTATAAACGAGGGTAACTGCATGTTTTGGGCTTCTGCATTCAAAACACTCGTGCTCAGACCTACACGCATTTATACTTCTGATCTGTTACTAGTCTACCTATAGTCTAGTAATAGTATACTACCAGTCCATTACTAGTCTATTACTAGTCTACAAGTATTTTAATCATAGAATAGAAATAGTCTATTAAAGACCGGTAAAAGACTAGTAATATACCAGTAATAGACTATTAATTGTCTAGTAATATAATATTAAGAGACTAATAATGTATTAGTAGTATACTAATATTTGACTAGTAATAGTCTAGTAATAGAACAGTAATAGTCTAGTAGTAGACCAGTAATAGTCTAGTAATAGACTAGTAAAAGACTAATATTAGACCAGTAATAGACTATTAATTGTTTAATATTAGTCTTTTACTAGTGAGTTGTCTAGTAATAGACCACTAATAGATTTGCAATGGACTAGTAGTATACTAACAATAGAAATGTAGTATACTAGTAATAAACCTGTAGTATACTAGTAAAAGTCTAGTAAAAGACTAATATTAGACAGTAATAGACTATTAATTGTCTAGTAGGCTAGTATTGGACTAGTAGTACACTGGTAATAGACTACTAAGAGACCAGTAAGGGACCAGTAGTATACTACTAATAGACTAGTAATAGACTAGTAATATGCTAGTAATAGACCTGTAGTGTATTAGTGATAGACCAGTAATAGTCTAGTAAAAGACTAGTATTAGACCGGTAATATCATTAACACATTTGGTTAATCTATTAATTTTGTCGTAATAGACTAGTAATGGACTAGTGGTATACTAGTAATTGTCTAGTTAAAAGACTAGTAGTATGCTAGTAGAAGATTACTAGTATACTAGCAATAGACTAGTAATAGACTAGTTCCATGTATTATAAGTACTTCTCTTGAGTTCAGACCTAAACACTTATATTGATATTCTTATTCTATCTTACCTGGATAACTAAAGGTTAAATAAAAGAATAAATAAACCAAATGTGCTCTATTGATTGGTTAAGGAGGCAGTTAAAGGGTTAAAAAGGTCAAATGCTTTAGAAATATAAACATTAAGTCCTCCAGACTGAAAGCAGAAGAATCCACAGGCTTGTTGTCAGTTGTTAGTCTGTATCTTTGCTGGTATGAGAAGAAAACGTTCACATCTGGAATCTTGTTTTATCGCTCCGTCCAGAAAAGGCATTTTTCTATAAATTCTTTGCACCTTTCCAGACTGCTGGACAACATCGAGAGCTTTGCGGAGAAAGAGTCCAGGCTTTAAACCGGTCCAGATCTTTCAGCACCTGAGAACATTTGGCTGCATCACGAGACGAAAGACGTGAAGAAGAGCCAGGACGGCTGAGCAGCTGGAGTCTAGTATCGTTTCTCTGCAGAGCTCCTGCAGGTTGGCTCGTCCATGAGCACCAGAACCTGCATGGGGTTTTGTGGGAAGAACATCCAACGGTTGGTAAGAACGGCTCCAATGCATTACTTCAGGTTAAAAACTAAAAACCCTCTCTGATCATTTTCTGATTTATTATGAAAAACAATCATGAGAATGCAGTTTTTCAGCCAAAATAAAACTTGTTCTGTTTACATGGTTTCAGCATTGTACATCATTGAATTATAGGCGTGGAGCAACCCCGCCCCCTCCCCTTTTCTGATGCTGTCTCGCTAGCTTACAGCTCTTCTTTATTTAGCGTTCACCTAGTACAGTAATCAGTTCATTTTTAAAATAAAAGCAGATTTCTGAGACTCTCAGAGCAGAAATGTTTCATCAAATCCACTTTGTTTAAAAGATTTGGTAGAGAAAATATTAAAATGAAATGTCTACTTTGATTTAAGTCTGAGATATTTGAGTTCTTTGTTATAAGAAAGCTAAACATCGACAACATCTGATAGCTTTTGTTTAAGTAGACATTAAAAATCCACTGTTATATTCAAGATTTTTAGATGAACATAAATGATTCTGAAGTCCCTCTCCAATCATTTTTTGATCTACTGTACAAGTTTTTCCAGTAGTCTTTTAATTATGACTATAATGTAAAAAATCCTGGAGTTGACGCAGAACAAGCCCACCCCTCATTCTCGTCCCCCATGTTTTTACACGCTCTCCCACTAGCTTACAGCCCCTCAAATCCCCAAACTGTAATCACAGGTGGAGCAAATATGGCGAGCAACATTGGAGCTATCCAGAACGTTGATCCAGATTCCAGCTCAAATGAGGAAAATGAAGACGTACATGGATCTAGTCATCTACGAGTGTATCGGAATGGAGCAGAGAGCCCGTCCTGCCCAGAATATTTTCAACACAATAAATAAGCTCTTTTTCGAATTGCGCTTTTTTTGCCTTCTCCAGATTTCCAAAAATTTGAATAAATAAATACTCAAAACTGTAATTTTGAGCTATTAATAATATTTAAACAACATTTAATTAATAATATTTGACCTCCATCATCAGAAAAATGGCACGAGAATTTGTTAAAGGGTGACCAAACAGGGAAGATGGAGGATGACTCCACCCACCGCCGAAATGAGAAAATCCAGTCAAAGGGGTGGGGCTGGGAAACGGGACTGTTATCATTACAGGAGCTGCAGATCATGACGTGGGTCTTCTGAAATGACTTAATTTGACGAATCATGAAAAAACCAACAGACGGCATTTTTAAAGCCCCATTTATAGAGGTCATCAGAAAAATACTGGATTTAGGGTTTGGTTACCCTTTAAAAACACCAACAAACATTCAAGTTCAAGTACAAGTTCAAACAACTTTATTTATCCCCGAGGGGCAATTCTATTTTAAGGTGCAGAGAGTGCTTTCAATCAAAATACAAGTTACAAGTTACACCTGACACAGGCGCCTAGAGAGAAATAAAAATAAAAATAATAACAATAAGATAAAAGAGAAAAACTGTACAATTATATGGTTCCTCAATACGGGAAAGGTCTGTCATTGGATTAAAGAGGGAGTATATACAAGGAAGAAGACTGTAAAAATATTACACATATGTAAATATATATATATATATATAATATATATATATATATATATATATATATATATATATACATATATATATATATATATATATATATATATATATATGTATATATATATATATATATATACATACATACACACACACAAGATGACATAAAGTGACGTAGTGTGGTTGTGATAGTGATGATTCTGTTTAATTGCACTGATTAGCTGGATTGTAAGTCAGTGTTAAGTGACTGCTCTTGGTATGAAGCTGCAAGATGGTTCCCAGGTATTTGTACTCGCTGACAAATTCTACAGGCTCTCCATGGAGGATGGTGGGGGTTGACTCTGCCAACTGTTTCTGTCTGGGGGAGAAGGTCACTAAACATGGTTTAAAAATAATGTTTTTTGTGTTTTTAAACATGTTCTTGAAGTATATTTCTCAGTAGATGATCTATTTAAAAGGACTAAAACTGCATTTCAGACGATTTCTTAATTCAGAAAACCAGATGCTCGAAAATGCTCACTATGACCCAGCTGCTTTGTGGCAACACACCCTGACCCACTGACACTTAGGTATGCAGGACATGATGAGCGTGAATTGAATAGTAAATTTCAATTCTTGCTATTTACTGTACAGCTAGATTGATCCTTTATTATTGATCGCTCTGAAGGCAATAAGCTCAGGTGCAAACAGCGCTCTTAGCGACGGGGAAGGGGGTGGGGTTGCTCTGGACCAACAGTCCCGCCCACAACCAAGAATTGCATTTCTAATGAGCTACTGGATAAAATATGCCTTAAAACATGGCAGAAGCTTTTTTAGGGAAAAAGACTCACCCCGATTCGTGCGTAAATTTGGATTTGTAATTTACGTATGCACAAAATGTATTGTATGAGTTACAAATAAAAAATGATGCACGCACCAATCCAAAGTTACGCACAAATCTAAATTTACACTCAAATCAGGCATTACACATGCACAAATCAAGTATTGCGCCCAGATCCAAAATTAGGCACAAATTAAGAATTATACACACACAAATCATCCATACTTTTTGATTTTGATCAAAACTTCATAATCATCAATGAAAGATCGCTGGGAATTATTTTACAACTGAAAAAACTACGGTTGGAGTGGAACACTCCAAATACCCTCAAGTAGCTTTCAGGTGTCCTTGTGTGAGTTTTTTTTTTAATCTTTAAATTTTCTTGAACATTCAATCAACTGAAATCACAGAATCCCCCATGAGAAGTTAAAAGATTTTCCGTGTCCCCGCTCTCCTCTGGGGGATGTTGTTTGTGTACAGTTGTATTTTGTCACAGGAGATTAGTTCCTCAGTCTGCACTTGTTAATCCCTCGCTCTTTCTTAAGGCTTTGCCGGTTTTCTTTATTTTTTGGGGGGAGAAAGGCTTCTTTTTTAAGCCCTAACGCTCTCTCCTCTTTCAGGCACAGGAAACACCATCACCCCGTCAGTGTGAAAACTTCAAAAACAAAAGAGCCTCCAGTCTTTTCTTCGGGCGAGAAGCCTCCACGGACATAATGGAGTGAAAAACGCAACAACTGAATTACAGAGCGGGCTGTCAGCGCCAAAGCTTTGCTCCTGACGGGTAAAAGGCCGGACGGGCCCGGTGCTCCTGGCACGCCGGCGCCTCCCCGCCGGGCAGAGGACACCGCTTTCATATTCTGAAAACAACGCCGCTCATTTGGCTCCCCGTCAGTCCAATATTTACCCGTCCTCTGGCTCACATTAGCGGGTGTTTAATGAGGATTGAGAGTCACACGGCGGGTCCCCGGAGAGGAGCACAGAGGTGGGCCGCTTCTCCCACGCCGCCGCTCCGCAGCTTCACCCCAGCAATGAACCGTGCATCACTTTTTATCCATCCAAGCCGCCGTGGTGATTCACGGCGCAATATTTGGACGTAACATTACTCCTCGGAGCATGGCTGGAATCCTGCTTTTGATGACAGCCGGACTTTGAAGTATGAGGCGATGTATTAAATGGATGGACTCTTGCATTCCTCCTCTGAGATGACACCGATCGTAACCTGGGCGATTTGAGAGCTCCAAATTTCCCCTCTCATGCGAGTTTCGTGTCAGTGAGATCACTGAGCGGCCTCCAGATTACTACCACATGCACTCCCTCAACATGATGAGATGAACTGTATTGTCTGTGAGACTGATGAGGAATAACTGGCGTGTTTTAGGCCTCCATTAGGAGGAGCGATGTTGCTTTAGTGCTCTGGTATGGCGAGGAGGCTGACCTTGCCACGGGCAGTGGCATGTTTCTGCTTAGGCTCCGGTGAGTGGGACCAGGCAGGGGACACATGAAAGGATCTCTGAGATGCTCGGCGGACGTCTAATGAAGACCAGAGCGCGTTACACGAGCAGCAGAGCTACCACGCTGTTGACAAGCAGAGACGTCCTTTCCTGCTCTTTAAAGGTTTAGCAGAAGGAGAGGCTTGACAGGCGTGTGATTAAAAAGCAGTATTACCAGGACGGTGTGGTAAAGCTGCATCCACCTCTGAAGGCGCTCACACAATGCACTCCCCCCTCACCTCCGCCTCCTTCCTCTATTTTTATTGCAGCAACTCTTTCATTTTGCCCTGCAGCTCCACAGGGATCTCACTCCTCCTGCTTCTGTCTTCGTCAACGAAGCCGCGACTGTAAAGCACAATTTGTTTTATCAAATAATGCTTCCAGCACATAAAAACGCACGCAGGCGGCTGTAGACGTACAATAACTCTGCATCAGAAGATGCAGATTTAGCTGTATCAAAGTGTCTGTGCAGAAAAAAAAACACATTTTGTTGGAGTACAACATAGAAAGTGTCAGATGTTAAAAAAAGAAAACCATTTCACGTGTCAGAAAAATAATCTCAGCTGTTTATTTTGTATCATTAACCATAGAAGAAAACAAAGAGAAACTAGAAAAGTTGCATTAGTGTAAATGCTATTTGCTAAATCAGGTTACAGAAAATGCAAAAGAATTTACTCTAATAGCTGAAGGGATTTGCTGAAAATGTAAAAGCTTTTTGCAAAATTTGCTGAAATACTTAAAATTTTGTTAATGAATCGCCGTTGGCTTAAATTTCGGAAAAATTGTTAGGAAGTTTGCTTCAAACTCCCTAATATATGCCAATTTTGCAAAAACATGTATTGTGTCATTTAAATAGGAGCTAAACTCTAAGTTAACCCCAAAAACTTTTGTAGATGCCAAATTAGCCTAAAAAGCTAGCACATTGCTAAAAAACTAGCTCAACTCCAAAATAGCTAAAGATCCTCAGTAAAATCAGTCCAAAATGTTAGCCTGTCACTGAAATATAAGCTAAACTCAAAAGTAGTCTAACAAACCTCAGTAGATAATTAATTAGCCAAAACAGTTAGCCTCTTCCTAGCTAAACTCAAATATAGCCCGATAACCTCAGTAGATAACAAATTAGCCAAAAAAACATCAGCATGTTGCTAAAATGTTTGATAAAATTAGCATAAAAACTTTAGTAGATGCCAAATTAGCCTAAAAGCTAGCACATTGCTAAGATACGAGCTCAACTCCAAAATAGCCTAAAGATCCTCAGTAAAATTACTCAAAAATGTTAGCCTGTTGCTGAAATATATGCTAAACTCAAAAGTAGCCTAACAAACCTCAGTAGATAATAAATGAGCCAAAACTGTTAGCCTATTTCTAGCTATACTCAAATATAGCCCAACAACCTCAGTAGATAACAAATTAGACAAAAAAACGTCAGCATGTTGTTACAATGTTTGATAAAATTAGCATTTAAAACTCAGTAGGTGCCAAATTACCAAAATGACCTAGCATAATTCAAATATAAAAGCTCATTACCAAATTATTTAAAAATGACGAAAAACAAAGGATTTGAAGTGCACAAAGTTTTTGCAGAATTTAAAACAATTCTCATTCACTTCTTATTTTGCTAAATGTGTGAAGTGAAAGAGCTGAACGTTTTGATACCAAGACTGCTGAAATCGCTGACAGTGTGATTGAGTTCGTATGGGGAGGAGCAGGAGAATCACCATAGAGTGAATGCTTAGAAGCATTCACACAATTACTTCAAAAGTTGATTTTTTGGAGTCATTCATTTATTTTTTTCACATTAAAATCCAGCATTTAACATTTTTGAATGCACAATGTATCAAAATGTCAATGTGGTGTAAAGCACGCCGCCACTCTAGAGCAGTGGAGACGCCTCCTCTGGAAAGAGGGATCACGCTTTTCCTTCTGGAAATCTGATGGACCAGTCTGGATTTGGATGCTGCAGGAGAACAGTATATTCCAGACTGCATTGGTGGAGGAGGAATGATGGTATGGGCTTGTTTTCAGGCCTCTTAGTTCCACTCAAAGGAACTTTGAATGCTTCAGGATACCAAAACATTTTGGACAAGTCCATACTCTTGTGGGAACAGTTTGGAGCGGCCCCAGCAGTGCTCAAAGCGAGATCCATAAAGACATGAAGGACAGAGTCTGGTGTGGATGAACTGCAGAGAGTCCTGACCTGAACCAAACAGAACACCTTTGGGAAGAATTATAGTGGAGACAGAGAACTAAGCAACATCAGTGTGTGACCTGACCAATGCGCTTTGAGAAGAATGGTCCAAAATTCCAACAAAAATACTCCTCAAGCTTGTTTTTATTAGAATAGTTAAAGCTGTAATAGCTGCAAAAGATGGAGATATCCTACATCATATCATCACATCATATTGATCTCTATAGGTTAAGAATGGAATGGCACTTCAGTTCATATGAGTCAAAGCAGGTGAACCAAAACTTTTAGTAATTTAGTGTATTATGTAGCGTTAGAAGTACATTAACTGAATACTTGTTGGAACATTTGAAGTTTACAGTACAGTATATTTAAAGTAAACTTCAAATGCCTCACTTTTAGCATAGACAATCCCTTAAACAGACTAATTTTAGGGTAAATTGAAGCTATAAACGTAAATGTTTTTGGATTTGAAAAAAAAAATCTTTTCCAAATAATCTAATGTACTCAGAGAAATTCAGATTTTTCTGGATCATGTGGAACAGATAAAACATATGTTTTGTTTTTCTTGGACTGTATTTCACTTAAAGTAACGCACAAAGTTGTCAAATTTACTTAAAAGTCAGTTTTTACAGGAAGGAGTTCTTTCTATTTTCTGTAACTTTAAAAACCATCATTTATCTTCTTTTTTTTAACAAAGTTCTCATTTTACATCTTAATTAGTAGAAAAAGTAGATTGTTTTACATTCTAAAGTCTTTTTCTAACATGTTTTTGTGTTTTGTATATAGATGACAGCTTTACAATGAGCTTCACTGGTTTTCAAAACAAAAAAGTCATATTTTTGGCAACGATAATGACTCAAAATTTAAGTTAGATTATTTTCCTAATGTGTTGATTTTCTTGTGAACTTTGGGTGAAAAGGTGAGAAGGAGGTCCTTCTTTGTTTGTGTTTACAAAGAAAATGTCACACGAGGAATCCTTATCTTTCTCCATCCAAACATCCATTCCTGGAGAAGTGGAGGGATCAGGCACCATCCATCTGCGGTGGGTGTTTTTAATCCCCCTGATTAGCCTTAATCCCCTTTCGTGCTCTTTAGTGAGCATAGACACATGTTGACCTGCGTGACCCGATCTTAATTAATGAAGCAGGAAGTTTAGACTTTGTTTCAGCTCAGCACTTTCTGAAGGTAAAAAGTCAAGCCCGGCAGCTGGCTCTTTCAAACATGGCATTAAGAGGCTCCTGTCAGAGGGTTTCGCCTGCGAGGCATGAGCGGCGGAGAGGGGAAACTTTCTGTCTGCTCTTCTTTTTCCCCTGTGAAGTCTCTGAACGGGGTCGGTAGCCGGGCCTCAGAGGTGAAGCAGAGTTCGGAGGTCAGCTGTACCCAGGAGGGCGGACGGCAGCGCGAGGCCAGGACCCAGGCTCGGGGACAAGAGAGGGGTCAGGGGTTGAGTTCAGATGGAATCCACAGAGGATGTTGCAAAAAAACAGATCGTCAGGGGACAGCAGAGCTTCCTTCAGGCAGTCACACCGCACTAAAACAGAACATTTGAACAAGTTTGCTCTCAAAATCTTTCTCCTTGTAAAATAAGTCATTTTGCTTTAACTTTAAGGTTTCATTAAAGTTACAAAAAAAGCTATTTAAGTATAAAAATGATCAGTGAGGACTTTATAAAACCTACACTCCTAATATTCTACTTCATACATCAAATTTAAATTTGATTTAGTCATTTTGTCAGTTGGTACAGAAGCAGATTAGGAACATGGAGCAAAAACAAATAAAGTGCCAAAAATAATTTAGACTTTAATCATAAAACTGAAATTTTTTTTACACAATTCTGACTTTAATCTCAGACGTCTCAATTAAACAACTAACTTGTTTTTTCAAAAAGTCAGAATTCTGAGATTAAATTCAGAATATTGAAAAATAATTATAAAAAAAAAGAAGATTTGAGTGAAAGTTCTGTGAAAAGGAGAAAATACTTTCAGATTCAAGTCAGAATTCTGAGAAAAAAGTTCAGAATATTGAGATTAAAGTATTACTCAAGAATAAAGTCAGAATTCTGAGAAAAGGGTCAACATACTGAGATCAAAGTCAGAATTATTAAATTGAAGTCAGACTTTTGAGACAAAAAGGTTCAGATTACTGAAATTTAAATCAAAATTATGATATTAAATTAAAAAAGAGATTAAAAAAGGATAATTTTAAGATTCAAGACAAAATTTTGAAATTCTATTCAAAAGTTAAAAGAAAAAAAATTCTAAGATTAAAATTATAATTTGGACATTAAAGTTAAAAATTTGAAGAAAAAAAAAAGATTCTGAGAATAATATTCTAAATCAGAGATTAAAATCAGCATTCTGAGGAAAAACAGAGAACTCTCAGATTAAGTCCAGAATTCTGAGACTAAAGTTAAAAGTAAAAAAAAAAAAAAAAATTTGAGGATGAAGTCAAAATTTTAAGGGAAAAAAAATCTTAGAATAAAGTTAAAACTCTGAAATTAAAGTAAGAATTCTGAGATTAAACAATAAATATTAGGAAAAAACAGATTTCTCCGATTAAAGTCAAAATTCTGAGATTAAAGTTAGAATTCTAAAAAAAAAAAAAATTCTGAGATTAAATTCAAAATCAAAAAGAGGTAATTCTTTTGATTATAGTCAGAATTCTGCGATTACGTCAAAAGTTAAAATATCGAAGAACAAAAAAATAAGAAAAATTCAAAGATTAAAGTCAAAATTTTGAGGGAAAAAAAATTGCGATTAAAGTTAGAATTTGGAGATTTAAATTAGAATGCAGATCTGAAATTGAAAAATGATGAGAAAAAAGACAGAACTCTCAGATTAAAGTCAACATTTTGAGATTAAAGTTAAACTCTGAGGAAAAAGAGAATTTTTAAATTAAAGTTAGAATTCTGAGATTAAATTCAGAAATCTTTTTGGTCCTTTTTGTCATTATTTTGCTTGTTCTGATCTGTAAACACTTTTCTTTCTACACAACTACTCAGCATCTGTCCACTTTTAACCCTTTAACGCCGGAGCTTTAGCTCGAGTGTTGATAATCTTTGACATGATGTAACTTTCCAACCGTTCACATTATCATCGTAATTCCAGCGGATTCAGAGAAAAGATTTTTTCCACTTCAGAATCCACTAGAATTACGTTGAACATGGTTGAAAAGTTACAGTATTTTAAAGAGTGAGTTTTTATTTCACCTGCGACATTTCCGCAGTTAAACCGTTTCAAACTGTGACACTTTAACTTTTACGCCAAAAGCCCCTCCAGGCACAGAAAGTCGGCATCGGAGGTCATTAATGCTCCTGACAAAAGCCCTGGAATTTATCAGGAATATTCATGAACTCATCATCAATTCAAAAAGTGCATGAAATTCACGATAAAAAACCGCTTCAATCAGCAACCGCTGACCGCAGCGACAGATCTCCATTTCTTTAATCGCATTTTTGGTGATTATTTTGTGTAAAGACGCCAATCTGAATATGTTTGAAACAGTCCAACAAATGGCTGACGGACCGCAGTGTTTACACAATGAATGAGAAGCGTTTCATCCTGAACATTGCAGTGTGCGGTTGTGTGTGTGCTTTAAGGCTAAGAGCTCATTTCCACCTCGCATGATCACAGGCACCATTGATTGGTACAAAGAGCAGAATGTTAGTCCAAGCCCGTGGCGCACGGAGGAATCTGGACGTACTTAAGGCTCCAGCGTTGGGGTTTTTCATGCCGATGCGTAGCTAAAGGCTGATGCTGCGGGCAGCTGGTTCCCATTAAGAAAATATGATGTCAAGTGGAGGACCTGGCTGCTGAAAGTCAACCGCTCTCCATCTGATCACCCACAACTTTAGCCAAACACCAGCCACACAGACACTGAAGGACCTTTTTACATAAAACTATCCATCATTATTTTATATGCATGTTATTTAATATTTACATTCATAGATTAAAAACTCCTGAGAAAACAAATCTGGAAGCAAATGAGGTTTTCCAAGTTTTTGTGTTTAGATTTGCTCGTTCAGGTTTCTATGGAGCGATCACATCAGGTTCACCTCTGTTATCCCTGCAGATGTTGGTTAGTTGTATTCAAGTCAAATCCTTGTGTCACCTTTTTGGCTCCCATGTCAAGTTAAGGTCTCGTCCTGGTTGTCGTATTTCGGTTTCCTGACCTTTGGATTTGGTTGTTTGACTTTTTAAGGTCAAAATGAAACAAATTGCTTAAAAATCATGAATCCTGGGCATGTGTGGGTTTTTTCCTCCCACATTCTAAAAAAACAATGCTTCATTGGTACATCAGAAATGTTCGGTGTGCATGTGTGTGTGGGCCTGCAACAGACTGACAACCTGTTCACGATGTACCCAACAGTGGCCAGCAGAATCTCTTAAAATCTCTGGTAATCATGTCTTTGGCTCCTCTAAACTGAACCTTTAAAGTATCTGTGCTCTGTCATACTGTAAATAGTACTGCTACACTGCTACAAGCTGGACTGCACGGTGTTGTAGCGGTTAGCACTCTTACCTCACAGTGAAAGGACCGCAGTCCGAATCCCAGATGGGATCTTTCTCTTCTTTTACCCCAAGCATGTTTCTGTTTTCTATGGGTTCTCCCCACAGTCCAGGAACTGGCTTCATAGATTATTGAAGACTAAATAAATTGTCCCAAAGTGTGTGGTTGTGTGGTCCTGCAATAGACTGGAGACCAGTGTACCCTGTCTTCTCCTAATAGTAGCTTGGAGATGCGCCGGCAAGCCTATGATCTCGAATGGCTGCAAGCCTCTGTCACTCTTTGTTTTCACTACCTTTAATATTGTGGCTACAAAACTTTCTTCTCATTTTAGGACCAAACAGTATGCAATGAATGTAGTGACCAACAATAATGCACAAATAACTGTTAACGGGAAGCTAACCTCTACGGAAGCGTTAGTGACTCATAATTTGCCAATAGCCCAATGCAGAGGTGGGGGAGCACTGACATCATCATTGTGCGCCCCTCGGAACTGCTAACTCGAACTGATTTATGAGATTTGTGAAAACAAAAAAAGCAATCTTTATTGGCTTTGTCACTTTAATTATGTCACAGAATGAGCGGTGTTAAAAAAGAAAATGAAAATGCTTTTTCATTTTATTTAAGAGACAAATAAAGCAGGTACAGTGTGAAAATGAAATAGCGTTTCCAGTATTGACTTTTATTTTGAATTATGAGTCACAAATGCTTCCATGAATAGCCTGTAGAATCACTGGATAGCTTGACTCCTCCCCCCTCACGTTCCAAACATTGACTGTTATTAATTTACCGGACATGTCAAGGTGTTGACGCCATCCATTTAAAAAGCTCTCACGAAATCAGGCAAGAGCCTCATCCGTCACTTCCTGATAGTCTGCCGCCATTTTGAAACCCGTCAAAAGTGATTAGTTAGAGTCAGTCTGAGTCACCTTTTTCAGAGGACCTGCTGTCACCAATCATGAGTGAGCTTGTTTGAAGTCCACATCCACTGAAAAGCTCAGAGGAATCTGTCAATCAAACGTTCAGGGCAGAGCCACATGCTTTTACTGAGGCTTCTGATTGGTCAGTTTATAACTTTAATAACTTGAGATAAAGAAAAACTCTCTTTAAAAAACATAGGATTAGAAATAATATACTAAAAAGAATATATAAGAACAAGAATGGTTGTTCTAAAACTGACTGAGCGATAACTGGATATCTCTCAATGGGATTTTGGCCTTCTTGGAACCAGCGGACACTTCCTGTTTTGATTGACAGATTCTCCCGAGCTGCTTTCAGTGGAAGGGGTGTGGACTTGTGACAGTAGTTGCCGTAGAAGCGTGTTTTAGAGCGACTCGGACCAATCACTGTGGTCTGACTCCAAATGCGGAGCCCATAATGCGGTAAAATGGCGACTGAATCACACCTGTTTGTTGAAATTGCATGCTGAGCCAATCCCGATGATTCAAAACTCTTTCTTAGTCAATGTTTAACCCCATATAACCAGTTATGTCATATTTGAGATTGGTGTTTCTAAGACCCATTTCTCCTTAGCATCATCTAACCTCTCTTCAAAAACCCATTGTTTATAACAAGATCCATGTTTTCTGTCCTGTAGATCGTCATCATTCAACTAGAGGCAGTAAAGAGGATTTTTCAAAATGGCGGCTCCCATGAAATCTCAAAACACTTTTGGCGGGAAAAGGTGGGCTAATTTTCTAAATCTTATGATAAGAATAACTAATCCATTGTTAGTATTTTTTTTAAACGACTATGTGTATTGAAAAATTGCACATTTTTTTAAGAATTAATTCTTTAAAATATTGTAAAACCATGTCAGAAAATATGGGTTTCACATTTGAGACAGAAGGTAAATAACAGTTTTTTTTCTTGACTTACCAAATTACCCAACATAGCTGTTATAATATGCATATTACATTAAAACAGTACTGCAAACATTTTCGTGGATTTAAAAATATCTTTATTCCAAAAACATAATTTCTATAATTTGTTTTGATACAATGGGTTATAATTGGCAAAGTTTAACTTGAAATAATCATAAAAAACCTCTTTTAGGTCAAAAATGCAATCACTGTGCCAGCACAAGTTCACATAAAACATATAGGAAATGTGCAACAAGCTTCCAAGACAGTAAATTTTACAGAATAAGAGACTGAATTTATTACTCCAACACACAAAAACCCCACAAAAATCTAATAGCAGGTCCAGTCAAACATAACAGTTTAGTTTATTTCATTTATAGATTTCACTTTGGCATAAGAAGTCATCTGGGGATACTTAACAGTAAAAGCAAACAAACTGAGTACAAGTCCAATTAAATGCATTAAGTTCATCCAGTTATAATCCTCTTTATTATAATCCAGTTCCAGTAAATGATAACTGTGTTCACACGATGCCAAAAGTGGCCTTGCCAGCGGACAGCGTTGAGTTTCTGCTTCAGTCAATCATCCTCAGTATGCAGGAGGTGATGAGCTTCAACTGAGAGGAAGGACTTCCTGAAGCAGGAAAGGAGCTCCAGCAGAAGCACGCTCCGGGGATTTGTCAAAAACACAACGCGTCTTATTGTCTTTTCTTAAGCTGTTTTCCTTGACCTCCGAGAGAAATGTCACGGGGTTAAGGAAACGTTGTTCGTGAGAAGGCGGCGCCAGTTTGAAGGAGGCTTCCCGAAAAAGACTTCACCTTCTTAGAAAGGGAGTGTTATTTATATTATGTCTGAGAACAAAATCTATATTAACATTGTTGATATTTAAAACGGAAAAGGCAGGGATTTCATATTTCAAATGTTGGCACTAACATGTCAGAACAATCCAAGGTCAATTATAACAATTACATTTTACAGTCTTCATTAGTTTTTCCCTTTTTCTCAATTGATTAGGCTATTAGAGTAAAGTGAAAGGGAAACAGTAACTGGAATAATACAAAAAAATACACTTGATTAAATAAAATAAATAAATAAAAAGGGAATTTAATAATAAGTTCTTGAGTTTGGTCTTTCCACACATGAGGATATTGAATCGAGAGCAACCAAACTGGCTCAAAAGTTTAGTGAAGCTTAAACTTTATGCTACGTTTACTCCTGGCGTGTGATGCATTTTCAAGAACAGAGGTGACCATACGAGCCTTAAAAGACAAGAAACACCTGATCTCCTTTTAAGATGCCCCTGCTCCAGACGGAGCCAGACGAATGCCTGGTTCCAAATGGAACAGGTTTAGCTAAAGGTCCACAAATTGATATCAGGATCAGTCAGGCAGAAGTAAACAACGATCATCAGAGAGAACACTAGAGAGGTCAGGGTCCAGGCAACCAGGCAAACACAACCAGAGACGAAGTAGGGTCAGGAAATCAGAAGATCAAATCCAGATGAAACGCTCAGTAATGCAGGCAGAGTGGCACAAAGAATACTTCGCACCGAGTCAGGCTCAGTGCCAAGTGTCCTGTGGGTGATTGTCAAACGAGTCCGCTGAGAGGCATCTGGGGACTGTGCGCTGGGGTTGTTGGGAGATGTAGTGTCTTCAGTATTCTGGAGACGCCTCCCGTCGGTGACCAGAGGGGGAGACAGAGCGATGACTCCTATCAGAGACCCTCCGAAAACCCTAAAATCCTGCAACCCCCATGTGAGTCAACTAACTAAATATAATTTTGAGGGTGAGAAGGACAAAGCTCAAATTCGTTTAGCACAACTGAGTTCCATTCCCTCACTGACTAATCCAGGAATTGAGAATGAGATGAAAATGCTCTCCTGTGGATGTAACTGAAGAGTTTTCTTCAGAGTTTAAGAAAAAGGTCTGGGATCCGTCCAGAGGCTGATTCATTGCTCTGACATGAGGATACGGAACGAAGCAACATTAAATTTTTATGAGGGGATTGAAATGTCTAAATAACCGGTGAAGTTAATGTAAGATGGATCATTTCTCGCTTGCTTTCACTCACAGAAACTCCAGAATCTCCGTCTGATGAACCAGAAATTCACTCCGGGGGCAACGTCCGATCATTTATTTACTTCAATTTATGATCCCGCTCAGCGTCCTGGGCAGATCTTCGGCAGTGCCCGATTATCAAAAAAAAAACTGAGCCGATATAATAAGACACAAACACGTCCGGAGGTCCAACCCACATTTCAGTGCTTCGACGAAATGTAGCACAAATGTCACCTTCTGCTCATAAATTCCTTGTCTTCATGCACCATTGCGAGCAGGCTTTTTCCAAGCCCGTTTGCAACATAAACAGTTCCGTTTGCATTGAGGTGTTGAGTGGAGCCAAGATTTAGGTGAGCTGGGGGAAAGCTGTGATTCAGTGTCAGGACTGGCCGTGCTGCGCCTGTAACACGTTTATGACACTCCGGAGGAAGAAAAAAAAAACAAAAACACATGGCGCACATGTTAAGGAGATTTTCACAAGCCGTTCTAACAAGAGACGCACTCTGTTTTTCCAAACGTGTCGTTGTTGACCACGTCCATCTTTACAATAAGCGATGCTGTCATCTCTTTATCGATGAAAGAACTGTTTAGGAAACAGTTTAAGAGCTGAGTTTGCCTTCAAAGTCTGTGTCCTGAAGCTGTGTGGGATTCCGCTTCAGGGAGAAATCAAGTAAAGTAACTTCACAGGACTCTGCTCTTCAGGGCAAATGCACTTTAAAGGTTGATTTAGAAGATGTTTTGCTGCTCCGCTCAGCAGCTTCTTCAGTTTTACTACAACTATATTTCCAACTTTTTAGAAACTTTCATTCTAACGGAGGGACGGATTGAGGCATTGCTGAATTACAAGAAAGTCGCACTGCAACTACATTTTTATCTTTTGTAAAATCGTTCCCAGTGGAATTTTAAGTGTATTTACGCAGTTTTAGCCGAAATCTGAAAATCTAAGATATATTTTCTGCCAAATTCACAGAATTTGCCTCAAAGTGAAAGCTTCCTTCAAAGACACGATTTTCATTGGAGGGGGGAAAAACCTATTTTCAGAAAAAGACTCATTGATTGCTGGCCTTCTGAACACTTCCCCTTAGCCCTTCCCCTTGATTTGAAGTGGCAGTTGAAGTCAAAGTTGTGTCCGGAATTATTATTTTTTACGCTACACACTCCAAACAGAGCGGTCCAAAGTCGGCTATCGCAAGGGTAAACCGCACCGTGCTACGAAGCGCTTTTCTTCACTTTGGTGCTCTCTGAACCGCAGATGTTTACATTTAAACGTAAGTAATAACTTTATGTTGCAGTGTGACCTCTTTATATTTATAAAATTGCTGTTGTAATGTATATACGAGCGCTGGAAGCTCCGCGCTAACGCTAGCTTACCGGTGATTTTGTTGACGTCACTGAACGAAACTCACGTCGGAGATATTTTTTACCACCCTCCGTTTGGAGCAAGCACGGAGGGATAAACGAAGGCGGAGGGCTAAGGGGAAGGGAGAAGGGATAGTATTCGGATCGGGCCTTAGTTTCACTTGTTTCAATGGTCTGGGTTTGTCGATTAGCTTAGAGTTTGTGGTTAATGTATTGGATTTCTGGCTTTGGCCTCTAGACAAAGACTTACACAAACTCCGTCTTTGGGGGTCAATGTTCTGATGGTTTTCATCTCATCAAAATAAGTTCAAATAATGAAACTTGACAATTTATGGGCTGAAAAAGGATTAGCTGCATGGTGGTGTAGTGGCTAGCCTTACAGTGAGAAGGCCATGGTTCAAATCCCGTCTGTGTGGGGTTTCATCCAGCTTCCTCCCACAGTCCAAAAGCACAATTCATTAGTTGGGTGGTGCAGAGGTAGAGCGGTCAACCTCTTCCTGAAGTGTCCTTGGGCAACACACCGAACCCCACATTGCTCCTGGTGGTTATAGGTTGGTGCCAGTTTGTGAATATGACTGTAAAGTGCTTAGGGACTTCTAATAAGGTAGTAAAGCATCATACAAGTACACGCTATATACCATGATTCATAGTTTCACTCAACCTGTTCAAGGTGAATTCCACCAACGCCAAGCAGGGATAGGCTCCAGCAACCCTTTAAGGGTGGGTAGTCTTAAAGATTTTTTTGTTTTTATTCATGTCCAGGATTGTGATGATTTGACAACACTGCTTCCACCTGCCAACCCGTCCAACCGGACCGTGTCTGTTCTGTCTGTAACGTCGTCACTTTGGAAATGCCTACAAAAGTCTGCTGCCTTCCCTGCAGTCTGACCTTGAGGTAAACTCGCTGGAAAGTCCACTCCAGAGATGAATGGGAACCGCTGAACTCTTCTGGTTTACGAGCAATCTCTCCGACTCTCCAATGAGGCCCTTTGGTTTGATTGGAGAGGACAAAAAAAAGCCCAGCTTTTCCAAAAAGTTGCTCAGACATGCTGAAAATCGGTTGATCGAGCGCTCTCTCTCTTAGCAACAGCTGGCGGCTACGTATCCTCTTAATCCAGATCCCATTTATCGAACCCTTTTTATGTTCTTTGGCTTTCGTTCTGTGGGATAAATAACGACAAGGTTAAAAATGTAAATTGTTGCTGTTCGTCTGAGTTTACATTGTTTTAAGAGCTGATAAGAAGCAGATGAATCATCAAACCTCCAGGGAGGGAATTTGCTTGACGATTATTATCATATCAATAATAAAACGCAGAAACTAAAGCTGCGCACAGATCTGTTGTTTGACCCCTGCTTGACATGCAAACTCAAGGCAGTCTCTGTAATGAACTCTGTCACTTTCATGCAAGTTAAAGAAAGCAAACAAGCCCTTTCTATCAGTTCATAAATAATTTACTGCTTGGTATGACATGTGGGCTGTTCATCATGCTTCTCCTCTCACATCTCGCACATGCGATGCTGCCAAACTTCTCCCCCAACGCGACCCATCTCCCGCTCATCCGTTCACGGCCCTTTTAAGCGAACCTCCAAAGACAAAAGAAATATCATGATTGAAACCAGTCCTCCCCATCTGAACCCTCTATTTCATCCCACTTACGTTTGAAACGTCGCCGTAATTTGATTAAAATGGATTGACAGCACGGAGAGTTACTGTCAAGAGCAGCAGTGGGAAAAAGAGTGTTTCTGATTTCTCGTGAGGAGAATCCTTCACCTCCCCGGCTCTCCTTTGAATACAAGGGCAGCGGCTTTCATCTGCTCCTCGGAGCAGAGCTCCTAATGCGCCGCAGATTCCTTTCAGCTCCCCGTAATCTTTTACCGTCATCTTTTTTTTTTTTTTTTTTTCTGTGGGTCTCTTCAGTGCATTTCAATTCATCTCATACCAGTCGTATTCAACAATAAAGGGATGGCTCCGCAAACTGATAGAGAAGCGGAGGAGCTCTGAATCCCACAATCCATTTGACCACGTTTTAATCGCACAGGCCGACTGCAAGTTTAATTGAATCAGCAGGAAGATAACAATTCCATAAAAAGCATATGCGGGTCTAGTTTGTGGAGCTACGGCGCTCTGTGGAGTGTGCTTATTTTAACGCAGCTGTGGCAAAGAGATCCTCCAGCCAAACTAAACCTCAGCAGAGTAAGAGAATACTTCAACACTCGCATGTTTACTCTCTCGCCAAGATGAAGATTAATACCAGCGTCAAATTTGTGTGACGAATATGATGATATGAAAACTGGACCGACTCCTGGAGGTTCGTCTGCCAGGCCAAAAATGATTCTTACATGCAAACTCACGTAACCCCGAAGAAAAAATGACATCATGCTGCAATCATTTATCTTTGATAGATTTTTTTGCGATAAACTTGACTGAGTCAGACACACTTTTGATCACTCAGAGTGAAAATACTGTTTTGATCTATTTTAGACTATTTCTAATGAAATGTCTTTGGAAATGCGCTCAAAACTCCTGTTCGTCCGTCACATTTTTAAGATACTATTTGGGCTCTACTTACAAAACACGTCCATTGAACAAGTGGAAATTTGAACCATTTGAGCTGACCTTCCCTTTTCTCATCTTCAGAATCCAATGGAAGTACTTTAACAGTTCGGAAAACGAGAGGAGAAATTTCCCCGATGTTAAAGAGTTAAAATAACGAAATCTTAGGTAAAAAAATAAAGAACAACATAATTAAAATAACAAAATATTAAAGTATAATTAAAAGGTTCAAAATTAGTTACTTAAAAGTTAAGATCCTCAGGTGAGCTATTCTACAGACGAGGACCAAAACACTGAAAAGGAGCGTCGGCTTAGGTCTTCATTCTAGTTCTGGGGTTCGTGGCGGTCTGGGATCACTTTCTGATCTCCACTGCCTCCAGGATCCATCTTTCTTTTACCGTTTCCCAGTCCATGATAGGAAATTCTGACTTGCAGTACAGTTTCTCCGGTGTATGTTTTATTGCAGGCATGACGTGGTATTTTAGTAGACGATGTTTCATTTATAGCTTTGCTCCATCTTGTCTTTTGCGTTTTTCGTGCAGTTTGACCGGGGATGCTGATGTGGCGTTTTTGAAGACGTTTTCGTCTAAACAGGTCAGGTATGTTTAAATACATCGTTTGATTACAAAAAATTAAAAAAAGTGTATTTAAGTGTACATAAGAGTATTTTATTTTTGTTTGTTTTCAATTTTCTAATCAATGCATCTTATTGTTTCTGTAATGAGTTTGAAATAATTGTGTGTTTTGTCCTGTATTTTCAATCTATGCTTGAAATAAACCAATCAATCAATCAATCAATCAATCAATCAATCAATCAATCAATCAATCAATCAATCAATCAATCAATCAATCAATCAATCAATCAATCAATCAATCAATCAAAAGAACCACAAAGTTATTAGTACAACACACTGTAGCCATACAGCCTTACAGTTTTGAGACAAAGCCAGGCCAAGTGGATGCATCAGAATGGAGCAGAGCAGCCCACTGATTATAGTTTAACAACTACAAGCTTTTTCCTACTGCAGCTTTTCATCTGCTCCTGTTTCACCATAATTTCATTATAGAAATACTCAAAAAGGCTATTTTAATCTCATTTTTCTTCATAAATGTCCTCCATCGTGAGATAACGGCTGCAAGAACATGTTGAAAACCCAATTTTCGGTACATTGGCTCAAATATGAGGATCCACTCTGCAGCAAATCTGTTTACAAATAAATCCGGGAGAATCTCACTAAACCCCTGAATCCATTTCTCCTACCGCTCTGGCTGCAGGAGCAGTAAATATTTGAATCCAGTAAATCACAGAACCCCCCTCCTTCAGCTTCAACAAACCCCCTTCAGATGTTTCCTGTTGCTACTTATGAAGGTTGCTCAATAATGAAGAGGAATTTTGCTTTTTTTTTTGCAAAATTGTTTCAGGCTGCTAATATTTCTGGGATGTCTTGATTGAGCAGACCTCCTCTGTACTTTCAGGGAGGTCATTTAATCAGATGGCTGTCTTCGTCCCGGCCGGATTCCATGGTTGAGGTTCTTCTGTGTTGCTGCGTCTCGCTGGATCATTAACGGATAAATGACAGAAAACATTAGCTTTTTAAAGTAAAACAAGAAAAATATGAAACATTTAAACCTTTTATTTAACCTGGAAGACACGTTTTTTAAAGCTAATTTAAATGAAAATCATGTTTTTGGAATTTTTAATACCTTTTTGTGGTATTTTTCAGCTAATAGGGAACATAAATAAAGACATTAAGCTAAAAAAAAATCAATTTCTGTGTATTTCTTTATTCAAATTGTTGTAAATAGATGCAGAAGGAAAAAAAAGGTTGTTGGAAAAATGTAGTATTTCTGATGTAGAAAATACACAGGGCGAGCCGCATGCTCTGCTCCCTTCTGATGCATCCACTTGTGGACAAATAGATCCATGATCGTCTCTGTTTTCTTTGCTCAAACTGGAAAATGACTCAAAATTGTTTGTAGAGTTTCTAATGCTGCTCTACAGAATAGTGCTGGGTGGATCGAACCAAAATATCAATAGTATTTGGTATCGATATCAGATCCATACCAACCAACAGATAACGATTTTCACTTTATTTAAATGCTGAGTTGTTTTAGAAAAGTTACTTTTCTCCTATTTTTATTGTTTTAATTAAAGGTTAAGAGGTTAAAAGTTATATATATTTCTACTAGTTGTTGTTTTTATCATCAAACATTTTTCCTTGTATCATAGTTACTTGTTTCTTTTGGTTTGTAGACCGTTTTTGTATTCACTTCTACATTTTTTTTAATTTAATTTCAAGAAGCTTTTGATTTTAATAAATGATTTTTCATTTAATAAAAAATTTCCTAATTCTGTTTTTATGTTTATCAAGCAATTTAAAAAAGAAAACTTACAAAAAACGATTAAAAACAATTGAGATTTTGAGGTTCATGTCGCAACCAGCGCATTTACGAGAAATATCGATATCGGCAATATTGACCGTTATCGGATCGGTATTGGATCCATAACCAAATGCTCGGTTTTGACCAGCTCTACTACAGAAACTATCTCCTAGAAAACGATACAAATTTTCTGATTTTGGCAAAAAACGGCAAAATAATAACTAAAAGAGGAATAGAAATGCTTTTACAGTGGGTTTAAAGATGACCTGAGTGAGTCTTTAACCAAAAAAAATGCCTAAAAAGTTCTGAAAAGTAAAAATTTGAAAGAAATTGGTTGTTCTCCCTCTTATAGTCTGTGTTCCTCAACGAAACCCCTAAAAAATCTTTTTTCATAATCAGCGTTTTGTTTTGATTGCGGCCGGCCTCCCGTTGAATTCCTGCGCAGCTCGCTTCTGTTCGCATAACTGAATCAACACGTGCTGCAGGGTGCAGCGCTCTGATTAACCCAATTACCAATTCAAGAGCAGGAAGCCTCCATATGTGAGCGTAATACCAAAAGCAAACTTCACATTAGGTAAGCCCAGTGGTGGTCATCGTCGAATCCCTGTGGCGGCGCTTTTGGATCCGCTTCATGATGACTCGGCCAAGAGTATCATTCCAGCTCGTGCGTCTGGCTCTGTTCTGCAGAAGATAAGCTTTTGTTAAGCCCGGCTTCTCTGCAGACCCAGACGCTTGTTGCAACAAAAGGAGATCGCACGATTATTGTGCAACATCCTCCATTCTGGAGCGGCTTACAGAACAGGTGTTCAAACTGTAATGTTCCTCCCTATAACTCCTCGTTTTTGATCCATCATCTTTCACACATGTGTAAACCAAAGCGCTCTGTTGCTTTTTTATGCATTTCTTTCAAAAAAAAAAAAAAATTGAAACCCCGTCTGCTTTTTTATGCTTTTCTCAAAAAAAAAAATGAATTTTTAATATGTCGGTCTTTTTTGAGATTTTTCAAGGGAAAGCTTTAGCTTTAGAATTCACCGTACTTCTGCTACATCAATCTGAGTTGTAAAACATCAGTCATTTGCAAAAAAAGAAAATTGTGTTTCATTTCCTCCCGCAAGAAATTCTCTGTAGGCGAGTCCACTTCAGAACGCATTTCAAGTGAGGACCGCCGCTGAACACTTTCCACCATTTGATTGAAGGCTGTTTTTAATTGACTCATTGTCCACAGGCCTGGGATGTTCACAGGCATCGCCGAGGGCAGAATAGCTCTCCTCGGGAGCTGCCGTTGAAGGGAACACCTCACTTCTGAAGCCAATAATTGAATCGATGGGAGGTTTTTGAATGATGTTTGGAGGAAGTCCCTTTCCTATTTAAATATTCATGGATCTGTAGCCTGCAGGGGTGAGACAGGAATCCAAACCTGGGCACAAAAATAGCAGCTCAGTTTCCCCGTGTCTGCTTCTCATTACAATACATGCTCTGGAACCACCTAACCGAGGTTATTTGGTCTCAAAAGATGAGCCCGAAAGCATGCGGCATTTCCCATCATTACAGTGTTTTGCATAAATATCACCGCAGACGGGAACGACATTTGCAGACTTTAAAGTGCAGATGATGTTTGTAAGTCGTGTTGCTTCTGGCACCGTGTCAGCAGATTCAGTGAAACATGGATCCAGCCCCCCCCCCAAAAAAATGCAAACCCCAGAGGAATGCATAAGAAAGCAGCTTTATGACTGATTTAAAGTTAAGACCAGAACAAATCCGCGAGTTTTGTATCACAGGAAAAATGTCACGTCGCTTTGAGCGGCTCAGTCTGCATTAGCATTTGATGACATTCAGAAAATTAGCAGCCCTTTGAAGGGAAATGTTAACGGAGGAAATGATTGGAAAAAACAAAATGAGAGAAAAGAGGGAGTCCTTCTTAAAAACTTCACTCTAAAAGACAACTTCCTTGATGTGAATCATTAGAGGTGATGAAAGCTGCCAATAAACCGAGAAAGCTTTTTCCAGACCCCCCCCGTCCTGACCAGAGCAAAAAGCTCATTAGTGTTGTAAAATTTCCGCACAGTGTCAGGTGTGGAGTCCTGGCTTCCTTTAGGTGCTTTTAATTGCATTTCTGACCTGGGTGTCGTTTGATTGTCAGCTTGCAGAGGTGTAAAAAAAAAAAAAAAAAAAAGTCCAACACAGCCTTGAAAGATGCTCAAATGAAAGAAAAAAAGCTGTTGGAAGTAAATCTACCATCTGCGTTTGAGCCAACAAACACAGACCGAGTCTGGGCTGGAGGGAGAGAAGCCTCTTTAGGGGGAACAAAAGGCCATGAATTGTCTGTGCCGTGTTTCTTTCTCTGCACAAACACTTTTTCAGACGAGGATTTAATTAAGCAAGTGTGAAGGTTTGTTTGAGGGGAGACGGGAAGCAGCCGAACAATAATAAAAACTTGCTTTTGGAGCCAAGAGTTAAACTGTGTTCTGCTAAAAAAACTTCTCACATTTCTGTCTGGTAACTTCTTTCCATCATTAATTAATTTGACTACCGTATTTTTCAGAATATGAGTCACATTTTTTTTTTTTTTTGCGTTGTTTGACCAGGGAATGAGGCTTATTTATTAATTTTCCCAGCAGCTGCCCTTTAGCGGTTGCTTTCATGCTAACAACCACTAGAGGGCACTGTATCAGCATTGTCACAGCAACACAGAAGAAGACAGGTAGTGCTAAACGAACATGGAGGAGAATCTGAATATATTTTGTATCAAGACTTTTTTATTCTCATTTTTTTCCGTTCCTTGGACTAATGCAGGACAGCAAGTTATCAAACTGGGTCACACCAACAGAAGTACTGCTGAAAGCGCCATCATTCCAATGTATCTCCTGCAGTAGAAGGTAGAGAGTAGATTTCCAGCGGATGCACCGTTTACGTTGTTGGCAGTATAGTTGCAGATTTCCAAATGCATTGTGGTACATATAAACTAAAGGCTTACACTACAAATTTTATTTTAGAAAGAGCATGACTTTTTCCTTGCAGAATTACAACTTTTTTACCTAATTTTATTACTTTATTCTCGAAAGTGAATGGATAGTTTTATTTTTATGGTGGTCTTAATATTCTGTTTTAAAAAGAGAAACAACGCCTAACAAAAAAAGGCTGAACAATCTCATGAACCCAGATTTGGAGACGTGTTTACTGATGTTAAAGTCAAGAGCTCTCTGAACGCAAACCTTACACTTTTCTCCTAAAAGTGTAAGGTTAAAAGACTCATACTCTTCTTTATTATTTTGGCTCTTGCGACTTCTACTCCAGAAAATACGGTACTTTTGGAGCCCTGCGGATACCTAACTAAACAACTCCAGAAAAGTAAAACACTTTTTTTTTTTTTTTTACTTCAGATGTGTCTTAAACTAATAAAATAAAGACCCTCCTAAAAATTAATGAAGCGGCTCACGCTTCTTGTTGTTTTGAGCAGCTGCAGAAAATGTCAGAGGATTCCAGGCAGCAGCTTTGAGGTGGGAGACAAAGTGGGACATGAAGCATCGTGTCCCCAGGGTCCCATTTAGAATCTGGGGGATAGAAACATTTGTCAGCTCAATCTTGTGTGACCGACTGCACATACAGAGCTGGGAATAAAAATGAGTCCAGTCTACAGGAGAGTTCAAACAATCAGAGTGGCTCTGTTTAGGACTTCTTCATTAGGGCCTGTTGACATCAGGGAGCATAAATCTCATCACAGAAACACAGTCCTGCCTACTTTAATCAGAAATTAGTTCAACTTCCTGCTCTATTATCAACACAAAATAAATGCAGTCTTTTTGTTGTATCTAGAGTCTTAACCTTAAACAAACTCTAGAAGTATTTATAGAAACTCATCACCAGTAGCGGTGTTATTTTGCATTCTTGCTAAATTAGTGGTGACTGAAATGACTCACCTGTGTGTTTAAATAGATTCCTGCCTCACACACTTTACCGGATTGTCTCTTGCACTGTCTAATTTCCCAGCATGCATTGTGTTTCAGTCTTTTTCCATTTCTGACCAGGTTGCCTGGAACGTCTTCCCTCAGATCTTAGATAAAGATTATTGATTTAGAAGTGTTGACCTACAGAGTTTTAAGTGGATTTTTAAACTCTTTTCTTTTGAAGGTTGTTTACTTTTCTTATCCTGGACTGATGCTTGTGCAACTAATCGCTGGGTTGAGCTCTCTCAAATCTCCTAAAAGATTTCTCGGGTAACATTTGAGATGGACCAGGATCTGCAGAAAACATATGATGCACAGAGGTGAGTTGAATGAGTGCACCTGTGTTATATTTATCAAAGGACTTGGTCACATTGTTGGGGATTTACTGTACGTTTTTGGGATTTCTGGGCCCATAGAAGGCTAGCTGCCTTTGGCCCAGCTAGCTCCTCTGCCCAGGGACGGGCAGCGGAGCTTGCTACGCTATCTATGGCGGGCTGCTCAAGCGCCATGGGCTTTGTGACAGGCTGGCAACCGGTCCAGACCGCCCCAACAGTACCAAGATGTCTCTTGAGTAGAAAAAGCTTGAGTCACTGAAAACGTCACATATCCCAAAGCTGAGTCCCTGATTGAATGACGCACCTCGCTTGATGCCAAAATTGCTCTGCTAGACCTTAGATCACACTTGTACTTTGACATTACATCGAAATTTGACAATTCTACCGTAATAATCGCATCTGGTTGAACGCAACATTACACTTCGCTTTAGGTTCGGGATGTCATGAAAATGGAACATACCCATTGTGAAGTAATGGTAAGTTGCACACACTCATGAGGTATGGATGACGATGTTGTATGGTGTCCTTATGCCATACTCTTAATTGTTAGTAAAGTGTACATACTGGCACTTACTGAGTTCATGCAAATGCCGCACACACACAGAGAGTCCATAAACTACCCACACAAGCTACACTCTAAAGTCTTGTTTCTGCTGCGTGTACCAGTCCAGTCTGGTAAATGGCTTATACTTGTATATCACACTGGCACCAACCTTCAACCAGAGGCAATGTGGGGTTCAGTGTCTTGCCCAAGGACACTTTGACACATGGGCGGGCAAGACGGGAATCGAACCCGCCATCTTCCGATCAGGAGTTGACCACCCTACAGCTGCATCATGGCCGCCCGTGGTAAGGATTGGAATGGTACGATCCAGTTAATTCTGGCGAGCGTTTCAACTCAGTTAAGCCTTGGTTCTACTGAGCAATTTGAAATTGCATGATATAGACCACTAATGTGCCACTAGCTTATCCTGTATGGATGGAAAAAACCGCAGACAAGGCCTTGCTGTTGTTTGCTGGTAGATAAATACACAGTAGACTTGTGACCAAAAAAAAAGTACACAGGAAACCGCAAAAACCTTAATGCTTACAAATGTTAGCTTAAACGAGGGCTATATTGGCGTTTTCTAATGTCATGCTCAAAATACCGGAACAAACTGGACCTAACCATTCAGTGGAAATGAGGCTCATTTATCAAACAACCAGGCCTCCTCAGACTTGAATGGCACAAATGGGCTCCTTTTGCAGTGTGCAGGTTTCAAGAAGGTTCGCCTACTTCACAATAACTGAGCCTTATATGTTGCTTAAGTGTTACGACCTGTCGCCCGCAGCATGCCCATAGAAAAAAAACCTGCATGAATATTTTTGCCCTACAGGTTCACTGAGCGGTCCACAATCTTGACATTTTGTGTGCGCCACCTCATTGGCTCATACAGGCAGGGTCTGCCCTGGGCATAGGTGACCTAGGCGGCTGCCTAGTGTACCATCTGCTGGAGGGGGTGCCAAATTTCAATGTTTCTTTTTTTTTAAAGTTTGAAAAACCACTCATTTCATGTAAAATGTTAAAAAATATAATAGTTTAAAACATATAAAAGAACTTAAAAGTTTGAAATAATTTTTACTGGTGCTG
Source organism: Oryzias javanicus (assembly GCA_003999625.1). NCBI lineage: Eukaryota > Metazoa > Chordata > Actinopteri > Beloniformes > Adrianichthyidae > Oryzias > Oryzias javanicus. Next base: position 9,474,276 of record CM012457.1, on the reverse strand, counting down.
CTGGATAGCTCCAATATTGCTCACAATTTTTGTCCTGCCGTAATGTTAGGTTGGGGGTGTGAAGGACTGTAAGTTAGTGGGCGAGCCTGGAAAGAGATGGATGACAGGAAGTAGGGGAGGGTTTACTCTGTGTCAACAGTCTCGCCTACAACTCAGACAAATTTCTAATGAACTCCTGCCAGTCAGCAGAAACTATGTCCCTAAAATCCACACGAGTGTTGATTTTGGCAAAAAAAATGTATCATAGTTAAAAGAGCACTGCTTTGAAAATAGATCAACAGATGACCTGAGTGGGTCTTTAACGTGAAAATAATCATCTTAAATCACCCCGGAGCGTTTCTGATATCCTTGTTTTCCTTTTTCTGGGAAACTTTCCTAATCAGACATATTTTCTAAGACATCTGGATAAATGACTCCAACACTTACAAGACTTTTTAAAAAGCTGCTCATGTTGAGCGGAGATGCTCCCTTTACAGGTGACATAACCAACAGTGATCGTAAAGAGACAGAACAATCCCCTGATGTTTGCATTCAGATTCAGGACTTCTTCTGCACTGGAGGGGGGTGCAGGGGTTCTGCTTTAAAGTTAATGTGCCAGGTAAACTCCCACAGCGGCACATGTGAACTGCACTGATTGAAAATCTTCACGAGGGCTTCTGTTGATGTTTCAGGGTTCATTAGGTTCCGAGCAGGTTAAGCTGAGATTCAGAAGCCTACTGAGTGAATCTGCGAGCTCCCACGATGTTCATTCTTCCACGTTATTGTTTGAACAGATGAGTGTGGGACCTTCAAACATCTGGAAACTGAACTGGACCTTTGGAGGTTCACAGACATTCTTGTAATGTCCTGGTTGGTCTTTATTTGATATTTTCATGACGTCCTGTAGGGAATGTCAGGAGAGCAGAGCAAGCATCAGAGTTTTTGGGGAAAAAAAAGAAAAAAGGGAAAACTGAGTTTTTTGGCTGCTCTGATGTTCTTACTTGATGTAAATAAGTATTAAGAGACGTTACGTTACATTTTTGAATTTTGGGCATAGTGACACAAAATTCCCCCCCCACATACATACACGACCAGCCCACCAAAAAAAATATGACATCACAGTGAGTGAAATCATGAAAAATGAGTGGGGCCGAAATCTCCTATGGGGTCTAAATAAAAAAAAAAAAAAAAAAAAAAAAGAAAATTCACCAACGAAACCAAAACCCACGTGTGGTGGATATCCAAAGACCGTTTTAAGATTATTATGGGATGGCCACAGGAACATCTGTGGTGGCCATTTTGTGACCAAGTGTGAAATTTTATTATTTTTTCCCACATTATGGGAAAAGTTTTGTGCAATCTTGACTAAATGTATCACATGTACCGCCGAGTCAAATCTACAACCACGAGTGAAGTTTTTTTTTTAATTTGACCTTGAGAAAAGATTGTCATCTTGAATAAAAAATAAAATACCAGCTCCAAATTTAAACTCCTTCAAGAGATTTTCATCTATCGTTTCTTAATTCCTCGAGAATCACTGGGAAAAAAAAATTTGAATTAGAAGTTGTGGCGTTGCTTTGTTGCTCGAACATTTTTTTATTATTATTAAAAATTAGCACAAGAAATGTTTGCTCAAACTGAAGGAAATGAAATGACATACGATATTAGTAAATTCAGAATGTTGACGTGGTTGACAAAGAAATGCAGTTGTCAAGGAAATCCAAAAGTTTACATTTGCTGATTTATCAAAAAAATTACATTAATATGTTTGCCACTCCCAGGTGACCAAAACATGAAATGGTTGCCATGGAAAAAAAAACAACAACAGAAAAGCCGCCATTTTGAAAAAAGTATTTTTTATTGAATTTGTCACATGTGGCTTAGACCAGGGACAGATTTCTAGAAAATGCGCATTGATCAAAAAAAAAAAGTTTTGCGCTTGAAGGAGGTGGTTTTTAGTAATTTCTGCAATGGAAACACTTTTTTTCTAATTAAATTAGTCACATGACCAATAACCGTATATCACGCCAAGCTACGCTTGCCACAAAAGGTCTCACAGCATCACTGTTACGGCTGCGGCCGTATTTAGTTTTGGATTTTCTTTTGTTCTGTGTATTTTTGTCAGAGTAAGACTCCTGTGTATTTTTGGATCTTTGTGTGTCTTTCAGTGTCTATTCGTTTTAGGTGTGGTGCTGGAGGAGCATAGCTCCTATTGGACGCGAGCAGGTGAAGCCACCTTTAAAACCACCATGAGGACCCCCAGCCTATGAGAAGAGAACTGGGCTCCAACATGTCTCCATTGCAGCTTGGTGCTCTTCTCCAACCTGTTTGGTAGTTTGTGTGCACTTTGTAGTTTCTTTGGTATCTTGTGTTAGGTCGCACCCTGTGTTGTTTCGTGTTTGGTGTAGTTATTTTGAGTGAAACTGTAGGGGTGAACTGCCATTTTGTTTAGTATAAGTTTTCTCCTGTTCATGTTAGTCCAGGGAGGTTAGTGTTTGTCATTATTTTCCCTGTGTTTTGCAGGTAAGCTCCCCGGGTTCAGTTAGGTTGGGTTTTGTTTGTTATTTGGGCCTTGGTTCACTCTCACTCTCACTTCTTTTTGTTTGTTTTATTACACATTTTTTCTGAATTTACTTTGATCTTATATTTACTTTGATCTTATACCCTAGATCCCCTAGACAAACAGCTCATCAGAAGTTGAGCGTGTTGTCATTGTTGAATCCACAGCTCCTCTGTAAAATCACCAACCACAATTTCCCAAAATTGCTGCTCCTACATAGCTTGTCACTTCACGGTCTGAATAAGACGCCGACGTCTCCTTTGATAGATGATGAGCGCTAGTGCCGTGACAGTAATTTGAATGTATCAGCTGTAAATCAAAGTACTGTTTACATCCATCATTTTGAATGACTTGTGTGAATTGGTTTGTGTTTATTTGAATGATAATTTTTAAAAACAGTATAATTACAAATTTGTGTTTTTTTCAGCATTTCTGGAATTTCGATAAAGCTTAAAACTTATATTTAATTAAACCAGATATTTTGACAAGAGATTTGGAGATACAGAAGGCAAGAAAATCTTCAGATCTTTGACTCATCAAAGTTTATCTACGCCTTCGTGATGACTAACTTGCTTCTTGGCTCGTCCTCAAAGGTGCCTGCCAAGAAAGGGAAAACAAAAATCTTAGTTGGGGCTCAGCACACATTTTTCTAATCTCCATCTTCAACCACTCATTACATTACCGTCCTGATTTATTACATCTTCAAATTTCACAACCTGGATTTACAAATTGGTCGTCTCAAAATGGAACGAGCATGGCTGAGAAGTCCTGCAGTAGAAGGAAAAAAAATGCCTTCCTGATGTTGCAACATGAGAGAGACCGGGCACGGCCGTGTCACTGTGGATTAGAGGAGATGGCGAGTTTCGTGACCTGCAATACTGTTACTAATTTGAGGACACTGGATAGGGTGCATTTCCACAGAGAAAGCCACAGTGTTGTTTCTGTCAGCCCACTCGCCAAGCTCGAGGGGACAGGGTGGGACGAGCTGCTCCTCAAAAACACCGAGATGGGCCAGGTGGTCACGGCTCATAAAGAGGCACGGACTGGCTGCTCCTCAATCTTCACATCTTTAGAAACAATCACTCCTTTCTGGATGTATTTATGGGAACAAAGGGCTGATGATGTGATTCACTGAGGAAGAGGAGTTCACTGCAGCTGAGGCAGGCCTTGGACTGTTGCATAATGTCTGTGAGACTCTGTGGCAAATCAAGAAAAAGACACGTCTTCTACAGTGAATGAAAGGATGTGACGTTGAAACAAAAAAAGAAAAATTTCACAACAGTCTCTCTAAAAACTATGATGCAAGTTTAGACCAGAAAGTATTCAAAAGGAAAGGAAGATGAGACTTGAGGTACAAATATATTCATCCCTTGACACGGACTCACCGTGAAGTCTGAAGAAACAGAAGAGAAAAGGTCAGCTCCTCCGTGACCCCGCCTCCACTGAAACACTGAGGTCTGGGTCAGATCAGAGGCTTCTCATCCAGTCACATGACAGTTCCAAGAAACAGCGCTTTCACTTCCTGTTTGGGGCCAGTTTGCAGACAAATGCAACTGGAGCCATGTCAGTTCACCTGGTAACCACTTGGTGGCTTGTTGCACAAGAGAGTTGTACACTTTAATGTACAACAGCCCAAATTTAACAGAGAATATTAAGACAATACCATGCATAGGTGGAATTTATAGACATATGTGAGCTTTATTTGTTAGTTTTAGGCTGAAATGATGGTAGGGCGTGGGCGTGGCCTTTTCATTGACACTAGACTATCAAATATTCAGCTTTGGAAAAGCCTCTCAAAGATTATTTGCTTTTCCTACTTGCCAGTTTTTAGGAAAAGAAGAGGAGGAGAAATCCAATCAAGATGAAGGCAGTAGAACGAAAAACGGGTTTTGAACCATCTCAACTCAACAGATGACTTCACCTACACCGCACCTTCCAAACTACCCCCAACTCCGTGGTTACATGTCAGGTGCCTAATAGCAAGGGACGAAATGTTACGGCCTGAGCCATATAGGTGCGTTCCTGGTGCCTGCCCCGTTTCTCCTCTTCCTGCACAGGTGCAGTTATTTGGAAATCAGGTGACAGATTTAAAAGATCCACCTTAAGAACTCTTTAAGAGACTCTTCCTGTGGTGCTTCCTGCTACGTCCAGATCCGTCGCTGCAGCGCTGTGCTTTCTGTTTATTATTCCCATGCATGATAAAAGAACGTCCACTTCTAAAACTAGCTTTGTCTCATTCTTATTTGTTTCGAACAACAAATTTGAGCCAGTTTTCGTTCTTTTTTGTTGTTGCCAAGGTGTCTTTGACTCTTGATGTCCAGATCTTCTTTGTGACCTATTTTTGTTTGGGTTTTGGGGTCATTTGGTTTTTTGTTTGCCAATAGGGGGCTCATTGCAGGCATTTGGTTTACTGCGGAGGTACAGAGTGTGTGTGTAGACAGGCCCCGCCCACTCCAGTTTGCTATTTAGACCTGCTTGTTTTACGATGTTGTTTCTCTTTGCTGCCATCTTCTTTTTTCTGTAACCCCCCCCCCCTCCTTTTTTTTTTTTTTTTTTTTTTTTTTAACTTGTCCTGTCCAACACTGGGCATGGACATACACGGGCTGAGAGCCTCTTGTGTTGGACAGATGTTATTGTCCCCACAGGGGTTTATACTTAATAAACCCCTGTTGTATTCATCTACTAAACTTTATTTTAATTATGTTGTATCTTTTTTTTTTTTTTTTTTTTTTTTTTTTTTTTTGTTGGACCGGACACAGAAACGGGGGGGGGGGTTTAAAAAGAGTGGGGTTAAGAGAACAAAGAGGTAACACAGAGTAGCAACATCCTATAACAACCAGGTCTAAATAACAATGATGCGGGGTGGCGGGGCCTGTCACACATACCTTTTAGCTAGAATAATCTTTACCTTTAAAGTTGTCCAAAATGTTGTCACAATACAACAATACCAGAGCTCACACACAATCATAGAAGCTGACACAAAAAAAGCCTTTCATTCCATCACACATTCTATTAGTGCGAGGTGAGCTGACACCTGTGCTCAGGTGAGTGTTTATGTTTTGCTGATGCATGTGAATTTTGATGGAATGTGTATAGATGGAGATGTGATAGAAAGGAGAGAAGAGCCCCGGCCAGCCCAGGCCCCCACCGGGGCGGCAGCAGCAGCACGGGCCCCCCACACCCGCCAGGAGCCATGGAGAGAACCAGTCAGCCGCAGATCCCGCCAGACACCCACCAGACCAGGCACGGCACAGAGAGCGCGGACCCTGTCCAGCCAGAGCAGCAATCCCCCCACCACGCCAGGAGGGCCAACACAAGGCCCCACACCCGGAGAGCCCCCCAACCCCAGAGGAGCAGCACACCACCACCCAGCAGCGCCGAGCATCCCCCGCCCCACCCCAGGCACGAGCCAGAGCTCCGCCAGGATGACCCGCTTCTATGCTCCAGACGTCCGCCCGCGCAGCCGCCGCGGGAGGTCCAGGGGCGAGCCGGGAAGGGCCGCCCACCCCCGCCAAGCAGAGAGACACCAAAAGGAACGGGGTCCCAGAGGAATGATGTTAACAAGGCGGCCAGGCACACCCACTGATGGAGTCCCGGAGAGGCCCATTTCTCGAGAGCCGGGACCGGAACCCGAACCACCGAGACCTGGACACCCCATGGCTCCGATGTAGTTTGATCCCCTGTAGATCTTGGGGATCCCTCTCCCAGCGTGGCGAGGAGGTCACAGAGCCCAGGAGACCGGCACCAAGAGACAAGACCCACTAGGCCGAGGGTTTCCATCCCCCCTCGCCAGGATGGGGTAGGGGACAGAGGGTCGAAAGTCCCACCTTCCTTGTTGTGATGCATGCGTGTTTGTTTGTTAGAGTGTATATTGAGTGTGTTAGAAGTGTGTGTTACTACAAGGTGAGGTTTAAAATTGGTGAGTAGGGCCTTGACAGGACATCTCCTGATCGCTCACAGCGATGCCCCGTCACCTCTCACCAATGGCCCTACATGTCTATGGTGCTGTTAAAATTGGCGGAAGGGAAGGGCACTTAGAGGACATCTACTGCTTGCTGGCAGTGATGTCCAAGCACCCCCCCACCAAGGTCCTACATGTCTAAGGTGCAAATAAGACTAAGGGGGGGCAGACTCATGCGGCGGCCACTGGAGGGAGGGCCACTTGCAGGTAGTCCACCCCAGCAGCACGCCGCAATACAACACCATCCCCTTCACCTAATATATGTTTGTATGAGGAAGAGGGTAGGTTGGGGGCAGTTGGCTGACCGACCCCCGATGGTGGACCGCTGTCCCCCCCCCCCCCCCCCAGCGCTGGGACCAAGTTCACCCCAGCCCATGGGCCCCACCCCCGAGAGCCAACCCCCCAGGCCCCGCCACCCCCACCCCCGCAAGGAGGGAGGAGCCAGAAGGAGCCAGTCCCGGGGACAGATCCCAGCTCCCGCCCCCAAGCACCTCTCATGTGGGTGTACTGGGCAGGCACCAACAGGACCGAGGCGGCCAGACCAGCCGCGGCCCCCACCGAATTTTCAGTAGAGACCACAACACGCCAGACCGCCCAGGCCCCGTACCAAATGGGACCCCCTGCCTCCACGGAAAGCCCCCCCACCAGACGGGGCAAACCGCCCCCCCCGACCCCCCCAAGACCCGCGGCAAAAGCGGGCGCCGCCCGGAGCAACGGCGGGCTCCAAGGAGGCAGCCCCACCCCGCCCCAGAGCCAGAGAGGGAGTGATCCCAGCCCCCAGGTGCAGGCAAGCCGCCCCCCGACGCAAGCGGCACCCCCCAGGAAGGGGCCCACGTCAGCCCACCCGACGCAAGCAAGAGGACCACCCCCCAGACCGAGCCAGGCCCCCACCCCCACTGCACACCCACACCCCCGCCACCCAGGCCCGGGGCGCCACACGGCACCCCCGCCCCCCCCCATCCAGACGCCAGGCCAGACCCCCACAACCAACAAAGCCCCCCCCACACCCCAGTCAGGCGCCAGAGAGCCCCAACCCCCGCCTACCAGCCCCCGCAGACAACCAAGACGCGGGGACACCAAGCACCCCCACCCCTAAATCATGGACTCAGCAATCGGAGACCAGAGAGACCGAATTCTTTCCAAGTTATCTGAGCTTTTAGCTGATGTTTTTTCCAAGCTGATATGATCAAAGAGCAGATTCCTGTATTGATTAACGTTGATATTTTTCTTGCTTTTCCAATTTAATAAAATTGTTTTTTTTTTGCCTATACAAAAGAGTTATGAAGATTACAGATACTAATCCTCCCTCTATATCGATGGCACTCATGTCACAAGCACACAAAGTGACGGTGAATGCTGTGATTGAAACATTTAGCCAGACTGATAGATCAGCACAAACCTGCTGCCAGAGAGCCTGGACAGGTGTGCAGAACCACAGTGCATGCATGAAGCTGTCAGGTGAGTTACTATCACAGTGCTCACAAATGTCTGAGCTTCTGAGACCCATCTTGAACATCCTCTGTCCAGTATAATAAATTCTATGGAGGGTTTTGAATTGGATTAATTGTAAGTTTGGACTTTTAGTCAGTTTAAAGGTGTTAAGACACATTTCTGTCCAGAACCCCCCCCCTCTTCTTCTGAGACTGATTGACAACAACCAATCCGATTAATTACTCACAAACGGAGCTTTTCCGAAAGTATACAAACTAAAATGAAAGCAAAAAAAGTATCAATTAAGTGGCATTTCATGATCTCCATAGAGGCTTTTTTAGTGGCATAAAGCCACAGCTTGGCCAGTTATGAGCCAACAAAAAGACGACAACAATCATTTGTGCTGTTTTGCCTTTGTTGTTTTATGGTGAAAATGTACATTGTGGTTAAAACCAGCTGAAAACAGAAGGTTCCTCTGGAGTGTTTGTGTCATCAGACTGTGAACAGGCTCTCTGCTGACTTCAGCTGCAATGAACAGGACTGTGTGTGATGCAACCCAGCAGTCTGTGAGATTCATGCATGAAACTCCAATAGGTTCAATGCAAAAACACAACATCTCAATAGTTATTTTTGTCTGGTTTAAATATCCTATCATACTGATATAAGACAAAAACTAACTTTCTAGTAACTTTTCAGTAAAATATAAGAACTTGTTTTAGGACAATTAATTTTTAATATCTTGTAAATGAATTAGATCTGGAAAACATTGTTTTTTTTTTTTTTTATACCATTTTTGCACAACATATTAGGCATCATTTTTTTTGCATTCTTTTATTACCACTTTATTTACTCGTTTTTTTGTTTTTTTTTTTAAACAGATTGCATGATTTAGGGAAATTGGGAAGTTTATTTGACTTCTGTTAATCAGAAAATGAACACACAGATTAAAAAATTGGCAAAATAAGCAAAACATAAAAGACACAAGAACAGACTGAACAGCAATAAGTTAATTACTTAAAAAAGGTGTTTTTTCTGCTTTTTTCCTTGCTTCTCTGAGTATTTGTTTTCCTTTTTTGTGTAATAAGTTCAATCATTTTGTGCAATAAGTGGACTTTCTTTGTTACTATTTTTAACTTTTTATGCTGCTGTGTTAAAACTTCAGTTATTATGTTAACTTTTATGTTCAACTTTTACTTTCTAAACATGCGACTGCAAAGACACTGGAATTTCATTTGAGCGCGTAAACATGTCACAATGTTAATAAAGCCCATTTTGATTCTAGAACTAATGGATTAACCAACAGTCGGATCAAATTTAGCTTGTAAACATACATTTACATATAATATTTAAGACAAATTTATTTATTCATGGTTAATTCTATTTGGACTTTAAGGTGATGACAGTCAAGAATTAAAATAGTTTGTGATAGTTAAAAAGAATATATGTGGGGGGGAAATAGGATAAAAATATCCACTTTAAAAATTTTCTAAGATAAACATAATAATTATGCCAAATATTTACAATTACCAGAACAATACATCCAAAAATTAGTATTTTTGGCTAATTTTAAGATTTAATTTCATCTGAAAAAGGGCAGGATGTCACAACTAATTTTAAGGAATGCAATTTTTATAAGTTCAATTAAAATTTCACCTTCTACATTTCATAGGAAAAAACATCATGGACATTATTTAGACATTATTTAACTTTGTTTGAGCAAGACACGTTTTCCGCTGTTGATGGAAAAACGGAGCCAAAGATTTTCTGGCAAAACCACTAACAAGTTTGATGGGACATTTAAAATGTAATGATCCGTTAACCAGGAAGCTTGTTTCACGCTGAAAACCCAGCCAAATTAGAAGTAGTTTAATGGATTTGAAAACTTCAGTGAAACATTAGTAAATTATAGTGATTTATTTTCAGCTGGTATATAAAAATGTTAAAATTTACAAAAAAATATTTTTACCATTTACCAACTATTGCAAGTAACGTAAAATCATGGAAGACAATTACTATTTTTCTTCCAAAGAAGGTTATTTTTTTTTCCACCAATAAGTTTTATCTTACTTACTCTTAATTTAATCACCAATATCACACATAAAACACTTTCTGTTGTGAAGACATGCTCAATTAAACAATGTTTAATTAAGCAATTGAGAAGACCTTCATGAAGAATTTGTAGCTTTATTAGCTAATAAACTACTAATCAGGCATATTTATGACGGATTAGATCTGAGCTCTTTTAAAAATGCTTCTTGTTGGTAATGCTTCTTCTTCATCTTATTAGTACAACCCCACCTTCTTTTTAAAAAAAAGATTTTGATTATATTGCACAATAATTTCTTTAAACTCTCCAAAAAACTCATTTTGGAGTGATAAATTTTGACATTTTCTTACTTTAAATCACTAAAATTGAGAATAAACAGCTTTTTATGTTTTATTTAAAAAACTCAAACATTTAGAGACTGAATTAAAATGTATAAATCAATAAATTAAGCAAAGATGAGGTCAAAGTAAAAACAAAAATGTCAAAAAAACAAGTGAAGCTCCACTAATTTACATACAAAATTCTATGTATTTAAACCAAAAATGTAAAAACTAAACATTAATGGAAACCTTCACATTAAATTTTGAATGAAAACAATGTCAATGGAGAGGCTGGTAAACTAGCCTTATATTAATATCTTAATAAACTATACAATTCATATTTTACTCCATATTTGTTTATCATTTGTTCACTATTTTTTTATTTTTGTTTTTTGTGTGTTTTTAAGGCTTGTTTTTTTAGCTGCCGCATATCTCATTGTTGTTGTTTTTTTTCTACCTTTTTATGCATGTATGTTTTTCAGACGTGGACTGGATACACAAAAAGACATTATCCGCCTCAGCTGCATCGTTGCTGCCTCATTTAGTGAGGAATGATGTCTGGAATAACAACACGTGAAAGTGGCCTGTAACCCCCCCCACAATGTCGCTCTCAGAAATGATTTTTTCAGGATCCCTTTGTGTCCAAAAATTAACATTAAAAACCAATTAAATATTGCTTTTCAATTAAGCTGAAACGCAGTAAAGCTTTGTAATGCAACATAGATACAATCCTACTAATATTAGTTTGAAATACTTTCTAATGCACTGAAAACAAGGTTTTATGTCTTGCTTTTCCACACTCAAAAATATTAACCTAATAGCAGAAGCATTGAGAGTCTCTCATGTTGTTACCATGGTAACACAGAGAGATGTGTACAGTCACCAGCTGCATTTGATTTACTGATAATCAGCGACAAACAAGAAAGGATAGAGTTTGTTTGTGTCGTTTCATGACTGCTGGGTTCCATTGTTTGGAATTGTTTTTGTTATGCAAGTCTTTTCTTAGTTTCATTTATTACTTTGCGTCGGTATTTTATTTTGTAAAACCTTTTAAGAGATTTGAGTTTTGGCCTCACTTCCTCTCAGTATGTCACACCTGAATCCTGTTTCCAATCAGGACAGCTGCATGACATTAGTTATCAATCTCTGGGGTTTGGATCCTCTTTTTTTTTTTTTTGCAGTTTTTCCCTCATTTCTATTTAGTTTTTCTTCCTCTCTTTTAACCTTGTTCTTTCTGTTTTACCGTCAGTCTGTTTGGTGCTTTGTTTTGAGTCTTTGCCTTTTGAGGCCAGAGTTGGAGCAAATGAGCAAAACTGTGAAAATCATCCCACAAAGAAGCAAAGTTTAATCAGGACATTTCCAAGAAAGACAACATTTCGGTCTCAGTCAGTGTTTTAAATGTCTAAGTTGATGAAACATGGAAAAAAATGACTGAAAGTACATTTCAGAAGGATTTCAAAAAAGAGAAAACTTAAAAAAAATGAATCTAGTTATGAAAGTAACAGCAGTATAAGTTAAAGAAAGTAAATTTAATAAGATTAAGTTTGTAAAAAAAATTGATAAAATTGACTACAGAAGTAAATACAGAAAACGGTAAGAACTTGTCCAAAATGCGGCTGCGAGGCTTTTAACTGGAACCAACAGGAGGGAACACATCACCCTGGTTTTATTTTCACTACATTGGCTACCGCTCAAATTAAGAATTAATTTTAAAATCTTAGTTTGAACTTTTAATGCGCTAAAAGGTCGAGCTCCCAAATACATTTGTGATCTGATAACACCTCACACCTCTTACCGTTCTCTTCGGTCTTCAGATCAAAATTTGATCAAAGTCCCTGCAACAAAATTTCAAACCCGTGGAGACCGGTCTTGTTAAGCTGTAGCTCCCAGACTTTGGAATTCCCTTCCATTAATCCTCCGTATGGCTGAATCGATTGGTTCTTTTAAAAAGCTTCTTAAAACATTTCTATTTAGACAGGCTTTTTAGTTAACTTTTATCGTTTTATTACTTTAACCTGTTTTTACTTTTTCCTGTTCTTTACCCATCTGGCTCCATTTGTTTTATCCTATTGAATTACAAGTGTATTGTGTTTTAATGATGTCTTGTAAAGCACTTTGTGGTTTTTACTTGTAAAAAGTGCTATATAAATACATTTCTTCTTCTTCTTCTTCTAAATCAGTTTCCAGAAAACTTTGTCAATTTTTATTCTCGTTTACTTTGTCTTATAAAATGCAAACAAAGATGTCCAATAACAAGCTAGCCTCTATCAAGACTGCTCAGTTACAATTGGCTGGAGGTGAAACAGTGAGGATGTGTTAGATCCATTAAACATTTAACCTTTTTTTTTTTTTTAACGGACCTATAAAAAATGTCTGAATGACTTAAAAAAACTCTTTTTCTTTTTTTTACAGGATAAAAAAAAAAAAACAATCTAAAAAACCCAAAATGTTAGGTTTTTTATGTTTGAAGCTGTCATCTCAAATATATTTTGTTTTTGTTGCTTCAAATATAAATGGCCGGTAAGAAAAAGACATATTTGTAGTGTTATTTGCCAGCAGAATAAAATAATTCTAGATTTAAGTAAAAAAAAAAATTGGTCTGCATCGTATCACTATTCATGCACTAGCGAATCGAATCGGAGTGTAACGATTCGATTCATAGTTAGTTTATGTTCATTTTGAACAATCCGATTCACTGACCTAAAATGGATCCAGGACATCTTTAACCAAAACTTCAACCAATTTGACTCAAAGTTAATGTGGTGGTTGAGCCTCAAACCACCACATAGGTGTTAGTATTTTCCTTTTCTTTAAAACATTTACTTTGTTTACTTAAAATAAGTTATATGGGTGCATACATTTGATTTAATTTAAGTTAAAATACAGTGATTTTACTTTTGTTTGTTTGAGTTTCATATCAGGTGCTCCACATCCACCATAATCAGCAGAGGAGGTTGGGATATTCCACCGGCAAGACTACAGGGATTCCCCACACTCCTACTGGACTTTATTTTTGTTTCTTTGAACGTAAAATATTTAGTTTATTCTTGAAGATGATTATGATTATTTAGATGTGTATAGTTTGTATTTTCTCTGTTTTGCTGTCGTAGGTTCATTCGTTAGAGTTTGTGGTTATAGTTTGTTTCTCCCCTCCCTCATGTGTCCATATGGTTTGACCCTGTCTATATAACCTTCCCCGTTGTGTCTGTATGGAAGAGTCTGGCCAGGCCGGTTCAGTCTTGTCTGCTTGCTTAATTTAGTTATATTTTATTCAGTTGGGCCTTAAGTTATTTGTTGTTTGAAGCAACTGTACTGGTGTAACCAACTTTTACCCAAAAAAAAAAAGGGAAAATAAACATCTTGCAAGAAAAAACTCTCATTGTGAACCTTCACAGTTAAATACCAGGTGCTGGTCAGTGCAGGTGCAGTTTTCCAGGTTTCTTGTATTACTTGCAAGATAATAAAATGTAAATTAAACAAACAAGTAAGCAAGCGTTCAAGTCAAATCCATTCATAGTTTAGTTTGATAAAGTTCAGCCCACTGTTATTTCTCCACATCAAAATAATATGATCCGTTATTAGAACATTTTACTACATTGTAAGGTCACGTCTTTGCCAAATTCAGTGTTTCCACACATTCCACTGTAATCCATTTTTGCTGCATCGTGTGTGTTCTGTCTGCTGTGATGATCGTCTTTATGCTCTAGTAAAATAAACAACTGTACTTTAATCTAAATGGTATTTTCCAATAATCAATATAGTTTCATTTTTAAGCTATTCCATGATGACATAAGTCGATTTTATCCACAAATACCCTCATATGGATCGATCTGTTTGGATCATAGAAATATATAAATTGATGAATCGATTAATTGTTACACTAACACTAAAAAGGTCATGGTAACAGGATTGTCTGGGGCAGTCAAGAGTTCATTTTCTGTTGATTTTAGTAGATTTCATCTCTAGACAAGTTCAATTAGTAAATTTCTTCATGTTTTCACATTTTGTTTGCGGATTCCTTGAAATGCATAAAATTGTTCTCCGATTGTGGATGACCCAAGCAGTCACAGCACCTGACCATATTTCCAGAAGCTGATTTAGACACTAACACCACTTCTTAAAAATTCTTAAAAATTCTTAAAAATAAAAAAAAAAACGTCTTTAAGTAAGCAAAACAATTGAATTCAGTAACACTTAAGATGAAGTGCTGCAAAACACTCAGTATATTTTTGACAAAGATTGTTACTACATTTTTAAGCCAGTAAACGGTTTGTTAACATGGTCTTTGTAGACAGCAGTCCCACTTTAGATGTTAATTTATCTTACAAAATATGTAAAATAAACCTTATTTGTGCTAATAGATGTTTTATAACATCCTAAACACATTAATAATGTTTGTTAATGTGTTTAATACAGCTTGTTAAGGGATCTTATTATAAAGTGTTACCTCAAATTTTTATTTAAAATTGTATTCACTAGGACATGTTCTCTTAAACTAAGATTATTTATTTAACTTTCTTAAGATTGTTTTCCTTTTTAAGACAGAAAAGAAAATGTTTTCATCTAAGTCATTTTTAGCCTTTTAAGATTAAATTTTTGTAGTAAAAATAAATAGTTTAGGATAAATTTTGGAAAAGAGGGTGCTTCTTTTATTTTGTAAATCATGTTTTATTGTGAACACAATTTGGTTCGATGTTTGTCAGAAAACAACTCTTGTGGTCGTTTGATCGACTTACCAAAGACAGAAATGCTGAACAGTTGCCTCGCGCCGCAGACGGCCCGTTGAAGGAATTCCTTCATGGGAACAAAAACTAACCAGCGTCACCTTCTGAGTTTGGTCGGCCTCCAGAAACTGCATTCCCTGTGGCATCATGGAAGCATCGCAGCGGGAATGTTTGCAGCCGAACCACAAAACATCGACTTCCTGCAGCCGGAGCAGGTTTCCAAAGCTACAAAAAAAATAAAAGTATTTCGGTGATGTTTACTTGTAACCACAGGATGGATCTGTGTTCTGCTCAAGGTCTACATAATCCCACAATGAATCCCAGTTTTCCTCGGATTCTGATGGAGAGGAGACGGAGGAAGCCAGAGAGAAGTCAGCCATGAGTTTATTTATCAGAAGCCCATTAGTAACAGATCCATATTTCCAAACAAAGAAAAACCATCAATGCATCTTTTTTATGTCCTCCATGCCAAGAAAGAGTTAGCAATCAAAACTCAGTGAAAAGATGAATTTAAAATGGCAAAAACGCTTTAGGATGTGATCATTTTTAACTGAAACAACAATAGTTTGGATGTTGGTTCAAACACTCAGACGCTTCCCGGATCACCGCACATGACACATTGATTAAGTTTTCATTTATTTTACTTCTAAGGGTGTTCTGAGAATTACATCAACCCCATTGTCGACTAACTGAGCTTTATGTGTCTCTGCCAGCTTGTAAAAAAGTGAAAGAAAATGTCAGCGAAGGAAACGCATGAGCCGGGCCCTCCCGAAGGAGCCGTCCGGATTTTAAGAGACAAATGTGCTCCACTTTTTTTCTCCCCTAAATGGTTTTTGCCATCAATATATTTTATTAAAAATGAAAAGTTCGCTAACAAACTGTGCCAGTGACCTGAAATGTCATTAAACTTTCCTGGAACGGCGTGCAGAAGGAAGTTGGATAAAAGAGTGTTGGTGAGTGCTGGTTCTGGGTCCTTGCAATTGTTTTAGACTCGTGGTTCCCACCTCTGCAGTGAAGGGACCCCAAAGCAGGACTCGGACGAGGGAATTCCACTACTTCCTCTTCGGTCAAAGTTGTTCAGCGGTTAAACAAATGTGTTTTTGGTGTTCTTAACGCGTTCTTGTGGTAGAGCGAGAACTTTTTAAATGGGGAAAACATAGTGGAAGGACAGTTTTGTTTAGATTTTTGCAAATCTCAATAACCAACTCCATTTAAAGTCATAGTTTTAGTGTTTCTCACCATGGAGGACATATGTATAAAATAAGTTAAGATTGAATGTAAGCGCCATTTATGCAACACATTTTATATTTAATGCCATCGATGTTACATTTTTAAATTTGAAGAACAACTTATGCTTTTATTTTGAAGTCAGTAACTTTTGTTTGGAAAAAAGGAAATATTTTGTTTTGTTGAGGAAATGTTCCGCCTTCTTTATAAATGCATGGACGGCGGAGCCATACGGTTGTTTTACCGTTCGTTGAAGATGGCATCCATTTTAATGCGTAAACAGTCTCACGTCGTCATTAAAGGCTCGTTTACACTGGAATGGGAACGCGTTTTGCTCTCTGACCCGGTAAGCAAGATATCGGGTACACACCAGGACGTTCCAGAATGATATTGCGTTCACGGTTAAAACGAATGCTGACGGAAAACGATGTAATTCACACGCCACGCCGCTATGCGCGCTGTGAGCCACTCCCACCGGATGGAAAAGAACAATAGGAGAAGTACTGCGCATGCGCGAACTTCCCTATTTCTACCGCTGCTCATGTCTATACACTACCGCTGCCAGCATTTTCTTCCAAAACTCCAAAGTAGTCGCGAGTGAATTCAGCATCGCAGCTACCACCAGTGCTATCTCTTGGAAGTTTGCCATGTTGTTGCAGTCGCTGTTGTGACGAGCAATTGCTGCGCGCAAGGCTTATATGCGTCCTGGTCATGTGGTCATGACGTAGGGTATGAGCACATCCGCTTTACACCCTGACACCGTTCCTGACCATACACACTAGAATGGGAGGGCGGTGGGAATGGGAACGTTTCGCAACGCTCCACTCTGGAAGGCGTTCTCCAAAGTTGTCGTTCTGGGGGCCCTAAAACGCCGTTCTGGTCTAAACGAGAGGCCCAAACGATAACCAAGTTGTCGGAACGCACGCGAAATAGTTGTAATGTAAACGAGCCCTAAGTTTATTTTATTGAGAACTACAAGAGTTCAATGAAGAAATGAAGAAAACTCTACATTGAAACTGCAATATTTGGATTCAAATCGTCTCTGATGAAAACCAGCGGTATGAAAAAGTTCGGATTTGTGATGCAGCAACTCAAGTTGTCCAATTCTAGAGTTAATTGTCCACGTCTGCACTGACATCTGGATTAAACCTGTACGACTGGATGGCTCTCATATTGATCGTTTTTTTTTGCTATGCTAATGTTAGCTTGGGATTGTGATGTGCTATAAGCTAGTGGGAGAGAATGTAAACAAAGGAATGCTAGCATATTAGCAGAGCTAACTTCTGCGCCAACAACACAGATGTGAATTTCTAATGAACTCCTGCTGCTCTGCAGAAAATATGTCTTTAAAAACGACACAAGCTTTTTGATTGTTGCTAAAACTTGCGTAATGATAAACAAAAGACCACTGGGAACGATTTTCCAAAGGATAAAAATATATATTCTATATAAAAAAATTTAGGTTGGCCAAAACAAGCAGCTGAAAAATAGCTCAAATTCAAAGTATTCTAAAAAAAACTGGGGAAAAAAAATGTAGTGGGAATTTAAAGGCCCACTTTAATAAAAATCTTTTTTTTTTTTTGAACAAGTTTTTGTAATATTCTTCTCTACGATTTCAAATGCATTTGTGAGTATTTCTTAATTCCAATCGCTTGTGCCGCTTTTCTCCTTCACAATCTTCTGGAACTACGTTGATAGTGTCAATGCTTGAGAAGTTACAGCAGATCAATGAACATAAACATAAAAAGGACATATTTTTCAGGTGTTGTTTCAGTCTCGTATGAGAGCACTTACCAAATAATTTCAAGCATTTGATCCAGTTTTAGAACCCTTTGCGTCCAACAAGTCAAAGTTTGCCGCCCCTGATATCAATAGATGGATGTCGGGAAGTAAGAGCGGGTTCACGCAACGTCAGCCGTCCTGCCCACATTTCTGAGACAAATTTTAATAGTCTCTGCGGAGAAACAAGAGTTTTTGTCCTAGTTTTTAAAGTTTTTTGCTAAAAACAGCGACAGCATAATGAAAAGAGCTCTGAAAAAATATCAAAGACTTTAATGAAAGCCTGAAGTTCAAGGCTGCGGAGAGACGTCAGGTTTTGTTTGCATTCACCTTTTTTAGCGTGCCATTTTCTCCTAATGGCTCCTGGTCTGACATTTAGCGGGCCCTGTGACGGATGTGAGCCGCCGCTCCGGGTCTGTTTATGTGCGGGCTGCAGAGAAGGGCCGAATGTCAGCGTGTAACGCCGTTCCCGACCGCCCAGCGTTGCCAACCTGGTGACACCACATCCTGATCTCCACCTCGTAGAACCATAGGATTACTTCCTCTAATTAGTTTGCTCGTTTATCAGTCAGACCCTTCACCCCGCGCCAGCGAGGCACGGCGTTCCCAACACGGAGAACAACACTGTACACACAAATCAGCCGGCTGTAATTACTCTCCACACCGAAAACGTTCGTTTTGATCAGTTTTTTTGTGATCACAAACAGGTGAAGAAGGAGAACTGATGACATAAATACCTCTGGAACTAATTTATCCCAATGTTTGGACCTCGCTGTGAGGTGTGGATTTGAAATGAGTGGCTGCAGCTGAGAGTAGATCTATCACTCTGGCAACTCGCCCCATCCCTCCTTGGGCTCAGATGAGAGCTTTAACCTTGAGGGCAAAGCAGCGGTGAACATATGCAAGTAATTTGTATAGAATAAATAACAGGATGATCTGATGGCAGTAAGTGCAGCCGCTGTGGGCTTTGTTATTGGCACAGAAGAGACCGTCTCTGGAGGGAACGCTGTCACTAAGGAGACCTCGCATCAGCTTTTTATTGTAACCTTATATATTTGCTTTGCAAAAAAAACATCAAGTTAGCAGTTTGGAATAATATGACTTACTAATTGTCGGCCTTAACACAACAAAGACCTCCCACGCTCCATTTATTGATTCAAACTGCTTGAAAAAAAAAAAAGATTTTTTTGGAATTAAATCTTGGGTGTGAAAATTCTCACGCAGTTAAACTTCAAATTCTCACATCATTACATGTAAAGGGTGGGGAGCTAGTGTAATGGCGTGTGAGGAACGGATCAGTGGGAACAAACGGCTTAGTGCCCTCATTTTTATTGTAGCCAAAGAGACAGAAAGAAAGGAATGATGAACACCAGATCGATCATCCGCTCACCTTCCCATCGACGGTACGGATCGCGGATCGGCTCGCTTCCCACAGATGATGCAAGGAACAGATGGATTCCACATTAGAAGACTTCCCAGTCCTGCCAGTGGCCTTCCTGAAAAGAGGGGAAGAAGTGGGATGGAGGCGACATTCTTTTCGGGAAAGAGGAAGATTTAAAATGACATGATTTCCCGAAGGCCTCTGTAACCAGCTCACAGCTGGAGAGGAAACTTCCAGTGAAATATAACCGTGTTGAGTTGGTGCGATTTTATTGTATTTTTTTTATCTGGATGTAGATCTGGGAAGTAAAGCGCTCACCAAACATTACGGCTGAGGAGGATCAATCACACATTACCTAATCAGGCGTCGAAGTCAAGGCCCGGGGGCCGGATCCGGCCCTCCGGATAATTCTATCCAGATTATTTTATTTTATTATCAATGGCTCGATGTTATCTTGCGCTTATTTCTAAGTTGTTTAATTTTGACAAAATATATTTTTATGGAGAGTAAAATGTTGAAAGTTATTTAAGGTTTAAGTTGATTTATTCTTGAATAATATTGCTGCCTTTTTAGTATTCATAATTATGTTAAAAAGTTACGGTTTTTAGAGCTTTAAAAATTGGCATTCTGCTAACTTTTTGGACCGTTTTAGCATTTACTTTTTAGGCTATTTTGGAGTTTAGCTAATATTTTAGCTACATGCTAGCTGTTTTTGCTAATTTAGGCTTTTTGTCGAATTTTTAGGATATTTGAAGTTTAGCTATTTTTTCAGCTACATGCTAGCTGTTTGGCTAACCTTTTTATTTATTTTTTAGGCAAAAGTTTTAAAAATGTTGTTTCTGAGCGTTCAATAAATATTTATCCTGTTCGGCCCGCGACCAAAGGTGTGTTTTGGATTTTTCTGGTCCTTGTGCGATTGAGTTTGACACTCCTGGTCTAATCCAATTGCAGAAACGGTTGCAGGTGTGTTTGTGCACAGAGCATTAATAACCGTGCAACACTTCACTTCATTACGGAGGATGGAAAACACGGCCTTGCGCTTTACAGAGATTAATAAGAGCTCTTGGCTCGCGACTTGTTTGTATTAGACGGATGAGAGCGCCGCATTTTATCAGACATCTGCTCAACCTGACAACCTTCAGACAGCCTGGTTGCAGCAACAGGCAAAGCCCTGAACTGTTGCTAACACTGCACAGCAACTTAGGTTTGCTCTCATCCAAAAACAACACATAAAACCACATCAATCTTCTGAAGTTTAACTGTCCCCCACAGGATCCCCACCGGGTTGCATGACGGGGTTGTGGGAGTTACCAGCTAATTGTTTTACATGGGCTCTGAAGATATCGAAGAGCTGAGCTCACGGATCAGGCATGTGACTTATGCATCGTCGTCTGTCCGTCTGTCTGTCTGTCACGGGCGGGCTGTGATTTATGGCCGGACAGCGGCCTGCGGAGGTGTTTCGACGGGATGCGGCGCCCGACATCTGGAAAGCGGATCTGGGCTTGGGTCACTGTCGATTGTGACGGCCGGTGGGACTCCGTGTCTTTCTCTGAGAAACAGACACGTGTGAAACTCATATTTTAAGTAGCTCGGTATTAATGGCCCTACTTAAAGCGCCAGGTGAGCTAACAAGAACCTCAAATGAGCCTCTTCCATGTGTCCCTAATTTCTCCCAGATGGACGAGAAACTTCCAGTTCTGCTGGCGTCCTTGGGAGGAAACGAGAACTTGATCTGAAAAATGAAAAGGCCTCAATGGGACGGAGCATCGATTCCAAACACAAGTCCTTGCAGTCAAGGATAATTGGGTAAAGGAGGAGAGCATCAGCGGGGAGTGTCTGAACAAGGTACCTCTGCTCATCTCTGCCTGGTAATAAGAGCACATGGCGGGAGGTGTGCTGCAACACAATCCCATCACTATTCATCCTCACCCCCTTGATGCAACAATGACTAACATGCAGTCTGCTTTTCATTTAGGGGAATTACCTTTGGGAGGCCGGCAGACGTCTCCCGAGCCGCTCCGTGTGTGTTCCTCCCATCCCTGCAGAGCTGTCTCATTAACACAGGCTGGGTTTATCATCTCTGTCCTGCAGAAGCCGGCTGAGTGGAAGCTGGAAATACAGACCCCCAGCGCATCGCCGGCGCGTATGCAGACTCCGGAACAGGATGACCATGAAGCAGAGGCCATTTTACAGGCCAAGAAGTGAAACGAAGATTTGCTGACGGCACGTGGAGCTGGTCTAATGAGGTTTTTGACTTCCCTGTGAAGCGTGACATGCTGGTGCCACAGCTTTACTCCAGTAAAGCCTGTTTTACAGCCACTAAAAAGACCTAATTCTACCAGCAGCTAATCGCAGGTTAGAATTCTCCCATCAGGACATTTCATTAAAGCACCATTGATTTCTCCAGGAGTTTCCATGATGCAGGTTCAGGGGGGAGGGTGTCAGACGTACGGCCAGAAAGGTCGGGCCAACCAGCTGTCACCTCCCCAACCACGGCTGAGACCATCCATCTGGCTGGGAGAGGCCCACCAAAGCAGCCGGGGCTGGAATGTGCACACGCAAGCGTTTGTGTTTAATGCGACACAAGAATAAACATTTTTGTACACAGTCGCATGCGGGAACCTGTTGGATGCCACATATTTCCGCGGGGCGCTGCCTGCATGAATCATTGCTCTGCAGACAGATCGGTGAAGCGGGAGTGACGGGCCGCTGTCAAGCTCATCAGACGCCAATAAACAAATAGAGAAGTAGCATTACCTGCCAGTGTGAAAGTAGTCGCCGAAGATGCCGAAGCTTTTTGCTGAAACTCCATTGTGAAATATTACATTTGCGAAAAGACTGGACATTTTGTTAAATAACTATGAAAGAGAACTGAAGTTGACCTAAAGTTCTTAAAAATTTGTAGTAAAATTGCTTAAAAATCTCCAATATATGCCAATTTTGTTAGCGTGTATTTTTTTTTGTTAGCGTGTTGCTTAAATATGAGCTGAACTCCAAATTAGCCCAAAAAACTTTAACAGATGCCAATTTAGACAAAAAAAGCTAACCCGTTGCTTAAATACTAGCTAAACTCCAAAATAGCTCAAAATTCCTCAGCAAACTAAATTAGTGAAAAAAAAAAACTAAAATAGAAAACTAAAACATAAATTAACCTATAAAAACCTCAATAGATAACAAATTAGCCAAACACATTAGCATGTTGCCAAAATGTTAACTAAACATCAATTTAGCATAAAAACCCCAGTAAATACCAAATTAGAGAAAAAAAGCTAGCATATACCTGAAATACTAGCTAAACTCCAAAATAGCTCAAAATTCCTCAGTAAACTAAAATAGTCAAAAACGTTAGCCTGTTGCTAAAAAAGAAAGCTAAAACATAAATTAGCCTATAAAAACTTCAGTAGATAACAAATTAGCCAAACACATTAGCATGTTGCTAAAATGTTAACTAAACATCAATTTAGCCCAAACATTAGTAAATGCCAATTTAGCCATAAAAGCTAACCTGTTGCTTAAATACGAGCTCAACTCCAAAATAGCCTAAAATTCCTCAGTAAATTAAATTAGTCAAAAGCGTTAGCCTGTTGCTAAAATAGAAGCTAAACTCTAAATTTGCTTATGAAAGCCTAAGTAGATAACAAATCAGCCAAAGTGTTAGCATGTTGCTAAAATATTAGCAAAACTAAAAAATTTTAGCTCATGAATATATTTAAAGGCTAATCTACCTAAATATTTGAAATTTGAAGACTTTCTCATTCATTTTCTATGGGGCATATTTTGCTCAATATTTAAAAACTATAAAATTTATGAAAACCAAAAATTCAAGCAGTAACGTTCTGGACAATCTGAACATTTTGATATCAAGATTGCTAAAATCGCTGAAAGTGAATGAGTTCTGACGGAAAGGAGAATCACTATAGTGTGAATGCGCACTAAACATTCACACGATTGCAGCTTTTGGCTCATCATCATCTCAACCTCCAAATAAATCTTTACATGCATCCATGAAAGAACGGCAGGAAAATCTGCCCTGGATCCACCTACTGCAGGATTTTTTTTTTCTTTTTTTTTGCTGCAGTGACAGAGGTCGATAGTGAACACGTACACGCCAAAAACCAGAGGGGGATGGGGGGGTCACTGATGGAGCCAGACATATGGAGAACATTTAGAAATGTTCAGACTCCTCTGTGACCACAATAGAAACAGTCAGAAAGCAGAACATCTTGTTTTTGGGCAACATTTCAAACTCTCCATCCCTTAAACAAGGATTTTCATTAAGAAAATTCCAAATTCTTGTAATTCAGTAATATTTTTCACTGATAATAGTTTAGTTTTATTTTGACTGAAACTGTTACTACATGTACAAAATTTTCAAAATTGTATAAAAAAAACTTTTCATGGACAAATCCATGATCTGATGTTCTTAAAAATCAGTTCAAGACTAGTAGAAAAGCCATCACACATGAGACGGTTAATATTTGAATTGATCTTTAAGGAGGAATCCATCAACCTGCGGTTTGAGTTTTCACTGCTACGGTATTTCCGCACAAGTTAAAAACCTAAAAAGATCTTATTTCTGACAAACCTCAGAAGAATCGAACAGGTTTGCTTGAGTCGGTCTTCTTCACACGTCCAGAAATCTCAGAAAAAGAGGAGATGTCAGAGAATGGAATGATTTTAGAACGAAGCAGTTTTAAAATTCTTAATTTTAACAATTTTTTCTGTTTTTATGATTTTGTTACACAAGAAAAAAGACTGCCACAAAATCTGCTGATTTAGCCCACTATGGGGTACAGGTGGTAAATCAGGGGCGACAAGTCTGGGTGTGCTGAGAGTTTGGGGCGTTGTATTCATCCGAGCCCCTAATAGTTTGACACTTTAGAAAATCATCTGGATCGTTATTAGACCCAATTCATAAATGAGATTACTGTATAAAAATCCCACACTTTTTTCTCTCATTTGGATATGAATTTTTTTTTAATCGAATGGGTAAAATTCATTGGTGTTTGGTTGATATTTAAGACAAATCGTACATTTAGTCGTACAAGAACGAAATTTGATTTTTTTTTTGTTTACTTTAAGATCTCCTGTTTCAGAAAAATACACTTGCAGTGAGAAAAATCCAAAATGGCAGATATTTGTCAAGATGGCCGCCGTACACTAAGTTGTTACAAAATTAATCTATGGCTATGTCCAAAATCCCACCCTAATCCTTACTAAGAAATTTTTTAGTGCTGTAATGTATGGTGCCCTGGATTTTAAAAGCAATTCGGACACCATGCTCACTACTTTAGTTTCGTTTTTCTAAACGTCGGATATGGAGTCACAGATTTCTTGAAATGAAAATTGAATCAAACATACAAACATTTCACGTCAGTTTGTGACTCCACTGTGTTTTGATGCTGAAAATGTGGAGAGTTTATAAAAAATTACATTCAAACACATTTTTTTTCACAAAAATTGTTCGAACGCAATGCATTGTGGTCTATATTCGCTATATATATTGAGCATCGATACATGCTAGTTTCATCCGGACATAGCCAGTATCTATTTGCCCCGGTCTCAACAATTGTCTTAACTTGAGGGGTACCCACAAAACGCTCATAACATATATATTTTATCGTGACTAACTTGCTTTTCTAAAAAAAAATAATAATAATCTTAAGGTACATTCATGTCAAATTTAGTGCTTGTACCAAAAAATGCACAATTAATTTAAAAACTGCTCCCCTAAAAGAGTTAAAAATACAAAAGGATGCACTTTTTGTTTGTTTGTCGATAACAGAAATTCTAAAATAATTCAAGAAAAAATCTGTTTACTGCCTTTGGGTATTTGAGACTGTGATTAGAACAGATGTTGATGTATAGAGACATTGGCTCTATAGTAGAGGTGAAGATGTTCTCTTTGGGAATGAATCCATCATTGGACCAGAATAAAGCAGATTGGAATGGTTTGGACCCATTGAGAGGAGAATAAGGGGGTATGGTGGTGAGGTGATGCTGTAGCTACCAGGAAAGAGGCCCGGAGGAAGAAAGCCAGGAGTGTGGTTGATGTAAACTAGGAGGATGCAGATGATTCACTGTGACGAAAGGAAACTAGAATAGAGAGGAACTGAAATACGAGTTCTGACCACTGTGTGTCCGGGTCACAAGTTGTTCCTTTGGGTTAATTGATAACACTTTGAATGGATTTGATCTTAAATCTCTTCTCCTCAGAAACGCAGTAATTCTTTGGAGGGAGTTGAGAATCCATCTCGGAACAGGATCAACATCTGTCTTGAGCGCTGCTCCTCGATCCTGACAGCCAATCGGCTGCCAAGTTTTTGACGTGAGAAAATGATGAAACTAAACTGGTATCAACTGGTTCAAGCTGCACAAACCATTCTTTACTATCACGTTTTCGAGCATTATTTCAGCAGAGACAGAAGCGCTCCTTTACTCTCTCGTATCTCATGTTTTGCCGTCTCAGACGTGATGCTGAGAGGCAGCGGTGAACCATGGGAAATGTCAGGGCAGATGCAGGGAGGCAGGCGGAGGACCACGGGGCTAGAGGTTGATCATTTGATCTGATGACAAAACTGAGAGGCGTTCGCCTCCGGTGGTCTCGCCGTCAGGCCGCCCCACAGCTGAAGATGCGTGGGGACTTTTGCTGGGCTTTAATCTTCCCATCAGACGGCTCAAAGCAGGCGGCGTGCTCCAAGTGTTTCCCATTTTGCCCTTAGGAGGATCGTGTTAGGGGTTTTGCAAGCGCAGAGACGTCAGCGTGGCACGTTGACAGGCAGCTTGTTTGAATAAAGAGCCGACAAAAGCTGAGCAACTCAGCCGGTGACAAGAGTGTTTACAGAAAAACACATGACAACTGTAAACAAACACAAAGTGATTCCCTCTGCTGGATGCTAGAAATATGTCTGTCCATGGTGCTGAAAGGACACGATTCCAAGTTTTCCATTCCTACAAGATTAAAAAATGTGTTTTTTATGAAAAGTGTTCAAGAACTTGGAATGAGATTATCTCTGACAAACAGCATCAGATGGTTGTGTCAAAGTGTGAGAGCGCAGAACGAGGGAGTGGTGCTTGTTAGATGGGAATTCAGTGTTTAAATCAATGTTTCATAATCTGCTTTTTATGTTTGAATTAAATGTCAGTGCAGCACACGCAGCTTTGATGTGTTTACCATCACATTTTAGGGTTTAAGTAACAGAAAAATAAATTAAATTCAGTTTGTGATGGATTCTGCAGCTGGCTTGAAGCTCTGAAAGAGACATGCAGTTAATGGAACGGAACAGCAAACATCACAAAAACACATTGTTTGTCAGGACTGAGGACGCTCGGCTCTAAACCGTTCAACAAAACCACGTATGACATATCTACAAACAAATCCGATTGCCCTAAAGAGGGATTAAAATCAGCTGTGTTTGGTGTTGTGCACATGCCGTTTTGATTTGAATCGGACCGGTGCGAGCGTCTCCAAAGCAAATTATGAAAACGACCAGAATACAAGTGGAAAATTTCAGAAAAATGCATTTTTTCCATCAGAGGGAGGTAAAGAATCCAGGAACTGCACTCAGGTGGGAGTTAGCCCTGCAACCTTTCACAATAAAAGACCCATTTGGGTCTGTTTCGTACTGATTGAAATCTATGAGTCTTATTTTACCTTTAAGGAAAATGTGGTGCCTCTTTACAATTATTACTTTTATTTTAAAAAGATTTAAAAAGATCATTTTTGGCCTGAATATTAACAGAAATATAAGCAGAAACTAGTGTTTCCACAACTTTTATTTTTACTTTTGACAAAAGGTTGTATGATTTCCTTTCAAAATAAAAGACTTCCTCTGCCAAACTGACTCATCCCAGTGCACAAAGGTTTTAAACAAGGCAAGACAAAAACCTGCAACCACTTCCAGTAGTATTTAGTCAGTGCGAAGTCTTGTTTGTGCCACTCTTCCCACATTACTGAGCGTCTCATCCTGACCTGATCTTCTGTTTCATGTGATTCGTTTGCGGTCTGTCCCGACCCTCGCCTGGACCTTTACCACTCAGATTGTTCTCTGATGCCCTCATGTTTGACCTTTGCCTACCTGACCCTGATTTAACTTTGTGGACTTTTAGCTGTGCTTCACTCCTGTTCTCTTGTCTTGGATCCAGCCATGTGACAATCTTATTAAACCAAAAGTGAATTGGTTCATCCCTACCAGTACTCTTATGCTGAAAGGGTCAAACAATTGTGCAAGATTTAATGGATTTTTTTTTTTTTTGTTTAGTCACATCACACAAGATATTGTAAGAGACAACCAAATGTTTTTTCTTTGTCATTTGCCAATTAGTAAAATTAAAAAAATATTTTTTTTTTTTTGTTGGTGTTTTGTTGTAACACACAAATCGCATTGAACCCAAAAAAAACCTGTGACCTAAAACTTGAGGTTTGAACTAAATTGTGGGGAAAGGGAATTGTTGCATCTCTAAAAGCTGCTAACTACTGTTGTGCTGCATGAGATAATATGTACTTTAAAGGATCACCAAACAGGGAAAGTTGGAGGCTGACTCCACCTACAGCCAGATTTGAAAATCCAGTCAGAGGGGTGGGGCTTGGAGGCAAGACTGTTAATAGGCGTGTTTGAGATCATGCAGGCGGACGCGGCGCTGCGCAGATCGCCTGGATTACGGTGCATGCTGGTTAGTTTCTGTCACAGACGTCACATTTGCGACGACATGAAGTATCGCGATAAAGGGGCGGGTTCAAGGCGCCTTCCTAAGCCAGCGCAGCCAGAAAATAGGTACTGCGCTGGCTGCAAGCCGCCTTGATGACTACAAAACAATGCATTGTGGGAAACGGTGTCCCGAAAGTTCTTGTAGTTTAATGTGAAATAACTGGCGCTAAATGAAGGAAATATGTGTATGTTCTTACTTTTCTGAAGGTAGTGAATCGCTGATGAAAAATATACAAGATTTTAAATAATCTGTGGTTATTTGTGTCATAATTGTCTTGAAAATGAACTTTAATTATTATTTTATCTATTTATTTGGGACTGTGTACATGTAATGAATCCCCCGACTATTTTTTTTATCTGTTTTACTCTAAGAGATGTAAAAAAATATTATAAAAGACATAACAGCACAGATCATACTAGGAGGAGTGGCGTATTAAAATTCAGCCGAATGTTGAGGAAAACCCCCATCTCCTCGTTCTCGTGCAGTCTCGTCGTTCACCTTCATCTCAGGCGCCTTTCTCCGCCCCCTCCTGCAGCAGCTTAGTCTCGTCGACGAAGCAGGCGAGGCGCAAGTCAACTCAAACACGCCTATTATTACTGGAGCTGCAGATTGTGGAACTTAAATGGTTCGACCAATCACAAAATTCAACTGTCGTTTCAACCTGTAGGGGGCAGCACACAGAAGGTTTTCAAGAATTAAACAAGTTTATTTTAATTAGTCAAAAATTTGGTAATGACCAACAGACAGCACTTTTAAAACCCTATTTATAGTAATAAACATCCCAAAAAAAGTTGATTGAGGGTTTGGTTACCCTATAAACTCTTCAAATAAACTCAAAATTTCAGCTTTTTTACCAAAATATTGCTAAATATTTTAAATCTGTGCATTCTGGAGTAAGCGTAGCGTGATCAAGCCCTCTTCATGTAAAAATGTTTCCTTTATCTTACATCTAGGTCATAACCGTAACCAATCTCAATTAAATCAATGCTAATTTGGTTACAAAAAATTACAATAATTTATTTTCTTTGGCCAGAAAGCAACTATGGAGGAGGGAAAGATCAACATTTGGCTCCAGAGCCTCAGGTTGCAGACCTCTGAGTTAGTCCCAAACATCATCTACTACTTCTAAAATCTACAAGTTTCACAGGAAATATTTCCCACATAATTAAGTTTCTATAAAAACAACAGCACAACAAACTCGATTCTCTGGTTCTGATCAAATCCTGTTTTTTGTAACACTTATACTATTTTCTGCCCAAAGCAGCCTCTCTGAGTGTTTCCACCGCCTTGGCTTCTGCTGTAGGTGTAATAATCTTTCTACTTTGGGTTAAATTGAGTTTTATGTGATCAAATGTGGGAGCAAAAGCAGCAGCACGGACCCAGACTCCCTCATAAACATCGTCACCCAAGAGGGGGAGGCCTTAATAAAGTATCAAAACAACAATAATGGCGAGTGATGCCATTATTTCCTGGAAGCGGGGTCTGCAGCCAAAGCCTCGACAGAGCAGTGAGACGGGGGGGAAAAAGCGAAAGATCATTATTTCATTAACAACTTCGCCCCGTCATTACGGCGGCGCCCTGGTTACACTGTCACCGGGAAGAATGGCCCAGAAGGAGCCAAGAACTTTTATTGAGACGATATTAATTGATTTGTCCTGACCTGCGCAGACCCGGCCTCCCCGGGCTTGGCTTCCTTTCTGCGGCCGTGCCAAGGGCTCAGTCCTAACTCTGCATTAAAATAAATGAGAAGCCATGGGGCTGGAGTCTCTAAAGCCAGCGGATATTGTTCGATTTCACGTCAACCCTCCAGGAGGCAATTTAAACAAGCTAGCATGCTAATCAGCGCAGTATAAAAGGCAGTTCTGGAGGGCAGCCCGCTCCCCTTTTCTCCTCCTCTCCTCCCCTGCAACAAGGCCAAAGGGAAATAAAGCATCCTAAGAGAAAAGGGCAGCTCTGCCAGGATCTGAAGGAACATCACACTCCAGGGTGAGGTAATTGTGTAACGATGTGTACATTAAAGGTTATGCCTTGGCTGCTTATAAAAAATAGGCTGCTGCCACATAAACAGCAGCTAGATAAAAATGGCTTCCATCAATAAGGAGGATTTCTTCATCAACAGCAAGAAAGGACGACTCGTCCTCAAAGAAAATGAGGTTTTTTTCTGGAATTTAAAGGCAGGTTTATTTTTTTGTTTGTTTGCTTTTAACGCAACGTGCAAACTTGACCTTTGCGTCTCCCTGATTCAAAACGATGTGTTTCTGAAGCTGCCGCCTCCACAGGGTCCTTGAGCGGTTTCACTGAGCAGGTTGATGACCCCATCTTTCAGAGGAACAGGTTGGAGCAAAGAAATCTGTTGAAGCAGGAAATGTTTACGATGGGAACTCATAACAAATGGTAGCTTATTTAGAGTTACTTTTTGATCTATTGTAAAATCGTTCCCAGTGGTCTTTTAATTAGAATGATGCCATTTTTAGCCAATATTAAAAAAATTGTAATTTTCTAGGCCATAGTTTCTGCAGAGCGGCAGCAGGAGTTCATTAGAAATGTGTTGGCCTAAAGCAAGCCTTCCCCCACTTCCCATTATCCCTTTGTTTGCATGGTCTACCACCATCTTACAGCCTTTCAAACCCCCAACTTAAAATGTGAAAAATTGCAATATTGGAGCCATCCAGCAGTACAATTTTGGCAACTCAGACGAAGAAATACCGAAGTTTTTCTGTTTCATCATATTCTGGATTTTTTAAACTTTTGAATTTTCATTTAAAATTTTTTAAACCTTTCATTTTTTTCTGATTTTTTTTCTAAATTTCTTAAACCTTTAAATTATCTTTCTGATTTCTTAAACCTTTGCAATATCTTACAGAATTTTTGAACCTTGAGTTTTCATTCTATGTTTTTTAAACCTTTGATTTTTTTAAGTTATTTAAATCTTTACATTTTTTCTGAATTTTTTAAACTTTTTTTTTAAAACCATTTTATTATCTTTCTGATTTTTTTTAAACATTTACAATATCTTATAGAATTTTTAAACCTTTAAATTCTGATTCTACATTTTTTAAACAATTGATTTTTTTCCTGAATTTTTTTAAACCTTTGACTCTTCATTCTAAATTCTTTAAAGCTTTGAATTTTCATTCAAAATTTTTTCAAACATTTGAATTTTCTTTTTTAATTTTTTAACCTTTGTTTTTCAAACACCAAAATGTTATGCTCTGAATCATTATTTTCTATCTTAAATATTTAAGTGTTTTTCATTTATACATTCAACATTTCGATGGCTTAGAAATTTAATGGAAAAAATGTAATGAAAAAAAAACTAGCCTTTTCTGTCTCACTAGAAAAACTAGTTGATCTAAGAACACATTGCTATCCAGCCAATCAAATCATGACATCAGAAAGAAAATTCAAAGGTTTAAAAAATTACAAATCAAATGGAACAGAAAATCTTCCATAAGGAAAAAAAATACATATATGGATTTATTTATTTTATTCTATATCTTTGCTTTTCTTTTTGGTCCTGATTCACATCATGTAAATAAAAAAGGTTTTTATATATGTCCCCCATCATCAGAAAAATAAAATATAATAACAAATATATTCAGTATGTATTTTTTTTGAGTAGCTCTTGTAGTTTACCATGTTGTCTTCATGAAAAGCGAGGCAGAATTTAATTTCTATAGACTCCTTCTATATTGTAAACTTTAAATGCTCCATTCTAGTCAGAATAAGTATGAAGTTAGTATACGTCCAACTCAACATGGTCTATGGAAGACTTGCTATACGGTTCTTATACATAAGAATTCTTTGTAAAATAAACTTTAAGTGTACTATTCATTATAGGAGAAAATGTGTGAGTTTTGTGGTCCTTCCAGGTTACTGTAGAGACAGGAAAGGCGTGGCAAGTTCATCTAGGGTTTTTTTTTTTTTAAATAAAATATAGAACGCTGATCAGATTCTCCAAATGGAAGACTCCTTGTCCTGTGCTTTTTTTTTCACTTTGGCCTGACAGATAAGCAAACCTCCCCATCGCTCGATTACTCTGGTGGCAGCAGTGGGATGCTAAAATTTCCCATCAGGCTGTAGTAAACCTGCAAAACAATTTTGTTTGGGGGAGAATAGCAGAACTTTATGGATGTTTGTGGTTTAACTTAATAAGAAACTTGTGGTTTTTTTATTAGATGGAGGACATAAAGAAAAATAAGCTTGAAATTCAATTTCTGAGAATTTCTTTAATCAAATCGTGATCAGTTTCAATGTTAAGTTAACGGAAAAGAGGCGACATGAGAACTGAAGTCTTGCAGGACGGTGACGGGATGGGCGCTGTGTGAAGGTCTGCCAGCAGCTCGGTTTGAATAACGCAGCGGCAGTCGGGTGGTGCAGGAAACCTTTAAGATGTGAAGTTTGACAGGTTGCCGTCACATCTGCCAATCAGGAACTCAGCTTTGGGCACGTGACGTTTTCAATGGTTTTCTCTCCTGCGGCGGAGATCTTTCACTCCATTTGCCAGCAGACAGAGAGGCTGCCGGCTCGGGCCTCGTCCATACATTAAAAAAATGGGAAAAAGGTCCCCTTATTTTACTTTTTTCTTCTGGGGTTAATACGACACAGTCAGCCTTCAATCTCAGCCACAGAGACACAGAAACACAGCGCAAGCAGCTGTCATTCAGACACATCTCTCTGTAGCAGCAACATTTTTTAATAACAATCATATAAATCCAAACATGGAGACACGATTTCCAATGTTTTTGAAGAACTCCTCACAATACATGAATCTGATTTATTCTCATCTATCTTCAGTCTAATTGAGATATCCACAGACATCATTCCTTACAGCAATCATCCTATATCCATTAGCTGGTAGCTCCTCCCACTTGTGGCCGTGGCATCAAACTCAGAAACACATTTTTTGACAGGCAGCGAATTTATCGCACAAATCATGTTTGGTGTGATTACAGTTTGATGCATCCTCTTGCAGACAGATAGATCCATGAACGTCTTTGTTTTCCTCGTCTGAGCTGGAATCTGGATCAGATTGGACGGCTGGACAGTTCTGATATTGCTCACCATTTTTGTAATGTTATGTTGGGGGTGTGTGGGGCTGTAAGCTAGCAGGAGAGAAAGTAAATAGAGAGCTCTCAGCAATAGAAGGAACTCCTGTCTCTCTGGAGGATTTTTTTTTAATTTTGCCTAAAAACAAGATAATTAAAAGACCACTGGGAACACTTTTAAAATCGATCAAAACATGATTAAAGAGGGACTTAAGGAGAATTTTAAAGAAATCCTTTGTTGCAGATCCTTTATTTTAGGGGTTTAAAAGTCCCTCTAAATGTTGAGAACTTGCGAGACGTTTTCTACTTATAATAAATTCCCTTTTAGGAGGTTTGTGAGATGGTAAGCAGATGGTGCTGAACGAGTGGAGAAGCTCCACGTTTTTGTCAAATTTCAGGATATAAATCAATTCCACTTTGATCTGCTTCTATTCCTCATCTCTCCGTTCGGTGCGACGGCGTGATTATAAGAGCTGACAGACAGACGTTGTTGGATTTCCATTTATCTGATGATGCTGGTCAGACTTTCCAATTACCGCAACCCCAAAACAACAGAGGACCCCCCCAGCATAACAAATCACAATTTAACCCCAGTAGGAGACGACACTGAAAGCTTCATCTAAGGAGGCCGGACCCCGGACCCCTCACCCCCCCCAGCCTGCCAATAATTCAATCCTCTGATAAAGCTCTGGTATTTGTTGTGACCACGGAAACACGATAGCGTTCATTCTGCGCCTTCGCGGTGAACCCACAGGGCAGGTGGTAGCAGATCACAGACTTCTCGGTGACTCCGGGGTTAAACTAATCATGCACGACTCCCTCACACAGCCTTTCCAAATCTACACCAGCATGTCACTCAGCTGAGGGGGAACCTGCTTGTCCTGGACTTTTAGCATGATTTGAAAGCTGCCTACTTCACCTCTGCAGCGCAGGAAAAAAAAAAAAATCCTCACAGGACACCATTCAAATAATCCTGAAAATATATCGAAGCATCTCTGAGTGTTATCCAGCCTCATTCTCTCTAACGCCCCCTTTAAACCTTCATTTAATTTTGGACTTTGAAAAATGTCATTTCATGCTCTCCTGTATGACCATGGTTTATTATTGAAAACTTAACACTTTTTAATCAAGGTTGTCGTTGCAGAAACTAATATCCTTCACTTATCTTTATGGTGGTGCCTTAAAAAGAACATTTCTTACATTTAAAATCACCAAACCGGCATGCAAAGGCTGATAAACACTGCCCCCTATTGACCAAACTCGGTTCTCCTGTCATTCCAGTGTTTTCTGTGCAGGATGAACATTTCTTTAAAGCTGCTACACTTTTCTTTTTATGGATTTTCTTACATTTATGTAGATTTTTTTTACATTTGGAATTTTTATCTGCAAGTAGAAACCTGAAAATGACCACTTTTAATGCAAACAGCAATAAAATAATTCTAAACAGAGGAAATGAATGAACTCTGCTGTTGAAAGGTTTTCATTCAATAATAAAACAAAGATTTCAACAACAATAACACAACTGGGATATTTTTTCTCACTTCTATTCTTCTCAGTGCAGAAAAAAAATGCATTTTTAAAATTATTCCATATCTGTTACTATTTTAGTTTATAAATTAGTATTTTAATAAATGGAAACATGGATGATAGAACTTTATTAAAGTATATTATTACAAAAATTACATGTTTTAGCCTAGATTTTTTTTATGTACAGCTTAAAAATAAACAACTATGAGGAATAAACATTTTCCTATTTTCACAGCTGACTGCAACAGAAATATTTTTTACAAATTTCCAAAAATAACTTTCTACATAGTTTACTAAACATAAAAAGAATCAAGTATTTCAAAGCTGAAAAAAACAGAGATTTTGTTGTATTTAGTGGAGGACAAACTTTTATAATTACTTAAGGATTTAACTAAGAACATTTAATTTAAAAATCTAACCTTGACTTAACCTTTAATAATGACGCATTAAGCTAAGTTTGCCTTTTTTTCCTCTAATGATGTAAAAATCTGTGCAGAAAACCCAAACATGTACAAAAACAGAAACAAATGTAGTGTAAAAAAAGGTGAATCCTAAAATATTTTTTCCAATTTTGATAAAGTTTTTAAAGTTTTTATAATCTTAACAGAAATGACTTTATATCATTCATCTTTGTACAGTAATATATAAAGATTCTTGTCATGAGCTCTCACTGTGAATGTTTTTGTTCGCTGACAGCTGCTTGTTCTTCATCCTCTTTGCTCGGGGTGCTGCTGTCAGGCCCGGCTTTGGCCTGTTTTGGTGTTGGGGAGTTGGGGGGGGTTAGGAAGTTCTCGTTTGGTTCCACATCGAGGGATTGATCCTGTTCATGGGCGCTGAAATGCCCGTTCTCTTTCGGGGCGTCATCATCATCTTCGGCAGGAGGAAGCTGCTCGTCTTCCTCGGCTCCTGTTTGCGTTCCTGCTCCCGGGGGGGTGGGGGGTGGCGGTGTTTTCACCTCACTGACCGCTTCGGGTTTTCTCTCTAAGTCTTTAGGTTCAGGCTCTTCGGCCTTTCCCTCTGATGACTCTGCAGAGGCTTGATCCGTGCTGCCGTTTTCTTCTCGCTCGGCCGCCTCGTTTGGAGGAGTCTTCGGAACCTTTTGGGTCAAAGGTGAAGCGGGCAGCCCGGCAGGGGCAGAAACGCTAGTTTCAGAACTGAACGCTGGCTGCTTGAGCTCAGCTTCCTCCACGTCAGACCCTAAAACATACAAAACAAACAGATGTTCAAACCTGCTTTAAAAAAACTGATTAAAAAAAGACTTTCAGAGAAAGACAGATTATGCAGAAAAGGGACAAAATCTTCATTGGAAGTGCAAAAATATAATCAAAGAAACACTTTTTGAAACATCACATCTAAATGGAGAAATAAAACGAAAAAAAAAGATGTTACAATGTCTGATGGGGAAAATAAAGGTCAAACCTGACAGACTGGTGTGTCCGCTCTAACCACTGTGCTAAAAGGCTGTTTGTGCAACAAACAGATATTATAAGAACCTGCAGATCTGACCCAAACATACAGCAAAGGCAACCGAGGAATGGCTGAAGAAGAAGAAGAAGATCAAGGTCAGCCATTCTCTGGACTTCAATCCAATAGAAAACCTATAGAGAGCCAAAGCTCAGAGTTGCTAAGCAACAACCACAAAATCTTAAATTCCTATTCCAATTATAATTATTATATCTACGATTTATTGTAAGAGCATTCTAGTGGTCTTCCAATAATAATTATGCACTTTTCAGGCAAAATCAAAAATCTGTTTCTAGACGTAGTTTCTCTGAGTTGTGGGCGGGACTGTTGGCACGGAGTAAGCCTGCCCTGACTTCCCATTATCCATATTGTTCCATCCCTTACAACCCAACTTAACATTGCAGTCAAAACGGGGAGTAGGGCTGTAACGAGTATCCGGGTGCTCGAGTATTCGCAATTTGCTCCTGAAAATTCGAGTACAAATATTCGTGACGTCCAAGATCGCTGATCTTTATAAATATAGTAAATTGTAGTAAAATATGATCAAAATATAATCTGGGAACGATTACGTTTACAAACCAAAACATAGCCAAAAGAGCCGTGGTAGTAAGTAAACACATCTTCCATGTCGGTGAGGCTTCCGGTTTTCAAAGTAAAACTAGCGAGAGCTTTTTTCTGTTCAAAAACTGAGACTGAAGTTCTGTTCACTGACATAACTTTAGAAAAAATGATTTAGCTTTAACATCGGAGCTTTAGCCCAAGCGTTTACTTTCATTTGGTTCTGGTAACTCTTCAACACTTAACACAATTAACGAAACTCCATCTTATTCTGAAGAAACGCAGCCTTGCGCTGCTGACAGGCGGATGTAAACAATCAGCTGATTCTGCTGCGTAGAAAAACTTTTTTTTATATCATGTAATGCTTACAACGTAAAATATTGAAGAACTTTGTGAATAGAATACTGTGGGAAACATTTTCAAGTTCTGCTGTGAATGATACAAAACAGCAGTGATGTTTATTCTTTTTATGTCGTTTATGTTGCTGCTGAACTTAACCAGAAGGTTGACAAAAAAAGTTTAAAATTTTTCTATCTGAATCTTTGTGTTTTTTTTTCTTGTAATCAGTTTTGTTGATTCTGACCTACTGTTCAAAATAAAAAGGTATAAATGTTGGTGATTTAATAAAAATAATTTCAATTTTCCTCCATCTTGTAAATATTCACAGAGCAATAAACATTATATTAAAAAGTAAGAATCGTGGTTCGATTTGTGAATCGTATCGAGAAGAACGATT
This sequence comes from Oryzias javanicus, assembly GCA_003999625.1. Lineage (NCBI taxonomy): Eukaryota > Metazoa > Chordata > Actinopteri > Beloniformes > Adrianichthyidae > Oryzias > Oryzias javanicus. The sequence goes on along the minus strand of CM012457.1, from coordinate 9,436,825 downwards.
CACAGCCCTAACGGAGAGCAAAGCTTGTAGCTTGTGAATGAGCTTTTATAGCTTCTAGAAGTGTGAAATCTTGGTTTTGGATCCTCTTGAACTAACGGCAGACTATCACCAGACTTCAACTGAGCACAAATCTGGTAGAAAATCTTCAGAAAAGACAAGAAAAACAAAAACAAAAAGGTTTTCACTCATCAAAGCAGTGATTCTGTTAGAAATGAGGGGGTATTTTAAGCAGAAGACGTACTTTCTGTTGTTAAAATGACCTTTTTTTTTGTCTTTCAGCATTTATTGTGTTAAATTCAAATAAGAAAAAGTAAAAACTGTGAGCTGCGCCGCCATGAGCGCTTTCATGAGAACAGCAAAGCGCCGCTCCTCTGCCGAGGCTCCAGCGCAGGATGCTATGAAATATGCAACGCGGCGTTTGATTTTTCTGTTTGTTTTCCTGACAGCCGGCAGCAGCTGCCAGGATGGAACTAATGAAGCTCAGAGAACAGCCACAGAGGTTTGTTCAAGTCTGCTGCTGATCCAGTCGCACTTATCTGACTAAAATCCACACAAAGGGGCCGGCCTAAAGACCGCGTGCTGCTTTAAAGATGTTTTTGTAAAATGATGATGGTGTTTGATCTTTCAGAGCCACCGAGGCGACAGGAGGATACAAACCATCTGTCCTGGGTTTGGGTAGACATTTGTATGAACTAAACTCTATTAATTGGTTTCATAGCAGCTTCTAAAGGGGATCGGTGGCTTTTGAGATAAATTAGGTTTTATTGTAAAGTGGAGGGAGAATGTCTCAGTCAGAACCATAGAAACAGACAGCAGGGTCCAATGTTGCTTAGAAAACAAAAACCAACCCCCTCGGAAAATGAAGAGCTCCAGCTTCCACTATTGACAAATCAGAATTGAGGTGTAAGACTTCCTGTTTGAATCTAGTGCTGCACCAGAAAGATTTGATGGAGGAGCAATTATGGTATGGGCCAGTTTTTCTCTGGATTTGGGGGAGAAGTCCTTTATCATCAGTGAAAACTTAAATTTCTAGCTCGGATTAGATTCTTGGCCTGAGCAGCTCATTTAGATGAATTTATTTTTTTTTCAAAGACGGATATAACATGAGGTAAGCTGTCAAAGATTTAATCTTTTTGAATATTAGCACATAGAAGTGGATTTTTATGAACAAAAAACCAAACTGCAGCTGCAAGAGCCAAACTCGTGAAATGTTTTCCCCTCTGAACAGTAAAATGTGACCCCAGCTGACAGGGAAATGATGGATTCAGGTCAGTGAAATGAAACTGAAAGTTTCCTGCGTGAAGCTCGGCTTTGGTTTGCCAGCATGTGGCGCCGCAGGACCGGAAATGACTCAGATCTTCCTGTTCAGGTGATCAAATCAAATCAAAATGTGCAGCAGGATGGACGACACGACCTGGATGACTGAGAATCCTCACTAACAATAAAGTTGATGACCCACTTTGCAGCGATCGGTTTGGTGAAGCTGCTCTGCGATGACTACAGATTAACTTGAAGGACCGGATCAGCAGGTCGGCAGCAACCCTGATAAAAGCTGAATCCAGAGATTTAGATGATCTGGATCCGACTGTTGAAACATAACTCCAAAATCTTTACAATGAGCACAAACAGCTGAAACAATCACTCAGAGACAAACGTGCTTTACTGTCAAAACTACATCCAACTCTCACTAAAAGATGTTAATCTATATAATCCTATGAAATATAGACGTGAAGCGAGCGTGTTTGAGAGGCCACAATAAATAAGTCAAAGTAAACTGTTTATCTGGAAAGCTGCACAAAGCTCATTTTAAGTAGCAAATACTATAAAAATATAAATGTTCTGTTTTCATTAAAAAGCAGGAAATAAAACCAGCTCAGAGGCCTTGTGGTAGAGTGTCCGCCCTGAGATTAGAAGGTCAAGTCGTGGCCGAGTCGTACCAAAAACACAGCCCCTCCCTGCTTGACTTTAAGGGGTTGGATTGGGGGGTTAAACCACCAAATGGTTCCCGAGCACGGCTGTGTCTGCGGCTCACCGCTCCCCCAGGGGATGGATCAAATGCAGAGACCACATTTCACACACCTAGTGTGTGTTTTCCAGATTGGAACGTCTAACTTACCCGGCAACACATCCGTGGTGCTTTCAGGGACAGAAGGATCCATTCCTGGAGCGTTTTCTTCTGGATTTTCAGTTTTCTCGGCAGGTTCACTGCTTTCTTTACGGGACACTGAAGCGTGCCTCGGCTTTGGCGCCACAGACGGTGGAGACGTTGAAACTTTCTCCTTCTCCTCTGAATCTGAAACAGTTGGAGGAGAGTCTGAAACTCTGAACTGTGAAATGTACCATTTATATCATTAAGTTGAAATCATTTTTGTTGTTTATATAACAAAATAAACAGAAATAGAAACTTTTATTTCTGTGAATTCATTTAAATTGTGTTAATTCTTCAAAAAAAAATTCTGTGATCAAAATTCTATTTTTTTTACAGTAAAATGAAAGTAGATTTTTTTGTTTGTTTGGTAATGTGAATTATTTATATGAGAATGATTAAACCCTGGAGAGCCCAAGAACAATTTCTTTTTGGGCTTTTAAAATTATTTTTTGCTGTTCTTTTTTTCTATTTTGGGTAGCAGCAGTTGACAGCAGTTCAAAAATGAAATAAATAAATAAAATAAAATATAAAACCAGAAATAAATATATGAAAATAAAAAAATACTAAATTAATTGATAAATAACTGTAGGCAAATTTAACCTTTTTGACTCTCCAGGGTTATTATAAATAAAAAACATATTTAAGGCGTTAGAAAAGTTGCTGCTATTAATTTTATAAATAATTTATTTGTAAAAATAAATCATTTGTTCATAAGGATAATCAAATTGTGCATGTTAAAGTAATTCCATTGAATTACATTTCTCCAAAATGATTTCAAATCCTCTTAAAGTTGAATTGAGATGTGTTTTCCAGAGTGGAACGTCTAACTTACCCGGCAACACATCCGTGGTGCTTTCAGGGACAGAAGGATCCATTCCTGGAGCGTTTTCTTCTGGATTTTCAGTTTTCTCTGCAGGTTCGCTGCTTTCTTTACGGGACACTGAAGCGTGCCTCGGCTTTGGCGCCACAGACGGTGGAGACGTTGAAACTTTCTCCTTCTTCTCTGAATCTGAAACAGTTGGAGGAGAAAAGAAAAAACGGAGATGATGGCAGTTTGGAGAACACGGCTGCACTCCTGGTGGGAACGTAATGTGACAAAACACACAAAATCAATTTAATTTTTTTTTATTTTTTTACGCAGGTCAAACATTTAAACTGTAACTATAAAGTCTTTATTATAGTATAGAAAATTATTTCACTAATAAAGACCGTTCATGACCCCCAGATACAGTGAACATTTCGCCTCTCAGTAACTTCCTCCAAGTCAAAGAATCAATTTGATTCAAGAAACAGCAGCTAAAAAAAATCAAACTAGGAGGAAAAAACCATTAAAGCAATTCTGACTGCATATAGAACAGCATTTATGTACAGACTGAGTATAAATCAGTATTTAAAAAACTTTTATTCTGATAGAGGACAGATCAATTCAAATTACAGTATTTAGATGTATTTTTTTAATACTGAGAATCCAGACTGAATTGGGAAATTGATGAGCAAATCAAATTGACCTAAAACAGTATAAAATTGCTTTAAAATTAATCGATTAGATCAATGATGTAATATACCATTTGGATTGTGGAATGGTTTATTGAACTAGACAAAGGTCAGAGATTATGATCTTTATGAATGTGGGGAGTTCAAATCAAAACGCCAACAATAGGTAAATAGAAAGTTTAGCCAATGCGGTTTTAAACTTCTCAGTGACTCCTCCCATTGAGGTCTTACAATCATACAAATATTTGTTGTAATTCTGTGTTACATAAATAAAGTTTGATTTGATTGATAGAGAAGAGAATCAGAGGATTATCCATGAATTATTTTAGTGATATTTGTTTGATTTTTTTCTAAAAGCGTTCCCTGTGGTCTTTTAATTATGATTTGAATTTAAAATAAAAATGTTAAAAACTATCATTTTCTAGGACATTTGGCAGTAGTTATAAACTAGAAGTTTACTAGTCTACAGGATCTCAATTTGAATAAATAAATCCTCAGAAACTTTCTTAATATACGTCCTCCATCATGAGAAAAAATGCTACTAGAACATGTTAAAAACACCATTTTCATTGGAGTGAGTCTTTAAACGCAGGTTTACCTGAGTCTGCGCCTGTTTTCTGCGTAGGACCTGAAGGATCGCTCTCTGAAACGTTTGCTTCCGTTTCTTCTATAAGCTCCTTCTCATTGGGCAGTTCTGTGTCGGTTGTGGATTGGCTGTGAACCTCTACAGCTACTGGGAAATGAGGGAAAACGGAGTTCTTCTCTGAACCTGCGGAACATAAAAAAACCCTAAGATGATGACCTGATTCCAACATGGAGCCACAAGCAAACAGATGTTAGTGGTTTAAACCAAATGACTTGTTTTCCTTTTGAATCTCACCTGGTTCTACATCGGTGGTCTTCTCAATGGGTGGAGACTCATTCACTGGACCATCTCCATTGACTCCTCCTTCCTTAGAGTGTGATTGGCTCTTTGGAGTGCGCGCTATAGAGCGACTGGGCTTCAAAGGTGGTTGTGGAGGAGATGAAGGGATCTCAAGCTGGTTCTCTGACGCTGGAGGGTGAAACACATTTTAAGGACCCACTATAAACAAACTTGTGTTTTGGGGGATTTTATTTTTTTCTGGTGACATTTTTCTTTGCTTTCCTCGTCTGAGCTGACATGTGGCTCAGATAATGTTCTCCATTGTCTCCACTAATGTTAGGTTGGGGGTGTCAGCTAATAAATCTCATGACCTGGGTGAATAAATTCATCATGTTTGCTTATGAACCTCACCTGGTTTTACATCGGTCACCTTCTCGTTGGACGGAGGCTTGATCTCTGCATCTCCATTGACTCCTCCTTCCTCAGAGTGTGATTGGCTATTTGGAGTGCGCGGCATAGAGCGACTGGGCTTCAAAGGTGGTTGTGGAGAAGGTGAAGGCATCTCCTGCTGTTGTTTCTCTAAATCTGAACAAGTCAAGAGAAAACACTGTAAAAACGGACTCAGTTTAGTCAGAAATGCTGAAAAACATTCATGTTAGTAAACTTTCAGACATTTTCATGGATCCTTAAATTGATTAATCCCACAGTTAGTCTGACTGAACACGCCGCGTTAGTACAAAGTGTAAGTAAAGCCTCAGGACAGAAGCGTTTGTTAGTGCAGCTTCCAGACTTACTGCGTTGATGAACACTGTGCCTTAACTCTCTTATGAAGTTATCTGCAGAAATCAAACCCGGCAGAATTACCCACAAAAATCTTTAGAAAAGACTGTTAGGATTTAAGATGAACCAGTATTGATGGGTTATTGTGTTACTGAAGTTTCAAGGGATTTTGGACACGAACAACATCTAAAACCTAAATCTAAAGCCTTTCTGAGTCAATCAGACTTCCGAGAATCCTACTAGCAACTGCAGAAACAAACAAATCATTGATTGATTGTTTGGTTGATAACAACAGCAAATAAAATACATTTAAAATAAATCTATCAAATGTATTTGAGATACTAATTCATAAATTAAAAGAAAATGATGAGACCTTCTTGACATTGTACTTGCTCTTCATCATAAATACACATATTTGCACTATTACGTGCAGTACATGACACACAACACATTGAATCCACTAAATGTAATGGAATTGCATTTGTAACTAAACAAAAAAAATCAGATGAATTGACTGATGATTAGAGGGAAGAAACATATTTTAAAAATGTACTAATTTGTTTATTTATTACACAATATTCAGATTCTTACTGTCTATTTACAGTAAGTAATACTAATTTAGTCCAAGGCTATGAGCACTATATAGTGAGTTTGCTCTGTTGTAGTCCTGTCCGAATCTACAATTCCAATGCTGAGTGCCCTAGAAACTTCCTAAAAGTCTTTGCAAAAAAGCAGTGTGCATCGATTCTTAAAACCCTGGTGAATATGGACCACAATGCATTGCGTTTGAATCATTTTTTTAACAAAAAAAAAGTGTTTAAATGTATTTTGTAAATAAACCATAAACGTTTCATCATCAGAACTCAGTGGAGTCATAAATAGACGTACATACATACATACATATACCAAGGCTGTGTCCCACCAAGTGGGGTAGCCTAGACAGGGCACGCATTCTTTTTCTTCCCTCCTTTCCCTCCCCAAACCCTTCCTCCTTTCGTGTCTGTGGGCCTGATCTAAGCCACACCCCACTGTACCCGGGTCAGCTGCACAGTCCAGTGTTGGCACCTCCACAGCAGGGCCTCAGCCGTAAACTGGTTTACCCCTGCCACTTCATACCAAGACCAGGCCTCTACCACACCATCCATTCATTCATACACAAACTCTCTCCATCCAACCCTGTCCTGAGCAGCCTCTCTCCCTTGCACCACAGTCATCCCTCTTGCATTCAACGCCCTTCTGACACCCTCCGTCCATCCCATTCGCGGCCTTCCTCTCATTCTCACTCCACTCACATCTGATTCATATACCTTCCTCGCCAATCTCGCCCTTTCCATTCTCTCAATATGTCCAAACCATCCCAGTGCCTTCTGCTCTGCTCTCTCAGCCAACTCCCTCAACACACCAGTTCTCTCTCGGATTTCTTCATTCCTCACACGATCCATACGCGTCACACCACACATACTCCTCAGACATCTCATCTCAGCTACATTCAGCCTCCTCTTCTCCGCCACTTTCAGACTCCAGGTTTCAGCCCCATACAACGCTGTAGGCACCACCAACACTCATACAGTCTCCTTTTCGCCTCCCTTCCCAGTGACCTACATTCAAACACTCTCTTCATCCCCCCCATACCTTTCGTACTTCATTCACTCTAAACTCTACCTCTCCCCCTATTCCACCATCCACATCAACATGTGACCCCAAATACTGAAAACACTCTACCTCTTCCAGCAACTTCCCATTTAATATCACATTCAACCTACGTTCACCCTTTGACCTCGTACACCTCATCACCTTACTCTTACTCTCATTCACTCTCAACTTCCTTCTGTCACACACCCTTCAAACTCATCAACCAAACGTGCCAAACTCTCCTCTGAATCAGCCACTAATGCAGTATCATCTGCAAACAACAACTGATTCATACTCCATTCGCTGCCATCAGCATTCACCATGCTCACACCCATACCTGCCACTCTTACATTCACCTCTTTTACCACACCATCCATGTACAGATTAAACAACCACGGAGACATCACACATCCCTGACGCAGACCAGCCCTCACAGGGAACCACTCACTCATGTTACTTCCCACTCTCACACACGCTCTACTATTCTATACATACTCTTCACACCTTCCAACAATCTCCCCTCAATACCATACAGACTCAACAAACCCACAACGCCTTTCTATCAATCCTATCATAAGCTTCTCTAGATCCATAAATGCCCAAAACACCTCTCTCCCTTAGCCAGATACTTTTCACACACCTGTCTCACAACAAACACTGGTCCACACACCCTCTACCTCTCCTGAAACCACACTGTTCTTCACCAATCATACACTCCGTCCCTCTACTATTATTAATCAGCACTCTCCCATACACTTTGCCTACAACACTCAACAGACTAATACCCCTAAAACTATCACAGTCATACTTATCGCCCTTGCCCTTGTACAGGGGAACCACACACGCGCTCACCCAGTCAAGTGGCACCTGCCCACTTATAAAGCACACATTCAACAGTCTCACTAACCACTCAATCACAATCACTCCACCACTCTTCAGACATTCCACCGTACACCCATCCACACCTGCAGCCTTTCCTGCTTTCAACTCTCCACAGCTTGCTCAACTTCCTCTCTCGTAATCAGTGCTTCATTCAACTCTCCCAATACATTCAAACTACTTTCCCTTCCATCCGTCACAACCACAGCATCCCGCTCTTCCTCCACATTCAACAGCCTCTCAAAATACTCCGCCACCTCTTTCTTACTGCATTCCCTCATTCAGCATCCTTCCGTCCTCTGTTTTCACTTTCTCCTCCCTCCCAGACACTCCCTTTCGTGCTCTTTTCACCTCCTTCCAAAACATTTTCTTGTTCTCCGACAGAAGTTGTCAGTCAACTGTCTGCCCACCTTTCGTCCGCAGCCACTCTTGCCTCACGCACAGCCCTCTTAACATTACTTCTCTTCTCCTTGTAGCACTCATATGACTCCCTGTCCTTTCTCTGCAGCCACACTTCATACGCACGTCTCTTCTCATTTACGGCCAGCCTTACCTCCTCGCACCACCATTCACTTCCTTTCTTACACCACCCAACACGTCTCACACCACACACTTCCTCTGCACATCCAACCACTGCACTCTTAAACTGTTTCCATTCTTCCTCCACACCTACAACCACTTGCTCCTTCACCACATTCCATCTGCCACCTATTTTCCCCTGATACTCACACGCTTTCTCTCCGTCCTTCAAAACACTAACTCTCAAAACTTCTCTTGCATCCCCACTCTTTCTCGATCTCACCCATGGCATACCCACACGCAACCTTCCTTCCACCAGTAATGATCAGACATACCTCCACTCTCTCCCTCCTCACACTTACATCAATAATCTACTGCATGCAACCTTTGAGACCACCACGTAATCCATCAGTGCTTTATCAATCACCCTTCCACCACTCTGCCTCACCCATGTATACTTATGAATCTCTTTCTTTCTGAACCATGTATTCCCTATCACCATCTCTCTTTCAGTGCACATTCCTATCAGTCTCTCACCACTATCATTCTTTCCAGGAACACCATACGCACCAACAACACCCTCAATTTTCTTCTCACCCACTCTAGCATTCAAATCTCCCATCAGCACTACATTCACATTTGCTCCAAAACCTTGCAAGCACTCATCCAGATCATTCCAGAAAGTCACTCTCTCCTCTTCGTTCCTCTCACTGCCAGGACCATATGCACTCACAAACACCCACAACTCATTCCGAAATTTCACTTTCACCCACATCAATCTTGGTGAAATCTCCTTCCATTCAACCACTCATCGCCTCACCTCACAACTCACCAGCAAAGCCACACCTTCTCTTGCTCTCCCACTCTCTACACCAGACCTTCTACCACTCACACTTCCAAACACACACTCCCCCTTCCCTTTCATCTTTGTCTCACTCAATGCTAACACGCTCATTCTCCTTCTTTCAAACATTCTTCCAATTTGATCTCTCTTGCTCTCGTTCATACTACACCCCCTCACATTCAAGGACCCAATCATAAGGGTTTGGGGAGGCAACCTCCCCTTCCCAACTCTGCCCCGTCTATTTTTAGGAAAAATAGATACAGGGGAGAGGATTCCCAGTCCCCTCGCCCCGTCCCTTTTAGTCGCCTTTTACGACATGCAGGGAGTACGTTGGTAGTATTCTTCCACCCCTAACCACAGGGTATAAATAGACGTAAAAATGCTCAAAATATTTTCACTTTGTGAAATCGGTGACATCGTTTTTGCAGTTTGAAAAAAAAAAACAGAAGTAGTGAGCATGATGTCCTATTGGCTTTACAAATCAAAGGCACTAGATAGTCCTGCACTATGTCGTTTTTTTGTAGTTAGGGATTAGGAAGGGACACAGTCCAAGAGCAGATACATAAAAAAAGGAATGCTTGTTGATTTTCATTCAAATATATTATTACAGTTTTTTTATTGCCATGAAACAAACACTGAATTCCTATCAATTATCAACAAAAAAATAGAGAATTAATTATTGAGAAATAAGTTTGACAGAAAATCTCACCAACTTATTTAGTTTCAAAGGAAACTTTCAAAACTTTATGTCTCCATGAATAAATACAGTTTATGTATTTTAAAACCCTCTCTAATGGTAATCATGTGTTTATCATGTTCTTTAAGCATTTTTCTCATAGTAGATGACCAATATAAAATCATTTAGAAGTAAAAAAAAGTTTTTTGAGTGTTTCTTGATTAAAACTGCGATGGATCAGGAAATTGGATGCTAAATGCTAATGCAGGTACTGAAATGGGCGGGCCAAAGTCTCCTCCCCCTCTGTACTCGCCGTGACCAGCTCACGCTTAGGTGTGCAAGACATGATGAGTGTTCAACACTCGTGCTGTGGTGAATTGCGATTCCATCTCAAAACTGTCCGACCGGATTGTTTGAAAATGTGTTCTATTTGAGCCGCTAATGTTAGCTTGAGGCTCATGTGTGAGCAAACAGAGCCCATCAGCCAGAATTATATTTTTAATGAGCTTCTGCCACTGTGCATGAAATAGGTCTTTAAAAAACGACAAAGATCACTGGCAGTGATTTTAAAACAGAAATAAATATGGTTGGAGTGGAACTTTAAGCCACCAGGTAACATGGGTTGTCCTGTCAGATGGACCACTTTCTACAAAGTTTACTTTAAGATCTTTACCAGGAAGGATCTTGTCTCCTCTGTGGATATTTGAGGCTCGACTTGGCTTTGCAGCTACAGGAGGATGTGCTTTGGTGTTCTGTGTTTCTTCCAAATCTATAAGACAAGTTTTATTATTATTTCCAGACCAAATTAATCGACTTAATCAATTTCTATTCCTTCAATCCAACCAGTTCGATCTGCCTGAGGCAAATCATTAATCAAATCAAATCTATCTACACAACAATAAAATTGTTTAAAAGTGATGTAAATTAATTATATCAACCTTGGAAAATACCATTTAAATTGAGGCGCAGTAGATGAATGTGGGAGGTCAAAATAAAAACGCTAACAATAAATAAACAGAAACGTTTGGTCAATCCAGCTTTACACTTTATATATATCTCAATAGTGACTTCTCCCAGTGAGGTCTTCATGACAACTCCCCACAAAACTCAAAGGCTGGACTGCCTCACAATTTCACAAACTATAAAGATCCATTTGAGCAAACAAAAAATTGTTAGACAGTTAAAGGAATAAAAAAAACCCCAAAGATTCAGTTGATTCCATCAAAACAATCCCCCTTAAAAGCTGTATTATTCCAGGAATCATTATTACTATTTACGCAACAATTCACTTTGGTTTAAAGTCTGAAATTCTAATTTGCTAATAGGAAAGTAATAACAAAGAGAAACTTTTTTCTATATTAAGTCTGGTGTAATGTAACAAAATTCTTACATTTAGTAAAACATCTTGTTTGACACTTTCAGCGCAAAAATTTTCAAAGTTAGGGTTTGAACGATTCAATTCCCCACGATTGGGTTCAATGGTGTAGTCTTCGGTTTGGTTTTCAACCAAGAATTAAAGCTTCCCTAATTATTATACATCATGTACCAAAACTGAATTTCTTATTATCATTGGAAATAATTTTTCCTCATTAAGTCTTCTCTTCACTGTTTTGTAAAACAATCATTTGTACATTTTCCTGAATTTATGGAAGCTTGTGTATTGCTATTCCAGAGGTTATAGTGACACATATACAAACTTTTTGTGATTATCAACTTGAAAATGTATAAAAATATTTATACGCTCATATAAAAAATACAGTAAAATCCCCCCTTATCTGCGAGGGTTAGGGTCCATGAACATGCACAAACGGAGAATCAGGATTTTTTTTTTTGGCCGCTTCTGAGTCAGCTGATGTCATTTCTCCATGCAGGGGCACTGAGAGAGGATGCCCTCAGCAGCGCAGCCCCTCCCTCAGGTGTAAAAAATTCATTAAAACATCTTGATTTGTCGCATGACTGAAAAAAAATCTGCGAATAAGCGAGAGAACACAGCATATATCCTTTTTTATGCTTAATATAAAGAATAAAAATGATATACATATTTAACATAAATTCATAACAAAATCTTTTCAATGTTTTTTCCATAAATCTTTTACATTTTTATTTTTGACCATATTTGAGGTTTAATTTCATAACCTGTTAATCCAAGTACGTAAAACTTTTACTTTTATTAAGTATGATTTGTCTTTTTGTTACTTTTAGCAAACAACAATGTCAATAAAAAGATTTCACCTTCTTTAGTGTCTTTCTTGGACTCATCACGCTGTTTCCACTGGGGCAGCGGCTGATTGGAGGGCATGGTTTCTTCTCGTCCCAGAAGGTGCTTGCGTTCTTCTTTCCCGTCTCTGTTATCTTATGGTATTTAGACACATTATAATGAAAGGTGACGGTAAGGAAAGGACATACATTTGGCTTTTTATTCCAAACACAATACCTTTAACGACAATGGCATCCCCCGACGCTGCCTGTTTTTCCTCATCGTGAAGACCAGCATTATAGTCTTGTTTGCAAAGATAACCTGGAAATTAAATGAAAAAAATAAATATATATTGAGAAGGTTTTAACTACAAAACAGCAGAAATCCATGCACTAAGTTTACAGCAAAAACAAAAGAATAGAAGCTAAAATATATTTATAAATAGACATAGAAACTCTTAAAATTAAAAATATTTCTTCTAGTAATACAAGAAAATATACCACAAAAACTACAACTTAATTAACTCTAGCAGTATATTTTCCTCTTATCTACAACAAAAAGTTTGTTCAAAAGTTCAAAAGGGAATAAAAGCTTTTTACTTCAATTCAACTGCATTTTTTAAAGTTTTATTTTGTAATCCATGCCTTTAGATTTTTTAAAGAGAAAACTGTTATTGGCTTTTTAAATTCTTTTTTTTTTTTTTTTTTACAGGACTTAAAAGAAGTGAACATTTTTATAAATAGTTTTATTGATAAAGAGTTTTAATTTTACCTTTCCTGTACAGGAAGAAGACGACTAAAAGTGTGAGAACCAGGAGTCCCAAAATAATTGCAGCAATCACTCCAGCCGAAATTCCCTCTTCTGCACAAAAACACACAAAACAAACACAAAAATTAAATCAGACTTCACAAACTGAAAGAAAAAAAAATCAAATAAGAACTTATATCCAAATATTACAGGAGCATTAAACAACTTCAGGCTGTTAAAAATTGTTAAGATTTGAAAGTTTTTGTGTCAATTTAGAATCTGAAACACAATCAAACCAAACACAACACAACCTGACAGCCTGACGACCAAAACACTAACATTTATTGTAGTCTGCAGTAACTGACTGAAGCTGTATCACTACAGAAGAATCCAACAAAATATTTCAGAAATGTCCTTTGTGTTCTTATCTGAGGAGTCTTACCAGGGTAGCAGTCCTTTGCAGTGAAGGAGGCGGATTCCTCAGATTTTTGGTTTCTTACTGTGCATTCGTACACCTCGCTGTCCTTCTGGATTCCAAGCTTTATTTCTAACTTTGGACTTGACTTTTCTTTCCCAGGTGGAATCCAGCTGAACTCCAGGTTAGAATGAGGCCCCCTGACCTCTGCAGAGCACGTCAGCGTTGCGTTTCTGTCTCCGTTGATCGCACAGGATATGGAAGGCTTTGGTACAGACTCTAAAGGAAGAAAATCCACACAAGTTGTAAATAAACCTCGGAGATATTAATTGCTGTTCAATGACTGTACATGAGAACTGGAATAAGTGACCTCTATATGGAGAGAAAAAAATGGTATCAAAATAGTACCAGCCCACCGGTCCACTACGATCCCCGTGACTGTGTCTAGGGGAAAAAGCCCCGGGTTTGAGGTACTGTCAGGGGAGGGGCTGCAGAGAAGGCGCTATCAGATCTGGAAAATATGCTTTTTAACGGAATAACTCTTTCAAAAATGCTTATTTAGAGTTTTTGTATTTATTAGCGGGTTTATGTGTAAAAGAAAGTGAGAAAATGTCAAGTTTCACTAGAGAATATTCACAATCTAAGTTCTAAACGGCTGATGAGAGAACTCTGATGACCCAGCAATCTAGCAGCATTTAAACGCATCATTTACACATGAAAAAGAAAACCTCTCACATCAGATTTGTACTTAAATTTGGTTTGTGTTTGCGTAACAAGTGATTCGTGCTTGTAGTCAGTTTCAAGCTGTTGTAATTTTAAGTTGTGCATGTGTAAATTGTATATTTTTTTTTTATTTAATAATTTTTGTACTTATGCAAAAATGTATGAGTTGAAAATCAAGAATTAATCATCCACAATCGAGGTGATACTGTCTTTCTCTGCTTACCAACGACGTCTGGCTCCAACACGACAGCGTTTGAATTGACTTCATTTGATTGGAGCACGGTTTTAATTAATTTTCTATGAGTGACATCACATTCACTGAGTCCAGTTCTCATGTACAGTCAATAGTTGTTCCTCAACAATGTCTTGTGAGGAACTAAAACTCCCAAACTCTTTTTTTTTTGTATGTGTATGTATGAAGAGTCTTCAGGAAATCCTCTCAATGAAGAGCATTCCCTAAAGATCAAAGTTCCCATCACTAAGCAGCCAAAGGTTACTCATAGATAAAATCAGTTAGACATTAAGTTCATCTCTTGGGCGTGGAGACTACAGAAGATAAAAGTGAGACGGACAGAAACTAACTAAAAAAGTGTGACAGTCTGTTAGAAATCTATAGGCTAACTTCTAATCAAAGCAATTGAACCCTTTCTGGGTGCATGTACAAAAACTGTTAAAGATTTGTTTCTGAAATCAAGAAGATAATTCCAGAAAATAACTGTTATCTTTCAAACAGTGTAGAAGTCTATGGATATACGTTTCTTTCGTTTTTTGACATTTTCAAAGTTATTTATTCAAGAACAAGTTACGCGAGTTATCGAAAAAGTTTAGATTCATCATTATTCTTGCATATTTAATAGTATTGTGAATGCGTTAAAGCATTCACAATATTGTGATTCCTTTTTCTCTTTATTATTATTACATTTTGTCATTTTCTGTACATTTTTTGGACTGTACAATTTTAAGCACTTTCAGCAACTTATACAATCTTGGTATCAAAAAGTTCTGCACGTTCAGGAGAAGGATGCTTGTACTCATGGTTTTAAACAAATTTGAAGGTTTTTAAGTTATTACGCAGTAATTTTTAGCTCAATTTTTAGCCCAATTTAGCCCCTAAGTCTATGAGAAAATATTCAAATTGTTAAAGAATTTTTTGCACTTTTGTAACTTATGCAATCTCAGTATCAAAATGTTCCGCACATTCAGAAAATTCACGCTTGTACTTTTGGTATTCATACATTCCTCATTGACAATCAGTGGACAAGTTTTCAGCACTTTGTGCACTTTTGAGACTTATGCACTATTGAACGTTTGGCACGTTCAAGATATTCATGCATGTTTTTTTGTTTTTATACTATTTATGTTTTTGTGCAAATTTTATGTAAATTATTAAAATAAATTATTAAATTTATGCAATTTCAACAATATTTGTAATTAATGCAATTTATGCAATTCAAGCAACTTATACAATTTATAACAACCACATTCAGCAAAAAGCATTCACACTAGAATTAATGCAGGTATTGCAGCTTAGTTAGCAGATGCTTCAACACACAGGGATGCGTTACCAAATGACTCAAAAACTTACCAATAACTTGAAGTATAAAATCAAAACTTTTCAGGTTTTTATTACTAAATATTTCCAAAACATAATCTCCGCTGTCTTCAAACTGGAGTTTTTTAATTTCCAGTTCTGCGGTATGCCAGTTCAGAGTGAGCCTATGTTCAAACGGGCTGAACTCAGTCTGCTGCTGGCCGTTGAACTCAACCACTTTGTTGCCGTTGTGTTTCCATAGAATTTCATCAGGGGGGTCCGGTGCGCTGATGCTGGTCTTTAAAGAGATGCTCTTTCCCTCAAGGGCGTATTGTACGGTTACAGAAGTCACTAAACAAAAGAAAAGAGAGAGAGAAAATTTTTTTTTTTTAACTATACAGTTTTTAAATAATAAAACATAAAAACGGGGAAAAAAGTTTGTTTCTGATTCTGAAAGTTGTCCCACTAAAACAGATGAAATTTGTAATGTTCATCATAGATACACTTCAACATAAGAGACAGAATTACAAGAATGGAATAAAGTAAATTGCATTTTTAGATTTTTATGAATTAATTTGAATAACGGAACAGAAAACGAGTATTTATCTGCTACCAAGAGACCCGTTTCTTCTTCTTTAAGAAGCTTTGCAATCCTCCACTGGTTATCTGTATTAGTGTCACCTGGTTGTTTGTATAAAATAAACCTGTCCACACCTTAAAGCAGTCAGACTGCAACCTTTCCACCAAAGAGCTGTCATAGGACACCAGACCTGAACCAAACTAGGATGACCCAATCTATAATAAAAAAGCAGCTTGATGTGAAAAGATCAACTCAGTTTTCAGAAAATGAAAGAAATACCAAATTACTGACAATTTCCCTCCATCTAAAGCTTCATGGAAGATCTCACCGGATCTAGAGAAGAATGAGGAAACCGCCCCCGACTACACGACAGAACTGTTCAATGACCCGAAGAAAGCTAGGAATGTCCAGTGATAAAGATTACTAAATTAACTCATGTTGGTATGAATTTAGATCCTGCAGAGCTCTAAAGGTTCTCCTGCTTAAACCAGCACATATGTCCTGACCCGTCTAAAGTTCTCCAGAAACCATCTGGATGATCCGCTGAACCGATAGAGAAGAACTCAAGAGTCACCCAAAACTCTTGATGAGATCTCCATGGAAGAATGGACCAAAATAACAGCTACAGTGAAAATATCTGGTAAAGACGTACAGGAAACCTTTGACAACCAGAAGTACAGAGCGAAGTATTGAGGCGAAAATTTTTTATTGAATAAATGTTTATTTTCTGCACCATTATATAAATACATTCTTTAAAAAAAAAAGTGATTTCCTGGATTGTTTTTTTTTTTTTTCATTCTGTCTCCCACATTTCAGGGGCAAATTCAGTTTTAGTAACAGAAAAAATGTAATATTTGGGGAAAACTATCATATCAGGTAGAAATATACAATTCTGACTTTTTTTGAGAGAGATCTTCACATGTAATGAGCTCTGATTTTACATGTTTGCAACTGAGTGATATGAATGGCAGTTTTATTACAGAACTTTTCAAAACACTGTGACAAAAACAGAAAAACCAGCTGTTTCAAATCTGCAAAGCCTGCCCAGAGAGGGATAAGTGTATCTAAACATTACAGACCTTGAATTTAAAATTAGTTCTGTATATATATATATATATATATATATATATATAATATATATATATATATATATATATAATATATATATATATATAATCTGCCAAGTCTTATCATTTTCTCATTTTACTGAATTGTCCGCACAAATATTTCACACGTTTAGAAAACATTTGCTTTTGAAAATCAAAGTTTTAAAAGCTTAAACTTCCACAATTTTACCTCTTTGGGTTAAGAAACCTTTAAGACACTTTGCGCATTTGGAGGAGGACGAATTATTGCCTTTGCTGCCGAGCTGACATGGATTGTTGTGCACAGTGACCCTGACATTGCAGAAAAGACCACAACTTCAGGATTTAAAGGTGCTTGAAAGTCATGTATGCACAATTATTGAAATTTCATTATTTTTTATAACTTGTATTTATTAATCATTTTTTAATCATTCGTTTGTTTGTTTTGCTAAACTCATGTAAATTACCCTTTAATACCTAGCTTTAAAAAACGTAATTTAATGTGCAAAAAAAAGTAGTCTTAAAATAAACAAATGTTCTTCTTCTGTCTGTTTATGGCTATTAAACACTAAAAGCTTATTTAGCTGTTTCCTAAGGTACCATTTAAATACAGCATTTATTTATTTAAAAATTGGCAAGGTTATAACATAATTATAACACCTTTTTGATTTAGTGGAGTAAAAAATGAGGAACAACAACAACAAATATTTTTGAACTAACAAAAATGGTTTCGACCTAGTCTTTTATTTTGGAATCTGAACACTATTTTGAAGGTCAAACAAGCTCAAGGTTTTATGTTACAGAAAACATAAATACAGGAGAACCCCGTGAAAGTTTTTGAAAATCTCCTCATAATGTCGCAGCTGTTTTAGGAAAAGAAAAGGAATTTACGTAAAATATAAAGTAATCAGTTCGTGGCTTAAGGAACAGCTCAAAACTTCAATATGTTTGTTTTTCCAACACATTTATTTACACAAAAGGCGACACATATTTTAAAAATAGATAGAAAAATAAAACTCACCCAGATTGATGACATTAATGGAGTAGAGAAAAAACGTAAAAGACTTCATGTCGACAGAAGAAAAAGGTGGGTCTCGTACTTTCACTCTGCGGTAGACAGGTAAATCCTACCGACATTACCTGTCACGCACTTAAAAAGTTCAAACAGCTTTAAGTTTTTCTTTTCTAACAAGTCAAAACGCATATACCTTTGATTACTCCAGGATTACAAGCGCCAATTTTTAGATAAAAACGGGTAAAAATGAAACTTCCCCAATGTTTGGACAGAGAATACCTGAGTTTCCGGTTCAGGATTTTCACAGTAAAGTTTATGTTTTCTTCCAATGTCTTCCGGCTGGCTGTGTGGACTCGTCATGTATGGTTGCCGTAGTTCACGTTCAGTCAGAGTCTTCAGATATAAATGATAGTTTACTGTAAAATATATTAATAGTAAAAGACATGTGTTTCCGGTTGGAAGAATTCCACAGTAAACTTTTGGATATGTGTTGGTGTCACTTATTTTTGTTGGTCAAATTTCTACAAAATAATGTCAAATAAAAGAGAGATACAGACATGGAGATTTTATTCACCTCTAAGACTTTCTTACAATTAATATTTTACATTAATGACGAGTAAAAACTTCATTTGCTCGTGTATTAAAAAAAAGAAAAAAACTAAATCCAAATAATATTGGTTTTTACACTTAAGACGGTTAGCTGACTTTTACAACTTTTACTTTAAAGGGACTTTATTGAATGTACATGTATGTGTTTTCTCAAACGGTTAATGGGCGTGGCTCAGGTGACAGGTTTGACAGGTTTGTAGTATCCTGTGTTGCTGTGAGCAGCGCTCGTGTAGTTGCTGTTTTTCTGACCTTTCTGACTCATCCTTTTGTTGTGTTTGTACTTAGAAGGCACCTTATGATGAGTGTGTGGGAGAGGTTTTGTGCAGATAAGAGAGGAGACCCTGTACCTTGCCACAAACATTAACCAGCCATGGTTGATGCCATCTAGTGGATGTAGATCTGTATTTTATCAATAACTTACTTTTTGTTTTATTGGGGATACAATAGCTAGGTCTAGTTTTGTTCTATTTGACCAATTCATTTGGATCAATCCTGGTCCCTTTCTCTATTTTTTTATTTTATTTTTTTTAGTAATAAAAATTGAACTCTACTTTAATGCTCTATCTGCAACCTGCTGCTCCAGAGCCACAACAAAATAGTTTTTAAATTTAAAAAGTATGGTAGTAAAGTCGAGTAATTTGAACAAATTCAGATGCAAATAAAGGATAGAACGTATCACAAATCCGACTAAAGTATTTGTTTATATTTTTGAGTGCTGTGGACGACAGAGAATCATTAAATTCAAAGATTTTAATGCAACTTATGGTTTGAAAAACACAGTAAGGGTCGCTTAATTAGATCTGACTTCATTTTGGTTAGTTAGATTTTAACATTTCTGCCTGATAATCACTAAAAACAGGAACATAAGTAGTTTTTTAAAGGACCCGGTCCAATGGAAATTAAAATTTTGTTGTTTTTAACTTGTTCTTGTAGCATTTTTATCATTATGGAGCATATCAATGAAATTGTTTAAGACTAAATAACTTTTTTTTTTTTTTTTTTTGCTATGCTATTGTGAGGTGCTATCAGCTAGCGGGAGAGAGTCAATGGTGGACACAAAGGGCTGATGGGAAATTAGTGAAGGCTGACTTCCGACAGCCACAACTTGGAGGTGAATTTCTAATAAGCTCCTGCTGTTCTGCAGAAAATACGTCTCAATAAATAACACAAACTTTTTGATTTTGGCTAAAACCTGCATAATCATAGTTAAAAGATTACTGGGAGCGATTTCATGAAACAAAAAAATATCTAAATGGAGTGGGACTTTAATTCACTCCTGACATTATACTATACTAATACATATGGGGCATTTAGATGATCCTTAGTAATGTGAGGTCTTTTATTTTGAAAGGAACTTTTGTCAAAAGTTACAAACTATTTTAAATTTTGGAAAGAAAGGCTATTTTCTTTAAATGATTGTGTTTTATTTAAGTATAAAACCAACAACAGTTCATTTATATTTATCATGATAGTAAGAATAACACAAATGTAAATCTGTCTTTTTCTAAAGGGTGAATTAAGACTTTGTGGCTCCTGCTGGGTTGTGTTGGGTGAGAAATCGACCTAAATGACTCTTTAAATGTTGAAGGTTCTGATCTAGATCGACTATCTTATGGATGTAACACATGTTTTAGGGAAAAGCTTTAGAAAAAGCACAACAGTTAAATGAGTTGAGGTGCTTTTCCCAGCATGAATGACCTCATATAAAAGGGTCAAAATTAAAAGACAAACTCAAAGATTAAAAATATGTACATTTTTATCTTCACATCAGCAAAAACACAGTTACAGACTTTCTCCACAGTGACAAGTCAACATAAAAAACCAGAATATGCAAACCTTCATTTTAATACCCCACCCTGCTCCATTGTTTGTCACTGGCACTCCGGTGGACGGGTTATTTTGTGTATTTGCGTGTACGACTTCATCAGCGTCACACTGCCGTGGTGGGACACTCCCATCGGTAAAACGCACTCCTCCGTCAGCACTCCTTGAGTTACATCCCAGCACATGACGGTGGAGATGACCTGGTTCTTGTTGTCTCTTCCTCCGGTTATGAAGAGTTTGTTGTTGCAGGCTGCAATGGCGCAGCTCGCCCGTTCTCCTAGGCGTGACACCAGGGTCCAGGTGTCGCTCAGAGGCGAGTAGCAGTACATGGCGTTCATGGCACCACCTGGAATCAAACAATTCAATAAAAAAAACGACTTACACAGATACTAATCCAGATTTGCTCCAAGATATTAAATTTAGTAATCATAATTTATTTCATTTATTTATTAAGTTTGTCTTGATGCACCAATACTGTTAAAATGCAAATCCCATTGATTCATTTTCACACCTAAATAGTTGTTTTTTCTAATGTTACACTTGAAGTATTGTTTGGATTTTTTTTAACTGAAAAGGATAAAACGAAAGCCTCAAAATGTAGATCAAAATTCATTTACTGCACAATTTTGTCCTCACAAATCTTAAATCCTCTCAGAGAAGCTTGATCTATAATCATGCATAACCTGCATGTAAAGCAAAGAGCTAAGACAATTAGAGGTTTCCATTTCATAGATGCATCTTCATGCCGTTGGGTTAAATTTGAATATTTCAACGTCTAGTTATGTCACAGTTTTAGGCAGCAGGTGTCAGCAAACGACCCTTTGGAATCCAGGAAATGTTGTGAAATATTTTGCATCCTTCATACACTTTGTACACTGTTCCCCATTTTCAAGTGAAATAGAATACTGTTTCATTTGAAATCCAACAGTCAAAGGAGCAGAGGTTCGATTCCCACCCCATGTACCAAAGTGTCCTCAGGCAAGGCACTGAACCCCACACTGCTCCTGGTGGCTATGGGTTCAAAAGAAAAACTGTGAGCTGAAATTATTATTTTAGTCTATATTAACCTACTGCACCAAAATAGAAACATGTAAAATAAAGGAAGATTTATTTTTTAACAAAAACAGAACTTATTATTGTTTTTTTTGTAATTTTTTGTTAAGAAAAAAGACATACAACACAATAGACCCTTTTCAAGTGACGTCAGACCAAATGGCAACATTGTCAGTGTATGAAGTTATTTCCAGTTTAGGCCAGCAAACTGGAGAGCTGAATGCTTCTTAATACAATTTTACATAATTACCAATTTTATTGGAAAAAATATATATATTTATGAAATTTCCTACCAAACTGTTTTCATTTTCCTTACTTGTTGTTCAAAAATCAAAATACAAATGCAGGATCCTGCACAGCTGCTTCCCAAAAACTTGTACGGATGATATTAATCAAGTCGTGGATTATTTCTCTCTGACAACCCAGCTTAGACAAAGGTTACAAGTACTTCACTGAATGCTGCTTTTTTGATTAGGAAAGTAATTACTATTTTATTTTTCTAGTTTATGCTAACGCTAGCAATAGTTTTGGGTGTAAAATGTAGAGCTGCAAAAGATCTTTTCTGCCAGTTAAAAGTTGCCAACATACAAGTGCTCACAAAATTAGAGCAAAACTAAATAAATAAATCTCAGTGTGTTTTATATTAACTATAGCTAATTACTGCTGCAGTGTTTTCTACTGAAGTCAAGTGAGCAAAGCTCAGCCGTGGTTCTAATGCTGCTCCCCTTTGTTTTTCTTCATAACAGTGTCTGATTTGCGGTGAAATACATTTTTAAAAAATGATCAAATTAATTAGAAACTGTTGTGAAAAATAGGAAAGTGACTGTTTGAAACTTTTTTTGTGGCCGCCCTTATTTTGAAAGCTGAAAATTGACAGCATAATAGCAGCATATAAAATATTCGCTGTGCCAAAATTTTTCTGTTTTTAAAATTATCCCCTAAAATAGCTCATAAAACAACAAAAATATCCTGAACCAGATGTTGATAATTCATGTAAAGGAAATAGTAGCAATCTACATTTTGACATGTTTCTGGATGTGAATTGGTTGTGTAATATATGTCTATGTTTATGTATTATTACCTGATTGATTGAAATAAACCAATAAAAAAAAAAAAAAAAAATCAAACTATTTTTAGCCTTGGAAGAAATAAATATATGTGCAGCAATTTAAATTTTTGTTGCAGGTGTTACATGTAGCTAACAAAACTTTCCATACGTGCGAATAAAATCAACCAAAATAGAAACTGTTAAAATAATATCTGCTCAAATAAAAGGAGAAAACTTTCAATAAAACAAACCAGGCATTTGTGTTTTGATTTGCGACCAATGAAAGAGAGAAAAAAATGTAGTCAGATCATTTATAAAACAAATATCATAAAAGTTTTGCATCTGAATTGTTAAGGTATCTTTTATTATTTACAGAGAGTTCACCTGTCAGCTTTGCTGCTCTAACCCCGTAAACCAGAAGTAACTTTACGCACCGACGTCACTGTGAAAAGGGTCTGTATATAAATTCTTTGTTAAGTTGACCAACAACCTCATATTTACAACTTTAAAAAGTGCAGCGTCTTCTACAGTAATATTGCTCATTTTAGAAAACAGAAGTCTAAAAATGAAATACTCCAGCCCATGTTAGCTCAAGCCTAAATGTCTGGATTTATCTGATTCAAATCAGCCGTGGGAATCTGGAAACCGTGCTGACACACCGGCCCTGGAGGCCTGGACTTGCCGCCGTTGCGTGGAAACTCATCTGCTTCTAAAAGGAGTAACTTCCTGGGTGACTCCTGCAGCCGTTCTGACTCATCAGTGAGAAAGCAGGCTTTGAGCCAACAGTCAAACATCTGCTTTTGACCCCCCAGTCATAAGCCGTTTAATGGGGCTGATGGGATCAAACTGACCCTTTTAGATCAGCTAAAATCAGAGGCGGATCTGCAACGGAGGAAATGACTCTCCTTTACCTCACTGCATCTCTGTCCACCCCGTTTCAGAACTGTAAGTGTCAGAATGAAACCTGACCGGTTGATGTCCTGTCTAAACTGGTGCAAAAAATGATGAGCAAACAAAAAGATAAAGAAAAAATACTTTTAATATCTGGTGTCTGCTTATTTTAGGACCGAAAAGAAGAAATACATTATGGAAAAGTTGTTTTTGAAGTAGAGGAGTTGTTTGTCTTTTCCATTTTGCCTAAAAGTTCTTTATTTTTTTTTCTTTTGAGTATTTTTTGCACAAAATATCCATACTAGTTTTGGTTTCCCCTGATTTGAGGAACTATAACATTTCTGCTGTATTTCCCAGAATGTGTGACTCAATATTTACGGATCGTTTTGAAACTGTTTTCCCCCAAAGGAACAGATAAACACCTCATAAAGAAACAAGTTAAGGCTAAAAAAGGACTGAAACTTTTCGTCTTTAACATAATCCAACACTTTAAGGCCCTTTTGGGTCGATTTCTCCCCAATCATAACCCAGTGGGAGCCTCTTGATATGCATTTATGTTATTGTTACTTTTATGATAAATAAATGTTTTTTCTTGCATCAATAAAAAATAAAGAAATATTTATTTTTAAAACATGAAGCTAGTTTATAGCTTCCTTTCAAAATAAAAGACACCCTGTCTTAAAGAGGCTCATTTTAATGGAGTAAATGGGGTGTAAGCGGTGATAAAAAAAAAAAAAAAAACTTTACATGGTTTATTTTATTGTTCTTGGTGCATCCTAGCCAGAAATGTATAAATCTAACAAGCTTAAATTAACTCAGAGCTGATTACTTTTTTTTTTTTTTTTTTTTAATACGACGGTCCACTTGACTCAGTGTGAAGAATGAATTCTTAAGTATGAATTAAGTATACTTAAGTATGAATTCTGGTTGTGCTTACTAACCAAAAATTTATTTTTTGGCAGTAAACGCTACTCAAACTTCTGTGGAAGCTGCACAAAGCTGCACTTCTTGATGGACTGTTGAAGCATTATGGGTAATGTAGTCATGCGCCTCATGTGGAAATACATTGTTCTTCAACTGTTCTACTGACTCATCTGACTTTGTTTTGAAGTTTATTCTAAAGAACACATTAAAAAGTAGAGCCAGGGAATTGATTAAAAACAATTAACTAATTAATCACAAACTTGGTAAAAAATTAATTGCATTTAATTGCAATTATTCACACTTAATCTTTTTTTTTTTGTTGAATTATTTGCTGACCACTTATTAGCTGCGAAAAATTATAATATGAAATCATGCACAAAATTGTACATTTAGAAAGCTTACTTTTATTTACGGCAGTCAATAAATAAAAAAAAAATAATTAGATTAATCACATTTCTGATTAATCATTAATAATCACAATCTTTTACTAGGTAAATTTATTTGACAATATGCAGCTTTTGAACAAAAACAGGCCAGAGGAAAATGTTTGCTTTATTTTTTTTTTTAATTTTAAAATTTATCAAGTGTAGATTGTATGTATGCAACATATAAACCATAAGATAAGCAGAACTCTAAAGACTTTTATGTATTACTCCAAGAAAACAGAGATGCTCACAAACAGTTATAAGAGACACAACCTGCACATCTAAGAAAAAATAAATAAAAATAAACTTGTAGTAAGAGGTGAACTTTTTCTTTGAACTTATGCTTTATTTAACTTATTGTGGTGATCAGCACATTTACCGCTTTCCTTTGCCGCTGCAGTCGAGGCCCAGCAGCACGTCATGACAACAGGCCATGCATCAAATAGTCTACTTTTTGTGAAAAAGTGATGTAAACCAAAAAAAATATATATATTATTATTATTTATTTGGAAGTGACTATGGCATGAGTGGGATAATATCCGACCAAGTGTTTCAACTCACTCCTAAACTGCTGAGGCAAAGCGCCTTAACGTTCACAGCCCTAATAAAAACATTTTATTTTCTTTGACTAAAGCACCATAAAGGATTGGTCAGAGAGCCACATGTGGCTCCAGAGCTCCAGGTTGTAGACCAAACAAAAGCATCTTAACTCACCGACCACGTAGATGCAGTTCTTGAACGTGACGGCGTTGGTGCATTTGGTCTCGATGGGGATGGGCGCTCGCAGTTCCCAGCTGTCCGTTCCTGGTTCCCAGCACTGAACCTTATCGGTGGACAGTTTTCCATTTGGACCCCCACCGATCACATAGATCCAGCGGTCGAAGTTGGCTGCAGCAAAGGAGCTCACCCCGATAGCCAGAGGAGTCACCTGGAGCCGGCACAAGAGCAGTGAAAAAAGAAGTCCAGGAGGAGTTAAAGCATCAAGCGTGGTTAAAGTTTTTATTCTTTTATGTATAAAAAGTGTTTTTTTTTTCTCTCATGCAGTACAACTAAAGAGTAATCTCATTACCTGTGTCCATCGATTGTGAAAAGGATCATAGGCCTCCACACTTGTGAGTCTCTGGGATCCATCAAACCCCCCCAGAACATAAACTTTCCCATTCTGAACGGCCATCTTGTGCCTCCAGCGTCCCACTAAGAGGGGCTCGATTTGAATCCACTTGTCCAGGGCGCCGTTATATTTCCAAACATCGTGCTGCGTCTCTTTCCCCCCTACCGTTCAAGAAAAGAAGAAAGAAGCCATCAGTGTTTCCTCTGTTGCTTAATGTCTCACTTGTCAGAGCAGACATGTTGAGGAAGGACCGCGTCGTTCTCTGAACCACAGAAGTTGTGATTATGAAACGTAAACATGTCTTAACGTTTTCATCAGGTCTTGAGGAAGACGAGAGTTGAGGCAACCATTCCTAAGTAAGGAAGCGCTTAAAACCACAAGAACTGCATCCTCTTCCTGTTGTTTTGATCAGCTTTCTAATTTCAACATTCAAAACTTCACATTGAACTTTTAGTGAGACATATTAGAACCGCAGTGTTAAACTCAATCGCACAAGGGGTCAAAATCCAAAACACACCTTAGGTCGCGGGCCGAACAGGAAGAATATTTATTGGACACACTTAGACTACATTTTTAAACTTTAAAACTGTGACTTTTTAACATAAATATGATCTATATATATAGCATTACATGCGATAATGCTAGTGTGAATGCTGTAAGCTGGTTGCTGAAGATGGTAGTGCTGATAGCTGAAAATGCTGAAATGGATAACTAAAAACACTAAAGCTGATAGGTGAAAATGCTGAAGCTAAAACCAGCTAAAATATTAGCTAAGGGCCAAATTAGCCAAAAAACAAACAAAAAAACCTTAGGTTAGCCAAAACAGCTAGCATGTAGCTGAAAAATAGCTAAACTTCAAAATAGCTTAAAAAAATAGAAAAAAACCTATATAACCCTAAACAGTTGGGATAGAGCTTAAGTATTAGTTAACTCTGAAATAGCCTGAAAAAACTAAAAAACTAAAAAGCCTAAATTTGCCAAAAAAGCTAGCATGTAGCTGAAATATTAGCTAAACTCCATAATTGCTTAAAAAACTAAAACTAGAGAACCAATATCTTCACTGTCTCTCCTCTGAACATGTCCAAACCATCTCAGTCTGGCCTCTCTGACTTTATCTCCAAAACCTCTAACATGTGCTGTCCCTCTGATGGATTCATTCCTGATCCTATCCATCCTGGTCACTCCCAAAGAGAACCTCAGCATCTTCATCTCTGCTACCTCCAGCTCTGCTTCCTGTCTTTTCTTCAGTCCCACTGTTTCGAGTCCGAACAACATGGCTGCTCTCACCACAGTCTTGTACATCTTTCCTTTCATTTGTTCTGAAACACACCTGACACTTTTCTCCACCCATTCCAAACTGCTTGCACTCGCCTCTTCACTTCTTTTCCACACTCTCCATTACTCTGTACTGTTGATCCTAAGTACTTAAACTCCTCCCCCTTCTTTATCTCTTCTCCCTGTAACCTCACTCTTCCACTTGTGTTTCTCTCATTCACACATGTACTCTGTCTTACTGCAGCTAACCTTCATTCCTCTCCTTTCCAGGGCAAACCTCCACCTCTCTAGCTCCTCCTCCACCTGTTCTCTGCTCTCACTACAAATCACAATATCATCTGCAAACATCATAGTCCATGGTGATTCCTGTCTGACCTCATCAGTCAGTCTGTCCATCACCATTGCAAACAGGAAGGGGCTCAGACCTCATCCCTCCACCTTGAACTCCTCTGTCACCCCGACAGCACACCTCACCACTGTCTTACAGCCCAAATATTAAAATAGTAGCTAAACTGAGAAATTTTGTAAAAAAAAAAAAAAAAAAGCCTAAATTAGCCAAAAATAACAAGATAACATCGGACCAATAATAACAATAAAATAAAATGTTCTGGAAGGCCGGATATAATTAGCCGGGGGGCCAGATCCGGCCCCCGGGCCTTGACTTTGACGCGTATGTTAGGACAAGCAGCTCACAAAAGCAACAACTTTCAGAAGATTTCAACAGATAAAACCATCTGCTCTCACCAGATATATACACTTCATTGTGGAAGGTGATACACGCAAACTCCACCCATTTCCTGTTCTGGGACTCGTCCTCCATCTCCGTCATGGGCAGCCGAGCGACCTCCAGCCGGCTTCGCCTGAGAGGGTCCAAGCAGGTGACAGTGGAGATGAAGCGCTCGTCTTTGGTGCAGCCCCCGATGATGAGGAAGACCTCGGAGAGAAAGTGCTGCAAGCGAGGTTTGGTTCGCTCCGAGACCACCTAAAAACACGGCGGCGTGAGTGTCATGGTAAGGGCGACGACTGAGGAGACGCTTCCTCCCCCTCATACTGACCTCCCTCCCGGACAGGTGAAAGGTGCGCGCCTCTTGCAGCAAAGGAAAGGCCTTACTGCAGAGGCGGATCAGCTCATCCGACTCCACTTTTTCCACAAAGTACGCGGGGTCCAGCAGCGGCAGCCGCACGTGTGCGAGCAGCCTGGCCAGCAGAGGGCAGCGTTCGTTCTGCCGAGCTCTCACCCAGCTCATCAGCGCTTCAAAAACGCACTCCTCACACCGCACATCCAGCTCGTCGCTCTGCAGGACGGCCTCCAGAGACGGAGCGGGCATCTCCACGAAGTCCTGCTGCTGGATGACCCGAGAGAAGTGGCAGGTGATGTATTCCTCCGCTCTGGTCCTCAGCTCCGGCAGGACGTGGCTGTGGGCCAGATTCAGGATGCCAATGCAGCTCTCAAGCTGAAGGGACTTGCTCAGAAACTTGGAACATGCGTCCACGACACGTAGAAACTACAAAACACGACAAAGCAAAACAGAAGCATGGATTAGGGACGGGAAAACTGACCACCATAAACTGGAGTGAATCGTGTTTTTTTACTGTAATGTTGTTGTTGACATGATGTTCTACAAAGAAATCTGCCATTACTTAAGTTAGTTACAAAAAGTTATTTTAAATTCATGCGGTGTTGGTAGATTTGTTATTTTTCTGGCTTTAACCTATGATTTGTGAATCGGACAGTCATTTTTCAGATTATTCCAACATCGCTTGAACGCAACACTTCTCTAAATTTTCATTTTTCCCTGGAGGATTTGAACCTATCAGTGCAAATTAGACCAAAATGAGAACAAAAGTAACAGTTTTTGAATATAGTTAAAGAAACTAAATCATTAATTACATTTAAAAGACTTGTCAATGAAAAACTACTACAATACCACTAAGTCAAAAAATTAGATACTTGAAAATTATCTAATTAGTTTGATTGCAGTATGCAATCAAACTATTGTTCTTCTGTTTTATTATTTTTCTTCTTCTTCTTCTTCTTATTCTTCCGTACGTTTTTCGCCGATCGATATCTCCTGCATACTTCATGCGATTTCTGCCATTCTGGTATCAAAATGTTCAGCTTGTTAAGGACATGGGTGCTCTCTTTAAAAATTTATTCTGCATCTTATGGTTTTTATGCAAATTATGCAAATTTATGCAAATTTTGCCATAGAAATGAATGGAGAAGGCTTTTTTGGAGCTCCAAACTTTCTGCATTTGTAACTTCTGCATTCTTTATGCAATCTTAAAAAATTAAGCATGCATTCCTTCAGCTATTTGTGGACTTTTAAGCTGTTTTCAAATAATTTTGCAATTATTTATAGTTTTTAAAATAATTGAAGTTGTTTAAAAATAAAATATAATGGAAGTCAATGAGAAGTCTGCTTTTCTCAAAACTTTTTTCACTGTTTTTGAAATGTATCTCCTCCTACAATTTTTTAGCTAGAAACGCCATTCAAACTTCAAAACTTAGAGGAGAGCCGGGGCTCTTCAGGTATTACTTTTCTTTTGGATAAGTGTTATAGTTTTTGAACTATAGCTTTTTGAAATCAGGCAGTTTAGGATTTTTTTCAGTTTTATGAAGAATCTAGAGTGGATGACGTCATCACCTAGAGTGAGAAGGACTTTTCTTGAAAGAAAAAAAAAATTCTGATAAACTGCTGTAACTCAGCCACCGGTGGTCACAGAGTCATCATTTTTTCAGCAAAATGCAGGAAAATTCCTCTAGATTCATAAAATATAGTCAAACCTATCAAACCTATAGTGCAAATACTTTTGCCCCAATATTGCCTAGAATGAAATTGCCTCATCTGCCCTATACCCAGCCATATTAAATTTTCACGCTTCATCTGAAAGCCTATGATGTTTTTAACTTGCCATTTTGAGAACATGATTGAACTTACAAACATGAAACTTTCACACATTATGACCCCAAGCCTTGTGGTTCTCACAAGGGTTCAACATTTTTGATAAGTAAAAGACTTTTGAAGATATCAACATTTGTTTGGAGGTAGTAACCCTCATTGAAATGCATTGAATCTGTACTCTGCTGACAGATCCTGCTCTGTAGGTGATCAGTTAACGAGCTGCACCTGCGTTAATCAATGTTTGTAAACACCTGCCTGTCAGAGCCTTTGATGTCTTCCTGATTCATTGAAACTCTCACAATGCATTAATCTGATAGATTCATTCACTTTTGCTCATATTCATCATTTAAACAAGATTTATAGACACATTTTTGCATTTCTTTCAACATTTTACACTTATTTACATGTCATGCAGTACATGGAGAATTTTCCAGTCTATTTTAAAGCTTCCATGAGCTTTTCATGCTTTAAAAAAAAAAACAAATAAACATATGATCACATCTACTGCAGGAATGCATTATGGGAGTTAACAATACAATTTTGTTCGTCTGCTGAACCTTAAGTTACAGGTCTACTTCCAGAAATTATACTGCAACAAATTTTGGTTGGAATCTTTAACGACTTATAAATATTGCTGCATTGAGTGTACAAAACTCTTCCACATTATAAGTCTGACTGATCTTGATGACAGTGCATAGTACATAACATGCACATTGCTATCAGATAGTAATTATGTGTTCTCTATTCTGGTCATTGATCCAGATGGACAGATGACTAGGATCATGATTTTGGAAAAGTTTATTCTGCCTCCATGTTAAAAGTCACATTGTAAAGAGTTCACTGTATAGTTGTATGTATATATATTGTTAATGAACACCACTAATAGAATCATGCATCTTTATGTAATAAATCTCACCCAATGCCATTACAAACTTTAGTCTTCTTACACTCATAGCACCATATAGCTAATTTGACAACCAGTGAAGATTTATTACATACTTTGAGATTCCACTAATATTTACCAATATGCTAGCTGTTATAACTCATTTAGCTATTATTCCATTTTTGTCCTGCTAATTTGGTACGAAACCACATATGTTCATATTATGCTGCTGTTTTGACTAATTTGACATCATCTGAGGTTTTTAAAGCTTAATTGGATTTTGGCTATTTTTGTTTAGCAACATGTTAGCTGTTTTTAGCTAAATCGGCATTTACCGAGGTTTCTCAAACTAATTTGGCTTATAGCAAACGTATTAGCAATATGCTAGCTGTTTTGGCTAATTTTGCATTTACTGGTGTTTTTAAGGTAATTTTGAGTTTTGCTAATATCTTAGCATTATGCTAGACATTATTTGTTCAATGCACATTTACCAAGGTTTTTCCAAGCTAATTTAGCCTTTAGCTCATTTTTTTTTTTTTTCAAATTTTTTTCTGTTTTAGTTAATTTGGGATTTACTGAGGTCTTACTTATAGCTTTAAATTTATGCAAATAAGCATCAGCAATTTATTCAACCTTTTTTTCCTTTTTAAACATTTTAGCTTATTCTGCAACAAGTTATGCAATAAAGCAATTAAAGCAACGCCCATCTGCAATTCTGCAATCAAACGTATTTCCGCAGGAAATGCAATTTATCTAGTTATTTATGTTATTCTCACCTGTTTTTGATGTGGAAGTTACTTTGAGTAACTGTGTTCATAGTTGTAGAAGCACCTTTTTCTTTTTGTTTAATGTATGCATGTAAAATGGGCAAAAAATTACATTTTTCTTTTCGTTTTCAAGATGTTTTAGTGTATGTTTCTTGTGGAAATAAAATCAATTGAATAGAAAAAACTAAAAAACTTCCAAAATATGTTGCTTAATTATAATCATAGAATAGAATATTTTTTATTGCTATAGAACTTTTCCCGGAAATAATCACAAATTGCTTTACAAAAGGAGCATAAAATCATATCAAAACACAGAGAGGTAATACAAAAACAATAATAACAGCAGAAAAACTAAAACCATAGTAGAACACAGTAAAACAGTACAAAGCAACGACAATGGGAACGAATTCCAAGAGCTTGAAATGAGAGATCTCCTCTAGTCTTAAAGTAACTATTTGGAATACTCACAAGATTTTGGTTGGAGGACCTCAACATAAATATGTTATATAAATATATACATAAATCACTTTTCAATCAAAATGAAAGGATGTTTTCTTCCTGAGTCCGTGTTATTACTTTATCTTACGTGTGAGTCGGGTTACCAAACCACTCCATGCATCTGCTCCTAGTCCAGACCTTCTGTCAAATTTCTAATCCACATGTCAAAGTCAAGGCCCGGGGGCCGGCTCCGGCCCTCTGGGTAATTATATCCGGCCCTCCGGACCAATTAATTTTATTGTTATTAATGGCCCGAAGTTATCATGCGCTCAACATTTATTTTTACCGTAGAGTAAAATACTGAAAGTTTTTTAAAGTTTAAGTTGAATTATTCTGGTATAATATTCCTGCCTTTTTATGATTTATAATTATGTTAAATGAAAGTTACAGTATTAAAATTTTAAAAATTGGCATTATATTAGTTTTTTTTTTTTAGTTTTTTTGCATTTACTGAGATTTTTTTTAGGCTATTTTGGAGTTTAGCTAATATTTATTCCAGCAACATGCTAACTGTTTTGGCTAACCAAAGTTTTGTTTTTTTGGGGTAATTTGGCATTTTGTGGATATTTTACATCTTTTTTTTATTATTTCTAAGTATGATTTTTAAGTATGATTTTCTAACACATATAAAACAAGTACTGAGAAAAACAGCAAGCAAAAAAGAGTAAAACAAGCCTTTAACACCTCAGTAAAAATGATATCAACAAAGACCTTTTTAAGTTCTTGTTTTTCTGTTTCTATAGCTACAAAATTCACACTGAAGTCTGGGTGTTTCTGCAAATGAAACCTCAAAAAGCTTTTTATGGGTTTAAAAAAACACTAATTTCAACAAAAAAAGGAAGCGTGAGACAACAAAAACGTAATATTTGGCTTTTTTCCCACCAATAATATTTATGAGAATTAGGAGTGTGTGGATGAATCGATTGGATTCCTATAAGCCAATCAGATCCATCCGTCTGAGGTGAGTTAATAATCAAATCGACCAATTATTTTTAAAGAAAATGGAATTTATTGATATTGGAAATACCATTTGGTAGTTTTACTTTATGATCATGTTAAAGCGACCTTCACAGCAGGCAAGATGCAAAAAAAAAACAAAAATTAACCGTCTTTACAGTCCAATGTGTGAAAACACTGAATTTAACAAAGACAAAATGTTCTAACAATGCATTCTTTTGATGTGGAAAAACAAAAGTTGGCTGAACTTAATGAAACTAAAATGTGAATGGATTTTCCATTAATTCTTGTTTACTTGTTTGTTTGTGTACATATTTAATTTACACTTGATTACGTTGCAAGAAATACAAGGAAAACTCCACCTGAACTGTTCAGTACCAGGTATTTAACTCTGATACTCCCCTAATGAGAGCGTTCGTGAGTTGGCATTTCTGTTAAAAAGGGGAACATTTTTTTCTTCTAAAGCCTAAAATAAAAAACCTTTGTTGCTCAGAAAAGGAACACTGGATGTAAAAACCGTCGAGCGAGCTTCCACTTCCATCATCATTCATCTTTTTGTTGCTACTTGTAGAATCATTTCCCACAGAAGCATTTAAAATTTTGAACTAAAGTTCTCTGCAATCTATGATAACACTGCAGCGTGAGTGTTCAGTGCTCATGCAGTTTCAACACATTTGGGTGTAAATTTAGGACGTTATCTTAGGAAAGAAACTATCAAAAATTCTTAAAAGTGAATCTGAATTCACTAAAAACTGTTTTGTCTTATTTTCAGAGAGAAAGTAGGGATTTTGTTCTGAAATAAGAGTGCAAATGTTTGGGAAATTCCAAACTCATAAGAAATATTTAATAGATTTCTCCACAAATGTATCATCAAATACTTAGATCTGTGTACTTTGTGTTATTGGTCTTCTCTCTTTACCAGAAATGATCCAAAACATTCTGTGAATAAAAGATTCACTTGAAAATATTCTCTCTCAAAATGTAATAGTAGAGGAAAACAGTCAAAAGTTCAGGTAAACGCAGCTGCCTCCTCCTCCTCTCTAAGGCACAGCTGTGCAGTTCATTTAAGTCTGTATGGAAAACTGATCCTGAGTGTAAACAACTGGCCCACTTTCACTTCCCTATTAGATAAGAAAGTTTCCGAAAAACATGTTTGCATCCCTTCACGTTGTAAATTTGAAAAAGGCTCTGACGATAAATTTAAATGACACTTTATTTATTTTTTACATTTTATTTTTCATTAAGTCTTTTCCAGTTATTATTATTTACATTCATGGAGTCAAAAAAATAGAAAAAAAAACAAAATACACAAAAAATAGGGCTATTTTTTTCTGTTTTTGTTAGCTTTTGGTGTGGAAATCCTCTGTTTTTTTAAGTGAGTTGGTCATTTTTTTTCTTCATTTCATGTTGAAAGTGTGTTTGTTGAGTTCTAAAGGACAATTTATGTTTTGTTTTTTTTTGGCTTTTTGTTTTTTTTTCGGCCATTTTTGCAAATTTGAACAATATTAAAAGTCAGGTTTTGTGGTCTGAAGGCATGAAAAGAAGCTGGAAACGCCTCAAAAATACAGAAAAAACCTCCTTCTGACTAAATTATGCTGACAAACAAACAAACAAACAAACATAGTGTGATGCTGTTGACAGTTGCACAAAGTGTCTCGGTGTCATTTGAAGGATTTCTACCTGGAACTGACTGGCAGCCTCGAGGATGCTCTGGACGTTTGAGTGTGTGAGGAGGATTCGGCCGGTGTAGGTGTACTCCAGGAGCGTGCCCATCGTTCCGCTGTCCAGCCCCTTGATTTCCACACGATCCTCGCGGCTCTCCTTGAGGCCGCTGCAGAACATGGCCCTGCACACACACACGATCACACTCGCAGCTGCAGTTTGTTCACCACAAAAACAAACATCTTATGAATAAATCAGAAACGGTCTTACCGAGAATTCTAGTTTGAAGAAAAATATATATTCACTAAAACATGTTTTTTTGGGTTTTAGGATTGCAAAACAGAAAATAAGACAATTTTCTTGAAACAAGAGAATTTTTACTTTCTTGTAATTCAGTTTTTGCAGCGTTTTGATCGTGTTTAAACTGCAGAAAAGAGGTAAAAATAGGAAAGGAACACTCCTATGAAGTAGGAGTGCAACAAGTAAATGTATTTATGAAAACACTTTAAAATCTAGACACAAATAGTTGAAAACAAGCTTTCAAAAAGGGAAAAAGTAGTCTAAAACAAATATAATTCTAAAGCCTATTAATAAGCATTTTTGCTACTTACATGGGTATTTTTTGAGGTTTATGTACCTAATTGCTGAATTTAGTGACAAAAACAAGTGTAACAAAATGATATTAAGTACTTAGCACACCTTATCATTAAAACACTTATTCTCAGAACATAAATCTACATTTTTGTGTCTAAAATAATGACTATCAAAACATTCATAAAATTAACCCTAAGATTACCATGCAATTTTTTTTTTAGTCTCAAGTCAAGTTATTCTGTTGTCAAGAAATTAATTTTGACTTATTTTAATAACAATTCACTATTTTCTAGATTTTAGCTCTTAATAAAGCAAAAAAAGTCTCAGTTGTTTGAGAAAAGCTTAGAAAGGTGCAAAAATCGGTTAAAAGAACACAAATATAACCAATACGAATAGAGTTTAGTCAAAATTACAAAAGAGGTTTATATAAATAAACACCTTGTGTGTCAGAGGATCCATATCCTCTCTTGTAACAGTAAAACAAGAGGCCTTCAGCTTCAGTCGGTTTGCTCGCAGTACCTGAAGTATTGACTCGCAGCTGCCAGCACGGCTCGGTGGCAGAGGAAGTCGTGGCCCTGAACGCAGACGGTCACGTCGGTCAGCTCTCTGTTGACCCGCAGGGTCTCCATCCCCCTCAGCAGCTCCACGGGCAGACCTTCGTCCTGCCAGCGTAGCTCGCTCACTCCTCCCGTCTTGTCCTTGTCTTCGCTTTGATTGGAGCCGTCTTCGCTGAGGAGGCAGTCTGTTGTCCTCTCAAGTGAATCGCCCATGTTTTGTTCCTTTCAACGATTCTCCCCCGAAAACAGTCTTACAGGCGAACTACCAGCGAGCGTTTTCGAAACACCTGCCCTGCAACCGAATGAAACTTCATGCCAGCAGTCGCTTTGACAGCAGCATGTTTTTCTCTTT
Source organism: Oryzias javanicus (assembly GCA_003999625.1). Lineage (NCBI taxonomy): Eukaryota > Metazoa > Chordata > Actinopteri > Beloniformes > Adrianichthyidae > Oryzias > Oryzias javanicus. Next base: position 9,400,358 of record CM012457.1, on the reverse strand, counting down.
TCTTCTCCTCTTCATACTTCCTATTCCTGTTCACTGAGTATGTAGCAATGTTTGTTTGTCTCACAGACTTCCTCTTCTTCTGCCGTGTAAACGAGCCCACAGAACTTCTTCTCTTTCCTCAGACTGACTGGGTCCTGCAGAAACCTCAACGGCAGAATGGAAAATAACAGTGAAGACGCGTCCCGGGCTCTGGGCCGGACAGGGTCGGATGTGGTTTGCGTTCACTCCCTTCTTGTTCAACCGTCTTAAATCACTCCCCCGTGTACGAACTGAAGTGAGATGTAACGGATTACATTTCTGAGAAACACACTTGTTTCGCGAAGGTGGTGAAAGGGTTTTTTTTAACATTTCTGATGCAGAATATCGGCAGGAATCACTGCGACAACAGAAGACGGGGTTAAATAATGTTAATAGTTTTAGGAAGAAAGAGCAGAGGGGTAAAAAAGTATTTAGTCAGCCACAAATTGCGCAATTTTTCACACTTAAAAAGAGGAGTGTGGGCTGTAATTTTAACCTCGATATACTTAAACTATGAGAGACAAAGTAAAAAAAAAAAAAAAAAACAGAAAATCACATTGATTTTTAAAGAATTTATTTTCAAATTATGGTGATTTACTGATTTTTTTTTTTCTCATTTTGTACCTAAGATGATATCTTTATAAGTGGAAGAACTTAGTGGCAAACCAAAAAATCTTTTGCCCCACTGAACCCTTTGTTGACGATGACAGCAGGAAACGTTTTCTCAAGGTTTTCATGAAGTGTTGCTGGTGTTTTGGTCCATTCCTCCATGCAGATCTCCTTTAGAGCAGTGATGTTTTGGGACTGTTGCAGACTTCCAACTCCTTCCAAAGATTCAGGACGCTCCAGGATCTTGGTGGCTGGATAAATAAATATAAAACGTATAACCTTACCTCACTGATAGAGCGCTAACTGCTTTCTCTTTTACATCCTTTTTTTTTGTGTTTCAGTTTCCTAGTAAAGCCCAGGTTATCATCTCTCACATTGGAGGCTTCATTTTTTACTTTTTGTTTGGATTTTTCTGCATCTCTCCAAAAACTTTGTTTGAGCGTTCTGGTTTTATGATGCAACTTTGCAAACTAAAGTCTTATTTAGTCAAGAATGAAGGTCCTGATTTTTGATTTCACAGTCAAAACCCTTTAGTCACTGATTTCTGAGATGATCTGGATTCACTCGTTTACATTAGTTAAGGGTCATCTGAATGGAGTTTTTTTTTTTTTAAAGCACACCAAGATTTATGTGACTTAAAACTATTTTTCTCTTTGTCACTTTGTCGTCCTAATCATTTCCTCCCTCCGAGGAGCTTTCATAAATAATTTTATTTTCTTTTCAGTTCGTTTCAGAATCGAGAAAGCTTCTTGAATAAAAAAATAAAAACTTGACAAATCGAAGTCCATATGAATGTTTTAAAGAGTCTTCACAGATACAATTCACTCATGTTGCAACATACATTTTTTCCACTTGTGGATAAAGAATATGACGTCTTATTTTAAGCACAATTTTCCCATCAAGTCACGTTTAAACGTCCAGTTTGATTTATCTTTGCAGAGATCTGTGTCTCTTTTGTTCGTCTCCTTTAGTGTTTTTTTTTTTCTTTTGTTCTGATTGATTGAAATACGGCAAATCCAACCAGATTTTTTGTTTCTGGTTTCATGTTTAACAGTTTTCTCGATGGAACTGAGTCATAAAGGAGAATCAAAACCTTATGGTGATATCGCAAAAATTTGAATATTTTAAAAGAAACCCAAGCCTAGAATTTAGTAAAAGGGAGATACTTAAGTACTTCAGTACTTAAGTATTTGTTGATATTTTTCTTGCTTCTGTGCGACCTGCGCTCACAGAGCAGAGCTCGTAACTCTACAACTTTTATTTTATGTAAAGATTAAAGCTAATTAAGATGTTTTGTTTTAATTTTTTGGTTGCTGTTACTTATAATGTGTGTGTGTATTTAAAGAAAATTTGGGTATAAAAGATAAACATGGCATCAAGAAAATACTTTGGGATGTGTTAAAACATCAAAGAATCAAGTTTTGTTATAAATTATAGTAAAAAAACATATTTTTAAATTTGCCAATCTTCGTATTTTTACGATAACAGGTTAAAGTTTTGCAGTTTTAGTGAAAAAAAAGTTCATGGCTAAATTAAATGTGAGACTCTACAAAAATTCATGAAAAAAAATCTATTAAACGTAGTTGTTTTTCTAAAGCTTTTAATTCTTAATGAACCCTTTAGTCTCTTTCTGATCAGCGAGTAAAGTTTAGAAATGTTTTTGACGATTTGGTATTCGGTTACAAAACGTAGCTTTTAAATATTCATAGCAATTTAATTTTAATGATATTATTTTTTTAACAATAATTTGAACAAATTTTACTGATGACAGCAACACATACAAGTTCCTTTCAAAATAAAATGAATTCTGTTACAAATAGGATTCTCGTGCTGCAGCAGATTTGCTTAAATTAAAAAAAGAGAAAAAGTTAATTCATTTTATTCTTTAGGTATTAAATACAAACATTGATCAGAATATTTTTTTTATATAAACAAATATAATTCTATTTTTTAAGAACTTTACCTCTGGATGTCAACTACTGTGTAGCAGAAGATGAAAGTTTGTGCTTTTGTGTAATTCTAAAAATAAACAACTCTCACGGTAGAATAAAACTTTTACAGTCACAGTTTTCTGACATTTACTAAATCTAAACATAAATAGCAAAATTCCCACTACAGGGACATATTTTTGCAAAGCTGCAGCAGTTAAGTCAGAAATTTGCCTCTATAGGGCGTTGTGGGCGGGATCGTTGGCGAGGTGTAAGCCTGCTCACACTTCCCATCATCCCTTTGTTTACAGCTCTCCCTGGATCTCGTCGTCTGAAAGTGGATGTGGAGCAGGGAGTTTGGGCCCCGCCAATTGTGCATTTTATGTCATATCTGTAAGTTTTTTCAAAAAAAATTTTTTTTTTCTTCCTGATTCACAACAATTTGAATAAATAAATACTCAAAAATCACATTTTTAAGCTTAATTTTCTTTATTTCTGTCCTCCATTATGAGAAAAAAAGGCCACAAGTACATTTAAAACCACAATTTTCCTTGAAATGACTCTTTGAATACTTAAAACAAATGACCCAAGCTAGAAACCCAATATTTGTTCAAGCGTTTGCATTATTTGCTGTTGCCAAAGAGCAACAGTGGGGGGTTGTAAGAGCCACATGAAGCTCTAAAGCTTCAGGTTGCAGAATCCTATAATCTAAAGGAACAACAGTGGATCTTGTAGTTATTTCCAAAAACGACTTTGAAACTCAGCAAAAAGGGACACGGACCTCACTGTGGGAGTCTTTCTGAACAGAATACCAGGATGTAAACAACAACAAACAAGCCTGAAGGATATACTGCAGGAATATAAGTTCGTTTTTGTATTTTTTGTACTTTTATCTTTTTCATATGAGTGTGCATTTATATATACGTATATGTATATATGTATAATATATATACAAAGACAGAGAGAGGAACAAGAAAAAAGTTTTATTTTTTCACTTTCAATAAATGTGCTTCCTCTCTTCTTCCTCTAGATGGCAGCATTTCCCCTTTACTCACTCATATAGTTATCAGTTCAGACAAATGAGGTCAAATTTGAATCCAGACTGTTTCTTAGCAACACCTTTCAAACTTCTGTTTTGTAAACTTTTGTAGTATTCTTTTCTGAAAGGAAATATATATATATATATATTAAAGGAAAGAAATGTAATTAAAATAAAAAAAATTCAGGTGTTGAAGGAAAAATAATGGAATTATGGCAGAAACTCCAGCCTGACCTGTTTTCTTAGCTTTAATCATTTTAGACTTTTAACAGCAGAGTCGTCCTCAGGTACACGTCTGGAGTCCTCAGGTACATTTCCGTAAGCAAAGCCTCCCATGCGCGCGCGCGCGCGCGGGGGCCTGCCCCCTCCACACCCATGTTCATCATCGACACACCGACACAATCCAGGAAATGCACCACTTCCTCTTACATTAGACCTGCTCTCACAAAGCATGAGCTACAAGGACAGCCGTCAGAGAGCTACAGACTGCTATGGTTTGAAGAGTGGAGCGGGATCGGGATGGGGGCTTCTCTGCGCGCGCTTTGGGGGGTCACTTTGATCCTTTTGGCGCGTCTGTTGCAGCTTTGTGGTAAGTCCGAGTGAAAATGAATCGGTTTAGTGTTTCATTCAAGAAAACTCTCCAAATACTATTTAGAAATTCAAAAATATCAGAGATGTTCTTTAAAATACAATAACACTGAGTTTTATTTTGAAATAAAATGGATTATATATGAAAATAATGTTAGGATCAGCGATAAACTAGAATAAACTTGTTTTTTTATTTAAAATAATTCCACTTTTTAATGTAAAATAAAAAGTAATTATCATAAACCTGCCATTTCCTTCACTTTGCTTTAAATATGCAGTAAATGCATAAATATTTTCAAAATAAGAGTAGAAAGTTTGCAGTCCTAAGATTTTAAATGACACAACTGTATTTGTCTAAACTGTAGATTTTTTTCTAGGGTAAAATTATTTTTAAAAAACATAAGAACTATCAAAATTTTACACCATTTGCCTTGAGGTCAGGTACTATTTGCTAGAAAAGCATGTAAACTTCACTTCAGGCAGGTCTCCTCAGGCTTTACAAATTGTATTGCAGTTTTTTAAATTTTTTGCGCACAACTCATTTGTAACCGCCCAGAAAAAGAAACATAGATTAGGTTGAGCGTGCTTAATTTGCACGCAAAAATCGAGACGTGTTTGACTCGTTTCTCTTTATTTTGACCACAAAGTCAAGAACCGAGGCCGGATCTGGCCCTCTGGGTACTCATATACGGCCCCACAGATAATTTTATTTTATTGTTATTAATAGCCTGTTGTTATCTTACGCTTTATTTCTAACTTGTATATTTTTGACTGAATATATTTTGAAAGTTATTTAAGTTTAATTTGATTTATTCTGGAATAATATTCCTGCTTCTTTCAAATTATATTAAACGATTATAGCATTAAAGTTTAAAAAAATTGCATCCTGCTAGCTTTTTGGACTATTTTGGAATTTGCTATCTAGGAGTTTAGTTAATATTTCAGCTTCATGCTAGCTGTTATGGCTAACTTAATTTTTTTTGTTTGTTTTTTAGGCTAAATTGACATTTTGTTAATATTTTAGTTCAATTTCAGCATCTTCAGCTAGCAAATTTAACGGCCAGTAAATGCAATATATCTGGTTTCCTGATTATGGTGAAAAGTTACAGTTTTAAATTTAAAAAAAATTGAGTGTTAAATACATATTTATCTTGTTCTGCCTGTGATCTAAGGTGTGTTTTGGATTTCGGACTCTTGTGCGATTTATTTTGACAGCCCTGTCCTAGACGTCACTGTCACTTGATCTATAACAAAGATAAATTCTTTTCTGTTTTTTGCACTTTCATTTGTGGTACGCCTGAGTACAAAGAAACTATTTCAGTTTTTCATTTGGATGAAATAAATCTCCAAAAACTATTTAGGGAACCAAAAAATATCTGAAATGTACTTTAAAATACAATTATGTTTTATTTTTATAAGTTGTATAGTCTTTTCTTGTCAGGGTCAAAGCACCTAAAAGATTAAAACAGTGGCTTTTGATGGGAGTAATTAAACTTTCTTTGTATTTTTTTTTTTTTTTACTGTAAATGCATGAACACAACTATATTTTCAAAATAAGACTCAGAGTTTATTTGATTTTAAAGACACAACTGTATCTCTGTAAACAATGTTTTTTTTTTGTTTAAAGCAGATAAGATCATTAAAAAAATACCTGAACTCTGAGAATTTCACACCATTTGCCTTCAGGTCACGTTCTGTTTGGTAAGTTGTTGATAGAAAAGCATGTAAACTGCGCTTCAGGCAGATCAGCACGGGCTTTTCAAAACATCTTCCCGTTTTTGAGCTTGCTTAACCCTTTTGTAACCGCTCAGAAATGGGAACATGTGTGTGATTAATTTTACATGCAAGGACGTGAAACTCGACTTGAGACACGCTTGACTCATTTGTCTTTATTTTGACGTCACCGTCAAATCTAACAAAGAAAACCTATCGACTGTTCTCTTGTGGTTCTGCAGAAATATGATGAATGTGTCTCAACTGGATTAAAATATTGGCCATTTTTGTGACCATTTTAAATATGAAGCTCAGGACTTTTTTGTAAATGTTCTGTGTGACTGGGATCATTGTTAATTCAAAAAGTAGTACGAAATTTCCTGTTCACTATTTAAGAAAGACGAAAGAGTTGAATAAGAAATGATGAAACATTTAAGATAAAAAGCCTTTTAAATGTCATTTTCTGTTTATTTTGATACTAAAAATTTAAGGATAACATTACAAAAAGATCAAATTAAAGAAAGGAAAACCATGATGGAGGTTAAAGTCCCTCTCCAATCATCTTTTGATCTATTTTATAAGCTTTTATAGTGGTCTTTTACCTGTAATTATGCTTTTTTTAGCCAAAATCAGAAATCCTGTGTCCTTTTCGGAAGGAATTTACATCTAAGTTGTGGCGTGGAGTAAGCCTGCCCTAAACTCCCATCATCCCTTTGTTTACATGTTCTCCTACTAGCTTACAGCCTCTCACAACCCCCAACGTAACATTAGCGGTGCAACAGAAATAGTGAAAATATTGGAGATATCCAGCCGTATAGTTCTGAGTCGGACATCAGCTCCGATGAGGGAGACAAAGACGAACGTAAATCTATGTGTCTGCTAGTGGATGCATTGAAATAAAGCAGACCAATGTCACAGCTATAAGCTTTTACGAACAGGACTTTTTCGTCTGCCTCTGAATCACCACTGTTTGATCAAAGAAATACTCAGAAATAAAATGTTTTTCCTAATTTTTTAAAGAAACGTACTAACGTAAGTGAGGATGTGAAGAGAGAAGTCGCATTTGTGGAATAGATGGAAGTGAGTTCCAGCGGTGGTGCTGAGGCGAGCACATGAAACAGAGCGGTGGATAAAGGACCATTCAGAGAGTGGAAGTTGAAACGAGGAGATCCAAGAGATATTATGGTGAAGTGAGGTTGTTAATGGCTCTGAAAGTAAACAGAAAGATTTTGAGTTGATATGGAAGCCAGCGGGGAACTGGATGCAGATGTGAATGGATCCTAGCAGCTGGATTCTGGACTGACTGAAGCTTATGCAGACATTTAGGATTGAGGCCGACGAGAAGCGAGTCACAGGATTCTAAACGATAGCTGAAAAACCTGAAAAAAATGCACCAAAAACTCCTAAAAAGACTGGAAAAAACAATTACATTGTCAAAATGTAAATTACTTTATAGCATGGGTTACCGTAGTAATTTGTATTTATACCGTTAACTGTATATGTGAACTGGATCAAGTGAGTGTGACATCACACATCAATCCAGTTGTCATTTTTATTTTTTTTTTACATAACAGACGCCTCCATGTTGGAGCCATTCATCATCGATAAATTCTGATTGGTCAGAGTTGGTCAGATTCTTTGTCTAATTAAAACCACTTTTACCAATCAGGAGCGTTGACTGTATACGATAACTGGACAGAACCAACCCTTCCCCCTGGCGTTCCAAACGGGAGGTACCTGCTGATCCAAGAATCCAAAATCCTGTAAACTTACATAAAGGAATAGACAGTCAATACTTATTCTATTTGTCAGAATAAACGTTCTTATATGCTCTACTTGCTAATTTTAAAAAGTTCTTGCTAATCCTTTTCTTTTCATGCTAATTTTTATTTATTCCGTTATAAACTGACCAGTTAGATGCCTCACTGAAAACACGTGACACCAGATGTCCCTCCTCTAGCTTTCAGTGGTATTTTCAACAAGCTCATTCCTGATTGGCAACTGTAGTTGCCATAGAAACTTTGACTCAGACCAACTCGGACCAATCAGTTCTTACAGACAATTTCTGGTTCCATCATGGCGACATCTGCATCACAAAAAAAAAAAAGTGGCTTAATTTCTCTTGAGCTGTAAGTAAGTCGTTTTCTACGGGTGACATCACACTCGGTCAGTCCAGTTCTCTCATCCAGTCAATGATCAGGAGCGAGCTTGATGGAAGTCCACGCCCCCACCACCTGAAAGTTGGCTACATGAAATCTGCCAAATGTTTTGAATGTGAGACTGCATACTTCTATTGAGGCATGTGATTGGTCAGTTTACAGCTTGAAATAGTATTATGAAAAAAAATGTAAAAAAAAAATAGTAACAGAGCAAAAATTGTAATTCTGAATGATTTAATGATTGAAAAGTAGCTGGGTTTTTTTTTTTTTTTTTGGATTTTGGCTGCTTGGAGCCAGTGGGTACTTCCTGTCTGGAATGCAAATCACTCAGTCCAGTTCTCATAAACAGTCAATGATTTAGACACACCTGTGACAACCGAAAAAGAGCGATGCAAAGCAACCATTCTTGCAATCAGTTATAATGGAGAAATGGAGACATGGTTTGTGTTACACTGATGAGTGTGTAAAAAAGTAAGAAGTATAAAGAGGTGTATGGGGATTTAAGGGGGAAAAAGTAAAAAAACTGGGTGAGGATAGAAAAGCAACACGAATGACAAATGAGAATGACTGTTTGAATGGTGGATATACTAAATAATCCCATTGTACTGCTGCGAGTCAAAGCTAAGAGTCACCTCGCACTATCCATCACCATCTGAATGAAAAGGGATGCTATGTTAGAAGATCCAGAAGGTCATATTTCCTGACACAAAGACATGAAAAAGTGAGACTGGAAGAAAGTACTATAATTAACTTTTTTTAAGGATTTTTGGTAAACAACAACACGTCACTGTTTCCAGTAGAAGTAAAGAAGAAAACGTGGTGGAGGTTCAGGTTCAGCTGCTTCTGGCACTGGAAGCCACGACCGTGTGAATGTTATCACGAATAATCAATAACAAAGAGATTATAAACTGACCAATCAGATACCGCAATAAAAGTAGGTGGTCTCACATCCAACGTCCAAACTTTTTGACGAAGTCGCAAATGAATTGTCTTAACTTTGTTGTCGGGGTAACAAGTTCTCTTATATAGTCGATGGTTCTGACTCATGATATCAAGCTATGAAACAACTGAGTTTAAATGTTTGCTGTGGTTTCTTTTTTACATATTATTGTAAAGAAAAAAAAATGTTCTTGATAGTGTCTTAGAAAATGTGAAATAGAGAAAATGTTTGTGTGTAAACTTCTGTCATACAGTCATACCTCTTTAAATTAAAGAAGAAATAAAGAAGTGTCCCTCACACTGACGTGTTTTTTCTGCGTTGGTTTCTGCAGAGGCCAGAGTGAACACTGAGATCCAGGTGGGCCCTTTGTATCGTGTGGTTGACACTCAACTTTCAATTTTCTGCAAAGCGAGTGGCTACCCTGTTGGCAAAAGAACAGACTTTGAGTTTCTTGTGGAAAAGCCGTCGAGGCCTGGCGTGCCGTATAACGTCATCAGCTCGGCCGATCCAGAGTTTGCTTTTGCCAGTCACAACGTTCGCGTGGCAAATCAAGACATCGTTCTGATACACCAGAGTGACAGTCAAGTCGACTTTGTGATAAAGAGGCTGCTCAAAGAGGATGAAGGAGAATACGAGTGCGTCTCTGTATCTAGAGAAAAAGTACTTGATGGGACTTTCAGCGCCAAGGCAATTGTTAAAGGTAAGCCATTTTAGTGGTTTCTGATGATCGTGAAAGTGTCCCTTCACCTGTGATGTTTTGTTGCAGTGATCGATGATTCTCTGAGCGTCTCTCTACGTGACTCTGTGACCTCAATGAGTTTTAAAGAAGGGGAAGCCCTTTCCTTGACATGCCAAGCTTCTAGCGACACCCTCCAGCACACCCATCTGTCTGTTGCCTGGTTTCTCCACAAAGAAGGGGCGCAAGACCCTCAGCCCATCATCTCTCTCAGCAAAGATTTCACGCTGATTCCGGGCGAGGACTTCAAGCAGCGCTACAAGGAAGGAGCTGTTAATTTGGATAAAATAGGAGAGGCTACTTACAGGTTGGACATGACCGAGCTGCAGCTGTCAGACCAAGGTCAGATCTACTGCCAGGCTCAGGAGTGGATCCAAGATCCCGATCGTTCCTGGTACTCCATCAACCAGAAAGACACGCAGAAAATTGATCTTACTATCAAAGCTAGAGGTAAGGAGCAGATCGTCCTCTTCATATCCCACATCAAATACAAGCTTTTTTATGTTTGGCTTTTTTCAAACTTCTTTCTGTCTTTGTCTTGTAGAAGTTGGACCAGACATGATGTCTCTTGTGGTGAAAACCTCCTCAGAGAAGACGTCACTGCTGGAAGGGCAGGAGCTGCTGGTATCCTGCAGCATAGACACGCAGAACCTGAAGGAAAGGTTCTTCTCAGCCGCGTGGTTCCGGGGAGACATTGAACTGATACGCATCGGCCCGACGGGAATTCTGACCGTTTCTTTGGACGATCAGAGAGTAGAAGAAGGCGGCCTGAGGGCCATTCGGATTGCAGATGGAGCTTATAGTTTCAGCTTGAAGCCCGTCAGAAAGGACGACCAGGGTAGTTACAATTGCGTGGCGTGGTCTGAGGAACGTGGGTCGGATGGGGCCTTTACGAAAGGAACGCCCCAGAGCTCCAACAGTCTGCAGATCACCATCTCAGTCCCAGGTTTGTCAGAGAAGATATTCATCCTGATGAAAACATAAATGTTCTTCTAAATTCATCGTCTATGAGTGAGGTGTTCATGATGAAGCTCTGTCTCCTCGCAGAAAGTGGACTCTCGGTGAAAATGGAGAACCCCACACTGAATGTTAACCAGCTGGACAAGCTCACGCTGGGCTGTAAAGTGGGAGGGGCTAAAGAATATCTCTCAGTCAACTGGGAATATAAATCAGCCACAAGTTCAACTTTCACCAGCATCATCAGTCTGGAGTCGGACGGTGTGATGAAAAAAGACGCGACGTTCAAAGATCGGCAAGTGCGAGCAACGCGTCCAGAGAGTGACAGCTTCGTGTTCGAGCTGGATCAGGTCACGCTGGCGGATTCAGGTCTATACAAGTGCCATGTGGTTGAAAAAATACCAAGCCAAGATCTTCACACTAATGCCTCAGAATGTGTTGTCACCGTCAATCCCCTCGGTAAGAGATGTCTCCATGGTTTGTGTTTCACAAATCTTTTGAAATTATCATAAGTTTGATTGCAGTTTTAGGATAATTCAGTTTCATTGTCATCTAATTTTCAAGGGGGTCCAAAACACATAATAAAATAACAAATACAAAAACACACACATCTAAATACTGTATATACACACCATGGTCCATTTTGGACCCATCACTGAATTAAATTATGATGGTACACATCATAATTTTTACAAATTAAGATGTGTACCAACAAGTAAACAACATTTATTTATGTTTAAAATAAGTTGATTCTCTTTAAGCCACTTTTGTGCAATATTAAAATTTATTTGTTTTTGTTTTTTTTTTTTTTTACAACTGAAAGATCAGAATTAGAGCTGTAAATAAGAGTATCATCAGCATAAATGTTTACACAGCAGTTGGAGATGACATCTGGAAGATAATTAATAAAGATAGTAAACAAGAGGGGGCTTAGAGTGAACCTTTGTGGTACACCTTTTCTGATGACAGGAACTGAACCACAGAGTTGCATTAGTGTCAAAACCTAATGCATAGTTTATCTAAAACTTGATAATGATCCACAAGATTGAATGCTTGGTAGTAAGGTATGCATAGCTATGCTTTCAATACACAGAAGTGCTAACCATTGAAACATTTATCATAAAAGAGAAATGAATCATTGTGGTTTGTGCCTGCCCCAACTATAACTATGACACCAAATCTTTTTATACAACAAAATAGATATGTGAAAGAAAGTCTGAAGCAAGATTTGTGAGATGTACACCGCTTTGACATGTATGTTGCAAGCAACAGACGTGTTAGCAAAAGTGCGTTCTAAAATCCGCGTTCAGCGTGTTTTTGGACCTGACCGGTGTCTATGAAGCTCTAGAGACTAAATGTTAAAAGAGAATCTATGAAATTGCTTTGATGTAATTTCTTTTAAGAAATGTATTCATCTTACGGTGGAAAAATTAAGTATTTGGTCAATAATAAAGGTACACCTCAATACTTTGTTGACACTGACAGAGTTCAGGGGTTTCTTGTAGGTCTTCAGCAGGTTTGAAAACTAAAGCCGCTTGTTACATCCAGGCACCTCCCTCAAGTCTTGGGGAATAAATACAAAAGGGGACAATAACACAAAAACTGGTCACCTGTTAGAGTAAAATGATCACAGTTTATTAAATAAACAAAACCCTGTGTCCTGAATTAAAGAACAAAATCAAATAATTCGTTCAAACAAAAAGATAAACCAAAAGAGATTGGATCTTTGGCCAAACATAAAACAAATCATGGAGACTGATGAGTCGGCAGCTCCCTGCTAAGGGCTGCCTAACCAAACCCACCGAAAGAAAACAAACAAACAAAGCCCGCAAATTAAGACTACCATGGTCCAACCTCCAAACTAAAATAACAAAACCTGAATGTGTAAAACTGCTGAGGAGAAAGAGGGGAACAGAACAAAACAAAACCAGCACAACAAAACCTTCTCAAACCCAGCTGCCTCCTGCTCTGGTTCCTTCTTGCCTCGGTATGGCCTCTTCCGTCTTGAATAGTTGGTACGAGCCAATCAAGGAACATTGGCCACACGTGCCAGGTGAGCAGACTGACGGGATGGATAAAGGTGCAGCAGCAGAATGCAACACTGCTACTGTGGTCCATTCTTCCATGTAGATCTTCTCTATAGCTGTGATGTTGCTGGACAACATGGACTTTCAACTACCTGCATAGATCCCCTCTAAGATTGAGGTCTAGAAACTGGCTAGACCGCTCCAGAACCTTAAAATGCATTTTATAGAGCTCCTCCTTCATTGCCCATGTTTGGGATCCTTGTCGTACTAGAAGATCCGGCCAAGTCTCATTCTCTAATAGAAGTTTTTTGCCTTTGATCTTTTGAAATTGGAGCTGTAAAAAATGGTCATTGATTCTTTCTAATCTGGTAATCCCATGTATTATGTAATAATCTTAACTATAACACACACTAATTATTTCTTGGTAATCACAGTAGCTCCACTTTTATACCTCCAACCCCAAATGTTTGAGGTATAAACCCCTGAGAAAGATATTCTAAAAGATAGTTTGAATGTTTAAGTTTTGTGTTTTTATTCTTTATTTGAAAGATTAGAAGGATATAAAGACGTAGCTTGTGTGAGTCTGCTTTGCATGGTCAACATCTGAGTTTTAAAGCGTAATTCTGTTTGTGTCTTTGTGTCCCAGAATCGTTGATGAAGGTGTCCCTGACAAGTCGTAGCTTCAACCCCACCATAGGAGAAGAGGCGATTCTAATGTGTAAGGTGAAGGGTCCGCGCATACCGATAACTTTGACTTGGATAAAGCGGGAAAGCAGCGTCATGGATGAGATTGTGAGGTTGAGCCACAACGGTGACATGAGCTGGACTGGAAACCAGAAAAGCTATCAGGTGAGCGTACGCAGTCAAAAAGATTCCGTCATCTATGACCTGAAGCTCACCAGTGCCAGCCAAATTGAAAAAGGGATCTACCAGTGCAGCGTGTCCACGTTTGTGGAGGGCACACACAAAAAGTTAGCTACATCCAATGACCTACATGTGGCGGTGAAGAATCCAGGTATGACACGAGCTTCTGCCATCTGCTACACCTAGAACATCTCTTTAGCTCTTTTTGCATGAAGCTTGTGTTCTTTAATCTTATATCAATTTTGTCTTTCAGTGACCAAATTCAAATTGGAGCCGAATCCAACCATTGAGCAAATGATCAACACTGACGTACACATTAAGTGTTTTTTCGAGGGATCTACTCCACTTTATGCCTATTCTGTTATTTGGTTGCTGCAACGGAAAACAGGTTTTATAAACATCGGCAGTGCAGACAAGTATTCTCTGGTGACGTATGGAAATGTGGCAGAACTTAACCAAAGACAGCGAATCAGCATGGCGCGCACTGAAGGTGCTTTTGAACTGGTCATTCGGCAAGCCAAGATTTCGGACTCTGGTTCATACGTTTGCAACGTGACTGAGTGGCTGAAGGATCCTCGAGGAGCTTGGATTTCGCTCTCGACAATGTCTATGACCACAAACGTCAACATTTCTGAGCCAAGTAAGAAAATACATTCAAACTTCTTTCTTACACAAAACTTTGTTTTTTGTTTTCCCAATCTCCTCTCAAAATGTCCAGTTAAGTATAATCTAGATCATAGGTCAGTCTTTTACCCATTTTTTTCTTCATTGATGTAAAATTACCACATTCAAAACCTTCCACTGAAGATTTCTATCGTTGTCACTAAAGCTCGGAGTGTCATCCACATAACATTAAAGTGAGTACATGCACCCATTTTCAGGTATGTCATGGGTTGGGCTGATGGGCAACTCAAAAATAGCAAAAACCCATAGTGCAGATAGGGTTTTGGAGGGAACACCAAAATGAAGACAAATCAAGAGAAACGGTTTGGGACATAGATACTGCTACCCAGACTCTGGGACGTAAGCTCTGACCCAGGATCAGGAGGGTAAACTCTGACACTGGTGCATGGACATAGACTATGACTCTGGTTCAGGTGCGTAAACTCTAACACTGGTTCAGGAATGAAAAATCAGACGTAGATTCTGAGACATTGACAATGGGAGGTAAACTCTGACTCTGGTTCAGGTACGTTCACTTATAGTTGTTTAGGAAGACTTGGGGACCCTGGTTCAGGAACAAAGACTAAGATGTAGACTCTGGGTCATAGACACTGGGGATAGACTCTGACTCTGGTTCAGGTACGTTCACTTATAGTTGTTTAGGAAGACTTGGGGACCCTGGTTCAGGAACAAAGACTAAGATGTAGACTCTGGGTCGTAGACACTGGGGATAGACTCTGACTCTGGATCAGGTACGTTCACTTATAGTTGTTTAGGAAGACTTGGGGACCCTGGTTCAGGAACAAAGACTAAGATGTAGACTCTGGGTCGTAGACACTGGGGATAGACTCTGACTCTGATTCAGGTACGTTCACTTATAGTTGTTTAGGAAGACTTGGGGACCCTGGTTCAGGAACAAAGACTAAGATGTAGACTCTGGGTCGTAGACACTGGGGATAGACTCTGACTCTGGATCAGGTACGTTCCTTTTTACACTGGTTTAAAAGCATAAACGTTCACACTGATTCAGTAACGTAAACTCTGACACTGGATCAGGACCAAAGACTCGGACATTGGGACAAAAAACTCTGACTCTGTTACCAGGAACTAAACTCGGACTTGTATGCCAAAAGCGCACTCAAGAATCCTCATTTAGCGCCTTTTGTTTGTGCGTCACATTCCTGTTGTAAACATAGCTTAAGATGTGGCCACTACTCTCTATGACCCTCCATGGACAACCAAAAAACCCTACATATGAGTCAACCCTCATAAGTAAGCCTTTAGTTACACTATGTCAGCAGTTTTCATGACCAAATTAAATGTTATTTGAGTTTTGTATTTAAATAATGTCAATTACATTTTCCACATTTACTAATTTTTCCTTTCCTTTTTTGAGTTACTTTAATCATAAAATGTGAGATATCTGGTTTGTTGAACAAAGTTTAGATGAAACATTTGTACCAAGAGAACAGTTAGTATAGCTCATTAAAAAATGACATTTCTAGTCATTTTTTTGGAAAATGATAACATAGTTAGAACTGATACAAGAAGTCATGAAATGGAAAAAAAAAAAAAAAAAAGCATTTACTAAAACACTGGAAATAAAATAAAAAATAATACACTGGTATGATTTAATCTTTTAAAAACATACATTTTTAATTAGGTTTTAACTTACGTCAGCAGATTTATTGGATCAGTTTGTTTTATTGCTTCTCTCATTGTATTTTATTGTTTAATTATTTTATTTATATCGGATTGTGTGTTTAGTACTTTGGTTGACTCTGCTTTCATAAGTCATTTACAAATAATAACTTGATTGATTAAAAAGTTCAAGTAGTTTTTTTTTTAAATCTCTTGTAAAACCAATTTCAAAAGGCGATATTTGAATTTTAAATCTAAAGCTACATATTTTACAGTTACTGCGTCTGTCTTTCGTCTGACATGAAATCTGTTGCACAACCACTTTCAATCAACAAAATGATCACTTCCCTCTTCACCTGTAATATCTGCTTATTTCCCTGTAAGCGGTTAGCGTCTCATTCAGTTCCTTTTGTTAGTCAAATTGTTAAATCAGTCCATTTTTCTGCATTAATTGTATAATCCCTTGAATTTTATTCAAGAACACATATCTCCTGCTTTCTCTTTGCATCACCTGGAACTGAGTCAGTAAAAAAAAAATGTTGTGCTTTCTTGCAGAAACAAACCTATCGGTCAAAACTAGCAAGTCGACGGAGTTGAGCATAAACAGGAACACGGAATTTACCATCCACTGCAACTTCACGCAACAATCCAGACACGAATCCCAGTTTCAGGTCACTTGGTTTTGGCTGAAAGGCACAGAAAACGAGAAAGCCATATTCACGGCTTATCGAAACTCAACCCTACAAAGCAGCTTTAAGGAGGCTGATCTTATTTTTGATCACCCTGAAGAGAACAAATTTAGCCTAACGGTGCTGAGGCCCGGTCCTGAACACAGCGGCCTGTATTTCTGTGAAGTGGAGCAGTGGCTCCAGTCTCTGCCCCAAGAGTGGCGAACAGTTTCCAAAGAGCGTTCAGAAAACCTTAATGTCACCGTTTTGGGCGAAGGTAAACACTCTCTCATGACTAACATTTTTTATTAACATTTTAACAAGTTATTTACTGAAAAACAAATTTGTGTTTGCTTTTTTTTTTTGCAGGAGAGGTTGGATACACGTGGGCACATGTCCAAGTGCCTCTCATCGTTACTGTCATTATCTTGTTGCTAATTATAGGGATTTTGGTGGTCAAGATTTGCAGGGATAAGAATCCAGGTCCCAAAAAGCAAGGTGCCGGTCTCTGGGCTGAACAGGGTCAGCCTATAAGATTAGACGAT
This sequence comes from Oryzias javanicus, assembly GCA_003999625.1. NCBI lineage: Eukaryota > Metazoa > Chordata > Actinopteri > Beloniformes > Adrianichthyidae > Oryzias > Oryzias javanicus. Next base: position 9,383,263 of record CM012457.1, on the reverse strand, counting down.
CACTAAACTGCAGGAAAAAAAAAAACGAAGAAAAGAAGAAGCATTTGCACTCTGTTTTGCTCTGAAATGTGTTTCATCATGTATAAAAATGCAGCCTGTGTGTTTTCTAAGTTTTTTTTTAACTTTATTTGTTAAAATGTGAATATTTTGAATGTAAATTGACAGATTTTAGTTGCAGTTTTTGTTAAAGCATCTTTTTAAGCCTTGGATTGTCTATGCTAATGCTAATGCTAAAGCTAACGGCGTGCAGGGTGAAGCGTTGCAGCAGAATAATGTCTACTTGCTCCGTGCAAGGTGGGTGCTGATGCATCTGCTGTGCAAAACAAAACTGCGGTGAGACGGCAGCAATTTTCTATGTAATGCTGCAGTGAATTGGAAAGGAAGTGCTCTGTGGTTTTTGTCTTTGTGGTTTTCAAATCTGCTGTTCTCAGCGCGTGTGAGACGTGCTGCTTTATAAAAAAAAGGCCAAAGTTGAACAGCAAGTTTTAGAATGTTTCAGTCGCAGCTTGATTTCTAGTTTTGTCTATTAAAAAAAATGATCTGTGAAATTTGCTCTGTTTTAGCTATTTCTGTTTTATTTATGGCTGAAAAAAGACACGCACAATGGATTATGTTACAAAAACTGATGCTCGGATCAGATTAAATTCGATCCGTCAGTCGGCCGGTTGGTGGTTCGAGTCCCAGCTTTGAACGCCCATTTTGGAATGTGCAATTGACCATCTCCACCATTCTACCAAAGAAAAGATGAAATAAAGAAAGTCACTTCCTGTCTTTGTGTCTCTGAGACTATCAATGTAGATCAGATTATTCCACCATTACGAAAGGCTTTTATCTGCTGCTCGTGCATTAATGCACAACAGTGTTTCTCTGGGAGACAGGAGAAGGAATCTCAAATTATTCTTGAACACACGACAGTGCAAAGCTGTTTTTCCTCAATTAAGTCTCCATCTGTTGGACTGGTGATATTTATAGAGTTTATAGAGAAAAATTCCATTTTAAGCAGCACAATTATGAAAAGTACTATAGGTCAAAAAATCTCCCATAATACTTTTTTTTCCCTCTTCAATTATTAAAATGTTCCAAATCTGTTTCTTATGAATTCCATAGAAAAAAGTGAGATTTAATAGGCCACATTTATAATCCTTATTTTTTTTTTTTTCTCATAAAACCCATCGGTGTGTTTGTCCGTCGCTCTGAGCCGTTTATCTCCGTTGCTGCAGTTTCTCTCCAAATCTGATCTCTTCCCAGCTTAAAGCTCGTCCAACATGACGGAACTGGAAAAGCAGTAAAGCTGCTGTGGTTTTGGTACGACCTGAAACGCCTGCTCGCAAAACCAGATCTGCATCTTCATTCATTCATATGTATGTTCCAGTCTTGAAACGGCAATTAAAAAAATAAAATAAAAATGTAAGACTAGTCAAAAACACAGTACATTTTTTTTTCGCTTGGCTGCAAAAAAAAAAATTAGATAAACTTCTTTTGCAGGCTGGAACGTGGAGTTTCAACTGGTGTGTTGCTCAATTCTCATGGTTTTAAACAAGTCACAGCAGGTTTTACTGCGGTTTGCTCAGCTAAAACAGAACTCAAATTCACAAGTGTCAAAGATAAATCTGCTCAAGCTGAGTTTGTGTTTCAGATCAAAACCAAACTTTATTCTAGGAGCAAGGTTTTCTGGGTGTGAAATGAAAGCTCTACCTTTCTCACTCATTCCTGGCATGTTTAGGGTTCCCAGGTCGTTTGACAGGTTGGTTGACACAATTGACCAATTCAAGGTGTGTATTGTGTTTCACTTGTACTTTTAAGAAGTTTCTCTTTTGGTGCCACCTTGTGGAAAGTTTTCTTTGAACTGTCTGCATAAAAAAATGTGTCGCCAGAACCCAGTGAATCCCTTTAGGGGGCCTCAGGGTTGCTGGAGCTGAACAGGTTACCAGTCTACACAATGGCATGCACTCATAGACCGCAATTTAAAAAAGCTTATGAAGCATGTTCTTGGACTGTAGGAAGAAGCCCACACATGCATGAGGAGAACATGGAAACTCCCACACAGAATTTAAACCAGAGGCAAGAACGTTAACCTTACTCACAAAAATGATTCTTCAGAAATGACTAGTGATGACGTCATCGATCTGAAGTAACATCCAAAATCGAAGACACTATTTTTCCAGAACTCTTTTTCTGGAAAAATAGAACGACTGCACTAGAAATTTCCCAGAAGTCTTTGCAAAAAATGTGCGTGAATCAATGCACTCTAGATTAGCAAATGTAGATCACAAAGTATTACGGTCGAACAATTCTGAAAAAAAAAAACCATCCACATTTTCACCATCAGAACACAGTGGAGTCATAAATAAATGAAATGTTCGTATTTATTCGATTTTCACTTTGTGAAATCAGTGAATTAATATTCGGCATTTAGAAAAATTAAAGAAAAGTAGTGAGCATGGTCTCCGAATTGCTTTTAAAATCCAGGGAAATACATATTCCTGCACTATATACTTTTATAGTAGTTAAGGATTGGGGGCGAATTCAGACATAGCTTAAATTTAGGGGTAAAGAGAAAACAACAGGGGTTTTTCTATATTATTTTTTGCTAAAAAACAATAAAATCATAATTAAAAAACTACTCAAAACACTATAAAGTAGATCAAACGATGATTGAAGTGGGACTTTACACTGGAACAGGTCAGAATGAGTTAGGCAAAACAAGAACGCACATTTATGTGATGAAAGTCGGCCCAGACGGAGAGGTTCGTGTCTGCTGACGGAAGCAATAATGAAACCTGTCAACTTCCTCTTCTCACATCAGATGACGGAATGTCTCTGCTTGAACCCACAACCTCTTCCTCCTCCCTTGTGGCTTTGCTTCATATTTAATATTCTGAAAGGAAGAGAGCGCCAACTGCATCAGAAAGCTCGATGACCTTTTCTTCTTTCTCAGACTTATACTCAGTTGCCACTAGAGGGAGCTAGTGCTTCCTGGAGGAGATCTGCTGCAGAACTTCTCAGCTGATGAGTCTCTCTCCCACATTCAGGTGTGGTTTTGCTTTAATAAAGAGCTTTGAGGTGTCTCAGATCGTTTAAAAAGTAACAAGAAACAGGAAGTTGAACTAAAATTTGCAACCCAGAAGTTGAGGTTTTTATATCTAATATAGGTTAGCAGCTTTAGTGCACATTATTGTGCAAGTGTTGGACTTTTTCTAGAAAAATTGTGAAAAAAATGTGAAATTGATAGAGGAATGGGGGATTTTAAGATGCTATTGCTGCAAGACAAGCCCCAAATCATTACCCCTCCCCTACCGTGTGACAAGCTGTTTTCACAAACACAACATTTTGGTTTCACCTGTCAAAGTAGCTTTTGCACAAATGTAACTTTATCGACCTCAGTGGTGCTGCCATGTTATTTTGTCTTCATGTTGTTCAATGTTTTGGTAGTTTTGTTGTCCATTTCTGGGATGACTGGTGAGTATTTTGAAAAAAATTCTCCTTTTTTTTCCCCCTAAATGCAAAGTTGCTCATAAAACCTTTTCCAGACTCAATCTTTAAAAAGCTACATACATGTGTTATTCTTTTTCCATTTTATTGATTTTATTGAATTTCATGCTTGATTATTAATAAATAAAAACAGTTTGCTAAAGATACATTTGATATTTTTCAGTGTTTGTCTACAATTTATTCTCTAAAACTAAACAAAAGCTTCAAGAGCATAGTCTGCATCCTCCAAATATATGTTTTAATCATTTTTTTTAACTTAAATTAATAGTGAAATTAACATTTATCTCGTATTTACTGTTTCACATTATGTTTTTGTAAGGTAAAACCACAAAAACTGTTGTTTTAAGTTGGATTTTTTTCAATTAAAGAGTATTAATAGAAGATTGCATAGACTTTGCATGAATAGTTTGTGTTTTAAAGGGTAATTCCTGCATCTTCAGATAGGTTGAGCATCACTTATCAACACATACTTCACCGCCTTCGGGTTCTGCCAAATATAATCCAAAACAGCTGCAGCTGAAAGGGCGAACTGAGCATGAGTGACAGGTCTGCTCATGCAAACAAGAACGTATTACCTCATTTATCCAACTACAGCACAACACTCAGATTCACGGACTCAAACTACTCACCAAACCGTTCAAAGCTGTTTGCCTTTTTTCGTGTCGAGGGCCGACTCCGACCCCCAGAGACGGCTCTGCCTTGTAGAAACGAGCAGAGTCCAAATAAAAACAGATAAATGGTGCAATATGCAGTAAGCCCAGGGAGCTCTTAACAGACACACACATATGTTTTGCAGTTGTACTCCGCAAGCGCATGAATGAATCCCCCATAGTTGTCCTCTGTGCTTTTGTACATCTTCTGTTCTAATAGTGCAGCTCAGCCAACTCACTCTTTCATTCTTGTGTCTGTTTACCTGTGATCCTGTGGGCGTTTTGCCATGACAGAAACACATGTGAAAGACAAGCCTTGAAAATAGGAGAATTTCACCAATTTACTGATTTATGAAATCAGTCAAATAGAATTAAGCTTCTTTTGTTTATCTTATTTTCAATATTTTATTCTGTGCCACAGCAAAAATTTAGCTCCAACAATTTTAAAAAGTCGCCAGCCAAAACTTACACACGCGGTGAAAATGAATTTTGAGCATTGTGAGAAACTCCGCCCAAAAAATGATGACATCACACAAAAATGAGTGGGGCCAAAATCTTAGGGGCTTAAAAATATCAATATTTCAAAATCCGCTATCGAAGTCAAACACGTGTATCAGCTTGGCGGCCAAGTTGGGGTAAAGTTTAACCTTTTCACATGATACATGAAAAAAAAAAGAACTTTTGCTGGTGCAATCTTCACAAAATTTCACACAAGTGCTACCAGGTTAAGTACCACAACTGAAATTTTGTTGACCTTTGACCTCGGGAGGAGGCCATCACCTTGAATTTTCCAAAAAAACACAATCTTTACCACCTGCTACAAATGAAAGCTCCTCAAAGTGATTTTAATCTATTGAATCACTAGGAAGCTATTTTTGAAAAAAAAAATGTTGGTTTGAAAGTTTGTAAACTTTCAATGCCGTTAGCGTAGCGAGGTGTTTGATTATTACTTGAATATTTTTCACAAGAATATTGTGAAAACTTAATATATGACTCCTTTGCTCAAGCTGTATGAAATAATGTGAGATACGATATGAAAATATTAGATATGTGAGCGTGGTTAACAAAAAACCTCCGTTGCCGAGGAAACCAAATAATTTACTTTTGCAGATTCTTCTAAAAATGACATGGATGTGTTCATCAGTATCAGGCGATCAAAATATAAAATGGTTGCTATGGAGATAAAACCAACAGAGAAGCCACTATTTTGAAAAATGTTTCTCACATGCAGCTCTGACCAAGATGGCAGGGACAGCGGGGGAGGGGGAGGGGCGCGTAGCTGCTCAGCCACTGAGGGTGGGTTCAAATCGGGGGTAGCGCCTGACGCTCATGACTTTCATAATCACTTTTCTTGCATTTAAGTGAATAAAGTTCTTAACCCGTGTACTTTTTACTCGTTTTTTGTCTTTCCCTCCAGAGATCCCTTCACTTAGCAACACATCAAGAGCGTTTCCATCCCGCTAATAAACGAGAAATGAATGTATCTTTTTGGGATTTATGCATTCCACCCTCCAAAGCTGATAAAATGATTACCTTGCCAGTGCTTCTCTGTGAATCCGCAGAGGATTTTATAGTGAGTTTTCAGCCTTTCTGTGATGCGAGCGTTCAAACGCGTCTTTGTCGGTAACTCACACTAAAATCACGCAGACATTATCGCACCTACAAAGATGGAGCTCCGACAGCTGCTAAGACGGAGTGACTGCCGACACTTGGAGTTATTTTGTGATCAGAATCAAGCGCCGCTGAAGAGACAGAAGTAACCCAAAGAAATGTCAGCTAGAGCAAAAACTTTTGAAGATATGAAAGAAAACTCTCCTGGGTGGGATAATAGGAAAACCACGGTTAAGCCGCTTCAATGCTGTTTGTGTTCTGTTTGATTTTTATCGGGTTTTAATACTGCCAGAGCTGTCGCTGACGAGAGGCCTCTGAGAGCAGAAATGTCAGCTGCCTCCAAAACATCCATCCGTCTGGTATCTCAGATCAGCACAGTGAATGCAGCCAACACAGGACTTTCTGAGCAGAGAGCAAACCGAGTGAATCGGCTTTCTTCAAAGTCCAAACCATTGTGTTTGAATGAAGGTTAACCAGAACAAAAAGTTTCAGCCGCTATCTGTTTTCTGTTTTCCCTGCCTCTTTTTCTTTTTAATTCCTCAATGTTTTGTGCCTCCACTTTCCAAGCCCTCCTCCACCCCATCCTCCACCCCCTCTGCCCTCAGGATGCCTCACCAGTTTCATGGCCACCTTTGGTGTCTGTACTCTGAGGTCTATTCAACCAAAAATCCTGCATCTGATCCACCGTGACCACATTCCAAAATCTAAATGTTGCTTTATTTCTCTGAGATTTCTTCTTATTGAGATGCTATAAAAAGAATATGATTAAAAAGTATATTTTAATGGCAGATTCTCTGCTTAAAAACATGATTTTCTGATGTACAGAAACTATAATATAACCGTTTGTATTTTTTTGTCATTTTCTGAATTTTTCATTTAAGAATATAGTGGAGAAAAAAGTATTTAGTCACAACAGGTACAAATATTTACGGTGGGGCATAAAGTCAGTCTCCGATTGTGGACGTTTTCCCACATAGAAAGATGAGAGAGGCCTGTAAATGTCATCACAGGTTTACCTCAACTATGAGAGATAAATGAGAAAAAAAATCAAATCTTACTTAATTTATTTGTAAATATGGTGGAAAATAAGCATTTGGTCAAGAGCAAATGTTAAACCCGATACTTTGTTATATACACTTCGCTGGTAATGACGGCAGTCAAACGTTTCTGTAAGTCTTCACAAGGTTTTCACAAACTCTTGCTGGTATTTTGGTCCATTCCTCCATGCAGATCTCCTCTAGAGCGGTGATGTTTTGGGACTGTCGCTAGGCAACACAGACTTTCAACTTCCTCCAAAGATTTTCTATGGGGTAAAGATCAGGAGACAGGCAAGGAAACCACTCCAGGACCTTGAACTGCTTCTTATGAACCCACAGTGTGTTTGGTTGTCATGGTGACAGACTCAGCCACGTTTCATCTTCAATGCTGATAGAAGGAGGTTTACTCAAAATCTGACGATACATGTCCCCATTCATTCTTACACTGATCAGTCGTCCTGGTTCCTTTGCTGTAAACAGCACCAAAGCATGATGCCTCCACCCCCATGCTTTACAGTAGGTATGGTCATTTTTGGATAATTCTTTCCCCTCCAAAAAGTAGAGTTCTCACCAAAAGTTCTATTGTGGTCTCATCAGACCATAAGACATTCTCCCGATCCTCTTCTGGATCATCCAGTTACTCTCTAGCAGATTTGCACACGGACTGGCTTTAGCAGAGGGACACGTCTTTCACTGCAGGGTTTGAGTTCCTGCATAGCGGTTTAGTGTGTTAGTGATGGTAGCCTTTGTTACTTTGGTCCCAGCTCTCTGCAGGTCATTCATTAGATCCTCCATGTGATTCTGGGACTTTGCTCATCGTTCTCTTGATCACTGGAAGGTGAGATCTTGCGGGACGATGATCATCAGTGGTCTTGCGTGTCTTCCATTTTACAATAATTATTGATTTCTTCACACCAAGCTGCTCACCTAGTGCAGTTTTAGTCTTCCCAGCTTAGTGCAGGTCAATAACTTTGTTTTTGGTGTCCTTCGACAGCTCTTTGGTCTTGGTCATAGTGGAGTTTGGAGTTACTGTTTGAGGTTGTGGACAGGTGTCTTTTATAAAGATAACGAGTCCAAACAGGTGTCATAAATACAGGTAACGAGTGGACAAAGGAATCTTGCTTTCTTCTATGTGACTTATTTTCCACCATAATTTGTGAGAAATTCTTTAAAAATCAGACAAAGTGATTTTCTAGATTTTTTTTTTTCTCATCTTGCCTCTATAGTTGAGGTATACCTATAATGAAAATTAAAGGCCTCTCTCATCTTTTTAAGTGAGACAACTTGCATGATTGATGGCTGACTTTTTGCTCCACTTTTTGCTCAACATTTTTTTTAGTGAAAATTCTTATAAAACCGAAGCAAAAACACTAAAAATCTTACATGTAAAATGAACAAAAACTGAAGTTGTTTTCAACTTTTTGTAAATTTCTCTTTCACACATTTTTGCTCTTTTTTTTGAGTTTAAATGAGTTTGAAGCAGAAGTCGGACTGATCTGTCAAACAAACACAGCCGGTCGGGGTCTATTTGCTGCTTTACCAAGTTCACTTCAGTACATTTGACTAGCTGTTCAAAACCATCAAGACTCCAGCATCCCAACAGGGGGAGGGATGAGCGTGCGGCGGCGGCGGCGGCGGCCTCCTCGCTGGTGCGTGCGGTGCATCTGTCGATTCTGTTTCTCACGTCAGAGTCATTTATTCCTGTCACAATGCCAGTTGTGACGGACGCCACGCCTGCGACTAAGACATCTGATGTCTTCATTAGCGGTGGTTAAAATGCCCCCCCTTCCCTCTCCTCCCAAGTTACCAGGAAGGATGCTCTGCTGCGCCCATCAGCCACACTCGGCGTGCGAGGCGCCATCCCAACTGCTGCAGCACTAACTCATGCTGCTAATTAGCTGACAAACACCACACTTCCACTAAGGGGGTTGGCAATTCTGCAACTCTAATATTTGTATACTTGAACAACTGCTGACAAATACGGAAAATATTAACTCCCAAGTGAGACCGAACACATGTTCCTCTGTGTTTGCTATTGTTTCAAAAGTACTTGTTTTTGTGTCTAATCTAATGAAAAACTGTAGCGATGCTTTCTGCACGTCAGCTGCTGAGCAGGAGAACTGGACCAGAACTGCTCCCTTTTAATTGACCATATGGCTACCATGGCAACCAACTTCTTCTCACAAGAAGAAAAAAAAAAAAATTGAAGGGAATTTCTTTTCTCTTCTATCAGTTTCATGACGTTGACGCGTTCCACCTGTCAAAATCATCCAAGTGAAGGTGGAGAAGTCGTTCCCCTGCAAACAGATTCTCTTTTCTCCGTCTCTTGCACACGGGACTTTTGGGAGGGACAGGATTCACGGTCCGGTCCTCATAAATGAGTCATGAGACAGAACAAAAATGAAACCGGCAAAAGCTTCCAGAATGAGTCTGTCAAGCTTGTCCCCATAATTGCACTTCAAGCAGCTGCGTTCACTAAAAGCACCTTTAGTTTTAATGTATAATTTGACACTTTGAATTAAGCTTAAAGTCTGTCTTTGGGTGCAGCTATTAGTGATTTTAAAGTGTGATAATTCACAAAGTCTTTACAAAAATCTATTTTAATATGCGCCGATGCACTAATATCAATTAGTTAGATATTAATATTAATGAAAAAATCAAGCACTAACAATAAATCAGATCCATCAATTGTAAATACTCTTTTTTTATCACCAGGTTTATGTAAAAAAGTGGTTTTCTCAGTCGATTGTACTTAAATAAGTGGCTTTTTTTTTTTGTATCTTTAAAAAATAGGTTTGTTTCTGTATAAGAGTCAAAATGTTGCAGACTTGTTAGGAAAAAGCAGAAACTTAGGGTCATTAACACCTGAAAGATCTTGAAGAGACACAAGTGGAAACTTGAAAGGCATAAAATAAAAAAACATAAATATAAAATGTTTTATTGAAGACGTATTTCCCCTATAAAAGTTCTTATTTTGAAATTCCCAACAAAAAAGGCATAACTTTAGGAAGATTATTTATATATATTCATTCCAAAATTATTTTCCCAAAGAAAAGATGCTGCTTTTTTATTGATTTAATTGCCCCAATTTTTCTTTAAACTTTATTTTATTACTTTTTCTGCACGCATCTCGTCACTCATTTGCATATTCCTCCATGAATGAAAGCTGCCCTGCACTGATCAGGGGTTTTGCTTCTGCAGCTTCACGTCCTGCTAGGTTGTTCCTGCTTAACCTGTCAACTGTTTGATTTTTTTTATTCTCGTTTTTTACATCTCCTTCCTCAGACTGTCAGCTTCCTTCACAACCGGTTCCGAAACTTCTATGCCACAAGGTTTTGCTGCGTCAGCAGAAACCTGGAGCGCAGCACATTTGGAATTTAGTCTCCAGGCTTCATTAAACATTGAAAAACTGTCAGGGATCGATGCTAAGTGTCTCTTGGACTGAGCAACCGGTGGACTCTTTGTCTGAGCAGTAAATTTGAATCCCAGATGTTGGCGATCGCACAAGCTCCTAAAGGGGAAGCCTACAGATTCTTTAATTTAGTCTTCTATTAGATTCCGCACTGACCTGTTTAAGTTGCATAAAAGAATCACTTAAGTGTATTTTATACCATCAAGGCTTTTTGGCTTCATCTGGAACCTTGATTTCAACTAAACTCATTTTTTATATTTTATTAAAAAAAATGAAATAGTGTCCTTTTTGATGTTTCTATAGAGAGAGAATAGACTCAATTTGTGCACAACTTTGGTTTTATAATTTAATTTCTGCATGTATAAATTACATTTTGCATTTTTTTAATGTAATAAATCAAGAATTACACACGTAAAAATCAGGATGAGTCTATTTTCTCTTCATAGATTTTGACCCAGTTTTTTAAAATAACTTTATAAAGTCATAATTGGAGCCAAAATTAAAACTATTAGTGGATTTCAGCCAACATATCGACAGCCACCTCATCTCTTGATTATGTCAACTTCAAGGGTTGCTTATCTGTCCAATATAGTTGCAATAAAGCAAATAAAACAAACTCAGGCATGTTCAGTCAAAACTTTTCCCTGACTCAGCTTTCTAATATTTTTGGAAGATTTAAATACTTTTTATTGGCTTATTTATTTATTTTTTTGTTGTTGTTTGTGTTCCGATGTGTTTGGATTAAAGTTCTACTGCTGAAAACAATATAAATATATTTTTGCATGTATGGATTGAAACTGACCCATAAAAACAAAGAAGTTAGAAGAGTTAATCATTTTAGAATGAATAAAATAGGTCAAACAGGTTAATTTCAGAGATCTGAACTCCTCAGTGAATTTCAACAACCTTTATTTTAGCTAAATGATTTCCTTAAGGTTATATTTTTTTGTTTTATTAAAATTTAGAGGCATACTTATTTTTCTGAAAGGCCCAAAGACTCAGAAAAAAAATGATAATGGATAAGGAAGCCTAACAAGATAATCAAAATATGAAAAAAAAAGCAGATTTAGGGTCAAAACTGACCCTTTAACTCTGCGGATGGAAGGCAAACAAAAGAGGAAAAAATCAATTTTGACTGCATCAATACAGGCTAGCCATCTATTATGCAATTTTCTAAGAGATTAATTTACTTTTCTGGTGTTTTTTGTGTTAATTTCACTGCTTACCAGGAAGAGGTTCCATTTTTTTTTACCTGAACTGAGATAACATGTTGCAGCAGCGATTAAAAGAGCTTTGCTTTATTTATTTATTGCTTATAACAACTAAAATAAAACCTTCAAATCCTTTAAAAATGATTTTAATTTAAGTTAAAAGGTGGAAAGCACAGAAACATTTTCAAAGCAATTTCATTTAGCAGACTTCAATTTCATTAAACTCAATTTTCTCCATCAGTTTGAACATATCGACATTCAACAGAGGGGCTCATTAAAAGCTCCACAGAGGCTCGTACTGAAGAAAATATCTCATGGAAGTCAATAAAAAATCCTCTTTTAACATTGATTCTGCAAAACATTTTCCACAAAAACACATAATTTTCCTTAACCAGCAACAGATTAAAGAAATGACATTTTTCTTTAGATATTTGATTTATAAGAGAGATGTGAAAGATAAGCAGCCCGTAAGACAACCTGTGTTTATGATCCATTACAGTGGATTTCATAGTCTATTCTATAAGAATAACCAAACTTCCTTAATGTCAGAGTTAGATGCTGTTCTCTGCTGTTTAAACAGGCTGAACGTGGCAGCGGCGGCGGTTCCGATTTTAACCATCAGCGAACCAGCAAGCCTTTCATCCCGCGCATCTCTCTGCCACAGCAGGCCCATTAGGCGTCATGATGCAGTGTGCAGTAATTGGGATTTCTGCTGGAAAGCCGCTTCCTGCCAGAGATGAGGCTCACGCTGAGTTGGAAACTGATATGAGAGCTGCAGAGACTGAGCCTTCACCCTGAAAATCATCTCGCTCAAATGAACGCCAGCCAGAAGAGCAGAAACAAAAAAAATAGAGATGAATACATTTGAATTTGTCTTGCCTTTTTGTTGTTATTTCGGTTTGCTCCTTTGATTTCTATTTCTGCTCTAACGTGGCAGCTGGGTGACCCAAAGTCTGCAGCAAAGCAACTTTACGAATCAGCATCATTTTGTTTAAATGTGAAATGTGAGTGATGCTGGCCCTTTGAAGTGGTAATGGGAGGTTTCAGCGTCTATGTCTGAAGCATGTTTTAACGGTGAGAGGCATTCCCAACAGCTACGACTTGAAAATCAATTAAAACCCTTTTGCTAACAGTCCTGCCTGGTTCAAAAGCGGGGGGGAACTAATTCTCTCGGAGAGACGCACGCTCAGTCATTTGAAGAATGTGGACCCAGAAGAGAGGAGATACGGAGTCCTGAGGGAGTTAGAGACAGCCCAGGATGCAGATAGAGCGCCTTCAAACTGCTGGATCTTCCCTTCAGTTCCTGCTGCTTCCACACTGGCAATAAAGAAAAGTCATTTCAGTTCAGGAATAAAACACCAAACTGTAATAGTAATATTTTATGACTAAAAAAATACATCATGCTTGCATAAGTGACAAAAAAAATTACGTTTGGCTCTAATTTGATCCAAGTTTGAGAGCAAAATCTGTTAAGGTTTTATGTAAAGTTTCAAAAATTACATCCATGCGATAAAAATTATAGAGTTAGCAATGCAGCAGCACATCCTGTTCAACCACCTGAAAGTCTTAGTTTGATCTATCTTTTTTCAAAATGTTCCCAGTCACATTAAATTACGATTATGTCCTTTTATGTCAAAAATCTAAAAAGTTGAGTCATTTTTTTAACATAGTTTCTGCAGAGTGACATCAGAAATTCCCCTCTAAGTTGTGGGCAAAACTGCTGATTTCCCAGCATTCCTTTGTTTACATTCCTTCCCTCACAACCCCAATCTAACATCCCCGGTGCAACAAAAATAGCAAGAAATATCAGAACTCTCAAACTTTACAGTTTTGAGCCAGATTACAGCTTAGATGAGAAAATGGATGTATTTGTTTGGAAACTTGTAACCCGACAATATTCGCTCCTACGTCACTGTTTCACCTTTTTTTCAACTGAAATGTTTCCATCTGCTCTTAACTCACAACAATTCAAACAAAGAAATACTCAGAAATTCAATTTTAAGCTGATTTTTTTTTTTCATGCTGCAGCAAAATACACACTCTTCATTGAAGTGGATCTTTACTAAAAATTTTTGAAAAATCAGTTGTTGACCTTGATCAAATACTTGTGCGTTGCTGGAGGACCAGAAGTAGAAAAGCTTGTTCAAGAACATCTAAAATCACAAATACAAGGGTGTTGTTGCAGCGGCTGCTGAACAAGAATATCAAATCAGATATTTAAAGCACAGAGACCCCCAAAAAGTTTATTAAAAAACAAAGATTTAAATAGTTTGATTTGAGTTTTTGTAAAGTTAATAATAACTGAATGTGTTCAGGCTTCTTAACATCATGCACATTTCTTTGCACTTAATTCTTAGTTGGTCGTCTTTTTCATGAATGACTGCATTAATGCACCAAGGGTCTGTAACTGTGGCGTACGTGGAATGGAAACCCTTTGATCGTCTGTGTCGTTGGGTCTGGTGTTTCTCCGCTTCCTCTTGACAGCATAGATTTTCTATCAGGTGAGTCTGTTGGCCAATCAGGCTCAGGGATGTCACAGGTGTTGAACCCGTTTTTGGGACCTTTGGGCAGCGATGCCAGGACCCTCTGGAAAATGAAGTCATACAGTTCATCAGCAGAGGGCAGCATGGAGTGCTCTGGAATTTCTTGGCTTCAAGAGTTCAGCAAACTCATTTGACCAACACCAGCAGATGACATGACACTCCAAACCAACATTCAGACTCCAAACAACAAGGATTCTGAACCTCTAACCTCTTCCTTTTTGATTTTTAACATTTACTTGAATACACAGAGGGATCTTTAGACAGTTGAGGGACAATCCAGTTCTTTTTCTGCTAAAGTAAGGCTCTCTGATGTTCTCTCTGGTTCAGCAGCAACTGGACATGTGTCTGTGTGTGGAGGCTCCGCCCACAATCCTCTCCTCTTAATGTTTCCCCAAATACTTGAATGGATTTTGCTAAATAATCCGCTCAAGGTTGAAAGATGATAGAAAAAAGGAGTCTGATGCACTTTGACTTCCAATATTTTTTTGTTTGACTCGATTTTCTTCTGGATGCAGCACTCTGTGAACAACCAGATTGTCCAGAGATTACTTTGTTTTTTGGCCTCCTTGAGGGTGTTGGTGACTGTTTTCTGAATATGATTGCTCAGCTCTCTGACTGAGAGACCAGACTAGCTGACTCAGGTATGACACAATGTGTTTCCAACACTGAATCTTCACCATTGACTGTAAATGAGAAGTGGACCGAGTAAGTGTGACATCACCCTTTGAAAATGACTCCAATAAAATGAGGTCAAATCAGTCACCAAATTTTTGACAAATCAAAATAAACGTGTTTAATTCTTTAAAACACAGTAAAAAAAAAACAAACAAACATGTGTGCTGCCCCCTACAGGTTGAATTGAAGTATTACATTGGAATTTCATGATTGGTCAAACCATTTAAGTCCCACGTCATGATCTGTAGCTCCAGTGATGATAACAGTCCTGTTCTCCAGCCTCACCCCTATTAATGCATTTTCAAATGTTGGTATGGGTGGAGCCAGCCTCCAACTTCCCTGTTTAGTGACCCTTTAAGGGAAGCTGTGGTGATGAACTGTCGTTTTCTACTGTTTATGTTAGTCCAGGTTAGTGTTTGTCATTGTTTTCCCTTTTTCTTTTCAGGTTAGCTTCCTGAGTTCGATTAGGTGGGGTTTTATTTATTGATTTAGCCTTGAACCCTTTATTTTATCTTTCAGCTGTTGTTGTTATTTATTGATTTCTTGTAAATACATTTCTTATCATTTTATGGGGACAATCTTTTGGTGTTTTTTGTTATTAATTTAAAGTTAAAACAAAACCACTTTTATGTTACGCTACTCGATTTCCCTAGACCAAAAAGAGGGGGTAACATAAAGTAGGGGCTTGTCCGGGATCGATCTGGGTCAACATTTCCATGGCAACCACTCTTACCAATCACCAGTGAAAAACCATACCTTTACCATTTAAAAGTGTCAAACGCTTTGTCTACATCCTTTTATTGAGCCATCGGATTGGACAGTTTATTACTTTAATAAATTGCTCTAAAAATATAATTAAAACAAATTAGGATTAGAAAGAAAATACAAAAAAAATGTAGTGAATATTTATTCTGACTAAAAGTTAATTTAATTTATTTTTCAGGGACAGTGCACATTAAAAGCATTGCATGCAATGAGCCAGAATTAGCCCAACGGCTATTTTTCATCTGTTGTCCCTGGACAGATGTCAAAATTATCAACCTAAAAACAATCAATAAAAACACTTAAAATGTCAAAGTCCATAAAAAGAATAAACAATAAAAATACAAGTATAAAACAATAACCTAAAATTCATTTTGATAATTAAAAAAAGCAAAAATGTATATATATGTATACATTTACAAAGCATTAAAACAAATATAAAAGACAAGATTACAGAACAAATAAATAATGACTGAGTTTAAGCTGTTCATTTCTCATTAGAAGTCTATATGATTTTGGCTTCTTGGAGTCAGAAGATACTTCCTATTAGGATCACTAGGGGGTGGAGTCACTCAGTCCAGCTCTTATTTACAGTCAATTACCTTTATACAATATTCTAATTTTTTAAGAGAAACTGAATTTTGAGTTTCAGCCACCTTTAAGCTATAATCAATAAAACTATAAGACATGAAGGCTATATTAATTTCAATTTGTGAGATGATTCAGTGCAAAGATCCTTTTCACTCTTTAAATTTATTGGCAAAAAACATCAACAATTTTCACTTTTCAGTTGGGACATTTCATTTTGTAGCTTTGAATTTTCTTCCTGTAAATTTATCAAAGATTTTCAAACACTGTGTTATTCTTTCTGCTTTCTTAAGTCCTTGAGGCAATTCTGAATATTTTTGTTGGATCCAAAACAGCAAAACAAGTAATAAAACAAATAATTTTATTTGAATAATCAAATCTCAGAACATTTTGGATGTTTGTTTTTATGTGACTTTGTTTGGACTAAATCCGCTGTGGATCTCATTGAGGATTTTTATTTTGCTTTTTTGTGTGCACAAGCTGGTGCATGATGGTTAGAAGTTTAATTTCTCCGTGTCTTTTATTTCTGCAGGGGAGCATTTACGCAGCAAGACAGACGATCATCACAACAAAGGCGTAACTCTCTGTACCTGCCTTTGGTGGCTGAGAGACTTGAAAGAGAAGGGGAGGATGAAAGGCATGTCAGGAGAGGTGTTATCCACGGGTCTGATAACCAGTCACTCAAACAGGTATGTAGTCCCAAATCATGAGGGAGAACTCCTCCTATCCCTCACAGACAGGAAGTAGTGTTGTGACGGGAGTGCTGATGAAAAACACTGGTCCTCGTGCTGCGTTCATGCTCCTGACCCGAGGTGGGTTGGTGTCTTTTTATGTGTCCACACGGATGAGGAAGACTGAGCGTGAGTCAGCCTGAGGTAGACTCGTGTTTCTTCTGCTTGGCAGGCAGCTCAGATAAGATGGAAGTGACCAGAAGCCCAAGGCTTCACCTCTGTAAGACAAGAACCTGCTCAGAAATCCTAATCTGCTGACTCCCAGCTGCGGTTTGTCTCTGAGATTCACATGGAAACAGAACCGGATGAGGTCAGATAATGAAAGTGAGCTGTTTTGGAGCAGACTTTTTATTTTGTTAAGCAGGAAGATGGTCAGTTGTAGGTTTGAACCTGCGTGCTGGTTGGTGGTAGATCGCTGAGTCAGCATTGCCAAAGGTTGTAATGGGATTTCTCATCTGTCCTGTGATTGACAGCTGACCCGTCCTGGGCGCAGCCCGCCTCTTTCCGAGTGTCAACCAGGATCAGTTTGATGGGCATGTGCCTGTTGTAGGCAAACAGCTCCGGGACAAACACTGTTACCTAAAGGTGAGGGCGGTCTGACAGGCGGGGAGAGTGTCCTTTTAGCAGCTCTGGAGCGATTGGACGACAGCTTCTCATGACTGGCTCAAAGGCTCAGGGAAGAGAGTTGTAGCAATTAATCAATTTAATCAATTGATCAATTCATTACGATCCAACCAGATCGATTCGTCTGAGGCAACTTATTAACCATTGAAAAAAATTTCAAAATGAAATAAATTGATTATATCAACACTGGAAAATACCATTTGGATTGAGACATGATAGGCTTATTTGACTATAATGTATCTATCTCTATAGATGAACAGATTTTATGTGCAAAGTAACATTTTGGTAAAAAGTTTGATCGTTTATGTGTTAAAAGTGCATATTTTTTTTTGCTGCACAACATTTGTTACTAGCTGCCAAGAGCCTAGCATGACATGATCCTGTTCAAACTACGATATGAATCGTATCGTCAACCACAAATTAAATTGTGTCGTTGCTAAGACGAATCGTGACTCTCCTCCTGGGGAAGGAGCTGGTAGTTTTCCTGCATTAGAAGTGAACAGCCAGCACAGAAACGTTCACTAATTAGCAGAGTTTATCTAGTTTGTTGGCAAAACGAAAGAAAGTTCTGCTTGGTTTGCTGTGGGAAAAAAAGCTGAGTGGACACTTTTAAAGCAGCGGAAAATTTCTTCCTAATTTTTCCCTTAATTACCATCTTTACCCCCAATCTCAGCCTGCGTGGAGGCCTGCGCTTGACCGATTCACCCCGCCCGCTCGGATTTGATTGGATAAACTGCCAAACATGAGTGAGGTCAAAGATTTAATTCCTTGGGTTCAAGCTTTGGTTTTGGAGTTTAAATGAAATAAATGATAAAAACCAAACAGTACAAGATCCTCTTTTTACAATCCTGTCTCAATAATGAAGAACTATGCTTCCAGTTCTTCAGATGAGCTTTTTTTGAAGATGAATTTCTTTCATTCCGTTTATGTCTTTTGTTTTGCTCTTTGTTTTTTCCCACCTGGTTTAAATGTTTAATCAGCACAGCTGTTACTTGTTTATTAATCACTTCCTTTAATTCTTCCCTGATTTGCTTTCTCTGTTGGATGATTCTTGTCAGACTTCCTGTTGCACATCCTGCTCTGTTTGCTTCCTTGCTTTGTTTTTTTTTTTTTTCCTACCTTTTGTTATCCAAGTGTTGTTGCTTTTCCAAATGAGCTCTTATTTTGTTTCAAATGTTTTTCTACCTGTTTTACACATAGCACACATGTACCAGCTGGGTTTGGAGAGAAAAGACAACACTCGAGTCTAAAATCACGTGTACCAGCCAGCGGGTGGTACTGTTGACCAGTTGGAATCAAATTTGACTCCTCTTTGTCTCTGTTGGCAAAAAAGTCATTCCCTAAAGGGAAATTTGGGGAATTTTAGAAGATTTTATTTTACTGATTTTATTTCTGGTGAAAGCTAATTTTATAAAATCTCTTAAAAGTTGAATATAATTATTACGCCACCTCAAGACTGACTTTTATATCCACAAAATCCTCCAAGTCCCAAAAGGTTTCTTTAAAAATAAAATTAATTAATTTTTTTTAATTCTCTTTCACACTAACAACTTAGATTTCCTATTTTCAAAATAAAATAAAGGTAACATTATTTTACCTGGTAATAAAATGACAATAACAAAGATGGAGGTTTTTATTAGAATCTCGAAAACAGCTTGACTCAGATATTAAAGTTCCACTTCACTGTATTTTTTTTTTCTACTGTATTTGTTCCCAGTGCAAGATTATGCAGCCCCCATGTTTCTTTAAGACATATTTTCTGCAGTGCAGCAGGAATTCATCAGAAATTCACCTGTGGGGGAATGTTGGCCTCCCTAATTTCCCATCAACCCCTTTGTATAAACTCTCCCCTGCTAACATAGCACCTCACAAGCCTAAGCTAACATTAACTTAGCCAAAAGAAATGGTGAGCAATATCAAATGCAGCCATAGGCTACAGTTTGAAATCATATTGCGGCTCAGACAAGTAAAATAAAGATGTTACTGGATCTATTTGTTTGCAAATGAAAGCTTCAGAAATGCAGTGGAGAAAAAAGACTTTTGCCCGTCCGTGGCAGTTTCTGCGTCACAAACCTGAGCTTTTTCAAATGGGCCTTGTTTTCATCCGCTCCTGATCAATCACAATTTAAACTGGCTATATTGATATATCTGGGATAATGCTAGTATGAATGCTATAAGCTGAAACTGATAACTAGCTAAAATACTGAAGTTGATAGCTGAAAAGGCTGAAGCTTGCAAAAATACTAGCAACTAGCTAAATGCAAAATTTGCCAAGAAAAACTGGAAACACTTTGCTAAAACAGCTAGCATATTGCTAAAATATTAGCTAAACTCCAAACTATCATAAAAAACTGAAAAAAGGTCTAATTTTGGCAAAACAGGTAGAATAATTCTAAAATATTAGCTAAACTCCAAATTAACCTGAAAAAAACTGAAAAACATGTCTAACTTTTCCAGAACAGCTAGCATATTATACAAAATATTAGCTAAATTTCAAATTATCCTAAAAAAGACTTGGAAAAAATGTCTAATTTTGCCAAAACAGCTAGCATAATGCTAAAATATTAGCTAAACTCCAAAGTAGCCTAAAAACTGGAAAATGTCTAATTTAGCCAAAAACAGCTAGCATAATAATTAGATAAAAGCTACACTCCAACTTACCTAAGTATGCAGAAGTTCACAAGTTTTAAAGTGCACAAAGTTTTTGAACGATTTGAGCAATTTCTCATTCATTTTCTATGGGGCATATGTTGCTCAATATTTCAAAAACTATAAAGTTTATGAATACCAAAAATACAAGCAGTAAGATCACTGAAATCATTGAAAGTGTGATTGAGTTTTTACGTGCCAAATAATGTAAAGAATGCTGCAGGAGAGTCAATACAGTTTTATTCTTAAATCATTTTTTACACGTCCTTCATTATGAGAAAAATACCACACAAACATGCTGTAAAGACCAAAAATAGGATTTTCACTTAAGTGGGTCTTTAGGTTATTTTGAACTTGAAGACATCTGTTAAAGACTTTTATCTGCTTTTTTACTTATTTTAAGCTGCATTATAGTCTGTGTTTTAAATCAAAATTATTCAGAGTTTAAAAAAACATACCCAGAAAGCTACAAACTGACCGCGTCCACAAACTACTAAAAAATGTCCGCCCTTTAAGAAATAATTACTGTTGTCAAATTAAACTCGCCCCTTTAAACTCTGGTTATCAGTTTGTCGCCCGAGTCAAACATCCACTTAATTTTGCTTTTACAAAAGAGCAATAAAAGTGGGAACACAATAAAAAAAGAAAAGAAACTACGAACAATAACAATCTCGAGGAAATTAAAGAAGTCAAAGACCACAGCCCTCAAGGTTAAATTAATCGGTTCATAAAAACACGTAATCATCCTCTAAATCAAACGCCATTAAGAGGTTGTGATCCAGTATCTGATGTGGTGAGATGGTGAGTCACAGGAATGTGATTAGATAAAATATACTGACACATCGCCCCCCTTATTAAGTCATAAAGTGTCCTTTTGTTGTAACCAGGACAAGCAGCGTTTGGGTGATGTGGTACTTTGTTAGCTGGCTCTCAGAAAGCCATGTTGCCCACATGCCTCCTCTTCCCGCCGTGACTCATGTCAGTTCAAACGGATGTGTGGTGTGGGGGAGTTACATTCTTTTTCAGAGTGTAGCCATTAACCAAAAAAAAAAAACACATTTTGTAACCTTGAGTTAATAGATAGCACCTACTTTTCAGTTGTTTCCCAGCAGCAAGAAGCGGTAAGGCTACACTTGTGCAGAGCGATGATAAAATGTTGTATTACCTGGCTGCTATTTCCTAAAAGTACAGGTGAGGAATCTTTGGTTTGTTCAAGATGAGTCATTTGATATTCCCTGGGAATATTGTGTCCTTGTGAGTGTGTGATCAATGACCGGCAGGTAAATAATGAATGAGTTCAGCTGTGTTTGCACGTTGGTCAACAAGAAAGACACACAAAGAGCAATTCACTGTGACACAAATGCATGAAATTTACTGCAATTATTTTTAATGAACGTGTCAGAAAAACGGGTTCTGCCTCCTGCACTGAGGAAATGAAACATAGAAGTCCATCGCCGCCGCCATCACCTGCCATCAGTGTGTGTGGCTTGTTCTGCAGATCACAGTGTGAACATCAGACACCAACAAAGCCTTTTCCCACAAAAAACAGATTTTTAAATGCACTGAGAATATGCACACTCATGCACCCCTTAGATCATGCTGACACGTTGTTGGAGCAGCTTAGTGTGGTACATTAAAGGGAAATATGAGACCGAATTTATTATAAAATGTGAAAAAAGCAGTTTTTCCTAATTTACGTCCCTTTTTAACATTTTTTTAGAACATTGGTATTAATGTAGCTGACTATAAAAATATTCAAATAGTCAGCTGATCACCAAGTATGGAAGACATTTCTTAATGCAACATTTAAGAAAGTAATTTAATCATTTTGGAACTAGATCATTGCTGACTTGTGCAGCTTTCAGCTTCCAAAACAAGTCATGGTCCATAAATGTCTGGATACTGATGATCAAACTGAGGGACAAATATCAAAGAGGATCAAAGTTTAGGATTTCTTTTATCTAATTAGATTTTTTTTTCTTTTTAATTTGTGGTACAAATGTTCTTATGTTTCTTTCCATCCTTCCGTTAATCCTTCCGTCCATCCATCCTTCTGTCATCCATCCTTCTGTCCATCCATCCATCCATCCATCCATCCATCCATCCATCCATCCATGCATCCATTCATCCAGCCATGCATCCATCCTTCCTTTTATCCATCCATCCATTCTTCAATCCATCCATTCAGCCATCCATCCATCCGTCCGTTCTTCTATCTGTCCATCTGTCCTTCCATCCCTCCGTTCTTTCATCCATCCGTCCGTCCTTATGTTTATCCATCCATCCATCCATCCATCCATCCATCCATCCATCCATCCATCCATCCATCCATCCATCCATCCATCCATCCATCCATCCATCCATCCATCCATCCATCCATCCATGACTGCTGTAGTCATTCTAGTTATTGTATATACTTTACCTCTATTTGTGGATTTTATTTTATAGTTTTACTTTTGTTTTTCTAAAGTAACATTCTATTGAAAATTGTGTTTTGGGTGTTTTTAGCACGTTCTTCAGGCATTTTTTTAAAAAAGAAAACTAAGCTTAAAATTTCATTAAAAAAATAAATTTAATGTAAAAGGGCACAAATTATTTATCAAACCAAAACACAGAATATGTCTTCAGGATCAATGTGTATCAGTATATGGAGTAAATAAATGAAGTAATGAAGTTAAAAACTCCACAACAATATCAAGTTCTAAAAACTACATTACAAATAGTATAAAAATGACTGAAAATCGATGTAGTTAAAATAAAATTACCTGAGGTAACCTGTTGTATTTATTCTGCTCTCATGATTGACATTAGTTATTGTAAATCGTTGTTCTTTCTTTCCCCAGTCTCCTCTCCTTTTATTCTACATCAGCAAAATGTTTTTCTTTTTTTACTGATTCATTTATTTGTTAAAAGTGGCAGATGATTTTGCAACCCATGGTTGTAATTTATGTTTTTTTCTATTTATTGAATAATAGTGAAGAAAATCTGAGTATTTCTTTATTCAAATTGTTGTGCAGGTGAAAAAAGCCTGTAGCTGTGATATTGGTGCTGCAGTCAGTGATGTATCCACTTGCAGACAAACAGATCCATCTTCATCTTCGAGATAGAGAATTTAAACCAGAGGTCAAAGTCAAGGCCCGGGGGGCCGGACCCAGCCCTTTGGGTACAAATAACCGGCCCTCCAGATCATTATATTTTTGTTATTAATTGCCCAATGTTATCTTGCGTTTATTTCTAATTTGCATAGTTTCGGTTAAATATATTTTCATGTACAGTAAAAAAATTAAAAGTTATTTAAGGTTTAAATTAATTTATTTTTAAATAATATTCCTGTCTGTTTTCATTCATAGTAGTTATGTTTTTGAAGTTTTATAAATGTTGTTTTGGTGTGTTTAACAAATGTTTTTCTTAATCGGCCGGTTCATTTGTGTTTGACACCCCTGATGCAAATATAGGGATGATGGGAAATGGAGGAAGGCTTACTCCATGCCAACAGTCCTGCTTACAACTCAGAGGCAAATTCCTGATCAACTCTCTGCAGACACTATGTCATAGAAAACAACACTTGTAATTTTTATTTTTATTTTTTTGCCTACAAACGACATAATTATAAATAAAAAACCACTGGGAACACTTTTATAATATTTCAAAAGGTGATTGGGGTGAAACTTCTGTACTTTTTTTGTATAACTTTTTTTGTAGTTCACCTTTATTTTCCATCTCTGTTGTGGTGAACAATTACTTTGGGGGTTTAATTTAAATATGATTGCAATAAACAAGTAACAGCCACTACACAGCTCTTTAATTTAAATAATTCAAAGTCACAGAATAACGGAGAGCTTTGTGTGTTTAGCTCCAGGTGTAACAGAGTTTAATGACACCGTACCTGCTTTGAGCTCGGTCAGGCTGAGTGAAAGGATCTCCGGCTGCTCTGATTCTAAAGCCTTTAACTGCTACGCGCACCGAAAATTATATCAATGTAGTGCATTGCTTGCAACCATGTGCCAGTTAATGGCTCTAAAATTATACAGTCTTAGTGTTGTAGTGATTTTACAACAAAGGACGATGTCAACAAACACGGTCTGATGTCACCACATCTACCTGCGACGCCGCCGCAGTAAGATCAGTCCGAGTGCACCCGCCGCCGCCACACACATGCACGTAATTACCGGGCAATCATAGCTTTGGAGAGTAAAGAAACAGAGGACTTAAAGTGCTAGAATTAGCTTGTAGAACAGAACAAAGTTTGGAGGAGAAAAAAGGCCGTCAGAGACGAGGGCTGGGAAGAAGATTCAGACGAGATAGGGGGCCAAAAATGAGAAGCCTGACAGTCATCTCATATTAATACTCTACATTAGGAAGCCTTGTGATGAATTATTAATCTGCAAGAAAATGTGATGATTTGTGCTCCTTGTAGTCTAATGCAATGCCAAAAAAAAAAAAAAAAAAAAAAAAAAGCCTGGTGAATCTGTCTATATGTGAGTTTAAAGTGCCCTGGAAGTTTGGAAAACTGAGCCTGCTTTGCATTTTATAAAAAAAAGAAACATGCTTGACACTAAGCAACATGACACGTTAAACCCCGGCAGTCTGCTGTATTTAATGATTGGTATTCTGACAAAGCAGCGCATAATCTCCTGAGCTGATATGAACTCAGGCGTACAAAGTGCTACACTTTTATCGTCAGCAACCCGGCTCACATCGCATCTTCAAAGAGTGTGGCACCCTCCCCTAAAAAAAGACACTTTCTTTCCAAAAAGTATATGTTCAAATCAGATCTTTAAACTATTTCTTGTCTGTCGAATGGAGTTGAAACCTGCTCTGTTTCTTCTAACTATTATTTGGAAAGCCTTTTTCCTTTTTTAGTTATTTTTTATCCTGTTGCCTCCACCAGAGCTAAAAACTTCTGTTCACTTATTTATGACTCTCTTGGTTGTTTCAGATATCATTTAGGTCACAAAAAACTCAATAAATTCTTGATTTTAGGAGGAGAATTAAAAGCAAGTTCTGTATTTAAATGTCATTTCACATTTTTGAGTTGTGCACATTTTTGTCTGTAATCTTAGCTGACATTTGCATTTCATTTTTCCTCTATTCAGTCCTCCCGTATAACTCCAAAGTGTGAGAGTTTGTGCTTGACTCGCCTTTGTGTCTGCAGGCAAACTGCAATAAAAAAGCTCAAAGGCACTTAATGAATCATTCATATGTTGTCAGGATGCAGAATAAAAAGTATATAGTCAGTGAAATCATTCTACAGGAGACAGTTTCCCCCCCAAAATTTGCATCTTTCATCGAACCGCTGAAAGCAGGTCAACAAATACGCCAACAATTTGACAGAAATATGAGAAAACAGTGACTAATGCCCGCATCAAAGCTTCATTTTGATGACAGATCCCATTGTAAAAAGCACATAATACAGCCTTCTGTTTCTGCGAGGACTCATTGTGATCTCCTCTCCTGACTATGAGCTCAAACAATGATGCATCTGCCTTTGAGGGAACCTGCCTGTGCAAACTGTGCCATCATTTGGCCGAGCAGTGAGGAGTCTGTGGAGAACTGAGCTAATTTTAGGTGCAGGAATATGTAGACCAGGTGTAACGCACATGGCCTACCTAACCAGCCCTACTTGTATTGTTTCAGCAACAACAGACACTTTTGAGGGGAAATCAAAACCCTCCCACCTGCATCGGTTTGATCCTACTCTAAACTGCATTTTGTTTGCAGGAAAATTCCTTTTATTCAACCAGGAGTGACGCACTCGAGGTCAAAGGTCTGTTTTGCAACAGCGTGGTCCAAAGAGGGCAGCGGCACAGATTCAACTCAACCGTTCAAGGTATTTCACTTCAACTCTGCATTGTGGAGAACCCAAAAAAAGGGAGAAAAGGTGACCTTAACCATAACACATCAAAAGAATGTTGTTTATTTTAAAACAACTGAATAGAAGCAGGTTTTCTGCACCTGAAAATGCAAATAAATGCAAATTTAAACCATCTGTCTTTGAGTCGCATGAATAAACTTAAAATGTTATCTCTGAAAATGTAATAAAATCACTCTTATCCACATATTTTAAAAATGTACAATATTGAAAGGGGATATATCATGCTTTTCTAACATTTTTCAGAGTAAACTATATCCTTATATATGATGATATATTTGGAACAGTAATTTACAAATTATTATAAAATATTGCGAGTTAAGCCTCGATCTCTGAGGCACCGCCTTTCGCTACTTGTGGGTGGCGCCCATTTCCTGACGTGATCCTAGAGCTGGCCTCAGCAGCGTAAACGCATTTCACAAACTAAAATAAACAACCTCCAAATTTTTGGAAAGACAGATTTTCATACCATACATCTGCTTTTAATGGTTCAAACTATTGCTAAACTGGTTGCAGTGATGGCTGTGGCTAGCTGAGAAGCAAAACTAGCGGCTGATCACCGCTAGCTGAGAGTCAAAGTTAGCGGCTGTTCATGGCTAGCTAAAAGTTGGAGTTAGCAGCTGAGCACAGCTCGCTGAGCAGTAAAGTTAGTGGCTGATTATTGCTAGCTGAGCAGCGAAGTTAGCAGCTGAACATGGCAAACTGAGAGTCAAAGTTAGCGATTTATCACGGCTAGCTGAGTAGCAAAGTTAGAGGTGATCACAGCTAGCTGAGAGTTGGAGTTAGCAGCTGATCACTGCTAGCTGAGAGTCAAAGTTAGCGACTTATCACAGCTAGCTGATCATGGCTAGCTGAGAGTCGAAGTTAATGGCTGATCACGGCTAGCTGAGTAGCAAAGTTAGCGACTTATCACAACTAGCTGATCACGGCTAGCTGAGTAGCAAAGTTAGCGACTTATCACAACTAGCTGATCACTGCTAGCTGAGAGTCGAAGTTAACGGCTGATCATGGCTAGCTGAGTAGCAAAGTTAGCGACTTATCACAGCTAGCTGATCATGGCTAGCTGAGAGTCGAAGTTAATGGCTGATCACGGCTAGCTGAGTAGCAAAGTTAGCGACTTATCACAACTAGCTGATCACGGCTAGCTGAGTAGCAAAGTTAGCGACTTATCACAACTAGCTGATCACTGCTAGCTGAGAGTCGAAGTTAACGGCTGATCACGGCTAGCTGAGTAGCAAAGTTAAATAGGATCACATTTATCTGAGAGTCGAAGTTTGCGACTGATCACCACTAGCTGCTCACCGCTAGCTGAGAGTTGAAGTTAGCGGTGATCACGGCTAATTGAGAGTCGAAGTTTCGTGGAGAAATTGGGAGTTTTTGTTTGTTTTTGGGGGGCTCATTCTAGCAGCACAGAGTCTTCCTGAAAGGGGCGGTTCTTACTTTGTGACATCAGCTCATCAGATCTCGGACGTTTCATATGTTGGGAGAGGCTGGTGCTGAGAGCGCAGCTTTTTAAGGAATGTATAAACAATCACTTTGGGGTTGTTTATAATGAGGAATGAACATCATAACACACTCAAAAACTCAAAAAGCTTATATTGCATGGTAAAGGCTCCTTAAAAATAAAACATTGATCATCTTTTTAGATATTTTGAAAGCACAAGTGGATGCATCAGGAAGGAGCTGGTGACTCGTAGCTTCTACGTCACAACTACAGACTTTTTGTTTGTCTGCTCCTGATTCACAATGATTGCAATACAGAAATACTCAGAAATGGAAATTTAAGTTTAATTTTCTTGATAAATGTCCTGCGTCGTGCAAAAAAATTCCACAAGAACATGTTGAAGACACCATTTTCATTGGAGAAGAAATAAGTCTGAAAGAGATCAGAGCTGAACATTTAACATTCACCAAGTCCTTGTCAGTGTTTAAGCACACACACACACACACACACCCCCACACACACACACCCACACACACACACACACACGCAGACGTTTGCCTTTGTTTTCCGATGCCATGTCAAACTCAGATCAAAGCAAAGTCAAAAAAGACCTTTTGTTCTTGTTTTCCGTTTCTCTTGTTAAATGTCATATAAGGTAATGCTGGTGATGAATGTGTTTTATTCCCTAACAACTCCCCCTCTCATTATCCTTTATGAGTGCTCTGTGTTATCGGAGCCTGGAGGCTTGCGACAACCTCTCTGTTTTTATGAACTTATTTATGTTCAGACCCATCACCGGACGAAGCTGGAATGATTTATCTCCATCGAAAGTTTCCATCAGACTCCTTCATCTATAAACGCTCATCTTGATTCTGTAAATCAGAAATGTCAGCGGGGTCATGAGGACTCAGAAGCAACTGGTTTTCCCGCTTAGAATCAACAACAAGTAGCATCTCGTAATGTTTACATGAGCTTGGATTGTGGGGAAGGGAAATTTGGCTTATTATTCAGAAGAATGTGACATATTTAAAAAACACTCCAATGACAATGATTTTTTTTCACATTTTTGTGGCATTTTTCTCATGATAGAGGACATATATAAAGGAAATTAAGCTAAAATTTGCATTTATAAGTATTTTTTTATTCATATTGTTGTGAATCAGCAGCGGTGACGCAGATGCTACAGGCTTTTTCTGACCGGTCATGTTATTTGGGTGAAAATTAACCTCAACAACATAAAAAAAGAAAAAAAAACAAGTTTCAGATTAACAATGTTTTTTTTTTTAAAAAAAAAAGATCAATAATACAAATTTCAGTTGTACAGAGAATAAGTTCACCACCAGTGAGGTGGATCAAACCAGTGTCTCTCTTAATGCTGTGGTCACACATCCCAAAATGTTGCTTATTGGTGACTTAAAAGCAAGTTTTTCTGCAAATTTGTCAGATAGCTTTACATCTGCATTTGTTTTCAGGAGTCAACTGTCTAATTTTTACAGGTGTTTGCTGAGGTTTTAAGAAAAAGTTGAAGTTTTACAGTAACTGGACACATTTTCGTATCGGTCAGTGGCCATCCTGGCACATTTCGAGGTTTGGGTGACGCTATAAAGAAACTGGGCAACAGCTGGGCGACCACGGGGCGGATCGCCGGCTCGGACTGGACGATGTATATATGTCTCTGGACGATGACCGTCCATATCAAGTGTCGCCCAGCTGCCCGGTAGCCCGAGGGTATATAAAAAGCGGGACATTCTGCACCTCTGACCACCGCCTAACTCCCATCGTCTACATTCATGACCACGCCAACCACTTTCAAAAATTGAGCGGGAGCAAAAGAGCTGTTGTATTTGTGACACTAGCAGAACTGACCCGTTCCCATTTGGCTGTTTTTTTTCGACTGGTCCAGGAAATTCAAGTGAGCGTTTCCATTGGACCATCAAAGCACAGGTGGGGTGTAGACCGATGACGTAGATGTACATCAAAACGCTGTGACTACAGGAAAAGAAAAGCTGAATCAGCTGACGTAGAAACGGACGGAAATTGAAAAATATAATTGCGGAGGATGACTATAATCCGGAGCAGGTGTTCATTATGGACGAAGCCGACCTCTACGCTGCAGAACAAACTATTGTTCTGAATTAAAAAGAACAATAGAACTTTATTTTTTCAATGGCTAACTACGCCTCGTAGTCGTGGGAATGTGTTACAACCCTAATTCTACTTGGTTTATCTGAAGTGCAATATGAGCTGCAGTGGTGTGTTTGAGACAGGAAAACATTTGTGAGGGGTCAAAAGGTCAATCTTTGTTCACTAAAAATGTATACAAAAAAATACAAATAAAAAGTTTTACTCCTCTGAGCTGGCGTCCGGATGATGGGAAATGTGGGCAGGCTTACTCACACGACACCCACAACTCAAAGGTGAATTTCTAATGAAGGTAGTATGTTCTTGAAAGTGATCCAAGCTATTTTTATTTAGGCTAAAGCTGGCATAATAATTAAAAGTCCACTGAGAACAATTTAAAATGAGATCAAAAATGATTGGAGTTGGACTTTAAAATGTATAAATATCTTCATTTATTTAAGAAAAGGAGGAAGAAAAGAAAGCTGGATCTTCTTTGGAAATACACTCAACCTTGGTTTCCTTCTGTTGACCTCAACAATCCCTCTCTGTCCTGTTTTCACCCAGAAATGCTAATTCGACCTCTCCCACAGTCGGCCCCACGCGCTCGGGGCGTGGCTTTCCGGCCGGTGGGCGGGATCACTCGGGACGCTTTCAAGTTTTCAAAGTAACAAAGCGCTTTCCCTGAACGGAGGCGAGGAGATAACCTTGGAAAAGAGAGAAAGGGAGCGGAGAGGAGCCGCTCCGCCGTGTCCGTGTGAGGTCGTGAGAGCGCGCGGACGGCTTCCTCCGCAGCCTCGCGTTTTTACGCGCCTCAATTACAGAGCAGCGGCTCAGGTGAATCGAGCCGACCTATTGTATCCGAGCCCCCCGGCTGGTCTGCCTCCTCAGGAGCGCCCGCCCATCGGGCTGGAGATTGATTTAGACGCTGAGATTGACGCTGGAGGAGGCTGCGCGCTCCCATCAGAGGAGGAGGGTGAGGAGGACCAGGACTTGCTCCACTTCTGCTTTCGGACTCTCCAGCTTCAGATTTGAGCCGATCAGGTTCATTTTTTCCAGAGGAGGAGGCGGCTGTGTGCGGGGCGCCTCCGCAGTCGGATGCGTAGTAAGCAGGGTTGGGTCGCCGTGGCGACTGGCGCACGTCGTCAGCCATAAAAGCGGATAGGTGGGTTGAAGGAGAAGAGGAAGACTCTGGATTTCACTGGAGAAAACAGCTGCTTGACCATACTTGCCTGACCCTTGCGGACATCCGCTCCTCAACTGCAAGGAACGGCGCACACAATGGCAACCGGTGCGCTCCTGCTCGCCTGCGCGCTGCTCGGTAAGTCAGTGAAAAACGTCTCTTTACGCAGGATGAATGCCGCGGACGAACAGCTGCTGCTGTCACCTGCGGGAGACATGTGAATGGTTGAGGAGGCAGTGTGGTGGAGGCATCACCGCCCGAAAGAAAAGCCCCCCCAGGCGTGTGTTTGAAGTAGGTTAATGTGATCTGGACTCCAGGCACAGATTAACCCCTGAGGCTCACCACACAGACGACCTGCTGTTGTTTAGGTTCAGTTTAATCCCCCAAAAACACAAGTCACTCATCAGGTGTGATGACAGGTGAGCTCCCTCCAGGTGAAGTCAGTGGATTTCACCATCAGATGCAAGTTTACGCGTTCACGCTGGCACGCCTCCTCCTGACACACATTCAGCACGCCCTGCATGTCAGCTGTCCCAAACACCAGATGGTTTCTCCGTCCCTGGATGGGACGGCACTGCTGGGGGGGATGAGAAGAAGTGGGGAGTAGACGAGGCGCAGGCAGGTCCACTGGAGGCCCTGTTTATAGCGGCTGAGAGGATTTACTAGCCTGCACTCTCGCTCCTCCTGATTTCAGCACAGTCACTTTCTCAGAGCTGAGAGGCTGTGAAGCCAAAGCAAATGCAGGTGAAGTGGAGATCTTAGAAGTGAAGGAGATGACAACAAAAGCTCTTCCTATTGCATATGCATGAACACAAGTGAGTCAATCCAAGCAGATGAAAAAGGTTTCAAAGAAAGTTTTGTTGTTTGTGATCTTATATATCCCACTATACAATATCATGACCTTTTTCAAAGTTAAAAATAATAATTGATAATCTTCATTGTAATATATTCTTCTAATTTCAAAGTCTAAAAGGTAAAATTTTTTTGAAGGATGAATTACAAAAACACACAATGTTGTTTCCAATGTTTTGGCCCCTTAAAGGGTACCCAAACAGTGAAGTTGAAGACTGACTCCGCCCACAGCTGAAATGAGAGAATCTGGGCTTGGGGGCAGAACTGTTATCATTACTGGAGCTGGAGATCATGACGTCAGACTCCAGAAACTTACATGGTTTGACCAATCACAAAATTCAACTATAATACCTCATTTAACCTTTAGGGGGCAGCACACAGATGTTTTTTGACTATATTTTCAAGAATTAAACAACTTTATTTTAATTTATCAAAAATTTGGCTATGGCCAACAGAAAGCACCTTTAAAGCACCATTTATAGAGGTCAACAGACAAGAAAAGGTGATTTAGAGTTTGGTTACCCTTTAACCCTAAAGCACAGGTGATTTTCACCTGAGCAAAATATTTACCTGAGTTTCAATATGTTGAATTTTTCTGAGTGTCATGGGTCCCTGAGTAAAGTCTCACATGTCCCAGGAATTGGTGGACCAAAGACCAAGTCTCCAGTACCAATATTAGGAATTTTTTGTTCTAGAAATTCCAAAATTTTCAGTAATTTTCAAGTACGTTTTTAGGATCTTCCTGAATTGTCCATTGTTAAATATGTAATGGTTAAAAATGGAAGAAAACTACTCCAATATATTACTGTTTTCTATTGTGATCTTTTTTTATGACAAATATTTTTTATTGGGTATTTTTTATCGTACACGAGTCAAAGTCAAGGCAAATCCGGGTAAATCCATCCGGCCCTCCAGATCATTTTAGTTTATTGTTATTAATAACCGGATGTTATCTTGTGCTTAATTCTAACTTGTATAATTTCGACAAAATATATTTTTATGGAGAGTAAAACATTGAAAGTTACTTAAGGTTTAAGTTTATTTATTCTGGAATAATCTTCCTGCCTGTTTTTTCATAGTAAAGTTGTAAAGTTATGTTATGAAAATTTAGTTTTATTGTGTTCAATAAATGTTTATCATGTTCAGGCTGCAAACTAAGGTGTATTTTGGATTTTGACCCCCTGTGCGATTGAGTTTGACACCCCTGTTGTGTAAAAAAAATTAATGATGTGTAACTTTTTATAGCGAAAGTGTTCTAGGGATAAAGACCCACTTCCATGAAAATTGTGTTTTCTTGATGTTCTTTTCACATATATTAAGGCAATTAAGCTTAAAATGACTTTTTATAGTATTGTCTTATTCAAATTGTTGTGAATCAGCAGCAGGCATAGAAAATACATTTGAACAAAATCGTATTTATGACATAGAAAATATGCTGGGCGGACCACAAGCTCCCTGCTCTGACTAGATCCATGTACGTCTTCGCTTTACTTATCTGGCTCAATTGAGAGTTCCAATATTTCTGGCCATATTTGTTGCACCGCTAATGTCATGTTGGGGGTGTGAGGGGCTGTAAGCTAGTGGGAGAGCGTCCAAACAAAGAGCTCCCGGGAACAGGAAGGCAAAGAGGGTTAACAACTTTAACGGTCTCACCCACTTAGAGACAACCTTCTAACGAACTCCAGCCGCTCTGCAGAAACTATATCTTAGAAAAAGACGCAAGTTTTTCAGTTTTGACTAAAAATGGTATGAAACATAAATCAAAGACCACTGGGAATGCTTTGAAAATGGATCTCAAGATGATCAGAGTAGGTCTTTTAGCCAAAACATTAAATCAGGTATAATTTTTACAACCATTTGTGACTTTATCAACTTGATGTTACCAAAGACATGTGTCTGTATTAACCAAATTCTGCCTCTTATAGTATTTTCCTAAATAATCAAATCTTCTAACTACAACTACAGTAATCAATTTCCATTTAAATGTCTTTTCAAGTTGTTAAGTTACTTTGCGTCAGCCAGTTTTATTCCAAACTCTCCATAACCCAATATGTTACCAGTTATCATAAAAACACAGGACACAACAGTCAATCTGACAAGTGGAATTGGTTTAGTGGAATCACTGCTGGTCTCAACAAGGTTGATTGTTTTTTTTTTTTCCTCTCATGAATTGTCGATTTACCTGCCTCTTCTCCAAACAGCTTAATTGTAAATTGAATATCAAAGTGACATTTACTTTAGTTCATGGATTCTCTAGAAAGACTTTTTCTGAATTAAACAAAAAGAGAAGTATTCAGCAGCTTCTGTATTGTCAATACACATAATGCATTTCAGTATGTTGCTTTAACACCCGATGGCCAATTTAGTTGACAGAAAATGGGTTGTTAAGCGATGATGTTGCAGTAATTCTGTGCATTAAGCGATAAAAGCATAATGGAGATGACTTGCTAAAGTTCAAACTGGGAATGTAAGTAACTTTGAGAATGCCGGAACTTACTGATCTACTGGTATTTTAATGGCCAGTCATTAAACCATCCCTCAAGTGCAACTCTTCTTGATATTCACTCAACACATACTGCTGATTACATCAATTAGATGTATTCCACCAATGAGAAGCAGCAAATATGGGTAGAACAAGGTTTTTAGGAAAGGTCACCTTTTAGCATAAAAACTGCAGGATGGTTTCCAGTAATCGGCTATTGTGTTGAGAAAAGTATCATGTTGATGTTTAGAGAAGACTGGTTCAAGATGTTAGAAACCTTTTAGGTTTACAACAGCAGAGAGCCACACCAAACTTCCTGTAATTCACACAGTCTCGCCAAAACATCAGTGGACAGCCTGAAAATAGCTGTGATGGAGGAGTCTGGAGCTCTTGTTGTAACTTGCAGATGGAGGGGGTCAGAGCATGAACAACATGAAAGCATCGATCCGTACTGACTCGTATCAACAGTTCAAGCTGGCTGTGGTGGGATTAGGGGGATGCCAAGAAAAGGATGTTCTTTTTATCACACTTTGCAGTCTTGTGGACGTGTAGGAACCAGCTGAATCTAGTTGAAATACAGATTTTTGTCATGTTTTTTTCTTTGGTGTTCTTATCTTGGCTACTTTCAGTGGAAAAATCCACCATTTTGCAAACTACAAGGTGTCTCCAACTAATTCTTTTAAGATCAGATCTTAAGTTGTTTTGGTTTGCACATCCGTTCAGTTTGTCTTTGCTTGTTTTGAATCAAATGAAAGCTTGTCCAACTTCCAAAAGCAGACCAAACACCTGAAAACGAAGGTGTCTTCCAAGACCTGCTTCCGAGTGAAATTTGATGGATGAGGAATACCCAGTTGCCCAAATTTAAACTGAGGGAACAACGTTGGAAAACATTTCCTTGGTAATTGGGGTGTAACTTCAATGTTCCAGGCGCTGTAACGTTTTGTTTTGCTCCATGTGAAACTGAACTGAATAAACTATAGATGTGAAAATTGTCTGCTTTTATCTGCCGTTTGAAACTATCAGTCAATCCTCAAAAGAGCACTTATGGGATGCAGTAACTCGGGAGATCTTCATCACGAATGTCAAGTCATCAAAATAGTAGAAAATGCATGACTCTAATATACAAATCAATTACAGTACTGATTATATGGTGCACTGTCAATTAAATTATGTCATATATATATATGATGTATGGATGGACTGGCACTGCTCGATACTACCGCATGTGCACAGTTGGAGGAGATTTGATGCGACATGTCAGAACAATGCAAATCTTGTTTCTTTCAAGGAATACTTGGTTTCATATACGATAGTTCTGGTTGTCACTTCTGTGTTTCAAAAAGAACTCTACGGCCAAATCCAAATTCTTCCCCTACCTCTACGGCTTCTCCCTACTCCTATTTTTAGCCAACCAAATGGAGAGTTATGGAAAACAGTGTCTTCAAATTCAAACGTTACTCCCGCTAGATGACGTCATCAGTAGTCGGCGTGGAGCTGCTAGTGCTTAGATAAACATGACATTAGTTTTATAACTTTTAAAAGGTCGTGCTAAAGCAAAAAGTCTGGTGCTGCCACAAATGATCATTTAAATAGTCGACTGATCACAGATTATTTTTTCTGATTAGTCAACTAATTGGGTCATGTGTAAAGTGGATGTAAAGGACACATCTTTATAATCATTAGCTTTAAACTAACTAACTAACTTGGTATATAGCATTACCTGCGATAATGCTAGTGTGAAAGCTGAAAGCTGAAATTGATAGCTACAAACAATGAACCTGATAGCCAGCTAAAACAATAGTTAAATTGCAAATTAGCCTAAAAAAACTGAAAGAAGCCTAAATTAGCCAAAAAAGCTAGCATGTAGCTGAAATATTAGCTAAACTCCCAGATAGCCTGAAAAACATCCTTAAAAAATGCCAAAACAGTCCATAAAACTAACAGAATGCCACTATAACGGTCAACTTTACTAAACTCTGACTCCATATAATGTAAAGTAACGACTAATCCACTTTAAAATTAGTCTTCGACTAGTTTCATAGCCTATTAGTCATCGATAGTCGACTAATCGTCGCAGCCGTGTTTATATTTAAATGTAAACTTCTGAGCTTCAGAACGCACCCAAGTAAAGAAATGCGCTTCTCCGTGGCACAACGCGACACGGTTCACCCTTGCGGTGAACAGCTCTGCATCCCACCGCCGCTAGGGTTAGCCCTTATTCTTCCGGCCCCAATAAGTGCATCGACTTCGGTCTAGGGGGAAGACCAAAGAGGGGACCACAAAATATGAAACCGGACACTAAGAACGTGAGCAACACAATTTATTGACAAAAAGAAACCGTGTCCTGTAAAGCAAAAGGAAGTTATTGTGCTGGTAAAAATATAGAAATTAAAGTAAGTCGGGGAGACGCCATGTTGACCGTCGAATGTTGAGGTGTTGGTAGCAGAAGTAGCCGAAGAGTGCAATTTGTTGAGGCGTACTCTGGTGAGCCTCCGCGATCAGCTCCATGATTTATGTGCCGTGTGCCCGGCAGCGCTCGTGTCTCCACCTGACTTTGTTTACAGATGGAAAAAATAAAGCTCTGTGACAGCTGTGTTAGGTGGAGACAGTATCAGTCATTGTTCAACCTGGAAGTGCCTCTTGAGCAAATTTTTTTTTCTTGGCAGACAAATCTGATATTGGCATTATTTATGCTGCTGAGGTTGCAGTCAGATGTTGAGTGTGTTCATGCTTTTTTTTTTTTTTTTTTGTGGCACCAGCACTGATATGAAACCTGCAAAAGAAAAAGAAGGAGTTGCCTTAGGGGACGAATACTTTACAACCGTTACAAACAGGATATCTTCCCTCACCTCCTCGCAATGAAAGGAATGTCATGCTATGGTGGACTGTCTTTATTTATTTATTTTTGGGTGCAGCAGTGTGTTTGCAGCTAACATGAAATTACAGGTTACGCCGTTAAATTGAAAGTTGAGTATGCGCAAAGAAGACTCCTTTAGGTCCTAAATGTCTCGGTGATTCCCGCTCATTCGGCTGACGGGAGCTCCTCCCGAGCTTCTGTCGAGCGGCTGTCGGTCCGGTTTATCAGCTGGTTTGAGAGCAGGTTCAGACTGCAGAGTCAAACCTCAGAGATAAGCTGCACATTCCACCACCTGCATTTGTTTATCTGTCCTTTCAGATTGGCTGGAGGCTAAGTCTGACTACTTCATTCCCATATTTTTGAGCTTGATTTAACTGATCTGCTTGAATACCAATACATGATATTTAACTGAGTGAAATATAAAAGAATTACTAAAACACGCAATTCTCCTTTTCATTTTCATTAGGCAAGGTTTAAAAATGGACAGACGAATGCCTCCACAGACCCCCATTCCTCTGAGCTGCGAGCAACAAATAATAAATAACATTTTTTATAAGGAGAGCTGGCTATCGGTGCCATATTCCTGAATCAATGGGGTTTAGATTCACAGGGTCTCCACTCAAATACATATTGATTCTTTTTATTTTCTAAAATCAATGTCAAAAATTAGTTTATACAAAAAAGAGATTTTTTTACTAAAAAAAAAAAGGTATAAAGTTGTGAATTGTTATATAAAAACTTCAAAATTTTTTTTTTTTCTGAAAAAACAATCAAAAATGGCACTGAGGGAAATCATTTTACAGATTTGATTAAAGGAATGCAATGGCAAATTCAGAATTTCCTTTTGCCAATTTCCTCTGACAAGACGGTTCTAAATTTGATTTGATTTTTGTCAAACGTGTTTTGCTTGGTAATATTTTTGTTAGAATATTGTGTTATCGCTGACATCTCAAACATTTTATATGAAGGCTCTGTGTGATCCATTTAACATCAGTTTTTAACATCCCCAAAGATTCTCAATATAGATTCTCAGTAAAAAAATAAAAGGGTTAATATTTATTTATTTTTTTAGTGCAGTAGATATATTTAGATGCCTATTTTATTGTTCCAGTTTTTGCTGCAAAGACAAGTGAGTCCATAAAATGTGGAATGAATGTAGTCTTTCTTCTGGCGTAATAATACAACTTAAACAGTGGAAATAATCAGCAGAATTAGCACATCGGGAACAGAACTTTTATTCTATATTTTAATTCTATTTTATTTTAGTTTTTTTTACATTTTATTTTATTTTTAAATTAGTTATTAGTTTTAATTTTATTATTCAATTTTTAATTCTATTTTATTTTGAATTTTTTATTTTATTTATAAGTTGAGGTCTGTTTTTTCTTGGTCCATTCTGGCTTTGGCCACTACGACCTCCAAAAACAGCCTGTTGATTTAACTGCACAGCATTGTCTGTAGAGTTTGGGTTCCTCACAAAAGTTTGAGAAAAAATGAAGACAAAGCAAATCTGTTATAATATTCAACATTTTCTGCCAACAATCCTGGAAAACAAATGATGAATTCCTATGAGTCAGAAAATGTGAGATATTGTGACTAATTTGGAAACAAAAAAATTAAAGCTCAGTGAGTTTTATCTTGTATTTTTGCTGGGAGTCCTCCTGACAGTTATGCATACCAATTTGCTCATTATTTTGTTGCAACTA
The DNA here is from genome assembly GCA_003999625.1 of Oryzias javanicus. Lineage (NCBI taxonomy): Eukaryota > Metazoa > Chordata > Actinopteri > Beloniformes > Adrianichthyidae > Oryzias > Oryzias javanicus. The sequence continues at coordinate 9,344,764 of CM012457.1, read as the reverse complement.
TGCTATTGCAATTAGATGTCCACTGCTACAGACTTCAGCTTCAGAGTGTGTTTGCACAAATAGTGACTAATGGGATAATTACATCAAAAAGTGACATTTTCTGTATTTTCTTTAAGGTTAAAAGTTTAGTAACAAGTAAAATTAAGATAAATGCAACTTAAAAATATGAATCATTTCTGGGCTTGTGTGATGTAACTCAGCTCATAGATAGCTCCTCTTGTCAGATTTTCCTGGTGTACCTATGGATTCCACACAGTCTGTAGTGTTGTGGGTACTTACACATACTGTAATACTTACCTCTCCAGAATGACTTACCCAATCGATGCGGACCGCCACAGCTCTGATACTTAGCAGGCTTGCATTTCCTGATGCATGTTTCCACTCCTAACTTTGTTTTTTTATGGCCTGATTATCCACTCGTCCACTCTCTATATAAGATCAAAAGAAGCAATCAAACTTATGTCAGTATATAGAATCCTTGCCACAATAAGTTGATTAGTCACGACTGTGCCGACTATTAAAAATAATCGACGACTAATTTAATAGTCGATTTGTTGTTTCCTTAAAACTACGGTGCACGCTGCTTTGTAATGCTGCATCTGCCATTGTCTTTGACACACATGCGCAGTAGTACTAATCCAGGTTGGTAGTGATGTCATATAGTATGTACACTCAAGTATACATCTTTAAAACTTAATTTAGGGCAGCATACTTTTAGTTTACTTTTTAAGTACTTATTAAAGATAAACTTTACAAGTTTAATGTTTACAAGTTCATACTTTCCTTTTAAATATACTTGAATTATTCTTCAAGTCTAAATTTATTTAGCCTATACTTAAACTTTTGATCAAGATATTGATAATGCTGAATCATCGTCTAGGTAAGCTAAGCTAACATTAGCGCTAACTTATTAGCTAAATGTTTTCTGTGCATTCCTACAATCTCCACTAGGGCTGCCACAAACGATTATTTTAATAGTCGACTAATCACTGATTATTTTTTCTGATTAGTCGACTAATTGGGTCAAAGTGGATGTAAAGATGCTGAAGTTGATAACCAGCTAAAATATTAGTTAAATGCTAAATTTAGCTTAAAAAATAAAAAGAGCCAAAGTTTGCGAAAATAGCTAGTATGCTGCTGAAATATTAGCTAAACTCCAAAAATAGCCTAAGATACAAAAAAATCGTAAATTAGCCAAAACAGTTAGTATGTAGCTGAAATATTAGCTAAACTCAAAAATAGCCTAAAAAACATAAATAAATGCCAAAATAGTCAAAAAAAACATAGGAAAATGCTATCATAACTTTAACTTTCAACTTTACTACAACCTGATTTCATACAATATAAAGTAACTATTAATTGACTACTAAATTAGTCTTCGACTATTTTAATAGTCGATTAGTCATCGATTAGTCGACTAATCGTGGCAGCCCTAATCTCCACCCCCATTGGAGTGAAATGTCTCTGCTGAAGGTAACATCTTCTCTCAAAAGAGATCAAGTCTTTCTGCAAGATATGTAGAAGAACTAACTTTCGAGATCATCTTATAGTTTGGAATTATATAGCATCAGAGTGTAGTGAAGTTAAATACAATTGTGAGAGTTCAACATCACTAAATGCACTTTTGTTATATTTGAGTCAGCGACTCAAAACTTTATCTTTAGTAAGAAATAGTTCTTTGTTTCAGATGCCGACCTTGTTTGATTTAAGTCTTGTTTTAATATCAGAAACAAATGGAAGAAAGAAGCTATATGAAGTATTTACTTACTAGTAATTACTTATTTAAAGTTTATTCTTTCTAAATTTTCTTTTTTTAGTTAGTTTAAAGCTAATGTTTTTGAAGATATGTGTTTTGCATCCAGTTCACCATGATCCAATTAGGTGACTAATCGGGGGAAAATATTGATTATCTGTGGTTAGACATATGTGAGTGTGATGATGTTGGAAACGGCTGGAATGGAATCTGGTGGATCCCAGCCTTAATATAACAAAAAATAAAATCTAAATTTTTTTTTTCTTGTTTTTGGACAGCATTGCTCCTAAGGTCCCCCTATGAATTTTCTTTTATTAAAAAAAATAAAAATTCCCATAGCATTTTAATTATGATTCTGAAGTTTTTAACCAAGATCTCACAACCTAAATGTCTTAAAAAGCTATTTTTTATGTTGATCTGAACCCTCTGTTTCCAAAATCCCCTCTAAGGGGGCGTGGCTTTTGGAGTTGAGCGGAGTAGCCCCGCCCTAATCTCCCCCTGATAAATCTGTGTCTTGCTAGCGTAAATCTTCACTGCTGCTACACAAAAATGCCTATCAAAATCAGTAATGTCCAGCCGTATGGTTCTGATCTGGATGTCAGCTCAGACGAGGAAGTGAAGATCTTCATGGACCGAACTTCCTCCAAAATCCTGATTCTTTCTCCTTCCAGTTCACCAAAGACTCTTTTAGCTCATTCTCTAATATTTATTGACGTTGCTGTGATCAATCCATTCAATCCATTGGTTTCTCAGAGCAGAAAATAATGAAAGCTAACATCCAAATGCTCTTTCATTGATTTACAATCCTTTCCAACTTCGGTCAAATGAGCCGCCGTTCACATTTCCGTGGTCACATCAAGAAGCTCCATGGAGTCTGGTGGAGATTTTCCAGAGTTATCAGCCCTGCTACCGTAAGTATTGTATGAAACTCACACCAAAAATCCAGTGACAGCTCATTTGACTGCAGTCAATGGGAAGATACCATCTTCTCTTCTCCAGAACCTGAACTAGACACGCTGTCAAGTCTGACAAGTCTGTCCATGACAGTTTGAGATTTAAAAGGAGAAATACTTGGAAATGCAAAAATGAACTGATTTCTTATTACATTTGTTCTTTTTCATTAGAAAAATGCCACACAGACGAGTTAAAAACTCAACATGATTTTTATCAAAGAGGGACTTAAAACCTTTAAATGATTTACAGAAGTTTTAGTGGATTAAATTCATCATGCGGCGTCTAGCTCATGTTATTGAATTTACTCAATTTTTTAACAATTTACACAAGCAGCAGCTCTAAAAAAAAAACCTTCTTCTGGTTCCTTATGTCAGGTAATATTCTAATTTAATCAAATCTGTTGATAAAAAACAAAAAAATTCTCTGTAGTTGCAACATTTGGGATTATGTGCAGAGATAAAAACCAGCCCTCCATAACTGGCTCAATTAAGGAACATGAAAGTAGTTAAAAACTCATTTTTTTAGTGCAAGAAAAGTACTCTTCAATCCAATCAGGAATACTGTTAATTATTCTCCCCAAACGCCTAGAAGTGCTTCAAATTTGAGTAATTCTGTATTTTTTTCTGCAATAAAAAAACTTATCAATGTGTTAACTTATTAAAGGACTAAAATCTACAGTGAAATATAAAAAAGAAAATTAAAAATCTGTAACAGAGTTGTCTCATCTGGTGGTGCTTTGAGAGACTCGTATTACGATGAGCATTTCCAATTATCAGGAGGTTGAGAGGGGAATGGGTAAAAGAAAAAAAAAGATTTTTTTTTACGTCTTTGCTGCAGATTTTCACTGAGCCGTTTCAAACCTTTTCAGTATTCAGAGTTTGCAGTGCTGCTCCCTGATGCCCCGAGCTTCTCCACTGTCCTAAATAAGAATGGCAGCTGAATGACCCCACCCGGAAAAAGGCAGAGATTGTAGCTTGTGTGGTCGGGCCAGAGGGGTTTCTTGGTGAGGATGTTGCGGGGCGGAGCAGCGGGAACGAGTTTCTGACATTGAAAAGCTTGGTTTAGACTGTATTTTTACATCTTTAAGATCGGACTTCCCCTCATAACTCAGAGATGTTTATTGTTGTCAGCAGAATCAGACGCTCTCCGTCAGCCCGCTCCGGTTTGTGCTGCTGATTGTTGCACTGTTTGCTCACCTTGTTATTTTTTTGTGCCTGCTGTCTCTTCTGCGCTTGTTTGCATCATCCCAACTGCTACCAGACCTTTGTCTTTGTGTTGCCAGTGACACCATCTCTTTTGTGTTTTTGTTTTATTTCGCAGCGTGGTACTGCTGGCTCGACTGACAACAATTAAAATGGTGGAAAAGCAGTAAAAAAAAAAAAAGACTGTCAGCGTGACTCCAAGTTTGCAATTGTTGTTTATTGAAAAGTGCATAATGGAAACATGTTCCAGTCGGTGTTACGAATGGATTGTCTGGTTTGACGGTAAATATACTTTTCCTGCCACTCAAGCGTGGATCAGTGGAAACAGATGAGGTGTGAGGCAGGAGTGATTGGGATGTTGTTCTGTGAAGGGGATTTTCTTGCTTTGTGATGACTGGTAACCTTTTCAGGATGTAGCCTGCCTCTATCTGCCGCTGACTGCTCGGAAAAGCAAAAAAATTATCAGCGCTGAGCGGAGCTGCTACTGTCTCTGAAATGTTGGTTCAGTGTCACTGTTGTTGCCAAACTAAAGGTGAAAGGCTAGAAATCCACAATTCATTTCAAATTTGAATAAATCCATCTTCTAGAGTTGGGCAATACATCAGTTCTATCAATTAATTAGAATTTTCCATTCAAGAAAATTTATTTATTTTTTTTAGCAATTGTGACATTTTTAAAAATGTTTTCCCAACACCCGCCGCTTTTGGACTAAGGTCAGCCTGCCCAGCATTCTCTTTGCTCAGATGTTAAACTGGCAATTATCAAAGAGGAGATTGTTCCCAAAGATGGAACATTTCCTTCAGTTCTTTGGAACTGGTTTGATTTTGCGACTTCAGACTTGGAGCAAGAAGCCTAAATCTGTTTGAAGGCTCTTACTACCAAAAGTGGGAGTATGACAAATTGGTTTCAGCACCTGAAACGGAGGTTCTGTCCAAAATTCCTCCCTAACCCCTAATTACAAAAAAACTATATAGAGCAGGACTATCCAGTGCTCTGTATTTTAAAGGCAATTTGGACACGATTCTCACTATTTTTCTTTCGTTTTCTAAACGCCAGATATGACGTCACAGATTTCGCCAAGTCATAATCCAATCAAAATGAACATTTTACAATGCTTATTTATAACTTCATTGTGTTCTGATGGTGAAAATGTGGATGGTGTAATGAAAAAATTACATTTAAACACATTTTTTTGTTTGAAATTGTTCCACCGCAATGCATTGTGGTCTATATTCGCTAATCTAGTAAGCATTGATGCAAGCTATTTTTTTGCAAAGAAATTTGTAATGCATTTTGGAATTGGTAGATTCATACAGCACTAGAAAATGGTGAACCCACCATATAGTGAGTAGAGGGTTGGAATTCGGACATAGCTAGAGACTCTCTCTGTCAATTGGGACAGGTGCTGCTCTCCACGAGATGCTAAAGCTAACAGCAGCTTACATAACATGATACGTTGTTTTACAAGCATTATTACAGCTTGTTTTTAGTTGTACTTTGTATTCAGGTCAACTCCCAAAACATATGTTGAAAAAAAAGGTTTTTGATAAAAAAGTTTTCTGTCTCTAGTTTCTCTCTTTAGTGTCTCTGTCTCTGTTTAAAGACCTAGTCTGATCATCTTTTGATTTATTTTCAAAGTGTTCCCAGTTGGTCCTCTGTCAGTGGTCAATCTGTGTCGTTTGCTAGGACATACTTTCTGCAAAGCTTCAGTAGTTCATCCGAAATTTTCCTCTGAGTTGTGGGCGGCACCGTTGGCATGGAGTAAGCCCATCCGCCTTCCCATCATCCATCCATTTACACACACACACAAAAAAAAAAAAAAAAACAATTTTTTTTTGGAAGGGCTCTTTAAAATAGTAAAGAGAATCAGAAAAGAAATTGATTAAAATTAGACATCGAATTTGACATGAAAAAATCTCAGATTTTATTTTTGGGCCATATATCGCCCAGCTCTACGTTCGTCTAAGACAGGAGTCTGCAACCTGCTGCTCTTTTACTCCTTTATTGTGACCGATTTATTAAAGAAACATTTTTTAAAAAGTTTCTAAATGGTAAAAAGTAATTTAACAGTTTATGAGGGAAAAAAGTAAAATACCTCAAACTTGAACTCGTTTACAAACAGTTGAAGGACAGTGTGTATCACGAGTCAAATTTTGACACATTTTCCTGTACTACAGAAAATCAACGCACTTCAATAAGCACAACCAGTATTTAGGCGCACTGGATTATGAAGCAAATTTTCTATTTTTGAAAAAATTAAGGAATTTTAAGTGTGTTATATATGGCAGAAGTCACTTAATGAGCTCAGATTTAGAGAGATATTTAATCTCTGCTGACATACGTGTTACTATACTTTTACTGCATTGAGATAATCATGTGACAGGGTGTCTTATTTTGAAAGGAACTTCTGTCAAAAATTTTAAAAAGGCATTTTTTTATGTGTTTTATTCCTGCAAAAGAAAGAACAGTTCATTTATGTTTATCATAGTAGTAACAATAGCATGAATACAAATCCGTGTCTTATTATTTTGAAAGGGAAAGGAAGACTTTGTGGCTCCTACTGGGTTGTGGTCAGCACTTTCAGAGTTGAAGGTTGTAGATCCTTGATCTAAGAAAAACATTTAATACATTTTCAATACTTGAATAATCAAAACTGTTTAAAAATGCATCTTTCCTTAGCATTGTAGACTAAAATAAGGAGACTTCCTGCTTCATCAGTGCAAACATCTGGAGTCGGAGCAGATGGAGCCTCTGCTTTTTATCTCCCTGTATCACTTCTGTCCGTCCTGTAGCTGCACTTTTCTGCACCTTAGATTTTTATCTCTTGTTTTGCACCAACAACCCCAAACCAGTCTGTTGCTTTGGGCTGAGCCGCATGGGTCTCCGCCTGACTTGCACACTTAAAAGCACTCCAGCTGCCTCCTCCTCCTCCTCTATTGTGGCCTCGACTTCCATCCCCCACTTAAAAAAAAAAAAACAAAGCAGTAAACGTCTCACTTTTGTCTTCAAGGAAAACTAATTAAAAACTGATCCAAAGTGTGATCCATCCTCCATAAAAATGATTTTAGTATTCTTATAAAGGTAGAGGATGGCAGCAAAGCTCTCCTTCCTCCACTCCACTCCTCGGCTCAGACACAAACACCCACAGTGCTCTCCTTCCATGCCGCCACACTCCCCTGCTCCCCGCTTGATCCTCCACCCAAGCAGATCCCACACTAGTGGGATGCACACCAGGCGCTGTAACTATGGCGACCGCTCCCCACACGCACTCCGCTGGTGTTCACGTGCCGCACACCTTACTCGGTGTCGGTATCAATGTTCAATGTCATTTTCCCTTTAAAATCCTCTGCCTGACAAAGGCGATCGCCTTGCTCCTGTGTTTAGTTGATGCACGGATGCCTTACGGAGAAGCTCGCGAGCGTGTTTGTGTGTCTAATTGCCTATGCATAAATACATAAATTTTCCTGGCGCATGTCTTTGACAGCCTGAGAGGCAAAATGACTGACAATGGTGGGAAAAAAAAAAGTCTGTTTGAAGAAGACTAATTAATACTTAATTAGTTCCCTTTGCAATCTGCGGCTTAACGCACAAACGTAGAGACTGATAGCAAGTTGCCAATCAGACAGAACCTAACAACTGTATGGTAAGTAGATGCAGCTGTTAAGCATAATTGTACACGAGCTAAAGATGGATAATGAGTGAAGATAGCTGTGTGTCACTTTCTCTGAAGAGGATAAAACCTGCTCAGATCTAGTTTTCTCTTGCCTTTTGTGTGGTCTGGAAAGTTTCGTCTAGGGCACGTTGGAGGGCTTTGTCATTCAGACGGTGTGGGGGATGGGGGACTTGATGGAGGGGGGGTGGCGGGTGGTGGCTGGCGGGGGTAGGGAAGAGGAGGTTAGTGGGGTAGCAGGTGTCCTCGCAGGGTTAATGGACTTTAAGGGAGGGGTGCACTTAATGAACTGGATATGTTTTCCTATGTGTCCATCAATCTGTTGCCTGACCCACTACTAAAGTCAACGGAAAAATACTAGATGCATAAAACAAAATTGTTCTATTGAGTTTATCCATAACGGTCCACAAGGGGTACACAAAGAATGCAATAAATCGCCCAAACAAACAAAAACAGTAGATTTTTATAATCCAATTTGGTAGATCATTTCAATAAAGCCGTTTTTTGTATTTAAAGTCTACAAGTGACCATCAGGTGACATAAAAATCAGTGTAGTCTCCTGTATTCAGCTATTTAAAAAGGAAATATACGACAAAACCATTGACTGTACATGAAAACTGGATTGAGTAAGCTTTCCCTCACTCGCTGGTTCCGAAAAGATAAATCTTCTATTGAGAAATAAGCAGCTATTATTCAGTCGTTATATTAGCCATACATAACTATTCTTGCTCTACTAAAGTGTTCTTTCTAATTCTGATTGTTTTCATGATGTTTGTAGTGTAAGTTATTCAATCAGATACCTCAGTTAAAGTAGCTGTATTTGGTTCATGCTGGTCCACACTTTGAACGTTTAACCCTTGTGCTATCTCATGGGGTCCACATGACCCGACCCCCTATATTGATGTGTGATCCCTCCAGTTACAAAGATGGACAGGATTTCATGTCTACCACGGACACCAGTGGAGATTAAAAAAAAAATCCTTGAAAAATGAAAGTTCAGTACACTTTCTTGTGGGGTCCAGATGACCCCACTTTTAATGTAAACATGGCTAGGGCAGGACGAGGGTTAAAGCGTTCGAAGATGCCCCTTCCACTGGTCGCCTGTTCAGGGATGTCCATGAACAGTCATTCAGCCGGTGGTGTTCACACCGGACAAGCAGGTAGCAACAGGGAGAGTGCTCCATCTTCTTTTATTTGTTTATCTACAGTGGGATGAGGCTTGATGTGACATCCTGGTGCAAATCCCACAAATCTTGCTCCAAGCTTTGTCTAGCTCTGCTCAGTACAGCCCAAAAGTTTGGACACACCTTCTCATTCAATGTTTGGAGTGCTAAACCAAAGAATCTGATATATCTGAAACCATCTTTGATATTTCTAGTGTCTTCAAAATGGCCACCTTTTGCTCTGATTACTGCTTTGCACACTCTTGGCATTCTCTTGATGAGTTTCAAGAGGTAGTGACCTGAAATGGTTTTCCAATAATCTTGAAAGAGTCCCCAGAGGTGTTTAGCACTTGTTGGCCTCTTTGCCCTCAGTCTCCAGTCCAGCTCACTCCAAAACATCTCAGTGGGGTTCAGGCCCAGCTGACCATGGAGGCCTGGTCATCTGCTGTAGCACTCCATCACTCTCCTTCATTGGTGAAATAGCCTTGACACAGCATTCAGTGAGAATCTATGATGTAAATAGTCATGAAAATAGAAAACTCCATGATATGAAGGTGTGTCCAAACTTTTGGCCTGTACTGTACGTCTTGATATGATAGAATTCCAGCCAGGCACAAACTGCAATTGTTAGTTTCTCCTCTATAATTGTGTTTACAAAGGTTGGTACTTTTATGGAAAGAACTCTACTCACACATCACTACCAAATCCTGAGTACCCGATTGGTCAGCGTTGTTGCAATTTAGCTACAAGAAGTTGAGTCTGTTTTGTACATGGAGCCCGCAACCAGACTTAAAAACTTGCGTAGTACTTCGTGAACGCAAGCGGTCTGGACGCAAACAGCTGAAATTTGGTTTGATTAGCATTCACGTAGACTTTTCATTGAAAGTAGAGGCTTAAATGTGAGTCGACGTGGCCTGTGTGTGTTTATGTTGAGATATTCTCCTAAGTTTGATTGAGTGGTGAGAAAGGTTACCATAGAAACAATGATACGGACCAATTACTACTTACTGCAGTTATTTCGCTCCAACATGGCGGCATGCTGCGAAAAAATCATTTCTTTTAACCATATAAAAGACTCGTTTAAATCAAGGGCAACCTGCTAAGATGTTGCAACATATGTCATACTGAATGTCAGGATGAATATTCAGATTAAATAAAATGGATAGAGCCTCAGAAAGAAAATAAGAGTAAAAGGTTACATACAGGAAGTAGTAAGCTGGGATCTTACAGATGTAGAATTTTTGCAGGGAACAATATATTTAGGGGTACGATAACTGTTTATGCCACTCTTGTCTGGTTACTGAAACAGTTACTGAATTGATTATATCTCGTAGACGGCACACAGCAGGGGTGTCAACTCAATCGCACAGGGGGCTGAAATCCAAACCACGCAGTATGTCGCGGGCTGAACAAAATTTACATTTTTTTAACACATAAAAAAACTAAATAGTTAAAACTTTTATACGTTAAAAACTTTTTTAAAACATAAATATGAATAAAAACAGCGAGGAATATTAAACTCAACCTTAAAAAACTGTCAATATTTTTCTCTCCATGATATGTTCCGTCAAAAGTATTTATTATAAAAGAAATCGACTAATCTGGCAACACTGGCGTTTGGCAAGGCAGCTGACGCACTGTATGATGGGATTTGCAGTTAATTTTGTAGTGATGGTTGCAGACATATTAGGCCTGCTGTCAGATCTGGAAGCGCGAGGGATTGTGGGATATCCTTCCCTTTGCCTGTCTGGGCGGATTGGGGTTTGTAGTGGGTTTTGTCAATGTGATTTGTTGTCTGGCTGTTCTACTGTGTTTTTTCCTTAGTTGTTTTATCCTGTTATGTTAGAAATCATTCTGACTGATGTGTTAGCCTTCATAATCGTAGTTTTGTTTTAGTATGTTAGCGAGATGACATCAGGCCGTTAATAATATTAATATAAAATGACTAAAACCGGATCCGGCCCCTGTGCCTTGACTTTGACACATGTGACATACTGCCATTTTCTGTGGAATATTTCACATTTGCCCACTCCAGTTCTCAGATACAGTCAATAGAAGAAACCATACTCTGCAGCCAGTGTCAGCTAGCACTGGATAAAGACAAAAGCCATGGAATATCTGTCATAGGACAAAAGGGAGACAGCTCAGTCAAACGATAGCAAATTTATTGGTTAGAAAGAAGAAAGACGTATAAGAAAAAACTCACTGCATCTTAGAACAGCCTTCAGGTCTATAGTAGGTTAATCAAAAACTCATGGCTCAGGGTCAACCTGCTTTATGAAAAAGGAAAGTTCCAGCTTTTAGGCGCTATAATGCACATACGTTGATTTCTGACACATACTGCAGCTACAGGGAAGCAGCACTTCTTTTTCCTGATGGTTTCTATCCTCCTGAATTATTCATTATCAGTCTGGTTGGGAGGAAGCTGTCCTGACACACTCTTTTTAGGTTTTAATTAAATGTATATGTGGAGATGCTTCCTAAGAAGTGCTGTATTTGAGGACAGGGCAGTGGCACAGCCCCAGCTCTCCCCTCTTGACTTCTGCTGCAGTGCTGCAAAGCCGAGCAGCAGAGTCGCACAGGATGGCATTCCAAACTGAGCTTGTTTACGCGACCTCCTCTTAACGTTGAAGGACGGGGCGATAAAACAACTTGTAGCGTTCGATAAATGGCGCCTCTGCGAGATGAGCACTTTTCCGCTCTCCCCATAGAGTGCTGATCCGAAATGTGTGCTGGATCTTGTGGCGTACAGGAATCAGAGGAATCGTTGTGTGCTGATCAAAACTGTGGCTAAAGCTTCTTTTATCAAATTGGTCAAACAGGAAGGCGAAGCAGCTGAGGGTGTAGGAAGGAGGATGAAGAGGCAGCTGTTCTCCACAGACGGGTAGATTATGATCTGCTCTGTACTGTTGACACAATCGACAAATGCATCTAGCAAGAGAAATACAATCCCCAAAAAAAAGACCATTCTGCTAAGAGTGCTTGGCTCCTTTGATGACTATTGGAGATTCTCGCTTACAGTAATGAGCAACAGCAGTATAGGAGTGTGAATCGGCCCTGGAAGCAGTGGGGGGGTTTCCATCCTGGCCTAACCAGCTGTTATGAGCAACAGTGCGGGTGGGGTTGTGACTGTTGTGACCCAGGGGTGCAGTAAATTAGGACTGGTTAGCACAGTGAGAGCATGACCCAGGTGTGATTCCCTGCAGGAGCTCCAGGTCACAGATATATTGGAGGCCTGGGATTGGCAAATAAGCTAGTATGACCTTTTTTTTTTTTTTTTTTTTGTGATTCGGCTTTACTGAGAAATATTTATTTTGTTTTTTAAGGGGTTTTAGAAAAGCACTTTCCTCGCATCATCTACATTTCTCCTGTGGTGCTTTGCCTTTGATAAAACGTGTGAATGTTCTGACTACACTCGTCTTTGACATCTGTTGAGGGGAAAAAACAGTGACTCATTTTACAGACACAAAAATAGAAGTTTGCATTCGATTGTCTGTTCCTGCTCTGCTTAGAGACCACTAGAACCCGATATCTTTCAGCATATAGTTTTTACAGCCTCTCTGATAGACTCTTGTAAATGATTCAGACACAACCCTATGACTACTTCCCAGAACCTTTGAATTGGCGTACATAATAGGGCTGTCCCTTACAATTATTTTAGTAGTTGATTGGTCACCAATTATTTTTAGATTAATCGATAAGTCGATTAGTCAATGGTTGTTTATGTAAGATGATGTGCCTTTTTTTTTTTTTTTTAAAGATCCCGGTACCAGGAGTTTCGCATGACAGGACGCTCGTTTGCAACCTGCGGCTCTAGAGCCACATGTGGCTCTTTTATCTCTCCATGGTGGCTCTCTGGATGAAGAAATTAAAATAATAGTAATTTTTAAAAAAAATTGGAGATTAGCTATTATTTTAGCAACATACTAACGTTTTTGGCTAATTTGTTTTCCAATGGGGTTTTTAAGATAATTTATAGTTTTAGCTTCTGTTTTAGCTACATGCTAACGTTTTTACTAAGTTAGTTTACTGAGGATTTTTACGCTAATTTGGAGTTTAGCTAATATTTTAGTAAAATGCTAATGTTTTCAGCTAATTTGTTATCTACTTAAATTTTTTTTGGACAATTCAGAATTTAGCTTCTATTTTAGCAACATGCTATGGTTTTTGACTAAGGAATTTTAGGCTATTTTGGAGTTCAGCTAGTAATTAAGCAACAAGCTAGCTTTTTCTTTTCTTTTGGCAGATTTGGCCTCTAATTAGTTTTTTATGCTAATTTGGAGTTTAGCAAACATTTTAGCAATATGCTAACATTTTTAGCTAATTTGTTATCTACTGCAGGTTTTAGGCTAATTTTGAATTTAGCTTTTATTTCAGCTGATTTAATTTACAGAGAAATGTTATGCTAATTTGAAGTTCAGCTAGTAATTAAGCAACAAGCTAGCTTTTTTGCTACTAAAGTTAAAAATGTTTAAAAAATCCCTTTTTGAGAGATGCTAGTTTCTTTTTATATGTCTTTGCTTTTGTTCGTGCCAAAAATAAACATTATTCACATTCATTAAAAAAACAAATAGAAGGTTATGAATGCAAACCCAGATTTCTTAAAGGCTAACGTAAGTCAATGCGGCTCCTTCTTGGTTTTGATCAGTAGAAAACAAGCCCAAAAGGTTCTTTTACTGTTAAAGGTTGCCGACCTCTGTTCTAGCCCATTCCTGTGGCGAGTTAAGGTTCTTTTAGAGAAATACCCCAATACACAATTCTGCCACTAGTGACAGTAAAGGAAACACAAGACCGGCACAGCAAGAGATCAAGAAATAATTATAATAAACAACGTAATAATAAGTAATTAGGCTACTAGGTTGTTTGAGGCATTTTTTCCAACTGAGAAAAAAAAAGCAAAACAAAGATATAAGAACAAGTTGACAATAGGTTGTTTTGCTATTTTGTTACTGGTCCGGCACACTTGAGATGTGGCCCCTGAACTAAAATGAGTTTGACACCCCTGTATCGGGTTCCGATCCTTGCACTAAATCGTTGTTTAAACGACTAATCCTTGACAACCCTAGTACATAGCATGGACTGTAAATGATAACTGAGCCAAGTGAGTAGAAAACTGCTTACTTCTGGCTCCATCAAGATGAAGTCAATCCAGTCGCCATTTTTTTAGTAATGTGAACACCGCCATGTTGGAGTCAGACGTCTTCAGTAAGCAGTGATTGGTTTGAGTCAGTATTTCTAAAGCGATAACTCTGGCCAATCAGGAGCTTGTTGGAAGTCCTAACCCTGCTTGAAAGCTGACTCGAGAGAATCTGTAACACCACATACTTTTAAGGAGGTCTCCGATTGGTCAGTTTATAACTTGTACTACAGATAAAAAAATATGGAAAAAAAAAGTTTGGGTTTGCAAGAACATGTTAAGAAAAGGAAGCAGGACAGTAATTGGTATTCTGACAAATAGAATGACTGAGTAATAAAAGTCTACGGAATTTTGGCTTCTCAGATCCAGTGGGTACTTTCTATTTTGAACGTGACGGGGGAAGGGGTCACTCCGTTCATTTCTCAAATATAGTTAATGCTACATAGTCACAATTTGTTGTCATTTAAAGTTTGTTTCCTCCAAAAATCCTTCATTTAAAGCTACTTGGTGCTTCATTCAATGAAGAACAGTTAGCTTCTAACCTTCAAGCAAACATGCTACAGTAATTATATGGGTTTGCTCTATTAAGGGAAAATATAAAATGTATACTCTATCACTTACAGTAATTCTTTAATCCTGTCAATATTACTAATATACAGGCCTAAATTGCTATTTTTTTTTCTGCCATTCTACTGATGACTGTTTGGTAGATGTAGTGAAAAATCATGTAGCCAAAAATGTCAAAAACAAACTCCACAATGTGATAATTGAGATTGCTGAAAGTTTCTCAAGAAAGTTCTCCTTGTGAATAAATCAGATATTGAACAATGTGGCCTCAAGTCTGTACAAGAACATTGCCTTCATCTGACTTTTATTACTGATACGCAGCGATCATCAAAATCCGCTTCTGCCAGGAAGTTTTATTGACAGCAAATATAAAAAATGTTATGAAAAACAATGTTTTCTTTTTGCTGATCAAAACAATATTCTCAGATGCCGGCTGTCTCTCGAGGTCTGCTCCCCTCATTACTCCCCACATCTCAAGTGTGAGCAGAGCATTTTTTATTTCTATAGTATATAACGATGAACATGCAAACGGCAGTGAGGGAGCAGCAGAGTAAAGATACGAAAGTTTAAAGCTGCTATCACATCGAGCATGTGACTCTCTGTCTTTAACATACATGTGCACTCTTGAACATGATTTTATCCCGCAGTGTTCACACGGGACAGTTTTTTAACGGTTGGCACTTTCATGTACTGAAAGGAATGTCATCCATTCGTCACTACAAAATCCCTGACACTTCAGAGTCAAAGTTCAACTGGTTTTTCTATGCATCTTTAATTGTTGTGCGTTTTGTATGTAGAGTCTGAAAATGTTTCTAAAATATATTTCAAAAAGTTTTGAATGCAGAAGCCCAAAACGCGAATGTACACGTATTTACTAAGACTTTTTTTAATCCAAGGGTTGCTTAAATGCACGTTGCCGAGGGCGGTGTGAACGCAGCTTAAAAAGAGTTTCATTGATGTTCTATGTTTTATCTGTATTTGGGGGCTATCGTGTTCTCCATCCTGTTCACTGACAGTCACCTTTATATGAGACGTAAATAAAGGGGGTGTCTATCTGCAAGAGTCTGTGTAGATATAATACATATCCTGATACGCGTCTCACGATACGATACATATCGCGATATATCCCAAGACTAAAACAATTTTTCACTTTTTTTTTAAGAGTTTGATTAATTAAAAAAAATGTGAATAATAATAATAATACAAATTTCTTTATAAAACAAATGGAAAAATTATTTTACTTAATCTTGTTTTGGTCGTAGTGTAAGTGCTGCTCAAAGAGGCCCTGTGCTGCCAACTAGTGGTCAGGGTTTTAGGTGGAAAGCAAAAATAAAGGATGCTCATGAATAATTAAGTATTATTTTGTCAGCATTTTTAAATCGATACAAAAAGGAAAAAAAATAAATTGAATACAATAGGGCTTGGTTAAACTGAACAGATCTAGAATCAATTCATTACATAAATTAATTCATCACAAAAAAACGGGCTTAATCAGATTTCAATTCCAGAAGGATGGCTAAACGCTAATATTTGATCGACCTAAACAAACATTGCTGACTAAATCAGCATCTTTATAAACTCACAGGTATGAATTTCCAAACTCTATTATGGAAATATTTTTTAAAGTAACTATTTTTGGTCTAAAACATAGTTTTTTTGCTCATACTGTCTTCTTCTTTTTGAATAAGGTGTAATACTAAAGCGCGCTCGCACCTTGGGCATAACTGATATGTCCTCCAGGAGAAACAGAACAATGTTTACAATGCTAATGATCTGAACTGAACTGAACAATCATCATTTCACTAATACAATTTTCAATATGTGAACTGTATCAGATTAATATAAATATATTAAAAACACATATTAGATTATTAATTTATTTCTAAACAAATGTGTTAATTAAATTATAAATGTGTAAAATGTGAATCGAGAATTAATCAAAAAAAATCTGAATCGAATCGTTTCTGGAAATTGTAATTGAATCCCAGGCCTACCATACAAGAACACACACATATTTCAATTTTTTACCAAGGAGCTGCTACAGGATGCAAAGTTTGCACATTTTCCCAACTTCCTTGACTGAAAAAAACAAGCAAAGTGTAAAGTGACATTAAACATCAATGTGTTGGAAGTGAACTTGGGCTTGAGATGGAGAGAGAATGCATTAATGTATTAAAAATGCACTTCTCATGCCCCCTACCCCGACCCCCTCCCACAGGGAACTCCATGCATATCTGCTCTTATCTGAGAATCACTTAATATCTGACCGACTTCATTTACATTCCTCAAAGATATGCAGAGACGACGTGAAGGGACACTGTTATTCTGAGTGCGTCCGCGTCTCTGTTGTTCTTGCTGTGATTAGAGCGGCGTGGGTGTAATGGGCAGTTGCTGTGTTTGTCAGCTGCTGGAGTGACCGGCCCGCCTGTCTCACCGGCTGCTAATGGAAAACACGCAGCCTTTTATGCGTCTGCCGCACGACCCGTTGTCGCACCTGTCCCTCGACCCGCAGACGTCAGAACTTTCAGAGCCGGGCTTTGCTCAGCAGTTCAGAGGAAGGGCCATATTTAGCTTTAAAGATTAATAAATTAGGCAGGCAGGCGGGATGGGATTCGTTGAGGATCCTCGAGTTGGAAAAAAAGGGTCAGAGTTTGTTAATAACAGCCCTGCTGCACTGATTTCTACATTCTGACGCAGATGGTGATTATCGCTGCGGGAAAGCAGAGGACTGGAGAAAGGAGCAGGAGAGTGCAGCTTCATTTGCAGGGCTCGATTCTGTCTGGAGCCCGTCACCGCGCTCAGAAGTTACAGAGAGGAACGAGCGATGAGGGCTCCTTTCATGGTTTACATTAGAATGGCGTGATGTCTCTCTTCCTCAAAGACAATGAAGGAAGTTCTCAAAGCTCATTTGTGTGTCAGTCCAGCGTGGGATCAAAAAACACTTCTGTCAAGACGGATAAAGCTCGTAAAGCATCACGAGAGGCGAATCTTTTTTTAGAAAACATAACTCGTGCATTTTTTATGAGCCTATTGTAAGCGAGTTTTATTTATTTATCTAAAAAATATTTCTTTTTTTTTTTTCTGGAATTCCTGCTTCCCTCTAGTTTTCCTCCAAGTCTTGTTCTCTCTGGGAAAGATGTGAAGAAGTTCAAACGTTTTTCAGGGCCTGCAAGGAAAAAAGACACGGTGCCTTTTTTGGGGGGCGGTGGGGGGCAGTTAGCTGCTGCGTATACAGGTACTCAGGAAGAGACACTAAAATGTTCAGTAAATTCTAGCTGGAACTCAGATTGGCAGGACATTAATATATTCTTCATGTTCAGGCTTTTTAGCAGCTTTTGATTCCCTGGAGGTAAATCTGTCTCTGACTTTCATGTAAGTTCTCCTTTCTGGCCTCCTGCTGTGCGCCTGATGCTCGCAGAGGCCTGATTTCAGATCAGATGCAGAAGTTTGACTGTCTCACGAGACAGAGAGGACACAGGTTCAAAACTTGCTTTAGGTCTTGTGTTTTGACTCACAGTTTAGAACTTATTTTCAGATTCTCTCCAGCTTAATGCCTTTTATTCAGGGGTGTTTTACCTTCATACCAGTTAACCCAAACATCACTTTAATTTATGGGAATTATAAGCTGCATATTATCAAAGACCCCATCCAAGGAAAATAGTTTTTTCGGTCTTCTTAAATTGTCTTTTTCTCATAATAGAGAACATGTATTTTTGAGTATTTTTTTATTCTGCAAATCAGATGCAGGCATAAAAGTACAGTTGAAAAAAAGCTTTTAGATGTGACCTAGGACAAACTACGGCAAGCCACAAGCTTTCTTCTCTGCTCCATTCTGATGCAGATTAATAGACGCCTTGTCTGATCTGGAATGGTTTCTAAAACTTTACGCTTGAATTGCTCTAATTATGTTCGCCACTTTTGTTGCACCACTAATGTTAAGGTTGGGAGTGTGAGGGGCTGTATGCTAATGCTACGCACACATATGCAGCAGAATCTTTAAGATTAGCTGCCCATTTAAAAAAAAAAAAAAAAAAAAAAAAAAGTTAATGTCATGAATACCTTTGTTCATGGCAGTCCGGCAGCCGTCAGTCAGGCGGGAATGACGCCTTTACAAAATTGGGTGACAGCTTAGTGGCCACGATCTATAAATGTATCCCTTACGGTGGCGGGTCACATCAGGCGCCACCAGCCTATAGCCACCCTGTAGCCAATCCTGTACTGCTAGCTTATTCTTAGCGCACAATAAACCATGATTTCCTCCAGGACCTCCGCAACAATAAAGGAAAAGGAGAGAAAAGGAGCGCGCTACTATACAATTTCTAACAATCGGACAGTTGCAGTGGGACGGACTTACATAAGTCGATCATCAGATGATTTTGGGGATGTTGGAGACCCTCCTAATAGTCATTTATGTTACTGATGCCTCTCTGCCTCCTGGCTGTCTCTGGACTGCCACCGCGCAACATCCAAATGTGCTGGGCGGTAACTCCTGATGCCATAAAATTATCCAGTCACCGCTCGACTTTTACTTTTTCCTTAAAAAAAAAGTAAAAATTGTAAAAATGCGACCAGCCAATTTTGCTGAAAAACTTGTATTTAGGTCACCGCGCTGTGGCATTTTAGCTTATGTGACTGTAGTTAAGGAGAGAAAATGTAAACAAAGGAATGATGGGAAGTTTGGGCAGGCTTACACCTTGTCAATACCTGTCCAACACTCAGAGACAAATTTGTTATGAACTACTGCAGCTCTGAATAAACTGTCCAAGAAAACAACAGTTTTTTTTTTTTTAATTAAATTTGGACTATAAATGGCTTTAACACTAAGTTTACAACAAAAAATCATTATCGCTCTCTCCGGTGAAGAAATGGAACTGCAGTTTGTTGCACTGATGACTTTATTCCTCTTCTTTGTCCACAAAGTCACCGTCAAACTAAATAACTGACAATAACTGACAAATAAATAACTTAAATACAAATTTCGCTATAAGAAATGAACAAGGAATGAAAACATGTACCTCACCGGCCCCATTCACCAAAAAAAAAAGAAAGCAAGAAAACTTCTTCTTACAGCTTCGTAACTGTTATAATGTCTTTTCTTCTCAGTCCTTTTGTCATTTGTGTCTAAACTTTCCATCTTTTTTGGTTCATTTCTTTTGTCGTATAGAACTCAGCAAGTGGCGTTCCATCTGAAGTTTCTTCACAGCACAGTCTAACAAAAACTCCGCCCCCCGGAAGTTTACAAAATAAAATACCTAAATATGCAAAATAAAAATCGAACAAATAAATTAAGAACAAATACAGATACTCTTATTGTGGCAGTTAAAATCAGTCTATACCTCAGTAATATTAGCCATAACCTGACATGTTCAGATCTGTACAAATGTCTATTACTGTGCTTTGTCTCGGAGAAACTAATTAATATTACATATTATTGGTATTTGCTTGGTTAGCTTCATATGATAAACCCCTGCCTATTTATTTTTTATTTTATTTTTAATACGTATCGTGTTGAATAAAAAAACAGCAGCTGGAAAAATAAAATTTCAAATTTTTATTCCATTTAAACTTCATATTTTAACTTTGACAGCATCATTTGGATTAAATAAGTTCTACTTGCACAAGAAAAGGCAGTTTTTATGAGTGCAGGACTTTTACAGATAGTGACAATATAAAGTGCTTTAGAGAGAAGCAAACACTTTGGCAGCAAACAAATGATTTCACTAAATGAAGCAGTGGGGGTGCAGTATTTCAAACAAAAGCATATGAGCAGAGCAAACATATGACATAAAAGCATTTAAGTGCATGTAATGCAGGGTTTTCTTTGTTGATGTAATGTAAAAAAAAGTAGGTGGTCATTTTTTTTTATGTCTGTTTTAATTGAATTTTGAATGTAACCTGATTAAATACATACAAATTTAAAACACAAAATATGGATTTTAATTGTTTTTACAGCACAACACTAAACCCATTTATCTAAATTTAACTTGTCTCACTCCAACTATATTTTTATTATGGTTTTTTGTTTAGGATTATGCCATTTTTAGCTAAAATCAACAATTCTGTGTCTTTTTTTTTTTAAAGTAATATTTTCTCTAGGGCGGCAGGAGTTCATTAGGTTTGGTCCGGATGTTAGCTTAACTAATTTCCCATCAGCCCTTTGTTTACACTCTATTTAAAGCTTCTTCAAACCGTAGGTTTTTGTCTGCCCCTGATCATCACAATTTGAATGAAGAAATAGTCAGAAACTGAGTTTTAGTCTTAAATTCTATTATATATGTCCGCCATCTTAAGAAAAGTTCTACAAGAACATATTCAAAATTTCCAATTAAGTGAGTCTTTAACAAATTTTTAAAACTTAGGGAAAAAAGTAATAAAAATACAACCTGGCTAAGAAGAATTCAGGAAAAAAAAAGGCAAATTTAAAATCCGTTCTCTTATTTATACTTTTTTGTTTGAGTCTGAATTGTTTCCAGACCTCAACTTTCATTCCCTCTTTGCCTCAACCAAAAGATGAAAAAATGTTTTCCTCCATGTTTCAACTGTAAACATCCTTCTAATTTGTCCCCAAACTGTCAGATATTATAATAAAATGTTTGTAAAAAAAAAGGACAAAAAAAAAAAAAAAAAATCACACCCACACAAAAGAAGACCACTTTGAGGGAATTTAGCGATATATGTGTAGCGGTCTGCATGATAGCTGTTAAATCACCGTTTAACTGACCAACCCTGTGTTGCTGAATGCTGCTTTTAGTGGCATTTGTTTACTCTTCAGAGCTAAATGAGCTCAATTGAAGCCGCTTATTATGATTACCTTTTGTAATAAAAAAAGAAAAATAGCAGTTTTTATTAGATTGCTGAAATAAGCTCTAATTAGGATGTAATTAACAACTCTCTGAATATAGATAAGGGTAATCACACCTTTTGGAAAAACATAATTAAATAAATAATGGCTCAATTCTATTGAAGTATTTCAGTTTTGTTGGATGAATGTTGTAAAATATTAACCTGTAAAGCTGGTAAATGTTTAACTTTCTGCTCAATGGGTCATAAAATCTGAAACTTTTTTTGGTACTTGACCCCATAAAGGTGAAATTGTTAAATAAAGATGTTTGGTTAAAACTTTAAAAAGCTGCATATTAAATGAGAATCTCCCCTGAAAAGCCGAGGAGTTTATGTAAGAGTTGACAGACGCCAGGAGTGTTGGTGATGGATCGCTCAAATCTCCGCTCTGGAAGGTGCCAGCACTGCTGAGAGTTTCCTCCTTTATTACTCACACCCTGCGGCGGTTTTATCACGCCACCTTTTCAGGTGTATAATTATCACGGGCGACGCGAGGAGCAGGCTTAAACGCGAGTGGCCGCGCCGCCGTTTCCGCTGAGAATAAGACACTGGCCATGAATGATTGGATTAGTGTTTAACCCCCCCTTCCAGTTGGTTTAATCCTGTTTGCAGCTTGTGTATGGAAATAATTTCACTGTCATTTATGTGTACAAAAAAAGGGACGGCTTCTTTGTGGTCAGTCGCCACAAAGCTTTCCTGCATCTTTTGCTGGGGAATTTGAGCCGTTGTTGAGCAAACACTTTCAGATCAGTGGAGTGGGGGGGGAGGCCTCGGGTGCTGGATTATTAAGGAAAGGCGGCGGAATAGAGTGATCAGTTTAAGGTCTGCAGGGTTCGGTATGTCATTGTCGTCTTTTCTAAACAGCCTTTCGAAATCGATGGGCACTTTGAAGTTCTCGCTTAAATCCTGCCTGAAAAGATGCAGGGAACCGCGAGGCAAACGGAAAAGACAGGAGCGTGTGGAGAGAAAAGAGACTGGAGACGGGCGGGACGTGGAGCAGTCGGAGGCGAGGAGGCTCGTTTCAGGGGGATGACAGGAAACAGGCGAGCAGAGGAAAGCTCTTAGTGCACCAACACAGTATGAGTAATATACTTTTTTGAAACATGAGAAGCAGGGATGCTGCAGTACAGTTGTGAGCTTGATCGGAGTCGAGTAGACTGCCAGATTATCCCGCTGACATGCCGGAGAAGGAAAAGAGGCATCCAGGGTCTGAGTCAGAACCAGCGGTTCCGTCTCCTTCAACCCATTACACGCTCTGCCAGGTACCGGTGACGTCTCCGTCAAATCTTTAGGTTTTTTTTGCTCCGTCTGGAACAAGACCGGTAATGGACACAGATTACATAACATCTGAATAAATTACACGTATATCATTTAGAATGTTTCAAAGTACGAAAAAAGAAAACACTCTGAATTACTAATCGGTTTAGCTAACGTGCATCTGCACAGTATATTAATCTACTCCCACAGAGCCACAGTTTAATATTTCTCTCTACCACAAGACCCAAGGGGACTCGTGAGGAAATATGAGTTTATATGTTTTGTTTTCTTAAGTGGTTTATTTATTCCGCTCCATTTCCATATGAAGCATCAAAGGAAGCAGCTGAAAAGGCTTAGCAATTTGTTTAAAAAAAAAAAAAAAAAAAATTTGCATGTGAGAAAAACGGCAGCAAACTGCTGAGATGCAAAATTCCCCCTCTAAAAATAATGTTGCATTCTAGCACGGCTTTTAAGACACTTTTATGTTTTGTAAAAATATCAGCTGACGATTTTTAGTTTTATTTTCATCTATGACAACCTTAGAAAATGGTTAAGTTGCCGCATTCATGAGTGCATGATTTATGCCTTAACGAGTCCTGCTGGGTCTCCACAGGAAAAGTGATGCCAAAAGGAGTGATTACTCTAATCAGTTTTCACTTTGATATATCACCATGACGGAGTATGAGATACGTTCAAAGGAAAGACTCAAACAAGAAATCATCTTTTCTAGGAACCGCATTTTTTATTTGATCCTTCGTGAAATGTGTCCCTAACTGGAGATGAATGGGATGACCTGTCGCGGTACAACATTCCTCTTTTTATCCGTCTTTAATTTTTGCTCCGGGGAGGCAAATGTTTACATGGAGGTAATGGAGGGTCACAAACTCAAAAATATAAGGATTATGGTAAAAAAAATCTATTATAATGAACTACAGATGTAGATGAGAGTTTCTGATATTGAACTGAAGTCAAAGAGTCAACAAAATATGTAAGTAAATAAAAGTCTTTTAAGATGCTTTAGTGCGGTTTTAAAAGCTAAAAGTCTAATTTCTTAATGAGCTTAAAGCATTTAAACTTTATATTATAGGATTTTGAATATAAAAGTTTTATTTATGTGGGATTTCCATAATTTTTTTTTTTTTTGCAGATTTGCTTTAAAAAAAAAGCTACACTCTAACCCAACATGATTTATGCTTCAAATTCGTGTCAGCGTGGTGAATTAAAAGCGCCTGTCTTACGCCTGATTCACACCAGACGCAGCGGCGCGGAACGGAGGCCGCTACTATTCGGTGTTGTTCACGCCGGACATCGCCGTACCGCGATTGTTTCAACCTTTTGGGGCTATTTTTTGCGCGAGGTGCGAGTCATCTGTACGACGGAGTATTAGTGGCACAAAAAAAAAAAAAGTAATATTACGGATTTTTTGGTAGTATTTTTACAACTTTTAATCTCGTAAAATTATGAGTTTTAATCTCGTATTTACGACTTTTTTCTCGTAAATGTATTAAAGTCGAGGGGAGCTTACAGTTCAGCGAATTATGCCGTGAGCTGAAGCAGACCAACAAAACTGTGAAAGGCGTCTTAGATTTCATCAGGTAAATTGAATGTTTAAAATATTTAAAAGGTTTGGAAGTTTCTTTATCTGATTTACAGTTTATTAATGTTTTATTCGTTTATGGCGGCTTTCAGGATCTCTGCAGATTACGTTGATGAAGACGTCGATATCCTCCAGCTATCCACTTCCAGTCATTTCTTCCTCTACGACAGACCAGATCTCCTCCAAGTCTGTGATGCTTCCGTCTGAAGAGGACTAGTTTTTGGAATTTTCAACGTTCTTGTGCTAACGTAACAGACTATTGTCATTTCTCAGTGTTGTTTTGTGTTGAGATGAGATGTTTCATTAGGAGAAGGAGGCGTCCTGAGCTCTGTTTATATTTTCTTTTGGTTTCTGCGCATGACAGAGACATGACGTAAGGTGGTGAAAGGAAATGACAGATGTAATAAAGTGACGATCCTGATGAACGTGCATCTCTGAGCTCTTCGAACCCGGAAATAATTTGATTTTGAATCGCCAAAAGGTTCAGAATTTCTTTGTTTTTAACACCGATCTGGACATAAATCTTCACAAGATTCTCCACGTCTTTCATCTTCAAGCACGGCTCTGATAAACAGACAACTTTGGTTCTTTTCTCATTAAATTACGACTTTTAATCTCGTAGATTTACGATTTTAAATCCTATAGATTTACACGTTTGTTTTTCATAAACTTACGACTTTAAAAGTCGTGAATTTAGCCTATGACTTTTAAAGTCATAAATATATGACTTTATTCTCATAATTTAGCAGTTACGACTTTTTTCTCGTAAATTTACAAGATTTAAAGTCGTAATTTTAAAAATATTATTTTTCTTTATAAAGTGGCCCTAACACTCCGTCGTACATCTGCATCTATTCTGGCAGGACATTACACCCAGACACACGACAAAATCTGATCAGATTTCAAAATATAAGCAATTTTTTACAATAAAATACCACAATTGACAAATACAATCATATATTTGCATCTAAACAGACTCTAGTAATAAAAATAAACACACAAAAAATCAGACAGACACTGAAGCACAGATCAATGTAGTGGGTAGAGCATGGGAGGTGGGGTTGGGTGTCGGATGATTCAGACTTGGTTGATAAAATTGATTATTGGATTTTAATCAATCTAAGCTTTACATATCAATTTGTTCGTTTTTTTGTAGTTTATATATTTCTAGTTGTGTTGTTTTGCAGGCAATTATACTTGGATTAAGCATTTAGGGGGGGGCATTGCCCCCTCTTGTCAATGCAATTTGTATTAACTTCTTTGTAAAAATTAAAAAGATTTATTTTAGTCCATAGATGGAATACGCTTATGGTTTTTGAAGTTTCAATGCAGAAATGTGAAGTAGTGTGCCTCAGAAATGAAACGTTCTAGTCAGAATCATTTCAACTGTCGAAACCAGGAAACCGCCACCCACATACAAAGACACAGACACTTCTAATTTGACTGATTTGATGCAGTTTTGTCTGATTTTCAACACATTAAATCTTTTCTTTTATCCCACGGATTTAAACTTTTCAAAATAAAGGCTTTTAGAACCAGTTTGACATCATTCCAGGATGTCATTACAAATCACATATGTCCCTCCGTCTATATTTCGCCCATATGTGATCCACAGATCTAAATCTATAGGACATCATTGTGTAGCTTCCTCTTCTTTATTCTCTTTGTTGGTGAGATGAACACGTTTTTCAGTATCTGAGCAGAGACTCGTGCATGTTCTTTCCATGGGTGTAAATGAACTTAACAGAAATGAATAAAACAAAGTGGGCTGAGAAATGGGAGTTGTGGTGTGGGGGTTTAGGAAGAAGTGTGACAGAAAGTTCCAATGAAAGGGGGGGAGAGGATGTTGCAGTTAATAAGCTGTTGTGGTGAATTATTAATGGTGAGCATTGTGCTAGCAAACACAGCCTCTTAACAGGCTTTACTTGTCCCAGACGCACGTGCGCAGACACAGCTGCAATCCCCAGTTGCTCGTGAAAACAGGAAACGGCGGCCTCGTCACTTCGTCTGGATTTGGGGTACGCGAGTGCTCTGTTGTCTGCGGCTCCTGTGAGACGGATGTTTGCAGTTGTTCCCCGCGTGGCGAGAGTTTCTGCGCGGCGTGTAAGAGGTTTAGCCAAGCTTCAGATGCCCTGCGAGTCTGAATATACAGTAGTTTACAAAGAAGTTAAATAATAATAAAAAAAAAAAGAAGTCACGAGGGGGGAGGGTTGATGATCAGTCATGTTGTCTCAATGCACAGAACAGACTCAGTCCTCTGTGAGCTTTAAGGCAGAACCCACTCCACTCCTCTCAGAAATAAACAATATTTCAAGTTTTATTCAAATATTTGCACCTTTTGTGGTTTTCTATTTACTGTTTACTATTAGAAATATGCTAGAATCATGAAGTCTTTACATTTATGCCATTTATAATAAATGCAGATGAAAACTTTCCCATATAAAGAAGCTTCAATTCGTCAAAAACTCTTAATTTCTCATTATTTCTGCTGCAATAAAGAAAATGCCAAATTTGGAAATGGGAGGTTGTGAGGTAGCCTCTGCTGACCTCACACTTTTCCAAACTGTTTTGACATACCGGACCAATCACTGCTCATTGACGTCATCTAGTTCCAACATGGCGGCATATGGATTGTGACAAAAAAAATTCCGACTGAATGGACTATTTTGTTGAAGCTGCAAATAAGTCTTTCTCTATGGGTGATGTCTAGGGCTGTAACGAGTATCTGGGTGCTCGGGTATTCGCGATCTGCTCCCGAATATCAGAGTACAAATATTCGCGACGTCCAAGATCGCTGATTCACGATCTTTATAAATATAGTAAATTGTAGTAAAATATGATCAAATATTTTCTGAGAACGATGTATTTTTCCTTTAGGATACAGATTAATGTAAGATTTTAAGTTTACAAACTAAAACAAAGCCAAACAAAGCCGCAGTAGTCACCGGAAGTAAACGGTGAGGCTTCCGGTTTTCAAAGTAAAACTAGCGAGAGCTTTTTTCCGTTCAAAAACCGAGACTGAAGTTCTATTCGCTGACATAACTTCTGAAAAAATGAATTAGCTTTAACATCGGAGCTTTAGCTCTAGTGTTTACATTATTTTGGTTATGATAACTCTCCAACAGTTGACGCAATTAACGAAACTTCATCTTATTCTGAAGAATCGCAGCCTCGCGCTGCTGAAAGGAGGATGTAATCGACGTGAATCAGTTGAGTCTGCTGCGTTAAAAAAAAGAAGTTTTTTTTTATATGGGCTCTCCACCAATATGTAACCCTTAGAACGTAAAATATTGAAGAACTTTTAAAACATTTTCAACAGCAGTAACTTTTATCATTTTTATGTTGTTTATGTTACTTCTGAACTTAACCAGAAGGTTGAAAGAAAAGTTTAAAATAACAAGCAAAATTTCTTTCTATCTGAATCGTTGTGTGTTTTTTAATCAGTTTTGTTCATTCTGATCTACTGTTCTAAATAAAGTTATAAATGTTGGGGATTCAATACAAAAAATTTAAATTTTTCTCCATCTAGTAAATATACACATAGCAATAAACATAATATTAAAAAGTAAGAATCGTGGTTCGACTCATGAATCATTGAGCTTGATTCGTGAATCGTATCGGATCGCCACCTAAGCAACGATTCACAGCCCTAGTGATGTCACACTCACTTGCTCCAGTACTCATATATAGTCAATTATTTTATCCTGGAACTGTTTTAATGAATAATCAACGATTATTGGGAGAAATGATGCGTGTGAAACCCTCGGCTCTGGTCTATCACAGCTTCCCAACTGTTTGGATTTGAATTTCCCCTTTACTCAAGGACAGTGCTGACATCCCAGCCACGCGAGCCGGCTGTATCCACTGACATGAAGCCAAACAAACACAAAAAAATGTAAAACAGGAGTAAAAAAAAAAAAACTTGCAGCAGCCGATTTTGGTCGACTCCTTCTGGATTTCGTGCAAATCCGTCCGTGAGCTGCACCTCTTCAAACCACAACAATCTTGACATTTCCAACTTTTCTCTATCCTGGAAAATGGCTTAGAGGCACACATTCCTGTTTCATGTTATTACTCCTGCTCTTTGATCGTAAATATCAGCATTATTTATGACATTATCTCTCCATTATTATTTTGTTTTTGTGCCAAAGCGGGCTTTAGTCACGGGCTCACGGCCAAAGTCAATATCAGCCTTGAGTTGCGTCACACCGAACCGTGTTTGTTGTCCATTTCAAAGGACCTGAAGACACTTTCCCCCCTAAAGCTGCTTTTCTCCAGCTCCAGCTGAGCTCTCACCTGACTCCCAGATGGCTTCCTCTCACCTCGCTGTTGTACAAGCACATTGTTGTCCATAAGGTGAAGGGCTGAAGTGTAAGTGCTTGTAATGGCGGTGCGCGGGAACAAATGATGACTCCTAAAGAGTTGCCGTGATGTTGTAAGTGTGTTTTAAAAGCCGTGTGTGCACACCTGAAGCTCTGTAAGAACTCCCAGAAAGCTTTGGTGCACATGTCAGACTCCTTCTGTACTTCCCGGGGATATGCAGAGTGCATAAACTCTGCCACTGATAAATATTTAAACTGCAGCTTTGTAACCTGTGTTCTCTCTTTTCCTGTCTCCATCTTTCCTTTCCCCTTTTCTTCTTCCAAAACCTTCCAGCTGGTGTCACTGAGGCTCAGAGGGTGGTGACGGTGCAGAGCGGACCGCTGGTGAGGACCGAAGGCTCCCACGTGACCATCTGGTGCAACGTTACGGGCTATAAGGAGGGAGTGGAGCAGGATTTCGAGTGGTCCATATACCTGCCGTCGGCGCCAGACCGGGAGATCCGCATCGTTAGTACGGCTCAGTCGAATTATGCCTACGCCGTGTACGCCACCAGGGTGAACAGCAAAGAGATCTACGTGGAGAGGCTGAGTCGTGACTCGGCAATGCTCCACATCACCAAAGTGCAGGCCAAGGACCAGGGCGTGTTTGAGTGTTACACCCCCAACACCGACGGGAGGTTCCTGGGGTTTTACAGTGCACGCACCAACCTCACCGGTGAGTTTCCATACCGTTAAAGATAAGACATGAACCCTCAGTAGTCAACTCCAAGTTTTGTTTTTTTTTACACACATAATTTTTTATTTTATTACACAATAATTCCACAATGAACCTAAAACTGTCCGAAAACCTGAATTCCAAGTGGTAAATGTAGTTCCTGTTTAACTATAAAAGTAGGAAAATTGAGATTTTTATCTTTTATAACAAAAGATTAAACATGAACAGACAACAAAAATCTATAAATCCACAAACAAAGCAAAAACAAGGTATAAACAACATGAAAAAGATCTAAAAAAAAAAAAAACAGGTGAATGTTCCAATGACTTATTTAAGCGGTATTACAATTATGTGTTTGTTTTAAACCAAAAATTTAAAAACTAAAAACTTTTTGAATTATTTTTTTTACTAATGAGGGGGTTGGTTTTTATTCTTGCATCATTGTAAGACAGCTCACCTGTAAACACAGAGACTACTAAGGGTTAAACAATAAATGAGACACGATCATCTAAAGCAGTAAACACTCTCTGTTTCTCTGTTTAGTGTAACATTTTTATTAAATTGAACAAAATGGAAACATGCCCAGAAGTGTTTATTATTTCTGACCTAAAATAATCCTTATCTATGTTAGTGTTTTCTCTCTGTTTCTGACATAATAAGCTCTTTCCTCGTGTGGTTCGAGCATCAACACACGGGTCCCAGTTTTGATATTGGAGGCCATAAAAAGCCCTCTAATTATTGTACTCGCACTATTAGCAGCAAAGGGTTTCATTGCAGTGACACTGGACACAAATGAAGAAAGGTAAACATGAAGGTTAGCTAAATAAGACGTAGTTGAGATAATGAGGCTTTAAAAAGCAAAATGTTCAGTGTTATACAGACGTTGGCTATTAATACCATTTGGCAACATTTTGTCCTGGAAGGTTGAGATTTTCTCACTATCAATAAACTATGAATTTCTGGCTGGATGTGGTGAGAAATCCTGTGATTCCCACAGCTGCTCTCTTCACCAGATGTGAGAAAAACTGCTCTGATTAGTCAACCCCACTCCCTTTATCTGGACTTTGTTATGACTGGCTTTAGTTGAAGGTCAGTGTTGCTGTGACTGTTAGTCAGGCTTGCTCTAAAAAGTAGTTCCTGTGAATGAGGCAGAAGATTCTACTACCAAGAACTTTGATAGAATGTTAAAAACTTGAATTTTTTTTTCTTCTTTATGGTGATAAATACGCAATGAAGGAGCATCCACCCTGATGGTTTGTTAATGCACGTTGAAGATGCCCCTTATAATGAAAAGTCCATGTAAATGCCAGTTATGGGCTTCAAAACTCATGTTCCTGCATAATTTCTGAAAGACTTACTCCAATATAAATGGTCTCTTTTGTGTTTTTTTATGATCTTGTAGCATTTTTCCCATTGTAGAAGACCTATATAAAATAATGTACAATCTAAAGCTGAGTTTTTTAAGTATTTCTCTTAATTCATGTAAGCAGCAGATGAAAACCGGATCCTTAAAAATGCTCAAACTAATGACGTAGCTACTGAAGCCCATCTTTTTTTTAAACAAATAGATTTATTAGCGTCTTAATTTTCCTCGCCTGAGCTGATATCTGGCTTAGAACTGTACAGCTGGAAAGCTCAGATATTTCACTCTGTTTTGCTATGCTAATGTTAGCTTGGGGTTCTAAGAAGCTGTAAGCTAGTGTGAGAGCGTAAACAAAGGCTTGCTAGGATATTAGCGGAGCTAGCTTCCGCGCCAAGAGCCCCGCCCATAATCACATTTCTAATAAGGTGCAGAAAAAAATCTTTAAAAACGAAAGTTTCTCTGGTTTGGAGTCATCGTTATTAAAAGACCACAATACAAAAAATATAGTTGGAGTGGGACTTTAGAGGCTCGTTTCCGGTACAGTAAGGAGTGGTGATTCTGGTGTTTCCACTCAGCAGTTTGTTTTCACGTTGAAAGCGTTTTGCAGTGTGTCATTGTTGTGTGACGACCAGAAAAACACAAACAATGGAGGTCATCCAGAAGCTCGTCTTTTTCTTGCTTTACTGCTGGTACATCGCGTATAACAGGAATTTAATGTTGTTTGAAAGAAGATTGCAGGAACCTCAGAAACCAGAATGCTTACAAAAGTTGGAATTAGCATTTAGCAATTGAAACATTCAAAATACCGTACCGCTCAGTGGAAACTAGGTTTATGTATAAAATGGGCCACCATTAACCACTCATCAAACACATGTTTGACCAATCAGGGACTTGGATTTGGTAGTGACGTATGGGCAGTGTTCTTTGTAAAATGTAACCCTATGAAGGGTTTAATGAAAGAGAAATTAATAATTGCGTTTTCCCCCTAATTGGAATCATGTGACACTAAACCTTTCGTATATCATAATAGAAGCGGCGCGTTAAAAGTAACACCTAAACACCTATTTGAGCTGGATTTTATTGAAGACAGGTCACAACTGAAGGATATACGGTATTCTGCTTCTAAAATGAAAGGTTATTTTTAGCTGATAATCACTGGATAACGGGATAAATTTAGGGTTCTGTAAGTCTGGGGGCGGAGCTGTCAGAGCAGATTCTTCCTGGAGTACCGGATTCTTTCTTGACATCGATCTTACGTCAGCACGTTTCCAACCGCTTGGAAGGGGCTGCTGCAGACTGTGCAGGTTTTTAAAGGATTACACTTAATTGCATGAACGGATAAAAATATCGTTTTGCGGTTCTTTATAGTGAGAAATGAACAGTAACATGCATTTAAAACTCAAAAAGTAGAATTTTCACAGTAGGGCCCCTTTAAAGGCAATCAGCAATCACTACTTTTCTTTCGTTTTTCTAAATGCTGAATATGACGTCACCGATTTCATGAAGTCAAAATGGAATCAATATGAACATTTCACAAAGTTTATTTATGACTCCATTGTGTTCTGATGGTGATAATTACATTTAAACACGCTTTTTTTTTTGTTCAGCTGCAATGCATTGTGGTCTATATCTGCTAATCTAGTGAGCATCGATCCACGCTAGTTTTTTGCAAAGACTTCAAGGAAGTTTCTAGTGTACTCAATTTTGGAATTAGTAGATTTGGACAGCACTAGAAAATGGTGAACGTGCTATTTAGTGCACTATATGGTGTGTGTGGGGGGGGTTGGACATAGCCCAAGTCTCTTCCAACTGTATGTTTATGCGCTAATATCAGGCAGCTACTGTACAGTGTGAACACTCTGTCAAAAGTGCATCACATGCTCGGTGTGTATGTAGGATCAGGGTTATAATGGAAGCCCATCAGGAAATCATTCTAATACAATCATTAGAACATCCTTGTCCACATTTCCTTGTATTTTTTTAAATCAGATTTGTTTATAATGTATATTTAATGACTCACTTCCTGTTACTAAAATTCCTTAGGTTGTTCTTGATAAACATTGCTCCTACAACTGTAATATTAACTTTACTAATTTGGGTGATATGTCTAGAAAAGGGCCAACACATTGCTGCTGTGCTCTTGTTTGTGCTCCACAAGGAGGAAACAATGGTTGCCTTGGAAACGCAACACTACCCTGAATCCCACGTTTCCAATACGCGCCGTCTTCCAATCGCTGCCAATATTGGATAAAAAAAGAACATTGAAATCGGATATTTAAAAAGAAAAAAATGTAAAAACTGATTTTTGTTGTGCTTGTAAATGAGTTCATTGACAGATGAGCACAATTCGATTCAACCATTCAGGGCGCAAAGAAGAACAGCAGCTGCATCATTCCTTTTTTCGTGCAACAGTCTTTTTAATTTGCAAAAAAAATCTATTAGTCCTTTATTTTTTTTTAAAATTATTTTATTCAGATGGAACAAAAAGACTATCACACTCAGCAGACCGACAGCTGCTGATGACTTTCTCACACTGCACTCATTTTATCTGTGACTACCCACAATGAAAAGCAGAGGTGGAAAGAAGGTCTTATTTAACCAAAGAACAATTCAAACAGTTTAGTTGAGTAAAAATCAGTGGATTTTATGGACGTCAAATAAAAGCATCCTTCTGAACAGACTTTCTGTACACATAATAACATGCAAGTGTTTGAGCTTTGGAAATTAAAATTCTATTTCTCACCGGTTTTAAGGTTAAACAGATTTATCTAGTTTCTGGCAGCTGTTTGCCAATGTCTACATCCAGCCTTTGACATGGTCCACCTAAAGGTTTGCTGATTTTCGTCTAGCCTTTGTATTCTTGATCTGCTCTCACTTGTAATGGACTCCTCCATTAGTCACCTCTCCACCATGATTGGTGAAATACAAGGAGGTTGCTTTTGCATAAGACAAACTTTGCAAACCAACTTCAACTCCCACTGCAAGGGAGGAATTGACATCCAGAAACTGCTCTAAGTACCTGTTAACGTCACTCTAGTTGCACATGATCCCCTCTTCTTTGGGGAAAACTAAGCTCATCATTTCCTACACACATGTATTGCTTCTCCATGTATTCATTTTTTTCCCTCAGGCTGCCTCAAACATACCCGGTTTGTTGGCAGGATGAGTGACTGTTTGGAAGTGTTGTGCGCTTCCTTGTTTCACTCCATTTTCAGACTGGTTGGACTCTGCAAAAGGCGGCGCTGGAGCCACAGCTGTCATAGTTTGGGATTTCATTCCCCGCATAACTTCAGGCTTTAATCCCTCACACAGCTGACCTTCCTTTTGAGGCCAGGCGACACGAGCTGCAGTTATTTGTGTCCATGTTAATAAATTAATGTGACATAAGTTGAAAAGTCATCTGAGTTGGAGTAGAAAACATTTTGGAATGATGAATTCAAGTGGGCTAAACTGCACCAGTTGAGCTTTTTCTGGCTCTGTAAGTCAGAATCAAAAGTATTCCTATGTTTGAACTTTTCAAAAAGTGTCATGATCCAAGTCGATGTGTCATGATCCAAATCGCTGATTGGCTAAATGGGAGTAAAGAACAAAGACTTCTGAAAGAAAATGGTTAGTAGCTTGTTTGCTTTTGATCCATCCATCTACCCAACCTACTTTATCTCTTTCGGGGTCACCGTGGTTGCTGGAGCCTGTCCTGTCTACTGTTGGGCACCCCCTTTTTATTTGCATTTTTTCTAAAACTGGGCTTAGAATGGAGTTGGCCTCCACCTGCCCTGTTTGGTTACCCTTTAAGGTTGGTCAAGCTCTGTAGCGGTTACCATGACAACACATCATACTGTGTATCAAATAGTCCGCTCATTCTGAATAAAATGATCCAAACCTAAGATAATAATTATTTTAAAACTGATTGAACGCATTTCTTTGGTAAAGGACCATAGTATATAAGCCAACACTTTCTCACTCCCAACTTGTCATATGTGGAGGTATTGTTCAGGCCCTCTCCATGTCACTTTTTTCTTTTTGGGTGTTCCCAACTTGTCGTTTTTTAGATGTTCTGGCTGTTCCCATCAAATCAAGGGTCGTGAATCGGTACCGGACTGAAGGCTGCTTGGTTCCGGGCCACAGACGGAGAAAAAAAGGCTTGCGTTAATTATTGGTCCACAACCTTTGCGATGCGGACTGGTATCGATCCGATACTGGGATGTGGTCGGATCAGTGCCCAAGCTCGGTATCGTTTTAGCGTCCCGACAGCCAGCACGTAAAAAAATGACGAGTTGGGGACACCCAAAATGTCAAAAAGTAATGTGGAGGGTGTCCTAACCATACGTCCATATATGGCAAGTTGGGAGCGAGAATGTGTAGTATAAGTAGGATTATTCCGTTTTGGTGTTTATCTGAAGTTAATGGGCTTTATGGGAGCAACTTCCACATTGTCTGGTGTTTTCTGATAATGCACACTTTGTCAGACATTATCCCTTACTTGATTACTTAAATCAGGTGTGTTTAGCCAATAAGGAGCTTTAATGAAAAACATGTTGAGCACTGGCCAAACCAGTGCACAAACTAGTCTACGAAACAGGTTTTTAGACTACATGTAGGAGTAAACCAGAGTCAGGAATAATGCAAGGGATTAATATGTAAACTCCACTCAGAAAGGTCCAGGCTGGGATTTGAACCACGGCCTTCTTTTTGTGAGGCGTTGGTGCTAACCACTACACCAGCGGTGTCGGACTCAATCAAGAGGATTGCAGACTGAACAAGATAAAAACGTATTTAAAATGTATTGTATAAAACTTTAAAAACGTAACTTTTTAATAAGAATATGAATATAAAGAGGCAGGAATATTTTTCCAGAATAAATCAACTTAAACTTTAAAGAACTTTTTCTATTTTACATGCCATAAAAATATATTTTATGAAAATTATACAAGTTAGAAATAAGCAGGAGATAACATCGATCCATTAATAACAATAAAGTAAAATGATTTGGAGGGCCGGATATAATTACCAGGAGGGCCACATCTGGCCCCTGGGCCTTGACTTTGACACATTAGCACTACACCTCTGTCCATCCTGTGTTTTTGATTTTTTAATATTTGCTTGGATCAGGTGTTTTTAGCCAATCAGGAACTTCAACAGCAGGTTAGTTGAAATCATTTAGGACACTAGCCATTGAGGCCTGAAGTTTGAGTGGACCAGCTTTTCAAAATAAAGTTTAAGTTTCAAAATAATGTCCTCCGATGTGTCACGGCCCCTTAACCTTTTCTCTTTATGCATGTCTTTAAGCTGCTGGTGGTGCCAATTATGAGAATATATTTGAGTATTACTTCTTTTTAACTACCTAAATTATAAATATCTGTGGAAAAAAATAAGTATGATGATGTAGCCTCTCCTGCATGTATAGATTCAAGTGGGCTCAAACCTGCTTGAGCGCACGCTCCACATTTCCAGGAACAGGCTCTGACCCAGAAGCAGAGAGCGCACCAGGGACGCTGCGTCTGTCTTGTAAAATATAGTTAGCAGTTTTTATAAAACACAGAGCTGCACGGTTCAAACTCCTTGCTTCACGTTATTCAGTTCATCTCAAAAATATTTCAGACTTTACATGAAATCTTCCTGCAATAAACGTCATTGAGGCTGCATGTCTGACAGCGAATCACTTCTGTTTTGATATTTCAGTGTCGTCACTTTGCGCAGCAGCTCCCCGTAATCCACAGAAGCGGTAAACCTTCCTGCTGAATAGCCGCTGACCTGGCTTGAACGAGTCTTCTTCGGTGACTTGGTTGCTTTTCGAATGTGGAGCAGGGCTCGGCTGCAGGTTGCAAGGCTGTATTTATAGATCTGCGTGTGAGAGCTTCGAGGAGAGGTGTTGAGGGGCGTTATCTGAGTTTCCCTGACCTGTTAACCCAGTTTCAAAGGTCAGGGGTGCACAGCGGGGTCCCTCCCCTTTATTTATCAGTTTTCCCCCCTCCACTGCGACGGAGTGCTCGTCACCGCAGACCTTGGTTGTTAAATGATGCTTCGTCTTTGCTCCCATTTTCTCCTCCTTGCTGTTGTGTTTGCAGACTCTCATCAGCCGTGCCACTCTCTTTAATTTCCTCTCACTGTGGAGGATTAAAACCTTTTTGCTGACATTCCCTTTGAGGATTTATGCTTCAAAGGTGATGTTTAAAGACAGCCATTTGCAGGAAGTATTACAAAGGAAATTGAGGGGGGGGGGGCACACGAGGCCCACCTGACATGTCTGTGCGTCTGGTGGTTATGGTGGAGTTTGGAGCAGTCTCTACTCTGAAGGGTTAGTTAAGGTTGTGGCACGTTTCATCTGTTTCTTCTGTAACTTGATATCACTGAGGTCTTTGTTGAAAGCTCTCTTTGTTGATGTGCGTCACCTTTGATCAAGGACACAAATTTTCTTTAGTTTTTCCCTTCAGGGGTCGCTGCAGTGAATCATCTGCCTCCATATAACTCTATCAGTTAAAGCCTTGTGGGTGAAAATGGGCTGTTTGAGGACAAAAATATGGTCAAACCTGTATAGCGCACACCTGGAAATATCAAAGTTATGGGTCGTTTGGTGAATCCATAAAGCAAAAACATCATAAGAACGAACATTTTACATTATCCTTACAAGTACTTCACGATATACTTACCACATTCACAGTAACTGTATTGATCAACTTCCTGTAATGTCCTTGTGACTAAAACTTAAAGTAGACTAAGTTCTGTCATCTTTCTTCAAAGGATTTATAATATCAGACCAGTGGACAACTTAATGTCACTGGCAGAGATTGGAAATGATTGAATGATTGATTTGAAATGAGATTGGATGTTCTTTGGTCATTCTCTAGGTTTTTGGTTCTGTTTTCTAGGACTTGGTTGATAAAATTGATCTGAATTGATTTAGTTTAATACTATGCTTAGATTGCTTAATATTAAATAATGTGGGATTATTCTCTTTATACCAAGATCACTTAAAAAAGAAATATTAGCTTGCTTAAAATTTCAAAAGCTTTTAATAGTCGTTGATTCTCTTTTATTTTATTTGTTGATTTGTATCATTTTGTTCTTGTTTTAAGCACTTTGTGACACTGTCTGTGAAAAGTGCTAAACAAATATAAGTTACTTAATTACTTATTTACTAATTGATCAATAATCAATCCATAAAAGTAGAGCTCAATTTAACGGATAAATGCTAAAGTCTGCTAGCTTATGGGAGTCCCCATAGGACGGCTAATGCTAACGCTCGGTCGACCTGAACATACATTCCTGACTGAGTGAACATCTTTATAAACTCACAGGCAGGAATTTTCCAAACTCTTTCTAGGAAATCTTTTTTTTTTTCAAAGTAACCATTTTTGGTCTAAAACACAGTTTTTGCTCATACGTTCTTCTTCTTCTGGAATAAGGTGTAATGCTATAGTGCGATCGCCACCTAGTGGCCAAACTGAAACACCCTTCAGGAGAAGCAAAACAATTGAAAAATCTTCTAGAAAATCTTTTAAACATAGATAGATAGGTAGATAGATAGATAGATAGATAGATGTATTTTTAAGCTAATGCATCTAAACGTTTAAACCCAAAATTAAATTGAACTGAATGTAATTGAGTGGATCAAAAAAATAGAAAAAAAAAAAGAATAAAAACCAAATCAAATCGATCCAGACCCTGGTGAGTTGTATCAAACTGATCCTAGAACATCTTAGCAACACCCAGCCTTACAGTTTTCATCATTATTGCTGTAACATGTTCAAAGTGCTTAACTAGCATCACGACATGGCTGAGTAATAATCATTTAGTTCTAAACTCCCAGAAAACCGAGACATTGATCTTTGCCCCAGAAAATAAAATTCTTTCTATCAGACAACACCTCGGGTCTCTGAGCTCTTCTGTCCAGTCGAGTCTCAGAGATCTTGGGGTGTTGTTTGATAAGTCCATGTCCCTCGAAGGCCACTCAAAACAGCTTGTAAAGAACTGTTTTTATCATCTAAGAAATGTGGCCAAACTAAAAAGTATCTTGTCTCGGTCTGACCTGGAAACTATTATTCACGCTTTTATTTCCTCTCGTTTAGATTATTGTAACTGTCTTTTTACTTGTTTTAACAAACGCTCCCTGAACCGTCTTCAGCTCGTCCAGAACTCTGCAGCAAGGCTTTTAACAGGAACCAGTAAACGGACACACATTACTCCGATATTGTCCGCTTTACATTGGTTACCTGTCAAATTTAGA
Organism: Oryzias javanicus; assembly: GCA_003999625.1. NCBI lineage: Eukaryota > Metazoa > Chordata > Actinopteri > Beloniformes > Adrianichthyidae > Oryzias > Oryzias javanicus. The sequence goes on along the minus strand of CM012457.1, from coordinate 9,306,000 downwards.
ATTGATTTTAAAATTTTACTCTTAGTTTTTAGAGCCTTGCATGGTCAAGCCCCGATATACATCTGTGACCTTTTAACCCCGTACTCTTCGGCCCGATCCTTGAGGTCTTCCAGTCAGAATCTTTTAACCATCCCTAAAACCCGCTTTAAGACGAGAGGGGACGTCTCTTTCCAAGCTGTTGCTCCTCGTCTCTGGAACTCCCTCCCACTGCCGTTGCGTCAGATCAACTCCGTTGAGTGTTTTAAATCCCAGGTCAAGACATTTCTATTCAGGAGAGCTTTTAGTTGATCTTAGCCCTTGTTTTATTATGTTTACTGTATTTTCAAACCATGTGACACTTCTTCTAATGTTACCTATTCCTTTCCATCCTCGTCACTCCCAAAGATAACCTCAACATCTTCATCTCTTACCTCCGACTCTGTCTCTTCACTCAGAGCCACCGACTCCAAACCAAAAAACATTTCTAGTTTCAACAATTGCGCACTTGTTCTTTCCTTCTGTCGCACCTGAGACATTTCCCACTCTAAAACCTCTTCCAGCTCTCACCTAACACAAACATACTTCTCTGCAGACTTCCTCATAGAAAACCACATCTTTTCTTTTAGCACTTTGCTGCTATTTACACACAAAGACGGTTTAAATGTTCAAAATATCCATATTGGTCCATGTTAATGAAATATTTTATGCAATTTAAAATAACATTTAAAGGTGTTAGCTTTCAATTATAGGTTTATTTAAGAACACAATTTGGTAAAAATGCATTTATCTGTGCAGCTTAAATCTATATGAAACTGGAGGATTTTCCTCAACAGTTGTGTTTCTGCCAGAGTTAGATTTTATTTTTAGAAGATTTATATTTTTTCCCCTGGTATTTAAATTGGTACATTTTCAGCTTTTCTTTCTGTATCTAATGTTTTTTTATATTATATGATTGTTTATACTTACTTTGTCAGTTCAGGACACCCTTGTAGATGAAACTCTTCTTGGGGATTGCATGGATAAAAATATGAAATATAGATGTAAGATTATAAATTTTAAAGTGCCATTTTTGGTCTCTAGTGCAGCTTTATTTTTGTTTACAGTAAACCATCACAGCCGACGTCGCCAAACATTTATTCAGTAGTCATTTTTTGTCCTTTAAAATTTACTCTCGACTTTTCTGTCACGTTTCATTATTTATTTATTTTTATTGACTCCACAGTCCCAGATAAACTGACCTGTTTGCTTTGGAGCTTTTTGGTCCAAGTTCTGCTCTCAGTTCCTCTGTGCACAAATCCATTGTCTTAAGCTGGAATCCCACAAAGCCCAGTTGGTTTCCGCTGAGTCCATGTCTCTGTGCGCTTGCTTGTGTGTGTGTGTACGACTTCCTCCTACACATCAGATTGCAGAAGAAAAGTACAACAGCCTGACATGGCCACCGTGGCTGTCCTTATCCTACGCACCAGCCTGTATGTAAGCATGTCCAACAGCTAGTAGAACAGTGAGCCCTGGATCTGCTGTGGGATGCTCAGATCGGCCTCACTGCACCGCAGGAGTCATCATACTGGCAGCTACACGGATCCGCCATGTTTGGCCTTCAGTTACTCAGACTGAGGATCGCAATTAGTAATTTATGAGGCATTTTTATCCAAAGCGACTTGTAAAAGAGGGAGTCTATTCATCTTATGGTCTATTGTACAAGTCTTTTAATTATTATTATGACGTTTTTGGCTAAATCTCTCCCACTGGCTTACAGCCCCTCACAACCTCAAGCTAACATTAATGGTGAGCAATAGGCAAGGAAAACAAGGACATTAATGGATCTATTCGTATTCAAGTGAATGCAGGGAGCTTTGAATTAAGAATTATTCACTGTTTTAGGGAGAAATAATTATTAGAAATATTCAAATGTTCCCCACAGTTGGTTTCAATGATGCAATTAATACCAAAAATAATGAAAGTTTAATTTCAGTCTTTTCATTTCAGATTTAGAGGGGGGGGGTTAAGGTATACAAATCTGAAGTAACGACGAGACACCATCATCACCTTATTTTAAGCCACAAAAAACGCTGGTAGTATTATTAGCAACTCGATTTTGCATGCCTGCACTTTAAGGCTTGTTTGTTCAATATTCATTGTTAAATCAAAACTTGTTTGGTAACATATTGGAAGGTTCATTTGTTCAACTTTTGCCCACGCCTTTATTCAATTTAAATTTTTAGCCCACTGTGTATTTTAGTTTGACACCCTGCTCCAAGATGTGTAAGAAAATCCTCTTGGAAAAAAATGTGAAGTGTAGAACAACAAGGACAGACTGCATCTGGTTTAAGTGCCAATAAATGACAAGCACTCCTATTTCCCCTCCTGGGGGGTTGTGACCAACTACTGGCATACAGTTCACTTTGAACAGTGTCTGATGTGGCTCATGAGGTTAATTTAGTTATCAACCATCATCCAAATCAATAAATGCAATTATCCTGCATAAACTGAAAAACAAAGAAAGATGGAAAGAAGAAAAGGATTTATCCAAAACAGAAACATTTCAATTACTAGAAAACCTTTTCCTTTTTTTAGAACAAGGCAGTGGAAAAATTCCACTTAGCAGTAAGTCACGCTTCCTTTTTTTCTGTCATTTTGGCTTGTGTTTTTAATTTTTAATTTTTTTTTCATCTCAAAAAAGAAAAGCCTCCTTGTCTTAGATGAAGCTAGAAATTGCTTCTGTTTGTGGTGTCAGAAAATGTTTTAGTCTGGGCGGCGAAGGCGGAAGGGGCAGAAGGGGCAGAAGGGGCAGAAGGGTGCAGGGTTTTCCAGCAGTTAAACTTCCACAGTTAAACATCACACTGTCAGCGGCTGAATCATGCTTGTGCTGAGATCAGCAGTGTGAGTGTGTGCGTGTCTGATTTGTGTGTCTTCTGGTTTTTTTCTTTTTCTCAAGAGAATTGATGCAGCCAAGCTGCACTCCTCTACTTTACTTAATGATACAGCCCGATCGGGAGACATGTCATCTCACATTCTGTGTGTTACGCTGAGTGACACGGGGAGCCCACCCCCGATTTTTCCCGCTCTCATCCACATCTAAATGCTGCTCGCTTCATCAATCCTGAGCCACCAGATTCGATTTCTGGACCCCACATTGGCGCCCTCAACCGGTGTTGGTCATGCAGGTATATGTCTTTGTCAATACGGTCGATGCCTGAGCCCACATCCCAGGAGAGAGGCTTTAAAGTACAGCAGGGAAGGGAGCGGTGATTAAATAAATGTGGAGGAGGGAAAAAAAGGGGGGAATAAAAGAGCCGTCTTTTAGGAAACGGAAGAATAAAGACTTATATCGACAAATAAAAAGATACACTTCTGGTAAAGAAATGTCTGGATGACAGGGTTGTATCTCCACTCCCTTCATATTGATCGGTAGTAAAAGTCAGTGAAGTATTTTGTCTCCATTTTCACCGAAACTTAAAAATGTTGCCCCCCCTTTTTCCCTCTGGCCTCGCCATCACCTCTGTTTATTTTATAATTCCATTTCTTTTTTTTTTCTTGACATTTGTGTGCGATTGCGTTCGCTCAAAGCTGCAGACCAGGCAGGGCTCCAAATGGAAAGAGATTTTATCGCTGCGCCGAGCTCGCCATTTCCTCGCACATCTCATCTACTTTAGTGGACACGGATTTTCTGCCAGGAATGCTACCCCTACTCTCGTCGGCCGTAGATGGACGCGCGGAAAAACGCTGCCCCGAGCTGTCAGCTTTATCTGTGAGGGACACAGATGGCTATCATCAGGATATAATCAACGTGCACAGCAAAAATAATATACTGCAGTTGTTACAGGCTGACTGACTGGCAACCTGAGACATGAAGTCTATGAGTCCATATTGTCATATATCAACATATATAGGACGTATTTGCATCTTAGATCCGATTCTACATACCGAAGAACAATTATTCACCTAGTACTGGCCAAAACTAACAGCAAATTAAGAACAATAGCTGCGTTTCCATTACACTTTTGCGCAAAACTTTATCGAAATTTCGATAAAACACTGTTTCGAAAAAACAGCGTTTCCATTAAACCATGATTATGCGAAAAACTCGAAGTAATTCCCGCGATAAGTCATTAAAAAAACATGGCGACGGATATAAACACTATTTTGATGTGCAGCAGATTCATTCACATTTCTGCCACGGCGCTAGCTCTCATCCTTGCCATTCAGAGAAGACGTCTACGTCTGATCCAAGCCTTGGAGCGGCAGGCTCCTTATACGTGGGAGCGACGTACAGTCAAACATTTTTGGGAAATCGTGGTTGAAGAATTCACCGAAGAGCTGTGGATTCAGCATTTTCGCATGACACGCTCAACTTTTGATGAGCTGTGCTCTCGTGGCGCCCGCTGTGCGGTGCCCAAGGCAGCCAGTTGCTGTGAAAAAGCTTTTCCTGCTTCCTGTCCGAAACGTCATATCCGGTTAATGGTCACGTGACCTTTGTTTCGAAAAAAGTGTTTCCATTACAGTTTTTTCGAAAAACTACTGTTTCGATACGGCCCAAATACCACCTCCTGTAAGCGCAAAAACTTTATTTAGAAAAAGGCGAGTTTTTTCGAAATTGTGGTTGTAAAAGAGGTGTTGGCGAATGAGTCCCAAACTTGTGACCTCAGAGGACTGTAACTTAAGTGTTGATTCAAATTCTCAATCTCCTCAGGTTGTCCGGCCAGAACAAATGATGAGACTTCACATTCATGCCACTCATTTATTTGAAGCTCTTGGTTATGGAGGTTATGAGTTATTATATTCATGGGAGTCAGGGGTAGACATGAGTAGTCATGAGTAGTCATGATTTCTAATGAACAGAAACAAGATACAAATGATTAGAATGATAACAAAGAGTATAAATGTTCACAAAATAAACATACATGTAAACATAATTTAAACCTGCTGTTTCCTCGTCTAAATGTCAGAATTACGAGTGTCCCTGAACGCACCATAATGTGCGACTGAGAATGTGGCTTTCCAGCTGCGACGCGACCACCCAATATGAAACACCAACGCATTGATAAAATAACCATGAAATGCAGCATACACAAGCCTGAACATAAATATAATCATGAAAATATAATTCCTCTCAGTTTTAATTATTTCCTAAGAATATTAACTTTTACTAGATTCAAAATTGTGACGAGAAAAAGCAGACATCCATAGAATAATTAAATAAACAACTTAAAATAGTCAAACTTGCATTCTCATGGACGCATGACTATTAAATGAAATGAAAAGGAAGAGAGGAAAAAACCCAGGATGGGGGCAGCCTGTTTCTTCAACGAAGGCTGACTGACGACTGAAAGAACAGGTACTGTTCTGGTAAAGGTGATTGGTTAAAAGGGTGGGGTCCGTGCCCCCCTCCCATCAGAAATATTATTATGGGATGCCAGATTGACTATTATGGGATGTCTGATGAACTATTATGGGATGGTGTGGCATTCAAGGTGCTCAGGAAAAATCTAATAATGAACAAAAACTGATTTAAAACAACTATAAACATGAACCTTGTTAACAGTGGTGTTTCCATTAGGAGAATTTAATATCGAAATTCCGTTTTTCGAAATTTCAGAGTTAATGGAAACGCGACTACTGTTGATGAATGTTTTTGCTGTCTGTGCATCAATCCCGAGACTGTCTCACTATTTCAATTTCATGGTAAGGAAGACTAGAAAATTCTACTTTTTGAGGTTTTAAGTGCATTATACCGTTCATTTCTCACTATAAAGAACCCCAAAGTGGTATTTTGATCTGTTTATGTATTTAAAAGTAATTCTCTGCAGCAGCCTCTCCCATACCCATGAAAACGTGCTGATGTAAGCACGATGCCAACAGCTCCCTCCTGGAAAAATCTGTGCTGCAAGCTCCGCCCCCAGACAACAACAAACACACACACACTTTCTCCGCGGAGCTGTGGTGCGGAGGTAGTTCTCCCCTGCCAGAATGTGTTGCCTGCTTTTAGAGACAATAAAAATGTAAGTATACCACGACATCAGTCATTCTCTAAGCTTTAATTCGAGCCATGTTCATATGAGAGCTAGCCTGATTTTTGTGGTCGATGGCTGCACGCCTTACATTGAAACGGCTGTGTTCTGTTGACGCGACTCAACGCATAGCAATGGTACATGTGCGCGCACGTCTCTGTCTATTCCAGCAAATAGACAAGGGCCAATCCAGGAATATATATCAATGCTTTAGGCACTGCTTTTGCAGTACCCGACGGCGGGGCCTTTAAGAACAAATATTTCTTAATTTAAAAAAGGAAAAGCAAAAAAAAATTTGCGTAGCTTGTAGCCAATTTAAGATACATTTCTTGTGTTTAACATTGTGATAATTTATTATAATGAATTTTATAATTTGATTGCAATGAAAAACTCTTTAATATTCTTGTACTCTGTAAAAAAAAAAGTGTAAAAAAAAAATGGTTCTGTTAAAGTCATGGAATATATTGTGATGTATTGTATCGTGAGATGCGTATCGCGATACGCACTGTATTGCCAGACTCTTTCCAATACACCCAGTCATTTGTGATATGCATATTGCACAGGCTAATATTGCAATGACAGTACTTTTTTATTCTGAAGTTTCTTGTACTTTATTAAGTAAAGCTTCTATTGTCCAACAGTTTGCAGTCGCTGAATTCAAAAACAATCAAATGATTCATCCATTTAGTAAAAATGATTTTTTTTAAAGCTTATTTGAATCTTTCTTTTTAGCTTAAAAAAAGTAAAATCTTTGACTTCTACCTTCCATTACTACCCCACCTGCCCTTGAAATGATGGGTTAACGGCCTTGAAATGCGATCATCAGCTCAGCACTTCCAGTTAATTCCAAAGTTACTTTGACCTAAAGCACTGCTGATCTGATCAATTTTTTTTTTTTCTTTTCCTGAAACAAATCAGCTTTTATGTGTTAAGCCCCTCATTTACGGGAGAAAAGCAGAATCTACTGTAAGAACAAAGACGAACAACAGGCGACAGTTACGATATTGGAGGAACGATCTGATTTCTCTACCCGGAGACAAAAGAGGTCCAAACGATTGAGACTTCAGAGGCACTTGTAACGCTCACTCAGATTCAGACTTCCAGATAACCTGACATCCATGAGCAACATCTGATTAAATCTGATTTTTTCTTTTCACCCAAAAGAGAAATATTGGCACAGAAAATGAACAAGCTCACAAAAATCATCTTTACTATCATATTTTCTTGACATTTGGTAGTTTATTTCTAAAAGCGTTTTGTCCTCTAATGATTATAATTGCACGGGTTTGTTTACACATCTCCATTAAATTACTTTAAATATGATAGGGGCCAACTGAGACTCAGATTATTGAACCCTGTGGAGCTTTTTGACCTCTGGAAAGGAATTAAGCGCTTATTCTTGGTTAGAGTATTGATGCTTAGGTGTTGGATGAGCTAATTCTGAAGCAAGGTATTAAGTAAGGATAAAAATCTTCTTGTAGCCTGGAGACGCCGTTCAAGCACGCACCGCTTTGCACATTTGAAACCGTTTTCTGAATAAAAATAACAATCACATCCACTTATTTGTTTTCTCTCCACACCATTTTGTCTATTAAAATGTTTTATTGTTGAACTAAAAAGTATTTAGCTTTGCTTAAAGTCCCACTCTAATAATTCTTTGATCTATTTTAAGTCACTAATTTCAATAATACTTAAGTAAAACTATTAAATTATATGATTTTAAAACAACTTAAGTATTTTCTGGTACTGAAAGTAGGCTCAATGAATAGGAGCAGGGGTACAAGCTTTTTCCAACTAGATTTTCCCCAATGCTTCTGATTTGATTTGAATTAAAAATACTTTTAAGCTTAATTTTCTTCCATATTAATGCCACAAGAGCGACATCACTCCGCTTCGATTAGCTTAGCTCACCTTCAGGGATCGGTTATTCTTGCGAGACTCACAGCCGGAGTGTGAATTCTTCATGAATATGGATGGAGATGCGTGTGCTAACAAGTGTTTGTGTTATTACACGACTTGGGGAGTGGAAATTGCAGGGTAATAGGCTGGAGTAGTCATCCAGTCTTGAGCACTCACACAGCTGCTGCATTGTTTGATGTTCGCTGCTGCTTAGCCTCATCTCGGCATAAAAGGGGCAGCAGGCTTTTCCTTGTTCAAACAAACATCTGCTAATTCTTTCTGACACGCTCGCCTCGCCGTCACGCTCCCTTTGAACGTTTAGCTCCAAACAGACAGACTTTTGGCCTCTTCGCCTTTACTTTTTTACTGTTATTGAAGGCCCTTCAGACACATTTAGAGAGCATTTATATTGAATGAGTGCTTAAAAGTTAAGAAAGCTGTCAAAAAATAACAATGTGTGCTTCATTTATTAATTAAAAGGGGGAAAATTCTAAAATTCACTGCTTGAAGGAGTTCATAGCTCATCACAGCTATGGTGGCTGGTTCTTTCCTTTTGTTTAGACTTTTCTCCGTTCTTCATGATTTGACTGAACATTTCCCAAATGCAAAAGACCACATCATGTAAATATCACCAAGCGGGTGGTGTGTTTGCATGGGATCCTGTTAGAGTCTGACCAGATCCCACTGAATCTGGAAGTAGGATGTGTCCGGGAAGCTTTTTTTCTGACCAAACTGATAATGAAATGCAAGTTAGGAGGAGGAAAGACTCAAGAGCAAGAGATAAATTCATTGTTTAGAGCAGGGGTCACCAATGTGGTGCCCGCGGGCACCAGGTACCCGCAGGTCTCCTCCAAAAATAAGACAACTCACTTGTGAGCTGCTTCTAAAATTCAATTTTATTCTGTTGCTTTTTTTTAATGACACAAGTCTTAAAAATGTCTTCATAATACATGAAGTTGGGATAAGTTTAGTTGACCTCTGACCTATTCCAGTTCAAAGATCATTAAAGATTAAAATAAAACTGCTGCAGGTTTAGAAATTAGTTCAAAATGTGATGAGATGTATAAGTCGACTTTTCTTTAACATTACATAGTTAATAAACATGGAACAACATATTGAAAATAGGACATTTTCCAATGAAATGTAAGAGATCATCTGAAAATATAACATTTACTGAGATCAATAAAATGCTGACTATTGATATCTGTTTCATAGCTTGTTATCATTGTTGATAATTATGGTGAGAAATCATTGTCTTTACATAGAGGAGTAGCATTATTCATTATTAATAATGTATAACTAACTAACTACGAATGGAACCGAAAACGTCCTGCCCTACTTTTTTCCATCGTTTTCTCGTTATAAAGAGATAATCCAGAACCAAGAATGAAGCGTCTCCCTCTTCCTTTCCCACACGGAGACACAGAGACCTCACCTGTTTGAAAACAGTCCACAAAAGTTGTTTTTAGTCTTTTTTTATTTATTAGTGGATCTAAACGTCTTAATTCAGTCTCATGCCCCTTCATTAATATCCCCAAAAAACCCGTACAAACATTGACAGATTGACAGAATTTAGGTCTGCCGAGCGTTTCTGCATGGTGCGTTCACTGACCTCTGGACATCGGCAGCAAAACAAAGCAGGTTTTCAAAGAACATGTCGAACCCCAGAACTGATGCTTATAACATCGATAGATTAAATACTGTCGATATTTTTTCTGAAAAACTGCTTTGTTTTGCTGAGGATTGTATAAAAACGACAAAAGCGTAGTGGCGGACTGAATTGGGCCGAGTGTCTGTTTGGGTCCTCTAATGTCCGGAGTTCATTGAACACATCATAATCAAAAAAAAAAAAAAAAAAGTAGGGCAGGCCGCTTTCGGCTTCTGTAACTGATAGCCCTTCATATGACTCACTACCCATGAAGTAGCTCTCAGGTTCAAAAAGACTGGTGACCCTAGAGCAGGGGTGGGCAAACTTTTTGATTTGTGGGCCAGAAAGGGTTCTAAAATTTGGCATAAGGGCCGGACAAGGAGCAGATGGAAGGAGTGATTTGGTAACCCCATAAACTAAAAAGATAATATGGAATTTAGAGAAAAACATGCTTTAATTTGGATTAAAATTCACATATATTAATTTAAAAACAGAAAATTTGGGAATTTTAAATTCTAAATTTAGATTTTTGTTCTCTTTTTGGTGATCCAATGGGTTGATGTTCTTCAGAGGAAAATGCAAACTCAAAGAAATCTGAAAAATCACCTTCTGACTCAGAGAAAAACAACACCATTCATGAGAAGGAACCAGAAATAAAATGAAACAAAAACAATAATTAGGATTTTTGATTCAATGTATTTTAATTTGGAGGGCCAGATTAAGTAGCTTAGGGGGCCGCATGTGGCCCCCGGGCCGTAGTTTGCCCACCCCTGCCCTAGAGTGTTCCAGTTGACTTGTTTTGTTCTCTATTTTTACTTTAGTCTGAGTCAGAGAACATCTGGATTCCTTTCTATGGTTTAACTCCACTATGATGTTTGGAACAAAAGTGGTTTAAATTATTAAAATGCTAGTAGTCCATTACGTCACTTTGTTGTTGTCATTGTACTGCACAGCATCAAGTGTGTCAGACTGAACTCGATTAGATCTGTTATGATGAACTAAAACACTCAGTCTGGATTGATGGTCCCTGATCTCACCTGTAGGAATCTACACAGTGAAATTGAAGCCTAAAGTGGCATATTTATTTGCTATATACTTTGGCCAAATTCACAAACTTTTTAAAAGTGTGTGATTGGGCAGGACACAACACACTTTCAATAAAGCAGAAACTCTAATCAGATAAACAGCTGATTTAACCCCTCCCCCCACAACCCTCTTGTCATGAATGGGTTTATTTTTCCTGTAAAGTTGTACTTTAAGTAATGGGAGTCGATAATTTGCTCCTTTTTTTTTAATCTAGCCTTTAGTGACTCTGTGGAACTGCAATATTTGGTGCACTGGGCTTAAACTCTGAAACAAAAGGTGGGATCCTGTCTTATATCCTGACTTAACCGATCATATTTTTATCTGTTGTGAAAGCGTTTTTTGGATTTTGAAAAACTTGCGTCGCTTTCAAGGACAAAGTCTGTGCAGCACGGTAGGAGTTCATCAGAAAATCACCTCTGAATTATGGGCGGAACTGTTGGCAAGATGTTATTGGATCTATTTTTTTTCATCTGCTCCTGATTCACACTGATTTGAAAAAAGAAATACTCAGAAATTCAGTTTTAATCTTAAAATATTTTAAATACGTCCTTTATTGAGAGAAAGTTCTCATTGGAGTCGGTCTTTAACACCGGCGATGTTGCTGGTGATGCTTAATTTAAAACCCTTCCGCTCTCCTTGGGGTCCAGATGGCTCCAACCACATATTGTTATGCCATTTCTTCCATGACAAATGTGGACGAAGGGGGACAGGATTTTATGTCTGTCATGGACATTAGTGAAACTCAAAAATCAGTGAAAAAAAAAAGTTCAGCGCACTGTCTTGTGGGGTCCAGATGAGCTCACTTTTAATGTAAACAAGCTAAGGAGAGCGGAAGGGTTACTACTCTCTTTTCTGTGACATATCGAACCCTTTAACCATTTACAGGACGAATGCGAATCAGCTGATTTTGACATGGACTAAAGCAGATTTTTATATCAGGTTTGCTCTGAAATGAAACGCACTACGCAGCTCACACTACTGACGGAATCAGCTGGTTTACATTAAGTGTTGGATTTCAATCAGCTGAATTATATTAATTGCGTAAATAGTTTAAAAGTTACGATATTCAAAAGGATGTCGACACTAAGTGGAGCTGGCTGCAGACAGTCTCCCCATTTTTCTTTAAAAAAAAAAAAAGTATTTTAACTGGCAACCCAAACAGTTAACAGTTCTTTTTTTCACGTTTTAAGCTTGATAAAAGTTTTTCTTTCTCAACATTTCTGGGTTAGGGTAATTAAAGCAGCCGGCCCTGATGGAGTGCCCCCCCCGTCTCCTCAAACATGTGCTGCTGAACTTGGGGAGCCACTCCACCACGTTTACAATTTGAGTCTGCAGCTGGGAAGGGTGCCCTTCATGTGGAAAACATCGCGCATCGTTCCAGTTCCCAAGAAAAGCCGTCAATCTCCTCAATCTCCTCAAGCCTCAGGTGCAACAGGCCCAGGACCCCCTGCAGTTTGCCTACCGAGCAGGTGTGGGTGTGGATGATGCCATCCTCTACCTCCAAGCTCATCTGGATCAGGGGAGTGGCGCAGTGAGGATCATCTTCTTGGACTTCTCTAGTGCCTTCAACACAATCCAGCCACTGATGCTACTGGACGAACTGAGGGAGATGCAAGTGGAGCCCTGCTTGGTGTCCTGGATTGCTGACTACCTCACGGAGAGACCGCAGTACGTCAGGCTAAGGCAGGGGTAGGGAACCCTGGTCCTCGAGAGCCACATTCCTGCATGTTTTCCACCATACCCTGCTCTGGCATGTTCTTATTGGCTGAACACACCTGAACCAGGTAATCAGTGTAGGGACTCATGACAATTACCTGGTTCAGGTGTGTTCAGCCAATAAGAACATGCAAGAGCAGGGTATGGTAGAAAACATGCAGGAATGTGGCTCTTGAGGACCAGGGTTCCCTACCCCTGGGCTAAGGGGTATCACCTCAGACACCATCAGCAGCAGCACAGGAGCACCCCAGGGGACTGTGCTGGCCCCCCTCCTCTTCACCCTCTACACCTCAGACTTCTGCCACACCTTGAAGCTGTGTCACATACAGAAGTTTGCTGACGGCACAGCCATTGTGGGGTGTATGAGGGACGACGGGGAGGACGAGTCGTGACTTCGTCTCCTGGAGTAAGATGAACCATCTCCAGCTTAACACCTCAAAGACCAAGGAGCTGGTCATCAACTTCAGGAAGTCCAGTCCACAACCACGACCTGTGACCATCGGAGGCGATGAGGTGGAGATTGTAGGCGACCACAAGTACCTCGGGTTGTGACTGGACACGCTGCACAGACCACCTGTACAAGAAGGGCCAGAGCCGTCTGTACTTCCTACAGAGACTTGGATCCTTAAACATCTGCAAGAAGCTCCTGTGGATGTTCTACCAGTCTGTGGTGGCCAGCACTCTCTTCGGGGGGGGGGGTCTGTGGTCGGCATGAAGCTGGAACTTCTGGTGACAGTAGCAGAGAAGAGGACACTTAACAAACTGCTGGCTATAAAGGACAATACCAGCCACCCTCTGCACTCTGTCATCAGGGAACAGAGAAGCCCGAGTAGCAACAGGCTGATCCTCCCAAAGAGCAGGACCAACAGACTCAGAGACTCCTTTGTCCCCCGAGCCATCAAGCTATACAACTCTGCATTCGGCAGGATGGGGAGAGGGAAGGTCAAGAGGGGAGGGGCGTAGCTGCCTGATACATCAGACGAGCAATAACCGGAATACATGTGTAATACTCTTACCCGTGCAATATGTCCGATCTTTCAGGGTATCGTGCAATGTTGACTTTCTGCATTATTTATTATTTTTTCTATTTGCATATTTAGCTATATTTAGTCTATTTTACTTTATATTCAGTCTATTTTACTTGATTTTGTTATTTTACTCCATCTGTGTGCTGTACGGACGCTGGTATTTTCTATTCTATTCTAGAGTGGTTTCTGCTTCCGATGATCTTGTCTGTTGCCAGGTTCCTAAAGCTTCTATGGAAAAGGGTTAATAACCCTACATCTGTACCTAACCGTGCCAACGCATTGAGAGGCGGTCCTCGACTCCACTTTAAATTTTCCTTTACAATCTGCGCCAGGCACCAAGGGCGCCATTTCAGGACTGGTTTTACCTACTCCCATGATCCTTAAGTCTCCTCACGGGTCATCAGCTCCCAAATTTTAAATTCTGGTTAGATCTAGAGGTAAGAACATTGGAGGATTTTGGCGCTTCATGAGTTAAAACGTCCTCTATTTCCATTGAATGCGTGCCAACGTGTTAAGTAGATATTGTGGGACTGGTTTGAAATAAATGCTCAAAAGGATTGGCTGTAAGAAGAGCAACAACAGCGGGTCAAAACTGACCAATAAAATCCATCAAACGAAGAATTTTATGGCAGAAATGTGAGAACTCATCAGTTTGAGTCCAAAGTCACATGTAGGAGAGCGGTATCAACATTATCATCACACCCACCTCATTAGCCTTATTATTATTTGATATGAGAAACTGAGATTTAGTCAAAGCGTCTACTGTAATGAATTTGAGTGTGGGCTGTAAAGCCAGCCAAAGGCTGTTTTAGAGTGCTGGTGACGAAGTGAAATGAGAGTCGAGAAGCCCGGGAGGTGAAGCTCATTTAGGAGATGCAGTAAGCTGATGACTCCCAGAGACGTGACTCTAAAATCTGTTTTTATGAATTCTAATATTGCCCACATGCTTGAACTAATTTAAAAGATTTACAGAGGAATAATCCTGCACGCTCACACAGAGGTGGGGCAGCTCCTCCCTCCCAGCTGACGGCGGGGCAGATGACAGACATATGGTGCCACCTGTGCCCTGCTGCCGGCCGGGGTGGCAACTCCGGGGTGTGAACAAAGAGAATGTCGTGTGTGAGCGGGGTGGGGCTGGATTGGCATAATCATAATTCCCCTCAGCGCTGGCAGCTCAGACAGACAGTTGCTCCCTCATCTGCTGCCCTGCTGGATGGATGCCCGCGTGATTGAGCGGCGCTCTCCTCCCCTTCCTGTACCCCACGCGCTATTTTGCTTCTCTTTTATTGAAATGACAAATGTCCAGCTGCTTGGCCCTCCGCACCTGTGACCGCCCTCACATCAACCTCTGCCTTGCCCTTGTTCTGATACCCCCTCGGTTTCCTGGAGCCTGTGGGTAAGCATGGCCGAGTGTCCTCTCTCAGTCTGTTGAAGTTTCCAAAAAAGCAGGGCTTTGTAGTCTGATGAAAATGCAGGGATATGCTTTAAAAGGTTTACACACACCGGCTCCCGCACACGCACACAGAAACGGTCAGATGGCTGGGGCTATAACTGGTCTTATCCTCGGGGAAGACTTAATTGGTCGCAGTGCTTTACCATCTGGGGCTACAGTGTTGATGGAGGAGAGATGAAGGGAAACGGTGGGAGCTCCTGTACAGAGGAGGGGGAAAAAGACGGGAAAAGGCTGGATGTGCCGTTCCAGGACGGAGCTCATTAGTATTAATATGTACACCTCCACAATTATTGCAATCATTACATACTTGATAAATGCTGTTTATAAAGCTCGAGTGGGAGGGTGCACGACTGATTGCACATGACGCGTCTGAGCGCGCGTTTGCCTGCAGGCAGGCGAGATTTTGGGCAGCAGCGTGTGTGTTTTGTGGATCTGGGATGTGTCTTTTGTGCACTCATGCTGGCAACTCGGTACATGTGTTAACAACCTCCATGACACTCGACAGAGAAAACAAACACACCTACACACAGGTTGGGTCCTGATATTTCTCACCATGTGGAGAAAAAAGGAAAGATTAAAAAAAGAATAGAGTTGGTTTAAAGACCCACTCCGATTATATGGTGATCTACTGTAAAAGCGTTCCCAAAGCTGCACTAACACCGGACGCGATTTGTGTATTAGGGGCGTCAAATTTCAATGTTAAGTGAAGGTACAGACTAGTGTTGGGTGATATGACGATGCATATCGTGAGGGCAATGGAAAAGAGTCAATAGTGCCTTTTTCTTGTATCATTTTTCATTTATTTTTATTGCTGAACTTTAGTGCAAAAATGTGTTTTCATGTTGTGCATTTAAAAATTGTTTCTCATTTGTAAAGATTTAGTTACAATGTTACTTGAAAAAAATCAAGTCAAAGAAAAATAAGTCAGGACATTTTTGACAATTTTTTTTTTTCAGATAATTACTGAAAATACACCTTATTGCGGTGTATCGTGATATATATCGTTATTGTGATACAAAACAATTTCTACTGTAATGTACAATTTTTTCCTTATTGCCCACCACTAACATAGACACGATCTGAAGTCTTGTGGCGCAGCGAGGTTGATGCCTAATCAGGGACTCAGCTTTTGGCACTTGACATTTTTAGTGACTCGATCAAATGCCAGGAAGAAAAATCCAATATGGCCGCTCAATGCTGGGATTTTCATTCTGAACTTTCAACCGTTTTCTTAACTCACTGGGGCCGTGAGGTTTCTGGAGACTGTCCCAGTTACTGTTGAGCGAAGGCGGGATACACCTTGAATAGATTGCCAGGCTGTCCCAGATCTCAAAGAGCCAGAAGGATCACACTCTATGTTAGCCAGCCACCAGGTGGATAGCATAGTGAGCTAGACTCGCTATACCGGCCCGCGGGCAGCTGGCCGTCTGGCAGACGGAGGGTCGCCCCGGGTGCTGTCGTAGTGTGCGCGATCGCTCCAGTCCCATTGACTCGTGATATTTTTCTTAATTTAATTGAAACGATAATAAAAGATCCTCCAGGTTTATTTTTATATTTTCCTTCTCAAGTTAGTACTTAAACTGGGCCACAGAAAGACTGAAGTAAGGTTTAAAACGGCCATCAGGAGTCAAGTATACCGCACCGGGAGAGACTCTGAATGATCTGGTGAACCCAGACACCTCTGTAGAGCTCTCCAAAGCATTTAAACCCAAGCTACTCACTCACTATCATCCATGTTTTCCCTGATGTGGCAATGAATGAAGTCCAGGAAAACTTTGGTAGTTGATCCACGGCCGGGGCGTCAAGCAGTGTCAAAAGAGAGGCACGAATTTGAGGCACAACTCGCGTCCGGAGTGAATGCAGTATAGTGGTCTTTCAATCATAATTAAGCTGTTTTTAGCTCAAATCAAAAAAACTTTGTGGTTTTCTGGGACATAGTTTCTGCAGAGTTCCTTAGAAATTCACCTCTGAATTGTGGGCGGGACCATCTTCAGACCACTCCCCTTTTCCCCCTTACTGCTGTTGAGAGCTCTCTAGCTTACACCCCCTCACAACCCCAGGCTAAAATTTGCAGTGCCACAAAAATGGCGAGCAACATTGAAACTATCCGGAATCTTGAACCAGATGTCAGTCCAGACGAGGAAACCTAAAGCCTCGTTTCCGCTGAGTGGTCCAGTAATTTTGAGCGTTTCCATTAAGCCCAACCTAACCGTACTATCTTTGGGCCCCTGTTGGTTGTAGGTCCATAGAAAAATGGAACAAACCGTTTAGTGGAGAGCTACTTTTGAAACCTGTTGTTGGAAGGTCATCACGACAAAAGAAAACGGCTTAATTCTCTGCAATCTTCTCTCAAACAATAGTTAATGGTTTGTATACACAAAGTACCAAAAGCCAAGCAGAAAAAATGAACTGCTTGATGACCTTCATTGTTGTTGCTGTTGGCTTCGCTTTTACCAAATTCGCACTCCTAAGCTACTCAATCGGTCTACACCCCGCATGTGCCGCGATGGTCCAACGGTGCGTGGCAAAGTTCACGTGAATTTCCTGAACCATTCTCAACCGTTCAATGGAAACGGTGCTGAAGACGTACATGGAGTTAGAAATCCACAAGTGGATCTGCACAGAGCAGAGCCGGGAGCTTTTGGCCTTTCCAGCATACTTTCTGCATAATAAATACGATATTTTATATTTGATTCATAATGATTTGAATAGAGAAATACTCAGAAATGAAATTCTAAACTTGATTTTCTTAATATATGTTCTCCATCACGAGTGCTACAAAAATGCTTCATGATTTTGATCGGAGTGTGTCTTCAAGGCTGATGAAGAAACGTTGGGTAGAAACTAGAAGTTGGCACTGAGATGGAAGATATGGAAGTAGAAGGAATGTTTCCCGTATCTTGGCATGATGAGTAAATCTTT
Organism: Oryzias javanicus; assembly: GCA_003999625.1. NCBI lineage: Eukaryota > Metazoa > Chordata > Actinopteri > Beloniformes > Adrianichthyidae > Oryzias > Oryzias javanicus. The sequence goes on along the minus strand of CM012457.1, from coordinate 9,288,261 downwards.
GATCCTTTAAAGGATTTCTGTTGGCGATAGCTTTGCACACAGTTCTTCTCATGTTCTTAGGAAGATTTGCCTTTCATACTCCCACCTTGCTCCCGACTTCCCCTCCTCTCACACGTTGTCTCTCTAATCTGCTGCATACTTTCCATCTCACCGACAAACCCACTCGGGCGCCTTTGCCGCCCGGGCTTCAGCGGGTCTCGAGTTCTGTTCTGGAGTATGTTTATCGGGCTTCAAAGAGTTAAATCCTCCTTTTCTGTCTTTGTGTAAACTGCTCCTCGGATTCAAAAGCGTTTCCTCACCGCCGCTCCTTTTTCTTGAAGGAAAAGGGAGCCTTCTGGGTCCGGATAAGTATTCTCCTGCCATAATAACAGAGCCCACTCCTTTTCCGAGTGTCCGTTTGTCTTTTCTTCTCCTCTCCCACCTTCTGTTTTGTTAGAAGCTTCCTCTGGATCCATTCACAGTAGCAAAACCTCGGTGCCTGCATAAAAACACACATAAAAACCACTTGAGTTCTATATGTACTGCATACAGCGTTTGTGTACATTATTACTTCAGTTTCCTGCCATGTTGTCTCTGAAATAGGGAAAGTAATATTCAACTAAGTTACATAAATCATATTAAAGTCCCACTCAAGCAATATTTTTTCTATTGTAAAATTGTTCCCAGTGTTTATTGTCCAGTTTTTCTCCAGGAATTCATTGGAAATTCTCATGTGGGTTGTGGGCATAAAAGTTGGCTCAGCTAATTTCCCATTAGCCCTTTGTTTACACTATTTCCCACTAGCTTATCGCACCTCACAAGCCCAAGCTAACATTAGCATAGCTCAAAAGGACAAAGTTTGTGCAGCACGCCAGGAGTTTATTAGAAATTCTCATGTGGGTTGTAGGGGCTAAAGTTAGCTCTTCTAATTTCCCATCACCCCCTTTTTATACTCTTTCCTACTAGCTTAGCAACTTAAAAGCCCAAAGCTAACATTAGCATAGCTCAAAAGGACAAAGTTTATGCAGCACGCCAGGACTTTATTAGAAATTCTCATGTGAGTTGTAGGGACAAAAGTTAGCTCTGCTAATTTCCCAGCACCCCCTTTTTTTATACTCTTTCCTACTAGATTAACAACTCACAAGTCCAAAGCTAACATTAGCTTAGCTAAAAAGAATGAAGTTTTTTCAGTACGGCAGGAGTTCATCAAATATTCGCCCTTCAAATTGTAGGTGGGACTGTTAGCATGGAAGCTAACCTCTACTAATATCCTATCATCCCTTGTGTTGAAGATTTCCTACTAGCTAACACCCCCTTACAACCCAAAGCTAATTTTGGCATTGCAACAAAAATATCAAGCAATATCAGAGCTATCCAGCCGTACAGTTTTGATCCAGTTAGCAGCTCAGAATTGGAAAACAAAGACGTTAATGAATCTAATGGATCTAGGGAGACTTCGGTTGCTGCATCACAAAGCTGTTGTTCAAAACGCAGGTTTTCTTCGGCTTCTGGATAAAGAGACGCTCAGAAATGCAATTTTAATCTTAGATTATTTAATAGATGTCCTTTATCATGAGAAAAATGCTACAAGAACTTATTAAAAACACAAAAATGACCATTTTCATTGTTCTTTTTATTAGATTAGTCAAGAAATTGTTTAAAAAATTACCAAAAAAAATTTAGCTAACATTTGAATAATTCAGTTTTGTTTTTGCAAATTAAAATGACTTTTATTGTGAATTTAGGAAAATGGCACAAATACATTTGTAAGTGTGATGTTCTTGGAAATCACCTGTCATAGGCGCACCTGTATTATTAAAGGTTGTCTAAAAATGTGTACAAATTCACTGAACGTATTAAACTGTTAAAAAACTATAAATTGTATACCTTCTTTTTATTAGGGTCACAGTAAACTGTGGAGTCACTCTAAGGTGCATTATAAATTCAGAGGGGGTTCTGATGTTTTGGGCCTCTCCTTCATTTTTAATAAGCTTGCCTGCTGGCAGAGCTGCCGCATCTGATTGCATCAGCTTGTTAGTGTCTTTCTTCTCACAATAGACTAACTTTGTGTCTCAGTTTAGTTTGATTTTTTAATAAAGCCCTCGTTACTCATAATTTAAGAGTGCTGATGCACCCTGAAACACCGGTTCAAGAACTGGACCGTGGCCAACAGAACGCTGGACTGTGTCTCCTTACGGGGCCTTCGAGAAGCCAACCGCAGCTGCCGGACCAAATGCTGAGCAATGGATTGGGGAAACTGAAGCCTGAAAGCTGGGATAAATCATCTTGGGCTTTCCTCTATCCAGCTGACTTGTACCAATGCCAGGGTCACAGGAGAATTGGGTTGATGGCTGCAGACTTGGGGCGCAGAAATAGAAAATTTCTGTCGTTCAGGGACTATTTTATTCTAAAACCTCAGCCTGGGGTTTAAATCCCAAACTTGATGGCCATTGTGTCCCTGAAGAGGATACTTGGCATCCTCATAAATTGTATGAAAGCTAGAATTTTGTTTGAACTAAAATATCAGCAAAAATCTTCCTTGGATTCTTGGACTTCTTCAATAAACGAACATCATAGATGCACTCTAGTCCTGGATGCAGAGATTAAATGTAGTTATTGGTGTGTTTGGCACACCTGTATTCTAATGCCAAGTATACAACAGGCATGTGATGTGCATCCAAGAACATGTTGAACGGTTTAGTCTATGGTGTTAACACAGGTCTGTCGCTACCTGATACTAGCACATGTACCTACAGTTGGAAGGTACGACTCTCACTTCAGGCTTTTTCTTTCACAGTTCTCGATATTATCCAGAGTCTCAGCAAAGTCAATTTGTAGCACTGAAGGCAGAGTCTGGCTGAGACTGAGCCGTATAGGGTTCAATTTGTGCCAAAAATATGTTTTTGCGTCCCCGGTCCATTCTCTATGAAGAAGTTTCTTGAACATTTGTTCATGTCTATGTACTACCAAACAAAATCTTCTGCGTGTCGTGTGAAACGACAGAAGCTAACAACGCTAGGAACTGTTGCTAAGGACTTTTCTGACGACCGTTTACATCACAAAGCATGATCACTTTTAAAGTGTAGTAGTGTCCTTTTCAAAAAGGACACTACCCAAATCTGAGTTCCTGAAGGGTCAAAGTTAAACTTTGCGTAGCGACGTGCAAATCCAAGTTTTGAATACAAAAGCGCACATAAAAAGATTCACGTTTTACATAGAATTTTCATTGCAAGTTGTGGCTTGAATGTGCATTTCCAATCTCTGTGTAGAGTTCTATGTTGTGGATTTATTAATTTATTTGACAGGGACATTGCACATTTAAAAAGTATTCCTGCCAATGCACCAGAGTTAGCTCGAGAGCTATTTTTCATCTGTTGTTGCTAACTTTTCTGCCTAATTCTCCACTTTCTTTTCAGTTGTTCACTCAATCAGATTCTCCATATCTAGTATTCAGGAGGCAGGACACTAGATTTGCCAGTTTAAGCCTCTCAGAGACAACTTGAAAGCAGAAGTTGTTCAGGAATCTGTGGCGGCAGCTCCTCTATGAAGAGGACGATCCAACGCTGAGCGCACTGCAACGCATCGAATATGAAGCCGTTTAGTATATGACTCTGATGCATATCTTACTGACAATTCGGAAACTCCTGTAGATAAGACAAAGGAGATGAGCAACTTCAAATGATGAAGGTTATTCTGCTCAAAAAATGAAACATGAAAGGAAAAAGTGACTGTACATCCAGTAGTATCATCCATAAGACACTTCCAGCTCTAGCTACTGCAGAGAAATCTGTCCTGAAGGGAAAACTTTTGCGATTGACAGTAAAAGTGCAAACAAAGTTCCTCCATCCTGAACTGTTGTGACCCCACCTGACCTGTACTGCTCAGCGAGAACATCCCATGATGCATTGTAAAGATCTTCACCTTTGGTGAAATGGTTTCAAAAAATACATTTTTTTTTACTTTGAAAAGGACTTTCTATGCTTTTGTTTGACAGTGGATACTTTTTAAAACAGTTTTTGGCCCACTGCTCATACCATGGACATGTATACATCGAACAGATTTTCTCTGATTAAAGTGAAGCGGGCACATTAAGCAGTTTGCTCCACCCAGCCCAACAATGTGGTTCAAAATGGACAATTGAGAAGGACAAAATAAAGTGAAAGTTTTAGTTGACCTCATCCACAAATCAACCTACCTGCTTATAAAAAAAAAAACACACTTCAAGCCATTGACTTTAAAAACTGAACTGATTGGCCTCTCCCCCTTGGCGTTCCAATAAGCCAAACTCCCATAGACTTTTATTAAAAAATAAACAGTTACTACTTTTGATCTGACGAAGACGCCGACGTCTCCTTTGATACATGATGATGAGCACTAGGGGCAGAAATTTGATAGATAGATGGATAGATGGATAGATAGATGGATAGATAGAATATTTGTATATTTATGATTAAATGGAAACGGTGTAATTGTGAAATTGCTTTTTTTTTTTTACATTTCTAACATGATAAAAGTTTAGCACATGTGTGTAATGGAAATTGAGCTATTGACACATTCTCCTGAGCCCGCTTTCAGTGGAGGGGGTTTGGACTTCCAACAAGCTGCATTTAAGACATCTTTAATAGATGTGATTAGGGATGAATGCAGGTGTTATTAGCTTAGCTTTTTATTTTTTTTAATTTATTTTATTTTTTAAATTTTCATCTTAAATTTGTTTTTTCGTTTTAATGTCTCTTTTATTTAATATACTGGCCTCCTGTAGACTTTTATTGTAAATATTTAAAATATTTCTGTCGGAAATTTATATTTTTAATCTGTGTGTAACTTTTTACCCTGTTCTATTTTTACTGTTGGTGCCTAATCAGGTCGTCGTTGTAAATGAGAAGTTGTTCTCAATCGACCAACCTGTATAAATAAAGGTTATGACAAGCTCAGTCATGCTTGGCGACCAATCAGTGCTTACTAATAACCTGTGTCTGCTTCCAAAAATGGAAAAATGGCGACTGAATTAACAACATTTTTGAAGCCAGAAGTAATCTGTATTCTATAGGTGATTTTACAGCTGCTTAATCTAGTTCTCTTATGCAATCAATGCTAAATAAATTTAATTTTGGTGTAAAATTCCACTTTTTAGCCTGGGAACTGCAGGAACCCTTTGAAACTACCCCTAGTGGTCGTTTTAGGGACTACAGTTTTTAATACTTTAGGTTTTGGCAACAGCATATTCCAGCTTGAGTATGTAAATGATTTAAATGTATGCTTTTTATTAATTTGAAAAGAAAGTAAAACCATTATTTCACCACTACTATTACTAGTAGTAACAGAAAATTGAAAAAACAAAGCAAATATGGTCTGTCCTCTAAAACATCTTGTCCTTTGTGCTTAAGCTATTATGATGAAATCTTGCTGAAAGAAAGATGATTAAAACAGGAAGTGATAATTAGGAAGTGACAAGTGAGCTCTCCGGAGAATAGGAAGCTCACCATATTGTGTGTCAGACATATATGAGCTGCAGCGGGGTACAAAAAAACCGGGACGGTGTCTGAACACGAATGACAGCGTAAGAAGATGGGAAAGAATGCGCGGGAGCTCCTTTTATTAAGTGAAAAAGACCGTCTCCTTTCAGTCACCGTGACCTTTGTGTCTGAACAGAGGACACACACACCCACACAATCGCACCTGCTGAGACTGATGTTCTGCTGGCGGCAGCGGCGCTCGCAGCGTCACGGCAAAAATGTCACATCGGCATCTGTGGAGGCTCTCACACCCCCTCCACCACTTAAAATCTAATCTATCCTCCCGTTTATGGGAAAGATTGGCTGAAATGATGCAAACTCATAATTCAAACCTAAAAAAAAAAAATCAATCTTTCTATAGATATAAGAGGCATAATCATCTGTGCACTGGTGATTCATTTGTTTTCACATTACATCTTGCATGTTATTAAAGGGTCATTCACATAACGGATTAAATCCTTCGCAGAGTCATTGTGAAATCAGCATAATTATCACTTTCACACTTCTGGACAAAAGCAGAGAACATCAGGGAGTCGGCAACATCTGTGCTTTCAGTTTAAGAGTTTGGAGCTTTTTTTGGAAGACTGTGTGTCTGCCCGCTGACCAGCGGGTGTGTCCTGAAGGTGACATTAAACTCTATAAACTACAGGAAGCTTCTCCGCTCAGCTTCCAGTAAAGAACCAAAAATATCTCCTACTTCTGGAGACTGCTGTGATAAAACATTCTCATTTGTTGTCGGATTGGGCAGTTAGCACCGCGACTTGTCTACTGATGCAGATCTGTCGTCGGGAAGAAGTCTCATGCTTTCGTCCCTGGCTTAAGCGTCTCCAAATATTTGTCATAAGTGACACAGACTTTTGTGTGAGGGGAGTAAATACAGACAGAATAGAAAGTCTGCTCTGCGTAGAGTCGGAGGTAAATAAAAACTGTTTTCTATTTGCGATGAGAGAGCGTGGCTGCCTGTGCTTCTGTGTGGAAGTGTTGCTCTGAAGCTCCCGAATAGATCAGAGGAATGCTGCAGATAACCCAGGTGATTGTTTCCCCTCTTTTCCACGTGTACTCGCCTGCTTTTTGTTTTTCCATTACATGTATAAACTGCTACCTGTCGGTTTGCTTTTGTCGTGTTTGTGCAGAGCCAATTTAAAAACCCACTTCAGTGAAAGTTGTGTTTTTAACATGTTCTGGTAGCATTTCTACCATGATAGAGGTGAATTATAAAGAAGATTATGATTAAAATAGCTTTTTTGAATATTTATTCATTCTGATGCATCCACTTAAAGATGAATAGATCCATGAATGTTTTCATTTTCCTGGTCTGAGTTCAAAACTGTACGATAACTCCACTGTTGTTTGTCATTTTGTTGCACCGGAATATTATGTTTGGGGTTTGAGGGGCTGTAAGCTAGAGGGAGAGTTATGTAAGCAAAAGGATTATAGGAAAATTGGGTAGGCTCACTCCATGCCAACAGTTCCACCCAAAACTGCTGTTTTTAGTGCAGCCGCTTATTTAAATAATCAAATTTGGCATGGATGATGTGCATTAAGATCTCCTTCTTCAGAAAAGCCCATTAGCCTAAAAAAATCCAAGATTTCAAAATTATATTTATATCATTGTTTGGGGTAATGGACTACAACGTGACAAATTACTGTAATTTAATTACTGTAAAATCATGTCAGTACTGGAGTAACCTAACAAAATTATAGTTTGATTTTGATCATTACTTACAGTTACTAGACTACAGAAACCGTCATAACTCAGATTTTGTTGCAGTAAAACCATTACGGGTGACTAATAAAGCAAGCGGGTAACAGTTGGCTTTGCCCTTTTTTCCCGGTTAAATAAAAGAAAACGGGTATTAATTAAAAAAAAAGTAAAAATAAGTTACTGATACGTGCACCCAAATGTAGACATGGAGATTGATCAAAGTAAGATACAGAGGGTGGAAATATGGACGTATTTTCAGAGGCATTCTGCAACTGGAGATGTTCAAATTATTTCCAATTTATTGAAAACAAACAAAAAAAGCACATTTCATTTTAGTGTAAGTTATGTTCTGGAGATGAACTGTTCTCCTCTACAGTAGTGTCAGTGAGTAATACGTCTATACACTAATGTAGACTACTATACAATGTACATTTCCTCATGTTGATGTGTTGGAATAAATGAGGTGCCATAAAACCCAGATTGCCCTCGTTTAGCTTGTGTGTTTTTATTTTGTGTGTTTTCTTAGCGTGTCTTGTTTGTGCTAGCTTTATTCATTTGAGAATTTGTATGTTAGTAGAAAAAAGGTAAAGTAACTAGTGGTGAATTACTCTGTATAAGTAAAGTAATTTAATTACAATTTCATCCAGAAATGAAAGCAAAGTAACTTATCCAACACTGATCATAATATACATATAAAAGTATACTGTAGGTTCCTTTCTAGTTAAAAAAAAACATTACTTGTGCATGTGGTGCAGCGGTAGGGCAGTCGTCTCTTGATCTGGTGATTGCAGGTTCAATTCCCACCTTTTCCGCCCATGTGTCAAAGTGTCCTCCACCAGTGTGTGAATGGGTGAATGGGTCCGTGACTGTAAAGCGCTTTCGGCCTTCAAGGAAGGTAGAAAAGCGCTATACAAGTTTACACCATTTATTGTTGAGACTGCGGTGAATAGACATTGAATATAGTAAGGAGATAACCCCCTGTTGGCCAGGTCTTATTGGTTAAGTGAAGTAACTTGGAGTCGAAATTAAGTTTGTGTGAAGTGAAAATATTAAGAAGGTGCTCACGCTAATCGCTAGGTAGCAGATATAAACCTGTTACTGTTAAAAGCCATTATTTATACTCACCTGATCAAGATGGATAAAGTATCCAGGTAGAGGTTTTATCGTGGGGAGTGATTTCCCACCCCATGCACGCACGACCTGAAGAGTTGCACAATCACCATCACCGGTAAAGCACAGCACGACAATATTTTGTAACAATTGAGTGTATGAAAGCCATCTTTACACATTTTTTTTTTATTGTGGAAAACTTCCTCTTTTGAAAGACTGAACTTTGAAATGCATTCATGCCAAATGTGGTGCTTGTACAATTTGTTTAAATTATCAACCAGCTCGGCTTGGCTATCTGCAAAAACAGTCCTAGAAAATGGTTCAGGTTCTTTGATTTTGGCTAAAAACAGTGTAACCATAATTAAAAGACCACTGGGAATGATTTTAAAATGGAAACAAAGATGATTAGAGTGGGACTTCATCACCTCACTCTTTTTTTTTGCCTCAGTGTACGGTGTGTCTCCTCAGATTTGCCCGTGCGTTTGAAGGCTACCTGCTTTCACCGCCTGCAGCCGTCCTTGATTCTTTTCTCTCAGCTTGAGCAGATCAAGCAGCAGGTTGGTAATAACATCAAATCCTCCATTGTTAATGTGTTCTGGGTTGCCTGAAGATGGCGTCATGGCAGTTTAGTGGCTCCCAGACAGAATCGAGCCAAATAGCTGTGTGTTTGTACAACAACAACAAAAAAAAGGCCCATTATGGTGTACTTTATATGATGGAGCAACACAAAACATGTATGTATTTTTTGCTGCAGGCTGTTGCTCCAAACGTATGTCTCGATGATTCTCGCGTTTCCTCCTTGATACGGACAGCCTCGTGTGAGTTCAGGTGCTCAAAGAGCAGCAGACGAGCCGGTCAATCACTGCTGTCACACGCCAGACAGCAGCGCCTCTCAATAACCTTTAAATCTGAATCTAAAGTAGTTATTTTGGTAAACAACAGAGTCTACATTCAGCAAAAGTATGCCAAAGTTGTGTGCTTTGTCTCTGTGTAGCCGCATGAAACGCCGGTGACCTTCCAGAGGGAGTATTTTGTCTTTTGCCTGATAACTGCTGAGATAGGCTGTGACAGCTTCCAACCACTGACCCTGAACAGGAGAGCTGCTGCAGACGTTAAACAGATGGATGGCTGCCTCACTGAACGCAGACCACTTAGATATGTGGAGTCAGTTTACTTTTTAAAAAAAAAGTTTTTCTAAAAATACTGCTACACCAGCACGGCTGTTTAAACTTTAATATTTAGACCCGCCTGCAACCAAAGATCTTAAAATAATCGAATCATTCAGCCGGTTATGTTCGCTGGCGTCCTCTTCTTGGAGACGGTCTCCAGACCTCAGCTGTTTGTCTAAGCTCCTCGCCTCCTGAGGAACCGATCATTCTGTGATGCTTAAGATCTTTGTGTTGGAGTAGATTTAGGCAATTAAAGATCCTCTCTAATTTTTGGTGATAGAGGACTTGTTTAAACAATATTAAGTAGAACATTTCTTTATAGAGCTGGTTTGATAAAAATAATTAATTGACATAAGTTTAATAGATCAGTAATCGATCCATAAAAGTAGAAATCTAGCAAATAATGCTAACGTGCGCTAGCTTGATGCTAACTTTCAATGGAATTTTCCATAAGACTGCTAACGCTCGGTCGACCTACATATAAATTTTTGACTAAATGAACGTTTATATAAACTCACAGGCATGACTTTTCCAAACTCTTTTAAGGAAATATTTTTAAAGTAACCATTTGTGGTCTAAAGTACAGATTTTTGCTCATACTTTCTTCTTCTTCTGGAATAAGGTGTAATGCTACAGCGTGATCCCCCCACCTAGTGACCAAACTGAAATGTTTTGTATATATATTATATTAGAGAGATTATTAATCTATTTTTAAACAAACGTGTCTGAATGTGTAATCCGTGTAAACACAGATTTGAATTAAATTGAATTAAGAGGACTGAAAAGAATTATAATCAAACTGATCCTGGCTTTGGTGAATTGAATTGAATCTATTCTGGAAATTATCGGTTATACCCAGTCGTATTTCTTTATTCAAGTCATGATTTAGAAGCAAACCAATAAATATTGTTCAATAAAGAGCGTATTTATTACATAGGACACCCTGATTCATCCACTTGCAGACAAATAGTAGGGATGGGATGTATCTGTGCCAGTGTTGGCATTGGTTGATGTTTGCGCAATTTGAATTTATTGGTATTGACTCAATATTTAAAAGAAATCTACTGATATTATTCTGTTTGCAGATGGACTTTTATTTTTGAAATGTGTATTTGTTTCTAAAAGCTCCCTGGTACTGGGAAGCTGATGGTTTACTGTTATGGCTATTAGACAAAAAATGGTCTGAATGTTTACAGATATGTTTTCTAAGTATAAAAGTGATATTTGTTCCTTTGAGATCCTTTTCTGTATGTTAAAAAGGTCGAGTATAATCGATTCTATGGTGACAGAAAATGTGTGCGTATCTAATAAAGAAACAAAAAGGAAATCTGAACTTTTTTTTTCCCAGATACTTAAATATCGGTATCAGCAAATATTGGCCATCGGTTTCAGTTCCAGGGGAAACTTTGGTTATCTGCTGAAAAAACTGATCCATGCACATATTTGTTTTCCTCGTCTGAGCTGGCATCTCGCTCAAAACTGTACGACTACGACTGGATGGCTCCAATATTGATCGCCATTTTTGTTGCACCGCTAATGTTAGATTTGTCTCTAAGCTAGCAGGAGAGAGAATGTAAATGGAGATCTTTTAGCTAGGGGAAGAGGAAAGAAGGGCGGGGTTTCTCCACGCCAATGGTACCGCCCACAACTCAATGGCGAATTTCTAAAAAAAAAAAAAACTAAAAGATTTCCAAAGTAAATCAAAAGGATGATATTGGAGTGGATTTTTAAAGGAATTGATAGTGTGGTTATTTCAGTAATGCAGAAAAACTTTATTTAAAACAGACCATTTTCCATTCCCAGCATCTTTGTATTTAACTCCAAACCTCCCCGCTGATCCACTTCACTTCTCACTCTTACTCAACGGCAGCTCACAACCACAAGAACGCACAAGTGGAGGATGAGGATGTGAATGGGCTTGTTAGATAATAACACTGCGGAGCACAGGTGTAGGCATGTTTTCTTTTCCTGCGCGGGTAGCAAACATTTGTGAGTCAGGACGCCTGCGTGTGCTGCTGCAGGCGTCCCGGGTCAGTGACATTTGCTCAGCGCTGGAGCGGAGCAGCGGATCGCTCGCTCCATTCGTCTCTCAGCAGTGCTCTTAGTTTCACTGAGAAATTAACAGCAATTACCCTGCTGGCTTTGCCAAGTGGCCATTTGCTTTGCAGCAGCACACGGATGCAAACAGACACTCAAGACCATTCCCTACTGGAGAGCGATCACCACTTGAGTTGTGGCTCAGCCTCTTCAGTGTTTGCCGGCAGCACAGAGGGGGACGGCATACGGGGCCAAAAGTTTGTGGACATTTCTTGGTGTGCTCAAGAAGCTGCTGTAGTTTTTAAAGTTATTATAAAAGCACTTCCAGAGGTCTTTTAGTTAGAATGAGGCTGTTTTTTAGGCAAAAACGTTTTGTGGCATATTTTTTCTGCTCCTGATTCACAACAATTTGAATAAACAAATGATCAAAAATACATTTCTAAGCTAAATTGTTTTAATAAATGTCCTCCATCATCAGAAAAATGTCACAAGAACATGTTAGAAACACCAAAAATATGATTTTCATTTGTGTTTTTTTTTTTTTTTTTGTATTGCTAATCTGTTGGTAATGGCAGCAGTCGGGCATCTCTATCATCCTAAATGCTGAGCATCTGTAACCATGGCAACAATCAAAAGCTATCTGGAATCACCTCCATCAGCCGAGAGGCATCTTTACTCTTTTCTGAGAAAACTCCTGCTCAGGCAAACGTTTAAAAAAAAAAAAAAAAATGAAAGAATTTTAAGCATTCAGATTTGTTTTCTTCTTTAAAAGAGGGATGCTTAAAAAAAACCTCAAGAGTTATGTAATCGTCTTTTTCGGCTCGTGTCAGAATTTGTGAAATCTCTTCTCCGCCGTCGTGCCCTCTCGTCTTTCAATCCTCCATTACGTATGACTCGACTTAAAAAGCCAACTTGAGGGGTGACAGCCGTCACTTCTTTCAAAAGGCTGAAAAGGTGAAAAGCAGGAAAAGTCGAGATGAAAGAAAGTTGAAGATCCGGTTTAAAAAAAAAAAAAAAAAAAGGACGAGTGTTTTTTACAAAACTTACAAGGAACTGACTGCATCTGTGTTGGTGATACAAACACACATGATGGTGAGTATATGGATCTAAAACTGGGAGAGATTGTATGACTCACAGGTGAACGATGCAGACTCTCAGTTCTGAGTTTCTAGCTTTGAAAATGTCACATCATAAACCAAAAAACTTCTCAAATGTCATCTGTTCATCAACTTTATTTGTTTTTCTTTTGCAGTTTGGGAAACGTCGAAAGATACATTAAAAGACTTTAATACTATTATGTTTTATAACCTATTTGACCCATTTTTGATGTATTTGTTTTATTTGCATACATTAAATTTCAAATAGTTTTTTATTGTAGATATTACCTTAAAGTCCCACTCCGATCTTCTCTTTAGTGGCGTTCCCAGTGTTTTTTTTTTTTTTTTTTTTTTTATGCTGTTTCTAGCCTAAAATTGAAAACTTTTCACAGGCATAGGTGGAATCTGAATTGTTCCCTTCCCCTCCATTTGAAGGGGTAATTTAATAATTTAAGTGCAAGTGTCTCTGGGAAATGTATTTTTTAAACCCGACTCTCCAAACGGAGGGATATAAAGATCTCTATCGCAAAGGTAAAGCTCTCTTCTTCACGTGGGTGAAGAAGTTTACAATTAATGTAAGTAATGACTTTTTGTTGTAGCATGATTTGTTTAAAGTTATAAAACCGCCGTTGTTGTGTATATTCAAGTGCTGGAAGCTCCGCGCTAATGCTAGCAGCAATTATTGGCGACATCATCGAACGAAAGTGACGTCTGAATTATCAGAAACTATTTTTCATAACTCTTTGTTTGGAGGGCTAAATGAAGGGCTACAGAGAAGAGAAGAATTCTGATTGGGCCATAGTCTCTGTAGTTGTTGGTAAAAACTTCGTCCTTATGTGTGCCTCCCCTGATTTCCCATCATCCATCTTTTTAGAGAGAGTAGAGAATGTTCACCTCTTAAGTCTTGTTTCCTATGTCAGCATCTCTGTTTTCTTGGAGTAACGAGACATAAAAGTCTTTAGTGTTCTGCTTATCTTACTGTTTGTGTCACAATTTACATTTCTACGTTAATACCTCATAAATCCAAAAGTTTTATAAGGGAAAAATGAAGGAAAAATGCTCTCTCTGGACGGTTTTTGGTCAAAAGCTGTAAATAATTATATAAAACGTACCTAGTAAAACATTATTACTCGTGAATAATCACAACACAAAAGTGTGATTAGTCTGATTATTTTCTTTAATCGATTGACACCACTAATTAAAAATAAATCTTCTAAATGTACAGTTTTATTTGTGATTTCGTATTGTGATTATTAAGTGTAACAAATACTATAACAAAAAATAAATAATCACAATTAATTGTGACCATTCTTCCTCCCAGGTTTGATTAAAAAAAAAAATTTGTTAAATTTTTGTAATCGTTTCCCGGCCTTCAGTGATATCTATATGTTGTTGTGGCAGAGAAATGGTTGTTTCTGGGTCAGTCAGGGCCATAATTTGGCAAATTTTGATTCAAGATCAGACTAAACCAAAAGAAAATGAGATAATGCAGGAACTAAAAGGTTTTGTTTTTATTTTTTTGTAAGTCATTTACTCATTATTCCTTTGAGGTTTCTGTGACAAATAGTAAAAAATAACAAGCCTTCCCTCCCTGTTTCCACCTTTAGGCTCTCAAATGGTTTTAGGTAGTGAGATATCTACGAAAGTACCACAACTGTCAGTGTATCAGCAGTTTTTTCACAGCGTACTTTGTGGTTCAATCTATTCTGATCTATAATCTGACTTTCTTATGAAAGGCATCATCAATGTTCATATTTAACAAAATTCTGTCATTTCTTTGCAAATTAACTGTGCATTATTCAGGTGCTGTGCTCCTCTAACATTTATTTTAGAGAAGCATCTTTAAATTTTGTATTAAAGTTCTTTTGATAGTTTTTAGCAACTTATAATCAGTTGTGAAGCAGGTAAAATGAGTCACTGCATCACCTAGATAGTGACGAATGCAGACCTTTAACTGGAGAATGTCATCTCACGCTTTTCCTAATCCCTCCCAGATTGAGGTCATCTGGTCTTCCAGAGGATCTACAAACACAGATGGGCTGATGTTTGTCGGATCTGACGGGGATGAATTTGAGAAGCGGGCCTCGGGGTCATGAGGCAGCAGCTTGTTGTTCTCTCCCGTCCATAGGTGCATTTGCCAGAGAGAAGGGTACATGACTCACTTTTAGAACTGGGTTGGTGTTGGTGGTGGGTGCGGTTGTTATAGTAACTCCTGACTGTTCTCAAAGGCCCCCTCAGCATCACGTGGGAGGGTTGCCGCGGCAACGGAAGGTTGTAGCGTAGGTGTGCTCTTGTGGTAAAAGTAACTTTATTTTTTTTTGTTTGTTGCCGTCATTCACTGGAGCCGGTGAAGTGAATAGCAGTGAAGGAGGAGGAAGAAGCCGGACCGGAACGGAGGAACTGAGGGTGCCGGGGTTGATGCAGGCCATCGTTTTTAAGGTGGAGCTGCAATCGGGTCAGAAAACTATTGAGAGAAAAGGTAGTTGGGCTACCTGGGAGTGAACTCCTTTCAAAGTGGATAAAACGACTTAGAAATAATAATAAAGGAGATAAAACAGAATTGTTTGCATTCTTTGAAATGAATGAACAAATTCTAAAAGGCAGTAAGTTCTAGTGTATTTGGTTTCTGTGATAGTCTGGTAAGAGACCTCCTCTGCACCCATACCCTCTGTTATTAATATTTCTAAACGGTCAAGCGTTTATATAACAAGTCTTTTCTCTGAAACCTTAATCTACTCAGACCAGGCTTAAATCCTCACAATGACACTTGTTTGCTTAAAGTGACCCATTTGCTCCTTATCTGCCAATTCATTTTCAGTCCTACACTGTTTTTCTCCCATATCTCTTACTTTTTTTTGGGCTTTTATTTATTTATTATTTTTGCTATTAATTCAGGGAAGCTGTCAGTTGATTCTAAAATGAAACTGACAGGTTTGTTGCTTTCACACCCACTCAGGAAAAGCATCAAAAACACCAACAAATTACACATTTAAACACGTGATTCTAGATTTTCGCAGCCACTTACAGGTAAATATTGAAAGTATTATGTACAGCAGGTGTTGGATGACTGGCATTGTTTACTACCAGCTTGTGCGGTTAGCAGCTGGTACCGTCTTTGATTTGATTGTGTTGTATGGATTTCTAATCTCTCCTTTTTTTATTTATTTTTTTCCTGAAGCCTTATTTATTGTAAGTTTGACCCCAAAAAGCATAAATAATTTAGATGATTTGTGTTGCATTGAAAAAAGACAACATGGCAGTTTTCTGTCAATATTTTTTTTATGAAAAAGAACTAAAATAATGACAAAAATCAATATTTAAACAGGATTAACTGGGTTTATATATATATATATATAGTTCCTGTCGTCACTATTTCCAAAATGTTTATTCATCAGGACTTCAAGTAAAGTTTTGCACATTTTGTTGTTTGTTTGAGGAACCCTGAAGAGTCTTTATTTGTTGTTACAGCTTAAGCTATGGTTACATAACGCATAGACATATATAGAGATGGACAAAGCGAGGCTGTAACATCTTCCTTAGAAAATGCCTTATCTCCGATTCCAACTAAATGAAAGAAATTCAGTTGCCATTTTTCCGCGGTTTGGATTTAGCAATTTTGGGACTAGACAACATTAGTATGCAGTGATTGGTCTGAGTCCTCATTTCTATGGCAAACACTCTTGCAAATCAGGGGTGAGTTTGTTGGAAAGCCACGCCTCTTCCACTGAAAGCAGGCCAGGGGAGAATCTGTCCATCAAACATTTTGTACGGGGCAACACATGCTCTCAATGAGGAATCTGTCCAGTTTATAACTTGAATAGCTTACGATAGAGAGAGGGGGAGAAATCATATCATAAAAAAACGTAGGTTTAGCAAGAACATGTTACCAAGAGGCACCAGAGCAAGAATAGTTATTATGACGAGCAGTTTATCTTTCAGTACCCTATGTCATTTTGGCTTCGGGTACTTCTTCCTATTTGGAACTCGAGGGGGGAGGGGATAATCTGTCCAGTTCTTTCCATACAGTGTTCCCCCGCATTTTTGTTTTTCTTCATTTGTGGTTTCAGGTAATTTCACTTATTTGCTGCTTTTTTTTTTTTCAGTCAAATGCCACTTCCATTTAGTCTCAAAAACTCTTTCGAATAAAGATGCTTGTATGGAATGTTTGCGTCCCAAGTAGGTGTTGCACTGCTGAGGTGTATCTCAGCCCCCGCCGGAGCATGGAGGAGGAGGAGTGCTCGTCCATGCCTCCTCTCTCCCATGGAGAAATGGCATCAGCTGACTCCGAAACAGCCAAAAATAAATCCTGATAAAAGATGATTATCATCAGGAGCAGGGGTTTATTATTTGAAGAAGGAAGAAGTCGCAGGTGTGGGAGATTTTGGCATTTTCGCAGATGCCTCCGTAGCCTTCCACAAATATGGGGGGAAAAGTGCATAGTGAGTTTTCCAGTAAATTCGACAGGTGGCCCAGCGTTTAGAATCGGGCGTCAGCAGTCGCATTTCTACTCAACGCACGGAGGTCGGAAAGGTTTTAAGAAAAAGTCTGAATTTCATGACGATCAGACGATTTTTCTGAAGATTTCGGTTAGCGGCCGCTCAGGCACGTTCCCGCCACAGTCTTTATTCATAACCACACTAACAATTTAAAAAAACTATCGGGCGGCGGCACGAAATCTTGTGTATGTTTACTTTAGAACAAGCGTGATTGCAGTTCTTGAAAGTAGCATGACATGTTGTCTTCCACACAGATCTCTATTTAAAACTAGACATCACACTGTTTACCTAAATCATCCCGAAAAGAAATTTCAAAAGGAAATCCTCTTATTTATTTATGCGTTTAGACAGCACAGAGCCATAAAGAAACATTCTGCACATCAGTGTGTCAAATAATCAATGTTTATCTGCTGAAAATGCAAAAAAATAACCAACCAAAAAAAGAGAGGAGCTCTGCTTCTGTTCAAGTCTTTATCTGAAGAGCATTTAAGTTGGACTCAATTACTTTTTCATTTAGTGCCACTCGTCTTAATGTTTCTTCCTGCGATGTTAAACCATTAAACCTGAGGCAGCATTTAGACAAAGAAACTGTAATTTACATGTGTTGCCTGGAGTTATAGTAGATTAAACATCAGCGCCTGCATAGAAACTCTGCTTTCACAGTCTTTTTCCTTTTCCTGTTTTCTGTCTTTGTTACAAATGCGATACGAGTATTTATTTATATTTTTTTAAATCTAAAAATAAAAAAACAGTGTCTTTGAACCTTATTTTTGAAGATTTTTTTCCTGATGCTTTGCTGCTTAAAGGATTTTCATAGCTGGCTCTGGCACTTCATGGTAACCGTGACAACTGGATAGTTGTTTACCCGTCACAGCAGCTGATTGAGACCTCCTAAGCCCAAGATAAGGCCAAATAAGACCAGGAAGCCAGAGGGGGTTGAAGGGGAGTTATAAAGGATGTAGGGAAGTGGACGCCGAGGAGTCGGGACGGTTTTCTCTTATGTAGCCCACAGAGTGTGTGAGATTTAAGACTTTTGGTGAATGATAATGAAGATGAGATTAAATAAATTAAACAAGTGACTATTGGAGCTTCTATGCATTTCATCTATGGCTCTTTTTTAAGCTTAGTTCTAACATTAAAAACATTTTCACTTTGGTTACAATCTCCTGTTTTCAATGACTGAATGGTTAACTTTAAACTGTTTTTATGCATTATTTCTCACGCTCTGATGTTAAATTATTGTTTTAATTTATGAATAATGGACTTACAGCGCACTTTTGTGACAAAATCCGACATTTTCTTCTTATTTATCTCTTACTTTAGCTGCATGATTCGAGGACAAACACTGTTTTGATTTGATTTCCAGAAAAGCTTCAATCATCAGGTCTCTGCAAAAACAGTCCCCTTAGAAAGAGAAAATAAAAAAATTCTTCATCCAGGGTAAAAAAAAGTCTGCCAATGGGGTAAAAAATTGCTCTTATTTTAGCAAAAACATTCCAGTATTCTCAAAGTAAGATTATTTAGCAATTGCAAAACTTCTGCGATACATTTATATTTATTCCAAGAGAGAAAACAAATCAAATTTTCTTTTTCTTTTGTATATTAAAAGTTTTTGCAGTGAAGTCAGGATTCATGATCATTTGAAAATCAAACAAAATCCATATACTTTATTTATCTAGAGGGAAGAATAGTTGTTTTCCAGTACAGTTCAAGGTGAGGTGCCTCACATTTAATGCAGATTTTATGTCTTTTAGCACAAAAAAATTCACATCTTTCTACATTTTCACAAAAAAAAGTGAAGTGCAAATCTGTTTAAACACTCTATATTTCAGGTGTGCTGTGCACCTCTCACCCTTTAAACAGTCCGCGATGCACAGAGCTGTCATAATCTGTTTGATGAAGACGTGTTCTGCTGTAAATCGGAGGCACGCTCGCTTTTTCTATAACAGCTCGGAATATTGCATCAACTTTTGAAAAAGGGCAGATCACGCCTCCTTCAGACGTGCCGATTTAAAACCCCCTTTGACGGTTGCTTAGGAGCTCAACGTCTTCACAAAGAAGCTCTGTAAACTGTTATTACGCTAGAAAAATGCCTTTTCAAAACAAGTTAAAGATACGGAATACAGGATATTTTTTCATTATGCGGGAAAAATCTGCCAGCAGAACTAGAATTTTCTTTCTCATGTTTCTTAAAAGAGCCCTTTTAAGACAAAATTAAGCTATAAACACTTGTATTTAGTTTGGCATTTTGTTGTGGAAACAGGAAATGTTGTTGTATGTCGTAAAACAAGCATTTTCAATGTTATATCTTTATATTAGGTATTTTCACCCAAATCTAAGCACTACAACAATCCATGTTTTTAGACATTGATCATCCTAAAGTGAGACCAGAATTACACATTTTAAGATGAATTTGTCGTAGAATTTCTAATTTCTGCCTTGCTGCCATTAAGTGTCCTTTGTTTTTAGTCAAGAACAACTCCACAGTTTATCTAAATCAAGCCGGTCTACTTCTTGAAACGAGACACTGGAAGAAATCCTGATATTTTTCTTTATCCTGTGCTGCACTGATATTTTCTGGAAAAAAAAAAAAAAAATCTATGGGAAAAGGTAACTGAACTGTGCAAAACAGGAAAGGGATTTAAGACGATATCCAAGAAACTGAGGATTTTGAAAATGACTTAAATAAATAATAAATCTTATTATTTATTAGTTAGTTTTGGCTTAAATCAAGTGTTATAAGATATTCAAACCAGAAGTAAATGAAATAAACTAAATGAGATAAACCTCTTTAGTATTTTTTTTTCTAACGCAGTACCTTCTAACCTTAAGTAGCCTCATAATCTTAAACCCCGTAGAGGCATAAGCATATTGCACAGTGACTAAGTACACGTCCAAAAATACTTCTTCAGATGACACGTTTATGTAAAAAAAAAAAAAAAACCTGTTTATTTTGGTCTCTTTGCTGCGTTCTTCTTGCTGTCTTCTGAAATGATCACATCTTGATGTCTCCTCTCCTTCCTGCACCTGACGGCCGCTCCCCTCCCTCTCATTTAGTCTGCTCTCAACCATCTGGTGTGAATTCTCTCCTTCGTTCTCCGGAGAACTTTAAATAGAACTGCTCCGAATCTGTTGTAATTCCGCGTTAAGAGCGTGAGATTTTAAAAGGAATAATTTGAAATGTGGGATGGAAATGTGATTTTTTTTTTCTTTTGTTTTCTCTTGCAAACCCCATAGAGGGATCAGAGCCTCCTTCTCCGGAGGCCTCCTGCTGCGCTGGATATTAAACATGACACGTGAAATTCATATATGGAGGAGAAAATAGAGGGCAGTCACCTTGAAACAGAATCTGGCTGCACTCACACTTCTTTCTTACACCTTTTCCTGGGAGAAAATGAGATTAGCAGCCTCTCACTGCATTATGGCTGATAACTTCTAGCTCCCCATTGTAGTAAAACCCAAATGGATTTGCATTGATCACCTGCCCACACCATGACATGGTTCAATGGTGTCAGAATTTAGGTGTTGAAGGCCGGTATCGTACATGTTTTCCTACCAACCTGCCATTGAAGCTCCTTATTGGCCAAACACACCTGATCCAGGTAATCGGCAGCAGATGAGGCGGGATTTCTTAAAAACTGAGTCTGACACCCTGATGGATATGATGCACAACAGAATAACTAGAGATGTGGCTGAAGCCGAATAATAATTAAAATCTTGACCAGATACTGAGTAATTAGAAAATATGGATGTTAAGATATTCCATAAATAGTCAATAATGCATTTTAGACATTTTTTAAAAATAAAGTAAACATTTATATCATATCAAAACATCAATTTGAACAGGAGATGGGCTAATAAGACAAACAGAAAACACAACATAACGCAGGACACATTTGTCAATAACATCACTTTCGCTTCAAAATAAAAGGAAGGAAATGACATCTGAAAAGTCTTATAATTATTTTGCACAGACAGTCATTTAAACCCATAAACTCCATTACTTGATTTATAATTCTGTTCACTTTGACACTTGCAAAAGTTTTTTCAAACATATCCGTCTCTCCTATTAGTTTGGCTTTTAAATGGCAGACCGTATATTTTCTAGTTGTGGTCGGTCTCTAATAAATTCCAGGTTTAAGTTAAATATAAAACAGTCACGGGGCGATGGGGACGCATCAGTAAAAACTTCACATGAAAATAGCCCAACGTAATGTTCCCTGCACTACTGGCACATTCTCAGCACACAAAGTAAAACTGCATACTACTTACATGCACAATTATATTTTTTAAATTAAAAAAACAAAGTTACAAACTCAAATTAATTCTAGAACTATAGAACCAAATATATAGTGACGGGCTGCTTTAAGATCAGACTTACGGTATGTCACTATTCACTCAAAGCTGAATATAACTTTTAATTTGTCCAAATATATTCAGGGACTGAATATTCTCTGCATCCCTTGTAACGTTTCAAAAACTTGCATTCCATTAGGTAAATGTTTACCTTTAGTGAGTTCTCTAATTTCCTGTCCTGCTCTTTTCTTCTTGTTTTCAGTCATCGCTGACTCTCTTACGGTCACCGCTCCAGCCCAGACTCTTTCCAAAATCGAGGGGGACACATTACAGCTCACCTGCGAGGTTTCCCGGACCACCGAGCAGCACACTCACCTGTCGGTGGGCTGGTATCTGAGGTCTCCAGAGGACGCGGCGGCGCCGCCCCAGGAGCTGGTCACCCTGTCCAGGGACTTTGTTCTTCGCTCCGGCGGACCGTATCGGCAGAGGATGGCAGCGGGGGACCTCAGGCTGGATAAAACCAGCGCCACCTCCTACAGGCTGACCATCCACAAGCTGCAGCCCATAGACCAGGGACTGCTCTACTGTCAGGCGGCCGAGTGGATCCAAGACCCGGACGGGAGCTGGTTCGCCATGACCCGCAAGCAGAGCGATAAGACCCAGCTGCGCATCCAGCCCACCGGTGAGAGATTATTACACAGCTTTCATCAGAAACATGAGTCTGCGTTTCAGGTGTGCAACACAATCATCATCGGAATGTGGGACAGAGACGATGCGGTGCTTTTAATTGTGTAGAAAAAAGAAAAATTATAGTCATTTTAAGCAGGCAGCACCAACATATAATTATAATCAAGAAAAAGAGCAAAAGCAGATTCCCACAAAGAGGAGCCATGATGGGTCAGATTTATGAAAGAAATCAGTGAGATATTCTGAATGTTTCTCTAAGAAAAGAGAAGGCAGTTGGATAACACACATCAATGGTGCGCAAAGGAAAGAAGGTATTTTAAATTCACATTTTCCTTCAATAAATCACTATTTGTTTTAAAATATAACCTTTCAAAATGTTATTTTGCCATTTTCTTTTATAGATCATCAACTTCTTCCATTTTTTCAGTATAAACCTATTATTGTTGCTGTAGGATTTTCTTAAATTTCCATATAAAACTGCAGCCATTAGCTGGCCTTTTGCTTTTATGTAGATATTTGAACAGAAAATGAAGGAATATTTAAGTTAAGAAAATGTCAAACTTGCCCACTCATTCTGATTGCAACACTCATCTTTTTCAAAAGCTTTTAAAACTATGCATTATTTTAACTGTTCTACTTTTATTGCTAGTTTTTTTTTAAATGTTTTTTTTTAATTTAAATAAATTAATTTATCTCTGTTTGCCCCCCTTAATAATGTATTTTTATTATTTGTTATTATGAAAATACTAATAAGTGTTTGAACTATTTTTATCGTTTGAATAATGAGCTACTACGGTGGCCCAGAAGTGCCAATAGCATTAAAACATAATAAATATTATGATTAAAAAAGCAAAACAAAGTTTAAAAAAAAGACATTTTAAAAGTCAAAACAAAATTCCAGAAACCAAAACGTAAAAAATTGTATATTTTGGAAAACAAAATAAAAAAACAGAAAAGGTGAGTATTATGGGACATCACTGAATTATGAATTTTTAAGAAAAGGGAAAGCCGAATTATTTTTTGCCTGAAATGTGGTAAAATAGAACAATCACCAAACTTTTGCCGTGTATGTGGCCCAAAGCTTAAAAAGATATCTTCTGTCTGAATTTGTTTCCATGCCAGAGAAAATCTTTTGAAAGATGAACAAACATCATCATCCAATCAGCGATGTCACCTAAATAACTACATTTTCTGTTTTCTATTTTGTTTCATTTTGTTTTCTTTTGATTTTTGGAATTACTTTTACTTTCTGAAGCATTTCCTTTCTTATTTTGTTTAATTTACTTGTTGTTTTTCTTTTTTGGAAATATATTTTGGTTTTTACATTTTTTTTTTTACATCTAATTATGCTTTTTTTTAATGAATTCTTTAGCTATTTAATATGCTATTGTGATCTTTAACATGTAATTGCATTGAGTGATTTCCTGATGTGATTTGGACTTCTGGGCCACTGTAGAAAACGCACTCCATAAACATACTAGTGTTTTAACCAGCTCAATGGCCTTGTGGTAGAGTGTCTGCCCTGAGACTGGAAGGTCAAGAGTTCAAATCCAGGCCATGCCATACCATCCCTTATACTTAGCGCTGACCGTGTCTGCAGCTCACCGTTCCCCCCGGGGATGGGTCAAACGCCAAGAACAAATTTGACACATTTAGGAGGTGGACAACTAATGGGACTTGAACCTTTTGTTGTCAAGCTCTTTAGCTTATATTTTCACTTTACTGAATCACTTAAAAGAAAGAAAAAGTAAGAAGTTGTAACAATCACAGAAAGCCAACACAGTAATTTGAAGCTTTAGGTTTCCAGTTTTGCTCTTTCTGCTTTAAGTGTCTTGTTAAAAGCAGCTTGCATTCCTTCTCACAGAAGTAGATGTATTTTTTCCACCATAAATGTTTGAAAAGTCATAAGAAAACGACTTTATACTTTTGAACTTGATCCTCTTTGTCCTTAAGGACTCTAAAGTTGAGGCTAAAAGGAAAATAATTGTGTTTGAGTAAAACATTTGCTTTCTTTTAAATGTAGTTGAACTAAAACTTTGAACTTTTCTTTTATAAAGGATCTGTGAGCTAAATTTATGTTTTAAAGTCACTCTGATCATATTTTGATCTTTTGTAAAAGCAGTGGTTTTTGTTTTTTTTACTATGATTGTGAACCTAAATAAAGATAAAAAAAAAAAGCAGTTGCTTTCTGCTAGGACATAGTTTCTGCAGAGCAGCGGGAGTTCATCAGAAATTCATCTTTTTTTTGTCTGCTCAATAATTTGAATAAAGAAATACTCAAAATGCATTTTTAAGCTAAAAAGACTAAAAACACATTTTTCATTTTTCGATCTTTATTTGGCTAATCGATGATGATGTTTAGCAGGAAGTGATTATGAAGGATCGTGCGAAGAGCTGCATGATGGGAAAAAACTGGTGCTCCTTAAGTAGTCGTGAGTAGTTGGGCATCAAACCATCAACCTTTGAGTCAGGGAGCGAACCAGAACTCTTTACTTTCTTATCCACATGCGTAGAGATAATTGAAGAGGTTCTGTAGGAAGTAAGAAGGAATGGGAGGTAATTACACGAGTCCACATCCCCTCTGTCCTTCTGACGTGCTGCATGTGGGCCCGGTTCCTCTGATTACTGATCAGTATCTGACACTAAGCTCATTAGCTTACTAAACAGGGCTTAACCAAACCTCAGCAGACTTTCGCCGTGTTTGTGTCTGCGCGATGGCCAGCATCCAAACGGAGACCGATGTCTTCCACAAACAGCATTAAAAATGCCAAAAAAAATGTTTTTTCCCTGACATTCCTGCCAACAGTAATACAAAAGTGAGAGTGCATGACTGGGAGAAATTGTGTTTGCTGTCAAAATTAACGGAAGAGACGGCATGAAAGGAAGGAGAAGGGGGAACGGGGTGGCACCGGGATAAGAAAATAACAGATCGCTGCATGAAAGAAGTATGACAGAAACAGAGTGGCTTTTTAAGATAATGATCTAGTGAGCTGTCAATCCCAGCCCAGGCTCGGAGAATAAGTAACAAAAGCCGCCATTTAACTCCTCGTATGCTGTTGAAGCTGTTCTGCAGCTGTGATCACGTCACTTCCACTGTAGTGTGTCACGCCTAAACAGAGATGGGCTTTGTTCGGGGCCGGAGATGTGGGCGACGAGCCGCTTTAGCGTTATTACTAAAGTGGCGAAGCAGCAGTTCGCATCAAAGCGGAGTCGTTTTTGGCGTCCTCCAGCAGGCGCCGCGGACTGATGGGGACTGGATGCTGCCCCAGATAAGCCGAGCAGGTTTTTCAGAGGACTTCCAGCTACTTCAGGGAGAAGACTAAAGGGAAGAGGAGCTCCCCTTTCAACACCCTTTGTCACTCTCTGTCTTGCCTGTAATTTATAATTGATGGAGCCGTTGTTGCATGACAAAGAGCACGAAGCAGTTCCACCACGGAGTGCAGATGTTCAAATTCTGTGTATATTTGTCGTTTTTTGGTCTTTTTTTTTTTCAGCAGAACTTCTGTGGTGTTTTTGAGTTTATATTTATCAGGCAGAGGAGGAGAAAAAAGCGTCTTCATCCTCCTATAAAGGTGGAAAACACAAGCTAATCACCTTCTGCCGGTGTCAGAAAAAGACCAAATTCTTCTGCACCTTTTCCTCTGTTTTATCACCCTCTCTGTTCTTATCACCTCCTCATCTCCTCTGTTCCTTTCTTTGACGTCATCGCCCATTTTTACATTTTTTTAATGCTGAGTTTATATAAGCGTTTTTTTTCTTTCTCTTGATGAAAATTAACTACATTTTAAAAACCCACTATATAATGAAAGTCATGTTTTTGTGGCATTTTTCTGACGATGAAGGACATGTATAAAGAAAATTAAGATTTAAATTGATATTTTTAATTAATTTGTTATATAAATTGTTGAGAATCAGATGAAAAAAATAAGTATTATGTATAAACTAATGATGTGTATTGGCAAGAGTCTGGTGATACAATACGTATCCCGATATGTGTCTCACGATACGATATGTATCACGAAAAAATTTTCACTTTTATTTATTTTTTTTTTTTAAGAGTATGGCTTAGAAAAAAAATTCTACCTGAATATTAATACATCTTTCTTTCATTGTAATAAAATGGACAACTTAAATGCATTTAATGAACACCACATTAAGCAGTCCAACTGTATTCTCTCAGTTTCGTTGGGGTATCCTTTCATGTAAAAACGAACTAGTCGATGTCTCATGACAAAAATCACGAAGCTGAATGAACATTTTACACAACCTGGTTCTCATGAGATCTTGTTTTGAGCAGCTCAAAGAGGCTCAGTGTGCTCTGCTGCCAACTAGTGGTCGGAGGTTTAGGTGGAAACAAAAGTAAGACGCTGAAGGAGGCTCACAAATAATCACGTAAATATCATCTTATCAACATTTTAAATTGCTACAAGTATGAATGAAACATTGCAATATTTTTTTCCCTAAACCCCTAGTTGTAGGTGCAGGTGGCGAGCTAAAGTTCCCAGTTTTTCTTCATTACAACAACTTCCCTTGTACCTGACTAGATACATAAACGTCTTCATTTATTTAGTCCGAGCTGGATCAAACTTTACTGCTGGACGGCTCCAATATTAGTTTTGTTGCACCGGTTATCTTAGCTTGGGGTCGTGAGGGGCTGTAGGGTAGTGGGATAGTGTGAAGGATGATGGGATATCAGTGGAGGGTTTCTGCTGTGTCATGACTGCTCTAGAGCTGAATTTCTAATGAACTCCTGCTGCTCTGCAGAAACTGCTCTAGAAAATGACAGATTTTTTGAGAATGTGGCTAAAAGTGGAATAATCATAATAAGAAGACCACTGGGATTTAAGGAATTGTTGGGGTGAAAGAATCTCTCTATTTAATTCTGCATTTGTACGAAAAATATTTCCAAAAATCAGCTAAGCTTTCTTCTGAGGATCCCACGGCAAGTGTTACAGTTCAGGTGTGATGCAGGAGTGGTCTAGCTGCTGACCTCACAAAACTCCAATATCACCTAGGTTCACGCGATTTATTAGTATTTAGGTTGTTAATACCCCCAACTTCACAAAAAGTGCTGCAACTTTGCTCCGGCGTCCAGTGAAAAATCGAACCCAACACGGTGGATTCGGAGCGCTGGAAAGGCCAGATCGCAGAGGTTGGACGTGACCGTGTGAAGTGGAGGTTCCTTTTATGTAAAGACTCCGAAGGCGTAACGCTTGGCGTGGGAGTTTGGGGTGAGTGACAGCTGAGGATCCATCAACAGACACTAAACGTCTGGTTCACTGGATCCTCTGCCAGATGCACCCCCACACCTTTTAAATATTACTTAGAGAACAACTTTAGTCTGGCATTCTTCTATTTTGTCCCTCGATCAAATTTACCACCATCACAGATGGTGAACGGCTTCTTTCTTTATCTAAATAAGCAGATCTGGTTACAGATAAATAAATGAATAATTTACCTGTTCAGGATGTCCAGTTGTCGAGAGAACTCGTGAACATCCTTATATCATCGTAGTTGAGTAAATTAAAAAAAAAAAAAAACTCCATTGAATCTTTTAGAACAACTTTCAGTTTCAATTTCAGAACAGCTTCCATGTTTGTCTTTTACTGTCTCCAAATCGGTTTCTGTATGGTGTCTCCTGCAGGAAATACTCCACCCTTTTACCTTTAAGTATTTCTCCCAGATCAGGGAATTTCAAAGAGCCTATATCATTATATTCTATGGTTTTCAGAGTAAACTATATCCATATAAATGATCACTAAAGATCACATTATTTATAAAAAGGAATTCTTTTGACAATCTCTTTTTCTATAGAGAGAAAATCGTTTTTGTGTGTGTAATTGTGTGTAACTTTGGATTTGTGAGTGCGTGTTTCTTAATTTGTAACTCATACAATACATTTTGTACGCAATTGTGTGTTCACATATACAAAAATTACAAAATTTCAAAGAATACAATTTACACACGCACAACTTAAAATTACAACAGATTGGAACTAACTATACACACAAATCTTTAAAAGTGACGCACCAATCTGGTGTGAGACTTTTTCCATGTGTGTAAATGATGCGTTCAAATGTTGCTAAAATGCTGGGTTATCTGAATTTTCTTATCAGCTGTTTCAAACTTAGAATGTAAATAATATCTGGTAAAAACTTGACATTTTTCCAACTCAAACAAATATTCCCCATAATTAATTTTAAAAAGTCTAAATAAGCATTTATAGGACACGTATCCCAAGTTTTCAAGTTTTTACAAGATATTATTTACAATCTAAGTTCAAAGATAAGAAAACACTAATAACCTAGAATGCTAATTTAATTTAAAGATTAAGATTATTCTTTTAGTGTAAATACGGTTTTGTGTGTGCGCAACAAGTGATTTGTGCGTACTTTTTAAAGATTTGCATGTGTATTTAGTTTTATGCTACTGTAATTTTGAAAAAGCCGACAAAAAATGATTTTGCATGATATAAGCCCTTTAAGTTAAACAGTCATTCTAATGTCACAATAAAACGTCTTTGCATCCTCACACATACAGCAGAGAAATGTTTGTTCCTTTGAATATTTGATGCCTATTCTTTTGCTCAAGTGAAAATAAACTGGATATTGTGTGTAACACTGTAACCTGTTTGTGTTGTAGTCATGCATACATTAGTGACTCCTTGTATAAGGTGACATCTCTAACACAAAGGGATCAAAAGTTGAGCAGCAATAAAGAACCAGCATATTTAACTGTTACTTATTAAATGATAAAAGCCAACAAATTGTTGAGCCACAAAGAAAAATATCATAAACTCTTAATAAAAACTAACAAAATAGTGTTTGCCCCAAGGCGTGCTGGTTTTACCAGTCGTCCATTACAGCTCTGAACGTCGGCAGCTTTCCCGTCTGCCTCTGTACGGACTCGAGCTTAGCTATAAACATGTGAACAATTACACCTACCTCCCGCCGTAAGACTTCCCAGCATAACTAGGTCTGCAGCGAGGGCAAGCTTTGAACTTTTCCACATGAATGCGTTTTCAGGAATCATGTTTACAGTCTTTGTAATTACAGCTCAGGGCTACAAACCCACAGAGATGCAGAGCAGTTGTTTCTGACACTCTGCGCGCCGATCATCTGGAAGCTAATGTAGCACATAAAACTGGACAGAGACACACGGCTGAGCATGCATGAATAATGATCATTAAGAGGATGAAATGCAGTGTTTGCTTTTTTTTCCTGTTTTCCATGCGGCTTGAGAGCTGGAGTCGGACTTTTTTCTTAGACAACTGAAGAAAATTTTAATTGGATGTTTCTGTAATTTCTCTAATAGAGTGGTGACACTAAGATAAGGGTGGAGGAACTGAGCGGAAGCAGGTTGTTTCATAAACATGTTGATCTGCACATCTACTTTAGTAGAAATCAGCTGAACGTGTGAGTTTTTTAGCTAAATATGGCTTTATTTCCTGTCTTTCAGATCGGGACTTCAGCATCCAGGTGAGCACGGAGCGACGGTCCTTCACGGCCGGTGAGCCGCTGGAGCTCCGCTGCACCATTGAGGCGCAGAACGTTCCGGAGCGTTTCTTCTCGGTGTCGTGGGTCTTCAGCAGCTCACCGGTGGCCGTGGTGGGCCCCAGTGCCGTGCCGGTCCTGGGCCCCGATTACGTCGCCCGGGAGGCCGCTGGTCTCATGACGGTGCGGAAAGAGAGTCCCAACGTGTACCTGCTGAAGCTGCAGCGCCTGAACCCCGACGACGCCGGCAAGTACATCTGTCGCGTCACGGAGCGAGAGAAAACGCCCACGGGGGACTTCATTGACCGCAGCAAGAGGTCCCGCAACGTCCAGATCACAGTCCAGCAAATCAGTAAGTGATGACTCCACTCCCCTATATTATGAATAACCTACATTATTCTTTATTGTTAGCTTTGTGAAAGCACAGAAAGGATAATTCTGCTCCTATTCCTGATACGTTTTCTTTTCGAGTGGTTCGCCAAGGATTGGTAATGCAGCTTTGTTGTATTGGCATTGACTTTAATGGGAAGGGGTAACACTCCAGGAGGATAATGGAGAGTCCAGACTCGAGGAGGCTGAGCCACCAGCCATGAAATGAAAGTGTAGAGAAAGAAAAGAGGCAAAGAAGGGCGTCTCGAGGGCCCTTTAAGTGGTTCTCTGGGTTAAATTAATATGTTCTGCCGGGGCAGACCTCAACTGCCAAAATGCAGCTGGCCTTTGGGGGCGAGAAATCAAGCTTGCATGTGCCTGATACAAGTGTACAAACCTATAAAACCACTATTCTAGACTTTCTCTCCCTTTGAATATTAATATGCTGCATTTCCTGTTTCCGTATTGCTTGGAGTAGTGTGACTGAAGGCAGTGGACCCCAACCTTTTCCAGGTCAAACACTGGTTTCATGTCATAATAATGTCATTGGGGGGGTCTGTATGGGGTTGAAATGGCATCTGATTGCTTTTTCTAGATTTTGGTTTTCCTTAATTTTTGAGGGTAACATGTATCTTCATCCTCTTAAAGTTTTGCAGCTGATTAAAACTTTATTTGTACACTACATTTTGTGTAGGAATCATTAAAATGTGATCTAGAATTTCCCTTAAAATCCATAACTGTCAAAGTCAAAGCTAAAAAATCAGATTCTAACTTCAGCCTCGTCAGACTTTTAAGGTGAAACAAACAAAAAAAGAAAGAAAAATTACTTTATTGGCTGTATCCTTGTAACACTAGAGAACTAAACATTATGCAGTATTATTATGGTGTGTGGGAACAACTGACATAAATCCATATTTTTGAGTGGAGATTCCTGGTTTTTGTCGGATAAATGCGGCTTTATTTTGAAGTCAGAAGCTCTTCTTCTGTTTCCTCTCTGGCTCTTTTCTGTGAAAATAAACTTTCCAAATACGTTTGATTTTTCTTAACCTTCCCAGCTTGAGGGTTCCAATGTAGTGGGCGGTGCAACCACTTTAATGCTGCGTTTGCAATTCGCACGTCAAATTTGCTTTGGACGCATGTCGACTCCTCTCGAACCAAGCTTGATGCCCCATATGCATGTGGGCGGAGCCTACACTGAATTGCTACATGGAGCAGCGTCTCTGTATATCTCATTTACAATGCATGGAGGATGTTTAGAGATTGTATTTATTTACTGGTATATAGAAGAGCTCTACAAAAGCACCGGTAATCACATCTCTATGTTCATGAGATCATTCAGAGACTCTTCCAGGACAGGTAGGTTCATGTCTGCTGTGGGAGCTATGTCAGAATAACAGGCTTTCAGTTTCTCTGTGACCCAGTTTGATACATTGCTGTCTCAATTTAGTCTGAATGGGGAAAAAAATTTTAATTATTGGAATCAACTGTCCCGTGGACGGGTGCTGGTCTACAGTCTGGTGATTGAGGGGATACTGCGTCAAGCTGTAGCAACATATGAAGTCCTCTGAAACAGGAGTTTTACGTTACCGACACATCGTTAGTTTATTAGTAAAAGAAACGGGGCAAAACCTGCATGGGTCGCTGCAGGTTATATTTTTAAGAACGATTTTATTATTATAACAAAATCCTTTATTACCCTGTACTGTAATGAATATTTACTGCATTTAACTATCATAACAGCTGTTGCTTCCGTCCAGGAAAAAGTAGCAGCTCGCTTTTGTGGCGTCTTGTTTTACACACAACTCTAGATGTGCTGTGCGGCTTTGAGTGTTAAAATTAGAGTCAAGGAAGTAATGAGTACTGATCCGAGCTTGAGTGGGTGAATTAGTCAAAGGCAAAAGGGACAGCAAAGAGAAAGCGGTGGTAAACACCTCTGACAAATGAGTGCCGATGGATACGTTTGGCGTGATAAACCGCGGAGGGCTCGGCTGACAAACCGAATCCGATTCTTGCTGATAGAAAGGGAGATAAAGACGAAGGACTCTGGAAAATTTGCATTTTAAAAACTATGTAGAAAACAGTAAAAGTTTACCAAAAAAGTTCTCCATATTTTACATCTGCTATCACATTTGCAACCAGACTAAAATATTCTGGCCTATCTAGACGTTCATGGTTAATTCAATAACTGCAAGAAACTCAGCCTTTAGTTTCCCCTGAACCCTTCACACAATGTTTGTTTGATGAGGTCTGCTTAAATAACAATGACGGCGGAAAAGATGAAGATGCAGCCATGGGACAGCCAATACCTGCTCTTCCTAAAAAAATAGACTGCAGTGTTTCAGCTTTAGGCGCCGCCCATCTTTGTGCAATTTCCTTTAAATAATGAATCATAGACATATTTTCCCTGGACAGATTATCTCAAAAGTCACTAATTGCATTCTGTATGGTGAAAATGAAGTCTCAAGCGGGACAGACGCGTTCTTTTACTCAACACGGTCCAAACAAAGCAGTTAGTTTGGAAGTTCTTTCGGTTTCACCCATTTATCCACCTGCCTTACATTAAAAACATTCAATGTTTTTTAAATAGATAAAAATATGATTGGAATGGGACTTTAAAAAAGCTAAATAAATGTTAGCTCCACAAAAATCAAAACTGCTAATTGACAATAAAAAACATCATCATTCCTTAATGGTCATAAATGGAAAACAAAGCATTTGTAACAAACATGTACATGTTGGTGTTGAAAAACAAAATATTTCTTGACACTAAAGGTGTTTTTTGGCTGGACACATTTGTTCGGTTATAATGAACCAGTTTGTTTCCCCCGATAATCTGGAAACAAATTTTCAGTCTGAATACACCCAAGTAGGTCCTAGTCTCAGACCAGGAACTGCTTTCTGATGCATCTTTTAGGATGGTCTCAGTTCGTTTCCAATCGGACTGAGCTCCGGTTTGCTTTGAGTTTGCCCAGTCTGAATAGGCTCCATCCTTGGAGTGGAACAACTGACTGGCACCTTAGCCGGTCATCACGTGATGTAAGTAGATTACAAATGAAGCAGACACACGCAAAGCAAAAATGATGGTTTTATCAGACAGAAAAAGGGTCCAAGTGTTTACTTGTCTGAACTTTTATTTTAACAGCGCTGAAGCGTTTCCTTTATGGTTTTCTGTCTAGTTACACGGTACGTGCCTGGCGCTGCTGTGACGTCATTCTAATCGCTACCCTGTAGTTCTTTAACAGAATTCTCTTTAAAAAAATTGCAATAACAGCAACTCATTGAAATGTGGCCGGATGAATTAGGGCTGCCAAGATTAGTCAACTAATCGACTGTTAAAATAGTTGACAGTGAATTAATAGTCCATTAGTTGTTACTTAATATTATATTGGAGTGTAGCTAGCTAGCTTTTTGGACTATTTTGGCATTTATTAAGGTTTTTTTTAAGCTATTTTGGATTTTAGCTATTATTTCAGTGACATGCTAGCGATTTTGGCTAATCAAGGATTTTTTCAGGTTTTTAGTCTAGTTTAGCAATTAACTAATATTTTAGTCAGCTTTCAGCTTAAGCGTGTTTAGCTCTTAGCTTCAGCGTTTTTAAGCTATCAACTTCAGTGTTTTCAGCTGTCAGCACTAGCATCTTCGGCGACCAAACTCAGCTTACAGCATTCACACTAGCGTATTCGCAGGTAGTGCTATATATCTAGTTTTTAGTTAGTTTAAAGCTAATGGTGGCTAAAATGTGTGCTTTACATCCAGTTTGCATATGTCCCGATTAGACGACTAATCGGGAAAAATAATCTGTGATTAGTCGACTACTAAAATAATTGTTTGTGGCAGCACTTGGAAGAATCCAGACTGGTTAAAACATCTTTTCCCGTGACATTGCTTCTCACAGTTTTTTTTCTGACACTCATTAGCGTATCTTCTTGCCTTCTTGCATGGATGCCTCCACTGTACCAAAGTATAAAGTAAAAGGTGATAAAAACTTTCGAAATCGGATCTACATGTGTTCATTTATTTTACAATGGAAATTTGTCTTTTCCATCACAAGCCTCTAGTGGTCTTTTAATGAATTGCAACACTTCCTGTTTTGCATCAAGCTCAGAAATATAAGAGGGAAAGCTTGTGGAAAAATTGTGTAACCGAGAAGACAAAAGCTAACATGAAAAGCTAACTGTTTGTATGTTTATTTTTGTTGCAAAATTGAACCACCGAGCTCTGGAGAAACTGGGAATCGACCTGGTTGTGTAACGAGCCCTTGGCAGTATTTAGTCAACTGAACCAAGCTTTTTACTGATTTCCATTTTCAAATTAGCTTCAAGTCCCGACACTAAAGGGTTGTCCGCTGGTTGCAGAGTTTAATAACCGACCGTCTCCTCCTCTGTCTCGTTTACCCAAAGGGCTTTGTTCCAGATGCTTTATTGGATTGTTTTCTTAGAGAGGAGGAGCTTTCGCGCCTTGGATTTTTTAATGGCAGGTCTGTAAGCTGGTGAAACACTCATTAACAAACTTAACCATTTCTGCTTTTTAACTCGATTGTGAAAAAAAAAAGTGTGCTTTATCCCCCACTCGTGGCTGTGTGTCCTCCCTTCAGGTTTGTGTTGGAAAAAAACCTATGAAGCTCTCACAATTAAAGACAACGGGAAAGAAAGGGATGAAAGGCTTCCCCTTTGTTCGTTTGAGTGATAGAAATAAGAAGCAAGTTTATTCTATTTTCACAGAGGGCTTATGCTTATTAGGAGGGTCGCTGAGCTGAGAGCGAGCAGCAGAGCTTGGCTGCAGGGAAGGGAAGAGAATTGAAAAAAAAAAAAAAGACTGGAGCCACATGCTCAAGAGGCTGGAGGATTGGCTGTACGGGGGGGAATAGATCTATTGGGTCAACCGGAGCTCCACGATGTTTGATGGATGTTGAAGTGACGAGGATTGAGATAAAGCACAAAACAGAAGTGAAGAGGAGACTTTTATCCCTCCGGTCTGATGTGCCACAGAGTCCTGTGATCTGAGTCTTCTTTTCCTGTCGGTATGCGAGGTTGGTGAACAAGCTAACAGGGTTCACAAAGAGAATCTCAGCCCACTCGCGCTAATTTATATCTCCCGTGTAGCTATCAGTGTGTAGAGCCGGGGGCCCCGCACTCACAAATGCATGCCGCTATACATGCATGCAAACACAAGAGCCTCACTTTAAAAGGATTGTGATGTTCTCCTGGGAAAAGAGGCAGGGACTTGTTTTCCCCGCTGCACATGCCAAAATGGCTGCTGAGAGAATCAGACTGGAGTTGGATGCTGGAATCTCCAGCGCCAATTAGTATTAAATGAATCTTTATCTTTCTTTCTTTTTGACCATTTCTGTTGCATGAAATGATGTTTGGATGAGAGACGAACAGCAGAGGACTTCAGTCGAAGGCCCACATATGCTCAGTTTTTCACGGCGTTCGCTTGGATTCAATTATTTGTAGCAGTCCAGCACAA
The DNA here is from genome assembly GCA_003999625.1 of Oryzias javanicus. NCBI lineage: Eukaryota > Metazoa > Chordata > Actinopteri > Beloniformes > Adrianichthyidae > Oryzias > Oryzias javanicus. The sequence continues at coordinate 9,252,838 of CM012457.1, read as the reverse complement.
CAAAGGCTTTCCAACAAATAGATTTTCTATTTTCAGAGCTGCCTACTATGGCCACACATCTCGCTCACTCTCTCAGCCTTTTACACTCTCCCGAGCACACGGACGTGTTTCTCCCACACTGCAAAAGGCTGGTGAGCTTTCATCCTAACAGGACATCTATAACGATTCACGATATCCTTCGTACAAATTCAAATGTAAGATTTTTTCTAACATCAACCAATAAGTATTTAAGTTAATCTTTTGATCTATTTTAAAATTGTTCCCAGTGTTTTTTTAGTGATGCCGTTTTTAGCCTAGCAAGCCGCAGTGCTGTTGTTCATCTGAAACTCAAGTCTAAGTTGTGAGTAAACCTGCCCTCATTTCCCATCATCCCTTTGTATACACATTTTCCCACTAGCTTACAGCCCCTCACACCCACAATACAACAAAAATGACAAGAGCCATCCAGCCGCACTGTTTGATCCAGATTCCACTTCGGACGAGGAAAACAAAGACGTACATGGATCTATTACATCCTCTACATCCATGGAGATCTTTAAAAGCAAATTAAAAACATACCTTTTTAGTAAAGCTTTTAATGACTCACTTTTAACTTTTAGGGTTTTTTTGTTATTATTTAATATTTTGTTATTTCAATGATGTTGCTAGTTTTTGTCGCTAGTTTTTTTTTTTTTTTTTTATATGATGTCTTGATTTTATGTGTTTTGAACATGACATGACATGACATAACATGTTCTTGTCTTGATGAAGTGGATATTTCTGATCTTTTTTTTTTGCTGAAATATGTTTTTCTTTTAGCTTGTAAAACACTTTGGGTTGTACTGAAGTACATGAAAAGCGCTCAACAAATAAAGTTTGATTGATTGATATTGTTCTGCAAGTGGATGAATTGGAATAGAGCAGAGCAGGGAGTTCGACTGTAGCAACTATACGTCACTGCTACAAGTAGGGATTTAGATGTCAAGTTAATTGAATCCTTTATGCATTCGTTGTTTTTATTGTATATTACATATTTTATTTATTGTTGTTTGTTTTTCAGATTGTTTTATTTATGTTTAAAGCACTTTGTGTTTTATTCTATATGAAAAGTGCTATATAAATAAAGTTTGATTTGTTGAGAGTGTATCGAATCGTGTGAGAGGGAAAGATAAAAGATGCCGATCAGTGAATAAATAAAACGGTCAACTTTTTCTGGAAAGTTCAACACTCCACGTCATCCTTTCTTGTTCTTGACGATGACATTTTGATTTTTGGGGTGTCTCTCTCTCTCTCTCAGGACAGTTTTATAGCAACCTAACAGTGGCAAGTCCCACGAAGAACCAAACTGCATCCAACCCAGACGCGATACGCGCTTGAACAGATGTGTGGCTTCTTGATCTCTTGTCACGGCGTCTTGCTTTTTCTTAGCTCTCACAAGTGGCGGAATTGCACATTGTGGTCATTTCTTTAAAGAACCAAAACCTGCAACAGAAAACACCACCACCCCCACCCCTCCCCCAACACACACATCCTTATATTTTTTTCTCTTCATGACTGATCCTGACTAAACCATCTGGACATACGTCTGACACGCCTGCATTAATGTCTTCATAGGTCTTGATAGCTCCATTATTGTTACAGCCCTAATTTTATCTTGAGATTAAATTTAAAGAGCTGTTCGATTCAATTTTTAAATTATCACAACCCAGAAGGAGCCACAAACTCTTACTTTACCTTTAAAAATAAAAACACCTTTGTTTTTTATATAAATGTTACTTTCATAATAAATAAAATAAATAATTGTTGTTTTGTTAAAACAAAAAACATGAGGAGAAACTTTTTTTTTTAACTTTACCAATTACTTAATAGTTTATTTTCTTTAACCAAAGAGCCAAATTTGATGGGCTAAAGAGCCACATGTTACAAACCCCTGAGCTAATAGGAGAGTGTAAACAAAAGGATGATGGGATATCAGTGGAGGGTTACTTCCGCAACAACAGTCCCACCCATGACTCAGAGGCGAATTCCTGATGAACTCTGTTGAAAATAAAAATAGATTTTTCACTAAAAATTACATAATAATTAAAATACCACTGGGAACAATTTTACAATAGACAAAATATAGTTGTAGAGGAACTTTAAAAACACCAAAAACACAATTATCATCGGAGTGGGACTTTAATCAAAAAATTCTGTGGAGATCCTCAGTTATCCAGGTAAACCGAGGCGTTTTTTCCTCTCAAAGAGACTTCTTTTTGTTCTAGAAGATGTTGCACTTTTTATTCAAGTCTTGGATCACAAATATTTCCGCTGCAATCTAACATGTTTGTTATCCAAAAGAAATCCAAGCGGCAACAAATTTGTCATCCCAAATAAGCACTTTAATCCTTAAGGAAAATATTTAAAAGTTTGATCAGTTTTGCTAATAAATATTTCAATATTATTTTTTGTTTGTTCTTTATGATTGAGTCTAACTGGATTCATTTGTTTTCTCAACACAGAGAGCAACATCACGATGTTCCTGGCCACTAACTCCTCGGAGGTCCTGGAGGGCGACACGATCCAGCTGACCTGCTCGGTCCACTCCACCATAGGCGCTCTCTCCTTCGTTTGGCAGTGGATAGAGAAGGAAGCGAGTGGGCCGATCCAAGAGGTGGCCTCCGTGGACCGGGACGGCACGGTGCAGCACAGCGCCGCGTACAGAGAGCGCGCCAATTATGGTGAGATTCGTGTGGAGAAGATGCGAGCGGACGCCTTGACTCTGTCCGTGTACAACGCCCTGCCTTCGGATGAGGGACAGTACCGCTGCACGGCCACCGAGTGGATTCAGACCGGCACTGAGCCCGATTTAAACTGGGAGAAGATTGGAGAGAAAACAGCTGCCGAAACCGTCGGCGTGAAAACCGTCGGTGAGTGTTTGAACCCAATTGTAGTCAACAAGGCATGTAAACGTTCTGATCGGTCCGATTTGTTCACACACTTGAGCTCAGAAATACAGAGGACATTCTGCTTGGCTCAGCAGCGCCGCAAAGTCCACTTAGTTGAATAAACCATGGTTTATTCATGCATCGCTTTGGGGAAAGAGCTATTATGACTGACACACACTCTATGACACCACCTGCCTCATGTCAAGAACGGCGCTTCCATGACAACCACGACGGAGCCTCACACACTCGTATGGATTAGTCGGAATTATTAGAATGGAAATGCAGCGCCACAGTGTTTCACAGTCTGGGGCTCTCCTCTTTCACTGCTGAGTTAAGCTGAACATCTACAGCTCAGGCTGAGGAAACCACTGGAGCGGAGCCGGCAGGAGCTGGCAGGCCGAAAGCAACGGGTGTGATGCCGGAGCGCGCACACACACACACACAAACACACTCCACTTACGGCTTAGCTCCCTGCAGCAGCATGCAGAGAGGAGATGTCAAGTTTTAAGTGGCCATTTGTCAAGTAGAGCCAACAAGAGAAACATTAGTTTGAGGAGCAGGAGGCGCGGTGGACATGTGAGGGAAGGAGTCCAAAGCTTCTGGTCTTCAGTCAGACTCATCAACATTAACTCTGTTTCTCCTCCATGCTTGTTGATCTGAAGATTTCCTGCATGTGGAGTGTAGGGTGACGGTCACCTCATTTGTCTCACTTTAGCCTTTCGACTTTAGCATCGATTATAATTTACAGAAACGATTAGATTCTCCAGAGCATTGATCGATTCAATTAATTTTTTTTTTTTTATTCTTCAATTTAATTTTGAGTTTACACATTTTTTAGAAACACATTAATAATCTACGATATGATTTAACTATATAAATACAGTTCACATACTGTAAAATGTATTAGTGAAATAATGAGATTGTTAATATCATACAATGGTTTCTCAAAAGGAGAATCTCTATAAAATGTTCCAATCTTTAACATTGTAAACATTGTTCTGCTTCTCCTGGAGCATTTTTCAGTTTGGCCACTAGGCGGCGATAGTGCTGTAGCGTTGCACCTTATTCCAGAAGAAGACAGTGTGAGGAAAAAGTGACTCTTTAAACCACAAATGGTTACTTTAAAAAAAAATTTCCTTAAAAGAGTTTGGAGAATTGATACCTGTGAGTTTGTAGAGATTTGTATTTAGTCAACAATGTATGTTTAGGTCGACCAAATGTTAGAATTAGCCAATTATATGTTAGCATCAAGCTAGCGGACGTCAGCTTTATGTGCTAAATCTATTTATATTCTTTATGAATCGATTATTGATCTGTTGAGCTTAAATTGATTCAAATCAATTTTATTAACCCAGGGCATATTTATATTTCTTAAAAAAAAAACTTTTTCTTCATCAATTTCCACTCTGAGTTCAGGCACAAAACCCCTGAATCTCATTCAGTCTGTTGCCATTTCCTTCACGATCCGATGGGAACGGAACAGAAATGCCCTCTGGAAGCTAGATGTTCTGGTTGCCACAGTGAAGACGAAAGGTGCTCTGCCTGAGAGTCATCTTTCCATCTGATTAGCTTAAGAAGCCCCCCCCAGGTAAGTCTGAGACTTGTGCATAAATGAGAAGCCTCCACAGAAAACACGCAACCCAGCATATGCTGTAAACCGACCGGAAGGAGACTCCAAAGGACGAGGAAGGAGAGAGTTGTTTGGAAATTGTCAAATCCTCTTTGCTGTCGTAGAAAAGTGTAAAAGTCATGGACGGATGGATGGATGGAAAGGAAGATGAGAGATGGAGCGAGAAGAGAGAGAGAGTGATTGTCTGTGAGGAGAATTATGGCCACAGGCGGCTGTCCCAGCTGTAGCTAAGTCTGGACGGAAAGACATTGATTACTGTGAAGGACACCAGCAGTGATGGCAGTCAGAGGACGCTACTGAGCTGTTGACAAACAAACTATAAGAGAAATCTGCTAAATCAATAACAAGACTAAAATCAAGTTTAATCTGCACATCTCCACACTACTTTTCCGTGTCCCACCAGCTTCCTCAGATTCTACTCTGTAATTTGCGATCAGAGAAATGCTGTGAAATAGGAGGCATGGGCTGTGAAGTGCTTCAGAGGAAAAGGGAGTTTTTCTCATCTTGCCTCCCAGTGCAGGTGTGTCTTGGCAATATCAAACACTGTTGGGTGAACGTCTTTAGCTCAGTGGGGACGGTTAAGACTTGGCAAGGAGCGCGGCGTAGACCGAGCAGCGGCTCTTAGAGAAAATATTCCCCCCGGGCTTTCTTTGTTGGATCATCATTCACTTTAAAATGCACTCTCACAAGAGCTACTCACACAAAACAAATGTCTTTATGGTGGTGCCATCATTATGCAGAAGATACTTCTGAAGATTGAGGGTGCATTTACCTTCAGACAACGTGAAGGACAGTCATCTGTAGATTCATCCCAGGTCCAGGCTAATCTACTCTTCCAAATAACAGCACTCGGTAGAGTCTTAAAAACCCACGAACAAGTCACTCCGGAGTATAAGTTGCACTTTTGGGTGAATAGTACAAGGTTTCTGAACCAATCCGCCAAGCCCAGCTAACATCAAGTTTTTAGCTTCATAGCTATATACCCAAATCCAAATTCCTACATCCTTTCCCTACCCCTCCAATTGTTAAAGCATTTGAAGTGGTAAGGGTATCCACCATTGTTTTTGTAAAGGGCTAACCCTTGTGGTGGAGGGAAGCAGAGCCCTCCGCCGTCAGGGTGTTCCACGTCACGCTGTCCTGCGGAGGAGTGGTGTGCCGAAATGCGGAGCTCCTGCATGAGACCTTCATAATTCTGTGATGCGATCAGATCTTAAATTTTATTCTATAAAATTAAAAATGTCCATGTCTGTCTGAGAGAAGTGTGTAGTTAGTGTAGTTTTAATTTTCACAGTTAGTTTTATTATGCAAGTTTCAAAGTTTCAGTTTCACTTTCTGTTTCCCCAGCTGCTCATTTTTATTTACTAAGTTGTGTCCAGAATCCTCTTTTTATTTATTTTCTTAAAGTCACAGGTGTCAGATCAATACCATTCGCGCAGAGATCATAAAAGCGCAGAGAGATTAGATGGAAAAAGTCCAATCAGTGAATAGAAACGCAAACATTGAGCAGTGAGTGCTAAGAGTACACAAAATGAATAAAAAAGATAAATAAAAATACAATAGTAAAACTCTAGGGATGAGATTAGAATTTAAATTATTTACAGACGAATTAGCTTTTTTCATATGTTAATCTAATTTTTTAATCTGTAACTATTGTCGTGTTCTCAAATACAAATAACAAGGGTTCAACTCTTTACTTGTATGAGTGTGAACTTAGCTGAAAATGCCTTTTCCATTACTTCAGTGTACATCTCGGTGTTGGTGTGTGTACTGCCGTGTATGCGGTACGCGCCGCATTGCTGCTGTGACATCGTCAATGTGCGACTTTGTAGTTTTTACAGAACAAATGCGATGAATTGCTTAGTTAAGGAGTTTCCTACTGTTTTTATATGTTCAACTTTTACACTCTGAATCTGATATTTTGTTGTTTTGTTTTTCTGTAATTGTTACAAGTTGGAAAAAAAATTCCCCTTGTTGGTGTAAAATTAAAGGTTAGAAGTCTGTTACAAATGAAGAAAACTTCATAAATCCAGTATTTTAGTTGTAATTACTGTGCTACAATGTCATGAATTTTAATGAAAATGTCTCAAAATTGTTATGTAAAGTTAAAACAGATGAATTAATTACAGATCACAATTAATTAATGGCATGACTGCACTTCTTGTATTGAGCATTAATACCTTCTTAGAAAGCCCAAAATACTTTACAATCACAGTTCCGTTCACAAATGCACAAACTGATGGAGCGCCTTACACCAGCTTTACATTGGCACCGGCCTATAACCACCAGTAGCAATGTAGGGTTCAGTATTTCTGCTCAAGAGTACTTTAGCATATGGTCGGGCAGGGCGGGAACTGAACCTGCGATCTTCCAATCAGAGGTTGACTTCTCCATTTCTGCCTCATGGCAGCACCTAAAGAAGTATTTGAGAACCTTGACCTTCAAGAGGCGGTTGGAGAGATTAATTGTGTTGCCGTTGTATTTTGACAAAAGCTTTAAAGAACATCAACTTATTTAAAACCTCTCCACATTTTGGCCCGTCACGATGATCACTTTGGTTATTTTTTTTTTGTTTTTACTCTGCCATCTACAGTCACATGTGGTGTTGGCTGTGCTAGCGCTCGGTCACAGGCCGAGTAAATTGATTTTCATTTAATATCTTTATGTTCTAGCCAATAAACCTACCATACCTCAATCTAATTGTCATTTTCCCTACATTTATTAATTTTATTTTGAAAGGATTTTATAATAGTATAGGTTGTTCCTTTGACAATTAGACTCAAACAGATCAATCTGGTTGGATATTAGGAATATAAATCAATAAATTCACACATTGATGAATTGTTACATCTCTAATGTTATCCGAACTTTCTTTTTCCCACAGAGTCTTCCTTCATGCTGTCTGCTTCATCTCGGACTCCCTCCATAAGCTACGGAGATTCCTTTGACATCCTGTGTCTGGTCAAACCTCGCCACAACCCGCGCGTCCCCACGTCAGTCACCTGGCGCTTCATGGCGTACAACGACGAAAGCGAGGATCAGGGAACGTTCAAGGACCTGGTGACTTTCACCCGTGAAGGCACGCTGCAGTGGGGGGAGCAGCTGATTGGTCTGGGCACGCGCACCACCGTGGACCGCTCCCACTCCAACACCAACTTCCGGCTGTCCGTGAAGAGGGCGGGGCCTCGCGAGGCCGGCAAGTACCAGTGCACGGCTGTCCTGTGGAGGAAGAACTACGACAACAGCTGGACTGAAGTGGCCAACCGCACCTCCAACCTGCTTGGCATCAATGTCATAAGGCCAGGTAAGGCGGCGTGACAACCCCCGTTTGGGAAGGAGGGGGAGTACACCTAATTAGAACAGACCAGCACACAAACAGATCAACACAACTTTACACGCACACACAGGAGGAATCCACCAGAGCTTACAGGATTGCTGCTCTTTCTAATTGCGCTTAGTCTTTGGTTTAGCCACTAATTGGAGTGTCTGTGGATGGATTTGTGTGTGTGCGTTTGGAGGAGCGGGTGGAGTCTCCTAATGGAGCGTGATGCTAAATTGCTAAATATCCCACAGGAAGAGAGAACCAAGTAAAAGTGGCAGACAAAAGGGAAGGATGGAGAAAAAGGATGGAGGAGGAGAGAGAGCGGTCTCTCCTTGAACCGAGTTCCTCTGTGGAGGCATTAAACTGTCTGCACCGTCTTCTCCGGCCCTTTGTGCTCCGTAGACGAGCGCACGGAAAAACCCATTCAGACACAAACCAATTAGTGGAGGAACACAAACAAAAAGTACACACAACTCATGTTTTCCTCAGCTTGTTGTGGGTAGAGTGGACGATACGTCTTTTATTCAAAACAATATGGCAGGAAAATAGTCATTGAGCTAATAAAAGTATAAATATTCAATTTTTTAGGCTGTACTGCAATGAAAGTTTTGTTTTGGGGGTTTTTACATGTTGTCATTATGGAGGACATTTATAAAGAAGATGAAAGGGTAGACTGAAGACTGAAACAGACTGAAGGGGGCCGTATCTCAGTGGTAAAATGACACTAGCATCATAAGCTAACAAAAGCTAACCTATTAAGCAAAAATTTTTGAGTGAAACGTTTATTGCAAGTCTATCACCAGGACAGGATTCAGTGCCAATAGCACTAAACCGCTGTTGCCTACTTCCAAGTCCACTGGAAAATGTACAAGTCAGTAGATCTTTGACGATCGAAGCTACGAGTCATGCTAGTGCTAACACAATAACGACCAATCAAAGATGGGCGGGGCTTTTATACTGGAGCTGCAGAACATGATAACCTCAAACTTCTGAAATGATGAAGCACTAACACCAGTTGACCAATCACAAAATTTAACTGTAATACTTCGTTTCAACCTGTTGGGAGCAGCACACAGACGGATTTAGATTATACTTTCAGGAATTTAACAAGTTTATTCTAAATTGTCAAAAACGTGACAAGGATCTACAGACGACACTTTTAAAGCCCCATTTATAGAAGTCAACAGACAAAAAAAGTGGATTTAGTGTTTTGTTACCCTTTAAGCTTACATTTGCAGTTCTGAGTATTAGCTTATTCCAGGAGTGTCAAGCTCGATTGCTCTGGAGGGCCAAAATCAGAAAAACATGCTGAAGGTCATGGGCCAAAACAGGATAAACTTTTATTGAACAAACTAAAACGTAACTTTTTTTTTAAAACACAGAAATCAATAGAAATAAACAGAAATGATTAATAGGAATAAATCAACTTAAATTTTAAATAACTCGTATTATTTTCCAGGATAAAAATATCCCGTCAAAATCATACAAGTTTAAAAAACATTGGACAGCTAAGTGCATATTTGTATGAAGTGCTTGACAACGTAGCTGAAGTGCTGCATTGTGGGATCTGTAGTTAATATGTAGCCAGTGCTACATTTCACCTGACCATTAATAACAATAATATAAAATGATCTCGCCGGCCGCATATAATTGCACTGCGGGCCGGATGTGGCCCGCGGGCCTTGACTTTGACAGATGTGTGTTATTCAAATGGAAATCAGGATCAGAAAAAGAGATGTTGAAAATACACTCGGTGGGGTTCAAGCTCTTAGCTCCGCCCCCTCCTGATCCATCCAATTGCAGACAATAGATCTATGTCTGTCTTTGTTTTCCTCGTCTGAGCTGAAAACTCGAAGGCTAAATGGCTCCAGTGTTGCTCGCCATTTTTGTTGTACCTGTAATGTTAGGTTGTGCTGTGTGCAGGGCTGTAAGCTAGTGGGAGAGAATGGTGGTGTAGATTTGCTCCGCCCACAACTCAAAAGGGGAATTTCCAATTCTAAAATAGATCCAAAAAATCATCTTAGTGCATTTTTTAAAGCATTCAAGCTGTAGCGGAGTGAAGAGTGTCAATGGAATCAAAAGGTAAGGATATCCAGCGCTTCATGCAGGATGGCCTCCTTCCACGTTGAGGTGGGGATGTGTAACTGTGTGCAGATTTCAGAGGAAACACCGCCGTGATCAATGGTGCGTTCGACGTCAGCCGGAGGCAAACGGGCGCGCGCTCTGCAGAGCTATAGTCTCTGGTTCTACGCTGCTATTGATTCAAGCATATGCGCCAATGCAAACAGATGTGGCCCGCTGCAGATTTACACTCACAAACGGCTCTGCCAGCGGAGGCGCGGCCCGGCCGGTGACTGACTGCACTCTGACCCTAATCATTCAGGCAAAACCAGCGGCTTCCCCGGACTTATTTGAGAATCGACCTATCGTCCTGAATGTTCATTTACGCTCTCCCAAGTGGGAGAGTGACTTTGTTTTACCTCAGCCGCAGGAATCTTGGACACACACGTTTGCGCTCACACACAAGCCTTTCCTTCCTCCCTTTCTCCATCAGCGCCCGTCTCCTCAACAGAGTTATCAGTTACCTTGGTAATACCATCGGTATCCGTGACGATGTGATCAGTCGCAGACTGAAATCCAATCAGTAACTATAGCGGCGCGATCCCTCTGTGTGTAAAGCCGCTGTCGCACAAGAGAGTGATTCTTCTGGAGTCGCTGCGCTCTGACCAGTATTTTATCCTTTCCTTTTTTTCTGGTCTTACATCTGGACTTCTCTCTTTCCCCTCTTCTCTCCATCTGCTTTTTTTTTTCTTTCATCATGTCCCTAAATGTTAACCACTCCTGGCTAACAAGCATCTGGCTTTTTCTCAAAAGGGTGTGATAAGCAGCCGTGAGTGTAATCAAGCGAGACAAATAACACAACATCTGACCAGATGCATAATTGAGAAACTAGAACTCATTCCTGCTCTGGTTCATTTCTACACATTTGTGCGTTAGATTCCTAGCATGAGTGCCCTTGCATCATGTGACGTCCTTCAAAGAGCTTTCACATGCTCCCAGTGCACAGGGGACTAGCTTACCCCTGACTCACACAAACACAATGCCCCCCTCAGCTTTTTGTCTCATCTTCAGGGGAAAGTTGCAGCGTCCACATAAGGCTATTTCCAAATGACTTTTCTTTTTCTGTGATTTTTGAACTTCAAAAGCACAGAGGGAAAACAACCAACCGAAATTGTGCCCTTGATCCAATATCCGTGGATCTTGAATTAGCCGCAGGGCAAAGCCTGGATGTAGATAAAAGCTGCAGCAAAGCCAGCGAGGATGGTCAGCACCTTGTTTTGTCAAATCGCGCCTATCCCATATAGTATTAGACCACACTAATGCAGTTGGGGTCCCACTGGTAAAACCAGAGTTCATTTCTGTGCAAACATCGTTTTAACAATTGTAAAAGCATTTCCAGTGGTCTCTTAATTAAGATTATGCTGTTTTAAGTCAAAATAATAATTTAGAAAACTGTCGTTTTGTAGAAGATAGTTTCTGCAGAGCATCAGCAGTTCTTTAGAAGTTGGCGCAGAGCAAGCCCACCACCTCTTACCATCATCCGTAGCTGAGCTACCCGTTTACCCACTCTCCCACTAGCTTACAGCCCCCCCCAACCTGCAACAAAAATGGCGACCAATGTCAGATCTATCCAGTTATACAGTTTTAGCCAGATACCAACGCGGAGGTGGTAAACAAAGACGGTCATGGATCTATTTGGTAGAATCCGAATTCTTCACCCATCCCTACATTTAGTCCTCCAAAAGAAGAGTTATGGAAACATAGTGTCTTTAGATTTGGATATTACTCCCATTCAGTGACATCAGCCATGTTAGTGTGTAGCTTAGCTGCTAGGGCTTAGAAAATACACAATATCAGTTATAGAACTTTAAAAAAGTTTCAGTAAAAAAAAAAGTAATTACTAACGTTTAAATGTAAGCTTCTGTGTCTTTAGACCCTCCTTCTGGGTAAATGGTATTGTTCTATAGCATCTTCTACCTTCCTTCGAAGGCCCAAAGCGCTTTCCAGTCACAGACCCATTCACACACACTCTCACACTGGTGGTGGTAGATCCGCTGAAGAACACTGGCGCCAACCTTCCACCAGAGGAAATTTGGGGTTCAGTGTCTTGCCTTTGGACACTTTGACACATGGGTGGATAAGGTGGGAATCGAACCCTAAATTCTTAACATGTATTTAATATTTAAAACTGCAGGTATCTGAAGCATCAGCTGCACTGATGTAGATGAAAATTTGTGTCGAGCTGCTTGTAGCTTCAGAAAACAGCATAAAGCTGCAGGGTTTCTCCTTAAATATGTGAAGGACGTTTCTGGAAAGCTAAAGTTGTGTTTCCAAGCATCTCAAACCATTTAGTAACATTTTTTCAAAACAAGAGTCCGTCAAAATGTGTACAAAAAAAAACCTCTTCTTAAAGAACCCATCATTGTGAACTGTATTCTCTGCTCTATTGGTCTTCAGTTAAGGTCATTCTCAGTAAAGTGTCTCAAAACCTGTGCCGTCTCCTTCCTCCTGTTAACAGCATACATAACTCTCTCTCTTCACTCAAATTGCTTCTTTCTGTTAGGAAAACAGCCTTTTCTACTGCTGCTCCGCTTTCCTGGAATCATGTTTAAAACTCTCTGCATCTATGTGACCTTTTCCCTTGACTTGCTTTAAAGCAAAGCTTTCTGAGCTTTTAAAACAAATATGCTTGTCACTCTTGACCTAACGGCACCACTCTTGATTAACCTTTTAATCATTGTCCTATTGTTCAGTTTAATTGTATTTTATTGTAATGGTATTTTATTTCTATTATAATTGGTTTAGCTGTATTTTATTTTCTTGTTTTGATGCCATTTGGCCCAGATGAAAAAGAGATCTAATCTCAATGGGATTTCCTGGTAAAATAGCTTAAATAAAATGAAGATCTTTCAGTCAGGATTCAACTGACCTACCGCTGTGACACGGCCGCCCTGCCTAGGTTGGAAAAAAAAAACTGTTTCTGGGGGCAAAAAAGTGGTGTGCAAGTAGATGCCGAAGCTTGTAGACTTCTCCACATATTTTCTAATTCACAAATATGGTCGTTTCTTAAGCAGTTTTTCTTTTTTGCTCCTAATTCCCAACAATTTAAATAAAGAAATTCGCAGAAATGCAATTTTAAGCTTAATTATTGTTATATATGTGCTCTATTATTAGAAAAAGGCTGTGTTAAAAACACAATTTTGAAAATTTACTTTAATAGATTCAAGCATAGGTTAAGCAAAGAGAAAAAAAAAAACCTCTTTGCACTCTTCCTACATATATTTCCAAATTCTACACACACAGCGATATGATAATTACCTTTATGTGGAACGAGATTCGATATTAGCCCTCACACCACAGGACGTCCACACACACACAGAGCTCTGCAACATAAACAACACGCCGCCTCCCGTTCAGTGGCAGAAATATTAGATTTCACGTGAATGAGTTTTCTTTCTGTCTCTTTCTGGAATGCAATAACGGCAAACACTTGTTCATCTCAGCTGATCATCGGGGAAGCTCAGGTCTCCGCCACACAATCTAATATTATCCACTCATAATAGGAAAAACACACGTGCCAACACACACGGCAGTGCGGAGCTAATTATGCAGAGTTTTCCCCAGTTTAGATTAATGATGATTTGGGGAGATCGATACGTTTTTCTCATCATCTGAGTTGTGTGTTTGGAGCGAGGAGAAGGATATTACGTCTGTCTGGTTATTGGCTGAGTTAGAATAATGATGGTTATAATAGAAGGAGGTGTCCCTCTCGTCATCTTTTCCTTCACACCTTCCTGTAGCTCATCAACCACCTCCATGCAGAAACACGTTTGCTTTGGGCGCTATCTATCTCGCCGTGCTTTGTCTCTGCTGAGCCCGATTGCACGATATGCTCTCATTTCATGTCACTGATGTAGTATCCGCCGTAGTTTGCACCCCCGCAATAATTGGAGATTCCGGCTTATCAGGTCACAGGCAGGAGGTGTCTATCTTCATTACCGCCTGGTTCTTCACCTCCCAACTGCTTCCCCATATTTTTTTCCCCATAAGATTTCTCCTTTTTCCATCACTTTCCCTTAACCGCAACCCCCGCCCGCCCCAACTTCGTTTATGATTTTTCAATATTTCATAATTCCCTTTTCTTCCCCCTCACAATGCTCCCCTTTATATTTACATTTGCCTCTAAATAGCTTCCCCGGCGCCGTCTTTATCTAATGAATAATAAAGATGAGGCTTGTGCGCACGGATTAGTAGCCTCATCACAGCTTGCCGCTGTTTGTGTGAAAGATCCGGCTGCAGATGATGTACGATTGCTCCAAGCTCACCTGAAGCCGAGAATGTGCGGGGGTCGCAACTTATGCTTCATATATTCAAATAATCAGAGTTTGCGTAAATGCTGTCTGTCGCACATAACCCCAAAAGGTCGTAAGGTGTGATAAATAGACTCGGAAGGGGCACTCAGACAGAAAATACTTTGATAAAAGGCCTTTGATTAATCACGTCTTTTTTCCTGGCGCTCAAGGTCAGGAGAAAACCCTCGTACGCTCCGCTGTTCGCTCTCACACACACATAATATTCTGTCAAAGATAATCCAATTTTGGCTTCATTTCCATGTTTGGCCCAATCTGCAGACACAATGAGATTCTCTGTGCCGCGTCCCTCCATCCTTCTTCAGCACACGTGTGTGGGTGCGTGTGCGCGCACGGAGGCCCTCCTGCGTCCCGCTGCTGCTGTAATTGAAGTCGTAACTCAGAGCCAGATACAGTGCTGCTCCTCATGTAAATCACCTGCTAATGGCAGCAGAAAGCCGTGGTTCCTCCTAAATACACCGGCGCTCACCTTCTTTTTTTTTTGGCCCGCACCAACAGATCGGTCCTCTTAACATCCAGATCTTCCTGAAAAAAATGAAGCTTTAATTTTGTTTTTAAATAAAGTCTGATCAGAAATTTTTCTTGATCTACTCCAAAATAGGTGCACATATTTTTGTTTCACTTTTTGGCCTTAAATTTACACATATAAAGAACAGGAACCTGACGATGTAAATCAGGACAATCAGCACAAAGGGCCAAAATCCAAAACGCATCTTAGGCCGCGGGCCAAATAGCATAAACATTTATTCAACACACTAAAGCCAAATTTTTAAAACTTTAAAACCGTAACTTTTAAACATAATTATGACTTAGATATATAGCATTACCTGCAAAAATGCTAGTGTGAATGCTGGCAGCTGAAGATGCTGAAGCTGATAGCCAGCTAAGAATATTAGCTGAATACCAAATTAGCCTAAAAATAAAAAAACAAAAAAAAAAACTTAGGTCAGCCAATACAGCTAGCATGTAGCTGAAATATTGGCTAAACTTCAAAATAGCCTGAAAAACAAAAAAAAAAAAAGCCTAAATTGACCAAAACAGCTAGCGTTCAAATATTAGCCTAACTCTAAAACAGCTCAAAAATTCTTTTAAAAAATATCCTAAATTAGCCAGAACAGCTAGCATGGAGCTGAAATATTAGATAAACTCCAAAATAACCTAAGAAATGGTCCAATAAGCTAGCAGAAAGCCAATTTTTAAAACATATCTATGAATTATGAATAACAAAAAGGGAGGAATATTGTTTAGGAACAAATCAACAAAAAACAAATAATTTTCAATATTTTATTCTCCATAAAAATATATTCTATCAAAATTATAAAAGTTAGAAATAAGCGCAACATAACATCAGATCATTAATACCGTAACAATAAGATAAAAATGATATGGAGGGCCAGATGTAATTACCCGGAGGGCCGGATCCGGCCCCTGGAACTTGACTTTGACACGTGATGTAAATGGTAGTCACAGAATACCAGTGACTAAAACAATCAGTTTCATTTAAAAGCATGACGATTGAACTTGAAGGTCAAAGAAGAACAGATTTGTAGGAAAAAGACATTATCCTGAGTCTGGTTAGTTCTTGGACGGAAGACCGGAACTACCGGGTTTTCCAGAGTTGCCATGTGCTGGTCCCAATTCAAGATAAATGCAAAGACTTGGATGATCAACTGTAAAGCTAAAGCCAAATAAAATGGGAGAAAGCAGGGTCTGTAACCTTTAACGGTAAAATAGTCATTTGGTCCAGATTTTAATGGAAACTCTGAGACAGACGCAAAGTTTCACCTCAAAGTTAGAAAAAAATACACTATTTATGTTTTTGTGGTCATGAAGCCATTCGTTTATAAAATATAGATTTTAAACATTCACTACAACTGAGTTTTCTATATATAACAAATTTAATCTTTTCACTTTTAACAATAGGAAATGCAAGTTCCTGTCAAAATAAAACATCCTGTCTTTAATCAAATCCTCCAGCCGCAGCAGATTTACTTTAATTAAAATGCAAGAAACACAAGATTTTCTATTATTGACCTTTGTGTTTCTTCATCCTTTTTCTTCCTTTACTATTTAATAAAAACATGACATTAGTGTAGAATCCAAATTATTTTAAAATTTGTACACGTAAATGCAATAAGATCATCTCACTGATTATAAACCACTCAGATTAAACCTTCATTTTAAGCAGTTTCCTATCTGACATGTCAAAAATCTAAACATAAATTAATTAATTCGTTAATTTAATTGTTAAGTTAGAAGTTTTCTTTAAAGCCAAAGCACCACAATGGAGTAATAAAAGAGCCGCATGGACCCCTGTCCTAAAGGGAGTAGCTGAAAGGAAAAACATGTAAACATAGTCTATGGTGGCATAACTGGATGAACTTTTGTGTACATTTGATGGAAGATCCACTCTTGGGAAAACCTTTCTCTTTCTAAATTTGCCTCAAACAGAATACACACTCCTCAAAGGCTGGAGCGTGATGGCTTCCACCTTCAACTTAAGCAGCAAAGGAGAATAGCATCTGTTTTCAAACTGTCATTGCGGTTGATTTATTCATCACTTCTGACCAAAATTTGATTTCAAATGATCATATTCCCTGTTTTCCTACAGTCATCCACATCTGACAGTCAGCCAAGACGACCAGACCCAGATGTAGGTCACCGATATGAGTTTAACTATCAATAGAAGAAAATTAAACTATATGGTTCTCTATGCAACCATCATGAAATTTATTCCATTTTCTATTCTGGTCATAATGATATTTTGATGAACTGGAATAAGAATGAAAAGCGCTAATATCCCTGTGACACAATGGGATCACGGCTTCATCATTGCTTTTTCGGATAGAAAGTCTTCTCGTAGTTGACATTTTTAGACGAGGGAACCCCATCGATCAAAGTTTCAGGATGAGCTCTGAAAGGTGCAGTCTGGATGATATGAATGCAGGTTGGAGGTTTCTGTACAGCAGATAAAGCTTTAGTCACATGTATGGGGGTCGAACCATGACGATGTTGCAGGAAGGGGAGCAAAGGTGTGTCCGTACGATACTCCTGCGTCTTACATGTTGCCAGTAGAAAAAATTGTGCATGAACATTACCTCTCTACCGAGTGGTGTGCTCCCATGAAATAAAGTGTTTTAAAGGGTATTTATTCAACAGAGTAAAGAAAAGATGCATGGAGAGGAGTCTGCAGATTCTCTGCCATCACCTTTTATATAGTAACACAAACAAACTCTAATCCTGAACGTAAGATTGTGGCGTGAGATTTCATATCTAAAAATGGACAAGAAGTTCTAACCAAATCAAAATGTTCTACACACTGCGATCAGAATGTTCTGACGATAAACAAACTATTCATGTGGCTCCAAAGCTGTGCACAAATGTTTAGATGTCAAGATATTAGAATATAATGAAACAAAACGTCAAAAAATGAAGGACGATCATTTCCATTTTTTATTTTTTATTTAACCTTTATTTTACCAGGAAATCCCGTTGAGACTTGCATCTCTTTTCCGAGGGAGACCTGGGCCAAAAGGCATCAACACAAGAGAACAAAATACAGTTAAAACAATTAAAATAGAAATAAAATACAATAACAATAAAATACAATTGAAATAACAACAGGACAATGAATAAAAGGTTAATTGAGAGTGGTATGGATAAGTCAAGAGTGACATGCATATTTCTTTTAAAAGCTCAGAAAGTTTTGCTTTCCATTAAAACACAGGTTTATTCATTCTTTGCCCACAAGGACAGTTGTGATTAAGACCTATGAGAAGTATCAGGGAGTTTAAAAAGTCACTCTGAGTAAAGATGCTCTGACTCGTCGTGCCGGTTGTGGATTAGCCCAAATGCTATGCAAATGCTAAAGGTGGAGCAGGCTCCATCAGTGAAACTGTAAGTCTTCTAGTGTGCAGGTGGAGAGACTGCTTCCTACTTTCTGGAATCCCCTCCGTAACATGTTCTCACTTTCCATCCCTGACATCTCTCTTTCCTGGGCTCTCCTTTTGCACATTTCTTCTTCCCTTCCATTCACTTTGATGATTTATCCCGTAACTTCTCAGTTTTTTTTTTTTTTTTAATCATCTTTACTCCTTAAAAGAATAAAAAAAACCCCTCACGTCTGTCTTCCTTTTTGCCTTTATTCATTCCTCTCATGTCTTTTTTTTCCCTGTCACTTGCCCACATTTCCCCTCTCATAAAATGAAAGAATTGCAGCATAAATGTAGCCCAGTGGATAAATTGTTCTGCGGCGGGCCTTCTGTACACATTAGACTGCGAAAAAGACCCCAAGAAAATGTTGTTTAGAGACCTCACCTACACTTCAGACGTTCACGCTTCATTATTCACCAATATTGAGGAATATTCATGAGGCAATGATTCTTCAAAATGAAGACGGTGACAAAAGGAGGGATTGTTAAGTGAGCCCCAGAGTCCAGCGTGCATTAAAGACTTCACTGAAAACAGCAGCACAGGAAAGAAAATTGAAATTGAAATTCTTTCCCTGGCAAAGAAAAATAAAAATGACTTTCTTTGATTTACCACATCAGGCTCTGTGACCACTGCCAGGTGGAGTTGTAGATTTCTTGAAGTTTATTTCCACAGAAGTGTGTGTTAGTCGGTGTGTGCTCCACAGGTTCACGCTTATTCCCCTTCTTCCACTTGAATCTGTTTCTTCTTCTGTGTGGTCCACAAAAACTGATTTAATCCGGTTGTCTGGCAGCAAGGAAGCACATTTGTGGATCCCTTCTGACGAGAAAAATTGAGTCTTTGAGGAGCACCTAAAGCAGGGCGACGCGAGGTCCAGACGTCAACAAACATCATAAACACAATTTAATAAACAAACACTTAAAGGGGCGCTTTTGTTTTAACTGCTGCCTCCTTTACAGACTCTACAGTAAGCAGAAATGGACAGATGTGCCTGTTAAGCCATTAATAGTGCCACTCCTCAACCAAACAAGTCTTTGCTTTACAAGTTGTAAACGTGAAGCACACAGAGGGGCAACAAAAACTAGAATCAATCACAGTAAACAAAGGTAGAAAACAGTGTTTTTCTTCTTTCTGTCCCCTTTTCATTTTTTTTCCTTTTATTTCCATCATGTTTACTACTCAAGTTTATATTGTATATTTTTCTTATTAATAAATAAAAACTAAATAAAAAAAAAAAGTTGAAGTTAAAGTCCCATTAGTTGTCACGAACTGCAGTGTGTGAAATTTTCTCCACATTTTACCCATCGCCTGGGGGAGGGGTGAGGTGCAGCCACAGCTGCACTCGGGAACCATTTTACAGTTTGACCCTTTAATGCTGGTGTCGATCAAGGAGTCACTGCGTCGCATTTTTAGAGTCTTTGGTATGACTCGGCCTGGATTTGAACTCACGGATCTTCCAGTCTCAGGGCGGACACTCTACCATAAGGCCATTGAGCTGGTCTTGTCAAAAGCAGAGCAAAGATCAGGAACAGCTGCACGGGGGAAATTTTAGACAAATAGACAAACATTTATGGAGAGAAATAAGTATCACCTCAGATTTATCCTGATTTGTTCTTAATTTAGGATTTCTGCGTTCATATTCCTAATTTGTGCGAAATTCATGATTTGTAACTCGTATCATACATTTTGTGCAAATTCTGAAATTCCAAAAAATACAAAATACAATTTATACGTGCTCAAATTAAAATTACAACATCTTAAAACTACACGCATATCTTTAAAAATTACACACAAATCACTTGTTACGCACAAATCTGTGGTGAGACGTATTTCACGTCTCAGAGATTCGTCTGTGAGGGATGCGTTTAAATTTTACTAGAATGCTGAGTCATCAGAGTTTTCTTATCATCCATTTTAAACCTATCCGGTGAAACTGGACATTAACCTGCTTAAACAAAAGTTCCCCAAAAATGAATATAAAAAAGTCTATATAAGTGTTTTTAAAACACTTATCCCTTTAAAAATAAAAATATCTCCCAGAACTGATAGCTTTCTCTCTGGCACCCCTCCCCTGACAGCGCCTTCGAAATGGCGCTCTGTACCGAGCGCTGGTGACGGGGATGGGGGGCGGCGCCAGACCCTTCTAAACTCCCCCAGATCAAAGCGGTGGGCTGATCAAGCCTCTCTGCCCTGTGGATGTTTAGAAGGGCCTCGGGATGCTATTGCCGCGTTCTACCGCCGGTCTCCGTGTGCGGTTCAATACCGGTCCCAGTACTAGTTTGGGGAGCCTTGATTTAATTGGGCATTAAAAACCCTAAACATAAATTTTGGACACAGAGGAGTCCTTTGTGATGACCTGCGAATGAGAATGTTCTGCAATATGTTTCCAATGCAAGATAACATCAGGCTGTTAATAACAAAAATATAAAGTGACCTGGCGGGCCGGATAGAATCACCCAGCGGGACAGGGCCTTGACTTTGACACACGTGAGCTAAGTGAAAATGAGCACTTTCAGAAAATCTTTAAGTTGTGCATTTATTTGGTGTCCCAATCAATCAATCATAAACATATGTTAAAATAATATAAAAGTCCTAATCCACCATATTAAAAGGAAAAAACAGTAAAGACTAACATAAAAAGAAAAAAGAAACACTGATTAAGACTTTGAGGATTTTGAAAATACAGATATAAATCTGACTTCACTTGTCGACATCTTTGAGCTTTTTGCTTTAAGATTTTTCTTCTAATGGGACCTTCTTTTGTTTTAGTCGAGTTCCTTTGTCCTAGAGAGGAAGCGTCATCTACTGAGAACAAGATCTGCTTCTCAGATCCTATTTTTTTTTTTTATCTCTGCAGAGTTTAGTGAAATTGTCAGTTCTTAATTGTCTCACAGGCATTAACGCTCTGGAGTCGACATAATTGCTGGGAAAGACGCTCCGTCACCTATCACGATGGTTCAGTTCATTTTCCGACATGAATCAGAGCAGCCTGATAAATAGGTGTTTATTTTTTATGCGACTGACGTAATAAAAAAAAGAAAACTGACGTGTTTTATTGAGCCTTTAGTCTGCCTCGCAGGATAAACTCTGCAAACTTCCCCTGCGTTGCCCTGGAAACAGCAGAGGCAGGTGAACACATCGAGAGACTCCGACCATTAAAGTATAAAAATGGGAGAAAAAAAGCGTATTTTTTAGTGAGTTTTGGTGAAACAGCTGGCTTATGTGAACCGACGTTCATTTCCGTTCACGATTGACTGTCACTTACGCCACCGGCGAGCAGTGGAAGCAAGTCTCTCTAATTACGGATTTGTCATAGTTTGTGGATAAACCCTTGAGGCTAATTAAAGAAACAGAAAAGGTGATAACATGAGAAAAGGTATTGATAGCGGGCTGTTCGGGGACTGCACACACATGATGAGCGGCCTTGTTAACCGCAGAAGATTAAACTGGATCCTGCAACAACACAAAGAGTCCCTTGTTGGTGCCGTGTGTGTGCATCGCGGTGTATTGAATGTTTGGCCCGTTTGCTGCCTGTCAGCAGATGTGTTGATGTTACCGGGAGATTGAAGGAGGAAACCTCACTTTCTGTGGGGGTGGACCCGGGTTGGAGGATGTGACAGGCTGGTCTGTGAAGTTGCTTTTGCAGCAAGAAGTTATTTTGAGGCTCAAAAAAAGAAAAAAAAAAGTCTGATTTTCTTATTTGGCCATAATTCCTGGATTTTATTTGCCCCTTTGGGTTATTCTCATTCCACACAACAAGTCAAGTAATACAACTTTTTGATTAAAAAGGAATTTCTTCTTATGCCTCCATGTGGCAAACGTTGTTCAGCTCCTTTTTCTTCTCCGGGCTGCCAAGTTCAGACTTCTGCTTTGCCAACCTAATCCTTCATAGTTGCACTTTCGGAGGTTCTGAGGTGATTCTCCAGCAAAGGAAAGGCGCCGTGTTGCCAGGAATCCACAGAGCTCTGCTGTAATTCCAGATGGATTCGTTGTTCAGCTTCAGTCTAACGAGGAGAGAAGCCATGAAGGTGACTAATTTGTGAGCTGAAGATATCGAGGTGGCCTGGCGTTGCCTCACAGCCGCGCAATCTTTGTAACACACTTAAAGGCGCTCGTGCTAAATATATTATAATGTAAATATGGAGAGCTACAAAGAGCCGTCATCTGAGCATGCTCACCGAGCTGTGGCTCTCGCCGAGGCTTTGTAGGCAGATGGCTGTGACCGGAGGCAGCCGCTCATCAGTCAGTCATGGTGAAGCCATCACATGCTACAGTAGGAGGCTAAAGGGAAGAGGAGCGGAGATTTGTCTTCATTTATGGAAAAAGAAAACTGTGTGCGGTCTTCCATTTTACATTCCTGCGTCTAAAATTAGACGCAATTTCCCACAATGCCTTTCTCACATTTGACAGGATGATCACAAAGCAAGAGGGAGTTATGTAAATGAACTTGATTTTAAAAATTGAATTAGTATTATTAAAGATTCATAGAATTATACAAACCTTTAGTAAAAGAAGAGTCAAGCTTCTTAACTCTTTTAAAGACCTATTTTTTATTTGGTATGCAATATATATTTTTCACTAGCTTGTTTCTTTTCCTTATAAAATGATATTTTATAAAGATCAACATGGCAAGAGTCTGATGATACGATACGTATTGCGATACACGTCTCATGATAAGTATTGCAATATATCTATACCAGAACAATTTTCACTATTTTCTGAAGTTGCAATTTTTTTTATGATACTGGCAGCAACGTGGGACAAAGTTTTGGTCATCTCAAGTAAAAACGAAGTTGTAATTTTTTTAAGAGATTCTCGTGAGATTTTGTTGTTGTCTCAGTTCGTTGTAGAGCTGTTCAAAGAGGCTCAGTGTGTTGACAACAAGCGTTCAGTGGTTTAGGTGTAAAACAAAAGTAAGACACTGAAGGATGTTAATAAATAAATTAAATAAATATCTTCTTGCCAGCATTTTAAACAGATACTATTTTGGAGAAATGAAATATCAGGATTTATCGCTGAATCATTTTTTTTTCCCCCACAGCCCAACTCCACAGTACTCACACAATAGAACAGGAAGTAAAGCCGTGAATGACCTGCAGGCGCTATCCGCCCACACCCTCACCCTCCCTTTGCCTCACTGGCTGAGCAGCTGCTTCAGGTTATAACTGCATTTGTCAAATTCCTTTTAAAAAAAAGTATTTTTTTCAAAATGGCGGCTCCATTGTTGGTTAAATTTCCATAGCAACCATTTTATTTCTTGGTCTTCTTGGGGTGACAAATCTGTAATTTTTGTAAGAATCAGCAAAAGTAAATTTTTGAATTTCCGTGGCAACAGAATTTTTTTAAACCACACCCACTTTTCTTAAATAGCCAAATCAAAGGGTTTGCCACTTTGATCAGTTTTGTGTATTTAATTTTCACAATATTCTGGTTAATAAAAATGAATACAAGCAACAATTGAATTCCACTTTTTTGAGCTCGTCACGCTAATACTGTTCAAAATCTAAAATAATTTTTGTCAAGCTGCATTCTAATGATGCTCGAGGAGTTGGGAAGTGAGAGATCAAAATCCCTAGAAGTTTTAATATAAAGTTGATGCTACATTTTTTTTAATTTGTTATTCAAGATGGCCTCTCCCTGAGGTCAAAGGTCAACCAGGCTTTGGTTATGGCTGTAGACTTAAAATTATTACGGTTTGGTTTGATGTCATAGTTTTTTTGCGGTTACTAGTTATACTTTGATACTTTGTTATTAACACATCAATGAATTCATTACATTAACCCACATGGAGCTCCAGACCAGTTCAAACCAGTTAAAGGGAGCTTCAAGGACCAAATCAGTGCTTTTCCACTGAAAAACAAAGCCACAAATTCCCTTGTTAGCAGGAAAGGGCACATGGAAACTGACCACTCAAGACGAATGTTTGGTGAAGACGACCATTTAAGGTATTAAAGACCATTGGGGGAGCCTGCCTTGAGGACTTGTGGATTCCATTTTTCAATGTTTTGTCTTTCATAGTGGAAAACCCAGTATGACTCTGATCCAACTTTTCATGAGATTTTGATCACTTTCTCTCTCATCAACAAACACGTAGAGGTTAGTGGGTGTCACAGTTAGTGCGTGCAAATGTTGATGAGTTTTTGAAAAATTCTCAGTGAGAAAATCAAATTGCAAAAACAATCTGATTCTTGCAGTCCAGGACTGCTGTAGGAAATTAGTGAAACATTACAGTATTTGTACATGCACTACTACTAGGTACACTCCAAAACTTAACTTTAAGAATATAAAAATATCCTTATTTCAAGAAAAAATATCTTATTTTCTGTCCTGCAAGAAAAATAATCAGTTTTTTTTTTGTCATCTTAGAGTATAAAGATTTTACATGCAGTGTTGCTTTAAAAGTCACCTAGAGAAGAGAAAAGAAGTGTAAACTTCTCCCATCATTTTAAAGTTTCATAAAAGAACAGCGCTGACCTTTGT
Organism: Oryzias javanicus; assembly: GCA_003999625.1. NCBI lineage: Eukaryota > Metazoa > Chordata > Actinopteri > Beloniformes > Adrianichthyidae > Oryzias > Oryzias javanicus. The sequence goes on along the minus strand of CM012457.1, from coordinate 9,228,142 downwards.
GAATGTCATCTGCGTTATCCAGAAGTCTGAGTGTCAACCCAACAGATTTTTTTTTTTTCCATAGACTGTCTTCATATTGTTAAAATAGAGTTTCTGTCTTAAAAGGTGATCTTGAAATATTACAAGGATAATAGATTTTTCTTAATACTCCAGGCATTTTTAACACATTTTATGGCTATTAGCATTGATAGAATGTTGTTTGCACAAAGGAGAATGGAATGTTTCCAAAGGCTGACTCACACCTAAAATAGATGTAGATGTTTTCGGGTAAAAACGATGCCAAAGGGCTAAAAGCAGGATGGAGATGTTATTTGTGATCATGGTGAGTCACAGAAAACCTCTCTCTCATATACCAGCTGAGCTTCAAGCACGAGGAGCACCGTCACCTACCTGTGTCTGGTTCTCAGGTTGTTTGTGCAGACAGAGCAGTCAGAATAAAGGAGGCAACGCTGAGATGAATGAGGACCAGTTGTGTTTGATGTCATGAGAATTGTTGTCAGGGCAACATCGTTTTTTTGTGCAACAACTTTTTCATTTTTTCTTTCTTTTTCTTCAGTTATTGGCACGTATAGAGTAAACAATCTTTGGTTTGTGTTAAAGAAAACAGGATTACTCTCGTGTGTGCAAGCGCAGGCTTTGTACTTGGCAGTTGTGAGATGTTGTTTTTTTTTATTCCTCCTTTTATTCCCTTCATTTATTGTCAGCATGTTGTTTTTTTTTGAACGTGTGTGTTCTCCAGGTTTAATCCGTCCCCCTCTTTCACGATGCTTTGACAGTGGGGTTCACCGCTGATGTACCTGCCGCTAATCCTATCCGCCAAAGCATGTCGCTGTAACCAATCCTGTCACAGCACTCGGGGGAGCTTCGACTCCCTCTCGGTGTCTTGGTCACACCCTTTCCTCTCCTCCCTCCTCTCCTTTCTGCACTCCTTCATAAATACACTCCCTCTTTGTTTTTGTTCTGGCAGGCTGACAAAGCTCCATGCGCCGCTTTTGTCTCATATCTGATCTAATAATACTCTGTACATTGGGTCTTTTCACCTGCTCTGCATCTTATCTTGGATTTGCGTTGTCAGGCGACCCCTTTGACTTCTTTACCACCTCGTCTGTCTTTTATCCGTCTGTCATCCCTTCATCATAATCATTCCTGCCATCAGAAACCAACACAACTTTCGGTTGCGTCTGGTACAAACAGAAACATGTCATCCGTCCTGACATCTTGACTGTCTTCATGTCTGCCTGACACTTTTCTCCTCTTTGCAGAAAGTCGACTGAAGGTGCAGAAAAGCAACCAGTCCCAGGTGCACCTGGAGGACAGCCGCGTCCGGATCAACTGCTCCATCACCTTCCGGAGCGACCTGGACACCCAGCACAGCGTTCTGTGGTACGTGCGGCGCGCAGCGGGGTCAGAGGCGGACGAGCTCCTGCTGGAAATCGAACGCTCTGGGGCCCTGAAATATGGCGACTACGCAGACGAGGAGCGACTGCGACTGCGCGTGCAGGCGGAGAAGCTGTCGCCCCGCCTGTATGCGCTGACGCTGAACAGGGCGGAGAGCAGCGACTCCGGCATGTACTACTGCTTGGTGAAGGAGTGGCTGAGGGATCCGGAGGGGAGCTGGGATCAGCTGTCGCAGGATTCCTCGGGATACACCCGGGTTCTGGTGAAACAGCCAGGTGAGGAAGCCCCAGAAGACTCCTGCCTCTGACAAAAGTTTTTCACCCCAGCAGCAGCAGAGCCTGTAACTTCATCAAAAGCTGTCATCAGCTAACCTTCTCTCCCACCACTGCATGTTCCTCTGTGCCTGGAGGGCATCTGTGTCCAACTGTACACATGTCTGGCAGGTACAAAGGATTCGTCGGACTCAGCTGACTGACAAACCCGGAGTCAGGAAGCAGTGATGCCCCCCCACCACACGCTGACATCCCACCTCAGCACAATATTTCAAGTCCTCAAATCTCTCCTCCACTCATGTTTCCTTTGGTGCTGATATTCATTTCTCCAAATCACAACCTCGCTCTGCTATTTGGAGCTATTCAGCCCTGAGATTTGGAACTGATTAGCTAGTTGTGTTTTATCGCCATGGTGCTTCAAACACTCATGTTCGGTTGATTAGTGATTCTGGTTACAGCTGTTTGCCGCTGATGACGGCTGGGACGGGCTCCAGCCTCTCCGGAACAGATAGTGATGACTGGAAACACACTGGCCGTAGAAATGCATTCTTACTTTCACTTTGTCCAATATATGGATGAACCGAACCATCGGATCGGATCTTTCAGTTTAAAAAAACTCATCATATATTGAGGTATGGTTTGACGCCTCTCTGTTTTGACAATTTGGGCGTCCCCAACTCGCCGTTTATTGACGTCCTGACTCTTCACGTTAAATCACAAGTGCCCAACCTCCGGGCCGTGAACTGTTAATGGTCAGAAGGACCGCTTGGTACCGGACCACAGGCTGGAAAAAAGTAAATATGTTAATTAAGGCTCCCCACGTCCACATGTGGACCGCATCCGCATCTCAAGGGTTGGGGACCTGGGATTTAAAGGGAACAACCAGCAACGAATTGGGGACAATGTCAAAAAGTGACACAGAGGGCGCCTGAACCATGTGTCCATATCTGGCGATTTGAGACTGAGAGAAATGGCAAGACATTGATAAAACTGAAAGACCCACTCCGATGATCCCGTCCCTATGAGACCACCTGTAATGGACTGTCACCTTGTCGTGGTTGGGGGGCTTGCGCGTCTCGAGGACCTGGATAGCTATTCTGGCTGGAGCTTTACGCTCCTGGTAGGGTCTCCCATACCAGACAGATTGAAGGATAGAGGCCAGACTAAGAGCAGTCCACTGGCCTCCAGCAACGAGGAGGGCGTGGTTGCTCCACGACAACAGCCCCGCCCACATCTTAGAGGCAAATTTTTTAAACTGTTCTTGAAAACCACACAGGTTTTTGGATTTTGGCTTAAAATGGCATAATTAGAATTAAAAGGCCATTTGGAGGTATTTTACAATAGATCAAAACATGGTCAGAGTGCAACTTTAAATTTATTTTGGGGAAAATTTCATTGTAATTTAGATGCTTAAACCACATTGCTGTTAAAATGTAGTGAGGGATATAACTATAACTATATATAGCTACAAATTTAAAGATTTACATTTGCCTAAGAAAGGTTTTGTTAACATTTGAAAGATGTTTTAAAATATGTGGCTTTGTTTCTGACTGACAAAACAGAACAAACTACACAAAAATAGGTCAGAAACCGACCATCAGGGAATTCAGGCCATAAATCTAAATACTTTTTTTTTTTTTAAATAAATCAACATTCTAGCACAACTAGATTTTTTTCAGTTTGCTTTGTTTTTTTTTGTCAGTTAGCTGTCAGTGCTGTGTGTCTGTGGCTAATGAAATTGCAATAATTCCTCTTCAGTGTGACACTAAGCACAAAAAGAATTGAGAAGATGAAGCAGCTGTTTGGTTTCTGGCTTTTTGTCACACTTTCAGTGAAAGAACAAAAAAGTCAGACTTGGAAAGCCTCTACAACAGGATCAAGCCAAAGGCGATGTATGATCCCAGAGAAATAAGAGCCTCTGGCCAATCAGTGACCGGCAATTTTCTGTGTCACATTTTAGCTGAAGCTCACCCTCTTTCAAAAAAGTACAAAAAAAGAGATTTGCAGGCACCAGTGATTTAAGTGCATTCATGCGTTTGGTTATAACTAAAATTTACTATTATTTTAATATTAGAACAGATATAGAACAATACCCATCCATTTCCCAAACACACTGAATCCCTTTTGGGGTCCTGAGGCTGCTGGAGCCTATTCCAGCTACTGTTTGGTGAAGGTGAGGTACACCTTGGACAGGGCTTCCCAATCACACACATACTCACATCCACACCTTGGACAATGAAATCATTAAGTAATCCATAGAAAATGTTTTGGGACTTTGGGAGGAAACCAGAGAGAACCCAGCTGGGATTCGAATCAGGGCCTTCTGAGTGCTAACCACTACACCACTTTGCGGCCCAGAAAAGACTATTTTTATTCAACTCTATTCCAGCAGGAAAATTAAGGGTTTAAAATGGACATGGAGATTTTCTCTATAGGATTGTTCAATATTCCATGTGACAGACTGGCAACCTGTCCAGGGTGTAACCCTACATTTTCCCAACAGTAGCGGGACAGGCTCTGGTCAACCCCGTGACCCTGAAGGGAAACAGCAGATTGAGAAAATGGGTGGATGGGTGCCCAATATGACCATCAACGGGTTCATCGCGAAGGAAGCTTGGATAAATCGCGCTAATAATAATATTTCTGTAACAATAATATATAAATAGTAAAAAAAAATTCTCAGCCAATCATCATCCTCACTTCATTTAACTGACAAGCAGAACAGCCAATCTAACATCCTCATGTCTCTGTTCCCATTAAACTGAGAGCCACGTCCTGCTAGTAAAAATATATATATATTGCCCCGGAAAAGCAATTCGGACCCTATCCTCACTACTCTTCTTTCATTTTGTTCAAATACCAGATATGACGTCACAGATTTCATAAAGTAAAAATGGAATCAATACGAACATTTCTCAACATGTATCTAGGATTCCACTGAGTTCTGATGATGAAAATGTGGATGGTTTGTTAAAAATGACATTTTAACACCTTTCTTTTTGCAAAGATTTTTTTGAACGCAATGCATTGTGGTCTATATTTGCTAAAGTAGTAACCATCGATGCACACTAGCTTTTCCAAAGACTTCTGGGAAATTTCTAGGGCACTTGATTTCGGAATGGTAGATTTGGAAAGCACTAGAAAACGGTAAAGGCACTGTATAGTGAGTAGTGGAGGAATTCAGACAAAAACCATAGAGTTTTTCTTCCTCTTACATTTTATAGAAGTGTGAGCGTTCAGCGTCAGACTCCTAATTATGGATGTAGCTGCTAATCTGCCTTACTTGAACAGAACTCTATTTTCAGAAAAGTCTAAGTTTCAATCTTACATTTATTTTTTTATTTGTTTTTATTATTGTTTTATATTTATACTTTAGATTATAAAAAAATATGAAGATTTACTAAAGTAAAACCTTCTAAAAGCCCAGAAGGTATTTTTCTTTAAATCTCTGATTCTTGGAACCACATTCTTCTTCCTACCAGGTTACTTATTTACAATTCTGAGTGCAGTCGGTGACGATGGCATGAGTCCAGCAGGATTAAAAGCAGCTGCTCTGCAGGAAAACGCTCAGAAAGCAGAATGATTGAAGCTGACGCCGGCCTTGGAAGCTGAAGGAGATGCGGAGGTGTGCGCACCTGAGAACGCATCATCTGCTGTTCTGCATTTACAGCCACATTTCAAATTGTTTTTAGGAAACGTGAGATTTTTTGAAACACAACTAACAAGTGCGCAGTATCCCCGATTAAACAAACAGAAGTCGTAAAAACTTTGACGATTTTCAGAAAAGTCCCATCACCGCTTCATCATATCCTGCCTCACATTCGGCTAGAAGATTAGATCACGGTGGCCCATATCTGCTCTGAAAGTGGGTCACATGGCCGCCCCCCCAAATGTTTTAGCACACCCACGCAGACAGACTTGCCTCTAGGAAGCGCCCCGCTGAGAGGTTGAAAGACTGATGATGGCCATGGGCAGCGCATGCAGTGCCATTTCTTTATTTTTCTTTGTTTTGGATACATGTGGTGTCCTAATTGCAGAATTGACTGTTTCCTGGCATTAATTAGCTGAAAATACTTCAGATCACCTCGAACACGGACTCTGGTTATCAGATGTTCTCATTAGTTTCTCCGTCACTAAGGACACATTTTTGAATAACCGTGTAATAAAGTAAATTTCCCAAATGAGAAATTGACAAAAAAAAAAAAACTTGTAATATTTATGTAATAATTTTAAATCTACAGTGGAGGATTAGGGAGCTCTAAAAGATAATGTGGAAAAATTAGGGCAATTTTTTTTACTTAGAACTCTGGGGCAGAAAAATGTATCCAAATTCTAAAAATAAAGTTACATTTCATGAATCCAGTGGAAAATAAATACAAATTTAAAAATGTATATCAGAAGACTCAGAAAAAGACTTTAAATGCATCTAACTATGGAGAACATGTGGGGTCAAATGTGTCTGCTGTGTGTTTTTGTTTTTTTAATGTGTCTTTAATATGCGGATATATTTTTTATGTTTTTATTTCAAATTTTCTAGCTATAATTGAGTATTATGGACAGTTTACAAGCAAAAAAAAAAAGAGTTCTTTAATTACAACTTTAAATTTGTAAATTCAATCAAACGCGAAAATAGTTGTTTGTTAAATTATGAGAATAAAGTCCTATAGTTATGACTTTATAGGTCGTAGGCTTACATGTTTTAAAGTCATAAATGTATTACTTTAAATCTCATAGAATTTTAATAATATGTATTTATTTATAATTTTTTGTGGCCCTAATTCTCTGTTGTAACTTACCAAAATTAACAAACAAAAAACAAAATTGCTAAATTACCTTAAAAACCCCAAAAGAAAATATTTGTTGGGTTTTTCAGAGTTATGAAAAACCCAACTTATGATTTAAATGCAGGATTTGCTTTAAAAAAAAGAAGAAAAAAAGTCTCTGTTGTTGAATAAAAATCCTTATTTTACAATTGAAAGTTGTGGTTTTATATATATAATCTTGACTTTTTTGATTCAAAAACGATTTTTCTAGAATTCTAAGAACTCTAAATTGTTTATAAAATGTAATAGATTTATAAGAAAAAGTCTAAATTTTATAAAAAGTTGCACGATTAGAGAAAATTGATACAATCATTGGGAAAAAAATTGAACAACTTATAGAAATAAAGTCATAAATTTGGGATTTAGAAAGTTGAAGCATAAATTTAAAACCATGTTTGTTTGTTTTTTTAAATAAAATGTTATTAGTTTTTAAAGCAATTATATTAAAGACAATAAATTCATTTATGTTGAGGAAAGTTCAGAGAAATCGTACAGAACTGTTCATGTTTCTCATTAAATTCACTTTATTTTTTATTTGCAAATAATTTACTTAATTTTCATGATATTGCAAACTTTTTCCTTTTAAACTTACAACTTTTTAAGATACAAATTATATTTATATATTTTTTATGTATTCTTTCTGCATACATTTATTTATTTGTTATATAGTTTCTCTTATATTCCATTGTAAATTAAAAAAAAAATTTAAGATTACAAATCTGTTTAAAAACAAAAAAGAAAGGTCTGTTGGTTGTAATTTTTCTTTTATAAAATCGATTTGTTCCCTTTTCTCACTTTCCACAGATGTTCGACTACAGGTGGATGAAATGGAGTCGAACATAACTGTGGAGGAGTCCGGTTCCATCCGTCTGGGCTGCACCATTTCTTCCCAGTCGTCTCCAGACTCCAGCTTCTCCGTGTCCTGGTACGTGGATCGCTCTGAGGACGAGAACTTGGCCGGCCTGCCGGGGGAGGACGACGGCGACCGCGAGTGCGTGTTTTCCATCGCCCACGATTTTGTTTTTAAAAAGGAAAACTGCAGCCCCCAAGAAGAAACGGGGCCCAATTCCCGCCTGCAGTTCGAGAAGATGACCCCCGACCAGTACAGCCTGACTATCCACGGCGCCCGGCCGACAGACGCCGGCAGGTACTACTGCCACGTGGAGGAGTGGCTGTTCAACCCGCGGTACATTTGGTACCGCCTGGCCACCAACAACTCGGGGTTCACCACCGTCAACATTTTACAACAAGGTAAACCTTAAAAATCTGTGACTTTAGCCGGGATTAATGATGTCATCGGATGCTGTAATTATAAATCATTTCAACCAATCAATCAATTATATTCACTGAACTGTTAACAAAATATAGAAAGTTTTCAGTTGGCTCATTTCCCAGCTCTGAATTATTTTTAGTGTTAAAGTCTTGGTAGCCAGAAAACATAAAAAGCTTCCTGGCATTTCTCCCACTGTTAGCATTTCATTTTTATGACCTCTTTTTCCTTAATTTGCAAACGTTTTATCACCTGTATTATTGATGTGTTTGTTGATTCATCCTTTATTTTTCCAGGGAGAACATAAAGAAGCAAATTATAATTAATAACGTTGGTCTGGCGAGAGGCAAGAAACATCTGTGAGGCTAGGAAAGAGGGAGAAACCCCAAAAAAAATTCATGGAGACACTTAAAAAAGCAAAACACAGATGAAAATCATCTTCACAAATGTAGAAGCTGTCAAGCTGTGGTTAAATATTTATACCCGTGAATGCAGAAAAAGAGATAAAAGCATGGGGTTTATGTGTTTTTGAAGTACGTTACAGTTTTTTTATTGCATTAGAGACTGAGTTTAAAGAGTTCTAGCATTTAGCTTTCTCAGGAATGCAGGTGTTTGTCCTGCAGGGATTAATTATGTGTTTGAAAATCTAATATTATGAAAAAATATTATAGTCGACAAATATCAAAGCAATATTGTGTAAATTTTTTCTCTTATATTTTAATTTTAAGATTGCACTTTTTTCGTCTGCAAATGTTGATTTGTTTAAAGAATTACAAATTTGATCTTAATTTTCTTAATATATGTCCTCCATTATTAGAAAAATGCCACTAAAACATTTCATCAGAGTGGCTAAAACAAAAATAAAAAAAAAGGTTTGTTTCTGCAAAAATTACCTTTTTTTTAACATTTTATTATTTTTATCTACATTTTGTCATCGTTTTTATCTTCTTCTGAGGTATCAGCTGAATCTTTCCGTTAGACCAGCTGTTGATAAGATAAAGCAAAGGAGGATTTCAATTTTTTTTGGTTTTTATTTTTTTTTTAAATCCTGTTTCTCACCACTTTCGAGTCAGGACAGTTTTAAGAATAACTTTTTTGTTTGTTTCCAGACTCTACCATCCATTCAGTGGTGTGCGCCCACGATTCCCTCTTCTACTTTGTTTTCTTCTACCCGTTCCCCATCTTCGCCATCCTCCTCATCGCCTTGCTGCTGGTGCGCTTCAAGAACCGCAACAACAACAAGAGCCAGGAGGGCAAGAACGGCGCCCCGCTCCTGTGGATAAAAGAGCCTCACCTCAGTTACTCCCCCACCTGTCTGGACCCCCCTGTGCTCAGCTTGCACCCAGGCACAGTGGATTAAAAGCCAGGAGCCGGCTCGCCCCCCTCTGCCTCACACGCGTCATGGACTTGGTCAACACCCAGCCAGGAAGCAGATCTGGACTCCACCGTTGGACCTAAGTGTTGTCTAATGCTGTGATGAATTATTCGTTTTCAAGTTTCTGCCCTGGCGGCTCTTTGCTTTCTTTGTTAACAGATGTACGTGTGCGTGGAAGAGAAGGAGAATGTGCCGCGTCAGCACAAACTGCAGGACGTCTCCCGGTTTAGTTCTCTGAGAAGCCTAACCTCAGAGCTGTGCTTTGATTTTTCTTACTCCAGATAATTGTCTATTTTTTAAAAATAAGAGGAAAAGAAAAGGCTGAAGAGATTTCTGATTTAAGATACGGAACTCTACAATCAACTGTGGAAAAGTCTCACGGCGGAGCAGCCGAAGCCTTGTCCACTATGTCAGTTGCCATAGCGATGCGGTGACTCGGTTGCCAGGCTGCATGGAGACAAAAAAAAAGGCTGGGACACACTTGTCTGCGTCCCGAGTGAGGATGTGTGTTGCCCACCTGCCTTGGCAGACTGAAACAAGTCCTGGTGAGCCACAAAAACACTGCCAGACACTCTGAAAGACTGTCCCGTTCTTCTCCTCCGCCCTCTTTCTTTCCTAAAAGAGAATGCTAAAGGGGGAAGAAACGGAGGATATCATGAAGAGTAAATGAGCAGCTCTGTCCTGCTGGGTACTTTATCACAAGGGAGTTTTCTTTTCGCCGTGCCAAGTCCTTCCACGCTGCCGCTTTCTGAACTTTGTCGGAGAGTGGCGGCTTGAGGGGGACAGATTGTGAATACGTCTGCTTTTACCACTTGCTGTGGATTTATGAGCCTTGTTGACAGTTAAATGTTGAGCCAGTCGGTGAATTACGGTAGAAATAATCCTAGCACATTTTTCTAGGCCGCTCCGTCCCGTCTTTTTGGAGATATTTAGCAATGAAGAAGATTTTTTAGGGGCCAAATGAAGACAAAATTAACTGCACATAGTGAGAAAATCTAACGAGGGCAAATGTTTGATTTGTGTTTATTTTAAAAAAAAGTTTTCTATTTATTATTTTATACTATTTTGCATAGCTTTGTAATGTTTTTCTTTTTCCTTTGAAATACTCTACAAACTGTCTCGCTTGCGTTGCTAGGCAACTGCACCAAGCACATTATGTCAATAGCCTGTGTGTGTTGACGATGTGGTAGAAGTAGAAATGCAGATCTGTCCTGCGAACTGCAGTCTGTAGCATTTCACACCAGGCTGTGAGGTTTGGTCAATGTCAGAACACTGTATATTTATACATATATTGAAACTGACTGTGGCTTTAAATGTACAATAGTTTAACGAGTAAGTCACATTAATTAATTCACTTAATGCTTTATTTTTCTTATTTTTTTTTGGCTTGTTTCTTTAGTGAAATGTGATGTAAACATCGAAGTAGGATATTGTTGGATGAAGACCTAATCGGGAACTTTATTGGTGGATTCTGGCTGACGCTGCCGAGACACAAATGAGACAAAAGGGTAAAAAAAAAAACTAAAAAAACTGAGTCCCGTTTTCAGCCAGTAGAGGCTGAACCCGTTCACTGCCAGACCGGACATGAAAACTCAAAAAAAAAAAAAAAAAAAAGAAAAAAAAATTGACATTGTCGTCTGAGTTGTGTCAACATGTATATTGCATGACAATATTGCAGGAGGGATTTTAATGTTTTTGTAAACTTCCAACAGTTTTAGCTTTGTGTTTCTGTGAGAAAGCCCTAAACCCCCCTCCCCCTTTACTCCACGCAGCATCTCCCTGAGCCACGAGAGTCGACACGGACCCCGACCTTCAAGATGCCCATCCACACTTTTCAAGTAGTTCAGTTTGAGAATGTGAGTTGTGGAGATTGTGTTTGAAATTATTGCTCATACTCGTCTTTTTATTGCTTTGCTTTTATGCATCACATCATTAAACGGATTCATGAAAAAAAATATATTTAGCTTTTTTGATGGTACAGATTTGAGTTTGAAGATTCTAGCTTTGTTGATGAAGGTGTTGAATATATCACTTTTAATGTCAGACAACACTGAATTTAATAAATGTGCAGTAAATATATATAACAGGTGGGAGTCGTTCAAGAAGTCCAAACTGCAACTCGATATTCATTTTTTAACTTTTAACTAATTAAATCTATCTTCAACTAACTATTTTTATGAATTGGATTTATCTCAGAGCAATTTTTTTTGTTTTTTAATACAATAAGAACCTGCTTTTTGTGTAGAAATGTATATTTTTACAAAGAAAAGCATTTTATTTAATTTTATGCACTGTGCAAAATTATTTACATAACCCAACAAAAAATGTATCTTTAGACGAGTTGTCCCACGTATGAAATGAGTTTGGTCTGTAGTGTGCATCACAGAAACACTTCAACTGCATGAGACAGAAAAAAGATTCTCAGAATTCCCATTGTTGGATTTTAAAGAATGTATTTGCATAGTGGCGCAGAAAGTAAGGGTGTATTCAGACTGGATACATTTGGTTTGATTCAAATGAACAAGAATTTGTCTCACACAAATTTTCAGTCTGAATACAACCAATCTGACCCTGGTCCTGGACCAGGAATGTCACCTGTTCGAACTTATCTGTACAAAAGAAACCTGTCCACATCTTTAAACAGGCTACAACCTCCCCACTATGACCAAAGAGCTATCAAGGTACACCAGGAAAACGATTATCCTAAAGTAACCTCCCCACTATGACCAAAAAGCTATCAAGGGACACCAAGAAAAAGATTATCCTAAACTAACATCCCGACTATGACCAAAGAGCTATCAAGGTACACCAGGAAAAAGATTATCCTAAACTAACCTCTCCAAACCTTTCCAGTATGACCAGAGAGCTGTCAATTGACACCAGGAAAAAGATTGTTCTCTTCAACAAAAAACAATCATAAGTCAGCAGCTTGTTGAACAGAGATTAGCTGTTAGAGCAATTGTTAGTAAATGGAAAAAATACCCTTAATCTCCCTCCACCTGGAGCTCCGTGCAAGATCTCACCTGATGGAGAACAAATCAGCTAAAGAACAGTGAGGAAACAGCCCAGAACTACGACCTGAACTATGACCTGAAAAGAACTGGGATCGCAGTTGCAAACATTTCTATAATAACAGTCAAAGTTGTCATGGATTCAAACCATGCAGATCTCCAACCAGCACATGTCCAGACCTGTCTGAAGTTCTCCAGAGACCATCTGGATGATCAAGTGGAGGATTTGGAGAAGGTCATGCATTCAGATTATAACAATGGGCTCCGTTTAGGTATTAACATCACTTTCTGTGTTTGATGGGCAAGAATGCTGAGCTGCACACCAAGAACACCAAACCATCTGTGAAACGTGAGAGAAGCATGCTTCAGGGCTGTCTGCAAAGGAAAAATGATGTATAAGTGAGATTGATCTAGGGTGAAATTTTGACAAAAAAAAAAAACCTTCCAACAGTTAGAGCACTGAAGATGAAATGTGACTGAATCTTCTAGGATGACGAAACACATTGACAGGGCAACAAAGGAGAGACTTCATAGAAACTATTACAAGTCTCTGGATCTCAATCCAATAGAAAATTTGTGAGAAGTCTGGGTTTTCCAGAAATAGAACCAAAACATTGCAGCTACAGTGTGAAAACCTGATGTAGAACTACAGGTAAATGGTTGACCTTTTATCATTTCCAACCAGAGTTAATAAAGTATTGAAGTGACCCCAACCCCCACCCCCACCCCCCTCCTAGTGCATGTCAAGTATTATCAAATAATAAGGTTTTTGTTATTGAAAATCCAAAAGATTGAGTATTTTGGCAGTAAAATGCAGTCTTTCTATTACCTGCAATTGTCCTCAAAGTTTGTCGAGCCTGAAGATTTTCACAGTGACAAAATTATAGAAATAGCTAATCGAGTGATAATTTTAAATGATATTTCCCTAGAAGTTAGACTTCATGATTGTAAAATAAAAATCAATTATCTTAAGAGTTCCAGAAGTAAAACCAAGCAAGAGCTTTTCTTCAAACCTGTGAGATCACACAGTCTAACGTACACAATGCCGTTGATGACCAAACTTTTGAACAGTTTTAAACCTTAAAGCCATACAAATTAATTATTAATAAATAATAATAGTAGTTAAAACTACTCTTTAAAATTGAACATTTTGGTGAACAGCTGTCATTAAAGGGTTTTCGACATGAAATCAGTTGACAGAAAAAAAATCAGTGCTATTTGATTCATGCAGATCAGATTGCAGCAGACAGATCTTATCTGCTTGATGAACAGGAACATGTGCTCAATACAGAGTTTTAAAGCTTCTTACATTCAGAATGAGTGTGCAAATGCATTTGTTCACTGGTAGAAATGAATTTACGGGAAAAGATGGAAGAAATTTTGTTTTAATTCAATAAATTGTGCTTACTTACTGAAAAACGGGTCACAACTGAGGTTGTCTTATAGTAGTACAGCACATTAAGCAAAAATAACATTAAGTCTGTTTGGTGCTAAAGTGGTGGAATTAAACAAAATCAATATAATTAAAACTTGAGCAAAAAAGTGTGCCTAAATTAAGTTAGGAGTGGACAAATTACTTAGCTATAATCAAAAACATTTTTTAAAGAGCACATTTACAGTCACTGATATAGTGACTGGAGTAATATATCCACTGTTACTTAACATTGCATCAAAAAAAAAAAAAACCCATAATTTTCATTGCATCTTCCAGCAAAAAAAAAAAAAATCCATGTTTTAGCCAATTTAAAAAATGTAACAAAAATAAAATCTGTGAAAGTTTATTCTGCAGTATTGATCTGTTCTATTTAATTTCTTTTAGGTTCCCATGGAGATTTAACCCGTTAATGCCTATTGTTGCAAATATGTAATAAATCACTTTGGCTCTAAATTACTTCAATGCATCTATTTAGGAGCAAAAACACAAGAGAAATAGTTTTATTTCATAGCTGGAAATAATTTAGGCATTAGGGCTCAAAAAATACTTTGTAATTAAAATTGATGTACTTGAACCTGATTAATTGCAGGGCATCATTTAATCGATCTAAGGTTAATATTATAATAATCAATCCATACAAGTAGAGATTGATCTGAAAAAGTCTGCTAGCTTGATGCTAATGGATAATGGGATTTCCCATGTAACAGCTAATGCTAACGCTCGGTCGACCTAAACATACATTACTGACTAAATTAACATCTTTAGATACTTACAGGTATGACATTTTCAAGGAAAACATTTTTAAAGTAACTATTTTGTATCTAAAACACATATAAAACTCATATTTTCTTCTTCTGGAAAACAAGTGTGATGCTATATTGTGATCGCCACCTTGTGGCCAAACTGAAACACCCTTCAGGAGAGGCAGAACAATTGTTAGAGCTTCTCCGTTTGAGAATCCTTGTAACACTGTACACTATAACAATCTCATTATGAATTCACTTTAATATGTCAATCTTCAAAACATAGAATATTAATGTATTTCTAAACAAATGGGTCTAAATGTGTAAACTCCAAATTGAATTGAAATGAGTGACTTGAAAGAATCTGGAAAAATTGGAATCGATTCTGGAAATTCTTGGCGATATCAGCACTAACTAATTGATCTTTTTCTTCTTCTGTTGTCATAAATTACAATTCAAGATGTCAGATAAGCAAGAGGAGCCTTAAACTGTAGTTTTGCTCCCTATCTTTTTTGTTTTTGTGATGTAATACACACATATGCACCCACGCGAGCGTATTTGCTGGTTGAATGATCGCCGTTCATAAATCTTAAACAGTCCCAGGTTGGGTAAATGGTGCCACAGAACAGCTGCTTCAGCTGCAAATGCAAATCGCACATGCCCCGACCCAATTCATGCAAAATTGATTCCATCTCCCTTGATTTGAAGGAGGAGGAGGAGGGGGGAATGTGGTTGCAGTGTAATGTCACAGCACTACCACCAGCACAGACAAACTCTGTTTCTGTGGTAACCGTATCCTCCTCAGCATCCTCCCCAGATCCTTCCAATCACCCTGACAATGATGCATCTCCATTAGATTTGAGGGTTTTGCAGGTTTCAGTCAACAATATCTCGTGTTGAGCCAGTGATGCTTCATTTTCAATTTCTCTACCTCAGTTTGTTGTCAATCCATAAAATATTTGCTATTGTGACAATTTAAAAAAAAAAAACTTAGTTACTGAGTTAAATTAAATAAAGCATTTTAAGTTCATCTTCTTGTTTGCGCTTCCTTGCAAATACATTTTTTAGTATTTGCTTGACGTAGATGAAATTTCTCACAACATGCATGATTTATTTATCAGCTAAAAGAAAAAAAATCCAAACTAACTCGCTCCGCTTTTATGGCAAAACCGAGGTTGGAGCTTTTCCAGCCACAGCAACTTGTTTGCTTTCTCAAAGCTCTGTGTCTAAAACAAAACCTGTGGGTTATTTACTCTGCAAGCTCAGTGCGCTTCTTTGAGACTGGAGAGCCAAAAGGACTGAAGGAGAAATGATGCGCGCGGTATTTATGATGCATTTGCAGATTTCCTATAGAAATCAATGCTTAAAGAAATGAATAAATACATAAAACTGACCGACCATGAAACATCCTTTTCTGGATTCTTTTGTTTATTCGTTGTTATTTTGAGAAAATTATGATTTCTGTTGCTTTGCATGCAATTTTCTTCACATTATTTAAGCAAATGAGTTCTTTATTATCTTAGGATTCAATAGATCAGTATTCAAAATGGTTTATTCTGATTCCATCCTGATCCAATCCCGTCTGTGCTTCTGAGACAGAGAAACTTAATCGTCGAGTTTCCTTTTCACCCCACTTTTTATCATCTGTTTTTAATGCAGAACTCGTGTGAGGAAAGTTGTGTGCTTAAAAGTGAAGGAGAGTCACAAATCCAAAGCTCCTGCTGAGGATGCAGTCTTCAGAGGACACTCTGGAGGCAAAGCCAGGCAGCTTTATTTGTTCAATTCAAAGAGTTGTACAAAGATAAGCACATTGTATTTAGCAAAGGGCAGCAGTCAGGTGAATGAGTTTCATTCTGCCACTGGAGTAGGAGTGTGCATTTAAAGCAACGCAAAGGCACGACTTGCATTAATCTGTTCACACCCTGCATGCTGAAGTGAGGCGTTGACAAAGACAGGAATGAAAATCTGTGTGTGGATCAAGCGTGACTTTCTGCAGGGGAGATCTTCTCCTGCACAGAGGCGTGTCGACTCCCTCGCACTGTATGTGCGCGAGACAGATGGACTGCTTTGTACTTAGAGATGAACCATACAGGAGGCCGAGCTACAGAATTAACGGCAAATGGACTGTGACTCGCAGATGAGGCATGAGAGCAGCTTGCCGCACTCGCCACAGTTGGACACCACGCTGCTTTGTTTTCTGTGACTCACGAGTGATGTGAGGCTGAGTCAGAGAGAACTCACACACAGACGGCAGTGATGGAAATAAATGAACTTTACGTTTATATTTCAGGTTATCAAACATGCTGGAGATCTGCTGCTGGACAAGACACACAAAAAAAAATCAGCTTTTGATGTTTAAGCAGTAATCTGTGATCTGAGACGACGTTGGGGGTTTTAGGCTGCTTTAAAGCTGGGCTGGAGAAAGAGAACGGTGAGGAGTTTAATGATTATTCTATAGACAATAAACGGCTAATTTAAGTTCAAACATAACCCAAGACCGCCACACATTATTCATTACAGCCTGGAAACCTGCACACATTTACAAACATGCACACTGCAACAGTTTCAGCCCATCCATAATTGATCAACGGTTAAGTCCACCGACTCTGCTGAAGATGACGTAAAGTGATGCAAAGATTTCGGCACCGTTCCCCCCTGAAACTCCAGCGTTTAGACTTTTGACTCAGAGGCCCAGTGAAAGAACAGAGAAGCTCATGTAGAACAAATGCAACTGTTCCAGGCTTCCTTGTTTATCAGGAATCTGAATCCACATCGTTCTCCGACCCCTGGCCTTCCCATGAGAGGTCTATCTTGTAATATTTGTATATTATTATGTAATAAGTCAGTGAAGGGATGACAAGACTTTCATTTTAATTATCTTTTATATGTTCTTTTAGTATTTTTCTTACGAAAGAGGACACATATTAAGAAAATGAAGCTTAAAATATGCAATTCTGAGTATTTCTTTCTCCAAATCATTGTGAATAAGGAGCTGACAAAAAATGTAATTAGAAAACTCTGTAGTAGTTAAATTGGTTCTACAGTCAGTGAGCCACAAGCTCTATGCTTTGCTCCAATCTGATCCATCCACGTGTAGACGACTAGATCCATGTACATCTTCTCTTTCCTTGCCTGAGCTCAACAGAGGCTCACTTCTGTGCCACAAGTCCCGCCCACAATTCAGAGAATTCTGATGAACTCTGAAACTATGTCCAAGAAAACAGTTTTTTTTTTTAAGTTTGCCTAAAAACCGTGACCACGCCGAATGCTGTGGTGATTGGAGTGAGACTTTAAACATCTAACATCAGCAATTTGTCTCATCTTTGTGTCTGTTTTCAAAAATACGGGATTTGATTACATCACATCCGATGAAGGGAGCAATAGGCAAGAAAGAAAAACAAAGTATAGGAATAAACCCCTTTCAAACCAACACAATCTCACCCCCAACTTTTCATAATGGACGTATTTTCTGGCCCCTCCCTCTGTGTGACTTTTGATGTTTTTGGATGTGCTGGTGGTTCCCAATTAATTGTTCTATTATACCGTCAATGCGCGCAAGAGTTTACTTCATTTCCTCCTACTAGGAAGTGAGCGATTTATAAATAAACACATACAATAAATGTTGTATTTTTCCCAAGTTAAAATAATAAATATAAAACATAATTTGTCTAACATTTAAATACTTATCAAAATATTTGAATTTTTGTCATCAATGCTGCCTAAAAGTTGAGCAGAAAGGAAGTTATTTGACGTTTAACCCTCGATAAGGATTTTTTTAAAAATGATTAACAGAACTGCTGCAGAGGGTCCCGTGTTATCATTCGCCTGGGGCCCCCAAACTGCTATACCTGATCTACTTATATTTCCATGATTCCAGCAACTTCTGAGCTTTTTTAAAAGACTTTTCCCCCATTTTCTACCCAAGAAAAAAAAGGAAAAAGAAGATTTTGTGACGTCACGAGCAGACTAATAGAGCAGGGATGTATTTACAACCGGTACAAGCCTTCTATCCAGGATGCATTTCACTAAATTAAAGGCGAGTATGGATTTCCGATGCCTAAAGTGCTGGTCAATAATACCCTCTTCACAGGAATGACTCTAAACTACATACCTGTTCTGGATGCATTGCCGAGCTAAAAGATTGAATTTCTCGACTCTTCCTAAAAGGATTCATCGCTCGCCACAGTATCAGATCAGAGGAGTCTTCCCTCAACAACACAGTTAGTCACATTATGAGCAGCACTGCGGTCCGCCTTTAGGCATCTCTCATATCAGTTTAAAAACGGAACTGAGAGGCAGCAAGGCTGAACAGGTTCCCTCCCACTTTCCCTCCAGTGAATTAGCTGCTCGGTTAGTCATCATTATGCATGCGCCGTGCAGAAGCCCACCTTGCTGCAGGGCAAAGCAAAGAGACCTCTTTGCAATATCACCCCAGCAAGTTGTTTTCAATGATTATTAAGACAATGCTCACCGTCGGATGAGGCTTTTTCTGCATAAGTAAAGCTGGTAACAACAGGGAGCTAATCAAAGATGTGCTTCTTGTTCTCCTGTGGGACGCCTGGTAATTATGAACGAGCAGTAGCGGGCGAACGGGGTTCTCGAATGTGCCTGTAGTGCTGAGGAGGACGAGTTCACTTCGCAACAATCGCAGAGAAGTCACCAAAGCAAAGACAACAAAAACAAGTGGCAGCAGGAAAAAAAAAAAAAGAAGAAAAAGGAAAACCATGTTGAGCTGTGACACGCAGCAGCTTCAAACGGCATCTTTAGATTTATTGTAACCTAGAGATAAAAGGAAAGGTTTGAGAAAGTTTGGTCTTTTTCTGTGAAAAAACAGGAGCAAAACAACATTGCTAAAAAAAAATGACAGGATTTAAACAGAGAAATATTGAACTTTAGAAATAAAAAAGGACAAAGTCTTGAACCACAGGGAGGCCTGCACTTTTAAATGTTTTGTTACAGTCAAAAATATCCTTTCAATTTGCAGATAAATAAAGAAGAAACATATCAACAAACAGCAATTATTCCAATAGAATTATCACTTAATCAGGCTCCTCTTCCCACCTTTATTATGGGATTATTGCTCAAATGTATTTAGCTTCATTTATTACATTTAATTTAAAAAAAGATCTAGTTTGAATTGAAAATACAAGTTTCTTTGTCCACTGACAGGTTTTCCAGTCATGTAGTGTTGTTATCTCTAACAAAACAAAAGCGTTTTTTTTTTTATCCTGCTGCTTAAAGTTTATCTCTTTTGGTTATGAATTATGATTCTGACAAGGAAAATTAACATGAAACCAAATCTTTTTAAAAAAAAAAAAAGTCTTTAAAGTCTTTAAAAAAAACTTACCATGGGGTTTAAAGTCCCACTACAATCATCTTTTAGTCTATTTTAAAAGTGCTCCCAGTGTTTTTTTTTTGTATGATAATTTTTAGTTAGGCAAAATTTTTAAAAATTGTGTCATTTTCAAGGACATATTTTCTGCTGAGCAGTAATGGTTGATCAGAAATTCACCTCTGAGTTGTGGGCGGGACCACTGGCGCTGATGTAAGTCTGCATTGATATCCCTTTATCTCTGTATTTATACTCTCTCCTGCTAGCTTACAGACTCTCACAAACCCAAGCTAACATTAGCGGTACAACAAAAACGGCGAGCAATATCGGAGCTATCCAGCTGTACAGTTTTGATCCAGATTCCAGCTCAGACAAGGAAAACAAAAACGTTCATGGATCTATCTGTCTACAAGTAGATGCATTCGAATGGAGCAGAGCAGGAAGCTTGTGGAGCATTTGTTACATATAGTCCAACAGCAGTTTTCATCTGCTCCTGATTCAGAGGGATTTCAACAAACAAATACTAAGACATGCAATTTTGAGCTTAATTTTCTCTCTATATGTCCTCTTGGGGTGATTTTAAATATCAATTCAATGAAATATCAAAATACTATATTTGACGAAAAGTGTATCGATTTAAAATACTGCCAAGGCGTTATTTAATAATTATTTTAAAGCAAACAAGTAGTTTGGTCTTATTTTTGTTTTTTCACATACATTTTTCTTAAATACCAAAATAAAAGCATCATAAATTTGCTTTGGTACAAGCAACGTATTTATGAGATACAGTTGCAGTGTGTAATGTTTGATCATCACAAAACATGTATTTTACAATTATACTTTTTCTATTAATATTCAGATAAATCTTAAGTCGTATTAAAAAAAAATAGTGAAATATTGTTTGATACTGTCTTAGGACATATCGTGATATATATTGTAGTATGAGGTGTATCGCAATATGTACTATATCACCAGATACACCCATAATGTTTTCCATCATCATAATAATGAGAGAAGATGTTAAAAACACCAAAAACACTATTTTGATCAGATTGGATCTTTAAACACCTTTCTAAAAAAAACAAAAAAAAACAAACATGCTCGTATAAAATGTAGTGTCTTTCAAAACAATCTATAGTAGCATATATTTTATTTTAATTATTTATTAGAAGATTCTAAATCTCTCAATTTTGGGGGCTTGATATTTAATTTTTTTTTGTGTTTGAGTTTCTTGCTTTTTCTCATCATATTTTTCTGTCATAGAAATCAGAAAACTCAACATTTTCAGAATATGGATGTTTTTTTCTCATGTTATGACTTTCTCCAGGTGTTTTAGAATTTCTGAAACTATTTTTTCCTCATCTACAAAATGTTCCAGCGGCTGACGGCTGCTTAATAACGTCAAACCACGATAGGTGATAAACTGTTCCAGTTTTTACGAAGACGTCTTTAAAGATAATGTTACTCTGAGGACAGACGGATTGATGGAAAAGTTTACGAAAACTTAACACAGATGGGGTTTATTTAAAAAAATCTGTGTTAAATAATTTAAACCAAAAAATATGCACAGAAAATTGGGTCATAACTGAAATTTGGGGGAGTCTAATAATGGCTGAAGGGAGTTCTGACCTACAGCAGTGATCCTTCCAATGCTGAGGATGGAGGAGTCTTTCACTGAAGTGTCTCCACACGGTGTTTGGTGGTATTTTTGGCTAACAAAAATCAAGTTTTTCTAATTTTTTGGCTTCTGATACTAAATTTTCACGATGCATTTTAGGAGGATAATTCTCTAGATCCTCAGAACATCCGTGCTCCATCACTCTGTTTACTTCCTCAGAAACAAAGATTTAGAAATCTCTGTTTTCTATTGAAATGTGTCGTTTTTGTCAGATTACGGCCAAAAAAAAAAGGAATTTTCTGAAAATGTTCTGGGAACATTTCACCTCTGAATGATTTGAATTAAACAGAACGTGTTTATTTAAATATAATCATATTTAGTGTTACCTATTACCTGAAGTTCCCTCTCCAGGTTTTATTAACTTCAGAAAACTGTCACAGATGTTCAAATCCAGCTAGTCTGAGTTGTATTTTCGCTGCTCATTTTCAGTGGCCCGTTCAGATGTTCCATTTTTTATGAGTCCTCTGCAGGATTCTGTACAAAGACAGAGAATTTTGGTGGCCAGACATGAAAGGCAATCGCCGATCAATTGCTTTCCCACTTCTTTTCTCCTCTCCAGACTGCTCTGAAAGCGACAGCGGCTGTGGTTGCCTTGGCGTCGGTATAAGAAGTTTTTAATAAATACACTTTGATATAAATAAGACATGAAGGATAAACATTATAAGAGTTCTTGCAGAGATGCACAGCGGTTTATAGAGGAGAAAATAAAACATCTCAGCAGAAAGCACTTGTGAGGGTTAAAATTTCTGGCTTGGCAGCTTTTAAAATGACGACAACTTCATTACAGTCAAGGAACACATAACATCTTACTTTGGTTTACTTGCACATAGCAACATCAAAATGTTCTATTTTTAAGGCATGTATGAGTAAAACTTCCATTTTAAACAAAAAAAGTTACAAAAAACTTCAGCATTTGTACCACTCTCTTATAAAGACAGTTTTAAAATAGTGAAGGACCCACCCCCCTAAAAAAAAGATGCTCAGCTATAAAAGAACAAAGGACTTTAATTGAATCTTTTTCTTTTTCATTAAAACAAACAAAAGTAAACACGGAAGGATGTCCAAAGAAAGTTGAAAGTTTTGGTGCGGCCACAACGGCAACTGACTAGTGGCAAAGTATGAAATTATGACAATTTTCACAAATAGTAAAAATAAAGCCTACTTATCTGCCTTTACACATATTAAAACTACACTATGACAGAAGGACAACTGAAACGAAACTCCGCTGTTAAAAAAAAACAGACTAAAAAATGTGCAACTGCTGGGACTTTCCAAATGTCCAAATTGGGGGACTTACATGTCTTTGGACTAGGAAAATATTTCAATTCCTTTTTAAAAAATAAAATTTCACAAAGTGAAAATCTAATCAATAAGATAATTTTGTGACAGCTATTTATGATTTCATTTGTTCTTATGTTGAATACATTGCTGGCTTATTAAATAATTACATTTAAGCACATTTTTTAGCTAAAATTGTTCAAACGCAATACAGTGTGGTCTATTTGTCAATGTAGCAACCTTGGATGGTTTTTCACAAAGACTTCTGGGAAATTTCTAGTGTGCTCAATTTTGGAATTGTAGATTTGGACCGCACTACAAAACGGTGCATGCACTGTACAGTGCGTAATGAAAGAACCTTGTCTCAAGCTGAACGAAACAATATGACCATATTTGGAATGTGGGCGGGGTGACAAAAACCTCCAAAGGAAATCTAAAAGTTTACTTTAGCAGATTCTTTTAAAAGTTGTCTAGATCTGTTAAAAACTTAATATGCTTGGAGATAAAACCGAAACCAAAGTTTCTATATTGAAAGAAGAAATGCAGCTCTGATCACGGCGACAAGGGCTGGGTGGCTAGTGATAGAGGGTAGGGTTGTGTAGCGTCTGGGGGCCATACAACGCCGCTCCCGGCTATAATTGTAATACTTTTTAATTCTTTTAAATTGTTGCCCCTCGATTAGACTCTTTACTCTTCTTTTTAATTGTCCCTTCAATTTCAATGTTAATTTCGAATTCATTAGGAAGGACTCTTTTCTCAGGACTCCTCGGTTGCAAAATCCCTCACAGTCTGAGACTCAGCCCATACCATAATACCACCACAGCTGTGCTAGACAGCTAGTTTGTATTATTATTCTATAGGTTTTTAAAAGAGGAAATTTCTTCATTCGACGATACTTGTATTGATTTAAATTGCTACCAAGATGATATTTAATTCACAATTTATAATCAAACATGCAGTTTGAACCATCTTGAGTTGGATGTGAACTCATGAGCTTCATGGTTGTTGTTGTAACAAGTTAAATGAGACATATACAAGTTATTTTTAACTAAGGATGAGCATCAAACTGAAAATATGTGCCAGATTGATACTGGTGCTGTATAGAAACCAGAATTTCTGCGCCTCTTGGTTTATGCAAGAACAAGTGAAACTATGCTGGGGTATAATATTTAGATTATATTTTTATAATTTCAGAAACTTAATAAAAAAAAAATGTGACATATTGTCTCTGGTTCTGTCTTGTAATATTATGGGATATGTATTGTATGAAGAAACGTATTGTATCACCAGACTCCGGCCAATAAACAACCCTTGTATTTATAATTTAAGCTTTAAACCATCAACAGTGACTCCCTATGTTTTCACATTGCGACTGTCAGTATTAAAACAAAATCTGACGTGTGCTTCAGGTTTCCGCCACTAGATGGCGCAGTAAAGAAACAAGAGGAACAAAATAAAGCTAATTTTCTCTTTAATATTTAAACTGAAGCACTTAAAAGGTGAAGTTTTCATAAGTTTCCCTAATTCGGCAGCATGGAAACAACTTCTGGGTTGCACAGTGGTGAAGTGGTTAGCACTCACACCTCACAGCAAGAAGGGCCTGGTTCAAATCCCAGCTGGGACCTCTCTGTGTGGAGTTTACATGTTCTTCTCGTGGACACTCCGGTTCTTCCATAAACATTCTTCATAGGTTAGCTGATGACCGACTGTCTGTCTAGTGTACTCCACCTTTGCCCAAGGTAGCTGGGATAGGCTCCAGCAACGCTGAAAGGAAATCAGCAGACCATAAAAGGGAATCATTTTTTCAAAGTAAAAGCCTGCACTTTTTTTTTATCATCTGTGATTTTCCGGTTCCGGTTCATCACGAGCAGACGTGTGCCTCCAGCTCTCCGTAACTTTGAGCTTTTTATAACCTGAAACTATATTGATATTTGATTTTAAGTCCTGAACCGGATATTGATTATTCATGTAGAGAAAATGGTATGGTCGAGTCGGGGTGGGATTATATAAGTTCGCTTCCTTCCACCCCCTTTCAAGCGATCTATTTGTGATTTATTATGTGATGTTATTCCATGTATTATAACCTGATTGCTTGAAATAAACCATTTCATTCATTCATTCATTCATTCATTGAGCAAGCTTTTTTTTCTTTCTAGCTTTCTTAATTTCAAAATAATCAACAAATAGAGTGAGAAGACTGCGAGGCAATCTGGAGAGAGACAACAACTGTCAGTTAACTGATAATGAGGCTCCAACATGGCTGAAGAAGTGTGGAGCATGTGTAGGTGCTGACAGCTCCCTCGCTCCAGTCAGCTCTGTCTGTGCGAGGCGGCAGTCACACTGGCATACAAAACGCCTGTCACAATCTATTACAGCTGAAATTTGTCACAGGAGATTCCTTAATCATTTACAAATACATGCATTATGTTGCTCTCTTCTGTGGCACAAGCACGGGCTCCGACAGTCAAACACACCCCGACCCAGTGGGCAAAGATGACACTATATCATTTAGAACCAAAACACTGATTTCAAGCATCAATATTTGAGCAGGTTTGTAATTGCCTCCAAGACATGCGCTGCATTATTGAGAGTGAGCTGTTTGCGGACTGAAGCTTGTAATGAGCAATTTCCATCGACAGAAGAGCATCTTTCAGCAGAATGAGGAGATGAAGATGCATTAGCGTCCGCTCCTTCCGGATGTCCTCATTAGATTCTACAGTCAAGTCAGACTGAGCAAATGAAGTACACACTAATCTGAAAACACGCAATGATCACCAACATCACCTCATTTCTAAGCGTGATGATGGAGCTGTTCATTCAGCAAATGTGCCTTGTTTTTTTTTTTTTTTTTTTCCAGAACTTTATTTAGAAAAACTATTTCCCGTTACTATTTAGAAGCTGAATAGAGAACTGATTACAGAATCTTTTCATCTGCAGTTGTGTCAAAGCTTTCTTCAAACTCACAAGTTATTTAAAAAAAAAAAAGTTTAAATATTTTTTTGTCCACAGTCGCCACCTAGTGTGGAAAACATGACACTGCAGCAAAAGCAGATCTCATGATCTGACTTTTTTTTCCTCCTCAAGGTTTAAATATTAATATATATATATATTTTTAACTAGAACCAAGAGAATAAAGGTCAATGTGTCAATAGACGTCAAATCTTGTTATACAAACTGATCTAGATGTAATATTTGTCAAACAAAGACGCTTCCTCCCAAAACATTTGGGTTCAGTTATATTACTGCGTGATCTGTAACATTTCCATCAAGCTGTGTGAGAAAATATTGATTCAGTGAAATATTACAATACTTTTATCGATTTAAATTACTACTGAGGTAATATTTATTTAAAAGCAAACATGTAGTTCAATACAACTTCTGTTTTTTATGAATTACCAAAATAAAAGCAACATGAATGTAAAAGCAACTTGTTTATGTTCTGATCATAAAATAACATGTATTTAGCAATTTTACTTTTGTAAAATATATATTAATATTCAGATAATTCTTAAGTCATTATCTAAAAAGATGGTGAAATATCAGGTACTGTATTGGGAGATATCAGGATAGGTATTGTATCACGTGTCACAATACGCATCGTATCGTCAGATCTGTGTGTCTTCATTTGACATGGGTGATCATATGACTAAACTCGTGGCAGATGAGGTTTTTTAAAGGGTGAACAAACTAAATTCACTTATTTTGTCTGTTGACCTCTATAAATGAGGCTTTAAAAGTGCTTTCTGATGATCATTGTCAAATTAAAATAGACTTAATTCTTGAAAATAGTCAAAAACCTTCTGTGTGCTGCCCCCTACAGGTTGCTTTGAGGTGTTTCAGTTGAATTTTGTGATTGGTCAAACCATTTCCCACATATTGATCTGCAGCTCCAGTAATGATATCAGTCCTGTTCACCAGCCCCACCTCTCTGAGTGGAGTTTCACATTTTGGCTGTGGGCGGAGTCAGCCTCCAACTTCCCTGTTTGGTTACCCTTCAAGTTTTTAAGAATATTTAAAATGTATTTTCTGATTCATGTTTCTAATTGTTCTTAAAATTAGCAGTCTAACATTTTCAAGCTATAACAACAACAACTAAAAGAATTCTTTGCAAATGTTAGAAATTTACATTATCTGATTTTTTTTTTTTTATTTTTGCAGTTTTTGTTTGACCTGCATCATTTTCATGACTGGAAGGATCATCATAGTTTAAAAAAATAATTAAAGGTGAAAGAGGTTTTTCCCTAAACCTAACTTTGTGAAAACAAACAAACAGAAAAAAAATCAATAATTAAGAACAGTCAGAATTTTAACAAAACTGTTTATCTTTTAAACAAGATTTTAATGGAAGAAAAACTGTAAAATCTTTACAGTAAACTCAGTACATTTCCATAAATGATTGAAACTTCAGAGGATTTTTTTCTGGAATGTTGCTGTTTTTCCAGCATAAACTTTGCTCCAATCTTGAATTTCATGATCCGCGATCCGGCGCCGAGATGAGACTCAGAGTTTTGAGCTTCATCTCTTATCTGATCGAGTCCGAACAGGCACAATTCCGCTCCACCGGCCGAATACTCGGCTTCTCCCGCCCCAACAAGTCCACCTCACGGCCGTTCCAGTCTGGACGCGTCAACGGTCCAGCGAGCGCTTCTGGATCGCCTCGGCCACCGCAGTGCGCAGGAGCGCGATGACGGAGCGCGGGTCGTCGCTGCTGATCACAGCGCTGCCCGACACGATCATGTTCGCTCCCGCCTGGACGGGACAGACGCAGGAGGGTAAAGCACGCGTGACCAAAAAAACAAATCCTGACGTGGAGCTGAAGAGCTTTTACCTCAGCGCACTTGTGAATGGTGTCTGGACCGACCCCCCCGTCCACCTCGATGTCCAATGAGGGGAATTGACTGCGCAGCCAGCTGACCTGTTGACGTGCACAGAAAGGAGAAAACTGGGAAAGAAAATCTAGATTTTTACAAAACATCAATCCAAGAATTTAGATGTTTAGAACACTTTCTCCTAAAAATCAGCCTTGAATGAAAAAAAGTTTATAAAAATACTCCATGTGTTTTAGCAAACTTCTAGTCGTTTTGTGCTCTCAGCATTTTTTTTTTTTTTTACTTTTATTTATTAAACTGTTGCTTCTGTGGTTAAACATGAGCTCATTTCATCACTTGTCTGGGATTGTTTTCCATTGACTGATACTGGGACAACCCAAACTTTACAGCACTATTTACACCCTCCAATGATCTTTTGATTTATTTTTAAAGTGTTCCAAGTGATTTTAAAATTATAACTGTGTAGTTTTCAGCTATAATTTAAAACCTTTTTGTGTTTCCAGGACATTCCCATTCCTCCTTTCCACTGCTCAGCGCTTAGAGCAGGGAGCTTTGCCCCCCAATACATTCCTAAATAACAAATATGCTTATTTTCAAAGTGCTTTTTTTTCTGCTGCTGATTTATAATGATTTGAATAAAGAAATACTCATAAATGCGATTTTAAGTAATATCGGTAATGTCCAGCCGTGTGGTTCTGATCCGGATGTCAGCTCGGACGAGGAAGTGAAGATCTTCATGGACCGAACTTCCTCCAAAATCCTGATTCTTTCTCCTTCCAGTTCACCAAAGACTCTTTTAGCTAATCCTCAAATGTTTATTGATGTTGCTGTGATCAATACATTCAAACAGAGCCTGTCTGGGACGGTTTGATTGACAGATTTAAAAGGTGACATACTCGGAAATGCTCCGAGTATGAAAAATGCCCTCATAAGAAAAATGCCCCACATACATGTTAAAAACTCAAGAAACCTGATTTTCATCAGTTTTTAATATCTTTTTTTCTTGTAGACTCTTCACTGGATTCAATATTAAATGAAATCAATGATCAGAAAAAAAAGTCTTTAAAACTTTAAGACTGAGGTTCAGAAAGCACCGGACTGACATCCCCGCTGCAGCATTCACGCTTTAGTTTTCCCTTCTATTACCATCAGCAGATCTGAGACGCCGTCTCCGCCACTCCACTAACCGGGACTTTTGACGGTATTTTCAAGATAAAAAAAAAAGGAAAAAAAAAAAATCAAAGAGCAGAAGTTTAATGAGCGAGCAGCAGAGAGCGACTCAGACTGAGAAGCGGGACGTTTGTTGCAGCAGCAGCAGCAGCGGCGGCAGCTCATCTGGGAGCAGAAAGAGAGATTTGGAGAGACGCTGCAGACATTGGCATGCAGCAGGCACCTTGTGAGGGGGAAGTCGGAGCTTTGAGGAGCCACATCTGAGGGTGGAGACGAGCAACCCCGACTTCAAGAGGGAAACGGATCCACTGCTGAGTGATGACGAAGCAGCTTCGCTTAACACTACGATTCAAGCATTAAATCCTCGTACAGGAAAGACGACCCTTCTGCATAATTATTTGTTTGTATTAAATATATGCTTTGCACTTTTGATTTTTTTTTTTTTTTTAAATAACCAATATTAGGATAGAGGGAGCCAAATTTAGGATCCCCAGAAAAACCTGTAAAACGGTCATATTTTCTTTTTCTGTAGTTTGTTTTTTTTACCTTCGGCATCATGTCATCCATGAACTTCTGGCCTCCGAAACCGGGCTCCACAGTCATGACCAGAGCCATGTCGATCTGGTTGGCCCAGGGCGCCAATTCTTCAACTGTAGTTCCAGGTTTTATGGCCAACCCCACCTACAACACAACTGTGAATGAACAGCGACGGGCAAACTACGGCCCGCAAAACTGAAATTAAGAATATTGATAATCCTTATTAATGTTTATTTTCAGAGTTCCTACATGTTTCAAGTTAAATTTAAGACTTTTTAGACCTTGAACATGAAAAATTAAAACCAGTTTCTTGGTGTAATTCCCAGCCCTTGGATGAAGAAAATAGAAAATCCTTGTCAGTAACGGAGGAATGTAATCAATTACAGTTCAAATTTCAGAAATTACAGAAGACCTCTTTACTTCATTACACACATTTAAACCATCAGAGACTAATAAACTACATTTGTGTAAACTGCTGGCTCTGACATTGTCTTTTGGTTGAATGAAGCAAAACAGATAAAAATAAAAAAATTATGGTAATTAAAAAAAAATATATATATATATATATATATATATATAATAATGCAGAGTTTAAGATTGGTCAAAGTAAGTTTAAGAAACTCTGAGCCTAGACAAATTCCTTCAAGCATCTGGAAACTGGAGATATTCAAATATTCTAATTATAATTAATTAATTTTTCACCAAATTATTGAAAAATAAAAATAGTAAATTAATTTAAGTGTCTTTTGCAAGAAATTTCAATCAATTGCAACACAAAACTCGAATTAAATGTGTTTCTTTATCATTTCCGCTGATCAAAAATGTGGTTTTCTGAAACAAACTTTGACATCCGAACTGCAAAAACTATTTTATTAAAGGGATTTGGGGGTTTCACATATTAAAAGACAAGTTGCAATAAGTAAAAATCTATTGCTATAAGTTTCCCCGTCTCATATCTCTGCTTGACAGGCGCTGCTTCTTAAATAAAAGGCTTCTGTCAATGCTTTGCTGTTCCAGAGATCTGCATGTCAAGAGGATGAGATTGAGCTGCAGAGGAGCTCCGCCTGTCACACGCCGCAGCTCAAGCAAACACAAATCTGAGAGGACTTTGTGTTCAAAGGTGTGTTTGCACAGCACATCAGTTGCTGACAGTCTGGGCTGAACGTGGATGCCTCAAGTACAACAAGTCTACAACAAGAAGCACAAGCAATCTGTCATAACGCATAGGTAACAACATCCGCTTCTGACAGCTCGCGGCAGCCGTTAGCCTTCACGGGCGCCAACGTGCTAACGGGTTACAGGTTGGTCAGCTGAGAGTTTTGATCCGAGGAGACTAATTCACAAATCCCGGTTCCTGATTCATCGGCTAATGTATTTTGGAATTGGAACATTAAAGATCACAATAACAACATAAACATTACATTTTATAAATTAAAGTTTCACAAACCAAAATGTAACCAATAAAAATGTTTTAAAAAAAAGTAAAATTGTGAAATGTGAAAAATTAAACAAAACAAGAGACCAGAAAAGGCTGGTACTGTGAGACATCCCTGATTGGATGATAAAGGAAAGCAGAAGGTAAAGAGTTGATTGAACAATCGCCAAACTTTTGCAACGGCCGTGACCAGAAACTTAAAGAAATATTGTCTGTCGAAAGACATCATCATACCAGAAAACTTCCTCTTGAAATGGTGAACAAACGTCATCATCCAATCAGTGAAGTTCCATATCAAAATCCTTTTTAGTTTCTAATTTTGTTTCAGTTTGAATATTTGTGGGAATGACTTTTGCTTTAAGAAATGTTTCCCTTTTACTTTGCTTTATTTTTTTTTGTACTTAGGTTTTTTTTTTTTTTTTTGTAATTACATTTTGGTTTCTTGAATTCTGTTTTGATTTAAAAACGTAATTTTGCACTTGTATTATTTGTTTTTCTTTTTGAACTGATGTTGTGATGTTTAAAGCTTTTTGCGAGGATTGATTTGTTGATGTGATTTGCACAGAAATCTGATGACTGAATCAATACCATGAGTCCCACTCCAATCATCTTGTGATTTAATTGAAAATCATTCCCAGTGGTCTTTTAATTATAATTATGCAGTTTTTAACCAAAATAAAATAAAATAAAAACTTTTCTAGGACAGATTTTCTACAGGGCAGCAAAAATAGTTCATTAGAAATTCACCTCTGAATTGCAGGTGTAACCGTTGGTCGAAAGTATGCCTGCCTCTGCTTTCCGTCATCCTTCTGTTTACACTTTCTTTCGCCAGCTTACAGCCTCTTACAATCCCAACTTAACATTACCGATGCAACAAAGATGGTGCTCTATATTGGAGCTATCCTGCTGTACAATTTTTAGCTCAGGTGAGGAAAAAAAAAAAGACGTACATGGATCTATTTGTCTTCAAGTGGATGCATCAAAATGGAGTGGAGCAGGGAGCTTGTGGCCCATCGATTATAGCTTTTACATCACAGTCATAAACTTATTTAGACACAATTTGTGTTTGCCTCTGATTTACAAGATTTGAATAAATAAATACTCAGAAATGCTATTTTAATCTTATTTTTTCATTATAAATGTCCTCCATCATCAGAAAGATGCCAAAAGAGCATGATCCAGAAACACAATTTTCACTGGAGTGCGTCTTTAAAAGAATCAACCTACATACGGTACATGAAAAACCTTTTTCCTCCCTGCTTTGAGTCGTGACTAAATCTAAAAATCATATTGATTCATGGCAATGCTGCCGTTTGCTTAGGTATCAATCTCATTTTCTCTAAGAGTAATTTTGTTGAAGCAGTTTTGCAAGACTATTTTGCAACAAACCTCTTCCTAAAACGACCTCACGTCTTAAAATTCGATGCACTTCTTTAGAGAATTTCCTCTTTGGGTGACGCTCTTCTCTTCAAGTCCTCTGAAACATCAGGAGTCCTCCCTCAAACCCCAGACCACAGTCAGAAAGTGCCCCTTCCTCACCTTCATTCTGCTTTCTCTAATCTCCTTGATGAGGTTTCCAGGGTTAGTTGTGGCCTCCAGATGGAAGGTGTACTGGCTGGCTCCTGCTGCAGCCATGGGCTTCACCCACTGCTCCGGCCGGGACACCATCATGTGCATGTCTGAAACAACACTGCAGTCTTCTCAATCTGATTTCAATCAGTTTAAATCAGTCCAGTGTCAGGCTGATTTCTCACCGAAGAAAGGGTCTTGGCCCACGGATTTCCTTAGACACTCCACCATGGGGTGACCAAATGTGATGTTGGGGACAAAATGCCTTCAAGGGGAGGAGAACTCAATTAGGAAATTCTTCTGCTGCACTAACATGTAAAAAAAACGCTTATATAAAGCAATACAATGTAATTTAATAGTCAAAGTACAGGGAATAATGTATATTTTTAAACGCACAACATCTAAGTTTACTTTAAATGGATTAACTTGACTTTATTCATGTTTGAACTTAATCTGGACTTTGCTAGCTAGCAGTTAGCATCCTAGCTAACTGGAAGTGTGAACTGACCCGTCCATGACGTCCAGGTGCAGATAGTCCGCCCCGCACTCCATCATCCGCACGCATTCGCTGCCCAAGCAGGACAGGTCGCTGCTCAGGATGGATGGACCTATCTTCGCACTGTATGCCATGCTGTGTTTGGTGTGTGCATGCAGCCTGGCAGTGGCACTGACGAAACGACAAACTGTGAGGTACATGTTACTCAACTTCCGGTACCGGCCTTCAAAATAAAGCGCAACGACCTAAAACTACGCTTGTTTTTTGTAGGAATTTTACAATTTAAACACTTTGTTCTCCCATTTGAATTTGCAAAAATGTGTAGTTATTATTTTTCTACTGATTTTTACTATCTTAAATATTTCATTAAAAAAAAAACATAAATATTTTACCTATATTTTTATATGACGTCTACGAGAGTCATTTTCCAAGACCACACTTCCGCATTGTGAATCATGTAATAGTTATCTTGTCTCGCTAGGTGGCGCCAAACTCTTTTGACAAATTCATGTTTTCCTTTTATTTTTTCCCATTTACTTTAATTATTTTTATGAGCATGTTATGATTGAAGTTTCCTCAAAACAGAAAACTGAATATATTTTGTGGATTAAAAATATATTTTTTAAATACATTTGCAGAATAAGAAAAGAAATGTCAATAATCTGTACACTGTTTCAATCACCTGTCAAACCAAATGATCTTCTACTTTTCCCCTAACACTTATACATTTTTTTCAGCTTTAAAATTGGCACATGTTGGCAGTAATTTAGATTTTACTTTCTAAGTACATGATTTTTTTTTAGGTCCATCAGGACATAATATACATCACTAAACGTAAAAAGAAATATTAAATAAGGAATTAATCAAAGTTTTAACCATCCCATGGATATTATATTAAGGTATAAGGAAGTAATTTTCTTTAAAGAACATTTTCTGAGAAGTAAATCTGTGGATGTACTTCAAAGTACACAGTCTTTGCATGTAACCATAAAAAATATATATAAACTAAGACATCTGGAGGAAAAAGTGTTTTCACGCATCTGTTGCATCTTATGCTGCAATTAAAAAAAAAAGGTTAAACATAAATCAAATGCTTCCTTCACACTTCTTAGAAAGAATAAATTATCTGAGTTCCTGAAAAAATAAATTATTTGTTTTAGACTGGAAAAGCATGAAAAAAAGCTGTGTAATAAAGCAAAACCAGTGAGGA
Source organism: Oryzias javanicus (assembly GCA_003999625.1). Lineage (NCBI taxonomy): Eukaryota > Metazoa > Chordata > Actinopteri > Beloniformes > Adrianichthyidae > Oryzias > Oryzias javanicus. The sequence goes on along the minus strand of CM012457.1, from coordinate 9,194,281 downwards.
TTAGATAATTCTTGCCAATGAATATTGTTATATTTGGGATGAAAATAAACCAGCGTCATCCAAAAAGGTAAACGCTGGACCAGAATGGGATTTCCAAATGAACCATGACTCCAATTACAGCTTCACATTAGTTGTGAAGTTGCATCAAAATGTTGCAACCTGTCAAGCTGTGATGCCATTGCAAAGCCCTCAATCGCAGGAAGCGTGTGGGTGATGCTAAAAGCGTGAGTTAAAGCGAAGGCTTGTGATTCACCGCCACAGACTCTGCGGGGAGGAACGGACCAAACGTCCACAAAGGGATCAGGAGTAGATTTTCACACAGTCTAAACAAATGAAATTAAAAAGAAGAAATTGTTCTAAATGTGAAAATTTTACAGAAGATAGTAAAATTTGCTTTTTAAAAAGTTGTTTTTATGTTAATCCTGGCATTTTACATTAAAAAAATAATAATTTAGCTGTGAATCTTTTTTTTTTAAATGTTGCTACTAATTATAATGTTATGATTTAAAGAAACTTTCATTTATGATCGTCTTGGATCGGATCCACTGAAATAGTTTGAATGCTTCTCAGATGGGTGTGGAAGGGATTTAAGGAGCTCAGCTTTTCATAGGCGTCTCTGCAGCTCTAGATGGAGTCATGAAGAGGATCTCATACTCCGATGAGCTGAACTGAGTTTGACATTTACAAGTTTTGGCCACGTCTTGTGTTACCGCTGCAGTGATCGAAACACTTGTAGCATGAAGCTCTCCAGCAGACAGGCACGCATGATGTATGGAGTTTTGCAGAAAGGTTAAAGCACACTTAAGTTACAGGGAGCCAGAGCCTCGGGAGACTCTGAGCAAGCCAGTAAAACAAGCTTCAGTTCTGACAGTCGTGGACAAAGTTTTACTAGTGGGTTAAAAAAAAAAAAAAAAACAAAAGTCCTTCATCTGCAGTCTCTTAACCTGCTGAGGAGAGATGATGATTCACTGCAGCTCACATAAAGACTCTGAACTAGATGAGCATTAGGTGAGTGAACTGTCTGGTTTATGATCAGGGTTAATGCACCCCCACCTGCTTAATTAAAGGGGTCCTTCTCTTAACTGAGGTTAAAAAGCATTCCTTTCCTTTAGCCAAAAACAAGAGCTGACTTCAGGCCTCTATTTACTGAAGGCCGCCATTGAAAGCATCTTGTTTTGGTTTAGTGGAGCAGGAAAAGCTCAGGAATGTAACTTATACTCGTTCTTTGTGGAATTTTTTTCCTGTTTTCTGTGGAGGTTTGTTGACATAGTTTCGGAAAACACCTCCGTAGTTTTGATTCTAGTTGCGTAATGCCTACTTTTTGTTGTTTTTTCTGATGACACACACGCAATGCCAGTCTGCTAAAAGAAGGTATGAATGAATTTTAAGCATTTTTTAAATCAAATATCATGATTTTTTTGTTTAATATTTCATTTTTATTCATTTCCAAAGGAAAAAAAAATTATACATTAAAACAAGATGAATAGGAGAACAATGAAGAAAACTTATTTTTCTGCCTGTTTTATGTGCAATATATACAATAACCAACAAAAAATAATACATCTGCAACCAAATATACATTACCATGTGGAGGGGGATATAGGATTTTCAGGTTAAGTAAATATAGATATCAAGATTGGGAATTATTTATCTTCAATTCAACCGAGTTCTATAACAAACAAAAATATTAATTGTATTTTTCTTTTTTGACAAGTGTTTTTAATGTAAATAATGACTTGACTTCTTTGATTGATTGTTTAAGATTGCTCCACATTCAACATATTCCATAAAAAAGTTACAATATATTTCCCCTTTGAAGAGTGGTCTATTATAAAATAACACAACTGTTTATGAGCTCCCATGGCTGAAGATGGCAACAGGCCTGCACAATCAGTTCGTTCCTGCAAGCGTGTTTATTGCTGTTGGTTCCAGGAGACATGAGAACGTCCTTCAGAGCTCCACTCAGGCCGCCTCAGAGCCAGAGTTGGGTTTCTTTTATGGGCGACCACAGTCATCAAACGTGTCAAAGAAATCTTAAACACAGTCATTTATACTGTGAGAAGGAAATAAACGGGGAGAAAAAAAGAACCGAAAGAGCACGCTTTTGCTTCATCTCCATTAGCTTTTTCTGTGGGTTTTCTATCAACGTGACTGAAGCGAACATACTTCAGGCTGATTTTCTGATCAGCAGCATTTGTTGCAGATGGAACAAGAGATCACATGACCATACGGTCAAGAATACCATGCTTTGTATTTTCTGGATCACGTCTAGTTTTTCCTATTTAAAGACCAATGAAAATAATGTTTTTATCATGTTCTACTCTTTTCTCATGATGGCGCACATGTATTAAGAAAATCAAGAATATTTCTATATTCAAGTGAATCAGGAGCAGAAGGAAAAAGTTTGTAGCAATAGGGAAGCCACATGCAAGCTCCCCTTATTCCATTCTGGTGCATTTTTGCGTCCCGGCCTTTCATTTGGAAGAATATTGAGCTAATAAACTGAAGAAATAACAAATTGTAAGATTAACAATATTAAACAAAGGCACAATCTTCTTTTTTTGTGCTCTCAAGTGGTTAGCTACACCGTCTAGGACCGATCAGTCGTCATTGAGATGGAACCCTGTCTGATTCTAACTGGTTTGATGTGTCTGCAGCTGCAAGGAGAAAAGCACTAGAGAGAGATCACAATGTCAATCTTTGTTCACTAAAAATTACCCTTTAAAAAAAAAAAAACATTATCTCTGTCTATTTTACAACATAATTGTACACAAATAGATCCATGTACGTCTTTGTTCTCCTTCTCCAAGCTTTTAACTGGTTTAAAACTGTACGGCTGCATAGCTCCGATATTGTTCCACCTCTAAAGTTAAGTTGGGGCTGTGAGGAGCTGTTATCTAGTGGGAAAAGATGTAAACTGTTGCACACTCTGAGTTTTTAGAAATACCTTTAATCTGTCTTTCACTTACTATCTTTTCTCGGAACTCACAACTTTCACCATCACATACATGTTTTTTTTTCCTTTACGGTGTCTGAACTCCCACACACACCAAAAACGTCTAATTTCACGACCACTTAGATGTCCAAAACTGCCTGAATCCAGCGTTTTGTCACTTTAAAATATGTTGTGCAATTTATAATTACATTAATAGAACATCTAGGGCAATTTCCCTTTTTTACTTTCTCTTGCACCGTAAGTTTTTTGTTTTTTTTGCTAATATGACACGATTAATCTTTTTTGCACACACTGTCCTGCCCTATTTCTATTTGTAGTGCTGCTGAAACATCTGAATAACCCCATAGCAGGACAAATGAAGGATCATCTTATCTCTTACTTTACATTTTTAAATCCCATTAGGTCACATGAGGTCATCTGTGGTCCCCAACAGAGCAGATGGATGATGGGAAGTGTAGACTGTAAAAATCACTTTGGGCCTTCAAGGAAGGTAGAAAAGCACTTTATAAGTATATACCATTTACTATGTCAAATCAAACTTTATTTGTATATCACTTTTCCAAAAAAAGGATTTCACTCAAAGTGCTCACATAAATACATAATCAAATTTAAAAACAAAGAACAAGACATTACTCACCCGTAAAGAACCCACAATGACCTCAAACAACCCCAACGCACACAAACACATGCACACACCATGGTCAAATAAATAAATAAATGATGATAATCACTAAAATAATGGAAAGTAGAAATCTGGCTTTGTACTGAATAAATGGCAGGTTAATTGATTTTTAGGATAAAATCATGATTAAAAGACCACAGGAAATGTTTTCACAATAGATCAATAGATGATCAAGGCTGGAATTTAAAATGTGAATAACGAAAAACACTCTTTTTGTTCTTCATTAAACCACTAAGAAGACTTGATTGAATTGCTTAATTTCTTCATTTTAAATCACCACATTTCATTTTTCTGTTTTTTTAATCTTGGATTATTTTTATGTTAAAGTCAAGACAGATCTGACTGAACTTCTTCTTTTACCTTTTTTGTTATTAAACAATTTGATTTGAGTCACTTATTCACAAATGTATCAGTGAAAAAATATATTTTTGTGAAAATTTCTTTCTTAAAGATAATCTGTCTTTTTAAAATAAGAATAAACTTTTGTGAAAGAGAGCCTTAAGCAGAGTTTAAAATTGATATAAGAAAAATGTCCCTTATTAGATAATAAAAGGGTGTCTACGGATGAACTTGTGAAAAATGTGATTATATCTCCCTCAGGATAAAAAAAACAACACAGAGTGAAAATGATCTAAACACTGAGATATTTGGTTAAAAAAAAAAAAACAGTGATGAATTGAACTTGATCCAAGTAAAACAGTGTTGTAATCATGTTCGTTGGTAAAAGGTCAGCCATTTTCTTTAATTAGCTTACAAATGATCAGGACAGTAAATGAAAGCAGGTAAATAACTTCCATGTGTAAATCGTCCGCCTCACTGATCCACTTCCTGTATTTTTACGAAAACTCCCAACAGGGACTTTTAATACTGAAATAGGAGGCTGTCTGAAAGAATTGAAGTATAATCTGTTAATTCAACCGCAGTCGCAGAAATCTCTCTGTGTCTCAGGAACAAAATGGATGTCTCTCAACACAAGAAGAGTTCTGGGAAATTTCCCAGTCCAGTCTTTGTCTTTAGAGTAGAGCTTTGCTGCACCCATGACTGTTATAAGGGTGGTAAATGAGAACATTTACTTTATTGTCAATTCAGTGTTTGAGTGGTATTTTTCTAATGCTCAAAGAAAATTATTCTGTTGACGCTTTTATTATTTTTGGTCAAAAATGATACCATAGTTTTGAGGAAATAATATTATTGACTCAAAAATTGAGGGGCAGATGGGGCGTCACAGGGTGAGTAGACCGATCCCACAGCAGAGCCAGACAGAAAGGTTTTACTTGCTCAGAACGAACAAAACTAACAAAAAAAGCAGACTGGCAGTGGAGGCAGGAAGCTAGGCAGCCGAGAGCTCCTTTGGAAACCGGAAGCGACCGGATCATAAGGATAATAACCTGGCAGATTGGAGGAGGAGAGGGAGCGTTAGGATGGGCTGCAGGTGTGCAAGGCCATCAGGTAGAGAAGGCCACGCCTCCTGCCCCACGCCATTCTGTGGAAGCACAAACAGACAGAGAAACATAAGCACAAAACAATACCAAAACCAATGAATGAAAACACCAAACCAGAACATGGGGAGGTCAAAGCTTTTTTTGCTTTTCTCTTTAAGCTCCTCCCCAATCCATGGTCCAAACTTTGAATAATTAGATTTTTTATTTACATTTCATATTTGGAACTCTTTGTAAATAAAGTATATGTTTACCTTGTACGTATACATTTTGTTTTCCATCTTGACTCCCAATCCCAAATTGGCAGTACAGCACACTTTGATCTGGTCTCCTCCACGCCAGAACAACAAGATCCAGCTTGTGTTAAATGTTCCATCTCATTGGTTCAGTCAGCCTCGCGTTTTTTTTTTTTATAAAACATTTTTTTAAGTCATACTCTTAAAAAAAATAATTCTGGTACAGTCTCAAGATATATTGTGATATGTATTGCGTGTATCGCGATACGTATCGCCAGATTCTTCCCAATACATGCCTCTATGAAGTATTCTTGTATAACACTTAATAAAAATATATATTTTTTTCTCAGGGAAACAGTTATTTATCTGTGGGTATTAAGGTTTCTTAGTAGAGTTTTTGGGGTCCAATATAAATCAGTTTTGAAATACTAATGAAGTCTAATAATAATTAAGGTGGATATTTTCATCTTCTTTTGTTCGTCTGCCGGAGTGATGGAGCCCTGATTCATAGAACAGAATTCCTGCCATAAATTAGTTGCATATGTTAAACCTCTGCAGGAACACGAGCTGTGTAGATGCCATTAAGTTTAACATTTTTTTTCCCTGATGCTGATTATTAATCGGAAACTTTGCTTCGTTATCTTGATTGGAACCTTCCTCTGTCCTTGCAGCAGCCGACGACTCTGAACTCCTGAACAAACACGCGCGTCTGCTGTGATGCTCGGACGGAGAGCGTCCCCGCAGCCTCGCCCTTCCTTGAACCTTACATCAGCGGGGTCAGGATCTGAGAGGGGAAACGGAAGGGTGCGGTGAGCGCTACTGTTAATGCTGATGACCAGTTTTGGGTTTTTATGTAGAGGAGAGGGGATGCTGACAGGAAAATAGAGTGATTGAGACATAGAAAGGCTTCTTTGGTTCAGAACTAGAAGAAAATGTTTTAAAAATTCAAAATTTTCCTCAATATATTAAATAATCAATATTTATATTCAATAGAGAATACTTTAGATAATTAATTTTTAAAATGCAAGTGAAAAAAAATGTTTATATCCAAAATAGAAATCAAAAACAACATTTTAATTGTAAGAAATGAGTGGATTTGGAGACTCTGGGAACAACAAACAAGCTTCACTCAGAGAAAACAGCTCTTGTGGAACAATAAGATCATGTGGACAGGAAGGGGGCCAGGCTGGGGGGGGTTACATAATATACTCCACATTTCATAGGTAGAGCAGAGAAAACACGATCTAATGAGAAATGGGATCCAATTATTCAGTTATCAGTGTTCTCACATCCTGGAGCAACAAGAATACATTTAATTTAAGCATAATTTATGGATTAAGAGTTAAGTCCCATTCAAATATGGTAGAGTAAATGTAAAACAATTCAGGTTGTGGATTACTATGATTAGACAGGAAATCTCTTTGACTTTAGGGTTTATTTTGTTTTTTTGATTAAGGCATTAATAAATAATCAAGTGGAGGGAATGTATATGAATAACAGCTACATATAACCTTTTTTTCCACGTGTTTTCTATTTCTAAAACGAAAAACACGTGCGTGAAAAAGCAGGTAAGCTGTGCACTCACGATGTCTAAGAATTCAAGATGATAATCTTCCATATTTGATGATCTGATCCTCAGCGTGCGTGCAATCTCCATATAATCTGTCTGTCAGTTTGCTGCTCACGAAAACAAAGTTGTCGTGAGGAAAATACACCAGAAATGTTCCCAAACAAGCAAAGATGCTGCAGAGCATCAATCTGGAGAAGGTTATAAAACAATTTAAATACAGTTGGAGCTGTGCAGAGATCAGACGGAGAATTTTGGCACGTTGAAAGAATTCAGGACAGTTTTCAATCTTCTCAGGAGGAGATTCACCTCAGGCTAAAACTCTGCAATGCGCTGAGAAATTAGAAGAAAGAAAACATCCTGAAGCAACTTCTCTGACTCTCGCAAGTTGTGATGAAATCTACAAAAACAGCTATAACTGGTTTGTAAAGTTTTTTTCTAAGAAAAAAAATAACAAGCTACACAAGTTTGTGTTTCTTGGACAGAAAGTTTAAGGTGATTTTCAAAGTATTTTGTCAAAAAAAGAAAAATCCATTCAACAGTAGATGAGAAACATCAAATAAAAAAAAATGTGATTTCCCACCTGAATGCAAAAAGTCTTCAAGAGAGGCACTAAATATAAGTGCTTCAATAAAAGCAGTTACTTGAAAAGTATACTCATATAAAAGTTAAAAGGACTCACTAATTAAAGTGAGAGCAAAAACGTAACTAAGCACTAAAGCTTTGAGCAAAATTCAGAATTTATTTAATTTGCAATCCAAGACTTGTTTGCAGAAGCTGTAATAGAAAAATGAATTAGTTTTTAAAAACGGAATGTAGTGATGAAAATGAGTATTTGAATCCCTTGTGAAGTTTCCCTACTTAGAAATCATGGAGGAATAATCTAAAGAAAAATCTGCAACAAAAGCTACATTACAAAAAATTAAACATTGATTTTCTCAGGTGTACTAACTTGTAGTCGTAGCATACAAGTAACTTATTTGGAAAATCATACAGTGTGATTTCCAGGTTTTTTCTTTAGATTGTTTCTCACCTATGAAAAAGAGATCTAATCTCAATGGGACTTACCTTTATCACTTAATTTTTACCTCTTTAACACCTGAGGTGTCATCTGGGATGCTTAAAAAACTTTTAACATAAGGTAACGTTTCAACCGTTAACATGATCAATGTAATTCTAGCAGATTTTAAAGGAGAAAAACGGTAAAAGTCATTTTTCTCCTTCAGAATCTATACTGGAATTACGCTAATCGTATTAAAAATTAAAAAATTAAAGTAAATCAAAGAACATAAACGCTGGATTTCTAGTGTTAGTTTATTTCAAAAAGCAATTTAAAATTAACCTTTAGGCAATTAATTAAGCAATTATTTTAAGCAATATAATAAAAAAGCAAATTTTACCAACAATTATTCAAGAAAATATTACTGAGTAACCAAGTTCTGCCCACTTTTGGCCTTAAAATGAACTTATAAGATTCAAGGTAATAATTTTTAATGATGTAAAAGAACAATAAAGTTGTCTCCAAGTTTTTTGCAAAGTATATGCTATGATCAGTTTATTTTTTGCAAAATATTCTACCAAGAATAAATGCAGGGAAACAGAAATCACTCTTCTTTAAAGCTGCATTGGCTTTGAAAGAACATAATTCTACCAAATTGTGAAACTAGCTCCCAACACAATATCTGATTTCTTTAGCTAGTTCACAGTAAACATGTTGGGTGGTCAAGGCTCAGAGAGTTTTTCTGCAGATGTTGGTGGAGGCCGCCTCAGCTCCTCCAGACGCTGCTGAAAACTTTTCAAGGGGATTTTATTTGCCCCTTGAGCAACACTGTAAATACTTTTCTCGTAACTCCTGAGTTTTTTAAGTCACCACCCAGAAAAAAAATAATTGTACACGTTGATGCTCATAAACAGACTATATTTTATCCCATAAAACTGCCGTACAATCACTTAAAAATAAGCCGCTTCAACTTGCAGATGTTTTCTCCAGTTGTGCAGAGGTTGACTTTAACTGCACTGCAAAAACGGAATCTTAAGAAACTTAAAGATTCGATTTTTTTTGTTTCGCAGGAAAAAATATTATCAATAAAGTTTTTCAATAGAAAAATAATCATAATTTAAATGACCATGTCTCATGCTGCGTTCACACCCAGCATGATTAGGGCGTCAAATTCGCGTCAGCCGCCTTTATTTGGCCGCACGATGAATTTGCTGCTTGACTCTTGTCCAAAAATGAGTTCATAAACTTGTGGGAGGAGCTACTGCCAATGTTTTTAGCCTGATTGCTACAAAGGAGCGGTGTATTGAACCCGCCAATGATGTTGAGAGATCAAGTTTATTTATTTTGGAGAGCTCAAATGTGTCGGTATCTTCATGTCTGGGTTCATGAGATCATTCAGACTTTCCAATACGGAGAGGTTCACTATCAACTGCAGAAACTTTCAGCAGTACTTCCGTTTGTTTGTGACCCACTTTGGCGACTTGCCAGATGCGATGTGTGCCACTTTGGCGACTTGGCAGATGCGATGTGTCTTTGCCGCCACTGTTCAGATTTTTTAACACTCAACCGACGCCACGCCCCTAACATTTACCTCACGCCACACAACCAGTAGTGTAAAGTACTCCGGTAACGGACTTCATTACTTTGGTTAAGTATTTTCTTGGGCTACTTTGTACTTGTACTGAGTATCAAAAATATAGCCAACATTTACTCTCTTTTTGATTAAATATATGTACTCAACTACATATGAAAGAACACCTACCATTACTTGTTACATTAAATTACAGGGCCTCCATCTCTATTTACTTCACCATGACTGGTTTGTTGGACAGAAATAATTTACTAGTTAATTTACTTCTTTTTTTGGATAAATTGTTTTAGCCTTTTTTGAACATTTGAGTGTGACTGAGACTGACTTTTTGTTTTATTTATTAATTATTTTGTTCCGTCATTTTGAAAGATTGAGGTGTTGAATTTTATTTCTATTCATTCATTCATTCATTCATTCATTCATTCATTCATTCATTCATTCATTCATTCATTCATTCATTCATTTCTGATATCAAGAGGTAAAACCTCAAATAGTTTATTGTTTTTCACATTTCTTGGTTCTTTGAGCCCATATTCAGTACAAGTATACCAGTTAAGTTGTTTTAAAATCTGATACTTTAATACTTTTACTCACTTATTATTGGAATTCGTGACTTGTGGCTTAATGAAGCAATTTTACAGTAAGGCATCAGTACTTTTATTCAAGTATAATTTTCAGGTACTCTTTACAACTCTTGATAAGACCATTTTCTCATGTCATTGGCACTTATTTTAAGAAAAATATTCAAATTTTGATCTATTTCTAGGGGGCCTGTTTTAAAATTTTTCTTCCAAGGAACATATTAGCAGCTAATTTAAGGACTGTTTATGTGAATAAGAGTTCTTTTATTTGCTGATTATTAGAGAAACAAAGATGATTAAAAATTCCCTTGTATCAGAGTTATGGTCACTTATTTATTTATTTATTTAAAAACCAAATTTACCAAATTACCAATTACCAAAAACCAAATTTATTTATTTGAAAATATTATTATTATTTTTTTTTTTTGTCTACACATACATTATTTTTGCCAGCTCAAACAGGGGGCAGAATGAAGGAAAACTTAAAACATTCTACCTAACCTTAAGGTTTGATTAAGGTGGGCAAACATCAGTGTGTTTGTCCAAATTCCATCTAGTGTTTTCTTTACTACTGATGTTACATTTTACAGTTCATGCTGTGAGATTACAGTCAGCCTATGAACCTTCATCACACTTTGTCTTTCATAAATAATGGCTCTTTGGGGCACAGTTTTTCACTATAAAAGGCCATAACGGCACACAGACGCCGCCGAAAAATACAAAGGCTTGAATTTATTTGATATATTTTATGTGTTTTAAAACCAGGAGCACACTGAGTTGTTCATGTGGGGAAACATTACCTCTCAACTTCATAAAAAGAGCTGAATCCCTTGATTTAAAATTTAATATTTGAAGTGTTTAGATGAAAGTATTGAGGGGAAAAACAAAACTGCCAAGTGCAATATTTTCTCACAGCGTGAGGCAGCAGACTGTGTACTCAAAGGGATTTAGAAGGCTGGAAATCCGCTTTGATCGAACAGCTCCCTGAGATCAGATATTAAAATTTTTGTTGCTTCTTTTTCCGATAAAAGGGTTTGGTGTGTTGACGTGTGAGTTTTAAAAGAAGTTTTTGCTTTATTTAATCAATTCTCTCTGATAGCGGAGTCTTTTTCCCTCCAGCGCACGCTCTGTATCCACATCCAGTCGGGACAGTAAATCGTGGAGATTTATTTCCTTTCTGGGAGTATCCAGTGCTTATAGTTCAAAGAATGTAACAGGAAAATGAGCTGCTGAGCCTTTGTTAGCGCAGAAAAAAAATGCCCCTTTGGGAAAAGTCTGTGGAGCACCAAGTTGATCTCCTTTAAAAGAAGATTAATTTGTTGTGAAAAGTGGAGGAAACCATTGCTATCCCTTTGTCTAAGTGGGATAATAGATCCTGACCTGTTTGGGGTTTCTAACAGCTGCGAGATCCACTGTAGAAAACTCCTAGTTTCCTAGTTTTAGCTAATTTTCCAAAACCCCTTCTTCTGTGATGTGCCTGTTGAAACTGACAGATGCACTTTTAAGCGTGAACATTGACAATGCAAGCTTGTTTTACCTTTTGAACGTGATTTTTCATACTAGACACCCAATGGTGTTGAGGATTGCTCAGGAGTTTGTGAGAAAAACGGCTGCAAGAGAACTTTAGCAATATGTCTAAATTAATATACTGTGAAGGGTTATTCAAGCCCAAATGTTTCCACCAAGAACGCAATCATAATCATAATATAATATAAGAGAATGTGTGGTCAAGCAGCCTAATGTTTATTAATCTTAGGTTGTATGAATATTTTTAATAAAGAAATGGAATCAGAAATGTCGTGCCACTGGCTATTGAATTTAACCACGAACATGGAAAGTTTTGTTGTTTAATCAGACTCTAATTGTGTTAGAGAGGACGTCCGCCCGCCGGGCAATCCCGTCATCCACCCAGATCGCCACAGGGGCCCTCAGCACCACAGAGAGCAGGGAGGCATAGGAGCACGGAGCGTTCAAGCTCTAACCTGCGCCAGGGGGCCCATCAGGGGCGATGTCTCCCCCTAGCCCCAACCCAAGCCACAAGCCAGGCCCCCGCAAGGGAGACCAGCCTCATGTTCCAGGTAACATTTGAAAGACCGATTCACTCGAGTCCGCTTTCACGTGGTAAAGCTGACGACTTTTAACAAAGAGAGTTGGCAGGAGTGGTTTCCATGGACATTTTGGGTTGAACTGACTCGGACTAATCACTGCTTGTCTCAGAAAAAATGGTTTTCAGTTTTGTGAAGAGAAGTGAGCCATTTTCTAAAGGTGATGTCACACTCACTCCGTCCAGTACTCTCATACAGTCGATGATGCTCAGTAGATTAGTGAATGTAGACCACAATGCATTGTGTTTGACTCATTTGTCATTGAAAAATATTTTCATTTATTAATAATAATAATACATTTTATTTGTTTGGCGCCTTGGAACTCAAGGTCGCCGTACATAAAATAAATAAAAAAAACAACAACAACAAATAATAAAACAACATTAACATTTACAATAAAATATGCACTTGTTGACAAACAATGCAATCAAAATTATGGTTGGAGAGAGGCAAGATGGAAAAGATGAGTTTTCAGTTTCTTTGAGAAATGTGGGAGAGATCGGATGTTCAGGGGGTAACGAGTTCCATAGCGGGGGAGCAGAGCGGCTGAATGCTCTGCTCCCCAATTTATTTATTCTAAGTCATTCAAGTTTTCATGATCAGAACACGGAGGATATTCTTTGTAAAACGTTAGTATTTTTCAGGTTAATAAGTGGCGTCTTACTCAGCTATTTCTTTTAAAGTAGTGAGAATGTGTCTAAATTGCTATGAAATCCAGCACTGGATGGTCCCACATTAAAAAGTCTTTTAGGTTTAGGAGATGGAGAGGGAATCTGGACATAGCAATGACATGTTTTTCTTACACATACGGCTTTGAGACAGAAATGACGTGTCCAACGGCCCCAAACGTGGATTTCTAGCAGCATGTTTTCATCACATCATCAAAACTTCTCCGAGTTCCCCCTAAACAGCTAATGGTCAAATGGTCAAACAGTTGAATTGAGTGTGAAAGCAGATGGAGGTAAATGTTGGGCAGAGACTGAATGTCTCTTCATTTCTACATCGCCTGTTTACAGTAACAATAAATAGCATCCCTCTATTTCAAATGTGGTTTTTCTTCTCATTTATCAACTTAAAACTGTCGTTTCTGCCGTGGACGTTATGTTGTTGTTAAATGGTGAGCACATATGCAGCAGTGGGGTGGTCTTTGAGGACTTTATAAGACCTTCTTTTTGGAATCATCCAGGATAGAAATAAGTATTGCTCTTCCAACCGAGCGTGCAAGACAAAGTGTTCTGCTTTTGTGGAGTAAGTCCCAGCGTTAATACTCCTTAATCCGCTGTAACCTGTAACCCTCATTTTCTGAAATTTAACTAATTTGTTAAAGAACAATAAATGATTTACCTGTTGAGGAGGGTAACAGACGGAATGAACGTTGATTTACTGCAGCTACAATGAAAAGAGAAACCTTCAGAGAAGCGGGACGTGAAGCTTTGACCGAAATGTGTGAGCCAGATTTACCAGGAAAACTGGAACAGTAACAGATATTTACTATGTTTGCAAAATCATTAGTTTGTAAATAGGCGTCATTAGATTGTGTAACGTCAGCGTGATGAAGTAGACTTGGAGTAAAGAGTAGGCAGATGCCGTCTCAAATCCCAAAGTCTTTGGATTTCATGGTGCAACTGAAGCGTAAGCCACGGCAGACCAAGACATGCTGCTCGTAAAGAAAGAATGGCACTTTACAACAGTCAACATGCAGAGGGGAAAGTCCACAGTGACGAGGAGGAAAACGTAAAATGAATCTTCCATTGCTTTTTGAAGTTTCTCCACCGTTCGCTCAGATTCTGCTCCATCTCCTCCTTAATTCACTAGTTGCTTAATCAAAGGAAGACCCACTCCAAGCATCTGTTGATCAATTCTTAAATCGTTCCTAATGGTCTTTTAATTACAATTATGCTGTTTTTAATGAAAAAAAAAAATTAATTTATCTTTGAGTTGTGGGCGGGATTTGGAAATGGTTTATTTCAAGCAATCAGTCAAAGAAAAGTAATATGGAACAAGAAAAACAACAGAAGTGTATATATATATATATATATATAGAGAGAGAGAGATTGATTGGAAAATATGCATTTACATATACACTTGTAAATAAATCAGTTATTCATCTTAATCGTAAATAGACATATTAGCTCTTACACCAATCACTTTATTCATAAAGCGCTTTTCATTAACTTGTATTTGTGCTGAACAAAAAAGACATGATAAACCATAAAATACTTAAAAGCCCAACATATCAATAAATAAGTTGATTAAATGATTTATGCAAAAGCTAAGTTTAAAAGATGTGTACATACAGTACATGACTCAATCAAACCATTACAATTTAAGTTTCTCAGAAAGGAGTTGAATAAATATCTTTAAAGGGAGTGCACAGAAAAAAAAAGTATAAAATCCCACCTCTGCTTTGTTTTTCTTTACTTTTCTTTTCTTTTCTTTATATAAATCATTATTATCAAGTTCTTAACCTCCAGTTAGTTATTTATACATCACCAAAACTTATTCAGGTAATTAAAAAATTCGTTAGTTACAATTAATCAATTGACAAAAATGAAACAACCACTAATTATGGAAGATTGTAACTCTCTCGGTCAAGTCTTTGATTGGCCTTTTGATATATTTGTTGTCTCTCAACACTAAATTTTCTTCATTTCTTTTTTTTTGCATTAAATTTGTGTGAAATTAAATCTTAAGATGTTTAAGGACGTTGCTACTAGGAGAGCACGGCCAGGTGGAAACTCCTGTTGAAGCAAGCCCACCTCCTCTTCCCCTCACCTTTGCTGAAAGCTCTCTGGTTACAATCTCTCGCACTAGATTACAGCCCCTCCCACTTCTGACTTGACATTACCGGTGCAACAAAAACGGTGAGCGTTGGAGCTGTCCAGCTGTTCAGTGTGGAGTCAGACTCCAGATCAGACGAGGAAAACGAAGACGTTCATGGATCTATTTGTGAGTGGATGCATCAGAATGGAGCAGATTAACAAGCATATTTTCTATGTAACAAATACAATCTGCATATTTTTGCCTGCTCCTGATTTACAAGGATTTGAATGTGGAAATACTCTGGCTAAATGTCCTTCATATGTCCTCCATCATGGGAAACATGCTACAAGAACATGGTAAAAACACTATTTTCATGGGAGGGGGTTTTTAAGACCATGGACATTACTGTAAAAGAAAAGAAAATTAGCTGCTAATGCATATAACTTGTATAACCGTCCAATTAACCTCACACAAAGAGCGGACAGAAGTGAGCACGGGAGTGTGCGGGGTTACGGCCCCCCCGGGACACACAAACCTGTAAGAGCACTTGAGCAGCATTTCAACAGCCCGAGTGTTTTGATTCAGCCTCAGATACGCTTTCAGGTATTTTCCCTTCCTTTTATTCTGATTTCCCTGCTGCTGGTTAGCAGTATGAAAGGCTAATATT
Source organism: Oryzias javanicus (assembly GCA_003999625.1). NCBI lineage: Eukaryota > Metazoa > Chordata > Actinopteri > Beloniformes > Adrianichthyidae > Oryzias > Oryzias javanicus. The sequence continues at coordinate 9,178,694 of CM012457.1, read as the reverse complement.
GACCTTACTGACGTGTTTTTGTTTGGCATGGGAACGCTGGAGGCTTTAGCTGATGTTGGCCCCTTTGAGTGGCTTAACAGACAGGCCTGGAAGACGGCCAGCATGTATGCAGCTAATAATGGATTCGGTTCTGCTGCTCTTCTCAGCAGAAAAGAGAGGAGCTGGTGAAAAGAAGCGACAAATCAGATGTTGTTTTTCTTTTATCTAGCGGTATAAATGCACACAGCAGTGAAGCCATGTTTTAGTTGTCCATTGAGCAAAAACTTTTAAGCCACATTTGGTTTCCAGTAGAGGAAACAAACTTATTTTTATATATATTTAGTCACATGGTATTAAACAAGCCAAGAAACTAGTGAAAAATATGGATCACAGTTGAAGGTGAGTGAGTTCAGAAGGCCTCTGTAATCAATGCAAGTCTTGACAAATGTTGTCTTTCTTTAAGCAAGGAAACCCAAATCATTTGCAGTTTTAGAGGAAATTCATCCAGCGAAGAAGGTCTGTTATGTAAAAAAAAAAAAAAAAAGTTTAGTTCTTCAGGCTGTGAAAGGTTTCTTCTTCACTGGCCCCAGCGTTACTTAAGCTCAATTAACAGAGAATAAAAGCGGCTCATTCGGGGTGTCATGCTGGATTTCCCACGAGTAAAGTACCCAGAGTTCCTTCCACTTTGACTTTTCCAACAGCAGTTTGAGAGACTGCAGCTGAAAGAGACTAACACAAAATTAAAAAAAATTAAAAAATCAGATTTAATTTAAAAAAAGGTGAGTGAAAATAGAATCAAGTCGAGCAATTTACCAAACTTTAACTTGAACAACGAAACAAACCAGCGAGCAGAAATAAACATCAGAAGAAACAGAAGGGAGAGATAATGTATATAATGGTGGATCCAACCATTTTACAAAAATGGGGGAAATTCTAAACATTAGAAAAAAACTACAAATAAAACTTAACACAAGACTCTTCCAACACAAGATCTTTCTGCATAAAAGAAAAAAAATATTCAAGTGTAAGTAACATAATTCCACAACAACCCAACAGAACCAAACCAAAAATAAAACATCACTTCAAAACAGTGAGGGAAAAAGTATTTAGTTAGACACAAATGTGAAAAATCACCCAGATGAGATAGGACTGAAATTTTCATCATAGGTAAACCTCAACTATGAGAGACAAAATGAGTTTTAGAAGAATTATTTTAAAATAATTTATTTGTAAATTATGGTAGAAAATAAATATTCGGTCACCTACAAAAAAGCAAGATTTCTGTCTCTCACAGACCTGTAACTTCTTTTTCCACTCGTTACCTGTATCACTGTCACCTGGTCGAACTCATTATCTTTATAAAAGACACCTGTCCACAATCTCAAACAGTCACACTCCTAACTCCACTAAGACCAAGACTAAAGAGCTTTCTAAGAAAACCAGAAACATAATTGCTGACCTGCACCACAACTGATCCGTGTAAAGCATGTGTCAAAATCAAGGCCCGGGGGCCGAATCCGGACGGAGAATGGCCTCATGTTGTCGTGTGCTAATGCCTAACTTGTATAATTTTGACTAAATATACTATTGAAAGTTCATTGAGGTTTAAGTTGATTTATTTTGGAATAATATTCCTGCCTTTTTATTTTTCATCTTTATGTTTAAAAGTTAAATTTTTTAAGTTTTCAAAATGTTGTTTAGTGTGTTCAGTAAATGTTCATCTTGTTTGGTTTTAGATTTTGGCCCCTGTGCAATTAAGTTTCACACCCCTGATCTATAAAAATATTTGCAATATTTTAAAAAAGAATCTACAAATAATTTAAAAATCTCAAATTATATTTTTAACACTCAAAAGACACGTTGGCTCCTTGTATGGTAAAGATTTGCATCTCCGTAAGAGTCACGCACAGTTTTTATATCTGAAAGAATACAAAGTTTTGCCTTAAAAAAGCTGATAATGTGCTTGGATACCCTTTTTTTCCAACAAAGTTAAGTGAGCAAAAAATGATAATTTTGAAGATTCATCTTTTGGTATTGATGGTGTAAATTACATATGATTATTTAAACAATAATGCATTAATGATTTTATAATCCCTTCTTGTTCCCTTCGGATCCAAATTTATTTTTCCTTTTTAAGGATTTATTTGTCAATTACAGTCTGTCTATTTTTTAATTTTTAATATTTTTTAAATATTTTTTATATCTCACATCCAGGTATATTTTGTCTTTTTTGTTGAGTTTTTTTCCTCTTTTCCTGATCCAGCATAATTAAAAAAAAGACTCAAACGCAATTTAAATCGTAAATGATTTTATATAGGTCCTCTATCAGGATAAAAAATATAAAGAAACATAAAAGCATGATTTTTATTGAAGTGGGTTCACTCATCTCTGACACTGTTACTGTAATCTTGTACAGAGGGCACTCGATAATTCAAATTGGTAAAAAAAACAAAACAAAAGGACCTTCAAAATATTCACACTTTAAAGCAATAACAATTTAATTTCTTCTGGGGAGATTCTCCAAAAAGTTAAAGAGTGTGTTGCTTTTTGCTACAATGTTAGCCTGTTCTCCTAGAAGTACATTTGTCAGGGGAGACTCTGCAGGACAAAAGGAAGCGCTTTCAGCCTTTGCTCTAATTTAAAGTGTCCGATCCAAGTCCTTGAGGACCAGTGTTCCGTTCCCTTTCCATTTGTCCCAGCCTCCTGCTTTGTCATCACTGGAACATTAACTTGGCAGGGGATATCTGAAAAACAAGCAGGACTGGCTACAAAGGCTCGGGTTTGTACACAATTCATCCCATATGTTTTCTTGTTCATTCTGTCGAGTTCTACTGACCTGACTCATTCATGTTTCTATGGACATTTATTGTTTCAAATCATCCCAAAACAGTTTTCTCATGGTTAAAATGACTGAATAGTCCCTTTGACAAGAACCAAAATGTCTTCTGAAAAATGACCCCATACCACTATTCTCACACCACCAGATTTGGTTCAAAATAAAGTGTGATATTTCCCCCCAGGGTAAGATTTAAAACTGGGGCAGTTTTTTAAAGCACAGGTGATGTGCTTTACAGTTTCTCAGAGATTCTCTGTCACTTTTACAGTCTGGTGACTGCTGTAACAATGTATTCATGAGAGTTCAGGAGAGTTCAAATGGGCAGGACTCGTTCTGTTTCTCACCAGTCAGCAGAACGAAGGGATTGCCGACTCTCACTTTAGGTTGATGAGAAAGAAATAGGGGGCAGGGAGCTTGCACTGACCTCCAAATTTAACCACAAAAAAGGAAGAATGAAAGGAACAGTTGGTGTTTATTGCAGATCATAAAAGGAAGTCATCAGACTGTCAAAGAAAGGAACAGGTTTCAACAGTGAGGGAGATTGTCTTTCGGAGCAATGACTCCTGGGAATTGAGACGTCTTGGATAATTCTCCTTCATACTGTTGAAGGAGAATGACAATGAGAATTGATGATACATGTATGTAGTAATATGTTCTATTTTTAGAGATAGTATATCTAAAGAAAATGTATCAAACTGACTAATTGAGTTTACCTATTTAAGACAATAAGATGAAAGTAATTAGTGTGTGTCGCTTTTGTAAATCCAAAATGACATACATTGCTTTTCTACCTAAGTCTTTTACACAAATGCTCACACATGTATGGAGCTAAATTGAGGCCAATATTATTTGAAACCAAACCCAATGTCCAAACTTTTTGCTATTCTAAAATAAACGTACTTATTCTTATCTTAAAATGTTTGTTTTTTTTAGGTTTCAAAACCCAAAATTTCAAAATAAATACAGGTCACAGGAGACAATTGGAGCTTGTTAGGTGTTTAGTCATTTAAGCATAATGATGTTTTCAATGCCTGTATTTGACACAATATATGGCGCTTTGAACAACTAGAACAGCGTTTGGGACGCACAGTTTGTCCGCAATAAAACTCTGCTTATTATACCCGTCCTAGGACAACTTCAGACTATGACAGTACAGACAATACAGACATTTTCTGATCGTAATTATCCAAGTTCTCAGAGTCAGTGAATGCACCGGGACTGAAGTTACCACCCTCATCGATTTTGACTGGTCCTTCGTGTTAGCCCCGCCCCAATGCGCCACAACGGGACCAAAAGTTTTGAAATAGAAATATTCAGATTCAAAAATGGAAAGAAACAGTTGAAAGTGGGAAAAAAAAAGTTTTTAAATTGAAATTTTGAGTTTTGAAACTTAAAAAAAAAAAAAAAAAAAACAGAACATTTGAAGCTGAAAATGATTAAGCTTATTTTAGAATAGCAAAAGGTTTTGGACATTTTGGTTTTTTTTTACCAAACAGCTATGTTTATTTTAAATTCTTTTTTCGGGTTTTTAAATAATCTTGGCTCCAATTTAGCGCCGTAGATGTATAGGACAGTCACACAAGGTTCTATTTGGACCACCAGCACCAAGGAGGGATTCAGGGTTTTGCCCAAAGACACTTCAACTACACATAAACCCTCTAACCAGAGGTTTACTGCTCTATCTATGGGTTAAAGTTTGGAACTAATGAATCACTGAATATTTACAATAATGACAACAGGAATGTATAAATCAACCAAACATGTGGCGGTGTTTATCTGTGCCTGACAAGGTTGTGCAGCTCCTGATTTATTTATGTATTTTTACAACAGTAGCTATTCAACCGAACTTCAAAACATTGATAATTGTTATCAATAAAGAAGCAAACACTGTTGGAGCCACAGAATATTCGTATTCATGAAGTTTTTTTTGCTGCCATCTTGACTATTCTGTCTCTTGAGATTCTGGGGTCTTTTTGTGGAACTCATAAATGTTACAGTAGTCTACTATCTATGAAATATTAATGAATTGGGACAAGTGAAGGAACCAAAATACTTGGAACTCATACAGATACTGGTCTGTTAGAGTAGACCCAACAAACCTATAAATGCTCTCTTTTCAACAAAAGGTTCAAACAATTTAACAACTGGTTTACTTATGGCGCCCACAACGGATCAGAGCATCTGGAAACTCTTGAAGAAAACAAAGAAAAATAAAAAGATTAATATAATAATATACAATAATAAGGGGTGATAAATTAGTGGACCTTACACGCCGGTGGACATTTACATAATACCATTAGTCTACAGGCTTGTTCTACTTTTTCTTAATGCATATGAACAGGAAAAAGTCACATTCGTCAGTCTCTGTCTGCAGAACTGTCAAATAAATTTCAATTTGCATTCCTGCAGCATTAAGACTCTTGTGGATCCCTGGCAGGAATTTCCCTCAGCGCTGTTTTTGTGTTTGCCGGCGTCCCTGCCCTGCCCCAGGAGGTGAAGGAAAGTTCACCCACACAAAATCTGGAATCTGAACCAGAATCTTTATGTGCGTCTCCCGTGGTGTTCTGTTGCACCTTTTGGGACGCTTGAATTTGAACAAAACAAAAAAGCAAACAATTAAAAAAGGACTTAGATATTTTTTTTTAGGAAATAAAAATATCTGAACCCTTTATAACAACTGAAATGGTTTTGTTCTACAACAGTGTTAATAAAAACAGGATATTTTCACTTTACAAAAGCACATGAGGGCAAATATGGGGAAAGACACACTTATTAAGTACCTAAAACCAGAAAAACAAGAAGTTATCTGCTGGTTGCTATTGGCAACATTTCCATGTTTTGTGTTTTGTTATTCCAGCTTCTCAACACTCTCTCTGAGCCGCCTTTTTCGCTCTGTGACCTGCAATCAGAGTTTTCTTACCTCCATCAGGCGGTGTGAAATTCTCATTAAGCGTTTGGCATTTTTACTGATGGTGAAGATGAGTGGAATGTAGACAAGAGTTGTTGCGGTGGGAACTCTGGATGTCCTTCTGGACCATTCCAAGGAAGTGATAAATAAAGGTTTTATAATTGTCATCACTTCCACATGTTGTACTCTGCAATGTTTTCTCTGCTTTTCTCCTGTCTTATCTGTGGTTCACAGGGGAGCAGCATTAATGAGAGTCTTACAGCAAATGAGTAACAAGACAAAAATCTCATCTTTAAAGCGCATTAAAATGCTTATGGGAAAACAACTTTATTCATTAGTGACGATCTGCCAAAAGATTTGTCCCTCAAATGAACTTCAGCTTTAGAAATTGTGAGGTCCAACACTTGACCTAAAAACGTAAACACTATAACGTTAGGAAATAGCTAGATTTTAGCATTATTGTGTCAGATTTAAAGCTTTGACATAGGCTTAAGTCGTATTAATCGTGTTTTTGGATGTTCGTGACATGCACATGTGGGACATTTATCTTTAATGGAGGACATATACAGAGAACATTTGGAATAAAATTGTTTTTGTGAGTGTAGGTGCAAAAACTCTAATTGGTGTGGTGAGCGTGTCACTTGGGAAGTTAGTTCTGATTATATAAATGAAGTTCACCGGTCCACTGGGGTGGAAGAGTTGGAGCAGGTGCATACACCTTTTGTCTACCGCTAATACTAAAACTTTGTTAACGCTAATGCTATGATGCAATAAGACCACGTCGCTTTGACAGTTTGTTACTTTACACCTATAAGCTGAAATATGGTTCCAAACTGGACGGCTGAAGCTCCAATATTGCAATATTTTTCTGTACTGATAATTTTAGGTGGATGTTGTGAGGCTCTGTAAGCTAGCTGGAGAAAATATAAACAAAAGTGATGATGGGAAATGAGCAAAGGTTTACTTTGGGCCAATGCTCCAAGGTGAATTTCTGAACTACTGCTGCTGTGCAGAAACTATGTCCTGGAAAAAAAAAACTGTATAAAAATAATCATAACTAATTGTAACTAAAAGAGCACTAGGATTACTTTGAACATTTATAAACTAGAAAAATGATTAAAGTTTGACTTTATTAAGTGTCAAAGCAAAAGCAAGTTAGTTGAACATCAACAGGATTGACATTCAGCCTGTAAAACACATTTACCAACTTCTAATCCTCGTGTTAAGATAACTGACTGTATACTGGAATTCCCTGGCATTCCAAACAGGAAGTACCCACTGCTTCCGAAATCCCATAGACTTCTTTTGAAAAATATTCAACTTTTACTCAGTCATTATATTTGTCAGATCAATTATTCTTGCACTGCTAAACATGTTCTTGCTCATTTTTTTTACACCATATTTTTTCTGTGGTAAAAGCTATTCGAGTTATGAACAGACCTGTCGGATGCCTCAACAAAACTATACGATTTCACATCGAATGTTTGATTGAAATATTTCGTGTTGCTTGCTTTCAAGTGGTAGGGGTGTCGACTTCACAACAGATTCCAGTTATTGAAGCATTGACTCAGAACAGTCCAGTGTATAGATAATAAAAAAAAAATTAATTGAATTAATTTTACTGGAGCCGTTAATAAGCGATTCTCCGTGGGTGACATCACACCCGCTCGGTCCAGTTCTCAAATACTTGCTCAGATATAATTCTAAGCAAATCGAGCAATACGAGAATGTTAATGGTAGAAATGTAAAATGGTAAATGTAAGTCTGTTAAACAGATCAAAAGGTGAAGTTTAGACTTTGCAGCTAAAAGAGGCTGACTTCACACTGGCTTGTTTTCCTAATTAGCTTTATTTGAGGAACTATGAAAGCTCACCTGAACTCTGGTTCGGACTTGTCCAGTGAACCTCGGTCCACCTGAAAGTGAAAGTCTCCGCTTGCTTAAGAGTGAAGCCTGATGCAGTTCAAAAACAAAATCAATAAAACAAACTTTTTGGCAGATATGAAGAAAATTCTATACTTAAATAGTCACTCCAATGAAACTTGTTGTTTTGGTGTTTTAATATGTTTTTGTAGCCTTTTTTTGTCATGACGAAAGAAATTATAGAAGAATTTAAGATTAAAACTGCCTGTCTGAGTACTTCTTTACTCAAATCATGTTGGATCAGGTGTAAATGAAAACCCATGGTTTGAAAAATCTCAGGTTTGTGACACATTAAGTAAATCTATTAATGTTGTTATTTTCCTCGCCATCTGGCTCTAAATTGTACAGCTGTATACATATGATATTGCTCGACGTTTTTTTATTTTTTTTGCTTGACTAATAATAGCTTGGGCTTGTGAGATGCCATAAACTAACAAGAGAGAGCCTAAACACAGAGATGATTAAAAACTTACCCACAACCGAAAGGTGAATTTCTAATGAGCTCCTGCTGCTCTGAAGAAAATATATCTTAAAAAATGACACAGGCTTTTTGATTTATGCCAAAAACTGCTTAATCATAATGGAAAGACAACAATTTTAGAACAGAAAAAATATATAGATGAAGTGGAAGTTTAAGTGTATTTTATAATAGAACAATAACAAAAAAAAAACATAATAAGGGGAAAATTCGAAGATAAGATATTGGAAACGTCTTAATGTAGAAGTAAGTGGACCCTTACAGAGTGCAGCTTGCTCATGGATTTTAACTTGATTCCCATGGACATGCCCCGCTGAATTCCACCAATCCAAATGAGTTCTCCCAACACACCTTTATTGAAATGTCAGATAAAAGAAAGCTTGACTAACTGTCTTTTCTTAAACCAATGGTATTAATTACACATTAAAAGCTCAGAAAATAAAAACATTTATGGAAAATTGTGGTGATTTTCTGCTTTTACATTCAACTATTTTTTCTATGACTTCCTATAAACACAGTAATTGTTCTAGCAGAGACAGGAAAGGGAGCAAAGATAAAGTGATGTGAAAATTATAGCTCTGTATGTCTTTAGGCATAAATACTAAGTTAAAATTAAAAAGGGAAGACAGAAAACCAAGGCTCCCATTAAGATTAAATACATGCTTGAGCTTTGGTGAGCCTCAGGACAAGGAATTTCCTGATGATAATAATGCAAAATAACAATCTGATATAAAAGTATTGTTCATAAATCACTACTTTCTTTACACCGTATTAATTTTGACAATAGTTTTTAGTCGAAAGTCAGATTTTTGTGAAATCAATTCCTTTACATATTCTTGGCATCTATAAAAAATGCCAATAACTTTTCCAGTCATTGAAATTCAAAACAAACTTTTAGGGAAAACAAGGAACAAATGGCCTTTGTTCAGCTCTTATTGTGAAAGCGTGGCATGGGGACAGAAATGAATTTACTGGAAAACTTCTGTTGCAACACCACATATTTTCGGGCACATCTCCCATGTTGACATCCAAACACAAACACTCACTGGATGTACATTCCTATATTTTGAATAAATCCATATTTTTCTGTGCAGCTAAAGTCTCTCTTTCACCTCCTCTGTATGGTCTGTGAATGTGGCTTTAGACTAAACCAGGCCTTGATCCCTCACCTCAAAAACACGTCTTCTGTTTTTGAGTTTTCCACCTTGGAATGTTGATCGTATAATATGGCCAAAATGAAAAAAAAAAATCCACAATCTGATGAAGACACAAAACACAACTAATTATGTGTAAGTAACTGTTTGCTTACACTTTCAACACACTGAATCTACAGCTGCCCCCCTGTGGCACAGAAATACCACTTGAAGATCTCTGGAGTCGGAGCGGGGTTCACTCCGTGTGAAAGAAATGTTATGACTTTTCTGCAGTTGTGTCTTTATCCAGCTCTACATGGTGATTTGGATCATTTGCACGCTTCTGCTTCTAATTTACGAGTCAGCTGCGCGTCCCAGCAGAGCCACTGCTCTCTGACACACAACCAGCAACACTTGCAGCATTTTTAGCAACAGTTGTCATTCTGCTGGTTTGAATCTGGGGAACTGCTCGATAAAAATGCTGTTTTTGGTGTTTTAAACATCTTCTTCTGGGATTTTCTTTTGGGACATATTAAAAAAAACAAGCGGAAAATGATATTGATTTTTTTTTATTCAAATTGTTGTGAATAATGGGGTCCAGTGTATCACCCTGAGTATCGATAGTATCAAAGTAGGGAAGTATTGATACTATCAATACTTTTGCTGCAGTTTTTTATCTTCCCAATTTTCCGGAAAACTGTCCAGTTAGGGAAAATTCTCTGTTGGTGTAAACATTGTTAATAACTATAAATGTATGTTTATAGTGCTGTTGCACTTATGTTTTTGTTACAAGTTACCGTTTTCTTTTTATTTTTGTCTTATGCCATATTTAATATACCTGTACATCTTCTATATTTGATCTTTGTTCAGTTCAGATTGTTGTACTTAGTTATTTAATATGTTAATTTGCAGAAAGTCTCTGTCCCATGTTTTATTATACACTTAATTTAAAAAAAGGCATATTTCCAAAACTATTCTGCAATCAAACATTTCAAGAAAAAAGTATTATATTGGTATCTGTATCGATATCGGCGATACAAGTCCTGTAATTACTTGGTATCAGATCGATATCCAAATCCCGGTCTCCCCCACTCCCAATCAATAAGGATTAGACGAAAAAATGCCATTTAAAAAAGAGCATATTTAGACAAAACAATCCTCTTGTAGATGCATAGATCCATGTACGTCTTTGTTTTCCTTGTCAAAGCTGGGATCTGGCTCAAAACTGTCCGGCTGGATGGCTTCAATATGGCAATATTGTACCGGTAATGTTTGGGGTGTGATGGGTGGGGTTGCTTTTCGCTAACGGTCCCACCCATGAACTCAGAGGTGAATTTCTAATGAACTACTGTCACTCTGCAGACACTATGTCCTAGAAAACTGTTTTTTCTTTATTTTGGTTAAAAATGGCATCATCATAATTAAAAGACCACTGGGAAAGCTTTTAAAATAGCTTAAAAGATTATTGGAATGGGACTCGTTGACTATATATAGAGAACTGAACCAAGTGAGTGAGTTGTCAAATTCCAGTTCCAACCAAATTAAGTCAACTCAGTTGCCATTTTTCGGCAATGAATCACACATCCTCTGACTGGTTTTAGTCTACATTTCTATGGCAACCACTCTCTTCAATCAGTAGTGAGCATGTTAGAAGGCCACGCCCCCTTCCAGTGGAAGTGGGATCTGATTGTTCCTTTTATAACTTGAATAACTTTTGCTACAGAGACAATATCATGCAAGAGAAAATATCAAAAAATATGTCCCAGACCAAAAGCGGTTATTCTGACAAGTAGAAGTTATATGGAACGTGAGGGGTTTCTCTGTCCAGTTCCTATATACAGTTGATGGTGGGACTATAACCCCATGACACCAATGCAAATATACATCAAACCACTTCAGCTTCAAAATTACCCAATTTTAGCGTCAAATTGAAAGCAAAAAATATAATAGAATTTATTTGGTGAATTTGATTGAATTATAGCTGAATATAAATGCAGGAGGCATCAAGAGGTTTAAACAAGACCTGGACTCTATCAGAAAACCCAGTGCAGGTCAGACCTGCAGCTTTGACACGGTATGAGCTTCTAAAAAATGGTCCTCTTTTGTTCCCATGTGGATTAATCCTCTCAGGACTTTGTACTTGAACTCCAAACCATACAGAGGGATAATTCTCAAGCCCTGTTTCAGGAAAAATGTGTCAAACTGCATGTATATCAGGCCAATCCCGCATTATAAGATAAGACAGAACACTGTGCCATTTGAGAAGGAGCAGGTCGTGGGAACGGTATCAGCAGAAAGGAAAGGTCAAATATTCACTGAAGCACACTTATGATGGAAAAGCAGGGCAGGCGAAGTTGTTTAGAAGCATGTTCTGGTCACCTTCACCTCCACTGGGAGCCACATTTTGGATTTCTCTCCTCTATATTTAGGACTTTTGCTGCAGGGAACAAAGCCCGCCGTTGACGGAGCGGCTCGAGTAAACATCTTTCAGGCGGAAAACATAAACCGAGCTGCCATGTGTTCTCACCTGCTGCATGACATGCACAAACACATTTCCAGACAGGCACGCATAGGTCAGCGTCCAGCACCCCCCCCCAAGCAGGGCTCACACACATCTGGGCAACACACAAATCCTGAATGATGTGGATCTGAGCAGAGCCACTCCTTTGATTTCTGTATGTTTTCGATATAAGGCCACCTACCCAGCATTATTTATACAGCATATTGCATGCATAATCCGCACTGCAGGAGAGTTAGAAAGTCTGAGTGGAAAAATGTGCAAGGATTTAATTAAGAATGTGGATTAAAGGCTGGGAATAATTACACAGTATAAGGAAAGAAAGGCCAGAAGCTATTTTCAGAGCTTTTTTGGCACCTGTACGTGTAAGTGACCTGGCTTTTGTGCGTGTTTGTTTTAGTCCACCCCCCCAGAAACTCTTGAATCCTTGTGTGGATTTTCTTGTTGGGTCCCATCAGCAGGACCCCTCTTTGATGGATGATGCCTGGAAGCTGTTCATCCAAGAGCTACCAGACAGTAAGCGGAAGATGGATGATTTGTGTGCAGATATTTTTGGGTGTGAAAGAGTGACAGGTCACGGACGGCTTCTCCGCTTCAGGTGTTGTTCTAACATTATTGATGACAAGGTGACAGGCGTGTGAAGGGATGCTACTTAATACTGTAGCAGAAAGCGCTGAAACAAAAACCTCCCAAGCCTGCTGTCTCAAACCTGTGTTTGTTCAACACCATCGCTTCTCATATAGAATTACAAACCATCTCCCAGCGTAAGACCGGGATGGGACGGCCAGTATGGGTTGCAGGTCTCTGGTTCTGGTTTTTTGACCTCAATGAAAATAACAATCCATCAATCTGCAGCGTGACACTGACAGGAAAAACATGACCGATCTGACCAGAATGTTTTCCTGGACATTTTCATTTAATGCATTTTTAGAACAAACTTATGAGGTCTTAAAGCCACCAGTGAAATCCTAAAAACTAAACTTCTTTCACAGTAATTGCACAAATTGTTTTTCCTATAAAGAGTTTCTATTTTCATTATGGGATTTTCCCCTGATATGAGAAAATTAGACAGGAAAGAAAGTCATTTGCCCGCTCATTATTTTCATTTTTATCTGACATATTTGAACAAAAGCCCAAAAAAGGAGCCTTTAATGCCTCTTGTTACCATTGTGACACTGCAGAATTATATGAAGTCTGGCTCTTATGTCTTTGGATTCAAAGACTTTGAATTGTGTCTTTAGGGTTCTTAAGTCTTGTTTCCACTAAGTTGTACGGTACGGTACCATAAGATCCAGTTTAGAACTGATTGATTGGTTTATTTCAAGCATAGATTATAATAAATACAGGACAAAACACACAATTATTTCAAACTCATTACTGAAATAATGAAATGCATTGATCAGAAAATAGAAAACAAACACACTTCTGTTACACTTGGTTCATTATTTTTTGTGATTATTAACTAAAGTCAGTTGAATTTGATTTATTGCTTGAAAAGGAGTGGGAGGAAGCAAACGAATTCTATATAATCCCTGCCCTAATAGAATGGTCCATGCTATTCAGGTGAGTGTTTCGGACTGATAGTGTAGCTTTATGTCATAGTAGTGAGACTAAAAGCAAACTTAACAACAACAACAGAGGTCATCATTTTTTTCCACTTGGCTTTTGGTACATTGTACATCCAAAACATTTAATGCAGTTTGAGAAAAGATTGCGGGAGGCAAAGAGGAATACAGTCTCTTTCTTTTTGTCATAATAGCCTTGTTTCCACTAAGCGATACGGTACTTTGAGCGTTTCCATTGTAAAATGGACCCAATGAACGCCCAATGGTTGTAGGCCCATTGAAAAGTGGAACGAAACGGTTGGGGCGGAGCCGCTGTAGACACCCGTTGATTGGCAGAAAGCGATGACAACATTAGAAACCACCAACACAGCGCTAATTTAAGCTAACGTTTTCTTTTTAGCCGCCTGCAATCATTTTTAAAAACAACAATACATTAAAAAGATGCGCTCCTGGATGACCTCCATTGTTTCTGCTTTTCTTGTCGTTGCATGCTAACAGTCTACGCCACGCATGCACCGTGAAAACAAGCGAGACTAAACTGAGTGGAAACGCTCCCCAGAAATAACTGGCTTACTGAACGGCTCAATGGAAACGAGGCTAATGATCCTCTGCCAATCAACAGGTTTCAACAGTAGCTCCGCCCTAACCAGTCCATTTTATTTTACTATGGTCCTACAACCAACGGGGACCCAAAATGGTGTGGTCTTAATGGGTCAAGTTTATGGAAACGCTTAAAATTCTGAACCATCCTATACCATACTGCTTAGTGAAAACAAGGCCTTAGGGTCAAAAAGCCTAAATTGTTTTAGGATTTTTTAGCATATCTTCAGAAGTACACTGCAAAAAAGAGGCCTAAAAACAGGATCTCAGGCCAAGGAAAATCATTAGGAAGTGTCCATGCAGTAAGTTATTTATACCTACAGACACACTCCAATGAAAATTGTTTGTTTTGTGTGTGTGCTTTTGACTTATTTTTGGCAGTATTTTCTCATAGTAGAGGGTCTATACAAAATTATCTATCTGAGTATTTCTTAATTCAAATCATGTTGGATCAAAAAACTTGATGCTAGAAACAGCTCAGACTAATGACGAACAGCGACAGGGAGGGGGCGGGGTTGCTCCAAGCCAACCGTCCCGTCCACCACCCAGAATTTTATCTCTGACATACTACCACTGTACATAAAATATATCTTAAAAACAACAAAAGCTTTTTTATTTTGGCTATTACTGGGAATGATTTACAAAAGAAAAAATGGTTGGAGTGGGACTTCAACCAGAAATCCTGTAATTCTCAGGATAGAAATAAAGAAGTTCCACACAAGAATGAACTAAAAAAACAACTGTTAGAAAAATTACTTCACATTGAATGTTTTGCAGCCCAGAAAAATATTTTTATTTTGCTATTCAAAGCAAATAATTTGTATTTGTGAGTTTTTCTGTACCTACATGTGGTTCATTTTGATTACAGTGATGACAAACTAGGGGAAAAAGTGGATATTACTTATTTTAGAACTAAATGTGAGCAAAATTTGAATATGAGGTAACTAGAAGTAGGCTTATATTAATAAATCCTCATAAATCTAAAACTATCACCTTAGAACCCAAATCTGGATTTTTGCTTCTAAAATAACAACAATAAATGCAAGTCTAAACATTTATCAAACATTCTTGTAATTTAACCAAAAATTACAATCTCTTTTTCAGTTTTTTGAGTCTTAAATCCAGATTGTCAAGAGTAAGAAGCAAAATGGATTTTCACTTATTTTAATAATAATTTCCTTGTTTTTAGATTGTAGCTCCTCATAAAATGGAAAAAAAAATCCTAAATTGTGCTGATTTTTATAAAATCTTGGAAAAGTTTGAGAAAAGAGAAGTTAAAATAACTGCCAGAAAATTTTTTTAATCTTTGCAAATTGCATTTCCAGTGTAAGTAGCCAGATTTTGGTCAGGCAGTGCAGATTCCTCCATTAGCACCTCTAATGTTTCTCCTGCAGCTTCTTTGTTCTGAATCTTTGTTTTCTGAACAATACAAAAAGCTGCAGCTGTGACAACAGTGATGTCTTGAAGCAAATAGGGCCAGTAAGTGATACATGGGGGTGACCGAAAAGCTTCTGCAGGGGTGAGGAGAGGGCAGAGGAGGACAAACAAGAATCTTTCATTCAAAACAGCGGGCCGAAGCCAGAAATACAATCCGTGGCGTGTTTTCATTTGGTCAATTGTGCGGGAAAATGTTGAGATTTGGTGTCACAGCGGGCGTGTCTGCTCTCAGCCTCCCCACCCTAGACTGCACTCACACCCCCAACCCGGAAACTACGACTTCCTCTTCCATTCATCTCACTGCCATTTTGTTTTATTTCTCAGTCGCTCTTTCATGAACTTATTTGTTAAGCCAAAGAATGTTTAGTAAAAACAGGGAAGGCAGCGAAGAGATAACTTTCTCTTATTATTTAAGGGGAACTACAGAGTAAACAAAACGTTTTCAAACTGTGGAGCTCTATCACAAAGATTAAAAGTTCGTCTTTCAGAGCTTGAAAACACTCCAAAAGGTTTGATTGTGTCAGTTGGAGAGTACGTATAAATGGCTGTTGTAAAAGCCGGGTCTCACAGCAGGGTGTATAACATAAATCACAGCGAGGTCAGCCCAGACTGTCACACAAAATAACATTAAAGAGGAAGAGATGACTGGTTTCCAGGGAGGCGGTGAAAGTTTCCCTCCTGGAGGGGCAGAAACACCGACAAGCGGCTTGGAGTCGAGATGCTTCAAGGTGGTTGTTGAATGACATGGAGACGTTCTTTTTCACCTCGGGCTATAAATTCTGTGAGCGTGTCAGTGATGGTGGAGAAACTCCCTGTAAATAGATACTGACAGAAAGAGAAGAGGAGCAGATAGAGATTAAACACAAAGATGTTTTTTTTTTCTTTCTTTTTCGGTGCCAGGCAGACTTAAACAGATCATTACAGATAATCACTGTTGAACTAACAATTCTTTATATGGAAAAACATAAGTAGAAAAGTCAAAAACATCAAGCAAGGTGACATTTGAAAGCATAAATAAGTTAAATGGAGCATAAAAAAACATTTGGAGGTCGAATTTATTCCTCTTTTTTCCTGAGGCTGTGTGGAATATTCTCACAAATCAGAGCGCATGCTCACCCCATGACCTTGAAACAGAAATAGGCAGAAAAAAAAGTTCAATTACAATCATTAATTCTTGTCAACAGGCCCAACTTGGTAGAGAGAAGGCTCAGTTGGGACTATTAGCTTACATGTGAAATGTGTAACAATTTTACAGAAAAATGCTGATTTGTGGAGCTCAGAGATCCACAAAAAGAAGAACATGTTTGAACATAGTGAAAACATCAGAATGCACATAAATATTTGCCTTTTTGCGTTTGTATTAATGATAAATCTCTTTTTTTATTTGGTTGAGAAACCACTTTGTGATTGCACTAAAGGAACATTTCACCCATTCTAATGAAAATCATATTTTATGGTGTTTTTCTTGTGGAATTTTTCTTATGATGGAGGACATGTATAAAGAAAATGAGGCTTAAAACTGCACTCATGAGTATTACTTCATTCAAATTGTTGTAGGTAAAGGGGGGCGGGGTTGCTTGACTTTCTAATGAACTACTGCCACTCAGTAGAAACTATGTTCTGGAAAACGACAGGTTTTTTTGGCCAAAAACAGCAGAATCATAATTAAAAGACCACCAGGAACGCTTTTAAAAGGTCTATATTGTGTTATTGGTCCCTGCAGATTAGCTGCAAGGTGAACCACTTCTTTTCAGAGTCAAATAATGAAAAGATTTTAGTCGATCAATGCTATCTTAGGGGAAAAAGTGGATGCATGTGCAGACTCTTCTTGGAAGAGGCTGTTCCTCCACATTCAGACGTATAAATGAGATTATTCAATCATGGATTTGAAGGGGCTGGTGCTCAGAGAAGAGGGTCCTCTGTTTAGCCTTTAGTTATTTTTCATGTTTCATGACTTTTTTCTGCATCTGTAAAATTACCTGCATGAAGCCCAATGAGGCAAAATTTCTTTGTGATTTTGGGCTATATAAATAAAATTGAATTGAATTGAATAGATGCTTGAATAGAGAAAAACCCTGCTTTGGGTGTTTATTTTTTCATAAGGACTTAACATTAAAAGCTTAAAAAAATCTCTTTTGTATTATATAGACCCTTTAAAATGGATCAAAAGATGATCAGAGTGGATTAGTAAATCGTTTTACATTTAAAATAATCGGGAAAAATTGTGTGAAACTTTCTTGCAAAATTTACTGAGGTAAAAGTTTAAAGTTCAACTTTTAACATGTTTTAAACCACAGTTGCAAAAGAAAGTGCGTGAACCCTTTGGGAGTACCTCCAAAATGGACCCACGATGTGCTATTTTTGATTAATCTTTGACTGCTTGAATCACACCAACTTATGTTTTCATTGAACACAATCGTGTGTCAAGTTTTTGCATAAAACAAGTAATTCCAAAGGGTTCACATATTTTCCCTGTAACTGTATTTAAAAAGTATTTCCAGTGGTCTTTTAAGAATAATTATTAGCTAAAATCAGGGACCAGTTTCATTTTCTAGGATATAGTTTCAGCAGAGAAACAGAAGTTCATTAGAAATTCACCTCTGATATGTGGGCGGGACATTCGCCTTGGAGGGAGTTCTCCCCTCAATTTCCCATCATCCATCTGCTTCCATACTCTCCTGATGGCTTACAGCCCCAAACACCTCCAACTTAACATTACTGGTGCAGTACAAATGGCAAGCAATGTTACAGTTATCAACTTGTACAGTTTTGAGTCAGATTTTTTAAAGTTTTTACAAACTACATTTTTTCATCTGATCCTTATTCACATTAATTTGAATCAAGCAAAACTCAGAAATGCAAGTTTAAGTTGATATCATAAGAAAAGTGCCACAAGAAAATGCTAAAAATACAGAAAACTAGATTTCAATTAAAAAACAAGGAAAATCAAAGCATTAATTAGATTTTTAATCTTTTTTACGTTTTTTTTTTTTTTTTCAAGACTAAAATGAGCCTTCTATTTCTAAATATAACACTAAAATAATGAGTTTAACAAGTTTTTGCTGAGTGAACAAACAGACCCAAAGAGCATTCCCGCCTCAGAGTTAGGAGACTTATTAAACCGGCCTTTGGTGCGGTGATGTTGTTTTGACGTGACTGGGAAGCCCACTTTTGTCTAGAAACCCTGGCATGTTTAGCCAGCGGAATGCCACAGTCTGACCCCAGACAGGATCCAAAGGATGACATTTGGCAGCTCAAACCTCATCACAGACAAAACATCTCATGCAGCCAAGGTTTGCTGTTCTCTGTCACTTCAGAGGGGCTTAGAAATCCCGCTTTTGAGCGCAGATGTCCCCGTTGATTCCTTTTGACAGCTGAGATAAAGGTATGTCAACACCTTTGTGCAGTGTGTGGAATCAAAATAATCTTATCTGCCGGGGGTCTCAAAGACCTGTTCGCAAGTCATCCATTAAAAAGGAGATGATATGTCAGGAAAAAAATGCGTTGTAATAAAAATCAGTGAAGTCAAATTGTTTTACGAATACTTTTACACATGAGATATAAAATGTCATGAAAACAACATAATAGTCTGACGGCTTGTGTGGATTTGTGCTCCTCAAAAAGCATTCCAGAAGTTTTTTAATGAGCGACCGTGAAGTTTGGGTGATTGAGTGGAGACTGAACTTAGAGCTCCACACCAGGCTGGGCTTTTGAAGCTGACAAGATGGTGGATGAATTAGGTGACGTCTAAACACCGGATCCATAGCTTGGCCACGAAGTGTGTCATAAATCAGCCCCATCAATATCCAGCCTTCACGGCCATGTGTGTCCGGCCCTATACAGTTACATTTGTGGATCTGGAAGAGATTAGAGCGTTCACACTGACAATATGCGGCAGGATGCTTTATGAGGGGTCGAAAAACAGGCATGAAATAGTGGGCAGTGGTACAAAACATCACCTCCCATAACTCAGAGTACATGTGAAGCTTGTTTTGGAGAACTCTGTGTCTAATCTCTGTTTGGTCCATAAATTTGATGGAGGTTTTAGCTCAGCGGTCAGTCTATATGGACTTAAAGCGACCACCAAACCGCTTTAGAGCATTCTATATGAGGCCGTGTCTAGCCTGAAAAAAGGAATCTCTGAGACTTCCACAGTTTTTTTTAAAGCTACGTTTATTAAAGCCTCACAACAATCATCGTTTGATCTATTTTTAAAGGATTCCCAGAGGAATTTTAATTATGATTACGCTATTTTTAGCCAAAACAAAAAAATATCCTGTGCAAAATCGCAAAAGTTCATAACAAACTCAGTCTCTGCTGAAATCCCATCTCTCTCTCCCTCCAGCTTACAGCCCCTCACAATCCCAAGTTAACATTAGCATTGTAACAAAAAGGGCCAGTAATATCGAAGCTATCCAGTCGTGCAGTTTTGAGCCAGATTTCAACTCAGATGAGGAAAATGATGATGTTATTCTATCTATTTGTCTGCAAGTAAATGCATCAGAATGGAGCGAGCTTCAGCTTCAGCACAATTAAGAGCTTTCTCAATCAGAATTTGTTTCATTCATTCATTATGATTTAAATGAATGAATAAACAGTTTTTATCTTACATTCCATTATTAATATTATGAACATGTTAAAAACACCAAAAACGCAATTTCCACTGGAGTCTTTAAGCCTTCAGGGAGATTTTCTGAAAAGAGGACTGGTTATAGAAGAATACATCTCTGTATTCACCTTTATTTCTGAATTATTAATTTTTTCAATTTTTTTGTCCATCCATCTTCAGAAAATGCTGAATTGCTTTTGGGGTCATGGGGTCACTGGAGTCTACCCAGCTACTATCAGATACACCATGAACTCGTTACTAGTCTTTTTATTTAGTTAGTAATTTTCGCTAAAATGTTTTTGGCTGTGAAAAAGAAAAATATAACTTTTTAATACTTACTGATCTTAAATTTG
This sequence comes from Oryzias javanicus, assembly GCA_003999625.1. Lineage (NCBI taxonomy): Eukaryota > Metazoa > Chordata > Actinopteri > Beloniformes > Adrianichthyidae > Oryzias > Oryzias javanicus. The sequence goes on along the minus strand of CM012457.1, from coordinate 9,158,357 downwards.
TTTTTGAAGTTATTGTTGCATCCTTGAAAATAGAGAGGCCTCCGTCTTCATTTTTGGCAACTTTATTCGCCCTGAACTGAGTGTTTTTTTTTTTTTTTTTGCTTTTGTTTCTTTCTCTGAGGCAGCTGGAACAAGAGAACGCAATCACATCAGAAATAAATTTTTTTCATCCTTCTGCATCTAACAAACATTTTCAAAATAAAAAATATCAAATAACTATAATAAGAAATCATTCTCTTAATACAAAGACAGAAAAATTATAATTATTGTTAAAACATCTCTCATGGACAATATCTAAATGAACTTAAATTAGTTTAATATTTCCAGGCTGCAAGATTATTACCCATTTCTGACCCAAACTTCATGATTAACAGATTAATATTTTGGAAAAGAAGCATAAATCTGTAAAAGTTTCTGCTGTATTCCAAGCAAAATCTTATTTTTTTTCATTCAAAGAGATTTATTTTCCCTCAACAGTCATGGCTGAACTTACTAATAATAAAGGATTACACTGAAAACTTGTTGGAATGACCTGCTGGTCACATATGTAAGGGATTGATGAAATAAAGTCAAGACAATCAGGCTTTTTAAAAAGAATCCAGACAGAATTGAACTACAGTTATCTAAATTTGCATTTACTGCGTTTTATGTTTTTTTTTAAACTTTCCAATAGTTAATTGAAATAATCAGTTGGGAATTAGTACTTTATTCAAAAAATGATTAGATTCACTCTAAAGGCAAGACCAGTTTATTTGTATAGCACATTCATACAAAGACGATTCAAAGTGATTTACGCCAAACATTTAACAGAAACTTTTAATAGCAATTTTAAAGGTGTGATCATTATTTATTATTTTTTTAAGTTAAAAACAATTGAATTTAAAGTGAGTTTAAAATAACAGTACAGATGTCAAACTTTTGAATCAAAACAAGCAAAATGCATCTGAGAACAGGTAAGTCTTTAATCTGGATCAAACTGAACTGTTTCAGATGATCTAAAGCTTTATGGGAGTTCACTACAGATATGTGGAGCATAGAAGCTGAATGCAGCTTCTCCATGTTAAGTTTTACGTCTAGAAACTGACAAAGGATCGGATCCAGATGACCGGAGAGATCTGGTTAACACAAACTGACTCTGGAGGTCAATTTTGGTAAAGCTTTCTAAACCAGAAACAGAACTTTAAAGTCTATCCTCTGTCAGAACTGGACTTTTTTGGTGTCTTGTAAAAGAAAACAAGATGATCTAAAACGGAACCCTGTGGGACTCCGTGTAAAAGAGATGGAGAAGAAAAAAGACTAACATTAAATAAACTCATGAAGCACACACTCTTTTGTTATTCTACCTGTGTAATTAATTAAAAACCTAAGTATGGTTGATTGTACGATGTAATTTCCTTAATAATTTCCTAAAAACTTTGGTAACGGAGATTGTTTTAACAGCGCTTTGTGAATAAACTTTGCCTTCACTGACGGTATCTCATGGCCTCATTTTCTCCAGATGTATTCCAGCTCGCTCAAAGGATCTGCTGTTAGATGAACACCATCAGGACAATATCGGGTTCAGTTGTCTTCAAACTTTCCTTCCCTTTTGGCAGAACATCTGTCCCACATCTGGGCTGCTGCGCTTGTTTCCTCAGCGTGATGCTTGTAGACCGAAGAACCAAACCTCCAAATCTTTTTTTTTTTTTTTAAAGTTACACCGAAATCTCAGTTTGAGGAAAAACAGCTGCCGCCTTCCCATTCCTCCTCATTAATAATTCAAGACTTTATTTGCTATAAGTCCTCACGTTAAACCCCTGCCACACTGAACAAAGACAGCTCAGGCTTCATCGGAAAGTAAATCTATTCGAGATGCATGGAAAGGAGCCAAAAACAATATTACAGTTTCATTTAGCGCTCAGGCCGGTGGGGTTTGACTGAATCAAACATGATGAATGTGTGTAAATCTTCAAAGCTAACTCCTGCTGTAGACAACACATTTACCTCTCCACCTTTTAATATTAATTAATGCTGCTTTTCCTTTGCATGGGATAAAAGCTTTGTAGTCCAAAGGAAAAAAAATGACACACTGAGAGACTTTCTGGCTCATTACTTGTGCTTATTGAGTTAAAGGAAAATAGATGGCCTCCATTAAGAAAGCTCGGCTGCGCAGTAACTCATAATAAGTGGAAGGAAGACTGTTAGATGGTACCAGTCTCATGAATTTTTATCTGATCACTGGTTTGAATCCTAAAGTCTGAAACCCATTCGGGCCTCGGGGTGAAGACAGAAACCAGCACTTTAAGGGAGTCATTCAGAGCCAGCTCCTGTGAGAATGGTTCTACTCACACTATGTCTGGGTTTTTTTTTTGTTTTGTTTTTTTTACTGACTGTTTGACACGTTCTGCACGGACAATTTATGAAGGGAGTAAAATCAAATTAAATCCTGCAAACTGTGACGGAAAACACAAAAGTTAAAGAATAAATTGATTGCAGCAATAAATTAAATGTTCACCCAGATCAACTCCCCCCCAAAAACTAATCTAAGTATCTAACAGAAGATGTTTTTCTAGCAGAAATTGTGTTAAATTAATGCAATGATGTCATATCAAGTTGAACATTCACAAATATAAAGATGCTGAGCCATTATTTCATCCACCGAAATGTAAATCCCATCACCATCCCTCCTTTACAGTAAAGGCTTTAAAAAAAAAAAAAACAATAAAGGTTAACACTTTCCAGACAGCCATTAAGGTGTCAGATGAAAACCAGAATGAAAGGTTCTGAATCACATCATTGACCGTGCACCAGACATGTTTATACTTTGTCTTTCTTTACGATGAACATGTACAGTTTCTGTGCATGTGTGGCATCAAAAATTGCTGTTTTTAACACGTTATTGTGGCCTTCTTCTACTGACATAAAGGATATATATTTATAGAGGGGGAATTAAGATGAGTTTTTATTTATTAATTTCATAGTGAATTAGGAGCAGACGAAAAAAATGCTGTTTGAAAAATAATTTATGAATGTAGAAAATCCTCTGGGTAGGCCATTTTGCTGCATCATTAGGTGCATTTTGGTTTTCCTCATCTGAGCTGACAACTGCCAATATTGCTCGCCATTTTTGTTGCATTGCTAATGTTTGCTTGGGGGTGTGAGGGGCAATGCTGCGTATAAACAGAAAGCTTTCAGTTACAAAGAAGGGAAGGGGGGCGGGGTTGCTCCCCCTCCCGCTCGCTCGCACGTGAATTTCCAAGGAATTACTCTGCAAAAACTATGTCTCAGAAAACGGCACAAGTTTTGACTAAGAACTGTATAAACATAAATAAAAGGCCACAAAATAGTTTAAAAGATGACCTGATTGGGTCTTTAGGATAAAAGAGTTCATTTTCATGAGACCTGCAGAGCGAAGGATCTTTTCCTGCTACTCCGAGGATTTATTGAAGCCATAATTAAAAACTAACTGTTCTTTCATCCCCCGTCCTTCTGTCTCTCCTTAAATTTCAAAAGCATTTAGATTGCTCTTGATAATTCAAAACATGTTTGTATCTTATCAGCCCTCCGGTGTTTTTGGAGCACATGGCCCTAATTAGGGCCCTCCACTTTTTCTTAGGACCTGCTTGCGGGGCAATCGCTCTTTGAAAAGCAAATGAACCTGCATTCCTGTATCTGCACCGTGAATGCTTTCGTATGAGTCAGTGGAGGCTCGCTGACCTGTAAAGAGTCGTCGGCGTGGTCTGACGAGGTCAGCAGGAAAGGTCCCGAGTCCGGCAAATCATTCACATGAGAAAGGAGAAGAAAGCCAGCGTGAAGCAGGAGAGCTGCCTGATCAAGGCTCCGTGTGAGGAAAGGAAGCAGTGTGGGTGTCATTAGCAGGTCGCTCACTTAGTTTGACCTTCAAAATTTCCCCCAGCACCCTTCTTATCGGTGTCTGTGCCACGAGCACGACAAGAACAATGTTGAGCAATACTTCATTTGCAAATGCAAACCAGAGGCGCTGCTGAACAGTCATGAAGATTGTTCGTTCAGATTGAATGCCACTAAAGATAATTTTTCCAAAAACATGTAAGTGAGAGCTTGAATTTAAACATCTATTTTTAGCCACAGAAATTATTTTTAAATATCAAAGACTCACTTTGATTGACTTTACCATAGTAGTTCATTCAGCTTGACTGGGGCTCAACATGTGTTGACTAAATATTCGCTCAGGTTCTGAAAAGGTTAAAAGTATTCCCAGTGGTCTTTTTATTGAAATATGTCGTTTTTAGCCATTTTTTAAATTCATTTTCTGGATCAGGGGTGGGCAAACTTTTTGATTTGTGGGCCAGAAAGGGTTCTAAAATTTGGCATAAGGGCCGGACAAGGAGCAGATGGAAGGAGTGATTTGGTAATGAACCTCATAAACTAAAACGATAATATGGAATTTAGAGAAAAACATGCTTTAATTTGGATTAAAATTCACATATATTCATTTAAAAACAGAAAATTGGGGAATTTTAATTTCTAAATTTTGATTTTTGTTCTCTTTTTGGGTTGATGTTCTTCAGAGGAAGATGCGAACTCAAAGAAATCCGAAAAATCACCATCTGACTCAGAAAAAAACACACGAACGCCAGAGAAACAACACCTTTCATGAGAAGAAACCAGAAATGCAATGAAAATTAAACAATAATTAGCATTTTTGATTCAATGTATTTTAATTTGGAGGGCCAGATTAAGTATCTTAAGGGGCCACATGTGGCCCCCGGGCCGTAGTTTGCCCACCCCTGTTCTAGATCATAGTTTTTGCAGAGCGGCAGTAGTTCACTAGAAATTTCTCTCTGAGTTTTAGGTGGGACAGTTGGCGCAGTGGAAGGTTGAATTCAAATTCTTCTCCTACGGCTTCTCCCACAAGGGTATTTGTAGGGGAAGATGTGTAAGGACGTTTCAATGCACAAGGGTGTTTTCTTAATGTGCTTTGAAGCGCAGAAGTGTACATTAAAATGCCAGTTATGTTTTTTTTTTTTTTTTGCTGTTTTTTAGCAGGTGTTGACGCCCCTTTTGGGGTCCAGGGGATCGAGGAGCCTAACATGAAAAGTGATTTTGTTTTAACTTTAAATTAGTAACAGTGAACATATTTTATATTGTGCTCATTGATCCCCTAGACCCCAAACGGGGTGTAACATAAATTGGAAGCTCGTCCAGATGAGTAATGGATCCTGGACAAGCCCCTGATTTATGTTACGCCTCTTTTTGTGTTTTAACGGATTGAGGAACATAACATAAAAGTAATTTTGTTAATTTTATGTTATGTTCCTTGATCCCTAGACCCAATAAGGGGTGTGACATAAATTGGGGGCTCGTCCGTTAATGGATCCCGGATGAGCCCCCAATTTATGTTAGATCCAAAGTTAAAACAAAATTACTTTCATGATATGAAATCCCCAAAAAAGGGACATAACAGCATGACTTTTTAGACATAAGACCGATGTTGGTATGTATTTTCCAAGCGATGGCAGCTAACGTAGATGAACGGCGAAAAGTGATGACGGAGGAGGGGTCATCTGAATTTAAGACACTTTTTCCATAACTCTCAGCTTTGAGGGCTAAACGTAGGGGTATGATGAAGCTATGAGGGTTGGGGAAAAATTTTGGCTTAAGCCTGTCAACACTTCCCATCATCCCTTTTTTAACATGCTCTCCAACTAGCTTACAGTAACAAAAATGACACGCAATTCTGGGTTTAGGAAAACAAAAACATACAAAAGAGTGGATGCATCACAATGGAGTGGAACAGGAAGCTTGTGACCCACCCAGGACATTTTCTACTGTCTTTTCCAAACAGCTTTTTGTCATCTGCTCTTTAGAAATGCAATTTCAAGCTTAATTTTCTGTTAATTTGTCCTTCGCTATTAGAAAAATGCCACAAGAACAAGTTAAAAACACCATTTTCATCCGTTTCTGCAACAGTAAGCTTTATTAGTAAAGCTAGGATGGGAGAGGGCAGCAACAAGACATCCCAGGAGACTGAATAATTATAATCATCATTATTTGAAACTTCAGAGACGACAAGAATTGCTGCTTCCAGCAACAGATGGATGACTCCTTCCAGTGCTGACTCTATATTTTACCACGAAACAATTTCCCTTCGTAACCTATGTTTATGTGAGTTAATAGATCTAATAAAAGTGGAGGACAGGTGGTGCTCATAAGCAGAAGATTCAAATAATTAAAGTTGTTTCCAGCTACTGCAGCTGGAGAAAGTTCAGAGCACTTATGTCACGTCTCAGCTGAGATATATTGACTTGTTTTTTTGGTTTTAGCTCAACCTTGATGTTTCTGTTTTACATGACTTCAGTGCCTCAAACTAAAGACCAGCACCTTTTCAGAGGCACATTCCATTAAGATGAGAGATATCCTCTGAACGTGTGAGGAGGTTCATGCTGCATCATGTCCTAATGGCTTTAAAAGAAAAAAAAAAAAAATTGCACTTCAGTGATCTCAAAATCCGTGGGGATCTGAACTTATGGGACAGTTTAAGCTAAAAACAAAGAAGTAAACCATTTTTTGTGTGTTTATTATGTAATAAAACAAGCAATACATTACAATAACAAAAGAACCTCTCTGTTCTTGTAGAAACATGTTTGTTTTCTCTCACTTTGAAGCAATAACTTCTGAAAACCGTTTCAGCATGAAAACATGTACAACAAATTGGGTGACATAATGCGGTCTGCATCCGTGTGTCAGAATAATACAGCGAGAAAAATGTGCGATTTAATGTTTCTGACGTGCAAAACTTTGGTTGTCGAGCTTTTGGTTATGAACACACACTGTGAGGAATGAGTTGATATTTTGGAAAGTTTGTCTCAGTCTGCATTTAGACACATCTCTGCCTGCTTTGACAGATTCATTTGCCTCCTTGATGAGTTTGAGCAATCTGTGCTTGCTGTAACTGAACCAAATGAGGATGGATCCACTACTAGTGCTGATTTTAGCAGCGTAACATAGCCCTAATGTGAAGGTAAAGTATTTAAAAATAAAGCCATACAGGCTAGCGTTTAAAAGTATTGGTAATTTTTTATTTGATAGATCACAACTTTCTCAAAAAAATGAATATTTCTGAATGTTTATTCTTTGTTGCTTAATGGCTTAAGGAACAACACTGGACGGTAAAAATGTGAAAGTAAATCACTTTTAACGACACACAAATAGGTTTCTATTGGTGACATAAGGTAGATCACCACACACGGCGTCTACGACACTGTAAAAACTCCTTCTGTGAGTTGTGTAATAGCTGGAGGCTAGGCTTGATGATATCATAAAGATTGCTCATTTCTGCACAATCAGTATCAGCAGCCTCCCAAGGCTATTCCCCACCCTGTCTGAGCATAACATGCATGACGAGAGTATAGAAGAGCCAATTTGGTTAATATTTGGGACAAATCGTACATTTTGTGGTACAAGTACCAAATTTGGTATGAATGGAGCTTTGGATTCCCTCTTTCAAAAAAGCACGTTAGCCACAAGATAAATCCAATATTTAGGGATGTAAAAAATATTTTTTGGTTTGAAAACTACAGATATGACCAAAATTATGATGGTTAAAAGGTATAAAATCAATCAAGGAGTAAATAATCAATTTCTGGCAAACTGCAATATTTCTGTCTATTTATTTTTTTTTTCTAGTATTGTTGTCTTTTTATGTACATGCAAGGCAAACAAGAAGACGTCCAATCATCCAATCACAAGCTTGCTTCTTCCAACTCAATACAATTTTTATTTATATGTTTAAAACTCCACATGATTAAGACGTATCTAGATTTTAGCATTTTTGGTAAAAGAACCGGACTGTAACGTATTGCCAAAAAGATAGTTGAATCCGATTTGTGGACCATCCGTAAAATCCATTTGTACAGATGCTAAATTGCTACAAAAATATTCAATTTTTATTTTCCCCTCAACATTTTTCCCTTGAGAGGCACCAACAGAATATTATTTTAAAATCTTGGATTTTCACAAGCTTTTCTGAAAGAGGAGACCCTAAGGTGCATCAATGTCTAATTTGGTGCTTGTACCACAAAATGCACGATTATTCACCGTTAGGAAAATCTCTAAAAACATTTTAAAAAGTCTAAGAAAGAATTAATCCTTAAAAATGATGCAGAAAAGTCTCATATTTTTATGTAAATCAAACAGAAACATTCCTTAATAAGAAGAAGTTATTGTCTCTAAGAGAGGAATTATTTGTCTGATACATGAGGATGTGATTCATGTTGAGACAGCAGGACTGAAGCTCAGAGCCAGTCAGTGGATCAACTATAAAACAATGAGGCAGTGTTGTGCGATGTGGCGCAGGAATCAGTGTGTGATGACTTAGCATTCAACGAGAGAGAGATAAAACCATACGCATGGATATAAATACAACTAAATACAAAGATATTACACTTCTGGTACTACATCAGACCTCATACAAAAAACAAAATACATTCACACACACAATAAAAGCAACATTTTTACACAAGTTACAGTTTTGGCTTTTCAACTATGATGACTGTCTATACTGATTTTTAAAACTGACTGTTTTCATAAACTGTTTTAAGTGCTTATTTTAATTTGTCAAGAGATGAAAAGTTGCAGACTTCAAGTAAACTAAATAAAGTCTCTGTAAAAAAAAAAAAAAAAAAAAAAGTTGTTGGCTTTGGACAGCAGACGAAAGAAATCCGCCGTGATAAATGCTTCTTCAAAGTCCTTCTGACGTCGTCTTTCATATGAGTGGCGGGTTTTCCACGGCTACAGCAGAGTATTCAGTCTCAGACATGTTGGGAGCTTCGATGAGACGTGCCAGGCCCGTTCGAGTTGAGTATTTGAAAATGAAAGCCTTCATGAGGTCATAGCGGTAGTTTCTGTTGATGAAGTTGTAGAGGATGGGGTTGAAGCAGCAGTGGAGCAGCGACAGGCACTGGGTGAGGTGCAAAGCCACGTAGATCACATTCTCCAGGCCGCACGTCAGCGGCACCAAGCCCAGCTGTGACAGCGAGTCGGCCAAGAGCACGGCGTGGTAAGGCCCCCAACACGCCAGAAAAACAACGATGTAAGCCAGAATGACTCTGCGGCTGACGCGGCGTTCTTGCTCCACTGATGAGGACGATGATGAAGAGGCGTGGGTGAACGCTCTGGCCAGCAGGGCGTAGAACACTGCGATGACCGGGAAGGGGAGAACAAAGCCCAGCAGGATGAAGCTCAGCTGCACCCCCACCATCCATTCCCTGAGGTTCTCCTCGGGGTACACAGGCCTGCACAGCATGGTGTCGCCGTGCGTCGACTTCACGGTGTGCAGGAAGTGAGTGTCCGGCAAGGAGGCTACGAGCGCCAGAAGCCAAACCCCCAAACACACACCCCGGCGGATCAACTTCCTGCGTCGAGCTCCCTCCTCTCTGGGCGCCATCAGACTAAAGTAACGGTCCACGCTCATGCACGCCAAAAAGAAGATGCTTCCAAAGAGGTTGACGGAGAACAGCAGGTGCGTGAGTTTGCACGCAACTTCCCCAAACGGCCAGTGGCCGTGCTGGGCCAGCGAGCTCACCCAGATGGGGAGTGTCGCGCACACGCACAAGTCCGCCACCGCCAGGTGAGCGATGTACGTGTGCGTCTCGTGGCGAGGGGTGGAGTCTCTTTGAGCGCGGACGTTCACCCAGAGGACGAGGGCGTTGGCGGCCAGGCCGATGACGAAGATGAAGGTGTAGAGGACGCACATGGAGTACAGCAGGGCGCTGCGATTGAACGCCGTGGCACACACCATGGCGTCCACGCTTGTGATGTTGCTGAAGGTCTCGGAGAAGTTCAACTCCCCGAAGGACTCCCACAGGTCCTCCAGCTCACTGGTGCTCAGACTCATTTTTGACTGCAGGTAGAGGCACAAAGACCACTGGAGGGGGTGCACAGCCTGACCGGAACAGATCCTGTGAAAGCAGAAGATGAATAGATTAGGAATCGGACTAGCTTAGTATTAACATTTGTAATAACAGCTTCAAAGTTCCACTACAATCATCGTTTGATGTATTTTAAAATCGTTTCCTGTGATCTTTTATTTTTTGATTATGCTGTTTTTTGCCAAAATATAATAGAAAAAACAGTTGTTTTCAAGGACATAACTTCTGCAGAGTGGCAGTAGTTCATTAAAATTTGCCTCTGAGTTGTTGGCGGAACCCCAACATCACATCATCCATCTATTTATTGTATTTCACAAGTCACAAGAGCAAAAAAATGTCTAAACTAGAAGAAGAAAACCTCAACTGATTCATTCTGGAATATAAGTCTCTCTTTTGGAAGAAAACACCGACGTTTCAGACGCCAGGTCCAGCGTAGCAACAAAAATAAATAATAATCGTTTGATGTGTTAAAGAAAGATATTAAAGTTTCACAGTAAAACAATCCGATTCTCATCCACGTTTGTTTTGGACGACACTTCTTCTGCTATACCATCAGTGGTAAACACTTATACTCAGACGCAGCGCCCTCTAGTGGTTGTTTGAGGAAATAACCGGTGTTAACTGGGAAAATAAATATATGAGCCTATTTACATCTAAAGAGGACGACACAAATATGCTGGAAAAAAACGGTACTGTCTCTCCTGCTAACTTACAGCCCCTCACAATTACCGTGCAGCAAAAATGGCAAGCAATATTCGGGTGAGGACCAAAACTTTTGGTGAGGTTCCATCGCATGTGGACGGCCTTAGAAACCATAGACGTTTGTAAAAAAAAATAAAAAATTAATAAAAGCTCAAGATCCATCTGTTGAATTTTGCTTTTCGATAACATAATCTATTTGGGTATTTATATATTTTTATTTTTATTATACATAGTTTTTGTATTTTACTTAATCTATTTTATTTTTCATTTATGTATCTTCATAAGTTTGATTTTAACCTTCTCTTATTAAGATTTTCTTCCTGTGGGGATCCTTTATGGCAGGGCTTATCACTGGTTGTTGTCGTGGTTCTCGCCCGCCTGGTAGAGCTGGGGTCAAACATTGCAGCCTCAAGGTTGTGGACTAGACCCCCAGTTCTGTGTAGGTCTGGGTGGGAACTGTAACAGTGTTATGGCTCCTGGTATAAAGAGATTCCCAAATATCATTTCCTCACAGCAAAGCCGAGCCTAAAGTTTATTATAGAAGTTAACATTTTGAAGTATTTATTGTTTGTGGGGTCATGGGATGTATTTGTAAATGGATGGGAGGGAGGAGGGCAGAGGATGGGTTGGGTATTTATTTTAATTTGTGTATTTGTTTTTAATAGTCGAGCTGTGAAAGAAGTTCTTTTTATAAATAAAGTTTGCTTTAATTTCCAGCCATACAGTTTTGAGCCAGATGCCAGCTTTGATGAGGAAACTGAAGACATTATGAATCTGTTTGTCAGGGAACTTGTGTCCTGCCCAGTGTAGCAGCTATGCCACAGCTGCAAGGTTTTTTCCAAATGCATTTTTTTTCCTTATTCACAATGATTTGAATAAAGAAATACTCAGAAACACAATTTTAATCTTAAATTTAATCACTTCTGTCTTCCATCATTTAAAAAAAATGCTACAGGAACACCCAAAACATTATTTTTCTATAATGAACCTTTTTTGAATAAGAATTTTATATTTTACACGTGAACGAAACAGCATGTCCACTTGTGTTTCTTCATTAGGATCCGAATGTGGTTAACTCGTTAAGACATCACTTGTACGAGTTAATAACAACTCCTTGTTATTGTGTCACCCGCTGTGGCGTTCTCTATGATTGATGTGCACTCCAGGGCCAGCACAATAAATGTTTACACTAGCCCCTCTGGCACTCTGGGCTGACTGGATACGAGGAAGTGGGACTGAGAAACCAAAACAGGGTGTTTTTCCGGCACGTTCTGGGCATTCCAAGATAAAGTGCCGGGTCGGGGTGGGAAACCTGATGCTTCTTTAAAGAGTGTTTTCCCTTAAAATGCTTGTTATTATAAAACACAAGGAATCCCGTGTCTCTTCTTTGCTCATAAGGCAGGAAAAGAGAGGGCGAGAGATCAGCTGTCACCACCCGGATGATCAAAGGAAGCTTTGAATGCCTGATTTTAAGTCTCACAATACAAGATCATGTGCACACCAATGCATTGTGCACACAGGCAGAGAGAAAGGTGACTAAAACAGCATGGAGGAGTATTGAAATAGTCTAGACTGCTTTGGAATGCCAATAACCCGCTGTGATTTCTCTGAGCCTAATGGACCTCTGAAATGTTCACCCCTACATGGCCTGCTTTCACAGCTTTCTGCTGCGATGTCTCTCTCAACCAACTGTCAGCCTGCAGCAGCGCGAGGGTTCAGAGGTGAGAGGTGATGCATCAAAACCAGAACACGAGCGGCTTAACCCCGCAGCTGCCCCCCCCCGACCGACAGAGTGAATGGTGCGCACAGATCAGCAGGAGGCTTGACGCCTGCAAAATGGTGCGACTGGGGTTAAAAAGGAGGTCAGCGTCCGCTGGGTGGCACAGCACGCCGGAGAGCAGTGAAATGTGACCGTGTCGGACATCTGTCTGAGTGGGAGACTTGCGCTCTATGTGGGATAATTGGCACAAAGTCACAGAGGAGGAGGAAAGGGGGGAAAATGAAGTTGAAAATAAATATGTATGAGAGCACCTGGAAAATATTAGTCTGTCCAGCTGTTCCATGAAGATTTGATTATTTTACTAATTCAAATATAAAACTTTTAAGGAGTAGCATTAAAACTTGTAAATGTACTACTTTTATAGCACTAACAAAACCTCCAAAAATAATTTTATAAGTTTTTCTGACTTTTTTCATCCATTTTATAAATAGATGAATTTTTTCAGTTAATTTAATCAATAAAATCAGCATTGAAGCAACAGGAGTGCTGCAAAAACTTAATTTTAAGAAAGAAAAAAGACAAGAAAAACGTTCTTACCTTGTATTCTTGTAAGAAAATTATCATATTAGGAACATGTTTTAATGTTAGTTTAAGAAAGTAAAATGGTTTTATTAAATTAGCAGATTTATTTTATTTATTCATTTTTGCTTAAATGAACTCAACAGAGTGAAAATGTTTGATTTATTTCCTAAATAAAATCATTTCTATGTTAACATAAAACTAACAAAAGTGACCAAACTTTTTTCTTTTTTTGGAAAAAAATAACCCTTTGATCTTTTTTTAAACTTTTCTTTAATCTAGCAAGAGATCCCAGTCATTTAAATTGAGAGATTTTCTCCAATTATCTTATACTATATGGAAAATGCCTAAAGGTGCCAGGTAGGTTTCAAACCAATTAACATTTTAACACCCACAACATCAGATAACGCACAAGATAGCAAATTGAGCTCCTCTCTTCCACTAGCTCTCCAGCTTCTGCGTTTCCTCTCTGCTCCCGTCTGACCCGCGTTTCCCCAACAAAAACGGTTCTTTTGTTGTTCACAATACACAGAATGAAGCTAACGGGGGTTATTTCTGTTTTTCATGTGCAAATGCAGCCGACAGGAGGAGGAGTGCAGGTGCAACGTGTTTGACAAAGTTTTCCTCCAGTCGGTCTCGATCTACCGGCTCCATGCTCCAGGATAAAAATCTTTGGATAGAACAAGATGTTTCCGCGTTGATAAACAATAAACTGTCGCTCTATGCGTCATTACGCATGGAACAGAAGGAGAGATCCCAGCCTGCTGCCGGCAGAAAGCGCGCACAGAAGTCGCAGATGCCATTGTTGATTTATATCAGGCAAGAAGCAAACTTGTGTTATCAGTTGTGAGCTGACGGAAGCCCCGACTGACTGACTGACTGAGGGTTTAAATCTGGACACAAACAATACAGAAGAGGGGAGGGAAACGGTTGCTTTTGGGTATTTTGCGTTTTCCAGGAAATATTATTGTCTGGAGCTCAAACATGAATTTGGAAATACAATAAATATAGATCAAGTTTGTCAAAACAGCAGCAAAAAGCGCGTCCAGCAGCATCTCTGTCATCCTGTCAAACACCTTACCTCTGTTTCCTTCTCTTCTCTTTAATCTTCTCTTCTCGTCTGAAGGACTAAAATGCTGGGTGTCAGGTTTGTTTTTTTAAAAGCTGAAGCGCAACTCCTGCTCCGCTCGAGCGTCAGTGTGGCTCACTGCGCCTCCTCAAATGAATCGGACAGAGTCCCGTGCGGCTCGGAGACCCGCACTTGTTTGGAGGAAGCTACGCCTCCAGGGCTGGTCCCGTGGAGCGCGCGCGCGCGCACGGGCTGACACGGCATCAGGCGAAACGGCCAGCTTCAGCCAACAGAGACAGACAACGAGGAAGTTCCAACAAAGTTTGATTTGTGACTTTTAAGATTATTTTTATGCAGCCGATGCAAGTTTTAAAGACACAGACAAATGAAAATTGTATTCAGATTGAATTAGGACATCATGAAAAATAAGTTTGGAAAAAACCTGTAGCTGTGACGTAGGCACTGCGATTCAAGCAGCCACTTTTCAATTAATTTTGTAAGGCGTTGTCGATGTCGCTTAAACACTAACCTTTAACATACTGTAGCTTTTCAATGGTTAACATGATAATTCAGCTGATTCTGAATTCCGTTGATCGTGCTAACGGTTGAGAAGTTACAATAAATCGAAAGAACTTCAATGCTGGAGCTCTGGTGTTAAAGGGCTAAAAGTCCATGTAAACGCACAGCAACTCGAATTTCAGGCTTCCTCGTTCAGAACTCTTGTGGTCACATGTTGCTACAAAAGTGCAGTCAGATTTTGCTGAAAATGGGGGTTTATTGATTGTGCACTTGATGTTCAACCACAAAAAAAGATAAACTGTGGCCAATAGCTCTCTTTCCATTACACATTTATTAAAATTATAGAAATGTTGAAAAAATAACACTGTTTCCATTAAATCATAATTATGCAAATAAATACGAACCAACTGACATAAGTCATTCAAAAACACGGCGGCATCTTATTCAGGTCATGGTGCTACATAGGAGTGGCTACGAATGCAGAGATTTGGGGAAATTGTGGTTGTGGAACAATTCCACATGACACTAAACTTTTGATGAACTTTTGATGGTCCCTCTTGAGAGCTTAGATTAGTCACCTGACTCATTTAATTTGTAAAAAGTGTTTCCATTTCAGTTTTGCGAAATATTTCCATTTTGACATGCTTCAAAAACCACTCCAATTGCTTTTTTTAAACGATAAATGCAAGTTGTTTGTTTTTCTCAAAATTGTCATGTTTCCAAAATTGTTCTCCCGAGTCCAATTTTCACAACTCACAGTAAATGTGAACATGGCTAATGAGAGATTCAGATTTGGTAGTGGCGTGTGAGTAGCGTCCTTTCAAAACATGGAAGTGCCAACCATTATGAGCACAATCACAATAAAAAATATTGTAATTGTAGTTTGTGGAATTATTTGACACCAAGTCTTTCATATATCAGAATAGACCTGCGAAAAAAAAAGCCTGGAGAAAGATGAACACATCAAGCTTCATCTGGATCAAAACTGAACAGTTTGAGAGTTCTGATATTAATGTTAGATTATTAGAATGTTAGATTATGGTAGTGAGGGGCTGTAAGCTAGTAGGAAAGTATGTAAACAAAGGGATGATAGGAAATCAGTGAAGGCTTACTCCACACCAACAGTCCCACAAACAACTTTCTGATGAACTTTGCAGAAACCATGTCCTGGAAAACTACACTGATTTTTTTATTTATGGCCCAAAATTAATGGAATAAAACAGCATAAACATAATTAATAAACCATTGGGAACACTTTTAAATAGTTTAAAAGATAATTGGAGTGGAGCTTTAAGCTCTGCAGAGGTAAAACAGGTTAATAAAAAAATCAGCTCCTGAATTAAGAGAATTTGTTTTCTTGACTCTCACCAGAAAAGTTATAAATGTATTTATGGACGTATTACAATTGGTAAAATGATCTTGTTAATAAAGTAAAATATAGTAACAACTAAATGTGTTTTTTTAATGTAAATAGATATCTTTATTAAGATTAAAATGTATTTTTTGGGGTGGCTTTTCAGTCATATAACAACAATATGAACAGTAGAACAAGAATCAATAGTTGATAACAACAGAAAATAAAAGAAAAAACATAAAGGACAAAATATATTGATAATTTATATCTAAAAAAAAGATTAATTAAAAGAGCTGCACTGGCTAAAGAGGTTTCCTTTAGGGATAATTTTAGAATAAGCTTGAAATCTCCCAGAGTGACAAGTTCTCTCATTTTCTACTGTAAACTATAGAATGAAGAAGGTGTTGAGTCTTCAAATGTTTACTTTCCCAATTCCCCTTTAGGACAAACATCTGTTGAATATTAGGTGAGCACAGACGGTTCTGCTTGTTCTCATGGAATAAAGAGTAAACCTTTAGCACTAACAGTCCAATAATGAATGTATACATTCAAACAAACTAATGCAGGAGTCTGTTAATGTATAAAAAACAAGACTGGGCCAAGCAGAGCACAGTGGTGTGTTCCTTCCCTGGGGCATTTTTCACAGAACATTGGGAGTCTGGTGCATTCATGACTACAGATGAGTAAAAAGTGAAAACATTGCTGAGCTCTGCTGTCTTTTCCAATGACGTAAGGAAAGATTTAGTCTTTGGCTGCTCATCCAACCTTGCTAGAGCATGGAACATAGGAACAAAATGATCTGAGCCTGAATGCAGATACCACATTAAATGGTAGCAAATCCTCGTTTTGATTGTTTTACTACTGACCAAGTTATGAAAAGAAAACTGGAGTTCTATACAGCTCTATAGAGCTGAAACTACCAAAGAACACTTCAATAACAAATATAATTTTGCAATGTGTGTCTTTCCCACAAAATAATAATTAGATATAGGTACAAATTTAAGTAAATAATTCTATGGAGTCCTACACTATGCAACCTTTCTCTGGTACGTTTGTCATCACCAGCCAAGATTCTGGTACATCAGTGGACATCCTCCGAATGGAATCACACGTGGAAGTGCTGTTCCAGAAATTATCCTTCTGAATACTTCACGTTCTCCCTTTTCATGATGTCCATTGAGGTGGTGCTTTAAACAAACTGTAGGATATCCTGCATTCCCCTTGACATGCAGCCACTTCTTTCCATGACCCCCCATGGGTTTGGATAACCCAAAAAATCTGGATCAACCCCCCATACGTGTGTGTAATGAAAGCTTTAACTTTACTTGAGACATTCATAAGTATTGTTCCTCATATGCTATATTCTTTAACAAGAAGTGACAGAAAAAGAGCAGATTTTGGGGCCCTTTCAGTATAAATCAATAGAAACTAGGAAGGTTGCATTACCTGTGATAATGCTAGTCTGAATGTTTTTTGTTGAATGTGGTTCCTGAATACATTTAGTGTGATTGCTGAAGGCATTTGCTGAAAATTATACAGCTGTAGAGCTTAAACTTTTGGCTATATGCTAAAGTTGCTAAATGACTTAAAGTTGCAGAAAGTGCTCAGAGTTTCAAGAATTTCTTGTAAAATTGCATAAAATTTTAATAATGCGTAACAGGTATGAATACCAAAAGTACAAGCATAAATGTCCTGAAAGTTTTATACCAATATAGCATACGTTTTGAAGATGCACAAAGAATTTTTAATGGGTCTGTGACATTGCACAAATTTTGTAAAATCTTACAACCATAAAATATATACCAAAAGTACAAGCGGTAATGTCCTGAACGTTTTGATACTAAGGTTGATGAAGTCGCTCAAGTGTGAATACATTTTTACTTGTTGAAAAATGTATAGAAAGAAGGAGAATCATTTTAGCATTCACACAGCTACGATCTGTCTGTTATCTAAAGCATAGAGAACGTTTGAACACAACCAGAACAAAAGTGACACGAATTCATTGTTTTAGCATCAGAAGTCGAGAAGCAGTTAATTATGGTATCATCAGCATAACATCGGAATGATTCAGTCCATTTAAAAAAAGAACTGCACACGCTGCAGTTAAAATGTGTAACGTCCTCATTCAGCAGACACTCCAACTGAAGTGTTTCTGTGGTGAAGGATGGTGTGCTCCCCGAACTGCTCCTCCCCAGCATACATCATTATGAAACTACATTTTCAGTAAACCGCATCAACTTCTTCTTCCACCCAAAACCATCAAATGGGTTAAACCCAGCGTTCGCACTTTCACACGCAACACAAACAACCGTCATCTGATTTCAAATCGTTTAAAAGGCCTTGAGCAAATGAATTACAGAGAAAAGGAGTTAGTTTTGAATTTTATGACCTGCAATACACTCTTTTCTTTCCTCTGGCCCACGACGTCAGCTAACTCTCGGGAGCCTTGATGTTTCATTGTTGTTGGGACTTGATTCATTCACATTTTGGAAACAGTGTTGGGAAGCGGCACAAAGCAGTGTGGGAGGTTGGTGTGTTTGCTGAGAGCAGCTGCTCACCTGCAGCTCTGGTGGCCTCACAGCTGCTTCCACCCGAGCAATTAACCCCAAGTTCAGCACAAAGACAGGATCACAAAAGGAAGCCGAACTGGCGGAATTTGGATTCGGAATGCCGGGACACAAGCGTTTTAGTCAAATCGGGATTCAAAATACTGACTTAACCAAGTCCGCTTTGTGTGGTATGTTTCATCCTGTCAAAGACGTGGCTTTCACAGGTCATCTCACTTTAGGGTTTATTATGGCTGTCTCCATTTAGTGATGGAATACAGCCAGCAGGCTAGACTGACCTCATTAAAGAGCAAAGAAGTGAAATCAGGATCAGCACGGCTTTAAAGAAAGCTCTCCCTATGCACGCATACCTATTGTCTTCCATATCAGGAGCATCGGGAGGAGGGGGTGTAAGCCTTTCTGATAAGCATCCGTAGCCCCGCAGACTGCTGCCAACCAATGTTCTGCAGTCCTCATTCACACAGAGGGTGGGTGTGTGTGTGACCATGCTGTCTGGTAGGAAAATGAAGCTAATTTAAAATCTAATGGGGTTTTAAAGCTGAAGGATGTAAGAGACAGGAAGCAAACATGTTTGTAAAACAATAGAACGCAGCTGCTAAAAATGTTTAAAAGAAAAATACTCAAAAATATTGCAATTAAATGATCGCTGAAAAAGAAACGTTTTCAATATTTTGAAGTATACGATATTACAGTTTGGGGTTAGACGGCTAGCGCTTTCGCCTCACAGCGAGAATCATTGACTGTATGTAGAGATGGACACCTCCGGCTGTGACATCACCTATAGAAACGGACAATTGAGTTGCCTTTTTTCCACAATATGAGACTGTCACTTCGAGCCAGTCGACAGTGATTGGTTCGAGTTGGTCTGCGTCAACGTTTCTACGGCAACTAGTATCACCAATCACGAGTGAGCTTTTTTATATAGTATATAATATATTATTTGCCAAACAATAAACAATACAACAAACTAACAAAGAAAGACAAAACAGAAAGAAAATAAAAACAGAAAATAAAAAAAAATTGGAAAGAACAAAGTTACCATATTTATATATGCAGCTTTTCAGATGCGGACCAGTCCGGGGTTGGGACCCCTCATTCAAAGGGAACAGCCAGCACAGCGAAAACTGACAAGTAGGGACACCCAAAACGTCAAAAAGTGACGTGGAGGGGATTCAAACCCTCCATTTATGACGAGTTGGTAGTGAGAAAGTGTTGATACGCGTTAGTTTGTCCAAGCACTTTGTCTCCCTCAAACAGTCCAAAAGCATGGTTCACATGTTCATTGGCGTCTCTCGGTGTGCATGTGAGCTCAAGTGTGTATTCCTGTTCATGGTGCATGGTTCATTTGTTCGACAGTATCTGGGTTGACTCCAGCAACTCTATGACCTCAGTGGGTTCTGAAAAAAGATGAAAAATACAGAAAGGTGGAGCTTTTCAAAATAAAAGTTCATTCATTTTGGTCCTCTTTTGTTTTTAAAACAGTTTTGACTAGCTTTCAACAGAATACTGCTCTTCCAGATGCACATGGGAGGCTAATCTCTCAGCATTACTAATCTGATCAATCTAAAACTGATAAACTATTGGTGCAAATACTTTCAAAATAAATCCAAGTGACTCATGAAAAATGAGCGCTAAAAGAACAGATCAAGACAATGTTGTCTTGTGTTTCTCCTGAGTAATTGTTTCCGTCCTCCGGTGTAAATGCATGCAACTCCTAATTCGATACAGTAATCCTGCTGAAGGGTTTCACGGTGGAGTGACGGTTATACATAACTGCCGAAGCACAGCGAGGAAATCCTGGTTTGAATCTCGTCTGAGGTCTGTCGGTGTGGAGTTTGCACGTTTACTCATGCGTGTGTGGCTTCCTCCCACAGACCAGAAGCATGCATGTTTGATTAGTTATAAGAGAGGATGTGTGTGGTTGTTTTCTTTTTCTCCTTGTGATGGACTGGCGACCTGTCCTGGATGCAGCCCACCTCTGCCTGTAATGAAGGCTGGGATGGGCTCCAGGAGACCCCCAAGACCCTGAAAATAATTAGGCAGGTTTGGAGAAAGAGCAACTAATCCCTCCCTCTGAAAGTGGAGAACTGCCAGGACTCCCTTCCTCTGTTCCCATTTTTTAAAACAGTTTTTTACCTTTTTCCACCTAATTGAGTAAAAAAAATATGTGTTCTGACAAGCAAAAACTTCATCTGGGGTCAAGACGTTACTTCATCAAAGTTACAAATAGGGGGGTTGCTCCTTTTGCTAAAAAGCAAAACATTCATATCAATGATTCACCACCATTTTTTACATTTAAAATCCCCTTTGAAGGGATTATTGCATAAAATCATCTTGGAGCATTTTCAAAAACCTTATAACACAATGGACTAACAAGACGATTTGGAGATAAGGAGGCTGAAAAGGGTTGGCAGCAACATGAAAACTTAAAAGGGGTCTGGACACAAACATGGGTGGAAAAATGTGTTCAAATGGCCATTGCTCCTTTTGTGGTCCAGCCCTGAAACGAGGTGGTGGGTCTGACAGGCTCATTCTATTTTAGTGCAAATGTCCATTCAGAGAGTCCCTCCCAAACTCTTTCTGAACTCATTTGTCACCGGTCGACCTCTGTCTGTGCTCTGAGGCTCCATCCAGCCTGGTTTCACTCCCTCACATTCATCCTCATCCCCTGTCTAACCTTGCTCATTTTTTACTTAATTATTATTCATTTGTTGTGTTTCAGACAGAAAAAGCACGTGTGAGCGAAGCTGAAACTATGTAAACAGAGTGGATGGAGTTTGTAAGCCCCGAGGACAGCGTCAGACCTCGGAAACAGCTGAAGGAACAAAAGCCTGGGAGTCGTTGGTTAAACCGGAGCTCATTTTGGTTTTGGAAGCTTTTGTTGCTGTGGATATATTTAATGCTTTTTGGGGATTTGTTCATGCAGGTGCATGTTCACAGACAGAGTGTGGCCCCACTGAGAAATGAAACAGGTCCATGAGCAACACCGCAAAAAACAGGCTCATTAGTAGAAAATTCTCACCATATAAGAGTTTCTCTAGGTAAAAAAATATTTTATTAAGGCAAGAAAATGATTTTTGCAAGAATTCTTATATTAAGAAAAATGGTTTCTTCCGCTTATTTTGCCATTACATTTGTTTTAATAAGATTAGATAAGATTCAGTTTTTGGCAGGGAAAACCTGAAGCCGACTTTTATTTGACATTAATCCTTTTTTTCCAGTAGATTTTGAAAAAAAAACTTGAAACTCTATTTCACAATTTTTGCACAATTGCACAATTTTAATGGATTACATTTTGAAAATCAAATGACGTAAATTATTTTTTTGTAGAAAAAAATACTTTACCACTGGGAAAAGTGAATCTCAAGATAGTAAAAGACTCTTGCTTTAAGCAAAAATTGTCTGGTTGAGAAAAACTTTTAATAGCAAAATAATCTACCATATAAAATTAAGTGACTGGAACTTTTTTTTCTAAAATGAGAATTCTTGGTAAGGCAATTTTTCTCACCCCAGTGGTAGTTTTATTTATTTAATAAATTTAGACCAGATTTAGACTTAACATGCTTACCATTTAGACTTGCTTTTTTATTTTATTTTATTTTATTTTATTTTTTTGGGGGGCTGCCTTCGTCCAACAGCTGGTGACTGGGTGGATGGATTTCCGGGGGGGGGGCTGTTTTTGCAATCTAAGTACAATACAAAGTCTTGTCTCCCAGGACTTATCATTTTTTATTCACAATTCTCTTATTTAGAGGACCACAAAATATTCCGCTCAAGCATTTGAAGCCAACCAGGAAGTATGAATTGTTGCAGTAGCTCAAAAAACAACTGAATGCTGTTTTTTTCACACTAAGCTCTTTGGTACGCACCCCATGTTGATTTCTTCTGTAGGTGATTGTCTATGAGTATCAGCTTAGCTGCATCCAGGGAACTTGTGCTGGGGTTGCTGTTTTGTACTCTGGGGACGGCTCCCCCCAGTGACCAGAGGGGGAGACAGAGCTCTGACTCCTGGCACATATATTGCTTGTCCTGTGGGTGTCGCTGTGGTGGGAACTCGACATGGTCAAAACAAGTGTAATCTGTTATTAGCCGTTGGTCTGAAGAGCGAACGTTTTTCGACCATTGCCACACAATGAAATAAAATGTCTCTGTAAGTTTTGGATCGCCAGTAAAAAAATAAATATTTATTTGAACTTGTGACAATGGACAGAGCCAACAATTTATTGCGGTGAAGAAAGAAACATTGAACTCATCAACCAGTTCAGGATGTCAGGCCAACACCACCACAATACTAGTCCAATACATTGTACTGAGTTACTACATTTAGGGTATATCTAGACTGGACATATATGGTTCTGGGACCAGGAACCACTACTAGACCCATCTTTTGAGGTGGTCTCGGTCCATTTCCGATCAGACTGAACTTTTGTTTTGTTCAGACATTCCTCAGTCTATACCAAAGTAGCATTTAAAGTGTTGTACCTGACGTTGACACAGACGTTCAAAACTGGTCAGGGAAATGTAAAGTTTGAATTAGTGAACTATCCCAACAAAATTCCTAGTCAATGACTGAAGAGATCTTTAGCCATTAGGTTTTGTTTACAGGGTTTAGTTTGAAGACCAACATAACAGATATATCTAGTCAGAATACATGGTCTGCCTCATCTGAAGTTTGGTTTGCTTGTAACCTTTGAGCAAAGCACAGAGATGAACCAAACACTGGAAGTAAAGGCAAGAGTGTTAACAAAACAAAAGTGATGTTAGTCTTGATAAGGAAAAAAGGCTCACGCTAACAACAGAGCAGATGTTAAACAGTGATTTGAACGTATGGTCAGAGGACGTAAGTGTCACAAATGCAAGGCTGACAGCAAACGAAAATTCCTTTCACTACTGTGTAATGTATAATGGAGAAACAATGCAGGCGAGAGGGAAATACCTGCTCCAAGATATGTTAACAAACATGACCGGTGCACTACTTTTTGGTTCATGAAAATACTTTATTTTCACCTATATGCAATCCACTAAGCATAAAAGAGTAAAGAATTCTCTCCTTAATGTGTAAAGTCATCTTTTATTTGCTTGGTTACTCACAGATATGGTTGGGAACAGTGTGTTCTCATAGTTTATCTCCAGATTTGATAAAAAGAAGTACAATTATCTAAAGCGACTGTGCCCGTCACTTCAACTCTGCAAGAGTCGGAGGTCAAGGCTTAATGAGACAAAAAAGAACACCATTTCAAGGATCCAAAGCCTTGTCTACAGCTTTTCTGTTCTGAGTGGATTTTAACTCCACTGTGAAACAAGTCTGACCCACTGCTAGCTATGCAAACCTAGCTCCAGCTCTGTTTGCATAGGGATTCCATGACCCCGATCATTGGACCATGAATCTCAGACACTAACAGCACCCAAAAGGGCAGCCATTTGCTCAACAAGTTGATAACTTACCGGATATCAACTTTCATTAAAAAAAAATGGTATCAAATAATATTCCTCTGTGTTTCCTCTGCAGTAAATTTGGGGCTGATTGATGGGGTGTTTAAAGGGTCTATATGGTGTTATTCTTTAGCCTTTCAGAGCAAACTACATCTATATGTGATCATATATTACCTTTGGCACACTAAAGTACACATTTTTTATGAAATATGAGTTATTTTCATGAGCTCATATCGTACCTGGAAGTAAGGCGTCTTTATCTATGAAGCTGCTTTTCTCTCCTTGTCGTCCATTTTAACTTGGAGCCAGCCTCGGCGCCGTGTTTACCTTTCACCCACGGAAAACAAACAACATCCAAACTTTTACAAATATAGATGTGCGTAAGGAAAGCTTTTTACCAATCACTACTAGCTCCACTGGAAAAGTGTGTGTTGGCCTGGAGGCAGTGCTGGTAGCGCGGACTCTTTCTGGAAGGGGCTGTTCCTCACTTTGTGACATCACAATGTGGGGGCAGTTGTTTTTTGTGGATTGGGAGGGGGTGGTGCTCAGAACGCAGGGTTATATTAGAAATGTAAATTACAAAACACTCAAAAGTTAGTATTTTGGATGATTTAGGCCATCTTATATGTGCTCTAACCTTTTTAAAGACCTAAATATCCTTTTGACATTCACATGTTTGTTAAAGTCTCACTCCAATCAGCTATTTTCAAGGCATTCCTGGTGGTATTTTAATTATAATTTTGAAGTTTTTAGTCAAAACAAAACAAAAAAAACGTGTTTTTCTGGGACGGAGAACAGCAGTAGTTCATTGGAAATTTGTCTCTGAGTTTAGCATGGAACCAATAGCATGGGGCAACCCCGTCCCCCCTTCTCCTTCCCGTTTCTGAGAACTCAGAGGAGGTAGTTTGTCTACATCACAAATGAGCTCACAACAATGTGAACAAAGAAATACTCTGAAATGAAATTTTAAGCTTAATTTTCTGATATAAAAATATAAGAAAAATGCCAAGACAGCATGTTGAAAACACAATTTTCATCTGAGTGAGTCTTTAAGTATTAAAAACGAAGGTGAGAAATTCCTCCTATAGATCCGTTTGGAAGAGAAATGTAAAGAAGAATCCATTGTTTGGCTGTAGGCTAAAGGCCAAAATGTTTGGAAAAACTTACATTATAAAGAAGTGAGTGCTGAGAAGAAATGACTCATGCTGTTTATGAAAGCTCCGAGTTCTCTGTTTCTCTCTTCCATCGATGAATCTGTCAAGGTTTAGCTGCTGGCCATGAGCGGCTGCAGCTCACGCAGTCCATTAACGTTGCATCAGCAGGCTAAGAAAAGCTGTCCATCCTCAGCTTTGCACCTCTCATCTTGTAATTCTATCCTGCCAATCTTGATGTGTTCTTTACAGCTCTTTCTGCTGAAAGCAGGACCTAGAGTTCACGTATATGTTGAGCAATTTTTACCTCTAATGCCCCGTCAGACTGCATGACAAATGGGCCGTTGCTGCTGCCGGAATGCTGGGATGTTTGGGAGAAGCCTGCAGTAAAAGCTTCAGCAGACACCAGGAGCAGCAGGTATCTTCCCATCCTGTGGCTCCACGGAAACACGTGAAATCTCAAGCTTTACAAGAGCCTGGACCTTTACAGAAAGCCAAACACTGCTGTCCTTACAGAGCGTAAACAAAAGGGCATATTATCGTGCTACACAACACACTAACAAATGATGAATAAACATCCCAGAAGAAGGAAGTTTGACTTAGTTTAATGGGAAAAGATCTGGATACTGATACATTGTAAATGTTATTTCCTCTACAAAATAAAAAATAAATAAAAAGTCCACTGCAGAACTCGATGATTAAAGCATGAGAAAAGAGCAACGGAAAAATCACCTCAAGCTTTTTGCCTCTGTTCCAGGTGGTTTCTTTTTTTTTTTTTTTTTTTTTTACTGCTTTTAGACATGCAGGATCTGTGTGAACTTCCCTAGAGATCACCAAACACACTGTTAAGTTTGCCAGTCACATCTACTGTTTAGTACTCATAAGGATGACCCCAAACCCTCATTAGTACCGTTTTAATGCAAAATTTAACTTAAATGTTTCAAAAAGGTTGTTGGCTTTGAAACTTTTGGAAATAAACTTAATTGTGAGACTCTGTGGAAAAGGCAACAGGAGCAAGTGGTAGAAGACGCGAAATCCAGGAGACCAGGCTTGGTAGAAGAAATTTGAACAAAAAAAACTTGAGCAAGACCTAACTCATGGAGAAACAAAAGGGTGAGGAAACAGAGCAGATGACCTGAAAATCAGATGCTTGAATGGACTGACACCAATCAACTGAAATGGAGACAGCTGTGAATCATGACAAACCTGAAACTGGTGTGACTGAGGGAAAATTCAAAACAAGACAAAAACCAAATCAAATTTCACAGTCCTCACAGTACCTCTCCCCAAAAGGGCAGATCCCAGATGCCCAAATACAGCAAAACACCTGGCAGGAAGGGACATGGAGGAACCAAACAAAAACAAGTCCAGAAAACATTTGAGGTTCCTGCAGCCAGACTGACCCCAGGCTCATACTGCATCTGGTGTGGCTATGGTGCGGCCATCAGAGTTCTTGCGTAACTCAAAAAGTGTGAGAGGCACTCACATTCAGTCAAGTCCGGCCACTGTGGCACTCCGTATCCGTTTCATTACCTTCAAAATTTTTGCCAGACGTCAGAGCCGAGTCAGAGTACTTTTTGTGAAGTTGGGGCTATGAACAACGCTTGCCAGAAGTCATGCAAGCAAGTTTAAAGTGTATCTGGTACATTTTTCAACTTAAAACCCATTTTCCACTGTACTCGCTTTTTTCACCGTGTTGCTAACATTACGTCATCATGGCAACCAACTCCGGTCTCCCCTATTTGTTACACAACACGTGTATCATAGTCAAATATATACATTTAAGACTATGTAAGTTGGGTGTTTACCTATTGTATGAAGACGAGTCACGCAGAAAAATATAATTTGAAATCAGAGCTGCATGAGGATTTTTCTTACAAGCGCTTCATCTTTTAATGGCTGGTTATTGTGTGAACCCATGTGAGTTCGGAGGTCTGCGAAGTTGAGTCATCTTTAGCCAATGCCATAGCCAGACTGCTCCAGCGCCGGACCAGAGCTGGAACGGATGCAATGTAAACCTGGGGTGATGTGAGGGGTAAGTAGTTTGTGGTTAATATTTCTTAAATTCCTCTGAAAAGTTGGATGTAGATGTGTTAGACCTGATGCTTTATTTCTATTTATTTTTTTAATTGTTTGAGATTAAAAAAAAACCCTTGGTTGTGTAAAAGTGAAGGCTGGAAGTCTGTTAAATTAAGAAACTGTCCGTTTTTAGTTGCTTTCTATCTTTCACTGTGCCACAATGTCACAAATTTAAGAAAGACTCTTTTCTTAGCAATTATTAGGTTTTATATTTTCATGTAATTAATTAATCTTTTTTAAATTACTTGCTTGAAAACAATTTTTAAAAAGTTGAAAAAAGGCCCCTGACTACTAAGGGTTAGCCATGATTTCAGTTAAATACTGATAAACCCAAGAGTGTTTGTGTTTTTAATTGTTTATAGTCACACAAGAGAACGGAGAAGGTCTGAAAAGGATGAAATAATGAACAGAAAACAGAAAAAGTTGACAGGTGTCAGATAGGATCTGCTCTGTTTATGTGCATGCCTGTTCCTCCGATTACTCTCATTTTTTTTCTTTGGGGGGGGAAAACAGCTCAGATCTGCTTTTCATTACAGTATAGGAACTTAAAGAGGAGCGCAAAAGCTGACTGCAGTCTTAACCTTGTCACTTTGACACCCCTAACCACCAAAAGCTTTCCACAAACCTTCCAGATACTCTCAACCTTGGCTTATAAATAGGAACCAGCTTTGCTGCCTCACGTCAGCCTCCCCGGTACCAGGCGCTCCATACATCAGAGCTGGAGTGGAATCCAATAGCGTGATGTTCGTGCATTCATCAGAGCCAGGGGTGGCAGGCCCTCCGTGGAAGAGCTGCGGAGTTACAAAGCACAGGCTTGCAGGAGCTGAGCAGCGTCCGTCAGGGGAAATTTGTGAAAGTAAATACATATAAGCGTGCTAAACTGCAGGTCCCCCGAGAAACGGGGTCCCATGGGAAAACAATAAAATCCCCAAAAGATGTGTGGAAAAAAAAAAAAGCAGTTGTGTTAAAAGTTTCCTGTGTGCTTCCATGTGAACGACAACACAAAAGAAGGACGGACATGAGGATAAGTCGAACAAGGAATGAAAGACATATCCTGCAAAAGTGCCTAAGAAGAGGAAGGAGCTGGTGTGTTGTTTTTATTTGTTTTTCACTCCTGTTTTCTCTCCTCTTTGGCTCCGCTTGTGTTCCTCCACAGCTGTTGCAGTTAACACCAGAGCTCCAGTGTTTATGTCCTTTGATTTATCTGTAATATTTTAATTGTTAACACGATAATTCCAGTAGATTCTGAAAGAGAAAAGCGACTGTTTCTTTCCTCATTTTTACTACTTTATGATTTTTTTTACTATATATCTTCTTTATTTGTGTTAATTTGAGAGATTTTTTTTTTTTTTTTACTAAAAGCTCTGCAGGGCAGAAAAGAAAAACTTGCTTCAAGGACGAGCATGCTCAGATGTCACAGCGAATTCCTCAGTTCCGTAATGATGGGGTACACACACAATGCCCACTCTGTGGTACAAAGGTAAAGGAGGGGTGGGGGGGGCACTTGGAAAGTTAAGGCTTAAAAGTTTTCACCGGTAGTTCCTCATTACAAACCTTTCCTGCTGCCAGTCTTAATTCATCTGCCTTTCGTTGGGCCTCCTGATCCTCTGGCATTAATCCTCTCTCACACTGAAGCTGAGCTCTTTTTAATCAAAAGCATTTCAGGGTATGAAATGACATTTATGAATCTAAATAGAAACTTATTTGTGCAAAAATCTAATCTGTGCTTACAAAAACATGTCATGATTTGGAATCTTTTATTTCGTGTGTTACTATTTGTTTGTTCTAATGTTTTAAATGCACAAATATGATCGCAACTCCATAAATCCTGCATTCTTCCCTCTCCCTCTGCCCCCTCCTCTACCTACAGGGGGTCACAGTGTTTAAAAGTTGGCCTGCTGTTACACTTGTGACATCTGGAAGAAACCCAGCGACCAATTTATGGGCCAATCAAAACACCCGGGAGTGTGCAGGGAACAAGGAATCCCTTCTTTAGTCAAAATTAAGAGATTTTCTTTTAACTTTTATTCCTGCTCTGCTCTTATTTTGAAAAAAATCTCCAATTTGGGGCAGAAGCCATTCAAAAAACTTTTTTATCAACCCTCTGTGTCAGAATCCCACAGAAAAAGCTGCTTTTCCGGACTCCGTTAAGCCTGCTAGAAGTACGGTACCCACTTCCTCCCATTGAGACGGACAGAAGTGGCCTTCCAGTGTGGGAAAATGTTGATGGACAATGAGAGACCCGGATCGACGTCAGATAATCCCGACACCGACCGTGCCAACTACACATCTGTCTACTCATGATGCCCCTCTCCTAATGTGGTGCTGGTGATAATAAAGCAATTCATGTCACATTTTAATGGAGCATCAGGGGATTGAATTTATGTTTTTTTTGTGGTTCACAGATGTTCTGGACACCTGGAGCTGTTGTTCTTTTAAGCAGGTGAGCCCAGACTCAGTCTGGTTCAAACACACAGTGACCTTGTGCAACCTCGGCTCATGTGAAGTGTGTGCTCCGAGTCCCAACACGTTACATGCTGTGGTCTGGACATCAGAGTGCAAGGCCATTTCCTGAAGTGTGCCTCACCCCCCCTCACCCCCTCCCCGCTACATCCTCCATACCCAAACAAAAGCCCCTTCTCTGGGAAAAAGCACTCTGCCTCTGGGATTCTTTAAACCAAAAATAATGCTCACAATGCCTGACCACTAAGCTTAAATTAGAGGTTTTTTATGGACTGCAATATTTGATATTTTTCCCATTGTGGTTTGCAACCCAAATCAACTGAATTTCAGAAAAAAAGAAGTCTTTTGATCATTTACGGTTGATGGAATTGTCCAAAAATTGGATGCACCTGCCACTGGAAATAAGATCTTCAAGCTCAGTGGTGTTTCCATTTCAAGAGGATTTATTTGTGCTATAATAATTTAAAAGTGAATGTAATAAGTCCAAAAGTTTTGGTGGTTACGCTCTTGGCTAAATGAGTCTTTCACGCTTGGGAGGAATTTGGACAATAGAAATCCCAGAATCTAGATACTGATGGTTAGAGGCCAAAAGAATTGCTCAGAGATGAAGGGGGAATGGAGGGAAGACTGGAGTGATGACACCACCCTGGGCAAGCGACCATTTTCAATGAAAAGTCAATGGCAATACTTGCACACCAGAATGTTGTGCTTCCGCATCTGGAATTTGCATAATTAGCATTGATATGCCTGTTTTTAAGTCTGGTTGCGAGCTCTATATAGAAAAATCAGGCATACATGCAGAGTTGTTCAAAATTTTCATGCATAATTGCAGTACAGTGACCAATCAGGGATTCAGAGTTGGCGTGCAGGTGGCAACTTATTTAGAAATCATGGTGCCGGGTGGGATTTAGGCCTGGGGTTGCTATAGCAACCAAGCGAAGCTAAGGCCAGGAGCAAGACAGCAGGTATGTCATTCACATTGTGCATCTGTAGCTAGAGAACCATGAGTTTGAACATAACGCATTGTGATTGGCTGAGGGGAAGACAGGTTAGCTATCAGTTCAAAGTGAAGCCCCGATTGAGTGTATAAAGTGGCGCAAACTCAAGATACATCTCCCTTTTTAGAATACCAGAGTCTCTTTACTCCAGAAAAGTTTCAAGAGTAAGAATGTGGCATCTTTAAGATACCAAGTTGTATTACATTAGAACCAGTTATTCCATCTTTAAATTTGCTACCAGTAGATCAAATTTCTCAAACAGAAGCTTTAATGAAGCTCATTACCACACGCAACCAATAGCAATATGTGACACTAGCCTCCAGTAGCAAACATTAGAATAAATGCGCTTTTATTTATCATACAGGTCACAGAGGGTTCAGCATCCAGCCTTCATCTGGTTCTGGGGTGGCAGAGGTTTGCCCAGGTGGATGCCCACCGTCAGACCAAACTCCTGGCTGGCATGTTTCTCCTGAACATCAGGGGTCAACTGGAAAGCCTTTGGGTCAAAGCAGTCCAAGGAGCATGAAGGACAGCGGCTTCTCTTTCAGCAGGCCTGGCAGTCTGGGAAGCCGGCCAGCCCTCCACACATGGTCTGACGAGCTTCCCAGGAGAGCGCGCACAGGAGAGCCAGAAGATCTGAGGAGGCAGAACCTGGAAGCCGCAGTAATGCAGGATTCCATTCTGCATGGAGAGGACAACCATGTTACAACTTCTACAGTTTGTCTCATGTAAGACAGTTGTTGCTTTCAGCACCTGGATTGGCCACAGAGTGACGTTCATGTCTCCATTGATACCAGTGGAACTGAACATGGATTCTAGAGAGCCAGTGGTGAAGGACAGCATGGCTTTCTTCTCCTGGATGGAAGGAGGACAAGTTCAGCTCAGAAGCTCATCGTGTCCATGCAGACATGTGGACTGAAGCCTCACCTTCAGGAGACCCTGGCTGTAACGCTTCTCCCCAGTGAAGGCAAAGCCACATGTGAGCACACGGTCAATCCAGCCCTTCATGATGGCAGGAACACTGAACCAGTACATGGGGAACTGGAAACCAGCAACAGTATGAGGACGTGTCGAGTCTACTGATGATCAGTGAGAACTAGAGTTCACCTGAAAAATGAGCAGGTCTGCCTCAGTGAGTTTAGTCTGCTCTGCAGTGATGTCTTCCACCAGTCGGCCCTCCTCCCATGCCAGCCTGGTCTCCTCCTGGTACCGGAAGTGTTCAGCGTCCTTCACGTCTCCTGTCACACAGACATGGTTAGTTCAAACTCAGGTAAAGTCCAGCAGGTTTCTGTCACACATCAGCAGACCTTTGATGTCCTCAGCGGTGGCAGCAGCTTTAAAATTCATAGCATACAGGTCAGAAACCTCTACTGTGCAGCCCTGAGCTGTCAGAACCTCCACAGCAGCACTTTTGGCTGCAGCGTTGAAGGATGCAGAGCTCTGGTGGGCAAACACAATCAACACTTTCTTGGCTGTAAAAACAAGACAAAAAATAGATCAGCTTTAATTTTTTTTTTTTTTATAAAGTAACTTGGAAAAAAACAAACTCATATCCAAAGAAAAACCTTTCATACCCATATTGAAAGCACTGACTGCCACTATGCTTCAACAGTGAAATGGAGCTGAGCTACAGATGAAGACAAACATTCTGTATTTATTTACCTTTCTCAGGTGCTTTCAATGAGCAATTAGGAGCAGCAGAGTCAAAGGTCATCAGGAAATCATCTCAGACTGATAATCCTGTACTGAAATTATAAAACACTTTCAATATAAACACAAAACTTTCAACAATTCTGCCTGAAAACTAAATGTAAATTTGAAAAAGTGTCAACAATTAACACTTAGTTTTTACCAGATCTATTTTGATCACCTCTACAGTTAAGCTCCTTGGTTAAAAAAAAAAAAAAAAGTGTAAGGCTATAAATAAAAGTCTCATCTGCGAGCTTCATCTGCTCACATGTGAATTCACACACACTCCACCAACTGCTTCACATCAGCACGTGGGACCAACAGTTGCGTGAGGGTTTGTGCAAACACACCTCATGACTCAGAAGTGTGGATCCGTCCTTTTTCCCAGCTTCAGATGTTTATTTTCTGAGAATCGTGGTGGTTTGAGGAGTGATCAGGGTTTCAAAAATATGCAGTGGATGCTATTTTTAGGAGCTCAGGAGGATGTCTCCCATTTGTGTTAAAAGCATTGAGCTACAGGATTCCACTTTGAGAAAAATCTGAATAGAAATCTTTAAGTTTTAGAGATTTTTTTTTTTTTTTTTGCTGCCGAAAAATTAACTCAGAAAATATAGCGACCATGAGAGCAAGGATTGCTTAAAACATAAAAATAAAAAATAAAGGCAACTGATGCTCAGTTCCTACAATGTAAAGTTCCTTTTTGGATGACAGATACACAATTTCCTATGTTGTTTTCTTGCTGAGAGGGTTGTTTCATCCAGAGTGCACACGGCTTTCAAAATATGCGTTCTTTTACTGTTTACAAACTACAAAATCTTGTTGATGTTTGTTAATCTGTGATCAGATCAGACTTGTATCATGATGGTTCTCTGCCTTAAAGTGCACCGGCGGACTTTTTTTTTTTTTTTTTTGGGTTCCCAAAACAACCCTAATCCCTCAACCTCACCAGAACACTAAAGCTGCATGTTGTGGTATTTGGCACCAAAATATCAGCAGCAGATCCTTGAAATCCAGTGCGAGTCCAGCTGAGTTTAGGATTGTT
This sequence comes from Oryzias javanicus, assembly GCA_003999625.1. Lineage (NCBI taxonomy): Eukaryota > Metazoa > Chordata > Actinopteri > Beloniformes > Adrianichthyidae > Oryzias > Oryzias javanicus. The sequence continues at coordinate 9,125,102 of CM012457.1, read as the reverse complement.
TGCTCAGCACAACCCACAGATGCTCAGTTAGATTGGGATCTGGGAAACTTAGAAGATTGATCTCAAACTTTGCTAAAAGATGCATCTTTGGGACATGTAAGGGCACAATTGTTTTCGTGTAAAGAGACCAAAAACACACAATTATTGAGGAGCGAGTACACGCAAAGTGTTAAGTAATGATCTTACTTATGACATTTTATTTCATTTCTAGGAATAAGAACGTTTGGACGGGTTTATGTGGCTCTAAGGATGGTTGGTAAAATAAGGAAATGAAAGAAAAAGATGCTAAATAAATCATTTCTGACCCACACTACAGACTTGGTGGAACTGCCAATCAACCACAGAGGAAGACTCATTGAGCAGGCCCTCCTATAGAGGTGTAGGGAAAAATCGATTCAACAATACATCGCCATATTTCGTTTGATGATACTTGTATCGATTTAAAAAGCTGAAAAGGCAATATTTAATTAATTATGCGCGTCTTACTTTTGTTTTCCACCTAAACCTCCAACCACTAGTTGGCAGCGCAGCACACTGAGCCTCTTTGAGCTGCTCTGCACCGCAACCAAAACAAGATCTCACGAGAACCAGCTTGTGTTAAATGTTCAGTCAGCTGTTCGGTTTTTGTTGTTTTGAGACGTTTGCTGCTAAGCTTTTACTTGGAATGGGTACTGAACTGATAATCTGTGCCATATTGCTGCCAGTATCAGTTTACACTTGCAGTCCATAAATGATCATTAAATAAAATGAATTTTACAATTTTATTACAAAGAGAGACACTAATATTCAGATGGAGTTTTTTTTCTAAGTCATACTCTTGATAAAAGGGAGAGATTGTTCTGGTCTAGTCTTGGGATTTATTGTGATATGTCATGAGACATATCGGGATATGTATCGTGTCGGCAGGCTAGTTTCAACACGTCACAGAAACACCCAGTGGAGGGACGTCTCCCAGGTGAACCTTATGGCCCTGCCAGATCATTTTATTTCTTCAGGGTCCAGTTGTGCGTCTACTGTTGGTCATTTGTGGTCAAACGTCAACATCCTGGTAGGTCTGCCGCTGTTCAGAGAACTGTGCACTCAGTCCCAGCAGTCATGAACAGAACTTTTTCCAATGATCTGAGCTGCAGTTTCCTGTTGGAGCAGTCAGCCTTTTCTCACACTGATGCTTGGATGCAAACGACTGCTTCCCATCGCTTTGAACAAAGAAAATTGTAAGGGAGCTGCAGGTCTGACCAAATCCTGTAGCATCACTATTTTGATCAAAAGGTAGTACACCATCTTTGGGAGAAATTCACATTTGCCAACACTCTACAGATGCTGTCAAGAAATTTGCATTTCACTAGAGTTAAAGCTTTTTGACAAGTCATTTTAATCTGAAGTTTCAACTTTTGAAAGCCAATTTATATTTAAGGCCAAGCAATTTTACACTTTAACCTTTGTGTGCCAAGATAGAAAAAAAAAAAAAAAAGGTTTGGCACAAGACCAGATGTGGTGCTTTTTCAGTTTTGTATTAAAAGTGAGATTTCTCACAGCTGAACAAGCAAAATCCTGACTTCACTCGAAATGTAAAGGAAAAGCTTTATCAAAAATACAACTTCAAATTCAGGAATTTATCATTTATTCATTTCATGACATAAAGTTACAATCCCATGTTCAGCATCCAGCCTTCATCTGGTTCTGGGGTGGCAGAGGTTTGCCCAGGTGGATGCCCACCGTCAGACCAAACTCCTGGCTGGCATGTTTCTCCTGAACATCAGGGGTCAACTGGAAAGCCTTTGGGTCAAAGCAGTCCAAGGAGATGAAGGACAGCGGCTTCTCTTCCAGCAGGCCCTGCAGTCGGGAGCGCCAGCCCTCCAACATGGTCTGACGAGCTTCAGGAGACGCACAGGAAGGAGCCCAGAAGATCTGAGGAGGCAGAACCTGGAAGCCGCAGTAATGCAGGATTCCATTCTGCATGGAGAGGACAACCATGTTACAACTTCTGCAGTTTGTGTCTCATGTAAGGCAGTTGTTGCGTTCAGCACCTGGATTGGCCACAGAGTGACGTTCATGTCTCCATTGATACCAGCGGAACTGAACATGGATTCTAGAGAGCCAGTGGTGAAGGACAGCATGGCTTTCTTCTCCTGGATGGAAGGAGGACAAGTTCAGCTCAGAAGCTCATCATGTCCATGCAGACATGTGGACTGAAGCCTCACCTTCAGGAGACCCTGGCTGTAACGCTTCTCCCCAGTGAAGGCAAAGCCACATGTGAGCACACGGTCGATCCAGCCCTTCATGATGGCAGGAACACTGAACCAGTACATGGGGAACTGGAAACCAGCAACAATATGAGGACGTGCTGAGTCTACTGATGGTCATTGAGAACTAGAGTTCACCTGAAAGATGAGCAGGTCTGCCTCAGTGAGTTTAGTCTGCTCTGCAGTGATGTCTTCCACCAGTCGGCCCTCCTCCCATGCCAGCCTGGTCTCCTCCTGGTACCGGAAGTGACCGTACTCTTCATAGTCTTCCTGTCACTTCAGCGACTTGGTTAGTTCAAACTCAGGTAAAGTCCAGCAGGTTTCTGTCACATCAGCAGACCTTTGATGTCCTCAGCGGTGGCAGCAGCTTTAAAATTCATAGCATACAGGTCAGAAACCTCTACTGTGCAGCCCTGAGCTGTCAGAACCTCCACAGCAGCACTTTTGGCTGCAGCGTTGAAGGATGCAGAGCTCTGGTGGGCAAACACAATCAACACTTTGACTGCAAATAGAAAAAAATAAAATAAAATTAATAATAATGCATCAAAAGTTTATATAAAATGTTAGTTTTGAACAGTCAAAAAAGAAAACTATTACCCATTGTGAAGGGATCAAACTAACTGTGACAAACTCCAGAAAAAAAAAAAAATAAATAAATGAATGTATAACTAAATCACAGAGCAACACAGGACTTCCAGACAAACAGCAGCGCTTGTGTTTTATCTACACACTCTCAGGTGTTTTCAATCAAAAAATCAAAGGCACAAAGCGATCAGGTGGTTTCAGCTGTTTCAAACTCGAAGCCAAATAGAGTTTTATTTATTTATTCTATCGGAACAGAGAGAAAAAGCACAGATACAAACAGTTTAAGATTCCAAGAGAGTTTGCAAAAACAAAAACAAAATAAAGACAAAGTTTTCAGCTTGTTTAGAAAAATATTTGACCAAAAAATGAGATATTTATGGAGAAATATAAAGGCAACGTTTCTTAAATTGACAATATTTGCTATTTTTGGTCTTCACTAGCTCACAAAAAATGTTTTTTAATAACTGAAAATGAATTGAAGAAAAAAAACTATTTGGACACCCCGGTTATAGACCAATACTTCTTACTTTTCTCCACCAAAGTGCATTTTTAAGTAAAGACAAGATCAGTATTCTTGTTTAACTTTTATTGAGAACATGACAAATCTTTCATTTGAGAATCAAAAATCTTTCACAGCATCAAAAAGAAAAACATTACCCTGAACTCAACAACCTTAAATAAGATAATGTTATCATTAGACGCGCTTTAACGAAACACTCTTTAACCCATGTCAAACTAAATAACAAGCCGCATGTTGTGATTTTGTAAATTTGTTGTGTTCCCAACATATTTAATTTTGCTGTAACATAACCTACACACCATCTGACTTTTATCCAATTGACCCTCGACACCATGAAACCCAAAATGTTTACAAATGGTCGCTTTAAGCAAAATCAGCGCCAGTCTGATGACGAAACATCTGGAAGGTCAACCAAGTCTAGGTGAAAAATGGTTAAAATCCTTTAAGTCAGATCATATTTTTCAATGATTAAAATTTATATAACGATTCAGAATATTTTATGGATTGTAATCGATGTATCTGAAATATATATTTTTTACCCCCACCACAACTAGTGCTAAACTGATTCTGGTTTGTCTGGGAGCTTGTAGATTGAGGTTTGGACGTAACAACATGGTTTTTCTAACTGCATTTTTTTTCATCTACTCCTGATTCACCAAAAATTGAATAAAGGAACTCTCAGAAATGCAATTATAATTTAAACTTTCTTAATATATGTCTACCATCTTGACAAAAATGCTTCAATAATATGTTAAAAACACAATTTTTGTAGCCGTGCAGCAGAGGAAATATGTTTAAATGAAATCAGAAGAAGGAGTGGAAACTGTTAGGTAATACGTTTGTTCTTTCAGTTTACACAGAAGCCCCCGTGGGTCCGCGTTTGTGCTCCGACAGTCAAGTTTGGACATTTGGATGCATGTTTCAAAGATGTCTCCAAATCGTGCGTCACTCCCAGTCTCTTCAGACCACATGAAGAGGCAGATGCCGGCTGATCCTCTCACTCTCTGCCTCTGGTTTTTCTGTACGTTGACGTCCTCTCACGGAAGAGTTCCGTGAGGTGGAGCCCACTCATAAACTCTGTGAGAGGACAATAAAAGGCTCAGCAGCCAGCTTCAAAGGGGCACACATGTGACTCGCCCCAACCAATGTGAGGAAGAGGAGCTGTAAGCACAACTGCTGGATGTCAACACAAACGCAGCCCTGATGAACCTGAAGACGTCTTCTCGTCAAAGGCTTTTATTCTGATTTGAGTTAAACACTGAGGACTGTTTGTCAAATCCGCACGTAGATTTCAATGAAACAGGAATTCAAATGTTTATAAATGTATCTTTTGTAATCTTGCTTGTTCCTCTGCGGTTTCTCCACACAAACCCACTGCGGTTGTTTCAGTGCTAAGCAACCACATAGTCGAAAACAGATTTATTAAACCTTTTTTCTTTCCTTTTCTTCACTGCTGGATGTATATCATATTACCTCATTCATGACACACTAATCCTCAGCCCCTCTGACACATAATCCCTCTTTAAGGTAGCTCCACCTTCAGCCAGCAAAGGCTTTTTCTTTCATATTGCAGATATAAAAGGCCTAAACCTGGTTTCGCAATTACACTGTTGTTAGAGTGCAACACTGTCGTGTGAAAATTGAGCTGCTCTTGTGGAATAATTTTGGAGGAAATAGTAAATCATTATCAATTATGCCTTTTCTGAAATGTCAAAGAAATCTTTGAAAATCTGTTCAATTCTCTGTAACAGAATATTTCTAGATGATATTAAACTGATGTTTGCCAATGTCATTGTTAAATTGGAGGAAACTGAATTTCTGCTGACAAAAATAACCTCTAAAAGTGATTTTGTTTCTCTTTAAAATTAAAAAAAAAATTAAAATCTGATTTCATTTATTTTAAAAGATAAAACTCTCCAGAAGTCACATGAAAACTCATTATGATGCATTTTAGTCTGAATAACTCATTAGCAGAGGGATTTTATAAACCTCCTTTTAAAGCAATAAATCACACTTGACTCGAGTAAATAATTACAATATATAATGATGTAATCTAACTTTGTATTGTGCTTCACTGCTAAACTCATATTAGTCATTAATATTGTCATTCTCCTCTTAGATTTTGTTATTTTTTTCAAAGTGTTTCCTTTATTTTGTAAATTAGTATGATAGATCTGACTGTTGTACTTACTTGTATTGTCTGCGATTAAACTTGAAATAAACCAATAATTTAAATACAAAATTTTAAATGCGGCCTACACTGCCATCTAGTGGCCAAACTGAGTTTAGCAAAAAATAAATATACTGCTCTCAGGAGCTGAAGTTTGAACACGATTTTTTTCCCAACTTCCAAACAGTGCAATGTTAACTTCAGTGCTCTAAATACAGTAACTGTTATTTTTAGTAAAAAAAAAGAAGAAAAAAAAAAACTAATTTGTGGCTCTGTATCTCCGTCACTGAATGTTAGATGCAGGGCATTACTGTGATTTGATTTAATAAACAGTGCTGAAAAAAAAGCTAAAAATTAAATTAAATATATATATATATATATATATATATATATATGAACACGATATAACCTTAAAAAGTGCCTAGTTTAGAAGAATGTTCAATACAAAAAAAAATATTTCCTGTCAGGAGCGGAAACTGGGCGGGTCAACAAGATGCGCGATTATTATTGGCCGAGAGCAGTGACGTATCTCGTGGGAGCCAACTAAAGCACTAAACAGATTGACAAACTAGCAGATATAGAATCTGGATTTTTTAAGAATTACATCCAGATGTCAGACTGAGTTTGATACATTTAGCTACAGTTACTTTAGGGAGTATTTCATTCCATTTGCCTCTAAAAATTAAACCGATGTGCACCAAACTAATTGGCTGAGAGTTGAAGTTTTATTTTAATTTTTATTTCAATGTGAAAAAAAAAAAAAAAAAAAAAAAAAACTTAGTACTTTTAAAAATATACCTACTTCCAAATAGATACACGTACATAATTTTCTTCACGCAAGCTGTATCTGGCACCAACACTGATTTCTCTTTAAAATTGCTCCAGTAATGTTAGGTTGGGGCTGTAAGCTAGCAGGGGAAGATGTAAACAGATGGATGATGGGAAATTGAGAAAGGCTCACTTCGCACCAACAACTCAAATTCGAATTTTTAAATCAACTCCTGCTGCTCTGCAGAAAGTGTAGTTTCAAACCAAGGAAGAGCCGTAGAGGCACAGCAAGTCAGACTTAAATACAAAACTTTATTTCATGACAAAGTTACAATCCCATGTTCAGCATCCAGCCTTCATCTGGTTCTGGGGTGGCAGAGGTTTGCCCAGGTGGATGCCCACCGTCAGACCAAACTCCTGGCTGGCATGTTTCTCCTGAACATCAGGGGTCAACTGGAAAGCCTTTGGGTCAAAGCAGTCCAAGGAGATGAAGGACAGCGGCTTCTCTTCCAGCAGGCCCTGCAGTCGGGAGCGCCAGCCCTCCAACATGGTCTGACGAGCTTCAGGAGACGCACAGGAAGGAGCCCAGAAGATCTGAGGAGGCAGAACCTGGAAGCCGCAGTAATGCAGGATTCCATTCTGCATGGAGAGGACAACCATGTTACAACTTCTGCAGTTTGTGTCTCATGTAAGACAGTTGTTGCGTTCAGCACCTGGATTGGCCACAGAGTGACGTTCATGTCTCCATTGATACCAGTGGAACTGAACATTGATTCTAGAGAGCCAGTGGTGAAGGACAGCATGGCTTTCTTCTCCTGGATGGAAGGAGGAGAAGTTCAGCTCAGAAGCTCATCATGTCCATGCAGACATGTGGACTGAAGCCTCACCTTCAGGAGACCCTGGCTGTAACGCTTCTCGCCAGTGAAGGCAAAGCCACATGTGAGCACACGGTCGATCCAGCCCTTCATGATGGCAGGAACACTGAACCAGTACATGGGGAACTGGAAACCAGCAACAGTATGAGGACGTGCCGAGTCTACTGATGATCAGTGAGAACTAGAGTTCACCTGAAAGATGAGCAGGTCTGCCTCAGTGAGTTTAGTCTGCTCTGCAGTGATGTCTTCCACCAGTCGGCCCTCCTCCCATGCCAGCCTGGTCTCCTCCTGGTACCTGAAGTGTTCAGCGTCCTTCACGTCTCCTGTCACACAGACATGGTTAGTTCAAACTCAGGTAAAGTCCAGCAGGTTTCTGTCACACGTCAGCAGACCTTTGATGTCCTCAGCGGTGGCAGCAGCTTTAAAATTCATAGCATACAGGTCAGAAACCTCTACTGTGCAGCCCTGAGCTGTCAGAACCTCCACAGCAGCACTTTTGGCTGCAGCATTGAAGGATGCAGAGCTCTGGTGGGCAAACACAATCAACACTTTCTTGGCTGTAAAAACAAGACATCAGAATTCAGAAATGCTTAAAATGAAACATAAATAAAAATGCTACTAAAGTACCCATTATTCTTTGTTTAACAACTGGTTCAACCAATGCAATTTTCTTCCACCACAAAGCTGATGAACACAAAATGAATTCACAACAGGTTCATGTCAAACCGCTGTTTTATTCAAACTTGCAGAATGTCTCAGGTGTTTTCAATCAATCAATAATCAGCTTCACTTTACAAAAATATACTCTGTAACACAAACTGATTAACAATTCACAAACACAATGTGACAACACAATAGTTTTTGTACAATTAAAATGTCAAAGTAGGGCTGTTTTGTTAATGGTGTGTACATTTTCAGCAAAAAAAAAATCCCAGCAAATTTTTTCTGCACCATTTTTAATGAATTTGTCTTGATGGTCATTAATATTTTCTTTATCTCCTATTTTTATTATGATAGCAGTTTAGGTGATTTTTGGCAAAAGAGTCCTGTGGTGCAGCGTGCATAAATGTAGAGGCACAGCATTGCATTCATGTCAATGTTAAAAAAAAAAAAAAAAAAAAAAAAGTTGGCTCGCTCATTTAAACGTTTTCAAACTGCATTTTTTTTCACCTGCTTTTGATTCATCACAATTTGAATATAAAGTTTTTAGAAACACAATTTTAATTTTATATTATTTTATATTTATCCTCCATCTTGAGCATAATACAACAATAAAATGCTAATAACAGGATTTATATTGGGGTTCAAATACGAATAGTTTTCATATTTCATTTAAAAACTAAAACAAAAAAAAAGTCATCACAACAATTTATACCCCAGTTCCAAATATTCACCACTAGAGGGCGACAAAGCGTTGCTGTATTTCAGGCCAAAAGCTTTGATAAATGGTTACAACACTGACAGTTCATGTTCAGAGTAATTTATTTGGGTAGTAATTGGATCTTTTTTTAAATAATAATTTTAAACATTGGAAAATAAAACATTTAAAGGATTAATGTTGTTGATCTGATCATCAGGATTAGGTTGAGCAAACAGGATTTGCTGTGAGATTTTTGGCAGGATTGAAGGACAAAAACTGTCTGCTGTTTCAACACAGCAGATTCAAAATGCCATCAGTTTATCCTCTTGTATAGACTTCCTTTTTTTTTTATTTGACTTAAAATTATGACAGAAACTGAACAATAAAATGTTTTTTGTCTTTATGTTTGTTTTACTTCTATTTGTAATGTTTCATACTGGAAGATTAGCATCAAATTGAGGTTATTTTTCTGATGAATATTATTTTTCATTCTTTTTAAACAATAGCCTTGTAAATAAAAGGAGTTGTCATGTGAGTTCTTGCAAACATTTTTTTTCAGCTGTAGAAAACTTCTTAATAAAAACATGTATTCATTTTTGTTGTATTTAATTTTTTTTGTAGTATTTATTTGATCACTCTGCTAAGTATCCTGATTTCTTTTTCAGTAAATGCAAATATATTACTACATTTCTAATAAACTAACACAATCAATGGGCATTTTTTTAATCTTGTATTTTTGCAAACATTTCTCTGTTTTTATTTTATTTTACTTTTTACATTTTTGATTTTGATAAAACAAATGCACAAGGATTTCCTTCCAGATTAATAACAGTAAATCATTTTCTTTGCGCTCTTTTAAGGCTGCTCCACCATTTAGAGTCAGGCCAACAAATCACACATTTAGAAATGATAAAATGGTCAAATATTCACAGATTTATTAGATTTTGCTTCAGCTCGCCTTGGCTTTGTCTGTTTTACACTTCCTCCTCTTCAAATGAATCATTTGTTTAAATGTAGGCACCACGTTATTGTAATGTTACTGAATTATTTAGTGACTAAAAATCATAAAAAATTTATTGTGAACAAATAGATCAATTTGTAATTATTTTATTGCTATTGAATAGTTTTACTTGTTATTTAAATAAACCTATAAATAGACAGCTAAATATCAATGGGCCTAAAATATTCTGAAATTTGATAGTGTCACATTTTTTGCTATTTTTTTTTATATACTGTGTTTTCGTTTTTATTTCTTATTATTTCTATCATATTACTACTATTTCGTGTTTTTTTTTTTTTTTTTACTTTTAAAAACAGATCAATACTTTTTATTAATCAATGAGAAAAAATAATTTTGATAGTGTCACTTTTTTCCCCTGATTTCTTTCTTTTCATCAGAATGTTGTGTTCTACTTTGGCTTTAAATCCTTTTTTTAATGGAAGAATTCTTAAGAAAAAAAAAATCATTTTCGGAAGCCCACTTTTAATTTTAAAAATTTTCTCAAAAAAAAATAAATAAATAAAAAAAGAATCACATCTATTATTCTTATTTTTTCCCCCATTTTTCTTATGTCAGTTTTTCAGTTTTTATTATATTGCTGATAGTGTGCTTCTGAAGTCATCTATTAAAATATAAAAATAAATAAAAATGTAAATGTTAAAGTTAACAAATAAATCAATACAAATTAAAAAATAAAATAAAATAAAATAAAGAACATTTCTTTGAGAACATGAACAAAACAATATTTTTCTTTCACTGTCACAGCAACAACAAAGCCCAGTAAACTGACAGTAGAACCCCAATACAGGCAGGAACACAAATAAATGGGATTTTAAAAAGGCTCACATCACATGTATGAGTCACAGAAACCTAAAGCAGCTTTTGTAAAAGCAGCTGAACATGAGCAGCTGAGAAGATGAAATCTCTTGTTTAAATGTTGGAATTTGGAGATTGAAACTAATGAAAAAACCTGCAGAGGAAATGATAAGTTAAACAAATCTTTGTATTTTTAACAAGAATATAAGATCAATAAAGTTTTAAATTCTTTTTACATAAGCCAGGACTTCCTGGGTTTTTTATTTTTATCCTAATCTTTGTTTTGTGCTTGGAAGAAAAGTCTGAGATCAAGAATGTGTCAGAAAATGAATTTTAACTTTGTGGGACACAGGAATATTATTCCCAAATTTTCTTGATTCATTATTTAAAACTCGCTGAAAACGCTGAAAAAAATCAATGAATTTAATAATACAAATAAATGAGGCTATTACAGTAAAAAAAAAATGCACTTTTAGTTCAGCAATAGATGTCTGTAATCCGGCCTTCTGTACAGTGTGGAGGTTATTGACACCAAAAAAGAACAAAATCATAAAAGAATTATTATTATATTGATTTTTTAAAAAGTATTGCTTTTCTTGTTTAAAAATGTCTCCTTTCAAAGCACTTTTTGGTTCAAATGAAACATATTTCTTGAAAATATTGACAGTAACATTAGAATTATTTCATTATGTAAAGTAAATGATAGCAACGACTTTTATAAGTCTGTCTTTGTTGTCTCTGTTCTACTCGTTCCCATGAGAATTTAATTTAGCTTCAAGTTAAACGATCTTATGATCATTTTTATTTCATAATTTTTACTCACAGTCAGTTTTGGTATCCTTTTTAAAAAATAAACATGTGGATTTAAATAGAACCGGAGATTAAACTAATTTGTTTATTTGTTTCTTGTTTTATTTATTTTTAAATCAGAGAAAACAACAACCAAAAATCTTTGTGACTGGGGGTGAAACAGCCTCAGGCACCAACACAAGTCTAATTGTTTTTCATTAGGAGGATATATATTTATTTATTGGAAAGTGTTGTCAACAAAACCCCAGATCTGCACTGTAATGGAGATCATCCATGGATTTCTCTTTAAATTTCCCTTTAGGAACTTAAATTTTAATTCAGATGCTTTATATTTCAATGAAACAAACATGGAAAAATAAAGGTATACCATTATAATTAATAAGAAAGAGTTTCTGTGTATTCTGGCGCTTCTTTTTTTTTTTTTTTGAGTAAATTAACTATAAAATTGAGTTAAGTTTATAATTTACACTAAATGTATTCATTCAAAAACTGTAAACTATAATGATATATATTTTTTTAAAAACTCAGTGGCAAGATCATTGTAAGACATTTTAATCAGAAAAGTGTTATTTTATCTAAAATAAATTATGTTAACCATGTTATAATTCCAGGTCCTGGTAACACTATTATGAAAAAAAAAAAAAAATCCTCTTTTTTCCTCTTCTGATGCGTTCTTGTCATTTCCTCTCCATTAACCCCGCCGAGGCTCCTGCTCTCGTCTTTGTCAGTACATCTCTGTGCTGTAATGGGACCTGGAGGGTTCAAGGATTGTTCATGTCCACTCCAGCAGCAGCAAAGAGCTTTTTATTATCAACACAGTCTGCACACGGGCCGGAACATTGAACACAGTTTGTTTGAACACAGATGGGATCAGGATCATCATGACAGCAAATCTGACCACAAACAGAGCAGGAGGCTGCAGGAATATCAGGCATATCAGAAAAGAAGATATCAGTCGTTTGTCCATTTATGGTTTTAATTGATCAGTTGTGACATTTACTTCACCAGTAAGAGGGTTTTATCATTTCCAGCTAAGAAAAGTTTTGTACTTTGAAAAAAAGAACTAAAAATAAAAATACTAAATATTTGACCCCTGAGGAAGTCAAATATCAAATTGTGGTTGGGATCAAATGTTAAAGTTGATTATTTTAAAGGTGCAAACCACTTTTGAAGCATTTATATGATAACAATGATTTTAACATAGAAGAGTTATTTGACTTATTTGACTTTTGATCAACCCTGAAAGTTAAATTACTGAAAATACAGAACAGAATAGAATAGAATAGAATAGAATAGATAGAATAGAATAGAATAGAATAGAATAGAATAGAATAGAATAGAATAGAACAACTTTTGATTCCATGAGGGGATATTAGATTTTTGAGACGCTCCTTACAAACAAAATGATCAAAATTAATTGAAAACATGAAAGCTTAAACTGTGGAAAGCAAACTTTAAAATATAACTCAATTTAGACCCAAAAATCCTTAAAATAGCCAACAAAAATTTTGTCAATTTTATTATTATTATTATTAAAAAAAAAAAAAACGTTTCTAAGTTAAAGGATTTTGAAACTGACCTCACATCTCCTTGTTTGTTTGGAGTCTTGTTGCATATTTCACCCAAAATACTACTAAAACAACAACACCAAACTAAAATGTTTAAATAAGTAAAATTTTAATTACGATTTTTTTCATATCTTTTTTTACTTCTTACAAATTTGGGTCAAAATCTTTTTTTTTTAATTAGATCTTAAAAAGTTGTTATTTAAATTAATTTAGTTTATCATGGAGATTTTTTCCAATATATTTTAGTTAATGTGTGGAAAGGATTTTTGATTAATCAGAATAAACATTTAGTGAGGAAAATAAAACAGTTTATTTTCTTGGTTTTTATATAATTTTCATCTATTTTAATGTTAATCTCCTTTTAAAAGTAGCTCCCATCCATTTAGTATATAAAATAGCCTATTTACATTAAATAAAAAAATATGGAACACAATTTATCAAAATATGTTTCATTTTTAGTTTCCTCTTTTAAAAAAAAACCAAACATGATCCTATGTTGATGTCATTTGTGACCTCCGCTGTTGGCGCGCCCTCTAGCGGTGCGTCCTGAGCACACGCGTCATTTGGAGCTGCACATCCCTCTGCCTCCCTCTCTGCTCCTTCCAGCCACAATGAACGGGCTCTTCTGAGGGAGGCGCGCCTTGCAGGAGGCTCGCAGAAAAAGGAGGCGAGCTGTTTGGACTATGAGCCCCCTCTGGATCACAGGTAGGTCCGAACATCTTTACATTATTCCCGCGTTCGCCTCCAGGTGAGGCGCGCCTTTCCTTAAATAAAACAAAGAAATAAATAAATAAAAGCCGGAGACGCGCGAGCTGGTTTCACGAACCGCTCACGCGCTCTCGGGTTTAAACGTGTTTCTTTCCTCCGGGATGCAGTGGCGTCGTTTTCACATGCAGGTGCAGCTGGGATCATATGCGGAGACCCCGCTCCTCTTAAAGGGACACGAATCTGGGACGGGAAGCGTTGAAGTGATTGCAGATCTCGTGCAGGCCAGCGCGCAGAAGAGGCTGATCCTGCAGCTGTGCGTCGGGCTGCAGGCTCCAGGGCGTGTGCAGCCGCCTGCAGGGCTGCCTGCACAGCTGGAGCTCCTGACTCCCACTCAGCTGCACCCACATTTGGGGAGCGGAGTCTGAGAAACTCTGGCTAAGATGACTCATGGATATCGGTCCTGGTTGGGATGTGATCAAAGGAAAGGACTCTGTCTTACTGAAGCCTTTTGTTCTCTTTAGTTTTCTGACTGGCTGGACAGAATGTCAGAGGAGTAATGGGAGGTGGAATTGCCTTTGGGCTACAGAGGAGCATGCGAGGCAGCAGGGATGGTGTAATGCATGCTGCATAATGGACAGTTTGCAGTGACATACAAGCTCTTTTTACCAGCAATGTCCTGTTCTGCAACCCCCAAGCTCCTTTACTGTACTTCTCTGTCCTTCCACATGAGCGGACCTGAGGTCTGAATTTACTCCATGACTGTGGCTTCAAAATTTCAAAGCAGCATCATATAAAAAAAAAATAAAAGAAAAACATTTTTTAGCTGGTTTTTTGCATAAAATAAGACGTTAAATCAGGATTGTTTTGAGCTTTGATTGAAGTAGGATAATCTTGAAAAGTGCCTTTATCCAAAAATCCACTCCGGATTTCAACACTACAAAGGGGGTAGCCTAAAATTTGGAAAACAACACTGATCTGGAGAAGAAAGTAAAATGCAACAAGTCCTTTTAATGAACAAGAAATCTGATTGTGAGAAATGAAAAACAACGAGTTCCACACAGGCATTGAAAAAAGGAAAAAAGCTAAATAAAAAAAAAAAAACACCTTCAAATTGAATTTTGTAAAGCTCAATAATGAGTATTTTTTGCTAGTTTCAAACAAAAATTCTGTATTATTTGAATATGTCTGAACCAAATGTAGTAAATTTTGATTAAAGTGACTAAAATCTACTGTAATAAATGCAATAGACAATGTGAACTAAATGAGAATAAGATTTATAAAATTCCTAAACTAGCACCTTATTGTTAAAACATCTAAATTTGTGTTTCCAAACTAATGACTATGAATGACATTCCTAAAATTCAAATGAAAATTCATGTGAAATTTTAGTCTTTATCAAAACTTTGGAGCAAAAGGACTTTGACTTGTTTTATTAATAATTTCCTTTAATTTCTAGATTGCTGGTCAGGAATGGTCAAATGTTTTAACTCTTAGGCCACAAAAGGACCAGCAGCAGATCTGTGGAGTGCTTTGGTCTTTTACCTGAGAAAGAAATAACTTGAAAATTTGACAAAAATGGGCTTTAATTATGGCCCGCGGCAGCAGTCATTGATTTTGATTAAATTTTAATACTTGTCTTCTTTAAAACTATGTAGCCCCTGAAGGGACATCAAAGTTAAAAAAAAAAAGATTGTAATTGGGTGCACTCCCAGTTACTATTTGGTGCAAAACCAGTTACTATCTGGGACATTTAAGTTAAAAAAGATTGTAATTGCACCAAATAGTAACTGGTGTCTACCCAATTGCAATCTGGTGCGCACTGAGTTACTATCTGCTATCTGCACACCAGATAGTATCTGGTGCACACTCAAAAGTAACTACAGAAAAAAAAGTGAGAAATACAATAAAAAGAAAATGTTCTAAAAATTGAAGTTAAAAAAAATGTCTAAAAATTGGAGATTTCTTTTTTCTGGTTACTAACTGGTGTGCACCAGATTGTAACTGGTGTGCACCAGATTGTAACTGGTGTGCACCAGAGAGTAACTAGTGTGCCCCAGATAGTAACTGGTGTGCACCAGGTCATGACTGGTGCGCACCATTTAGTAACTGGTGTGCACCACATAGTAACTGGTTTGCACCAGATAGTAACTTGTGTGCACCAGGTCATTACTGGTGTGCACCATATAGTAACTGGTTTGCACCAGATCGTCACTGGTGTGCACCAGATTGTAACTCATTTTTTAAAATAAATTGAAGTTAAAAGTTTTTTTACTTCAAGTTTTAGAAAAAATGTTTTTTGTTTTTCTTCAACTTCAATGTCTCTTTAGAGGCTCCGTAAAAATCAGAGAAATTTTGTTGTTTTTATTTAAAAACTGTGACTTCTGTTCTCATTTTTGTGTCATGTGCACCAATGGGTTTATGTCCTACAGGGAGAAGTTTGGTGTTGGAATGATCAGAAAAATGAGTGTCTTATCCAGAAAACCCACATGAACATCCAAAATATTATTAATATAATTTGTTCTTGTATGGGGTGCCAGATAGAATAGGTGAACGAGGCAGATGTGGCCCTCGGGCTGCAGTTTGTCCACCCCTGTTGTAGCTCTTAGTTAAGAGCAAATAAGTTAAACACTAAACCAATTAAAATATCTTAAAAACAAGGTTTTAAAGTACCTAATAGTTTGCTGTGTGCTAAAAATAACCCGGTACACCTTTTCTGTTTTAATGAGACAAAAGAGCAGCTACAAGAACACATCCCTTTTTCTTCATTAAATTCATCTTCAAAAAAAAAAAAAAGAAAAAAAAGTGGGACAAAGCTGCTGGAAGTGGCAAAACGGAGGCTGTGATGTGTTCCATGTCTGTGTGGGTTTGGCGCTTTGTGGTTTGTTGACTGCTGTGAATGTGTGAAACAGCCAGCTGCTGCATGTGGCGGATTATGGCATCAGGCCACCACAGAAGGGTGTATATGGAGGAAGGAAGGAAGGAAAGAAGGAAAAATGGGTTTATGGGAGAGCACAGGTTGCATGGCAACCAGCATGAGCTGTGGATATGAGATTGATCGGTACCATTTAAGGGTGATGAGACCATTCTGGACGCTCTAATGACACGTCACATCCCCATCTGGAAGGAGGAGGAGGATAAACTCCAGCCACACTTGGGGAGATCTACTATAATTTTCTGGAAATGACACGTTGCAGCTCCGCTGCGGCTCCAAGAGCCAGGCTTATTTTTGAAAACGTGACGTGTGTGCACCTCTCTGTGTAATTACGTTAGCCCCTGCTGCTCGGTGACCTCCGTCCACTAAATAAACACATTAATGAATGTTTGTTTTACATTAGTGTCACTCCCTGCCCCTGTGAGGCGGTGCAGCCAGGCAGAAGGAAGTGCAGCGAGGCAGCTGAACTTCAATGCACTTTCTGTAGCGAGGAGGATCCACACTCGGAGGGAGGAAGGCTGCACGTTTGTGCCCTCGTATGCTGCGCCCGCACTTACCCTCGCTCTGTAATTGATAGCTTTTCTTGCCCCGTGGCTGCGATTTTCCACGTGGCCTGGTTCACGGTGTCTCCGCTTGCTCGTCTTGTGGATGAGTGGCCTCTCAATGGGGTCCCGCTTGGCCCACATACTCACAGATCAGCACTCAAGGGGTTAACAGCTTTTCTCCAAATCATCAAGTTTAGTAAAAAAAAATTTATTATTTTTGCCTTTTACATCTTCAGTACACTCACACTCATTCTCTCACACACACATGTACACACATCACCCAATTTACTCCCAGCCAGGGTGATTGATTGTTGCTCCTCCACGGGGCCTCCTGCCTTCTGTGTTGCCAGGGCAACGCCGGACTCCTCAGATGCGGGTTAGAGATGAAAAACGAGGGTCACACCGTCAAATTCGATGAACGACATTTGAAGAGAGAGGGCTTTCACCAAAGCAGACATGGTCTGGCTGACTGAAGAGGATCAGCTGGATCAACCAAAACATTTATCGGTTTAAAAAAAAATAATAATAATTTTTATCAATTAAAATCCACCTTCGCTTGTTCTGAAAAGTCACTTCCTTTAAGGTAAAAAATATTTAAGTTTAACCTTCTGTCATAAAGGTTTTACATTAACTTTAGCTAAAATTATTTATTTTTTTAATGAAAAACTGTTTTTTTTTAAATAAAAATTAAAGCATGAATAAATAATAAATCACAAGTTGAACTTCGACTTTAGAATCTGAAATAGTGGTACACAATCCATACATCTAAGAGTAAAATTAGAATAAGTAGAGCAAAAAATAAAAAAAACCTCTGAAGAAAATGAGGTATTTATTCAAAGATACAACGTTTTTGGATGCTAGCAATAGAGAAAAATTCTTTCTGCTGAAGAAACTTTGTATTTAGGGAATCTAGAGTCTCTGTATGGAATGAAGATCTAAAACTGCCTGGCTGGAGATCAAATTAAAAATGACGTAAAATGACTAAATAAACTTTCAAACAAAAGTGGATAGAATTGTCCAAACATGTGAAAACCTATTTAAACCAACAGAAAAGTTCACCCAAAAAGCTTTGCTTAAACAAAAACAGGAAAAACCTTTTTTTTCAGTTTTCGTTAATCCATGAATGTAAATAATCATGACTGGAAAGCACATATTTAAGAAAAATGTAAATACGTATATATGTTTTTTATTTAAAAATCAATACACTGGAAACAATAATAAAACTAGCTAAAAAACACTAAATATTTATAATATTAATATTGTTTTTCCAATTTTTAAGTGAAAAAATCTGTCAATAAAAGTAATAGCATTTTTCTTGGTAGAATTTCTCATGAATCAAACCTAAAGCCATAAATAATTTTGCACAAAAAACAAATCATCACGGACGATGCATATGAATCCCAGCAACGAGAACACCTCCAAACTATTTCTGAAGTCAAGAATTCTCAAATTTAAAGATTGATGTACTTTTTAGACCCTGCTGGTAATGTAAAAGGCCAAAAATGTTGTTTCCATGTGGTTTACAAAAACTTTGTTATAAATGTAGAAGAAATCATGACTTTAAAGTGCCTAAAGTAAAAACTACACTTAAACAAATGTATATTTCCTTTGCTGGGGTCAAAAATAGAATTCTTTGGATAATAACCTGAAAAAGTGTTTAAGTATTGGTTGTTTTAAGCTTAAACGTAACAACAAAATGATTGATTGATATGCAGCATGATGTAAATATAATCTCCTAGATTTTTTTGGGTTTTTTAATTCTTAAAATGAGTTGTGATGTCCTGCCTTTTTAAACCATCTTTAACATAATAAATAAACACTTAAACTTATGTAAACTAATTGGGTAATTGAAGTGTGTCACATGTTTTTATACATCTATATTCTATTTTTAGAGCAACAACTATCCAGCTATAGCTATCCTTATGTCATAGGTTATTATCATGTAAGAACTGCAATTACAGACTTTAAGATGATTTGAACTTAAAAATTATGTTTTAAAAATTTTCAATTAAGTCAAATAAAACTTTATACTTTCCTCTTACCAGGTATTTGGGTTTCTTGAAACAAAATCACTCCACATTAATAGATAAAACAAAAATAATATGTAAAATTGACCAAAAATTAGTTACTAGAAACATTACTTAGATCAGTGGTTCCCAAACTGGGGGGCGCGCCCCCTAGGGGGGGCGCAGAGGTATTGCAGGGGGGGCGCGGCAAGGCTACGGCTTCCCAGGTTAATTACAATGCTAGCATAACAGCATGGACACGTTTGTGACAGCGCTCCCAACTTCTGCATCTCAGCTTGTTACGAAGCTGGGGGGCGTGTGCATGTGAGGAGCAGCGCGCTCTGAGAGGAGCGAGAGAGGGGTGGCAGAGAAGAGAGCGCGTGCTGCGCAGAGAGAGAAAAGGAGAGAGAAAGGAAAGGGGAGGGGCGCGCGCGCACGTTAGCGTGCGGAGAGTTGTTCTCGAGTTTGTCTGCAAGTTAAAGTAATAAAAGTTCAGTTCCTCTACAATAGCTAAGTGTAATTATTCGGCTTCTCATGATCCAAAGAATCTGATGATCCAGAAAGCTCGGCTCGGCTCCGCCCACCACCACAGCGGGTCGTCATCATCTGCTGCGCAGCATGTGATTGACATTTATCTTCCGTTTTATTGAAATAAATATTGCTTTTGCCCCAAAACAACTGCAAATAAATGCCACATTCTGATTCAATTTAATAAAATGTCAGGCTAAAATTTCAAGGAAGTTTAAGTTTATTTAAGACGGAGTTTTATATATAGCTTAGACAGCACGGCAGGGGTCTGCGCTTGTTTGAAGCCGTTCTGCTTTGGATTTAGGAAGATAAAGGCATTATTTTTTTATTACTGAAGTACCCGCAATAAGCACCGAAAGGGAACCGAAACCGAAACAAAGAACCGCAAGAACCGAACGCATCAGATCCCATCGGTGCCAACAACAGTGAGATGGTTTTTCTGCTGTGGCCAAAAGAACTAAATACAGATCAAAGCTGGACATTGAAATGGAAAAGAAAATAGAGACCGATTTGAGAGATCTGCAGCAAATGAAACAGTCACTGAAAAGATTGGAATCAAGTGCGGTTTTGAAATAAAATGTTCAGCAAGATTTTATGAGGGGCCGTACAAGACATTATTTATTCTGAACCTTCACATTCATATATTTCTGCTCTCTCTTTCGCATACATATATACTCTCTTTCGCCATACATACTATACTTTCTTTCGCATACATACATACTTTCTTTCGCATACATATATACTCTCTTTCGCATACATATATACTTTCTTTCGCATAATACATACTTTCTTTCGCATACATACATACTTTCTTTCGCATACATACATACTTTCTTTCGCATACATATATACTTTCTTTCGCATACATACATACTTTCTTTCGCATACATACATACTTTCTTTCGCATACATACATACTTTCTTTCGCATACATACATACTTTCTTTCGCATACAATACATACTTTCTTTCGCATACATACATACTTTCTTTCGCATACATACATACTTTCTTTCGCATACATATATACTTTCTTTCGCATACATATATACTTTCTTTCACATACATATATTCTCTCTCTCGCATGCATTTATATTACCTTACACATACATACATTCTCACTCTCACATATGTAAACGTACTCCCGTACACACATATATATACTCACCCATATTTGAAATGTATATCAGTATTTCACAAAGAATATATGTATGTGAAAGACATGTATAAATGTGAGTGAGAGGAAAAGTATATATGTGTGTGTGAGAGAAGAGTATGCATGAAACGGAAGGTACTTTGCATGAAAAGGAAGGCAGATGATTTCTTGTGCTCTGATTGGACAAGAGGCTGCCATCGAGAAACTCCCATTTTTATCAGACACTAACATGAACCAGCAAG
Source organism: Oryzias javanicus (assembly GCA_003999625.1). NCBI lineage: Eukaryota > Metazoa > Chordata > Actinopteri > Beloniformes > Adrianichthyidae > Oryzias > Oryzias javanicus. The sequence goes on along the minus strand of CM012457.1, from coordinate 9,104,271 downwards.
AAGCAGCCACGGGGTCCTGCAGCATGCCATTGGAACCTTAAGCTTTATCTTTAGAGCTATTGAACAGTTTTGACCAAATATGATTCCTGTCCTCATTTAGAATTCTTAAAAATAAATTATGACTTTGTTTTAGCATGAATTTTATGCGTGTTCATGACTAGCTAATATCATTATTAATTTTCATTTATTAGTTTTTTGTTTGTTTCTTTTTTAAGATTATTTGCTTCTTTTTAAGTTCTTAAGACATTCCATTTTCAGTTTTATTATCAGAGTAGTTAATTTTCTTAACTTTTATTTCTCTTTCAGATAAATAAAACAGGCATATGAAAGTACAGCTCGGGTCCTAAGGAGTTAAATCATAGCGCCAGCATGTAGCAGTTAGCAGCTGCTATTTAGCCATCTCTCTTCAGCACGAAGAGCTTCACATTAAAAAGAAATGAGACTCTGTCTTTTTCTGTGGAAATGCTTTTAGACGTTGTTGTTTAGAGACACTAGCTGTCAGTTTAAAGTGTTTTCAAAAGAGTTATTGATCCTGGAAGTCTGAATTCGTGATTGAATAGTTAGCTTTATTGAACTGTTAACATCAGTCCTCTGCTTGAACTGTTGCCGTTTTCTGCTGCGTTTTCTGAAAAAAACATTTTGTGATCTGTTCCTGACATACAGACTTCTAGTGGAGTATTTATCCGGAATAACAAACTTGAAATATAAAGCGCTGATCATAATAAGAATGAATGAAATATCCGATCCTGATCGGACAACAGAGCCCGATTTTGATCCAGTCTTCAACCACCTGATCGGGCCCAATTTCAGATCACATGATCGGATCGGGACATGGCTAATAATTAGTGGCAACAATGACAGTCCAGCCATCCAGTTTTTCTTTTATGTTGTTAAGCATCAAATTTAAATAGAGGTTTACATTTCTAAACTCAGGAATTTAGTAAGAAACATCACTGGCAGTGATCTCCATTGTGACAACCTTTTAAAAGATTCATTTATAAGTAAAAGTAAGTCAATAATAACAGTAACAGCTTGGTGTTTACTCCAAATAATTTGCAGCCAGCCCAGCATTAATTACAGCCAGGCATCCATTGGAGACCGGAGTTTATTCCATCCTAGACAGAATTGTGATGACTAATGGGCTCATTCTGCAGTTAAATTTGGTCAAGAGATGCAGACACCAACCTCAGATGATCATTTCAGGATCTATTGAAATGATGAGAACATTATTCTGATTAGCACTGGCTGTTAACGTTTTTTTTTCTTTTAAGACTCACCAATCTCTGTATCAAAAACCCTCTTTGATTTTATGCAGATCATTTTCCAGGAGACACACCCACCCTTCTGTCTTTGCTCAATGGTCCCTGTTTAAACCAGTTCTTCTGATTTGTTGCTCACTCTCTTTGTACATCCACCAGGAAATCTGTTTCCTTGTTGGACCATTTTCTTCCGCCATCTCCTCAATGTCACCCTTCTTCTTGCATCATTCTGATACATTTGGTATCCATCTCAAAATGACTCCCCAAAACTAAAATACAAAAACATTATAATACAATGAATATAATCCTCTTTATTTAAAAAACTTTTTTTCCTTCAGAAACTGAGACTGCAGTCCCGCTCACTGACATAACTTGTAAGAAAAAAAAATTAGCTTCAACACCGGAGCTTTAGCTCCAGTGTTTACATTCTTTCGGTTATGATAACTCTTCAACAGTTGATGTAATTAATGAAACTCCATCTTATTCTGAAGAAACGCAGCCTCACGCTGCTGAAAGGCGGATGTAATAAACGGGAATCAGCTGATTCTGCTGCGTAAATAAACAATTTTTTTCACAAGGGCTCTGCACCAATATGTAAAGCTTAGAACGTAAAATGTTGAACTTTATGGATAGAAAACTGGAGAAAATTTTCAGGTTTCGTTTTAAATTATCCAAAACATCAGTGTTTCTTTTCCCTTTTTTATGTCAGTGCGAACTTAAACAGAAGATTGACCAAAGATTTTAAAAAGTTTAAAATGACAAACAGCATTTCTTTCAATCTGAATCTTTGTGGGGTTTTTTAAAATCAGTTTTGTTGATTCTGATCTCTTGTTTTAAATAAAGGTATAAATAAGGATTAAATGCAATTAAATTCAATTTTAAATAAATCCAGTAAATAGACATACACATAACAATAAACATTATAATATAAAGTAAGAATCGTGGTTTGATTCGTGAATCGAATCGGATTGCCACCTGAGCAGCGATCCAAAGCCCTAACAATCACTGTACTGTCATCAAAATACAGTCCCCTGCGAAAGTATTCTGCCGCTTGAACTTTTCAACCTTTTGCCACACTTCAGGCTTCAAACATATAGATATACAACTGTAATTTTTTGTGAAGAATCAACAAGTGGGACACAAACATGAATTGGAACCAAATTATTGGATATTTAAAACTTTTTAACAAAAGAAAAACTGAAAAATTGGACGTCCAAAATTATTCAGCCCTTTTACTTTCAGAGCAGCAAACTCTTTCCAGATGTTCAATGAGGATCTCTTCATGATCCAATCTTGACCTAAATGACTAATGATGATAAATAGAATACATCTGTGTGTAATAAAGCTCCATATAAATGCACCTGCTCTGTGACAGTTTAAGAAGTCAGTTTAAAGTGCAGAGAGCATCATGAAAAACAAGGAACACAGCAGGCAGGTCTCAGATACTGTTGTGGAGAAAGCTGGATTTGGAGACAAAAAGATTTCCCAAGCTATAAACATCCCAAGGAGCACTGTGCAAGCGGTAATATTGAAATGGAAGGAAGATCAGACCACTTCAAATCCACAAAGATCGGGCCATCCGTCTAAACTTTCAGCTCGAACAAGGAGAAGACTGGTCAGAGATACAGCCAAGAGACCCACGATCACTTTGGATGAACTGCAGAGATCTACAGCTGAGCTGGGAGAGTCTTTCCACAAAAATCAGTTGTATTCTGCACAAATCTGGCCTTTATGGAAGAGTAGCAAGAAGAAAGCCATTTCTTAAAAAGAGTGGTTTAAAGTTACCCACAAGCCACCTGGTAGACACCAAACATGTGGAAGAAGGTGCTCTGGTCAGATGAAACCAAAGTCCAACTTTTAGGTAACAATGCAAAACTTTAAGTTTGGTGTAAAAGCTACACAGCTCATCACCTGAACACACCATCCCAATGCCAAACACGGGGTGGCAGCATCATGGTTTGGGCCCGTTTTTCTTCAGCAGGGACAGGGAAGATGGTTCACATTGATGAGAAGACAGATGAAGCCAAATACAGGAGAATTCTGGAAGAAACCCTCATGGAGTCTGCAAAAAGACCTGAGGCTGGGACGAAGATCAGTCTTCCAAACAAGACACCCATCCAAAACAGAAAGCAAAATCTACAATGGAATGCTTAGAAAATAAACATATCCAGTTGTTAGAATGGCCAAGTCAAAGTCCAGACCTGAATCCAATCGACAATCTGTGGAAAGAGAGAATCTGCTGTTCACAAACGCTCTCCATCCAACCTCACTGAGTTCCAGCTGTTTTGCAAGGAGGAAGTGGCAATAATTTCAGTCTCTCGATGTGCAAAACTGATAGACATACCCCAAGCGACTTACAGCTGTAATCACAGCAAAAGGTGGTGCTATGAAATATTAACTTAAGGGGGTTGAATAATTTTAAACGCCCAATTTTTCAGTTTAAATTTGTTAAAAAGTTTGAAATATACAATACATTTTGTTCCACTTCATGATTGTGTCCCACTTGTTGATTCTTCACAAAAAATCAAAGTTTTATATCTTTGAAGCCTGAAATGTGGTAAAAGGTTGAAAAGTTCAAGGAGGCCGAATACTTTCACAAGGGACTGTATGTTCTTTCTGGATTTTTTTATTTACAAAGACATAAAGCCAAGTCGGCTTTATGTTTTCCCCATTCCTTGAAGATAGTGATGCTAAAAGCCTCTACAATCTTCTTTTTAAGGGAAAGTAAAATCAGAACTAATCTAAATTATCTCTGCTACTACATCAGTCCTGAATAAATCAGAAAGAAGTGAAGGCCAGCCAGCCGGATCTACAGGTTTAAAACAAAACAGGATGGTGGTCACATAAATGTGCAGATGATGCTTTCACATCAGACAGGGTCCTCAGATTCCAGTATGGTCTTGGAGCTTCTTTGTCAAGATGTTCAGGTGATCCCTTTGTTTCCGTGTCTGATCTCCAAAAATGTTTTGGAATTGCTCCTGCAGAAACAAAGCGTATCACTTCATCAAACGAAATGATCATTAGTTGCATTTACTTATTTTACTATTACAGTGATGTAGCAGTATTACAAAAAAATAAAAGTAATTTGTTTTATAATAAACACAGTGACTGCAGTGTTTTCTTTAAAGCTTTTTTCCCCAATTGCAAAATAGTAATATCCAATTCCTTTTTTTTTTTTTTCATTAGACACTGTACTTGTTAAAATAAAGATAATAATGAATAAAGTAAACTACCTAAATAGTCTAACATAGTTAAGACAATTAATAATAAAATATTTCATTTATTAAAAAAATCATTTAATAAGTGTATTAAAATTAATTTAAATTTATTATTTAAAATTTATTTATTTGACTTATTTGACTTTTAAGAAACAAGAACCTTCCAGTTTGGGGAAGGAGTCTATTGTTGTATTTTTTTTTTAAATGTAATGAAGATTCAATTTTTAAAAAATTGTTGATTTGTAGAAGTAAAAGCAAATTGTAAAAGTCAAATTGGTTTACTAATGGAACTTTTTCACAGTGATGTCAGACATCAGACAAATATGGCAGCTGCTGTAAATATGAAATGTGACTTCCGGTTTAATAATCTAGACAGGCAAAGCTGACAGTGACCCTGAACGCTGTTGAACACAATACACAACACAGGCGTAGCTTCGGGAATCTAGTTGATTTACTTCCAGGTAGGAAAAACCTAATTAAAATATAACTAATATTTTATATGTTGTATTTTTTAGTCTTCCAAATGTAATATGTGATCATATATATGGATAGAGTTTACTCTGAAAGACTTAAGAAAATAATGGTATGGTCACTTTGAAGTGCAATCAAGCACTAAAGCTGAAATAAATTCATATTGACCACATTAATACCTTTGACAAAGCTTTGGATTTGAATATTCTTTCTATTAGGATTGCATTCAGGTCCTGCCCTGCCACAAATTTAGGGATAACCAGCCTGTTGCCACATGCCATCAGAAATTCTAACCTGAGAACCATTTCAAATTGAAAAGTAAAAAAATAAAAAAATTTTAAAAACTCAATTTGGTCTTTTAAAATTTATATCACATAGCAAAAACTGTACTATTTAAGTCAGCAATACTGTCTTGTCATTGTCAATCCTAAACACAAAATATAACATGGCAAAACATAAATATGAAATATTTATATTACTTTCATATGAAAAGGGAGTGTATAAACACTATGGCTACTACTAGAGACAGTAAAAGAAATCTATACTAGCCTGGTTAGGCTACAATCTTGAGAGTTGCTAATCACACAAAACTCTAGAATTGTCAAAGTAGGCTACTCAAAGGATTCATTTAATGACTTATACAAACTAGAGTCGCTATGTTGGCTTGTTGGGGACACTCAAAGTTGGACGCTGCGCTGGATAGAGCGAAATGCCAGCTCACTACTTTGCTACAAATACACAAACAAAGCTGGAAAAAAAAACAATGTGGCTTTTAAAAAGTTAATTATTGCCGTCAGCTGATAAAGGAGAACTTCTATAAACATTTCAGGAAGATGTGAGTGAGTTTATTCTTAATAGTGAATAATTAGGCTGACCTTGTAGATTGTTCAAATTTAAAGGGGCAATACCATGATTTTCTTAAACCTTTCAGAATAAACTATATCCATATCTGTGACCAAATATTACCTTTTAAACATAAAAAAAAATAATTATTTATGAAATAGCCATTTTGTAATCTGACCACATTTTAATAAGTCGCTGTGTCTCATCGTGGTGTTATGGCATTCTTTTTAAGAGAATTCTGTTGGAAATAAAGTAGAGCTTTAAAATTATCACTGCAGGTCCCCTGGGGCGTGCTACAGAAAATTACATACAGAAAAATGAGTACAATGTTTTCTAGTGTGTGTTAAATAAACTTTTTAACAGGTAAAAACAATGGGACCAATTATTTCCTTTGGCTAACATGATTCTCTACAATAATCTACATGTGTCTGCGCCTGATTTCTAATGTGTTTACGTCATCTGACTGTCGGCCGTTTTGGTTTCAGGTGTTCTGCTCTCGCTTAGTTTTGTGTTCAGACTGAGGAATCTCAGAACAAACAGAAGTTCAGTCTGATTTGAAATGAACAGAGACCACCTTGAAAAATGGGTCTGAGAGCGGTTCCTGGTACATCTGTGCTGCTACTTTGGCACCACAGAAAGTAGGTGTGTGTCATTTGTAGTCTAAGGGCGGAGCTTGCTGCAAAGATTTTTCCGGGAGGGAATCGTTCTGGTTTGTATCGTTCTGACGTCAGCACAATTCCACGCTTGTTTTTGTGGGTATGGGAGGGGCTGCTGCAGAGAGTGCAGGTTTTTAGAAGATTACTCTTACATGCATGAGCAGATCAAAATACCGTTTTGGGGTTCTATAAAGAGAGGAATGACCAGTATATTCCATTTAAAACCTCAAAAAGTACAAATTTCAAGGTATGGCCCCTTTAATGGTAGCCTTAGACTTCCCATACTTATTCTTTTTTTCACGTTTTCTAGCAGGACCACTAATCTTTTTTTTTTTTATTCGTTTTGTTTTATGGAGCATGACCGTGGTAATTTGTATGTTTGTTCAACCTCAGATCAGAACATATGACCTGCAGAATTTAAGCACATTACTGAGTGGAGGGAAAGAAACTAACCAGGATTTTTCTGGAGAGAATAGAGAAGAGTCCAGCGCTGAATCCTCTTTCGGAATGTGGTGTATGGAAGTCTTCCGGGTTCATTTCTCCCATGGCGGAGCGATGCATGCTTTCCAGCGCACCCCATCTGATCTTTGCCACCCCAGGACCATGGACTGAAGTGCTCTCTGTGCCCTCTCTTCTTCTGTGAGGCCCCACAGTTCGGTGTGACTGTAGAGCGGGGCATTGTTCCCAGTCTACTCAAACTGAGCTGGTTACCTTTAAGAAAAGAAAAAAAAAAAAACAGAACCTGATGGAACTTGACATACTTAAAGTATGTGGAAAAAACATAAGCTAAAATGGAACCCGTTAGAATAATATCTGCTTAAATGAAAGATTAATATTGACAATAAAACATCCAATATTGGAGGATATCAAACATTTTTATTTAGATTTGTGAACAACCTAAGAAAGGAAATTAAATATAACATTGTACAAATCTTTGTTGAAATTGGTAAGGTTACCTTTAATTATTTACGTACTGTGGTGTCAAACAGCGTTCAGTTATCATATTTGACATTCTAAATGTGACCACTGGAAGTAACTATTCACCTTGAAAGGGTCAATCTGACCGGTCAAGACCCAAATAGAACGTAACCATTTATTGGTTGAACCTTTAAAATATTTTATATTTTATTTTTTTTCTGTGAGGTGATCAGATAACAGATATGAATTATTTAAATTTTGACTATGTGTGGTTTTCTGGAGACATTTTTTAATGTTTACATTAAGGCTGTGATTGTTACACTTTTCTGTTGGCCTACATACTGACCACGGCCCAGATTCATAGAAGAAAACAGTTACCTTGCTGATTGTTAGATAATTTGCTTATTATTTATTTATTTTTGGCTGGTTGTAAACACCATCTAAATTTGTTAGTTGACTGCTTAATAGGGGTGTAAGGTCCGTACGGATCCGAGGCCGCGGTTCGGGACACGTGTGTACAGCGGACCACCCCCCGCCCCCCGCGTGCACATACCTCGCGCTAGCATAATAGAAATATATTTTACGTTCACGTTTATGAAAATTGCATCACATTCATGTAAATCCTCTTTGTTTTCCAGTGAGGTAGGCGGAGGTTCTGTTAGCTTCTGTTGTTAGGAGGCGTATGGAATTAACCATTCGCTCAGATCGCATCCAAAACTATAAAACAAAGGCTAAATTCGGCCCGGCGTTGTGTAAACAGAACTCAACGTTAGCTAACATCGCTAGCATTTTGAACGAACGTTCTCTCCACTGTAGCAGGACACTTGATGCTAATTTGAGTTTTTTTTTTCTAAACAATCTTTAGCTAGCTAACGTTTCCTCCCTTTGGACGGAGCAGAGCGCACTAAAACTTGCACGTTATAATAAGAGTCTCGTTCGGTCTTTAGCTTACCTTTTCCTCGGTCAGGCACCGCAGCTGTCGAAGCGTCTGCGTGTCTGCCGCGAACCCTCCGGTGTTGGGGCGCGGAGTAAAAGTCCAGGTTGTTGATGCGGTTCCTCTGAAAAGTTCTCTCGTTTCGTTTTCGGTCGGTCCTCGGTCGGGCACCGCAGCTGCCGAAGCGTCTGCGTGTCCGCCGCGAACCCTCCGGTGTTGGGGCGCGGAGTAAAAGTCCAGGATGTTGATGCGTTCCTCTGAAAAGTTCTCTCGTTTCGTTTTCGTCGCGCTACTACTACAAATTATTGATATTTAAGCCTGTCACTCGTTCCTCTAAAGAAGCAGATAGACTTTTCACACGATGGCTTGCTCCAGGACACCGCGGGCCGCGGCAGCTTCTTGTTTATTCATTGTAGCGTCTGATCAAAATGGGAGTCTCTCGGTGCGGCCTCTTGTCCAATCAGAGCACGAGAAATCATCTGCCTTCCTTTTCATCCAAAGTACCTTCCGTTTCATGCAAACTCTCTCACACACACATATATACTTTTCCTCTCACATACATATACACTTGTCTTTCACATACATATATTCTTTTTAAATATTGATATATTCCTTTTTAAAATATTGATATACATTTCAAATATGGGTGAGTATATATATGTGTATAAGGGAGTGTGTTTACATATGTGAGAGTGAGAATGTATGTATGCGCAAGTGAGAATGTATGTATGCGAAAGAGAGTATATATGTATGCGCGCAAGTGAGAATATATGTATGCGAAAGAGAGTATATATGTATGCGCAAGAGAGAATATATGCATGCGCAAGTGAGAATGTATGTAAGCGTAAGAGAGTATATATGAATGTATGTGCGCAAGTGAGAATGTATGTATGCGAAAGAGAGTATATATGTAGTCGCAAGAGAGAATATATGTATGCGTAAGAGAGAATATATGCATGCGCAAGTGAGAATGTATGTATGCGTAAGAGAGTATATATGAATGTGAGAGCAAGAATGTATGAATGTAAGAGCAAGAATGTATGAATGTGAAAGGTTCAGAATAAATAATGTCTTGTATGGCCCGTCATAGGATTTTGTTATTTTCTTCAGAGAGGTGGTAAACTGTAAAAGGCCACTTTCATACAGGAATGAAGTACAAGAAGATGTGTTGAAAGCCATGAACACCATTACATTGTAAAATGTGATGATACATGATGCAGTGTCACTTTTAATAATTGTAAAGGTGATTTGTCTTTTTTTTAGTTTTGTTCAGGAAGACATTGCCGTTTTGTATGACTTACAATGTTAATTAAAGTCCAGTGGAATTTAGAAACAAAGGATTTGTATGTTTGTGTCTGTGTGTGTGGTGTGGTGTGGTGGGGGGTGAGGGGGCTCGAAAATATTCTAATCTTCAAAAAGGGGGGCCCTGCAGAAAAAAGTTTGGGAACCACTGACTTAGATTAAGACATTTTCAAGACATTTTCAAGAATCATGAGAATTTCTATTTAAAAAAAAAAAAAACAAGTCATTACATTTTACTGAAACATTACTAGTACATTACTTCTGTTTTATATCAAGTTTATTAAGATATTTAAACTAGAATCTTGATTTTAAAAGAAACAACTTGGTATTATTTTTATGTTTTTGCAGTGAATGCAAAGCAACAAAATATTACCAAGTATTTGTGTCAGTTGAAATATTATTTAACACTTGATATAAGATAAAAACTAACTCCAAGTCATTTTTATGTAAGATGTGCTTTAAGACAATAAACCTTGACTTTTTTTTACTATTTTTTTTCTTAAAAACTTTATTTTAGGACATATATCAAATAAAGCATGTTTTTAACTTGTAAAAAATATATAATTTTGACAACAAAAATTAGAATTTGTGTCTCTTGTAGATCTAAAAATAAGGATAACTGTTTAAATAAGTCACTCTTGGAGGGGAAGCGCAAGCCTAAATGAAAATGTACCGACTTTAAAGATATGAAACGGTTCTTTGGCAATACATGCTTATTTTAAGCCATAATATTTTCAATTTAATAATCAAAGTAATACAGATAAATATAGGTATTTATAGCTAGTTTGATGTTTAATTTAGTCTTAAAAGCTCAGGACTTCACTACTTGTTTAATCTGACCAAAATTACAAGTTCAACTGGCAGATTTTTTCACTTACTACTAGAGTGAAATACCTTGTGTTCCATATTTTTTTTACTTCCTTAGAGAAAGACATTTTTCCAGAGATGAACTTCCATAAAAAGAAAAAGATAATCTGGTTTGGGGCAGTTATCTGCTGAGCAATAATAGCAGCAATAAAGATGAGAGGGAGATCATGAACCATGGAGGAAACTTAGTTGCTGGACCTCCAGATAGTTCTGATCTCATTTGGTAAAACCATATTCAAAAATGCAAAAGCTATTTTTTAAAAATAATTCAAGTTTTCCATCTTGCAGAATCAGCATCTTTCATTAGGAATTTCATCAATTTCATAAATGTTGATTAAAAATAGTGGAACTATGGATGCACTTTTTTAGGTTTCCAGTACAAATATGACACAAACTGATATCAGATCTGCTCAAATTAAGTGTTTAGTTAATCATTTTGAACATCTGCAAATATATGTTTGTCACCAGGGTAAAAAAAACATCACATTTCAAAAAGATTATGTTCTTAATTTTTACCTTATCTGGTTAATTAAAAGGTTAATTATAACCTGAAACTCATAATTTAATCATGTGACTGTATTCTTCCAATAAAAACAGAATAATGTTGTGTTATTTTATAGATATTAGTGGAAAAATAATAATACTGTTTACATAAAATCCATTTATTACATTTTAAATGTGTTTTTTGTTTACTTTGGCTTCCTTTTTGAACTCAAAATGTTAATTTCAACGCCTCCGTTTGAGAAAATATAGTATATATTATTATACAGCTAGATTGATAACATAGCATGGCTATAGCTGAACTTTTGGATCTAACATGAAAATCTGTTTTAATTTCAACTTCATGGTTTCTTAGATGACAGTTTTTGCATTTTTTACTCCGAGGAAATTCTGTCCCAACAGTTCATATTGGGCCGAAAAAAAAAACCTCCAACCATCCTGATCTCATTCAGCCGCCAAACATCATGCAAGTGCTAATTTCATGTTTGCAGGCATTGTTGGCTTCAGAGGAAACAAACAGCCTGTAAATGAGGTGCAGAATGACTCCGGTTTGTAATTGAGATGCTGCGAGGGATGGACGGATATTAGCTGCTGGTCGTCAAGGTAACGGATGAGAAGACAGACAGGAGGGAGATTGATGTCTGAAAAGGTGAACAGTGAAGCAGACAGGAGGACGGCACAGAAATTCAACAGCATTTCTGTGGTTAATGTGTTAGTTTAAAGACCCACTCCCATTAAAAATCATGTCTTTGGTGGTTTTAACATGTTTTTGTAGCATTTTTCTAACGATAGAGGACATATATAAAATTATTTAAGATTAAAAGTGTACGTCTTTATCTGAGTATTTCTTTGTTCAAATCTTGTCGGATCAGAGACAGATGGAAACCCGGGGTTGGAAAAATCTCAGGTTTGTGAGCCAAAATCTTTTCTCCGCTGCAATTCTGGTGCATCCAGTTGCAGAGAAATAGATCCATTATCGTCTTCCTTTTCCTCGTCTGAGCTGCCATTTGGCTCAAAACTGTACAGCTGCATAGCTCTGATTATGCTTGCTAATTTTTTTTTTTTTCTACGATAATGTTAGCTTGGTTCTGTCTGGGTCTGTATACAAACGGGAGAGAGTGTAAAACAAAGGAATGCTGGGATATCAATGTAGGGTTGCTTCCAGTCCTGCCTACAAACCAGAGTTGAATTTCTAATGAATTTCTGCAGAAAAATATGTCTTAAAAAGGCTTTTAGGTTTGGCTAAAATCAGAACAGTTTTACAATAAAACATACAGTTGCAGTAGGAATTCAAGATGTTTGTGAGTTTTCAGTCTTATTACTGTTTTAGTCGATGCCAAGCACAGACAGGTTTATTAAAGGGGCTGGTTTCACAGCTGCTGCGCCCACTCCCTTCCTATAATAAGGCGTTCAAGGACGTCCTTCTTGCGACTGACCCTGAATACACAAACCGTTTTTGTTCACTGCGAAAATAGCAAGTCAGCGTGGAAACAGGCAAATTACAAGACACTTTGACCGTGAGCGATAGCTCGCCAAGATAAGGCTCCGCGGCTGATTTAGCTGTAACTGAACTCATGTTCGACTCCGGAGGTTTAGATCGGAGGATTAACTTCTCAAAGTGCCTTTCTTGGTCTCATAAAACGCCTTTGAAAAGTTTAAAACGCTTCCAGAGAAGTTGGTTCACTTCAGACAACAAGGCACAGTGCTGAGTGAATAACACAGCAGCCGCTGATGAAAACAGTTCCTGATTGAATCTGTGACACACAGATGCAACAGTCGTGTTTTCCTACACACACTGTGTAATGTTACATGCACTGTAAAAGTAAGTAGCTTAGAAAAAACAGAAAAGCATGTGAATCTGGAGAATCACTAGAAGGTAGTAAAATGATCTGTCCATGCAGCAAGTCATTTATACTTATCTTACAAAATATAAAAAGGCTTTCAAAGAGCAACAAATAAGTTAAAAAATTGTCTTATAGAATCATTATAAATTGAATGTCATACAGCCCAATAACAAGGATTTTTTTTGCTAGTTTTAAGCAAAAAATAGTTTAAAAAAAAAAGTTTGTATATACCTAATTGTGGTTTATGTTGATTTGGGATGGGCCAATATCATTTTTTCTGGTCGATACCGATAACCGATATTTAACTGTTTTGCCGATAGCCGATATTCAAGTGTCTACAATAACACCAAGTTTAGATTTTCTTTTTTTTTCTTCATAAAAAATTAAAACAACAATCACATCATAATTGACTTTCTTAATACACAGCTAGGGATCTTATAGGAACAACTTGAAAAAAATATCTGAGAACATTCCGACCATTTACAAACTATTAAACGTAAATGTTAACCAGCATACTCCCAGTGCCAGGGATCTATTATGTTAAAAATAAAGTGTATCTGAAAACAATCACAACAATATCAGTAGATTTTTTCAGTATCAGTCCGATAATGATAAACTCAAATTATGCAAATATTGTCCAATATCTGATATATCTGTGCCATACTGGCCTAATTTTGATTAAAGTGACAAAAAAAATTAGTGTAATAAGTGGAAAAAATATGACTAATTTTAGAACAAAATGTATAATTTGTAAACAATAGTAAAAGTTGGCCCATCTTAAAAAATCCGTATAATTTCCCAAAATATCACTGAATCTTAGAGCATAAATTTACATTATTGTTTCCAAAATAATGAAAATGAAAACCAGTCTAACATTTATTGAACTATACAATAACATCATTAAATTTAAACCAACCAGTGCAATTTTTGAGTCTAAAATCAAGTCAAGTCAAAAGACTGGAGCATCTTACTGATACAGATCCTCGCTTTTAATAGGACAAAATATTCCCAACTGTGCTGATTTTTAGATGAGTGTCGAGCAGGGGTGTACAAAACTTTTGCAACGAGGGCCAGATTTGTGGTGAAAATGTTAGAGGGACTCCCATTCAGCCTCAAATTAAAAGTGGTAATTTAACAGTATTAAATGCAACATTTTTTGTAGACATTTTATTGAAATGACAAACGTTGCATTTTTTCAAGTAAAGTTTCTTCAGCTCATTTCATTTACATAGACAATTCAAAGTGCTTTACATGAAACATTAAAAGAAACAGTCATAAGAAATAGAGCGATCATTAGAATATTTTTTTTAAGAAAGGTAAAAAGACAGGAATTTAACCGGGTAAGGATAAAAAACATTTAAAATCAAGAAACAAACATTAGAAGAAACATACATTTTGAAGCTTTGTTTTTGCATAGAAACAAATACATCGAAATATATTTTTACCAAAATCAAAGTCAAATGGTCAAATTTTCACACCATTCATTCCCAGTTGGCTTGTCGTGGATTGCATGTCTTGTCTTGAACTCCTTGAAAACAGTCTCTTGACATTTTAGACGATTTCATATTTCACTGGAAAAATATGACAATTTCCATGAGTTGACATTTTAGAACAGAACTGGCACAGGTTTACGATGGGTTTAAATGTATTTTAGCCATTTCTTAATTTTGTTTGTTTTTTTTTAGAAAATATCATTGATTTTATGAAATGAGCCTATGAAAATTTGGACTTGGGCCCAATTTGGCACATGGGCCGGACTTTGGACATGTCTGGTGTAGAGCAGGGGTGTCCAAATCCAGGCCTTGAGGTTAAATGTCCTCCATGTTTTACAACCAACCAACCATTGAAGCTCCTTATTGGCTAAACACGCCTGATCCAGGTAATCAGCCGCAGAAAAGGAAAGATTTCTGGAAAACCAACAGGAGGCCCGCCCTCGAGGCCCGGATTTGAACACTCCTGGTGTAGAGCAAAGATTTAAAACGTGGTAAAATATCTATGAAAGTCTAAAAACAAGATTTTAAATTAAGTATCAAGCAGTTTGCAGTGTGCTACATGTGGATGAAGAAACTCTCCTAATGGTTTCATTTTAGAAGTGATTTGGGGAAAAAGGAACATTTATGCTCCGACAGCAGAACAAACCCAAAATAATTTTATAAAAGGCTTTGAAATTGAAATTCTTGAATGCAATTTAATTTCATTCAAAGTCCAGTTCTGTTACACTGTAAAACAGGCCCTTTAGAAATAAGTCAAAAATTATTTTATTAAAAAAAAAAAAGATAAAAAATACCTAACAGGTAAGAAATTGTCCTAACTAAGAAATCTTATTTTAAGAAAGAAATTCTAGCCACTCTCACTGCATCCAGTCCGGTCCGGCCTCTCCGGCGCTCCGTATCCATTTCATTGGCTTCAAATTTTTACCGGACACCGGAGCAGAGCACTTTTTAGTGAAGTTCGGGCTATTAACGCCATACAACAAAAAATCATGCGAGCGAATGAAAATGGCATCCGGTGCATTTTTAAAAATAAAATGTATTTTCTGCTGTACTCTCTGTTTTCACTGTGCTGTAAACATCATTGGGACAACCAACCCCGGTCCCCCCTACTTGTTATACAATACGTGTAACACTGTCAAATTTGTACATTTAAGCCTATGTACTGTATCACGCAAGTATTAATAGTTATAAGTTCCGAAACCCATTGTAAGAAGACGAGTCACGCAGAAAAATAAGTTTGGTGAATCTAATTCAAAATCACGTCAGAATGAGGGTTTGTTTACTAGTACTTCCTATTCAAATGGCGGGTTTTATACATTCTCAAGATCCAGTTTTTGCTGTTCTGCTTCTCCAACCTTCTCAGTTGACTCTTCTCTGTTTCGTCTCTACTTGTGTCCCTCAGGTTAACGCAGCACCTGAAGCAGCTCTTCAGGATAGTTGTAGATTCCTCAGGCTCGTCTCCATAGCAACGCCTTGCTCCTCCTGACCGCCGCTGCCAACTGTCCTCGTCTGCCAAGCGACAGCTCCTTCCCCATCCTCCCGTCTGATCGACCAGCCCCGAAGTTCTGTCGGGGATGGACACCGAGTCGACCCACTCCGGCTACTCCAGCCGCTCCGGGAGATCAAACCGACACGGGTATGTTTCCCGCCCGCTGCATTCCTCACCGCCTCTCCACAACTTCCCAAAACAATTTGTTTTCTCCTGCTGTCTCCTCCCTCCTCCATCGCCGCCTCTGCCTCACCATATGCTGTTCTGCTAGTTCTACTAGCTCCAACCACATGGTTGAGGCCCAATAAATGAGATGAGTGAAAAGAGGAGGACGCGGCGAGCGAGAGATTGTGGATTAGGGTCGTCACAGCTCGCTGGCTCTAACCCATTTCCCTGATTGAGTCCGTCTATTCCCCACATGACAGATTTATTTCATCCTCTCCTCGACTTTGATGTTAATTTCATTTTCTTTCTGCTCTCCTTTAGTGTAGCTGTCATCCTTTGTATTAATTCATGTCAGATTATTAATAAAGTCCCAGCATGAGGTCTTTAATACATTAAAAGTTTGATTTATAATATTTACTTTTTGATTCTTTTGCTTTTATTTTCTAATGTGGAATATTAGGAATATCTAAGTTGAGGCTTCATTTTAAAAAAACTGTGTTCATCCCAGAGATCGAAGCCGAGAGCGACACAAAGCCAGCAGCAGCAAAGACAGCAATCGCTCCGAGAGATCGGTGGTCATCAACCCCCCCGACACGTCGTCCCAGGACTCCCCGGTCCACAACGGCGAGCCGCTGCCCGGAGAACCCGCGCCTTCGACGGCAGAAAATGGGGACGAGGCGCAGGTACGAGTCGATGCAGAGTTCCACCACACCAACCAAAGAGTTGTTTTTGTGTTTCTCTATGATCTCATTAGTTCAGAATAAACCCAGTAATCCCTAAATGAACTTTGCGTCCCGACCTCATAAACTCACGTTCCCACACAGCTGGCTGCCCGCTGTCTCACATCGAACAACAATGTTTGCACAAGATGAAATAGGTCAGTGGATTATAGCCTCCCTCCTGCAAGCGCCGCCTCTGATTACGCAGCTGAAAGACAGAGACGATGCTCCGACCAGATCCTCCTTTCAGGAGATCGTTTATGTGATCAGATTCAAGATTGCCACAAGAATTTTAACAAAAAAATAGGTTTTGCATTTTGAAGAAAAAGCAGAAATAATATATATATATATATAATATATATATATATATATATATATATATATATATATTTGAAGAAGTTCCTGCACAAAAGCTGCTTGTGGCAGCAATAAATCCTTTAAAGATCCACTCAGATGAATGTTTTGTCTAGCATGATGAAGGACAGAAATACAAAAAATTAAGCTTAAAATTGTATTTCTGACAATGTCTTTCTATTAATTGTTATGAATCAAGAGCAGATTAATAAAAATGACACTGGAAAAAGGTTAAGCCTCCAGGTTATGTCGCACGCATTGCGCCCGCACACTGCTTCCGTGTTCGATGTGAATCAATCGGTTGTAGGTGCAACAATCAGCCGGTCACAAGCTCCCTGCTCTTCTTCATCTACTTGTAGACGTCTTTATTTACCTCTTCTGAGCAAAAACTGTACAGCTGGATAACTTATAGCCCAAAAAAAGGAAAAAGCCTAAACTAGCCACAACAGTTAGCATATAGCAGGAATATTAGCTAAGCTTCAAAATAGCCCAAAAAAAAGAAAAAAGCCTTAACTAGCCAAAACAGCTAGCATGTAGCTGAACTTTTAGATAAATGCCAAATTAGCCTTAAAAAAAAATGGAAAATGTCTAATTTAGCCAAAAGAGTTTTGGGGCCAAAAGGGGAGAATGGGCGGATCCATAGATTGGGACCCCAGCTTTAACCTACTATTGAAAGAAAAAAATAGTTTTTACATCATGGTTGTAAGATCAAAGTCAGATGAGTTTTGCAGACATTCAAAGATCTGACCTAAAAAAAAAAAATCTCTTTCTATCTCTCCTGAGCATCTTCTTCTGCTGGGAAACGAACATTCCTCACATTCCACACTGACATGAGAGTGTCAGTGTACAACCCGCATCCATTGTTGTCAGTGTAACACAATCTGCCATTATACCACATTCACCCCCCTCCAGTTCTGTCTTACCTTCTCCACCGGCAAAGTCCACTCCAGGCTGTGCTTTTTGGAGCGGCCCGCATTAGCTGGCAAAGCTGCTGTAACACTAACTGGTCTCCGGTTTGGAGAGATACTCTCACAGACTGAGATTAGCCCCGGTATTCCAGCCAAACACCACTTTGGGGAAAAGTGATATGAGTAATCCTCTTTGTTTACCCGCATGACATAAGGATACGGTCTTGGAGTGCAGCTTGTGTGTGTGTGTTTGTGTTAGCGGGAAGTCCGTGCTGCTTTGTGAGACTCGATGTGCCAGGAGGGAGCAGCTTTAGTTTCATCCCAGTGTTAACTCAAGCAACACCAAAGCAGATGGTACTTTGGTGTTTAGCGGTTCACAACTCCTACGTAGACCTTTTTTCTCTTAAATAAACATAAAAATGGACAAAAATCCAGTTTCATGACATGCTCCTCGTCACAAAAAGGATAACTGTCATGCTTTACTCAGCACTTGACAGGCTTTTTCGCTGTGTGATGTTGCGCTTTGTGACGGTGGAACAAGCTTGTCATAGTTACCCTCTGCTGGGTGAAATGGGAGAAAAGTGCAGGATTTAGGAACTTGGTCAGAGAGACTCAGAATGGGAAAAGTATGGGGAACTTGGGGATAAGATTTGAAATTCTTACAGCCTCTGAAGTCAGAAATCAAAGCGCCGAACCACATTTAACACCAGATTTCTGTAAAAGATGAAAAGAAGGGAAATTAAACTGGAAAATTACTGTTTTTGCTAGTTAGGATTTATTTATTTAGCTACTTCTTTAATAGGGCCAATGCACATTAATGAACATTCATCCAGGGTCTACAACCTCTGATGCCAAAAGTCATTTGGTCCAGTTTTTTACCAACCAAAACCCAACAGGTGCCAGAATGTTCCCCAAAAAAATCACTTTTGTAGCCATTAAGACATTTATTTCTGTCATGTAGCTTTAACACATTAAAGTAGTTGAATTATCACAATGTTGCATTTTTCTATGCAAAATTATCTAAAATTTATCTTACTTTTGAAAGCAACACATACAAGTTATTTTCTAGATAAGACACATAAAAGTTATTTTCAAAATGAGACTCGCACAAGTACTTTTCAAAATAAGACACTATCGAGTTCATTTCAGAATAAGTACCGTAACATTTCTTTTCAAAATAAGATGCATATAAGCTATTTTTTAAATAAGACACATTCAGTATCTTTTCCAAAATAAGACACATAAACGCTCTTTTCAAAATAAGACATGCACAAGTTCTTTTCAAAATAAGACACTCACAAGTTCTTTTAAAAATAAGTACCATAAAATTTCTCTTCAAAATAAGATGCATACAAGCTATTTTTAAAATAAGATATATTGAATTTCTTTTCAAAATAAAACCCATAAAAAAATAATACACTCACAAGGACTTTTCAGAAATAGATACGCAGTAGTTCTTTTCAAAATAAGTCATTATCCAGTTCATTTCAAAATAAGTACCGTAACATTTCTTTTCAAAATAAGATGCATATAAGATATTTTTTAAATAAGACACATTCAGTATCTTTTCCAAAATAAGACACATAAACGCTCTTTTCAAAATAAGACATGCACAAGTTCTTTTCAAAATAAGACACTCACAAGTTCTTTTAAAAATAAGTACCATAAAATTTCTCTTCAAAATAAGATGCATACAAGCTATTTTTAAAATAAGATATATTGAATTTCTTTTCAAAATAAAACCCATAAAAAAATAATACACTCACAAGGACTTTTCAGAAATAGATACGCAGTAGTTCTTTTCAAAATAAGTCATTATCCAGTTCCTTTCAAAATAAGTACCGTAAAATTTCTCTTTAAAATAAGACGCATTCAAGCTATTTTTAAAGTAAGACACATTCAGGTTATTTTCTGAAATAAGACACATGAAAGCTCGTTTCAAAATAAGATACATTGAATTTCTTTTCAAAATAAGACCCATAAAAGTTATTTTCAAAATAAGACACACACTAGTTCTTTTCAAAATGAGACACAAACATAATTTTCAAAATAAGACAGAAACAAGTTCCTTTTAAAAGAACTAATGTCCTAGTTTTAGTCTTTCTACCTTTTTGGAATGGTTACGTTACTGCCGACATTCATGAGGAATAATGTCAAATGTTCCTTCTGATAGTAAACAGTATTTACATAAAACGAATCATCTTTAAGAACTCTGAACGTGGAAACGACCTTCAAACATGAAAAAATCAAGAATCTGACAATGAACAAAGGAAACTCTGATGCAGGCGCTGAAGAGCATGATGCAAGAAATCTGATATCAAGGTTAAAAAAGAAACAAAGCCAAGGTGTGAAAGGTGAAATCTCAACAATTCATATTAACATTATTTGCCTCAAGACAATAAAAGCATCTCACAGTAGAGCTTCAAAAATGCATTTGCATCTTTGTTTGCTATAACTATATTTCTTGATGTTTTTTTATTATGTTTGGTTTAATTGAATTGCCCCTGAAATAGGGTGAGTGGATCCTTTTATCAGGGTGTGATCCTGGCAGGTGGGGGTGGGCTCAAGACAGAAATGGAGAAAGAGCTCAGAGATGTGAGCTGAATACAAATGAGGTTGAAACAGAAGTTACCTCCACGGAAGCAGACCGCGGTTTGGTTTCACTCATTAGTCTTGCCGGCACATTTGGAGTGAAACGCCTCGTCTCCATCCGTCCCTCCCTCTCTCCTCCCTACACCACCTCCGGGCCTCTCTGCTTCTCTTTTTCGCTCCCTCCTTCCTCGCTCATTCATCTTCCGACTCCCACATCCACCCCCCTCCTCCACCCTCTCCAGCAAGGCTGAGTTAATTGGCTGTTAACTGCGGTGAAGGCCAGAATTTGCATTCACGCCGTCTTTTTCCTGCAATGCTGATTTCACATTTCATCATCTGCAAATACCCACAATGCTCAGTAAATCTGTTTATCCTAACCTGAAATGACCCAGAATGCTGCAGGAATCACACACACACACGTCTGCAGCTCTCGATTTGCTGCGGTGTGTTTGCACGTGTGCGAGGAAATGAAAGCTTCTGTTTGTCATCTTTCCAGCTGCTGCTCATCTGATTGGCACAACATAGCAACCCTTTGGGGGATAATAAATAATTAGCTGCACAAATTATTGACAGACACAAAGGACGTAAATGCCTCCTTAGTGTAGACTTCCCACAAAGTGTCTCTGTTGCTGCTTTATGGCTGCTCAGAAGATGACAGTCATTCGTGGTGATGGGCACGGAGGACCGCAGCTTTTGTTGCAGTGATTCAGAGGCTGCGTGTGCTTCGTTTTTTTTGTGTATCTTTCCTCTAGCTTGAACCTCCCTGAAAATCCGGCCCTGTCATCCTGCATTACTTCATCTGGATTTTAAAGAGCTCGCCATAATGAGGCGAAACACAAGGAAATAAGACGTCTGGAAAAGGAATGTGGAATGTGCTGTGGGCACAGCATCTGAGGGCTTTGCAAATGTGAACTTTCTGTGAGCTAGATTCTCACAGATTTGTCCCTGTTTGTTTTTACACATGGGAGGGACGATGTGGCCTAAAAATACCCACCTTTTTCTCTCCTATTTTAGCACAAAATCATGCCGCTCCACTGTCATCTGAGTAAGAAGCAGCTTTAATGTTGTGTTTAAGATAGATTTAAAATAAATTCATATGTTTCAGCTATACAAGTGGAACTTGCTAAATGCACTTTAGTGGCAGAGTTTTTTTCATTTGATCAAAACCACTAAAAAATAAGTTTGAGTGAGCCTTAAATGAAGTAAACTCTCAGACTGTATTTATCCGAGAACACATAAAAATCCATGAAGAAGGAGAAATGCACTCGCTTGATTGATCAGAAAAGAGGGTTTTGGTTCAATTCACATTAAAGGTTTTACCACAATTATGACATTTTATTGTAACTTTTTGCTGTTCATGCCTTTGTAATGTTAGAAAATGCAGTTTTGTTACTTTGATCTTCTTTTTATCTATTTTAAAAGTGTCTTTTCTTTGTGATTTAGCTCAAATCATTTTCTAGAACAAAGTTTCTGCATTAATTCATTTGAAATTCGCCCCTTGAGTTGTGGTTGCCGTAAAGCAAGCCCGCCCTCATGTCCCATCATCCATCTGTAAACGCTCTTTCCCATTAGTTTCTCACACCCCCATTCTAACTTTATTGGTGTATCAAAATTAGCAAGCACTACTGCAGCCATCCAGCCGCACAGTTTGGAGCCAGACTCCAGCTCAGAAGAGGAAAACAAAGACGTACATGGATCTATTTGTCTGCAAACGGATGCATCAAAATGGAACGGAACTGGGATATTTCCATTTCCAACAGAAATGTTCTTGTATTCTCAGAATTTACATAAATTTAAATTAAGAAATACAGTTTTAAGCGTTATTTTCTGTATATATGTCATTCATTCATGTCCAAGAAGATTTTAAAAACACCATTTTCATTTGAGTGGGTCTTTACATATTTCCATCACTAGATGTTTTTGCCAAAATATATCAGTTTTTGTTGGTTTTTTTTTTGTTTTTTGGTCACTTTCTATAATGTAGAAGTTGGCATAAGTGTGTTTGAATCTTTAATCTTTTTCTTTAAATCGTAATGCTGTTTATGTGTTTTAGTTCAAATAAGATTCCCAGAAGGTCAATGTACATTTCAGTTAAATTAATTCTAAATTCAAAATCAACGTAAAGGATTTTTAAGTCCAGTTTTATGCTGACAATAGGTAAAATAAGAACTATAGAAAATGATATGTCCTATTGTAATGGAAAAGTAATGGAAAACATGATGCTTCAAATATGAATGTTTTATCGTTTATTACATCTTGTAAATTAAAATACTTTTTCTATTCCTATTTTAAAAACTATTTTTTGTCTTACTATTATTTATTTTATGGTGGAAAGCAATTTGAGAAGCTTTGTAGAAGGGGAAAGTGCTATTCAAATAAATTAAATAGAACTCATTCTTCAGCTTAGTCCAACTTGTGCCACTGTGAAAATAATTTTTTGGGTTACTTTATGTGTTTATTAATGCATGTCACTGAATAAAAAGCCTTGCAATCATTCACATCACTCAGAGCTGATGGTTGACAGCAGCCTTTTCACCCAAACACAAAAGCTGGAGTTTGACAGAAGTAGGTTCTGTTCAGTGAAGACGGTTCCTCTGACAGGCTGTCATTTCAGAGTAATCTCTTATCTTCTGCTCTAAATGACTGATTTTAATATCACTGTTTGGAAAAACGGCTGCACACGAGGGACGAGCTCAAAGCTGCTCTTCAGATGCATGCTGAAAGAAAAGCAGCATTTTGTGAGGAACGAGGCCCGAGGCGTGTTCTGCTGCGCTTGTTGGTTCGAATTAGCCGGGTCAGGCAGCATGCAGTCAAAATCGGTGTTGAAACAAGTCAAACAGGATCTTTTTTATTTCTTCTGAAAGAGGTTTGCAGCAGCAGCAGCTTAGTTCCTATCATCAAAGCCTGAGATAGTGGAAAGTCCAGAACGTACTGACCATCATGTATGTTTTCCTCAGGATGATAACTGGGCAGAAACCACCACGGCGGTGACCGGCACCTCCGAGCTCAGCGTTTCCCAGGAGGAAGTGGTCGGCCTGGGAAAGGAGATACAGGACCGAACCCAGAACGTCCGGCGCTACCTCCCCCTGGCCGTAGGTTTATGCGTGGGTCTGCTGGTGCTGGCCACGCCTCTGGTCTTTCTGCTCCTGCCAGCTGTGATGTGGCCCGACAGACTGCAGGCCTGCGGAGCCGCCTGCGAGGGCCTCTTCCTCTCCATCTCCTTTAAGCTCCTCATCCTCATGGTTGCCATTTGGGCCTTGTTTTTGAGGCCGGGCCGGGCCTGCCTGCCCAGGGTGTGCGTGTACCGTGCCTTCCTCACCACCCTCACCCTCCTGCTCACCATGTCTTACTGGCTTTTCTATGGAGTCCGGATTCTGGACGCTCAGGTGAGCCAGTGCTGTTGAACTCTCCATCACTTACATTATTCAAGAATGTTTTATTTTTGAGAAAAAATTATTCATATTATAAAATATTTCAAATAATGACAGATCTGCATGAAAAACCCTTTGAATCATCTACTTTTTTTTCACTGTTGTTGAGGCTTAAGCTACTTTCTAACATTGACTCTAAATTATTTTACTGTTTCAGAGATACATTGAAATTCGCATTAAAGATGGAAATGGAAAAAAATATTATTTTCTGCTGAAAATATGCTAAAACAAAAAACGTTTTGAGGAACTGTAAAGATTTTCCTCCTTTTTATTTAACATAGGAGAACTTAGTTTTTTTTTTTAATTGTGGCACATCAGTTCAAACCGAGCAAAAATCTTCTGAAAGAAACTGAACACTCTGATACCAGAATGATTCAAATGACAGAAAGCTTGCTGCAGATTTTATGGGCTGAATATTTTATATACTGCAGACTTTATTAGTATGAAAGAAGGTAATAATTCATGCATTTCTATATTGGATTCCTGTCAAAAACACTTATCCTTTAATTATTTTATTTTATTTTTGTCAATATTTGATTGTTATAAATGCTAATGAAATGATAAAATAACCAAAGTAAATCCAAAATGTTAACTATAAAATAAAAAAGCTCATCTGGTTTAGTAAAAATATGAATAAACAGGAAATGGTAATCTTTTATTTTCAAAGTTTGGTTTAATTTAAAAATACCTAATTATGATCATTTAGAAAATTACCAAAATAAAGCAATTTCCCAGCAAAAGTAAAAAATAAAACCTATATAGAAGCAACATATGCATATACATAAAAACTGTGCATGACATGTTGACCAAAATTACTCCAAAAACACAACAAGCACTCATCCCAGAGGACTCCAAAGAAGCAAAACAACATTTAAAGAACCCGAGGCCTCACTTGACTGAAGGTCAGAAGTCATGATTTTTAGACAGAAAAACTTTTACCAAATATTTACATGAGTTGGACATGGACAAATGACAAAATCTGAAGTCAAACCAAAACAATGTATTTTTTAAAATATAAATCAATCAGTAACAACACTAGTAGAAAAGTTCGTACTTGTGATGCTCTTTGAACATGGATATTGAAATAATTCACAGAACTTTTTATTTTTTAGGTTTTTCAAGACAAGAATGATCAAATAAAAGATCCTACATCTGTGTGAAGATTTGCCCAATCAATAACAAAGTTTGGAGATTATTAATTTTTCCATTTAGGGAAATTGTCTTTTGAAATGTCTTTCATTTAAATTATTTATTATATTTAAACTAATTCTTGGTTCTTAAAAATAAACCTTTCCCAAAGCGGCAAATACTTTTTAAATTACGGTGACTAATCACTTTGTAGCTTCAGTTTTTCATTTGAAAGTCACCTGGGTTTTGCTAAACGTCAGTGTTAATAAAAGTCAGGAACAGTGCTTCACTGAATGAAGAACTAGATCTTTTCTGTTTGATTCTTGGCTTCGTTTAATGTACCGGTAAGTGAAGGCAGGAGCCAGATCAACAGAAGCTAAAGCTGTAGAATGGAGGTGAGGGCGTGAGGCCAGCAGGACATCCTGCCGAGCAACAGGGAGGTCAGTGATGAAGAGTGAAGAGAAAACAAGGTGGTGGATTCAGTGTGAGCGAATGAGTTCAGTCCTTTCAGGGGAAATTCCACAAAACAACGCCTCACCTCCCTAAAATGCAAATAAAACAAAAACCATAAAAGCAAATGTATCTAAAAGTGTTATGTCTTGAATAAAAACCATCTAGTTTCTAAAAATGTATCAAATAATTATTTTTAATTTTAATAATAAAAATAATGATTTTTATTTTAATTTTTAAAAGGTATTAATTATCCATCTATCTATCTATCTATCTATCTATCTATCTATCTATCTATCTATCTATCTATCTATCTATCTATCTATCTATCTATCTATCTATCTATCTATCTATCTATCTATCTATCTATCTATCTATCTATCTATCTATCTATCTATCTATCTATCTATCTATCTATTTCACAATTCCCATTTATAAATGTTGATCTTTACATTAAATTATCTTCATTTGTGGTTTCATCAGGATGAGGATTATTACGGCATCGCCCAGTTCGCCGTGTCGCTGGTGGACTCTCAGCTGTTCGTTCACTACCTGGCCGTGGTTCTGCTGGAACTGCGGCAGCTCCAGCCGTGCTACAGCGTGTGCGTGATCCGCTCCACAGACGGGGAGACCCGACACTACAACATGGGACAGCTAAGGTACTAAAACTTATCATGAGGATTTCTAGGAAAATGTCCTTCAAGCTTTAGTTGTTTCACACACTATGATCCCAGATCTACCTTATATATGTAATTGATAAAGAAAGCAGGAAGTGACTTCAAGACCAGGATTGTGAAATACTGCAGGTTGGAATTCAAATATATTTGATTCCCAAAGTCTGCCTAATTTGACAGGTGGGATTTCTCTGTTTGGTGCTTTCAGCTTCAGGTGAGGCAGCTTACGGTTCAGTGGACTCTCACCTGATCCGTTGTGATCACTAAACACGCCTGTACATGAAGTTTGTGACTCCTAGAAGCCATTTTAAAAACGACTCCACTTTTTTTCATATTTTTATAGCTCTATGATTAACTGGACCAGATTTACTCATTTGGACCTTTGAAATCCGTTTCATCTCAGCTTTTTTTTTAATGTTTTCTCCCCTTTTTCTTCCTCCCTTCCTTCATGTAGCATTCAAAGAGCTGCCTTGTCCATTCTGGAGTATTACTACAGAGACTTTCCACTGCACAACCCTTCCATTCTCTCTGCCGCCAAGCATCGAGCTGCCAAACATCTCGCCGGGTTAAAGGTCTACAATGTAGACGGTGAGTCGGTCATTTCCTCCAACAGCTCCACTTGGGCTCTTTTGTTTGCGTTACCTGTATTTGTCCTACTGTTGGGGCTGTCTTCCTGCTCTGGCGTCCCTGTCCACACCCTCACATCTTCCTTCGAAAAACAAACGGAGAGCTTGAATCTTGCCCAGTAAGCAAAGACTAAAAAGGCATAAAGCCATCAGCGTTGCTCTACACAGGAAACAGCTTGTTTTGTGGTTCACCCCTCTCCATTTGAGGCGTCCATCTTTGACATGATGAATGTCGGATCTCCGGCTAAGTGCACTCACGTGCATCTCTAAGAACGCAGCCTCCCTAGACAAACACACACACACATCATGCAACACCATAATTGTGTGCTGCTAAATGATCCTCCTGACATCCATCACGGGGAGGCTGCAGCAGAATTTAGAGGTGTGAATAATTCAGCAGAAATTGACTCATTTTTCACATCTTTATTCTCCTGCTCAGCTAATATTCCACCTTTTCTTTTCCTTTTGTCTTCATTGTAAATCACATATATTAACATATTTTCTCATGTATTCGTTTGTAGCTGCAAATCTGTTTAAAGTCCCTCTCTGATCACCTTTTGATCTTTTGTAAAAACATTCAGTGTTTTTTTTTTAATAGAAATTTGCTGCTGAGTTGTGGGCGGAGCAACGCCGCCTCTCTTCCTCTCCCTGTTCCTGAGAGCTCTCTGTTTACATTCTCTCCCCCCACTAGCTCACAGCCCCTCACAACTTCAACTTAACATTATTGATGCAACTAACAATGGCATGTAATATTGGCAGCTATTCAGACGTGTGTAGTTTTGAGACATATTCCAGTGCGTATGAGGTATACAAAGATGGATCTAGTCGTCTGCGAGTGGATTCATCAGAATGGAGCAGAGCAGAGAGCTTGTGGCCCGCCCTGGGTATTTTCTAAATCACAAACATGCTCTTTTACAAATGGCCTTTTTTATCTGCTTATTATTCACTATGATTTTAAACTAAGAGAAATACAATTTTAGAGTTATTTTTTTTAGTATATGTCTTATTTCATCATAAAAATACCATAATTACTTGTTAAAAACACTAAAAACTAATTTTTTTTATCAAAGTGGTCCCCAATGACAATTTATTTTTTATTTAAAAAAAAAACAGTCCCCGCAGTGTTTTAAATATTATTATGAAGTTTTTATCCACAACCTAAATGTCTTATAAAGCAAATTAAATTTTCATGTTGATCTGGAGCCTTTTTTTCTAAAATCTCCTCTTAGGGGGCGTGGCTTTTGGAGCTGAGCTAAGCATTCCCGCCCCTAAAACCCCCCTGTCTGATTATGATAGGTCTTTACGTTGCTAGCGTAAATCTTCCCCGCTGCTACATAAAAATGTCAAACCATATCGGTATTGTCCACCCGTATTGTTTTTGAGCTCGGACGACAGACAGCCTGACTGTGACAGTTTGATTGACAGCAATTTAAAAGGAAGAATGCTCACTAATGCAAAATCGAAATGATTTCTTATTACATTAGTTCTCTTTCGTAAGAAAAACGCCTCACATACATGTAAAAAACTCAAAAAACATTATTTTTAATGGATTTTATGGGACTTTAAAGCACAAGCTCATTGCAAAAATGGGTAAAATATGCACATTTTTGTATCTGTTTTATGCACATTGTTTCTGATACCGTTCTTACATTGATCTTTATTCATATTTCATGGCTTCACGCAGAGCCCCCTCTCTCACCTGAACACACGCACACAAATGCAACAAATGCATTCATGCAAATCACATTATTAATGATTTACAGCCATGCGTGACCTGCAGCTTTAAATAGGTCCTCATAACTTTATTTATGCGTATGAATATGCACAGGACCCCCTCTCACTCTCAAACCACAGGAACTCTGACATGCTGCTGCACAAGCTCCATTAGGTTTACGATTATTCCTCATGAACCGGTAAATCCACACGTCAGAGGAGAGCTCTGGCCTTTGATCTCTGCAGAAATTAATTTTTAATTTTAGCTGCATCCAGGGAGAAGGTTTCTGCACAAATGCGAGTATGTTTGGTAGGTAAAAAAACATTCTGCGGCTGAGATTATCGTTCCAAATATATTTACAAAAATGAACATTCCCAGTCTTGCAAAAAAAATTTCACTTGAAGAGGATAACCAGAAATTTGAGTTCTTTTCCTCCCTTGTTTCAGAAAGCATCAGAGCAGCAGGGTCAGCTTCCCCCCAGCTCTGACCTAATCAGTTTACCTTTTGTCCTCTCCTTCTGCTCCAGCCCCAGGGAGCACAGCAGCAGCGCAAGCTAGCAATGGAAATCAGTCACGGGCTATGGTCGCAGCTGCAGCCAAACGCAAAGACAGCGCGCACAATGAGCTGTACTATGAAGAGGCTGACTATGAGAGACGAGTCCGCAAACGCAGAGCCAGGTGAGGAGGTCTGCCTGGAATCAAAACTCCACTTTTGCCCTTAAATTTAAGCCTCTGATAAACTGCATGTTACAGCTGATGTGCACTACAAAGTGTTTCATTAAGTTTGTGTTAATTATTAGGAGTCTAAGTGTAAATCTTATTATATTCTATTGACTACTAATTTGAATCAACATTTTGCTGCATTGGATGCAGGAGCTTCAGTTTTGGGAATCCGTCAAACATCTGTGTGTGTTTGTGTTGGAGTCAGGCTGGTTGTAGCTGTGGAGGAGGCCTTCACGCATGTCCGCCGCATGACGAAGGAGGACGAGAACGCGCCGCCTTCAGACATCATGGACGTGCGTGAGGCCGCTTTGGCTGTGTTTCCGTCTATGGCTCGGTCGCTGCAAAAGTACCTCCGCACCACCAGGAGGCAGCACTGCCACAGCATGGAGAGCATCCAGAAACACCTGGCCTTCTGCCTGGTCAACAACATGAGTCCTAAGGTATGTGCTTGTTAGGTCCCAAAAGAACACCTGACATGAAATGGCTCCAGCTTTGGATTCTTTTAAATTCTTTGTAATAAATCGAGTAATAAGTGCAGTCTTAAGGTCTGTGCTTAAAATGTTGGGTCCTTTAACTAAACTTTATTTAAATTAAATTAAATTAAATGAAAATTTTTGTAACAAATTGAGTTTGCTTTAGTAATTTTTTTTTAGTAATTGTTTGGCTTTGTTGTTTTGTGAGGGCAAGGATTTTGAAGTTGCATAAACAAAGTACATGTGTAAACAAGATTCTCTACTTTTGAGTCTTATTTTTATCAAACCATTGCATTTAAACTCTCCCTAACACAGTATTTCCTCTTTTTTACTTAAATAATAGTGCTGTGATATATAAATTCTTAGACATCAACACAAATAGAATTGTTAAATCTCAAAATAATATCCCAAGTCCTAACGTCTGCGCTTAATATGTTTGGTCACATAAACTCCAATTTTGGATTAATTCAATTTTTTTATATATATATATATATATAAAACTGAGGTTGTTTTAGTATTTCGAGGCTTTAAACCATGTAAAGCAGAGTAAAAATCAGCATTTTGCTATTTGGTTTTGTTGTTTTTTCATAAATTAGGTAAAAGTACACAAGTGTAAACAATTTTGTAAAACTGCAACATTATTTTTTTTTAGAACAGGTGATAGAAGTAAAATTCTGACATTGAGATCTACTGTAAAACTCGTGCAGAGATAAAATTATGATTTTAAGTAATTAAAAAATATCTTTGCATAACTGTGTTATTTTCAAAGTATGAAGCCAAGTTAGCTAGTTATGTTTTTAGTTACAGGGTTCCATACCTTTAGCAAAAATCAATTTATTTAAGTCATTGAAAATTTACTTAAGTATTTAAGTTAATCTATAATAATAGTGAGGCAGTGTATTTGACGTTTATTTGCCATAAACATATTATAAGTTTAAAATGATCCGATTTAATCTGAAGAAGTATTATACGTTTTGTTAATGTACTTCCTATATACATTTCTACGTGCATGGTTGGTATAAGACTTGCTATACTTCTACTCTTTACAAAATAGTAAATCTTTTTGCCAAGAGTTGATGAATACCGAAGTTATTCTATTTTATTTTATTTTATTCTCCCTGTAGGCCTTCCTGGAAGCCTATCTGTCCCCTGGCCCGACCCTACAGTACGGCTCTGAGCGCTGGATGGCGGATCAGTGGACCCTGGTCAGCGAGGCCTCAGTCACCAGCGGCCTCAAGGATGGCGCCGAATTCCTGCTGAAGTGTTTGGATTTTAGCTTAGCCGTCGTCGTCAAAGGCATCCCTTACATCCGCCTGTCCGAAGAATACGTTGACCCCAAATCCCACAAGTTTATACTGCTGCTCCAGTCAGAGACGTCGGTTTAACTGAAAGGGTTCACGCTCCGGACCACAGAACTGCTAGTATCTGACTGACTTAAAAAAAAAAAAAAACATAAATTAAACTTTTGTACTGTTTCCTTTTTACATATTTGTATGTAGTTTTTCTCTCGTAGATTTTCTTGTTTTTGTCGCAGAAAACTTGAAAGTGATAAAAGACTCAAAGCAAGGGGAAAGGCACTCTCTGTGTGGACATTTGCAGAGCACAATTCAGTTATTCCTCTATGCAATACAGCTGGCCCTCCCGGACATCCATCGTCCTGTCTGCATGTGTCTGTGTGTGCGTCTGTGTTGGAGCGGTTTTCAAGAAATGTTGGATTGCAAGATGCATAACTACAATTTTTGTCATGAAAAAACATGAAACCATTTTGAACAGAACTACATTTTTAAGGTATAGAAGTGTTTATTTATACCCATCTATTATTTCAGATGTATGTACAGTATTTATATGTGAATATGCATTATTCAAACAGATTTTATACCACAATTGTGTTTGTTTGGATGTATTTTCTTTTTATGTTATAAAGCTTTTATTATATTTTATTGATCGACTTAGATACCTGGATTTGAGTTCCAAACCTTTTCATGTTTTGGCTCTAAACCTAAACTAAATGTTTGTTTGGTCCCCGATTTAAATCTCTTTCAGTATTTGTTATTTTTAAAGCCCTTTGGCCATGAACCTCAACTTTTTCTAACATAAAATGTTGGAAAGAATTTGTGTGAGAATCCACTTCAAAAATATTGAAAAGACTCAGAGCTGAGCTTTGTGTTCCTGCTGACATAATCACTGTTTTTCTGTCACACTACTGCCACCTATTGACAATGTTTGGAGCTGCAGCCTTTGTTTCCTTTTTATTTTTTTACTTTTGTATTTTTCAGAGTTATTGTACATTTATATTGTCAATGTGCCCATGGAGGGTTTTGTTTTAAAGTATTATTAATACGTTTTCTTACTGAACAAACACGTGCCTCTGTTAAGTTACCTTTCTGAGCGAAGCATTCATGCTTGTGTTTGTGAATAGGATGAAAAAAAATCCTGATGTGAGCTGGAAAGTCACAACTTCCAGTTAGTTTATGACGTTTTTGTACAACAGAACATGAGAAGGCACAAAAATAAACATTTGTATGAACTTTTAGTACAAGTTGCAGTTTTACTCTGTTTTTGCTCCAAGCAGTTTCAATATGATAAATCAAATTTCACACTCAGGAAAAGCATTTTCCACATAGGCCAGGGGTCTGCAACCTGCAGCTCCTCTTTTGACTCCTTCAGTGTGGCTCTTTGGTTAATAAGGTATAAAACACAACCAGAATTAAGGCTCACCAGATAATTCATCAGAGTTTCTATTTTTAAATAACTTAAAGGATTTTAAGTGCGCCTAATGGTTAAAAAAAAAATACAGTAAAATTCATGTATTATCTCTGATGTAATTCTAGTTAATTCGATTTACAAATTTCTCACTGACATAAGGCACAAATAGTAAAATAAACCTTTTTTTTTTTTTACTATTATTCACTACCATATGCTACCTACTACTACTACATTTGCTGCTTCAACATGATCCTTTAGTACACAGGGAGTCTTTTATTTTTGAAAGGAAGTTGTTCATTATGAAGAAACAGTATTTTCTCTTATTGTGTATGTTTAAATTATGCCAAAAACATCTGTTAATTGATATATATGATAATAGTCCCATTAGTATCAGTGCGAAACATTGTCTTTATTTTTTCTAAGAATCAGACTTTGTGACTCCTCCTATGATCAGCAAGAAATCCACTTAAATGGCTCTTTATGTGTTGAAGGTTGCAATTTTTTAAATGTATTAGGCAAGTAACTACAATTTTAAAACAATTGGAAAGCAATAAACAATTACAATTTGCATTTAATGAAGTTAAATTCAACAAGTTTTGAACATAGTGGAGATTCAGACACACCATCGGGGGTCAGTCTACCAGCTCTCCAACAACTCCATCAATGGATCAGCCTGATCGGACCTTGTTTACTACACTCCTTCAGAGCCCCCATTTCTCTTGGGTGTCGCTCCTGGGCGGGGATGGGCGGCCCCCGCCTCATTCTCTCCTGGAACCCCCCACGGCGGGGGTGGGCGGTTGTCTGGTGCATCGGAGCAGATCTCCCTTGGGGGGCCCTGACTCATAGGGCGGGGGGATGCTCTTCTGGCTGGGCTGGGGCCTGTACTCTCTGTGCTATTTTGTCTTCCCTCTCTCGGGCGTGGGGGGCCTCATGCGGCGGTCCCGCGTGCCCTGGTCTGGGTGTTTGGCGGGATTGCCCGGCGAGCAGATTCTTTTTGCAGCCTCATGGTGGGTGTATGGGGCTACGGGCTGCTGGTGCCTCCCCAGCATAGGGTCTTGGTGTGGGGATGGTCGGGCACTGTCCCCTTCTGTACATTCCATCATCAGTCATCTCAACAAAACACAAGCGCACACACCTGAGCACAGGTGTCAGCTCACCTTCGCACTAATAGTATGTGTGACAGAATGATTGTTACCTCCCTCTGTTACCATTTTCTCTTTTCTCTAAATTCCCCTCTTTTACAGCCCCCCCAACCTCTCTCTTCTTCTTTTCTTCTTCAGCTCTCAGCTCGTATCTGTTTGCTTAGCAGTTGGACAGGACAAGTTATAAAAAACAAAAAAATCAGTACAGAACCAAAATAGAAGAAGAACTTGGGGAGAGGAGGATTGAAGTAAATGTTATAGAGCTATAGAGCATAGAGGAGAAGGTGGACATACATACCTGACAGCATACCTGAAGAAGTGTGGATGAGTTTAGGAGGGGGTAGTAAAGTCTCTTTTTAACAAAAACATGGAAGGTAGGGGGATACCTCATGAATGAAGAAGTGTTCAGTTTCCATTTTTAAGAAAGTAAACATGTTTTGAAATAAGTGAAAAAAGACAGAAATACATAATAGTATTAACATCAAACACGAGGAATACAGCCATGAGTAGCATGGGGTCAATATTATCATAATTATTCATATGATCAAACAATTTGGTTTAAGATTACTTAAGCTATCTCAACATTTAACAATTTGCACAAAATAAAATCAATAAAACACACAGAATATAAAAGTCAAATAAAACTGTTAGAATTTGTCTTTAAAAAAAATCAAACATCCTGTCCCAGTTTCTGTACTCACATCTTCATAACAAAGTGCAATGCTTCCACATCCTCTGTGATTTACAGTGTTCAGATGAACCTGGATCTGGAGATTATTGCAACTGAAACTGTTCAACCAGGAATCTAATTTGATTTATTTAGGCCAAAACTAAACAGTTCTACTCCATCCCCACTAAATATGATAAAACACATCACAATTTCACCCTGAAACAAACGATATCAATATCTTTAATGACCCAGTCCAATGAAAATCGTGTATTTGTAGCATTTTTCTCACAATGAAGGATATAGATAAAATAAATTAAAATTAAAACTGTGTTTCTGAGTACTTCTTAATTTAAATTGTGAAACGTGGTCACGGGCAGATAAAAACTCGCCGTTTGAGAAATCTCAGATCCACCCTCTTGCAAACAAATATATCCATTAACGTCTTAATATTTATCATCCAAGCTGGGATTTGGGTCAAAATTGAAAAGCTGGATAGATCTGATATTGCTAGCCATTTTTGTTTTTGTTGCTACGCTAATGTTAGCTTGGGGGTGTAAGCTAGCTGGAGAGAATGTCAACAAAGGAATGATGGGATATCAGTGTAAGGTTACTTCCTTGCCAACAGTCCCGCCCACAACTCAAAGGTGAATTTCTAATGAGCTCCTGCTGCTCTGAAGAAAATATTCCTTAAAAAACAACACAGGCTTTATGATTTTGGCTAAAAACTGAATAATAATAATTAAACGACCACTGGGAACAAATTTTGAATATACAAATGTGGTTGGAGTGAGACTTAAAACACACTATTAAAGATTCTACAAATCCCAGTTAGGAAGAGGAAATACACTCAGATGCTGAAGTTAATAAAAAGGAGAGGAAGCTTTTTAGCTATGAAATGCAATTTTCATAAAAAAAAAAAAAAAATAAAAATAAAAAAAACAGGTAATGATGACACATAATTTTGAATAAACACAACTTAATTTCCACACAGACATTATTTTTAAGATTATTAAGAAAGTTCAGGTCAGGTTCATGCAGGACCGTCATGATCAGTGCTCCGCCTTTTTCATTTGTAAAAACTTGTCTTCATTTTCAAGGAAGAGAAGTATCACTTGGAAACTTTGTGATCTGATCTGTCCAGGTGCTTTTTCAGGATTTCATCAATGTTGTTAGATTCATAATCTACTTGCACCGGTTCAAGTACTGGCGCGCAGAGGACGAGAAGACGCCAGTCATTTTGACGCAGTTCAATCAAACTAAACGAGAAAAAAAAAAAGGTTTTAAATTTAAATTCAGAGAAGTTTTTACTGTCATCAGAGTCTTTAAATAGGGAAATGGTTTATAAATGGACAAACCTCCTCCTGTCTTCAGAAATGAAGCGTATCTTAGGTTCAGCTGATCCTCTTGGATTTTCTGCTTGCGTCGGTGCAGAAAAATCAACACTTCTTGTTTGGGATCTTGTCTCGTCAGCTTGTTGCTGTTGGTATCGCAGCTTTTCACATTCAGATGCCAGGCTTGGTTTTTCCTCCTTCAGGCTATTGAGCTGATGGTGAACCCCGGCAGAGAAGAGTGAGAGGTTGAGAGCAGGTCAGTGAAACAAAAATAATAATAAACAAATGAGCTTTCCAATGAGCCTCTTCTTTGGACATTGACATAACATTAAGGCGTGGGAAATAAATCCTTGTTTCAAACATTTAATCCTTAACATTTCATATGCTTTGTGCCGAAGCAGAAAAGTTTGTTGATGACCTGCTGGATGTTCACAGATGTGGTCAATTTTATTCCCCCCAATCTGTTTTCAAAATATTTTTAAAAATTGATATATTTTTTTATGGAGGTGTAACTCCGATTAATTTTTGAAGTGCTCCCATGATCTCTTGGACTGTTTTAACTCTTCAGTACTGGTGGTCCAACACTAGGGGGCGATAGGTTTTTGAGAGACGCTCCTAAACCTCCCAGCGAGAAGAATGTTTTTTGCTTTAACTCTTCAGTACTGGTGGTTCAACACCAGGGGGAGATCGATTTGAGAGACGATATAAATCTACCGGTGAGGGGAACGTTTTTCCTGACTTTCTTATTCGAACACAACACGAGGAGACGACACCGGAAGAGACGTGACTCTAATGAAGAGATACTGCTGTACACAATTCGGCACCTGTTCCGAACACTTGTAGAATGTTTCAGGGTTTTTACAAAGTCCGATTTTGAAGATACCGTGGTGAGTTGCAAGCTAGTTTTGATGCTTGAATGGACTTAGCATTCGAACTAGTTAAAGTGCTGGTTTGAGGAGACGGGGAAAGAAGATGTTTACTGGATTATTTGTTTTATTTAATCTAACGGAAATGTCATCTAAGAAACCGGGATTGTTTTATTTATTTTGAAAAGTATGAGTGTCAGGTATTATTTTAGAATGAATGTAAGTAGGATAGCTCGAGTCGGCTAACTGCCTCACACGTGTGTCCAGGGTGTTTTTTTTTCCACCCCTTCAGAAGAAAGCGGGCCATGCTCTGGAGGGTCAAAGCAGAATCCACGCTGTTGCTGTGGCCTCAACTGTTTTCAGTGACACACTGCTCCCAACCGGAAGGAGGTTAAACTGGATGTACATGATGATAATTTTCTAATTTAATACAGATTCTTTATTTTATATTTAAAATTTTGTCGTATGTGTCATTGTGGGTTGAGAGTGTGTACTAAGTCAGTATTAAATATAGCATTCCTCCTACACGAACTTCAGGAATAGATGAGTTCTTTGAGCATAAGTAGCCTCCTGCCTAAGGTACCAGTAGGCAGAGGCGTATTCCATTCAATACTACTCTTTTTTTCATGTAAAATGTTTCTGTGAAGATAAAAACTAGAAAAAATAAAATTAAAAATCATGTATGAAACATGCATGAATAATACGCCTTATTGTGTGTTCTTACAGATCAATGTGTTGTTGTTCTGTCATTTCAAAGAGTAGTAAACAACAAAGGGCAATGTGTCAGGGAGTTTGTGTTGGCTAAGATCAATGTGAGTAAATGCTAGGAATTACCAGAGCACCTAAATGTAGCACTAGAGAGCTCTTGATGAAATCGCATAAGTGCAGAAATTCCATGCAATCCTTGAATGTACCACCTGCTACAACG
Organism: Oryzias javanicus; assembly: GCA_003999625.1. NCBI lineage: Eukaryota > Metazoa > Chordata > Actinopteri > Beloniformes > Adrianichthyidae > Oryzias > Oryzias javanicus. Next base: position 9,066,877 of record CM012457.1, on the reverse strand, counting down.
AATTTGAAAATTTAAGCCATGAAATCCACGCAATAGTGGCTGGTGAAGTTTTTGTGACACGCTACATTAAAGTTTTACTTGCATTTGCTGTGTATTAATCTAGAGCCCTGCCTGTATGCAGCGCCGGACCATACCAGCTTCAGCCTTACTGTCGCTGCATTTACTGTATGCCCAAAAGGTTGCCCCCTTCTTCTATGTTTGTTTTTTTTTTTTTTAATTTTATTTTAATCAGCGGTTGGCAATCAGCGTGATGTTGGTAAATGCGCTTTAATTACAAAATCGTGTTTAAAAAGTTTTAAACGGCAACATTTTTAAGACCAAGATATCAAAATTTGAGGATTTTTAAGATTTTTTAAAACCCCGCGGGAACCCTGTAGAGTAGACGTTACCTTCCTTCAGCACTGAAATAAAATGTGAAATTCTTAGCCTAACGTTTATGCAGCTCCCATCTCCTAAGGGGTGTTCTGGAGAAGCTCCAAAAGCTAATCTTGTTGCTTCTGTACCTCAGTAATGCTTGGACTTTCATGGGAAGTGCTGCTGTTCTCCATCTTCAGACTTTGGGCATTCAAAGGCCATGTCCACACGTAGACGTGTTTCTGCTAAAACGAACAAATTTTTATACGTTTTGGTCTATCATCCACACAAAACAGCGTTTTAAGTCACTCAAAATGGTGCATTTTGAAAACGACGGCCAAAGTGAAGATTTTGGAAAACTCCGGTTTTGCATCTGAGTGTGGACATGAATAACCAGTGATATGGGTTTTTAACATTTTTAAACGTCACTTTTTGCGACAATTAATGCATATACGTCATATAGGTGCGTTTCCATTAATTTTGACATTTCACAAATTGGAATTTCGATGATAAATTCTCCTAATGGAAACACCACAATTTTGGAAAAAACTCTAATTTTTTGAAAAAAAAAAGGTTTTTACGCTTAGAGGAGGTGGTATTTGGGGAGTATCAAAACAGACTTTTTTCGCAAAACTGTAATGGAAACATTTTTTTCTAAATAGATGCACCTCTTTGTATGAAGCTTCTGTCCTGAGCACAGCACAGCGGGCGCAATGAGAGATCCAACAGCTTCACAGATCTTTATAAATTGCGTGTCATACAGCTCCTCTATAATAAAGTCACCAAGATTTCCTCATCGCTTCATCTGTAGCTGCACCTCTGCAGCTTGGAGTCTAAGCAAGACGCAGAAGTCTCCTTTGAGGAAGAGCACGAGTGCAGACAAACTTTTTTAACATTTTTTTTTGTATGTGCTCTGACAAACTTAAATCGACCTTGTCCTGTTTTCAAACAGAAAAAAGGTCCAACAGCTTAATAATTAAAATGGTTATTTAAAAACCGCTGAACAGGTTTCTCACGCGCACCTGAGACTGTCAATAGACTGTGCGGCATGTGCTCACCAGACAGAGGTGTGACGTCACCGCAATGCTCCTTTATCAGTGAATCAAAAAAAAAAAAAAAAAAACTTCATCTCACCCATTGCTGTGTTTTTAATGATTTGTCGCGTGAGTTAGTTTGTGCTTTATCGCAAAATGATGATTTAACGGAAAAGGGGTCATTTCGAAACTGTGTTTTTTCCAAATTCCTAGAATTTCGATAAAGTTTTGCGCAAATGTGTAATGGAAACACAGCTATAGATGTTTATGTCAGACAGTGGTCAGCATGAACTCGAGGAGTGTGTTACTTATTACCCTGGTACAGACACTTTTTACTTGCTTTTTTACAAACTCAATTACTGCTTTTTGCCGAGGAGCAAAGGAGCAGAAGCGCTTTGCAGTCGGCTGTTTTACACCAAATATCCCTTCCTCCTCCTCGAAGGCATGTCACTCAAGAAAGACGCCGTCGGAGATTTTGGGTCCGACTTGGACGCAAAATACGTGATAGATTTACACTTACTTTTAGGAAAACACTGCCAACTACTGTTCTGGCAACCTCATGACCGCGTCCAAGAGTGCAAGTAAGCGGGGACATGTGGATGGAATTATTTTTAAAACGATCATTTGTGGACGCAGCACTTTTATAAAACGGACGTCAGCAAATATGCGTTTGTAGAAATACCCGTCTATGTGTGGACAAGGCCAAAGTTTGTGTGCTACTAAATGCACCTGGGTTCACAGTTTGATTCCCTTCAGTTAGACTTTGGTTCTACTTCTCCACCTTCACTTTGAACATCTCTGTCTGGGTGGTAGCACTGACCGTTTCTGTTGGACATCTTGGAGTGGTTTGTTCTGACGGGACGTCGACTGCAGTGTCGTCAGTGCAATCCAGTTTGCATACATTATTTTCACGCTCTTCTGTCTTTTCCTTTTTCACTTGACTGACATCATACACAGGCTTTGCTGGCTTTGGTGTGCTACAGGACTCCAAAATTGAAACGTTGGTGGTGTTGTCTGCATTCTCCACATCAGATGGGGCGTATGTGTCTCTTTTTTCCAAAGTGCCTGAAATGCTGGCTGGGAGACTAACTTTGGGTCGTTTTGATGTACTCGGAGGAGACGTCGGTGCTCTTTTCCTGCAGAAGAGCAAAAAAAACAAACTAAAGATGCATCTTGGACCAAGTTATGATTTGAGAGATAAAAAAGGAATCTATTCAAAGAATATATTTAGGGATGTCCTGGCCGGATTTTATTTTGGCACCTATTTGATTCAGAGTCATTATAGTTATAGAATCTGCTGATACTGAGGATCAATACAATCCGTGTTTAACACAATTAAAAAATTAACAGATTTAATAAACAGATCCAGGTAGTTGGCTATTTTTTATTTGAATAATCTTCATATATAATTCAACATCTAAACAGAGTGCTTATGTGAAGTAGTTTGAACAATCAAGTAAAATTGGTGCAACTATAAACTTGAAAAAAATAGTCCATTACCAAGTAAAAATAGGTAATAATCATTCAAGTGAGAAAGTTTGGGTTAATTAGAAATAGTTCATTTGAAGTTCACTTCTGAGTTCTGGGTGAGACTACAGGCATAAAGTAAGCCTGTGCTGATTTTCCATCATACCCTTGTTTACATTCTCTACTTCTAGGTTACATCCCCTTATGTTGCGTTTACACTGAAAAGACAGCCAGTTTCAATCCTAGGTATGTTTACATTAAAAGTGGGGTCATCTGGACCCCACAAGACAGTGTGCTGAACTTTTTTTTTTTTCAAAGATTTATTTATCTGGTGTCCGTGGCAAACATAAAATCCTGTCCACTTTTGTCATGGGAGGGTTCACACATTAATTTAAGAGTGGGGTCATGTGGACATAAGAGGGCATGAGGGTTAAGGCTAGGGATGTCCCGATCAGGTTTTTTTGGGCCGATCCGATTCCGAGTCATTGGATTTTGTGGATTTGCCGATACCGAGTCCCAGTTCTGCTTGTTACTTCTGAGTTTTCCTGCCTGTGTTTTGCCTCCTCTGCCTTTACTAGGGATTGAGGTTTGTTGTACCTGCTGGGATAGGAAATCCCTGGTATAAAATTTTTTAAGGAAAATAGTTTAAATTAACTTATTTTGAACTTTATAATTTTCAAGGCAGCTTGAAAAAAGATAAACTATATTTACAGCCCAAAAAAAGAGGCGCCATGTTACAATGGGCAACAATCCTCCCATGGCGTTGGAGCCAGGATTATTGCTAACTATCTGACCTGCGCACCTGGCAGCAATCTAGCTTTCTTCTATCAAAAAAACAACACTATTTGGGTTGTCCTCCTGATTTCATAACAGTTTGCCGTTGTTTGCATTAAGGCAAACCAATGGGGACATCTGCCTCTTAACTTAAAAAGGTTATTAAGAGCTATTGAAGCCAAAGTCCAAATTTGTGAATGTGAATTACCGAGTTTTTCTTTGTGTGCCCCCTAGTATTCTGCTGCAATGTTGTAATCTGTTTATGATATACAGACTCCTAATAGATTATGTATCTGCAATAATAAACATATAATTCAGATAAGAATAAAATAAATATCAAAATCTTGATCAGTGTGCTACATATGATTCCAGCCAGACCTGATCGTGAAGCTACATGTTTGGGCCTGATTTCCCATCAAGACATCTCTAGACATAATTGTCACTTGTGTAAAATAGGTTTTCAAAATCCCAAACCAGGACAGGTTATTGACACTAACAGGGCAAAAACAACAGATCATGCAGATTTCTTCTGCTTAGTCAACACCTCAGAGTCTAAAGTGCCACCAAAGTTACTCACAGAGCATTTAAGCTGTCAGACTTCAAGAATATACTGCTAACTACTGGAAGTTCGCTGCTCACGAAAGGACTCACTCCTGCACCAAGAAGAAAAAAAACAATAATTTCAGTAAAAAATAAATGAATAAATAAATAAAATTATTGAATAAGGAGAGCTTTCCTTACCTGGTTGTGGAATGGTGGAAGATGTGCGGAGAGAGGACTCGGCCCTCTCAGCACTTTCCTGGACAGACTCTGAGGTTGTGGGGATGGAAGGAAACTGCACAAAGACACACAATCCCTTTGAACTATCTTAAACTAAATAAGTTTGGTCATGAAGATTCCTGTGTTTATTGGGAGGGTTATGTTCTACGAATAACCTCCATCCATCCATCTTCTTCTGCTTCATCCGGGACCGGGTTGCAGGGGCAGCAGTCTAAGCAAAGATGCCCAGACTTCCCTCTCCCCGGCCTCTTCCTCCAGCTCCTCTGAGGGGACCCCGAGGTGTTCCCAGGCCAGCCGAGAAACATAGTCTCTCCAGCGTGTCCTGGGTCTTCCCTCTGCCCAGTGGGACATGCCCGGAACACCTCTCCAGGGAGGCATCCAGACCAGATGCCCAAGACACCTCAACTGGCTCCTCTTGATACGGAGGAGAAGCGGCTCTACTCCGAGCTCTCTCCGGGTGACTGAGTTCCTCACCCTATCTCTAAGGGAGCACCCATGAGGAGGAGATAGTGGCTCATTAGAAGGTAGAAAATGGGTTGCATCATGGGAGGGCACTCATTTTCTCTGAGGGAACTCGGAGTAGATGTACTTTCTGTATAAAAATATGTCACATTTGAGCTCTGATTGGTTGAAAGGTGGGGTTCATGCTCCCCTTAAAGCAGACATGTCTATGAGATTTTAGAAGAATTATTATGGGGTGGCAATGCCTTCAGCATGTTCAGGAATAACTAAATGTTACAAATTACTGCTAATTAAATACAGTATGATTTGACACAAAATTTGACTCTATCCCAGCAAAACACTTCTCTTCAAGGTGTCTAAAATCTTGTTGAGCCTTACAACAAGAAGAAATCTGCATTTCTTAGAAAATCTTATTTTAATGCCACAATTAAAACATTTAAACAACAGGGTTAAATGAAACTGCGTCACCGCGTAGTAGATGATGTACCTGCTGAGTTGGCTTCTCTTTTTTCTTCTTGTCTGCTCTCTTGCTGTAATAAATAATGTTTAAAAAATAATGCAAGTATTTTATTTTGTATTTTCCTCCTGAAAATGAAAACGGCCTCACTGTTGCTTGTTGGTTTTGGGGTAGAGTGGTTGGTCATCGCCAGATTGGTCGTCGTCATAGTTTTCAGGCTCCTCGTGTATGTCGCAGCTCCTGCAGGAGAAAAATGAAAAAAAAAATAATAAAAACAGGGAACACTTTTACAATAGATCAGGGGTCTGCAACCTGCAGCTCCAATGCCACATGTGGCTCTTTTATCTTTCCATGGTGGCTCCTTGGTTAAACATAAAGTAAGTCATGGAGACTGCTGACCCAGCCATGCCCACCGTCTGAGTGAGCATCTCCCTGCTAATGGCTGCCTAACCAAAACTACCAAGGTCCAACCGCAAACTAAAATAACAAAATCCAGCAATGTAAGACTGCTGAGGACAAGGAGGGGAAAAAGAACAAAAAAGAAAAGAAAAGAAAAATAATTTTTAAAGTAAGGATTACTTATTTAGCATTTATTTAATTAGTTAAATTTATAAATTGATGGATGAGGTGCACATGAATGATAAACTATGTAGGTTTTTACTTCCCTGTTGACCAAAAGACATAGTGTTTGTTCAACAATACCTGCAAAATGCACATATTTTACATGCAAAGCAAAACTTTGGTAAAAGATTTGATCTTTTATGAGTTAAAGGCGCATATGATGTTATGCTACACAACATTGGTTATTAGCTGCCCAGAGCTTTACTGACGTGATCCTGTTTGGCACAGAGCATCTTTTTTTTTTTATTATTTGAACCTCTGTCAAAAGGAAAAAAAACAAAAGAGAGATACTAAGTTTCGTTTTATATTTTTTCTATTATTTGTGCCAAAAAATAGATTAAATTTTTTTTTTTTTTTTTTTTTTAAAGAAGACCGACTATCCAGTTCATTTTAGGTTTAACGGCTGTTTTACTGTTAAAGGTTGAAGATCCCTGCAATAGATCAAAAGACTTTACAGCAGATGATTGAACATCTAAAGATGACTCACACACCATAGATAATAAGAACAACTTATGTTACTGAGTTAGGCATACAGGTTTTAACACAACATTTTGAGGGAAATATAGATGAAATCAGTGATTGTGAATACTATAAAATGCAGAAAAGAGTTAATGAATTCATGGATCCCCAAATAATCACTAAGACAGGACGACACTTATAAAACAACAACTAACTAGTCAGTTTATTAATTTGATTCAACATTAAACGCCTTAATGTCAAGAAATACTGTACTCCTGTTATGGTTTTTTTTTTATTATTTGTTCTGGTTTTATTAATTTACAATCTTACCAGTTGTGTACTTGTTTATAAAGAGGTCCGTCTTGTGGGGTCCAGATGACCCCACTTTTAATGTAAACATACCTAGGATAGCACAAAGGTTAAAATTACCTTTAAAATTGTAAAAAGATTCATTTTAGGCTTTGATGTGAAAAGATTTGGGAAGCTGGTTGGTTAGAAGTTTCCGGTTTTACCATAACGAGTCAAAATAAGTTCTTGCATCTTTTTGGCTGAGTTGTCATCCAACATGAAACTTTTTTTTTAAAGGCGAGTTCTTTACTGGCCACAACTAATCCAATTAGGAGCAAGTGGGGAAAAGTTAGACCTTCAATAATTCCAAATAAACAAAATTACAAAACCAAAAGCAAGAGGACAAATATCTTTTTACCTGAACTCGGGGTCCAGGTTCATCTGGCAGAACCATTTTTCTGGCAGCTCACTGCAATCAGTGTCAATTGGAAGTTTTCGCCACTTCAGGCATTGGTCACACTGTACCCAGTAGTTGTCCGGCCCTTTCCTGAGGAGTAAATTTGGGTAAATTAATTCCCATCATTTCATTGTGCACAGTCATTTCACACTTTACTTACACTGTGTCCTCCACTGGTATGGAAGTGTTTGGGTCTTTGTCTTTGTTCTCGTACTGCGTCTCCCTCCAGTATTCTTCCAGTTTTACTCCTAAATTGCTCATGGTTTTTCTGTTTGGAGAAGTAAAGCTTGTAAAACTTAAAAAAAATGTCTTACAAATAGGAAAATCTGAAAACAGGACAGTTCAGTTAACAACTTGCCTCAGACAGATTGATCTGGTTAGATGGCATGAATATAAGTCGATTCATCAATTAAGTTGATTAACTGTTACACTCCTAACATTTTTGGTTCATACCTGTATATATCAGACTCAATGAAGCTCTGTTTGTTGTGTGTCGGATCCAGGAAGTTGCATTCTATGATCCCAATGACTCCAACACCCATGTTATTTGCCTGTAAAATGCAGAACAATGCTAACATTTAAAAACCATCACAAACAAAGTAAAAAAAAAGTACCCTGTGGACGCTACTCACCCTGAGCTGGCAGCCCACACGCTCATAAGCTTTGATTAGCCTGTTTTTGTGATACATCATGACACCGTACTGATCTTTCGTTTTGGTGTTGAAACCAAAAATTATGGGAACACGTTTTCTCTAGAATAACATTTAAGGAAATAACATACAAAGCGGTAAAAAAAACTTTTTTTTTTTTTTTTTTTAAAAGCAAAGTGGAGTGATACCTGCAAGGATACTAGGAATTTTGGGGTATAAAATGTCTTTCTTGTATAAGCCAGACTTTTAGCAATTAGGACTGTTTTGACCTTTTTACCACGTAGTATAATCTGCATCCGAGGTTTCAGGTACAGAATGCTGCAATAAGCCTGCACACAAATACAGGAACATTTACTGATGCAGATTAGCCATTTTTTATTAATACAAATCCTCCAGTCAGACAAACTCAAGATATGAAATTACAGAGACAAACATCTAAACTAAAAAAATCTGGGGAAGTGTTCTGCTTCTCACCCGTAGAGAGTAAACAGTCTCAGGAATATAAGAGGTCCTCTCCGAACCTCTTGAATGGTCGCTGATAGCCTCGGAGGGAATTCGGATGTCATGGCAATCTGTCTCAAAGTCAAACTCTGTTGCATTTCCAATTTTTCTGTTAAAAAAACAACAGAAAGAATAGTAATTTACAAAAAACATTTACATTGTTAAAGAATAAGCTTTCAAATATGAAACAACTTCGGTTTAGATGGATTACACCATTGAACCAAATTGTGTAGAAAGTGGGTCTCTGTATACCAACTGCAGATGTTTACATTTTTTTAGGTTTAAAGTGTAAAACACTGTGCTAAATTTAGGAAATATTTGTTATTTAATAATATGTTAGTATGGGCCAACTGTTTTTTTTTTTCCTTGTTAATTAAATTAAAAGGTTTATTTTTTTCTGAATTTTAAGATTTTTGTTGTTTTGTAACAAAAATGTATTTTATTGCATTGCGTTGTTTGCAAACAAGTGGACACTAACTTCTGTTCCATTTGACTTTAAGATATGATAAATAAACGTAAAAAAAACAAAATAACCTTTGTAAAACTGATATTTTCTAAAGATAATAAATGTGAATCCTGCATTAAGATGTACAACTTTAATATGTTCAGAATATGTGGCATTGCCTGCATAATTAGCGGAGCAGCTTGGTACGTGAGAATAACTGTCTCTATTAATCCGTATGTCGAGGAAGACATACGGATGAGGAAGAGCCCGTCCTGAGGGGGCATGATTTGTTTGCCAAGCCTAATTTTAAGAGAAAAAAAACTATTGAGTGCAAAACAGACAGACCTATGCAGATTCCAAATGATGATTCTTGTGCCTGTTTGCTCCTCAGAGAAAGAAGATGTGATGGCATCCAGTTCAGCCAGAAGTTCCCCCTGTGTTTGGAAAAGAGAATAGCGCAGAATGTCCTGAAGACTGGCTCTGTGCTCCGGTCTAACTGAGAGTGAAGACAGTGAAGGAAAACGGTAAAGAAAATAGGAACAAACAGAAAAACAGCCAGTGATCAATTCAACCCTCAGACACAACAGAACAGCTGCCAAACTTCCCAGTAGGATTAGATAAAAGGATATAGTCACTGAAGTTCCTCTCTTCTATGCAAATAATGGGTATTTGAATTTGTTCAGCACCAATCTTTTCCAGGTAGGTCTGGGAAAGCATCCCGATACACATTCCACTCTTTGACCTGGAAAAGACGATGGCATCTTTTCCAAGACGCATAGATCCAGACTTAAAGCCGTTTCCATACATCCCTTTGGGCTTGTGTCCTTTTACTGCTTTCTTGTCACTGTATCCAAAACTAAAATTGGGGAAAAAAACAATGTTATTGTTACTTGTGTAGTGACTGGTTAAAAATGTGTCTTTTAGTTATTGTACATTTCAATCAAATGTAAAAAAGGAAAGAAAATTGTTTTAAGTTTCAGGAATGTACAGGAACATTTGAAGACAGAGCCCATTTTCCCAAAATGCAACAAAGCGTAATCTGAACCTGAGCATTCTCTGCATAGTTTCATGGTCCAATCCATTTCCATTATCCATGAAGGTGAGGCACAGGTTTTCTTTAATAACAGTTTTATCAATCCAGAACTGTTTGGCGCTGACGTCTGGATCATAGGCATTGTCTGTGAAAGCGGGAGTAGAAACGATCACAAACATGCTTATAATTTTTCTTTTCTGTACTTATTATATAATCACTTAATAGGTGTCCTTGCAATAAACTTTATAATGATGATGACTCACCTATGAGCCCAGAGATGGCACCGAAGGACGAGGTGTGGCTGGTGGAGTTGGAGTGGAGATACTTGGTTGAAAGCTACAACAACAACCAGTTAGTCTGATTTGATATGAAACTTTAACACCAAATGAGATATACAGGACTTGAAAAACATAATAAGAAAATCTGTAAAAATAATATTTTGCATGACATATCTGTAATTTCACTCATGCATGATTGGAATTGCCAGTAAGTGTACAGATAACACACAAATAAAGGTTTTGTAGAACTTAAATGTGGTTAAACACTTGTGGAATTGTGATGCCAAAAAAAAAAATCTTCCATTCAGCAATAACATTGACAACGAGGCAGAACAGCTGTTTTTGTGAGAAGGTATAAGTTGATAGTGAGACATCAAAACTTTAATGAAAAGTGAACCGAAAAGTGAAAATTACAGGACGTAAAATATCAAATAAATAAGATCCAACTTCTGTGAATTAGAATTGTTGGAAAAAATAAAAAAATGGAAATGTGTTATCAAATCAAAAATAAACTTACATTTATCTTTTGCTGATAATATTCCCAAGTAAGGTTGAAATACCTGCGTTCAGCCTGGCTCAACCTCAATGAAACAGATGTGTTGTAAACGAATTTACTGAATCTTTTGAAGATAAGTTTCCAAGTTGTGATTGGCTTGGAGCTGTTCTTTATTTTATATTTTTCTCTGTCCACTAAGATTTAACATGTTTGCATAGGTACTGAAACAAGCTCCTCCCTCTCATTTCATAGACAAATGTTGCGTGAGTCTTGCATGACATCGGCTCAGATGCATGGAGCTGAATAGGCAAAACCAATTCCTGTAAAGGAAAGAGAAAGAGAGGAGGGGGGACACCCCCATCTGGAACATACAACAAAACTAACTGGATTATATTTCAATATCTAATCATAAATTAATAAATTTCATTCTCAAAACATAAACAATAACCATTTATGATTAGTGCTTTAAATAAGGTTTAAAGATCTCTTAAAGGTTTAAAGCTTAAAAAATAAAAGAAAAAAAAACTAGATTGCCTGTTAAATTTGTCTTTTTTGACCAAAATCTTATTTTCTACCCAAGTTCTTGTCCGTTTCCAAGCAATTCAATGTAAATCAAACAGAAAAACCTCTGCGTTGAGCCTGTTTTTCCTCCTCTTCCTTCCTGTTTTCCCTTGAAGCGGTCCCTAAGGGCTTGTTTAGCTGCTTTTTCATCCATAAAGTTTTAAATAAGTACTAAAAGTTGCAACACAGTTTAGACAGGAGGGGAGCCGCATCGGCCAAATTTATTGAGTATGACAGTGATCTATGTAGAGAATTTTTAAGAGACAGGGTCTCAAAAACACTTTTTTTGTCCTTTAAACAACATGGAAAAAAAGTAAAAAAAAAAAAAAAAAAGTAGGTTTTTTCCCGTTTTTGTTTATTCATTCAATGTTTAAGTTTCTGCCACCAAGTCCAGTTTCCTGCGTTTTGGGTTGAAACTGGTTTTGACAGTTGAGCCCAAAGTGACTCTTGCTTTATATTCACGGCCAGTTGAACTCTCTTTTGCATCCTCTAAAAGCAGGCTTTTGTTGTGACTGGCAATATTTTAATACAAAATATTGTGAAACCGAATAATACATTTGAAAACGGCTATTCAAATAAGAAAACATTAAACTGAACTGGTTTCAGACCTGTAGTGAGGGAGCTACAAACTCACCATAAATATAGTTCTTTTCTTTTGAAAATTACCCTGTATTGTTTTTCTAATTTTACTTTAGATCCGTTTTTGCCTAAGGTGCCATGCAGTTCAAGGCCAGGCCTGCTCCAAATTTGAATGTGCCTCCTTCCTCTCTCTTTTTCAGTTCAATGACTTCAAACAAAATAACTGATTTGAATAAGCAATGAATTTGTTAGTTAAATTTCAGCATTCACTTTTTTTCTTTTTGAATGAGGTGCCTTATATTGGTAAAAAAAAAAAAAAAACTTCTTTTTTTTGCAGTCCTCCAAATCGCACAAGACCAAGCAAAAACTGTTTTTTTATTTTTATATGTTTACATGTTTTTGCTTCTGCTGAAAAACAGTGTCTAGTTTCTGTTCATAAGATAAGTTCTTAAATTAGCCTATAGAATTGTATTATCATAACTGCAAGTAAATTTGGTGCATCAGGATCGTTTTTGACATGGTGCATGGGTCTGCAACCTTTAGCAATTAGAGCGCTATTCACGTCAATTATTCACTGACCACAACCCACAAGGAGCCACAAAGTCTGTAGAAAAAATATACTAATACAAAAAAGGTCCCTGTAGAAAAAATATGACACAGATTTGTATTTTTTGTCACAATTGTGATAAATATATATTTTAATATAAATAAAATGTAATTTGGAAATAGAAAACAATTCATAACTTTTGCAAAGATTCAGATGACTTACTTTCAAAGTAAAAGACACTCTGTCACATAGGATCATGTCAAAAAGGCAAATATAGCAGTAGTGTGATGTTTTGAGGGATTAGTGAATAAAAAACTATACATAGTTTAATTTATTGGAGGATTGGTGGATCTCAGCCAAAAATCTGTAAATCCAACTAAAATGAAATCATAGGTAATTAAGTGAACCTCATTTATTTTTGGACCATGATATGCATTTAAAATCCTTGAATTTCGCTTAGTAATAGACAATATTGCAGCATCTCTGTGCAGCATCAACAGGAGCTCAGCTGTCTTCATACCGTCACTATCACCCAGACTTTCGTCTGGACAGCTTCTATAGGGTAAGATAGCTGTAAAAAAGAAACGTATTCATAAAGACAAAGTCATATTAATAAATAATTATATAATATAGATAATAATAATAAATAATTTGTGCACAACTTTGCAGAGAAAATATAAATACAATGTTTAGTTTTACGCCTCTTTTGAATACAACTTTTTTTTGTTTTGAATACGACTTTTATTTGTCTGTAATTATAAATTTCTCCTGTTAACATACTGTCAAAAACACAGGCTTATACATCGAGTGCCGCAACATTGATCCAACTGGCCGAGGATGCTGTTGCGATTCATTAATTAAACTATGATGACAGGAAAATTATTTTGACACTGTAACTCTGGGTAAATGTATATTAAAAGTCAAGTCCTGTCGCTTCTTTTTTTTGCCAGGCGACAACAGTGGAGTATGTAAAAAAAAAAAACAATGAAACAGACGCGGAAGTGGTGGCAGAAAAAAAAGAGAGAAATGTTAATATGAGAATCAAATTCTGCTGCCTATCCTCCGCTGCCGGTGTTTTGCTTAGGTATGTCCCCTGCCAGAATTTGTTTCCCCAGTCTCAGGCATCGATCTATCAGGGGAAATGTATTTGGCACAACACCGGTCCTTTTAAGATTTTAAGTAGGTCCTGGTTTCCTCCTAATGCACGACAATGCCTGGCCTCATGTGGCAAGAGTATGCAGGCAGTACCCGGAGGATGAAGGAATTGAAACAATTGAATGACCTTCACGATCCCCTGACTTAAACCCAACAGAACATCTCTGGGACATTATGTTTGGGTCCATTAGGCGCCGCCAGGTTGCTCCTCAGACTTTACAACAACTCAGGGATGCATTCACTCAGATCTTGGAAGAAATGCCATAAGACACCATTCGTCGTCTCATTAGGAGCATGCCGCGACGTTGTCAAGCATGCATACAAGCTCGTGGGGGTCACACAAGATACTGAAAAGCATTTTGAGTTGCAGAGATGAAGTTTTGGAGAAAATTGACTAGCCTGCCACATCTTCATTTCACTCTGATTTTTATGGTGTCTACACAATTGAGCCTCTGTAGACTGAAAACTTTTATTTCCATTAAAGACTTGGCATCCTTTTGTTCCTAAGTTTATAACATGTATGTCTGGTATTTTTTTATGAAAAAGAACACATGTAATAAGAAATCATTTCAAGTATTTCTCCTTTTAAATCTCTGTCAATCAAGCTGTTGCAGACAGACTGTTTGAATTAATAATCCTTCTTTACATCACAACAGCTCTGCAGCACATGCACTAAACCCCTCATCTGGTCCAGCTAGCGTGTCTAGTTCAGGTTCTCGAAAAGAGAAGATGATATCTTTCCATTGGCTGCAGTCAAATGAGCTGCCGTTCACATTTCCGTGGTCAAATCAGCTGTCACTGGATTGTTTGTGAGTTTCATACAATACCACGGAAATGCAAACAACGGCTCATTTGACTGTAGTTGTAAAGGATCGGTGATAGTTCAGTCCACGAAGCTCTCAACTTCCTTGTCCGAGCTGACATCCAGCTCTAAACAAAACTGCTAGATACCATTTCCATCACAACAGACCTGCCTGCTACCCCAACCTTCCTCACATCCAACCACTCATCTGCACTGAGGATCAGTGAACAAGATGTGCGTCTGCAGTTTCTCAAGCAGAAGATCAGGAAGGCTCCAGGATCTGATGGCGTGTCCCCATCCTACCTTAAAGTCTGTGCTGACCAGCTGGCTCCCATCTTCACAACCGAATCTGCTAAAGCTCCCGGGAAATGTGCATGGTCCCTGTTTGTTTCAAACACTGGACCATCATCCAATCCCCAAGAAATGCCCTGCTTTTATTTTTTTCCCCTTTTTATGTATTTTATTGTTTTTTATTTTTATTTTACTGTAACCCCCTTCGACATTTATTACATCATACATCATACATCCTTTCGGAGTCAGGGGGTGCCGGAGCCTAATCCAGCTACTGATGGGCGAAGGCAGGGAACAACCTGGAAACATTCAGTCAACAGGGCCTCAATCACACACTCATTCACACACATTCACACTTGGGGCAATTAAGAGTCACCAATTAACCTATGAAGCATGTTTTTGGACGGTGGGAAGAAGGCAGTTTGGAGAGAAAATAGACTCACTCCGATTTGTGGGTGTGTAACTCTTGATTTGTGCGTAAATTAGGATCCGTGTGTGCATAATCGTTGATTTGTAACATTTGTGCATAAATAAAAAAATAAATAAATAAAAATAAATACAAAACGCAATTTACACATGCACAAATTAAAATGAGAACACCTTAAACATGAATAGACCAAATTTTTTATTGATAAACTGGCCAAAAAAAACAATATTATTTTAGTAAAATTTGCTTTTATACTTGGGTTTTTTCTTGTTAAACATTTTAAAGCCTGCATGACTTCAATGTTTTTTTAGTACTTTTTACTCTTTGCAGGTGTTATTTATTTTTTTAAAATCATTTTTAAATCCTATCTTTTTCATGCAAGGTGGATTGTTGATTATAGGAAACCTGAATTTGTCATTGCAGAATCAAATTAGAAGTGACTTCTCCACGCAACATCTTAACTTTAAGGGATTGTTGCTAATTAAGATAAGTCACATGACATCAGATCCTCTGATTCTGATTTTGTTTCTGTCATGTAACTGTTTAAGAAGCATCAGGACCATCCATGATGGGTATTTTATGAATTTTTATCCACAAATCCAAAGTTCAAATACTTTGCTATTCAAGAAAACGTGAACAATAATTTATTATTGACTCATTTATTTTTTTGTCATTTGTCACTTCTGTTCCACATAAAGCATATTTTTTATTTAATCCCCAAATCTATTCCAGATTATTTACAGTCAAAAAGGAAAATTTTAAATAATAAATTTCAGATTAATCAAAATGATCCATAAGAACACATCAAAAAACAGTCATTTGATTCTTAATGACAGATTAAAAAAATACTTATTTAATCATCATCTTCCTCCTCATCATCATCTTCTTCCTCATTATCATCTTCTGCAGTTTCATCTTCCTCTTCATCATCTTCCTCCTCATCGTCTTCCTCTTCTTCATCATCATCGTCTTCAGTATTTACTTTGCCTGAAAGCACATCTTCAATCCAGTCTTCTAGCTCTTGAGGTGTGGGCAGGTCCTCGTCATCCTCCATTTCCATCCACACACTGTCCGACTGCACAAGTACACAAACACACACACACAACCACAGAGAGAGGTTACGCCCTTAACACCTGAGGCGTCGCTGGTGATGCTTAAACACAATCTTTAATATTCTCTAACTTTTTAATTGTTGTCATGATCAACGTTATTCCAGTAGATTCTAAAGGATCAGAATCTACTGGAATTACGGTGATTGTGTAAAAAAAAAAAAAAAAAAAAAAAAAAAAAAAAATTACATCTGACTTACATCTGTCACATTGATGACTCCGATCTGTGGTCTGAACAGGTCCAGTTTGAAGGTCTTCTCCCAATGAGGAATAAGCTGAAACACAGCAGCAGAAGAAAAGCAAATTACATGTGGATAAGGATGTGGACCTGCTTCTCTAATCATCCATTTATAGATAAATGTCTGTCTGACCAGAGGGAAGTCATCAGGATCGATCCAGATGATGCTGAGGTTAGGAATGTGAGTGTTTTCTCTAGCCACCTCCTTCAGGATCTCTAAAAACTCATAACCGTCTGAAAGAAAGACAATGAGAACAGCAAGAAATAAGTTTTCTAAAACAAGTCAAAAACAAACTTTTCTTCGCCAGAATAATTAGGGTGTAGGGGGAATAAATTTGAAGATATATCTCTATTTCATTTGTATCGATTTGAAATGCTGACATAACGATATTTAATTAATTATTCATGAGCGTCCTTCAGCATTTTACTTTTGTTTTTTTCACCTAAACTCTTGACTGCTAGTTGGTAGCACAAGACACTGAGCCTCTTTGAGCAGCTCTACAGCACACCAAAACAACAAGATCTCACAAGAACCGGCTTGAGTTAAATGTTCAGTCAGTCTCAATATTTTTGGTATTATAAGACACCTACTACTTAATTTTTACTTGGGATGGGTACTGAACTGAAACTTTGCCACGTTATTACCAGTGTCATATAAAAATTATTTTTTTCTTATACTGAAAAATATTTTGTTGTGGAAATCAGACGATGTTAACTGTTCCCTTTGAAAACAAATATTTCTTAATTCACCAAAAGAAAAGCACCATGGATGTGTGGGTAAAAGCAACTTGTATGTCAGATACTGTTGCAATCGTTTAATAAAAGTGATTTCCCCACTGTATTACAATGAAAGGTGTATTAATATTCAGGTGAAACATTAATACACCTAAATATTCCATGACTTCAGATATCAAAATATGTATATATCATACTCTTAAAAAAAAAGGAGACATTGTTCTTGGGATATATCACGATATGTATCACAGGACACACATCGGGATTAGCATTGTATTGTGAGACATTGTGAGACATGTATCAGGATATGTATCGTTTCATGAATCACGTATAGGGATATGTGTCATTTCGTGAGACATGTATCAGGGTTTATATCATATCATGAGGCACATATCTAGATATGTATTGTATTGTGAGACGTATCCGGATATGTATCGTTTTGTGAGATATGTACTGAGATATATATCATATTGGGAGACACATCTAGATATGTATCGTATTGTGAGACATGCATCAGGATGTGTATCATTTTGTGAGACATGTATCGGGGTATATATCATATCGTGAGACACATTTAGGTATGTATCATATTGTGAGACATTTATCGTAATATGTATCATTTCTTGAGACAGGTATCAGAATATATATCATTATCGTGAGACACAAATTCGTATTGTGAGACATGTATTGGGATATGTACTGTACCATGGAACACGCATTTCAATACTTATCGTTACATGAGACATGCATCGGGATATATAGCACATTTTGAGACACATATTGAGAAATGTATCGTATTGTGAGATATGTATCGGGGATATGTATCATATTTATCACATTGTGAAACACGTATCTGTTATGTTTTAGATGTGTTTGTTTGATTTTGTTTGTGGTTCACTTTTTTTTCTCTGTGCAGGCAAACTGTGGCTCCTCCTTCTCCTGATCTCAGTAGAGGAGTGCACAGCTGTCTACACTTAGTTGATTTAGCTTGCTTCCTATTTAAGTTAAGCTCCTCCTGTGTTCAGTGTTGGTTCATTTTTTATGCTCTTCCTGTGGTTTTCCCCTAGCTCTGCTTGATATCTAGTTTTTGCACTTTTTCCTCTGATGAGGTTTTTTGTTATTAAATAATTAGTCTTCAAACTTGTTTCTGAGCCTCCTTCCTTGCATCTGGGTCCTCGCCAACCAGCCTGTGACATCATCGGGATTTGTATTGTATCGTGAGGCACGTATTGGGATATGTATTGTATCATGAGACATGTATCTGGATATGAATTGTAAAGCATGACACTTAGCAATACCCACCCCCAAGATTAATTTTACAAAACTCAACTTCTGAAGCAGATTCACTTATTTTATGGTTGGCTAATAAAACAGCATCATTGAAAAAATAAATGTTTTTAATGAACTTACATATTTTGAAAAAGTATGTGTCGTGGCACTAAGGTGCAAAGCGGTTTTGGAAACCGCGTTAAAAACTTTAAACACAGTGCATATAGTAAAACATAGTTGGTGGGAGTATAATGCTGTAGTTCAGTTGCACTTTATTGTACAAAAAATACATGTTTAACATGTTGGTTGTGAAACTTCTAAAAATTTTGACCTGTGACCTTTGTAAAGTTTTTGTTCAGTGTATTAGTGAGTTGTCTTATACTTTTTTCTATATATTCTCATACATATAAAATAGTTCCTAATTTAAAAATTCTAAAGCAAACTGAAAACATTTGATTGTAGATATTTTTCTTGCTTAAAAAAGTTTTTTTTATGTAATTTTAACCTAATTTGGCTTTTTTAAGTTTAAATTCTTCTTCATTTTTCTCACATAGGAGTTGTACATGTTTGCCTTTTTGAGTCTCCACGAGGTTTTGTCCTGTTTTAGTTTATTCATTCAATGTTTAAGTTTCTGCCACCAAGTCCAGTTTCCTGTGTTTTGGGTTTAAACTGGTTTTGACAGTTGAGCCCAAAGTGACTCTTGCTTTATATTCACGGCCAGTTGAACTCTCTTTTGCATCCTCTAAAAGCAGGCTTTTGTTGTGATTGGCAATACTTTAATACAAAATATTGTGAAACCGAATAACATATTTGAAAACGGCTATTCAAATAAGAAAACATTAAACTGAACTGGTCTCAGACCTGTAGTGAGGGAGCTACAAACTCACCATAAACACAGTTCTTTTCTTTTGAAAATTACCCTGTGTGGTTTTTTAATTTTAATTTTGATCCGTTTTTGCCTCAGGTGCCATGCAGTTCAAGACCAGGCCTGCTCCAAATTTACATGCATCTCCTTCCTCTCTCTTGTTTAGTTCAATGGCTTCGAACAAAATAACTGATTTGAATAAGCAATGAATTTGTTAGTTAAATTTCAGCATTCACATTTTTCTTTTTGAATGAGGTGCCTTATATTTGTAAAAAAAAACTTTTTTTTTTTTTTGCAATCCTCCAAATTGCACAAGACCAAGCAAAAACTGTTTTTTTATTTTTATATGTTTACATGTTTTTGCTTCTACCGAAAAACAGTGTCTAGTTTTTGTTCATAAGATGAGTTCTTAAATTATCCTATAGAATTGTCTTATCATAACTGCAAGTAAATTTGGTGCATTAGGATCGTTTTTGTCATGGTGCATGGGTCTGCAACCTTTAGCACGACAATTTTTCACTGACCACAACCCAGAAGGAGCCACAAAGTCTGTAGAGAAAATATACAAATACAAACAAGGTCCCTGTAGAATAAATATGACACAGATTTGTATTTTTTGTCACAATTATGATAAATATATATTTTAATATAAATAAAATGTATTTTTGTAATTGAAAACAAGTCATAACTTTTGCAAAGATTCATATGACTTACTTTCAAAGTAAAATACACTCTGTCACATAGGATCATGTCAAAAAGGCAAATAAAACAGTAGTGTGATTGTTTTGAGGGATTAGTGAATAAAAAACTATACATAGTTTAATTTATTGAAGGATTGATGGATCTCAGCCAAAAATCTGTAAATCCAACTAAATGAAATCAAAGCTAATTAAGTGAACCTAATTTATTTTTGGACCATGTGATGCATTTAAAATCCTTGAATTTTGCTTCTCTGTGCAGCATTAACAGGAGCTCAGCTGTCTTCATACCGTCACAATCACTCAGACTTTCGTCTGGACAGCTTCTATAGGGTAAGATAGCTGTAAAAAAGAAACTTATTCATAAAGACAAAGTCATATTAATAAATAATTATATAAATATAGATAATAGTAATAATGAAAAATAATAATTTGTGCACAACTTTGCAGAGAAAATATGAATACAACATTTAGTTTTACGCCTCTTTTGAATACAACTTTTTTTTTGTTTTGAATTGATTGTAGATATTTTGCTTGCTTAAAAAAGTTTTTTTTATATAATTTTAACCTAATTTGGCTTTTTTAAGTTTAAATTCTTCTTCATTTTTCTCACATAGGAGTTGTACATGTTTGCTTCTTCGATCTGTATAAAGTAGAACACCTGCAGACGTCATCAAGCTGCTTTCAACAGCATCACTCATTCTTACCAGGGTCTTCTTCTTCTGCAAAAGCCACAATGTGGATTCCTTCAATATCATCTTCCTAAAAACAGATGAAAAACTCTATTCTTCTGCATTTATTAAACAAAAAAACAACCAAAATGATGTTCCTGCTGTTTATTACTGACCCATGTCTCAAACATGTCCTCTGCACGCAGCTTTCGCAGGGTTGGTCTGCAGCCACACACAAAAACAAAGGTTTATTTTTTCCTTTTTAGGAGAATTTACTGGATTTGCATTTTGTTTACCTTCTGTGTTTGTTGATGAAGTCGACCAGTTCCTCCTCAGAGTGAGGCTTGCCTGGGATGGTGACAGGCTCCTCCATGAAGGGCTCATAGAAGTCCACCTCATTCAGTTTCAGAGTCAGCTCTTTGGCCACCTGCAGCAGCAGCAGATAAGGTCAAAAATGCAGTTGAGGCAACGGGAACGTTGGTGAGTTTGTTACCTACTGATTTTTCAAATGTGGCAAAGAACTTAATGTAGGGCTGGAAATGCTCTGCGGCTTCTTTAAACGCTTCATAATCTAAAAAAAAAAAAAAAGAAAACAGACAGTTTTCTGATTATACAAGAGCTGAAAAAAAGGATTTTGTGGTTTTTGTTTTGGGTCACATTAATTCATCAGGAATGATATTTGTGGGATGTAACTTATTGCTCTGAGTAAACTTGAGTCCGTTTTTACAGATCAGGTAGGATATAATTGATGACGATACACATGTAAGGATCGGGAGTTAAAATGAAAATGTTTTAAAGAAAAATGTATTGAGTTGAACTGAACTTTATCGATCTTACAGAGGAAAAATTCACCTGTCTTGGCCCCTCAAAAGAAAAAAAAACAAGTAATATGAACCACAGATCACTTATTAGCCAATCACAATTAGACAAATAAATAAACTGATCAATAAATTAGTATTTTTTACGATAGAGTGAAAAGTCTGTTGCTCCAAGTCCAGAACTTTGTGTTTTTCGTCTGCATTCAAACTGACTTCAAACTAACTTTTCTGTTTCAAGCCAAAATTTGTAAATAAAGCCACATGACTAAAGAGATCTTTAGTCATTGGCCAGGAAGTATGTGGGCGGGGCAAAGCAACAAGAGAAATAATAATGGAACTCCTTCACTTTGCATTCCTTGTCTGTATAGTTCACTTTTTTCAAACTTTATATTTCGTTAATCAATTTTGAACGTTTGTATCAACACCAGGTACAACAGTTTTTACTGCTACTTTGGTATGGTGGAGGTGTATGCCACAAGACGGTTACTGAGGAGACATTGGCCATAAAGGTAGACTGAAAGCGTTTATGACATATAATAGATTGTCGGGAAAACAGTATGAGAAGCAATGTTGTTGTAATGAGCCTGCATTCATCCCACCAAATTTCAGTGATTTGCTGTGTCTCATCGTTGCTCCGCTACTCTATTTACATCCCCCAACGCCCGGCTACGGTGGCCATTTGGTTCAGTTGTTCCGCTCCGAGCATGGAGTCTATTCAGAGTGAGGAAACTCCGAGCGAACTGGAGCTCAGTCCATTTGGAAACGATTCGAGACCACTTCAAAAGAATGGCTCCTGGCGCTGGACCGGAGTCCACTTAGGGGCATTCAGACCTGAAACCGTGTTCGGGATATTGGGGGGAAACAAACTCTGATTCACTTTAAGAAAGGGGTGTCAAACTTTAGACCAGGAGGGGCCGGCTCCTGCAGGTTGTCCAGAAATCCAGCCATGGTGTTTATCCAATAAGGCGGTTTGTTGGAAAACATGTGGGACTCGAGGCCTGGATTTGGTCACCCCTGCTTTAAGCGAACCAAATGTGTCCAGTTGGAGAACACCCTAAGAGATGACAAAAGATCCAATCTTTTCACTCACGCTCAGACTCCTCACTCTTGAAGTAACCGACGAGGCGGATGTCTGCCTCCATTCTGTCAAAGGCTTTGAGCTCCAGACTATTTTCCAAGACTTCCACAGGCTCGTCCAGTAACTGGAGACAGGCAGAGGGAAGTCGGAGCTCTTTAACTTGGTGTTCATGACAACAAACAGCTGAGAATTTCTCTTGAAATAACTTTACTCACATCCAACAAGAACTCCACCAGGGTGTTGGCAGAGAGCAAACCATCAAACTCGATCACCCTGTCAGCCTTAAAAACATACACGCTTCCCTCCTCCTCTAAGCCTGCAAAGACAGGAAATCATCACAATCTTTTCTGGTGTTAGGGATGAAAAAAGACCTGGTAACTTACCCAGTTTCTTGGCCACCTTTGCATCTTTGAGTGCATCAACCATTCCAAATCCAATGTCTTTTTCCTCCATCACCTGAGCCACAAGCTGAAGCCAAAAGACACATCATGAAGTGAAAAAACAATCATTCTGAATTCTGGTCCCTAAAAATAGACATTACTTTAAAAAGAATGAAAGGAGTCGATGATTGTGAAGTGAACCTTGATTACATGACATGACAGAAGTGCCCAGCCCGCTCACTCACAGCGATGAGGTTACATAATCCCAGTCCTGCCTTGTTCTAAATTTAACCACAGAGAGAAACCCCTTTACTGTATATAATTAATCTGGCAATTGTTGTACAGAAGAGCAGCTCTGGACGTGCGTGACCTCTCCTTTTACAGCACTGAGCACAAACCTGCAGGTTCAGCCTTCAATCATGGGAACTTTTCCACATCCTTCACGTGAAGACCAAACATCCAATAGAAACACGGGGCAATTTTATTTACCAATTACTCTAATGGAAACAAAATGATACAAATAATAATCTTCACGAGGACAAAAAATCATGAATATCATTTGCATATTTATTTACAGAATAGAATATAAATACTTTATTAATTTCAAGATGGGAAATATGGTTTTAAAATTAAATTTTTCTATAGGGAACATTTACAAAAAAAAATTAAGCTTAAGCTTAATTAAGCTTAGTCTTTCTTCGTTCTAATTGTTGTAAATCAGGAGCAAATGAAAAAAAATGCTGTTTGAAAAGCTTGTAACAGTGACGTTGAAGCCCCTGCGGCAAGCTCCCTATTCCTCTATTCTGATGCATCCAGTTGCAAACAAATTTCATTGAACGTGAACGTCCACGAACGTCTGTATTTTCCTCGTCTGAGCTGAGATCTGGATCAAAACTGTACAGCTGGATAGCTCCAATATTGCTTGTGACTTTTGTTGCACCGGTAACATTAGGTTGGGAGTGGAGAAGGCTGTAAGCTAGTGGGACAGTAGAATAAGTTAGATGTACATTTCTAATGAACTTCTGCCGCTCTGCAAAAACTATGTCAGGATTTTTTTTTAATTTAGGCTAAAAACGGCATAATCGTAATTAAAAGACCACTGGGAACGCTTTGAAAATAGATTAAAAAAAATGATTGGAGTGAGACTTTAAAAGCATAATTTCCTCAGTTTGAACTTTACTCCACTTTCTGAAATTTCAAACCTATTAAAAGTTGAAATTATCACTGAAATTTAGGAGATTGTGACTTCCTCCAGGATTACCGACTGTCTTTTTGCTCATCTTTGTTCTCTTATTTTGTGCAACCTCCATTTCCCCTATCTGAAACATGTGTTATTTAAAAATAATAATAATAATAATAAATTAAAAAAAACAATTATATGATATCCTCCCACCAAAGTGTTTTTCCGCCTCCTGCACGCTAGACAGGCTGCTGACCTATCTGGCGTCCATGGTTGCCCACCTGTGTTGTTTGAAGCATTTGAAGCTCATTTCTGGACAGATCGCATTACCTCTAACAGGTCAAGCCGTAATACGAAACGGGGCACAGTGGAGTTGTTTTCTGCCGTGTGGCATTCAAGCAGAACGATTCAATTAATCAATTAGCTTCCAGCTGCTTTACTGGACCAGAAAACAAAAGACCTTGTTTTGTGTAGCGCACAGCAGAAGGTGGTTGTGTCCTTGAGTTAGAAAGCGTGACATGCAAGGCTCATAGTTGTGCACCAGGACATGCGTTTCTGTTGGGGGGTAGGGATTAGGCCAGCATAGTTTCGAATGACTGGGAAAATGTCACAAACATAAACATCATTTAGGTCAACTGATTGACATTATTAGTGTCAAACTTTTTTGAGTCAACCATACTTTACCTCCAGCACCAGCTCGGTCATCTGGTGTTTTTTTTGCTGCTCCTTGTTGTCTGGGATGGGTTCATGGTAGAAAAGGCAGAGCATGTCATACTTCTTCAAGGCTCTCTTGTAGTTCTTGTCATTGATGTCCAGAACGCGGTCCTTTCCGTCGTACTGTGGGAACTCCAGGCCCTTCTCCGCCGGCGACAGAGTCACGAGGCTCAGGCAGGGGAGCAAGAACAACCACAGGTGGAGCATCGTCTGCAGCAATCGCAAAACCGCCTGCGTTGGGGAGGTATGGTTCTTGAGAAGTAGTTAGTGAAACTTGGTCCGTATTTGCAAGTTCCCAAGCATCCCCAGAGAAATCCGACCACTTCCTCAGAAACCGAGTCCCCCTGTGAGCTCTCCTTCCTGTCTTGACTCTGCGGACACAAAGGCGAAAGAGACGGTCAGGCCTTTGAGGGGTGTATACCATACATAGCAGCACCACGGTTCCCCTGCCCATACAAGACAGGCCCATTTTTAGGAGACCAGTTGTTTGAAGGCTAAAAATAAAATGGCAAGTGAGAAAGTGAAATAGCAAAGAATGACAGTCAGTGGAGCAGCGATCAGGAGAGCTTCTGATGATTCAGTGAAGGATTCAGTGACGACGGGGGTTAAGGGGAGGAATCAGACACTTGCAAAGATTATTTTACATCTTCATTCATTCATTCAAGTATTCAAAACAGCAGGCATTGTGTTTGGTGCTAAAATGGGAGCGTGAAGCTCAAGGGATTAACTGCCAACAGGTGTGTGACAAGTACAAATCGGCTTCGACATTCTTACTAAAGAGTCCTGGCTTCTAATGCAGGCTGTAAGTTGTAGACAGAAGGAATTGACTTCTTCCCATCTTTAAGATGAGGTCTTAAAGTTCCACTATAGTTTTATCTATTATAAAATGATCGTTGCCAGTTGTCTTTTAGTGTCGATTGTGCAGTTTTTAGCCAAAGTCAAAACACCTGTCGTCTTTTAAGACACATTTTCTGCAAAGCAGCAGGAGTTGAAGCTGCTGGCGCAGAAGTTAGCCTCCACTAATTTCCCATCAACCCTTTGTTTACACTCTCGCCTGCTAGCTTGTAGCACCTCACAAGCCCAAGCTAATTTTAGCATTGCAACAAAAAAAGCAATATTGGAGCTATGCAGTTATACAGTTAGGAGCCAGATGCCAACTCAGATGAGGAAAATGAAGATGTTATTGGATCTATTTGTCTGCTTGTGGACTCATCAGCATTAAAGATGAAAAGAGAGACTTTGGCTTGCCTTTGTGTTCTTGCGTCACAATTTTCAAAACATGGATTTTTATCTTCGTCTGATCCAACACAATTTGAATAAATAAATACTTAGAAACGCTAAAATTATTCTATAAATGTCCTCCATCATGAGGAAAAAATGCTACAAGAACATGTTAAAATTACAAAAAAAATTCTTTAGAGTAGGATTTCAAGGAGAGTGATGATTTTCTTTCTTAAAAGACATACTCTGATAAAAAAATAAAAAAATGTATTTTTCTCATAATACAGGACATATGTTCAGACATTTTTGGCTTAAAATTGCATTTATGAGTATTTTTAGTTTAAATTATTATAAAGGAGGAGCAAACAAAAACTGAAGTTGGAAAAGATCATAATAAGTTCTCTGTTTTAAGCTCTCAGCAACGGGGAAGGGAAGTGGGGCGGGGTTGCTCTATACCAACTGTCCCGCCCACAACTCAGAGGTCAATTTTCAATGACCTACTGAAATGTTTGATTTTGCCTAAAAATGGCATTATGATAAATAAAAGACCACTGGGAACACTTTTAAATAAGATTTAAAAAATGATCGGAGTGGGACTTTAAGTAAGTAGAATTATGATGTCATACAATTTTAGATTTAGAGATTAGAATCAGCTTTTATTGATTCATACCCCCTATTGGTAAACAATTCAATGAATAACTTGTTAAATTTTATTATTTTTTAAAATTATTTTCTATTACTGAGACAGTGTGTTAAATCCAGAGTGACTAATCAAGAGCGGTGGAAGATCCGTCAGGTCGGGGAGCAGACTGGAGACGGACATAAAGATGGATTCTATGATCCCGGGGATCCGGTGGTGAAGATAAAAGAAAACAGCAGCATGCTGGTAACTAAAGGATACCAACAAGGACAGAAGACGGCCATAGTGACAGATGTGGTCATTTATTTCAGCAAAATATATTGTATTTTACCCTTTTAAGCAGGGGTAGAAATGTGGGTATAAATTTGATACCAAGTACTTACAGGAGCTATTCGAGCCAACCAATACTTTTTTCTTTAAATGCATTATAGAATTTTTTGGTAATAAACAGTTTTTGATAATTAAATGCATAATCAACAGAAAAATGCTAAACATGAAATGTGACTCCAGTGACCTTAAAAAAAAAAAAAAAAAAAAAAGCAATACAAATCTCCCCAATGGCATCTCAAACTTTAGCACAAACGGACGTGTTTTTCTTTGGGCTTTTTGCCTGTTTTGAAAGAAAAATTATAACAATTTCTTATATATCACCATCGTATACCTTGAAAAGTCAGAAATGGGGAGGGGTTTGCTCCTTCTATAAGTGTTCCGGGAGTGTTGAAACACTGCTAATCTATTGGGAGTAACCATATCACACGGAACCCTTTAAGAAATCTATCAGCTTTGATGAATTACCACAGTTTATTTATTTCCATGCATGTTAGTTTTGGATGTGAAAATTTTTTTAATGCTTTTGTCACAGCTTGAATGTGTCAATGACAGCAAGAAGGCCCTTGTTCAAAATTTTGGGTGAGTTCATTTGTTTGTTTTTTTTTAATGCCTGTGTGAAATACAGAAAAGGAAAAAAAAATCTTTTTAATTGATCTGTGGATTCAAATTAGTATTTTTTGCTCCTATTTTGTTTTTTGTGTTTGTTTTCAGTTTATTTATTGATCTTTATAAAATTTGGGTTTTTAGACTTGCTTTTCTTTTTTCACAGTCTCACCTGATTTCATTTGATAATTACCCACAGTTTTCCTGATTTAAGCAATCATCCTCAGGGTACATGTAAGTGTGTGGTTTTCAGTTCATCCTAAGTCATCTGGGTTGTTGTCAATTTTATTCTATTTTAGTTTTTGTTGGGTTTTTGCTTGTCTCAAAAAGGTGACGTAGAAATGGAATTTTACGATAGGATGGTCTTTATTCTTTCCTCATGTGAGTACTTAAAGATACAACTCATTACATTTGACACATTCTCTCAATTTTCTAATTTTTCATTTACTTAAGCCAAACTATTATAATGTATAATATTACAATTATACTATTATTATAATATTACAATAAATCCATAAAATGTTTAGTGATTGAGCCTTTTTATCAAGAAAACAATTGACGGACTTTCTTTTTTTTTTTTACATTAGTGTAAATGAAAATGACAGACCAGACAGATTCATCAGTTGCTGATCTACTGCAGTTCCCCAGCTGTTCCTCTGGGGGGCAGCATAATGCAGCACATGGAGAAGCGATGGTCAGTTCTCGATTAACTCAGATGTTCCCTATCAGAAGTACAAGAGCAAAAACATATCGAGCAAATGTGTAAAATAAAGATTAAAATAACTCTTGTTAATTTTTTTTAATTGGTCAAAGTTTCAGGTTGTGATGGAATTGAGTCTGTATGGGTTTTTTGGACTCAATTACAGTTCAAAATCTTGCAGATCTGTTCAGCACCAACTAGTCAGAAAATAATGGTTAATAGAGAACTTTTTCATTGAAGCTTTTCATATAGCCGCAACACAAAGTGCTTTACAGGTTTAAAACAATTTTAAAAAATGATAACAAATAAAATAAATAAAATGTTTTTAAGGGATTCCTAATCTTTGAAGCTGTTTTAGTCCCTTAGACTTTTTTTTTTTTTCCAGTCCAGGGGAAACCGTCTTTGATCATTACCAGATCTTTTGGAAATTTTGTGCAGTGTCAGTGGGTGGTGAATGTAAAGTAAAACCACTGAAAGGTGGAAGGGAGTTTTCTCCTAAACAGATGAGCAAACACAGACAGACAGCGCTGAAAATTATCTAAAGTTAATATTATTCTAGCCTGGACAAAAGGTGAGGAAAATACCTCAAGACCTGAATTAACTTTCAATTTTAAATATGAAAATACATATGAAAATATTTATATTTAATCTTGTATAATATGAAAATAATTTCTAATATGAAATTCAAAAGAAAACAAAAAGGAAGGTCAATATAGTTGTTCTTTTGCTCATGTAAAATTCCATATTTTTGTGGAAATTGTTGGGTTGTCTAGTTCAATAATCCTTCAAACTGTGCAAAAAAAACCTCTACAATAATCCCTGAATTTTCCTTTATTTCCATATACGCTCTCCGCTGACTCAGTGGGATAAAAGTCAGTTACACCACTGTTGAAACAACACTCCCATGAGTGATACAGAAGCCACATCACCATGAAGAGAGCTTGAACCTTTCCGTTTATGCGGATTCATTCAGTTTGTGCAGCCTTGCAGATGGAGCTACTTTAAGAAAAGCCTCTCGGGGAGTTTCTCTCGGTCTCTTGCCTCTTCTGGACTGGAGAGTGTTGATGTTTTTGTTTCAAGTGTTTGAAACTCTAAAGAAAAGTCTAAAGAAGACAAACAAAAACTAGCTTATTTCTATAGGTATTGGATAAAAAGTAGATACATACACTCACAGACCACTTTATTAGATACACCTTGCTAGTACCGGGTTGGACCCCCTTTTGCCTTCAGAACTGGTGGCATAGATTCAACAAGGGACTGGAAACATTCCTCAGAGAGTTTGATCCATATCGACTTGATAGCGTCACACAGCTGCCACAGGTCTGTCGGCTGCACACCCATGATGCCGATCTCCCATTCCACCACATCCCAAAGGTGTTCTATTGGATTGAGAGCTTCATTTGACTCTTTGTGTTCAAAAAGATCATGGTCATAGAGGGATGGACATGGTCAGCAACAATACTCAGGTAGGCTGTGGCGTTGTAACCATTCTCAGTTGGTACCAGGAGCCTAAAATGTGCCAAGAAAATATTCCCCACACCACTATACTGCCACCACCAGCCTGAACTGTTGATACAAAGCAAGATGGATTCATGGTTTCATGTTGTTGATTTTAAATTCTGACCCAACCACCTGAAATGGAGACTCATCTGACCAGACAAGGTTTTTCCAATCTCCTATTGTCCAGTTTTGGTGATCCTGTGTGAATTAAAGTTTCAGTTTCCTGTTCTCAGCTGACGGGAATGACACTCGGTGTGGTCTTCTGCTGCTGCTGCTCGTCTACATCAAGGCTGTAAATGAGTGGATATTTGAGTTACTGTTGAACCAGTCTGACCATTCTCCTCTGACCTCTGGCTTTAATAAGGCATTTCCGTCCACATAACTGCTCTTTCACTGTATATTTTCTCCCAGAGATGGCTGTCGGTGAAAATCCCAGTAGATCAGCAGTTTTTTGAAATACTTAAAGAAGCCTGTCTGGAATCAGCAATCATGCCACGTTCAAAGTCATTAAATCCCTTTTCTTCTTCATTCTGATGCTCGTTTTGAACTGCAGCAGATCGTTTTGACCATATCTAAATGCCTAAATGCATTGAGTTTATTTCATTTTTTTCTAAATTTGTGTTGGCAAACAGTTACATATATATCCATTCCTACACATCCATTTGTAAATGATGCCATTATAACACTTAATCATAAATACACTTTTGCACTTATTCATCGAATATTGAATCCATTAAATATTCAATTGACAGAGTTTGATTAAATGCTTGAAAGAAATCCAATTCCTATTATATTTATGTTTATGCTTGAAAAAACTTTTTCAGACTAAAATTGGTCCTTGAACTCTAGAAATCCAAAGGGTGCACTTGTCAATGAGCTAACTTAGATATTCTGTAGTAAAGATAAGAAGAGAAACTATCCAAGAGGCGAGGAGCTGCAACTTTGTGTCCTTGGGTTAGAATCAGCACCAAACACGCCTTCTGTATTTACAATCCAACTTACACTTGGAATCCAGAAAAGCATTTTTTAAATTTTGATAAAATGTTCATGATCACCTTCAGTATTTGGACAGAAAACGGACCTTGATCTGCTGTTATGTTGCATGTGTGTCCAAAATTTAAATAATAAAATGGGCAATTTTTAAAAAATAAGTTTGCCCTCTATTGCATTTGCAGCAAATAATAATGATAAAATAATTATGCTTCACTGAAACTCAACAAACACAAACCTGAAGACGCACAAATGCAAAAAAACCGAAATACTACAGACTGGTTTGGAGAGAATGTTTGATATTTCATCAATTATATGAGTCACTTTAACGGATGATCAACATATTTCACCACTCTCTGTGGGAGTAGATGAGATCTGAACAGCAAAGCTGGAACTAACGTGATCAGAAATCATCCCAAGCTTGGTCAGATGAAGCATCAAAGGTCAAATGTGAACATCCTCAGAAACCCAGAGGCGAGCGTGACGTGTACGCAAAGACGGCGGAGCCAACGAACCACAAACCCTCAGCTGAGCTCCAGTGTTATATAAACTCTTACATGTAGATCCCAACACACACTCGTAGAAGAAAAGTACTTTTCCATTTACTTTTGCACATGGCATGTAGCATGTTTGAACACTGGTGCGCTAAATCGTGGCTTTGATCTCCGTTCTTTACCTCACCCAACGTCTGGATACACCAGAGGAGGTCTTTCTTAACAAGTGGCAGGTCCTTACAAGGCGAATGATTCATTTCCCACTCAGTCAATAGAATATGTCCTGTTGGAACTTGCTGTGTTTGGAGTCAGAGTCTATTATCATGATTTGTGTGTCCTTCGGGTGATATGACGATATTTTTCCATACAGGGCTGCCCTGTCTGATGTTATCACTCACTTCCTGTGGATGAGGCGATCATCAGTCCTGTAATCTCACTGACCTGCAACAGTAAAACTCACCTGACTTCAGATACGGTGATATTTAAGGAAACTCTTGAACCCACGATGTTATTGTTGCATGTTTATCTGCAGATGTGTTTTCCCAGAGTCCCACTTGATACAAATGACAGGAGTCCAGATCATGCAGTTTATTCTATTTATGCTGTTCTATGTGTTTCTGGTTTTCTTAAAATTAACCGTAATAGACTTTAATGCTAAAATATAATCTAAACATCAAGACCAATGTAAAAAAAAAAAAATCAAAACCTGATTAATTTAAAAGACCTCCTCCAAATATCTTTTGATCTATTGTAAAGTGTTCCCATTGGTCTTTTATTGTGATTTTGCCATTTTCCTGCCTTTTTTCAGGACGTAGTTTCTACAGTAGTTTATTAGAAATTTGTGCCTGAGTTGTGGGCAGGACTTTTGTTATGGAACAACCCCGCCCCCCTGCGAGCATTGACTGTACATATATCACTGGATAGATTGGCCCCTCCCCCCTCGTGATCCAAATAGGAAGAACCCGCTGGATCCAAGAAGCCAAAATCCCTAGAATTCTATTGACAATACAGCTATCATTCAGTCATTCTATTTGTCAGAATAACCATTATTGTCGTAATATATTTTAACACTTTCTTGGTAATCCTAATTTTCTTTTTCATAGTATTTTTAATTTATCGCAATTTAATTAAGTTATAAACTGACCAATCAGATGCTTTGGTAAAAGCATGTGGTGCCCTCTGACCCCATCTTGAATGATTGATTGACAGACTCTCCTGATCCTCTTTCAGTGGACGGGGTGTGGACTTCAAACAAGCTTAATCATGATTGGTATCGTCAGCTGTTGCCATAGAAACGTCAGCTCAGACCAACTTTGATCACTGTCGTCTGGCCCGTATCGTGGAAAAATGGCGCCTAAACGTCCTTCATTTCACTGGAGCCAGGAGTAAAGCATAGAAAAAATGCAACTAGAAAATGTCAAATACACCATTTTCATCTGAGTGGTTCTTTACAGGGATCATGTTCTGTTTTGTGTTTTTCTAATTCTGCTCACCTTTACTTAAGGTAGAATTTCTGTTGGTTCAGGAACCTCATGTTTGTTGAAACTGATCTCAGTTGATCTTTTTCACGTCTTTCCTTGTTTTCTTTACGACCAAGCCCCGCCCCTCTGACACAGGATCTTTTCCTGATCAATTTCTCTGGTGACTGAAACTTTTCAAGTATTCTAAAATTGCTGTTTGTCAGTTTATCAATTAATTAAGGTATTTATTTGTTCTTTTGTCACTTAGAATGTACAATATATACAATCTACTATGGAAGAATAGGAGTAGGTTGAAGAGAAAGTCTTATAAATCCCTACCCCACTCTTATTATTACATATAATAAAAACAGACGACTAAATGAGTGGGTCTAATCAAAACAAACACACAATGAAAACCTGCAAAAAACAAACAAACAAACAAACATGAACACAGTAGTTTGACTAAGAAAGCTTGAACGTCATGTAAATGCTGTAAAAGATCAGCCTTGCTGTGTACTGTACTGCGTCCTGATGCCTCTTTGGTTGAAGTAAAGGGATTCAGAAGTCTTTCATATACAAATATGCAAAGGAAAACCCAAATATTTGTCATTCTAGAAGCACGAGAACACAGTCTGAACTATTTTTATGGAGATGTTGAACTTTTGTTTATCTGAACAAACATCTATTTTTTTCGTTTTGTTATGAGAAGATATTATTTCAATGAGTGAAGATATTGGGAATACAAGTAAAGAGTAATGGTACAGAGTGACGTAACAACCCAACCTAACCATAAGTGAGATAGAGGATGGATGGTTGGACGGATGGATGTTTACTTTGTTCCTTGGCTTTCCAGCTTCTCAGATGGTCAGTTTACCTTTTTGCTGATATAAATCACATTTCTGTCAGCTCGGTGTCCTTGTGGTAAAGTGTCCGCCCTGAGATCGGTAGGTCGTGAGTTCAAATCCAGGCCGAGTACCAAAGACTGCATGACATTCAGTATTTAAAGGTTGAATCGGGGGGTTAAACCACAAAATGGCTCCCAAGCGGGGCTGTGTCTGCAGGTCACCACTCCCCCAGCTCCCAACAACTAATGGGACTTTACCTTAACTTCTGTTGTGAGTTGTCTGGTTAGTAATTAAGTTGTAATGTGCCTCAGATATCTTGGTTCACTGATCTCTAACAGCTAAACTGTTTACTGTAACCATTCTGTTCCATCTAGAGAAGTACATCGTCAGCTGTCGAGGCCCTGTTGAGATTAGACAGTGTTTTTAATTTTGGAAGCACTAAAAGTTTTTTTTTTTATCCATGCCAATGCATATTTCTGATTACAATCCTATTTCATGACCCTCTTTTGATCAGACCCAACTGTTGAATGAGTCAAATGTGACCACAGGGATAAATGGTGTTGAAGTTCATTCCTGTCTGTAAAGTAATCCCAATTATCATAGCTCCTTCACCTCCATGGTTGACGGCTGACAGAAGAATCTCTTTTTTGGTTACTGTCTTCCAAATTTAACCCGTTTGTCCCGGTGAGACCCACATCATGTGATGGAGCTCATCAGCTTGTTTTTCCTTCAGCCAATCTGTTCCTTGACTTCAGGAGAACTTCAATGGGACTCTTGATAAATGAATTAATTTTCTTTTTACTTTGGTAAATTAACTTTATTTTAGTGTTTAACTGATGCTTGACAACAATTACACACTTAACACATTTCCCAGTGGTGAACACTTGGTGACATCTGCTTCCACAGAGCTCCTCACAGAGTGATGTTTATCAGGTGGGCGCTAAAGCTCTCAGTTAGATGGTATCTGTTCTTTAAAACCCTGTTGATTCAGTCTGATAAATGAAACATCTGTCCTGAAATATTTGAATACAGATGTTTTTGTGAAACCTATACTGAAACTTGAATGCTTCACACCAGAGGAAACGAACAAAATCAAACACCAAAGTTTCAGAAAAAACAATTATCCCTAAAAGATGGCGTGTTCAGGTCAGGCAGATTAGAAAACGAATACATTCCTATTTTTATAAATTTTTTTTACTCTGTTGTCAGCTGGAATGATCACGTTTTCCTAATCTTGTAGCTGCACAATAGCCCCGTATTATCACCCAACCAACCATCTATTTAATGTGGTTTCAGGATAAAATGGGTGCATATTTGGTCCCATATAGGACAACATATCTGAAACATTTTGAATATGAGAGAATTTAACTAAATTGATTATGGATTTTTTTTAAAAAAGAAGAGGACAATCTGTTCCTGATGATAAGGCTCCTGTTATTATTTACACATATGAACCAAGACTCACTCAGATAAAAATTTTGTTTTTGACATGTTCATATGGTATTTTTCTGATGATAGAGGACATGATTAAGCTTAAAATGCATTTCTGAGTATTTTTTATTCATATCACGGTGATTCAGGAGGAGACAAAAAAACTCCCCGCTCCGCTTTATTTTGTTGGATCCTTGTACGTCTTTGTTTTTGTCCTGTTCTCAGCCTGCTGCTCAGATTTTTGGGGATTTTTCCAGTTCCTGTAATTAATTCTCATTCATCTCACCTGCTTACCTCTGTACATATGCTCCTGTTTCAGTACCAGTGGAGTTTGTCATCAAATTGGATCGCTGAGATTTTGGGGTTTTTTTTTCTTATTGCTGGAATTGTTTTTGGAATTGTGGATTTTTATTGGAATGCTCATATCCTAATGGAGTGAAGAGGATCTCACTATGCTATGTGGAACTTCTCATCTGAAGCATATTGCTCTACTTTGGATTCTCTATTATGTCTTCTAGAAATCCTCAACATGGGGATCCTTTTTTTCTCTCTTTTTTTTTTTTTTTGGAAATATCAAAATATCCTTTATTACAGGGTTGTCAAACTCAATCGCACAGGGGCAAAAAAACACACTCTAGGTCACGGGCAGAACATACTAAACCTTTATTGAACAGAATGAAACAAAATTTTTTAAACTTTAAAAACATAACTTTTTAATAGAACTGTGAATAAAAACAGGCAGGAATGTTATTCCAAAATAAATCAATTTTATTTTATTTTGTTTTTTTTTTTTCTTTTTTTAACTTGTCCTGTCCAACAGCTGGGCAAGCAGATACGGGCTGAGAGCCTCTTGCGTTGGACAGATTTTATTGTCCCAACAGGGGTCTATACTTAATAAACCCCTGTTGTATTTCATGCTAAACTTTATTTTAATTATGTTGTATCTTTTTCTTTTTTTTTTTTTTTTTGTTGGACCGGACGGAAACAAGGGGGGGGGGGGGGATAAAAGAGTGGGGTTAAGAGAACAAAGAAGGTAACACAGAGTAGCAACATCCTATAACAACCAGGTCTAAATAACAATCTGGAATGGGGCCTGTCTACACACACACTCAGTTACACACATACCTTTTGGCTAGAATAATCTTTACCTTTAAAGTTGTCAAAAATGTACACAATACCACTACAGCTCACACACAATCATAGAAGCTGACACAAATAAAGCCTTTCATTCCATCACACATTCTGTTAGTGCGAGGTGAGCTGACACCTGTGCTCAGGTGAGTGTTTATGTTTTGCTGATGTGAATGTTGATGGAATGTATAGAAGGAGAGAGAGCCCGGCCATCCCCACGCCCAGGCCCCCCACCGGGGCGGCAGCAGCAGCACGCCCCCAACACCCGCCAGGAGCCATGGAGAGAACCAGTCAGCCGCAGAATCCCGCCAGGCACCCAGACCAGGGCACGCGGGACCGCCGCAGAGGCCCCCACGCCCGAGAGCCGGAAGGCACGGGAGCACAGAGAGCGCGGACCCCCGCCCAGCCAGAGCAGCAATCCCCCCACCACGCCCAGATCAATTTAATTTTAAATAATTTTCAATATTTTACTCTCCATAAAAATATATTTTGTCAAAATTATACAAGTTAGAAATAAGCGCCAGATAACATTGGACCATTAATAACAATAAAATAAAATTACTTGGAGAGCCGGATCCGGCCCCCCGGCCTTAAGTTTGACACGTGCTTGATTACTTCTTACTGTGCTTGGGGTCTTTTTATTTGACCTCGCTAATTCATTACAGTCCAAGTTAGCATCTGGCTCAGTTGTACGGCTGAATAGCTCCAGTATTGCTCGTCATTGTTGTTGCGGCGCTGATGTTAGGTTGGACGAATGAGGAGCTGTAAGCTAGCAGGGGACCACATAAACAGAGAAGGAAAGGGGGGTCCCGATCATAACTCAGGTGAATTTTTGATCAACTTCTGCCGCTCTGTAGGAACTATGTCCCAGAAAACAGGTTTGTTTTTGTTTTTGTTTTTTTTACTAAAAATAGCATAATCAGAATTAAAAGAACACTGGAAACACTTTTAGAAGATAATTGGAGAGGGACTTTAAACACATCTCAAGATATGTTAAAAATGATAGAAGTTTAGCACTAGATCACAGCCACAGCTCTGACATACAACCTTCTGAGTGTCTGTTGAAAGTTCATAGATCTGTGTGCAAATGACTGAACCATAGAGGTGGAAACTAACAGAGTCCAGATCATTTTTACTGGTTCTTTTATAAATGTTTCAGGCTGTTGTTAATGTATTTCCATGTGACTGGATAGTCATGCAAATTCATGGAAATATCAAATGGTGTTTAAGTCCAATGGGAAAAATGTAAAATGTTCTTTGGAAGTTTAAGCCGCTAACATAAAGCAGCTTTGACCAGGAATAACAAAACTATATTTTGAAGATAAAAAAGTTTAATTGCAAAACAAGCAAGAACTAACTTTAAAAAGATAATGTTTCTGCTTAAAAACAGAACGTTTTTCTCAAGCTCTTTCTGATCACCTTTTCCATTCTATTATATTACTATTTATCTTTTAAGAAAAACTCAACTTAAACCCTTTTTTAGGTGTGTAATCTGAATACAGAGATATATAGACTGAAAATCGGGCCCTGCAGGGGCAACTCAAGAGAAAAAAGGGAGACTTAAAGCGTTACACTGTTTTAAATATTTCCATTCCTCCCTTTGGATCTCTTGGAGGAGGTTCCTGTCCAAAAACCATTATTCTATATTCATCTTTTCTTAATAGGAAATTGTAAAAATTGACTATGAAATTATTGTTTGGGAACCGTTTTCACATCGGTAGCGATGAAATGCTGTCATTGGTCTGTTTGACCTACATAGGCAGGAAAAGGGTCTCATCAGCTTCGATTTGTCTCGACACCATTCTTCCTGCTGTTATTACTAAAGGAGGTAAATATTTCCTTTTGCCATTGAAGCCCTTCTCAATGGATTATTGCCAGAATCCCAGGCATGCTGCCGTAGTTTAGTCGGCTCTTTGCATGGGGAACGCCAGGAATGCAATGACTATGTGTTTGCTGTATATTGGAAAGGTCACCCCACATTCCCTACATGGCTGCCGCTCTTGTTACTTCAATAGGAACAAACAATGGGTGCATTTTTTAACCTTCAAAGTGTCTCGATGGCGCTGATAAGAGAACAAAGGCCGGGGCAGAAAAAACATTTTTTTTCTTGCAAAAAAACATGTTTTGCTGAAACTGGCAACAATTTGATGTCGTTAATCACAGTTCCAGGAATGTTTTTTAGAAATCATTTTGAGAAAAATATTCTTTAAGTTGTTTTTTGAAAGTTTATTTTCTCAAAGTAGAAAATTGAAATCAAATTTATTTTACATTTAGCATCATTTAACATGAATGTTTTTGATACTAGCAACTGCTATTCTTTATTTAAAAAAAAAAAAAAAAGTTTTCTGATCTTATTTTTCGTGGCCTTTTCTTATCTGTAGGATTTTAGCTTTTTACCAGACTTGAGCTTGGGCATCTCTTTACTTTACATGTTTTTGCGGACATTATTTAGGAAATTTAATAATGATAATCCACAGAAATATTTGTAGTTTCATCATTTACAAAACTTTTTAAAACTAAACTGCAATCAACTGATCTTTTGATGTTTTTCAGTTTTGTTTTGGGTCAGGGTTTTATTCTTGGGTTTGATTTTTTAACTGATTAAAATCTATAGATTGCAACTCCTCTCAATTGTATCCAGGGGCGGAGCTACAGCTCACACATACACACACTTTCCCCCAATTTTTGATTTCAATTTTATGCTGCATTCACTCTGGCTGCAATTTGAAAGTCAAGGGCGTTGAATTTCAATATTTAGTCAATGTTTAGACACGATCTTGAGCTCCTGCTACGCGATTTGAGCGTCGGTCAGTCCTGCAGCAGTGCAATTTGTGTGGTACGATTTTGCAGCAAACACTTTGAGATAAAACGCCAACCAATCAGGGACTCAGCTTTAGCCAGGTGACGTTTTTATTAACTCTATTATCGGGGAGGAAAAAAATCCAATATGGCTGCTTGATGTGGGGATTTTTGTTCTGAGTTTTCTTCCATGTTCTTAACCCGTTGTGGGGTCGGGTTGCTGTTCTGGTTACTGTTGTGTGAAGGCGGGAACAGAGACCCTGGACAGGTCGCCAGCCTGTCACATGGAGGTGGAGCGATTGAGCCCACAACGCTAGCCAGCATAGCGAGCTAGTTAGCGTCGCAGCAAGCTATGCTGGCCCGCAGGTGGTTGGGTGCCTGGCAAACATAGAGCCAGCGTGGGTGTTTTTGTAGCAGGCGTGATCGCTCCAACACCATGATGTTTTTCTTATTTTCATCAAGACAATAAAAAAAGATCTTTGAGATTTATTTTTATTTTTCATTCATGCGGGGGAGAAATTCTTCAAATTCAGCCCCAAACAGACAGAAGTAACGTTTAAAACGACCCTCAGCTAGGTGCTGCTCCCGCTGCAGGAGTGAAGTACACCCCACTGGGAGAGACTCAAGCGACATGCTTGCCAGCGCCTCTCCAGAGCTCTCCAAAATGTATAAATCCAAGCTACTCACTCAACATCATCCGTGTTGTCCATGATGCCCAGAAAAACTTTGGTGATTGCTCCTCCCACACACGGCAGAGGCATCAAGGACATTTTAGGGCAGATGTTTAGCAGTAAACTTGATGCATGGGAAAAGAAGGGTGGCAAATGCAAGTTTGACCTGTGAATTGTGTCTGGTGTGAATGCAGCTCAAGAGTTATTTTTGACAAAGATTAAGAAATCATCAATGAAAGCTTCATTAATGTTTAAAGAACCATTAAATAAATACATCATTTATTTGTAATTACCATCCACTCTGATGGATAATTTGCAACCCTTCCAAAGTTTTGTGCCCTTTAAATAAAACTGCTTGTAAGTAAAATCCTTTCATTTCACATTTATCTCCTCTACACCAGAACACTTATTGAACGCAATGTTCTAAAAAGGAAAAAGTTTGACATAAAGTTCTGAACTCTTTTAATGCATCATCTAAAGATCTTATTTTTAATGAAATTAAGCCAACTAACCTAAAAATGTGCAAAGTTAACACTAGGTGGTCCTTCATGTTTTTCCTTCAAGGCTGTTTTGACCCAAATATTCGACGTCTGGGTCAGACCGGACAGCCCGGGAAGGACAAACCAGTCCAGGCCTCAGAGGCGTCAGTCGTTTCTGACCTGCTCTGCCCTTGTAGCCTGGGATAGGCAGGACACACCTGAGCCATGAAACCAAAACAAAGTCAAGGATATCTGGTGAGCAGGTATAACAACAGCCCTCTAGGCCAAGAGTTATACACCTTTTCTAATCATGGAAACCATGATGATTTCATTTAAAATCCAATAAATTTGTTAGAATAGGTTGAAAAAAATGCAAGTATAAAGACACAGAAGCACACAGGAAGGTTTTAGTCTGAGGAGGTCAGTTCAGGTCATGTGTTACAGGACTAACATCAAGCACTGAAACAGTTAACACAATAAAAGCAGGTCAAGTTAAGGTTAAAGTGCTTCAAAGGGGAAATAAGAGAAAATATGACCTTCACTCAAAGACTGTCATAAATATTGCCGGATTCCCTCTATCTCATCTATTTGTTTCAAGGCTTTTTCTCAGACTATTGTTC
Source organism: Oryzias javanicus (assembly GCA_003999625.1). Classification (NCBI taxonomy): domain Eukaryota; kingdom Metazoa; phylum Chordata; class Actinopteri; order Beloniformes; family Adrianichthyidae; genus Oryzias; species Oryzias javanicus. Next base: position 9,026,290 of record CM012457.1, on the reverse strand, counting down.
TTGTTTTCTCAGTCCGGAGCAGACAATGAACAAAGTGTGGCCTGAATGCCAGTACTTTTCCACAAGGACAAAATCATTGGTTTCCTCCTGGGAAAGAGGCTGGGCCTGAATCTAATGGAGGCTGGTGGAGGAATGAGTAAAACTTTGGTCATACAGTCATGTGAGAAGATAAAAGCACTAGAATCTCCTACTAAGAGACTTTTTCCAATAAGTGACATCATAAAAATGTTGCTACTGTACCAGTAAAACAAAAAATGGAAAATAGCGTTTTCTATAAAAATATAATACAATAATAAAAAAGAAAGCTCATCTCACAACAGACTGTTCTACTTGTAGGAAAATTTTGCAATCATTTTGAACTCTGAGCTTCTTTAGATTTGTGGGCAATTTTTATTTTTTACTTAAAATGCTTGTATCTATTTCCTGTGGTCTTTTAATTATGATTAAATTGTTTTTAGCCAAAATTAGAAGACTTGTGTCATCTTGTAGGACAGGAGTCTGCATCATTTTACTCTAAAAGAGCCATTTGGTCCAGGTTCTTAAGCCAGTACCGCAAAATCCCATTTTACCTTTAAAAATATAATAAATTATGTTTTTGTGACCATATAGATATAGATATAGATATAGATATAGATATAGATATATAGATACAGATTACAAATGTAACTTCTTTCACTTTCACCAAGTTCCTTTAAAAAAAAAAAAAAACACCCTGTTCAAATAAGATGTTCCTACTGCAGCTGATGTACTTATTTACTTGAATAATAAATGCAAGAAAGTCAAATAAAAAATGTTTTAATCATAATGACTTGGTCACTCTTTTTCTCTTTTACTATCAAATTTAAGTATGATGTTGGTGTAGAATTCAGTTTTCAAAAAATATTTGTAGATCACATGTAAATAATGAGATAATGGTATTCTAGGTATATATGTCTATATAAGTATATATCTAAGTAATATATGACCTCTATCATGGAAAAAATGCCTCAGGAATTTGTTCAAAATATCATTTTCATCAGAATTAGTCTTTCAATCAAGTCCTGTGGTTCACCTTTGCCCTAGTTAGTCCTTATGTGTTAACACTGTTCCTAAACAACATCAGGATTCACTTGCAACTGAATTTTGGCTTTCATTTATACAGGGACCAAAGTTCACATGTTAAGATCACAGCACAGTTTGTGTGAGCAAAAAATAACTTTTTGTGCTGCATAAACATCCCATCTAGAAAAGTTGGTCTTTGTGACAAAAAAATGTCATCTTCAACCTGGCGGTTCAATTTTGAAATGAAGAGCCATAGTTTTTTGACCAAACATTTTGGTCTGCTTCTCTTTTTAGTCTTATTTTTCTCCAGGAAGTCCTGTACATCATCAAGACCTTTGATTTGTTGACAAAAAGCATCATTTTCCTGGCATTTCTGTAAAGACAATTCACTTTTTTTTTTTGCTTTTCATGATCTGTGATGAAGATCTCTTCACGTTGCACAGTCTGACCTTCATGGGAGAGCCAACCTTGGAAAGACTGAAAACTTTCCACTTTCTCACTGCAGTGTGTTGAAGTTCACATCATTCGTATAACGTTTGGTAAACTTTAACAGACGGGTTTGAAGAAACTGTACCTGAGGCTATCGAGGCTGCATAAAGTCATTTCTAACTGTCCTTGTAATAAATCCCCTTAAATGTTCCAGAGCAGACAAATAAGCACACATATATAGGTCTACAGACCTGTTCATATGGAATAAGAAATAGTAACTTCCTACAACTTACTTTTAAAAGTATATATATTCAAAGCAGTGAGGTTACTGGTCCTTTGTCCTTTACCGGAAACACGGAATCTACTTTCTTTTGCGTTTCACTAGATTCAAATGCAAAAGAATACTTCCTGATTACTCCTGGATCATTGCACTCATTCAGGACACTTTCTCAGCAAAGGGAGAGCCTGTTCAAAAGTACTTCCGCACTCCATCGTGTGAGGGGAACTCATGAGCACAGGCGAGAAATTCAAAGAACCGACTGACGAGATGAGTTAGACATCATAAAAACCGTCCTTTTGATTATTATAAGCCAAAACTTTTTCATTCTTGACTGTTTTGTTTTTTCTGACCGAGGGCCCCTGGTTATATTAACCCTCTCAGAGCAAGCATTGCAGATTTGCAATGGCTACATGCTAGCATAATGCTAGTTATTTAGTTCCTTTAGCTTTGTTAGATTGTTTTGAAAAGTTCTGTGGATATAAAGGTGGGGATCATGTTATATTCAAGTCTTATCACGCAGGGCCAATGTTCCAGATCTTCATCTGAAAACTCATTGCATGTGAATCTAAAAAAAGTCAGAATTGTATATTACTATGATAATTTTCCCCAAATATCAATTTTTTTTTCTGTTACTAAAACTTAATTTCCCTCTGAGACGGTTAAATGGGCTTTCATTAAATATTATAATTAAATACCATATTATATGTTCATCATATTTGTTATTAATTGGGGTAAAAGGCCAAAACCTTAATTTGCAGATAACAATTTGCTTTTTTTTAATCACTTTTCTGTGGGAATATTTATGGTTAGTTGTTCTGATTTCTGTGGTCTTACAGAAGATATTTTCTGATCAGAAATAAGGCAGCATAATCAGATATTTGCCCTGCTATCAGTCATTTAAATGATGTGCTGTTTGTATCTGCAGAGAGCGCAGATTTTTCATTCTTTTTGGGAGCAGAACAATGCTGTTTTGTTTGCATGATTGTTTGTTTTTCCGTCAGTAATTGTAGTTCTGTAAATGATGCATTCTTTCTTCTTCACGCAAAAATATTGTATATATTTTTGGAAAAGAGCATGTCACCGTGAATTTCATATCTCCAAAAAATTAACCAAAAATTTTTAAGGCACTTTTTAAGCAATTTGATTTATTCCTGCTGCCCTCACTGGCTCCACTGAAATGTGCTTGCAACATTTCCACTTGTTGCTATGGGGATTAAAGGACATCAGTGATTATGAGTCACCACCTAAACAGGCGTACAGATCATGCCCTTAAAATGTTGCCAGTGGGTTGACTGTGGTGTCAACAGATCACAACCACGTTCAATTTTCTTCTCCATGTGCGTGCTATTCTGTTGGGGTAAAAGGATGTGTGAGGCTGAACTGGAGGATGCTCGCTGTGTGATGAGTGCGGAAGTCAGCCATCATCCCTCAATCCATGTTCAGTTCTAAGAAGATTAATGAGGCCTCGCTGTGGATTATGTAATCCTCGTTAATGAAACTAAAGGAGATACTTTTTTTTTTTTTTAACTTTACAGTAGAAAATAAAACATAAACTGAGGCACATTTACTAGACAAGACAAAGAAAAAGACGACATTCATCTCCGTCTCCACAAAACTTTATTTTCAGTTTCTAAAAATAAAATCCATAAAAACAAGAACAAATAGAATAAGTTTAAAGCTCTTCACAAACAGCTGTCATCTCTGGTTCTCATTTACACCCAACACAGTCGGCACCTGACCCCGCACATTCTGACAACTCAGTCAGTCATACAAACACAACCCTTTTTTATTATTATTATTTTCTCCTCTTGCTGTGTCTTCTGCAGATGTTGGAATGTGGACACAGACTTTGACATGAGTAAACTGCTCTGGAGCTGCACATTTTTACAGAAATCACTTCTCTGAATAGTTTTTTTCTTTTTAAGAAATAAACCTAAGCTAATGTATGGCTTAAAAACAAACGTATTAAATGACTAAAATAATTGAAACAATAAACATTTTCTTTTTTTAATGTTCTTATTTTTTCTTCCGTCTCAATAGCATTGCACACTAAGACACATTTGGTAGGAAGATTATAGAAAAATGCACTTCAAAGAGCAATAATACACTGACACATACACAAAAGGTTGATGGAATGAGACCTGAAATGTGTTCAAAACGTGGACTTAATACATTCAACGGGGCAGACTTTTGAATTAAGAGAAATACACACAAAAAAATAAAAACATAAAAATCGACATTGACACACAACCAAGAGCATTGGTCATTGCAGCTTTTTGTTAGGAAACAATAGTGCACAAAAAGCTGTATTTTGGTTAAAAACTCTGGAATACAGCTACAACAATGATTAAAAACCAACAGCAGTAAGAATAAAAACACAGTAGTAAACTTCTTAAAGTAGCTCTGAAGTTCCAGATATGACAGGAATTTGGTCAATCCAAATTTCTCCCAAAAAATTAGTATTTATTTCTCATATTGTGCTTTTTTTTGTCTTTGTTGAGCTGCAAACCAATACAAAACTGTTAATTTTGTTAACAAGCTAAAAATGTATGACATTCAAAAGGCTAGTTGAAATCTGGTTATTTTGTTTTCAGTAAAACAGAAAATTTCTCTTCAGAGCTGATCGGATTATGCTTTAAACCTGAAAGAGAAAATTTAAAGTCCTACACCAGCTAAAAAAAAAAAAAATCAAAATTACGGTTAATCTGAAAAATACTTCAGTCAATGGATTTTTTTTAATATAATACCAAAAAGAAATTGTAAAAGTAAATAAGGAAAATATTAAATTCACTTAAATAATTCTAGTGAGTATTTTGAAATCAGATTAAAGAAGTACAATTTTTCCGTCTGGATTAGCTTCTTTGATCCCTGTTTAAGAGCTACAACTGTAAATATTACAGAAAGACTTTCTCAAATTTTCAACTGTAACAGTCAAGAACTTATCAGTGCCTTCCACTTTCACCGCTGCTTCACTTTAGTTCAGAGTTCGACTACAGCGAGAAATACACAAACATGAAGATGCCCAAAGAGCAGACGAGTATCAAGCCACCGTTGAGCACGAGTTTGACCATCGGGGGCTCGTACAGCATCTCTCCGATGTGTTTTTCGTCCTCCTGCCCCACTTTCTGTGAGCCTTGAGCTCCGTCGTCGTTTCCACAAAAACAGTCCAGCAATCGCATCAACGGATTTCTCCGCTTTCGTCCCAAACGGCCTTCCTCTGCTCGGATGGTTTCCATCTGCGCGTCGGCGTGGTGTTCAGCTGGAGTGGTGGCGGGAGACGTTTCTGTGCTGGGGGTGGCTGGGTCGTGGTCTGTAGACGGGACCAGGAGTTTGATGTCAGCTCCGTCCAAAAACCGGTCGTTTTTGACATCTGCGGGCATCTCTTTGTGCAGACTTCCGATGCCGTTGCAATGGTTTTTCTCCGCTAGTCTATAGATGTCGCTTCGTTTCTTCGTCGGAACCTTCTCGATGTTGCGGAGCCCCCAGACGGTGGTGGTGACAGTCCGCTCCTCGTCGGGTGGAGCGGTGAGCAGACTGACCACCACCGCCACCAGTCCTGAAATCCAGAACAACCCAGCTGCAAAATACATGTAATGGATGTGGGTGATAAAGGCGGGCCGGTCGTCTGGCTGGTCACAGCGAGGCTGGCGGTAGACGAAAGCTAGAATCAGTCGAACGGTGCCGAGAGTGAAGCCCGTCATGCCTCCCCAGAAGGCACCTTTCTCGTTACACCTTTTCCAGAACACTCCCAACAGAAAAAGGGCGGCGATGGGTGGAGTGAGGTAGCCAGCAACTTCTTGAATGTAGAGATACGTCTGTCCGCCCTGCATCTCGATGATTACAGGGACCCAGGCGATGCTGATGACCACCATCATCACCACGAACATGCGGCCCACGAACAGCAACTCCCGCTGGGACGCCTTCTTGCGAAATGTCTGGTAAATGTCCAGCGTGAAGATGGTGCTGGCGCTGTTGAAGATGGAGTCGAGGTCGCTCATCAGAGCCGCGATCATCACTGCCATCATTAGACCCCTGAGTCCCACGGGCATCACCGCCATGACCAGGCGCGGGTAGGCGATGTTGGAGCAGCCGGCCGTTGACCCACACACGGCCATGCAGTGCTCCGGCCCGATGCACGCGATCTCATCCGCAAACAAGATGCGGGAGATCATCCCCGGAATGACGATCAGAAACATGGGCAGGACCTTGAGAAACCCCGCCATGAGGGTTGAGCCTTTTGCGTGAGCGATGTTCTTTGCCGCCAGCACTCTCTGAACTATGACCTGATCCGCACACCAGTACCAAATGGAAGCAGGCGTCTGACCGAGAAGGAAGCCCGGCCACGGGATGTCTTCGTCCAGGGGGCCGCGAAGGATGCGCAGCGAGTTTGGTTTGGGATGAATGCGACAGGAAGGCGAGTACGTGTAGTTCCCTGCAGCTGTTATGGCAGTGACATTAGGAATTGCCTCCATGTACTTAGTTCTGACTCCTTCTAGTCCACCGACTTTGATCAGACTGATGGTGGTTAGGGTTAGAGCTCCTCCTATCATCAACACCGCCTGAAGGGCGTCTGTGTACAGCACTGCCACCAGCCCGCCGGTGACAGTGAGCAAGGCAGTCATCCCGATGAGGAGAAGGATGGACAAATACAAGTTCCACCCCAGAGACTCCTGGATGAAGAGCGCTCCAGCGTACAAATCCACAGACAACTTGGTAAAAACATAAAGAAGCACAGACAAACAGGCAAAATACACTTTCAGCCTGTTGCCCCCAAAGCGTTTTGACAGGTACGCCGGCATGGTGAAGACTCCTGAGTGGATATACACGGGGATAAACACCCAGCCGAGCAGCTGCAGTAGTAAAAGTGCGTTGAATTCCCAGGCCGCGACAGCAAAGCCGCTAGCCGCTCCCGACCCAGCCAGCCCGATGAAATGTTCACTGCCGATGTTACTGACGAAGAGGGAAGCGCCTATCACCGCCCACGTCATGGAGCGTCCCGCCAGGAAGTAGCCACTCACAGTGCTGCGGTTGGCCTTCCACATGGCAAAAAGCCCGATGACCATCACCAGGACAAAATACAGGGCGACCACCGCTATGTCGGCCGCTTCCATCCCAAGAGCCATTTTGAGAAGATTTTAAAGTTCACAGCTACGAAAACGCTGTTATGAGATAGAAGAAAAACAAAAGCTTTGATTTGAAGGGGGATCCGCTGAGTGGTCAAACACACGGTAATCCACTTGGAGTGACACTGTTGACGTCCTTTGGTCTAGAAAAGTCTAGAAAGAAAATCCCTGCAAAAAAAAAAACAAAAAGAAAAAAACAGCATTAGTATCTTCAGATAAATAAACTTCAACCCAATAAAAATCTCATTATTCTAAAAAAAAAAAAAGTGATTTGTTCTAAAAAAAAATAATAATAAAATAAATAAGAACATTTTTCGTAATAGAAATACAGAAGAAAAGCTTTTAACATTATAATATCTTTATATATTTTGCCAGTATTTTTCCAGAGCCTCAAACATGGATTTAGCTTACTCACAACTATCCCCCTAATCTGTTTAAATACAAAAGACCTCATGTCAGGTCTGTCTAATCCAACTGCAGATACAAATCTCTGCACAACTTCCAAAAGATGTTTTACTTTCCAACAAAATGACGCAAATATTAGAGATAAACATCCCTAAAATAATGATTTTATCTATAATTTTTAGATGAAGTTTAAAAGAAAAAAAAAAAAGAATGAGGATGTGAAAGTAATGGAAATCGAACTGGGATATCTGTCCAGAGGCTTCAGACTGTCAAGAAGTGCACAAATAAAATAGATGAAAACATTTCTTATGTCATGTTCGCATTAGAAGCAAACACAGAAAACAAAGCAGTCTTTGTTTTCCTTTTGCCATCTCATCGTTGCAGCCAAGTCTCCGTTTGTTTTTTTATCAAGAGTTTCAAAGATCTGTTTCTGCACCATCTTCAAGAAATACCATCCAAAAAGAACCTTCAATTCCCCAAAGCTTAGTAAGAAATGCAGTGATGCCAATCCATCTGCAAAAGCAGCTTCGTTCTATTTCAGCGCCGCAGAGCGCTCTCGATCTGTGAACTGCTTTATCTCTTTGCAATCAAACCAATGTCCTCCTTAGAGGCAATGACATGGCTCCATGTCAGCAAGCAGCCAACTAAACTGGAAGAGGATCAAGAAGCTGTCCCATTTAAAAAAAAAAAAAAAAAAAAAAAAAAAAAAAGAGCAAATGTTTCATATTTGAAAACAAAATGCAGTTCAGGACTGAAACACAATCAACCATCATCCCCGCTAACCAGGGAAAACTGGTATAGCGTCTTACTCTGCTAAAACAATAAATCGATTTAAGAATCTGGTTTTTCTGTCAAAACCTAAATTGTTGCCATGTTTTCACAGCTCGAAATTAAAGACCCACTCCGATAAAAAATTGTGTCTAGGTCCCGGGTTCAAATCCCGGACGAGCCCCTACAAAGAAACGCAGAAGAAACACAGAAACCAATATGGCCACAGCCAAAACAGTTTTTAACATTGACATTATTCTCGTGATGCATAAGAAATTTAAGCTTAAAAGTTGCATTTTTTAATATTTTGTTATTCAAATCGTAGTGAATCAGGGGCAGAAATAAAAATATATCACTTGTAAAAACTTGCAGTTTTTATGTAGAAGCAAAAATTAGTAAATCTTCTGATGAAACAAAGTTGTAGATGACTAGATCCATGTTTGTCTATGTTTTTTGGCTCAAAACTGTCTCACCCTTGTTGTAGCACAGTTTGGGGCTGTAAGCTAGCAGGAGAGAGTGTGAGCAGAGGCACACTCTCCATCTCTTGAGGCAAATTTCTATTGAATTACTGCCACTCTGCAGAAACTATATCCAAGAAAACGACACTGGTTTTTACATTTTGGCTAAAAATTGAATCATCATAATTAAAAGACTACTGGAAACGCTTTTAAAATAAATCCAAAGATGTTTGTATTAGGACTTTATGGCTTTTTATTGACGATGACACTTTGGTAAAACAAGTTTGTTTTTCTAAAATTATCTACTTTATTGATTAAAAAGGAAAATAGTGACGTTTTACAATCAAAACAGGGCTGCTTATTCTACTAAAGTTGTGGATATTTTACAACCCAACAGGTAAACAAGAGATGGTGCAAGCTCTAGAAATAGTTAGAACATGGCTCAGTGTTTGAGTCTTTAAATATTTAGATGCGTGGAATCACATTGTTTATCTAGAATCCCCTGAGACATGGGATTCCTGTACAGGTAGAGGTGAAAGACTTTCTCATTATTATTTTTCCACTAAAAACTATGATTGTAGAATGTTTTTTTTTAATAATTCGATAATGTCTTAAACTAAAAGTAATGTATGCAAATACTGAATGGAAACCAGATCGACTTCTTTACTCTATTTGAACACACAAAATGTTTTGTTTTTCTTCTCCGATAAAAAGTATTCAGGGAAAGCTAACAATTAACCTGCCGTTGCATGTCTGCAGCAAGAACTCAAAGTCAAGAAATACGCCAAAACAAACTAGTAAGAGCCGTGTTGACACAGAGATGAATGACTGTTGTAAAAGGGGAAAAAAGAGGAACACAGCAAGTGTCTTCTTAAAATAAAATGGAACAAGTAAAGTCAATATTGTACTGTGGGGCTTGAATGTGGCGGATAGTTGGCAAACAGAACAAAAACTCTTGAATGAGCTGCCAAACGTGAGAGACAGTCCAAGACTCCTGAGATGAATACAAAGAGGAAGCAGCCTGGTGCACCTATCAGGAGGTGAGAAATTTCTAGAACACTCATTCATTCATTCAACTACAGGAGCTGCGCTCCTCAAAAAGGAACCTTAAAGTCTACTATTATGTTTTTCTTTACTTGTATGTGTAATTTTAAGCTTAAAATGTAAAATTCAAGCGTGTTTTCTTCCTAAATAAACCATTTATCTCCTAGACTGACGTCACTAATGTGAGACGTTTAAGCCGGATGAGACTATTGACGGAAATACAAATAAGGTACATTGTCATTTCAAGAAAACAAAGCGAAATTAGCTTAATAATTTTGACGTTTTTGTTTTAAAGTAAGTGAAGGCTCGCGCGTGTAAACTTACCGGCATCACGACCACACAACAGGAAGCTTAAAGAGCCACTTCACGAAGATAGACGAGAAAGAAAAACTCTGATGTGTTTTTGTTTCCGGTAGTTTGATGATAGTGGTGTAGAATAAACCTGCACAGCCGGATTTTCAGCTCTGACTCCAATTTATGCTGTGATGCTCCTCCACAGCCTCCTCCTCCTCCTCCTCCGAGGCAGCAGTTCGGTTCCACGCCCCACACGTGTAAAACACCCGTGACCCGTTTGGATGCTACGGTGACCGACTAGAACTCTCCCGGTGTCTTACGTTAACGTGGAAAAAACCCACAAAACGTCCTTAAAGTGAAACTTTAATCTTCACACCGTTTTACTTCCGCAGAGATCAAGGACGCCTTATGGCCGCGCGCTACTTTTCAATGAAGGCGCGGCGTTCAAGGACGCTCGGAAAAGTGCTTGCCTTTCTTTATCATAAAATTCTTTTACATGTTTGAAGAATCAATACATGTTCATTTAAACAACATTTTTTACATTTTTATGATGATTAACAAGCATAAAAAGTGTTATTTTAGGTTATTGTTTTTTACTTGTTTTTTTATTGTTTATTCTTTTTATGGGCTTTGACATTTTAAGTGTTTTTATTGATTGTTTTTAGGTTGACAATTTTAACATCTGTCAAGGGACAACAGATGAAAAATAGCCGTTGGGCTAATTCTGGCTCATTGCATGTAATGCTTTTAATGTGCACTGTCCCTGAAAAATAAATTTATTATTATTATTATAAAAGGCAAATATTTACAACTGTTTTTAGAAATGTCAGGATACAGGAAGCCATTAAACTGTTATGGGCCGACTTTATCACATCATTTTTTAGTGTATTAGCTTTTTTATTTTTAAATAAAAACTGAAGTTTTTTATTATTGTGTAAACGTCAAATGGATGCAGCAACATCTTGACTCCAACAACAAATACCCCAAGGCCTGGTTTACCTTCTGGAAGTGTTTCACTTTTTATTCCAATGAATAAAATAAAATAAAATAAAATAAAATAAAATAAAATAAAATAAAATTAAATTAAATTAAATTAAATTAAATTAAATTAAATTAAATTAAATTAAATTAAATTAAATTAAATTAAATTAAATTAAATTAATAAAAATAAAATTACTTAATCCTGCCTAAGATTAAAAAAAAAGAAAAAAAATAGCACCGTAAATAGGGTGGTGTCTTATCCTAGAATAACACTGTAATAACAGACATATCTTTGAAGTCTTGCACCTATGAGACATTTCCAGAAACTCTGGCTTTGTGTGATTACAGGAGTTTAACACATAATAAGATTATGACTGTTGCCTGGAAAAATCGTGAATTACCACGAGGTGCCAGCTTTAACAAGCAGTTTGGATTTTTCCAAAGCTTCTCATTCAGACTTTGACTTTATAAGTAATTAATTGTTTTGTATCGCTTGTGTTCCCATGCCAGTGAGAATGCCCACGTCAAAATAAAACTTAAGTCATTGCAGAAAAAAGACAAGCTTTTTATTTTGAAGCTACCTTATATCTTATCTATTTAAAAATGGCAAAAATGCAATTAAAAGTAATAGTTGAATTTTTATTTTTGCTATATTGCAAAACGGCATTATATTCCCATAAAAATAATTTTGCAATTTTTGCATTGCTTAGATTTGAAATTTAGAAGGTGCCCTAAATTCCCCATTCCCCTCATTATACTTAATTTCTTAATTACTTGTTGGTTGAATGGATATAAGGCCTAACTGACAATTAATATTATTAAAATGCATAAGATAATCCAAGTACATAAATACAGGTTTTGCAATAATGTCTTAATAAAGATAAGGCCCAGAAGCCTTGCAGCTCGATGAGATTGGTTAAATTGATTGGCTTCCGTCCCCTCTCCCCAAAAGACAAAAAAAAAAAAAAAAAAAACAGCTATGCTTATCACAGGGGGAGGGACACTAAGTAAATTTCCACTCACTCTTCTACACCGATATCTTGGAAAATTCCATTTGAACTTTAACTACATTTCCCAGCATGCCTTGTTGAGATATTGCGTAGATGCTGAGCGACATTTTCTGGGAAAAAAAACAAGGAAAAGAAAAAAAAGCTCTACGCGCTCAGCCGGGGAAAGGAAGCGATCCACTGTCGTTTTTATTCGATTATTAGTATTCTGAAATACTTTTGTTAAAGTATTTGTAAGTTAATAATAATATATTTTACGTGTTTTGGTCACTGAGCTTCCGGTGCGTTTAGTATGGTGGCCGGGAAGTGCATAACAAGTGTTTCTCTATCGCGTTTATAATAGTGATGTAAACAAATAAATAAATAATTAAACAAAAAAATATTTTGTATTCAATGTAAAGCTGTCAAATTGCTATGATTAAAATATTTGAGAAGAGGACTAAAACCTTCCTTGTTGCATCAATTTTAAAGGTCTAAATATGTACATATTTTTTTCACTGACTTCATAACAATTAAAAACATTAAAGCATACCTGAATCGTTAAATGAGAATAATAAATTCCTGTAGTTATAATGGATTTTTACATCAAAGCACACATATATATATATATAATATATATATATATATATATATATAATGTGTAATCCTTTACCTTTTTGACTGTTTTAGTTTCCTCCACTGGTGTACGAGACATAAATAAATTGATTAGGGTTCTTATCATCCAGGTGAGGTTGAATGAAGAACATTTTTATCCCACACATTACTAGTGTCCTAAAAAATGGAAAATATCCTTGCTAAAACACCAAATACAAGCCCATTTCAAATACTACACTGGAGTTGAAGGTTCTTCCAAAGGGTTCCACACCCAAAGGAAAAAAAAAAGAGAGAATTTAGTTCTGTACAGTGAAGCTCAGAGACATGCATTAGAAAAACAAAAATGCCACTACATACGTGAAGAACAACACTTCAGGGCCAGTTTGAGCTGTTGAAAAGACAAAGGACACTCATCTGAGGGCCAACGTGCACAGATTCTGGACAGACCAAAAATGCAATACAAATCCTCTGTGACAAGCAAACCCAATGATTCTATGATGGAGTCAGGATGAAATTGAAGCTTTTTTCACATTCACCACTCTCTAGTTTTTCTTCTTTTTGAGAGAAAATGCAAGAATGTAGATGAGGATTAATGCAGGACTTGAACTCAGCACCACTCAGACTGATATTTCATGTCTCAAAGACCAGATAATTCAACTTAAAAATAATTTTTTTTTAAGTTTTTATTTATTTATTTTTTATTATTTTTATCCCAATCGAATGAACATTTGTCTGGATATGTGAATTCCTTGAAATGTTTGGCAAATCTTACTTGATTTTTTTTATTTTACGGTTATAAAACAAATTTTAGAGGAACTTTAACTCAAAGAGTCTTGCCTCAGACATCAGGATTAGAAACCAGTTGGTTCCATTACATTGTAGCTCAGACCAATTTCGGCAAATGTAGACAGAACACAGCTAAATAAAATGCACATATTTCTCAGTGTGCTATTAATGTTACAATCAGCTAAGATTTTGGAAGGATGCAGGATAACATCACAAACAGTTTCATTATCATCCGTTGTTCACCTTTATTTTGTGTAATGTGTTGTTTTTGATTTTTAAAATTGGATTAGGCTTTTATGTAAAGCACTTTGAGTAACACGAGTTGGAAAAGTGCTATACAATTAAAGTTTGATTTGATTTAACTTCAGCTTTCACTGATTTGCACATTCGGTTTGTCCAAGAGTTTTACGGCGGATGCCCTTCTTGACACAACTCTGTATTTTATGTGGGCTGGAGACCCAAACCTGTTACCTCTTGTGCCATGAAGGATTTTGGCCGAGGACTCAAACTGGATTCACCTCTGGGAGTATTTTAAAAGATATAACTGGATCTTTGTAAGAATGTTTCAACATGACAGAAAATCTTGGTTTCTCAGTTTGACATTGAAAGCCCCCTTGAAAATCTTGTTGCATGTTTTCTGATAGTTGTGGTTAGAATTTCAGCTATTGGTCAGTTTAATCAGTTTAACAAAATCAGACAATGTGTAAAAAAATGTTTTCCTACATATTTAATGAACATAAAAAAGCTGTGAAAATTCCTAAAAAGTCTTTTTTTTTGTCGTTTTCATCACAGTAACAACGTATAGGCCTCATGTGGGTTATGATCTAATCAAAATAAGTGCAAATAATTTCTACCTTATCTAAAATACTATCATATTATGAATTGCAACACTTCATGAGAAATAAGGGATATGTCACTGAGGCGCTCTGACTCACTTTGAACAAACAGGTTAGTTTGGGTAATACGTTTTTGAGGTTAGGGCTTTAGGCAGTTTTTTTATTTCTACTTTTTCAGTTCATACCATTTAGGTTAATTGCACTTTGGTTTATATCACTCACCGTTAGCTGAGAGGTAAAAATTTACTCCCGACTTTGAGCCACAAAGACCCTCACCATGACATGCCTTTGAGTACATGTCCTATTTCACTGACATAGAAGCTTACTTAGTGAGTTCATGATTTAGTCTATGTGAAGAATATGTAGGACACTAACAGCATTGCACCATTACCTCTGTTGTTTGCCCTCAGCCTGATTGCCGAGAAGCCACATTGATTTTAAGTCGGTGCCCAGAGGGGAGATGAAGGAAAATGGGTGATGTTGACAGTAAACACGTGAATGTTGGTTACTTATATTTTTCCAGGGAACCTGCATTTTAAACGTTAAAATCAGCCAGCATCCTATTTTCATAATAAGAATAGAATATTTTTAAAACTTCCACTAGATGATGTTACCTAGTTGAAAGATTGTAAGGGTGCCTCCTTGTTGAGACATCATGTTTATGACTGGATTCTAACCAGAATGAGGTTGAAACTCAGTTTTTTGTAGAAGCTGATGCCAGATTATGTGTCGGAAAGTTACGTCTTCTCTTTAGACGTATAGTGACAATAGTACCACTAAGAGCCGCATCCACAAAAGCACCTTGCGCCTTGTATGATAGGTCATTGACAAATATTATTATCAGTACCAATAACAAAACAAGGCAGATATCCAGTGAAAAGTGGAGTCACTCAGAACTCACAAAACAACGGACAAATGTATTTTTTTTTTCTTTTATTTCCTTTGGTTCTTCTTAGTTGAGGTTTTTTTTTCAACAATTTATTTCGCTTTTCTTGAAAATGTAAATTGTCATCAGTTATGGAAAACTTAAATGCAGAGACACGGGGTATGTGATGACCTGATACTAAACGTGACAAAAATGACCAAATCTGGAGATCTACAAAAAAAGGGACAAAACAGGATCTGACATGAATTATCTTGAACAGAAACAGCTGTTATAATACTAGATTACGAGCAGGTGAGTTCTGGGAACTCAAAAACAATCAAAATGTATGTCGAAAGTTGCTTGAGAACGTTAAGATGACTGAATACAAAAAACAAAACAAAACAAGACAATAGGTATAACGGTACACATTCTTTTATATTTGTGTCCTTTTGAAGCAAAATATGCAGAAGTCTACTCAATACCTTCAAAAGTGTTAATAATGTATCATATAGAACTTAGTTGACAGTTCAGTCCATGAAAGAATTAACTTAAAAAACTGCAACCAACCAGGAAGATGGGCAGACAAATTTTGTAACGATGATACAAAAGGTGTTTTTTAAGTTTCCTTAGAAGTTTTAATTTTATTCTTTGAGGGTAAGAAGGACACTAATACCAAAACTTGAGTTGTTCCCCTTACCCTTTTTAGTGGGTTATTCAAAACACTGCAGTACTTTTTCACTTTGCACATGGAGCACACATGAGCATGGCTCCTCCATTTTGTTAAAATGCAAGTGCACATTAGAGACATGATTGCACAAAAAGTCACTTTGCTGATTTCATAACAAGACATCCTCTCAAGGATAATTTGACCTGTGAAATACGCATGGAGCAGAAATCTGCCAGAACGTGACGGAAACATGCTTTCATGTCTTTTGACCTTGTCCCTTCTTTTAGGTTTCAATCTTTTTATTTTTTTAACAATACAGGGAAAACTACTTCAGCACTTGTTTCCCATTAAAATACATGCTGTATGTATAATCACAACAGAAAAATATGATCAAAACCCAATTTTCACAGAAAGCAAGTAAACATAGCTTTTTGTACATGGTTTTATTCACCTTTTCTGGCATCCGTGGTGAAAAACAATACATCAAGCAAAAGAGGTGCATTTTTCACTGGGGTTCATGATGTAAAATCATATTCATAACTCTATCAATATCCCAAAAAAATCAATTTCTCTCTTCACATTAAAGCCAGTAATAAATATATAAAATGGTTGACAAAGTTTGACGAGCTCAAAACTTTTATATCTGTTTGCCTCACATTATGTCCTCGTTTGTTTACAAACATTACTTTCCTTTAATTAGTCTGTTAATTTAGATGTAGCACTCTTGGAGCATTTGCAGAAATCCATTAGGTCTTTCAATTTGTTTACATCAAGCGTTTTTATTTTTAATTTTATTTTTTGGACATTCAGAGGAAAAGAAGGATGAGAGCTAAAGCTCACAATAAACAAGTCATTGACAAACATGATGATGATTTATCATTTCAATGCTTAATTTTATGTAAATAAATAAATAAAATAAAAGTAAACCCTGAAAAAAATGGAAAAATCCACAGAAGGACTTTGTAAAGCCTTTCATGCAAATATGTTTTGTTTTTATGTTTCTTAAGGTATTTTAATAAAAGCTTAAACAATTCGTCAACAATGGTAGAGGTAAATATCTAACTTTGTCACAAGAATGTGCATGAGTTCAAGAAAACATGTAAATTCTATTATTTTATCATTATTAAAAGAATTATTTAAAAAGATAATAATTCTAAAAAAAAAAATCTATTGCTTTTGTATTTAAAATCATTTTAATTTAGAAAACCTTTCTGAGTTTTGTTTAAAACTGTTCCTTTACTAATTGCTTACTCTGTATGTATCCTAAATTTATAAGTTAATTTATGTGATGCAGCATTCTAAAAAAAATGCATGCCTTGAACTTCACTGAACAAAAGTTTTCGGATCCATTTCGTGTATATATGACAAGAATTAGATCTTTGCTACAGTAGCAGCGCCACCTACTGATGGAACTTTGCACCTTCACACTTCTGACGGCCTTGTCAACTCCACTATATATTTCTATTATATAACAGAACAAGTTATAAGCACAAATCATTATATAACATGTAAAGCAGTGTGGTTAGGCTTAATTAGGATTGTCTAATGCAATAGAAGATCGCACAGATGATGCTTTAAAAGAAAGATTGAATCATTTATTTCATTTTTGCACAGCTGCAGCTTGCAGTGTAACAGAGATGCAAATTCACAGTTGTTTGAAAAAAGAACATTTTAGAATGTAAATCTTCAGTGTATATAAATGTATACAGTATAAGTTGTTTTTGTTGCCTGTCTGATCTTGTTTTGGGTTGTCCTGAAACTAATTTCAATATTGTATGAATCTCTCTTTGTGAGAATGAATTAAGGTTTATTATATTCTATTTTATTCTGTTTTTCCTAAATAAAAGTTTAAAAGCATCTTAATTAAATGTGTTTACAAAATTGTGCAGTTGGTATAGACACATCAGAAGAAAAGAAACAAAAGAAAAGAGCATTGCAGTGAACAAATCAACAAGTGAACAAGTCATTTCCTAAATAAATGAAAATCAACTTTATATTTAGTACTGTTGACTGCAAAAAATATTTCAGTATTGCATATACTTAAATGATTCATTCCTAATATTTTGAATGAGCTGTGTACAGCTGTTAATCAGATGAGATATGAGGAATCCAAATATGAAAAAGTCAATGTTATTGATCAGGAAAATTGAACACCGGATAAATTGGTTGAAATTTCAATGCCAAGATATGCGATCATGAAAAATGTTTGTATTAGAAGTCAATTTAAGCAAGAAAGGGGTGTTTTATCTCTGAAAATGATCAGAAATAATATCAGTACAATTAAAATATTTAAATGTCAAGTTAACAGTAAACAGAGACTACTTCCTTTCCATACAACAGTGGACAGAAAATGTGTACAAAAACCATTATTATTTCTATATATGTGCGTTATTCTGAAGGTTTCATTTATTTCTGGTCAGTATGTGCTTTAAAATCTAACAATCAAGTGAGAGGTTTGTAAACACAACACATCCTGGAATATACCAACCATGGAGTACTTTCAGGGGTAAATGAATTTGTGATTATTTTAATACGTTCGTTTTATTGAGATATTCGCATCAAAATCACTTCAATTCTTTTTAACATAATCTTTTTGTAAATTGAGTATTTAATAATTTATTTATTTTTTGGTAACGTGTTGTTTATTTAGCCGTTAATAAACCACACATACACCCCCATCATCTTGACGTAATGAACCGCGCGGCAGCTCTTAGTTGTGGATCAGCTGAGTTTAAGGGTTCCCGCCCCGTTGTAAGTATCGTCGCCAGCCCCGGTTTTTCCGAAATGATTTTCTTCACACGTTTTCAGTTCGAGTCAAGCGAGGGCGTGAGATCCTCTCCCGGGGTGATGCCGAATCGTCGTGTCTGATTCCTCGGAAGGAAGTTTTGGTTTGTTCCAGCCTGTGCTTGTTTTCAGCAGGTGAGTCATGATTGCATCTTCAAGCTAGCAGATTGTGTTTACGACGCTACTGCTGTCGGATAAAACAGCAACGCTCGGTTGCTTTTGTGTAGCCACGGTTTTTATCGACATTTTAGTTTTTAAAAAGCATAATTCTGCCATTCTATGCTTCTTTAAGCTAACTAGCTCACAAACTATTTTAAAAATATCCAACTGTATTCTTAGCAAAAACAAGCTAGCTACATGGACTTATAATTATGCGGTAAAAATAGTCTGTGTTCTGCTGGATTTGGTGTAGCATAGGTATTATCATCCAGTCTGGGCTGTGATGTAGAAGAGTTACGTAATTGTGTTCATGGCTGATGCTGCGTCCAACCGTCAGTTAGCCCCCCTCGTGTGTCAACACCCTGGAGCCCGTCGCAGTGCCGGTGTCAGTCAGGTGACACGGTCCACCCTGAAAGCACACACTTCCGAGTCCAACAGCTACATGTGTGCAAGAGGATGGATCTACTGCACTTGCTGTTTCAACTGATGAGGAAGTGAGGGCTTGTTCCTCCTGACTCATCACGCGATTTTGTTATCAAGCTGTCACCTATCAGTGAGCATGACTTTCAAGATCCTCCATTTCATTTTGTTCTTCATGACACAGCTTTCTACAAATTGGCAAGTTAGTTCCTCTCTTTAAAAAAAGAAGATCCGAGTATTTATTTAAATGATGTGGCAGCTGTGAAAGTACACAGGCTCATAAAAGTGTCAGAAATAGCAGTTAAACTGATTTTGAGGAAGTGGAATTAACATTTTTAGAGTAAAAAGCAACATTTTAATTGGCTATAAATGTCTATAGACATTGTCAAGATTAAGGCGAATTTGTATTTTGGTATCGCCACGACCCTGACCGGGATCCTTCAGGCCAGTATTATTATTCTGGAAGGTTTTATTTTGCGGATGTTATTTTAAAGACCCACTCTGATGAGAATTGTGTTTTTAACATGCTCTTGTGGCATTTTTCTAAAGATGGAGGAGATATTTTAAGAAAGCTAAGCTTAAAATTATATTGCTGAGTTGTTGTTTTTTCCCCAAATCATTGCAATTTTGCATCGTGACAGAAAACACACTTGGCAAGCCGCAAGTTCTGCCCCATTCTGGTGCATCCACTTGTAGACTGCATCGGAGCAAGCATCTGGCTCAAAACTGTACATCTTGATGGCTACAATTATTGCTTGCCACTTTAGTTGCACAGCTAATGTTATGTTGGGAACAGAGAGCTCTCAGCGCTGGGGAGGGGAAGAGGGGTTTGGGTTGCTCCATGCCAACAGTCCAACCCACAACTCAGAGGTGAATTTTTGATGAACTCTGCAGAAACTATATCATGGAAAATGGCACAGGTTTATTCATTTATCTTTTTTTTGCTATAAACAGCATAATCATAATTAAAAGACCACAGGTAACACTTTGAAGTTGCATCAAAATATTACCCGACTAGGTCAAGACACATTTACAAATAAGCTTTGTAAAAAGTTCTTATTTTCATCACTTATCATTTATTCATTTATTACTAATAACTTTAATCTTTAGTTAAGAACATTGTTAGGGTTTTAAAAGCTCATACATATATTGAGGCAAGTAACTTATTTTTTATTATTATTTTTTTTTATTTTAACCAAAATACCAGTTGTTCTTGTTTACCACAACATTTAAAAGGCTGCACAGTGTTTTTCTTATCAGAAGGCTGCAGTATTACACAGAATTCTCCATATGAGTCTGATTACTAAAGGTAAAGACTGCAATCTTTGTTTCTTAGTGATTATAAAAGTACAATTTATTAGTCTTTTTTTAAAGATTTTCTTTATCACACTAGTTACTTGACACATGTTTTTTTATGTGTTTTTATCTTGTACTGTTTACACAAATGTTTCATCTCTTCCAAGATATTCAGGTTTTAGCGTATTAAGCCATTTTTGTCAGTTAAAGATTTAGTTTTTCATTTGTGAACCTTTTAGTTTTAGACCCTAAAACTAGTGGCCCGCGGGCCATTTGTGGCTCCCAAGTCAGTATTTTGCGGCCCCCACCTTAATATGAAAATTCAATGTCTACTAAGCATAATCTTCCGCATATCTCTGTTTCTTTAATCATAGCTTTGTATTTGTTTTGTGATGTTTCAGTCTGCTTGACGCTTAAAACTTTGCATTTGCTATTGTCATTGGATATGGTCATCGGAAAAGTCCTTAGCAACAGTTGCTAGCGCCGTTAGCTCCTGTCGTTTCACAGGACATGCAGAAGATATTGTTTAGTAGTACATAGACATGAACACATGTTCAAGAAACTTGTTCAGTAGACATAGACAAGGGGTCAAAGATATAGACAGTGGATTCAGAAACATATTTTTGGCACAAATGAAACTCCATACGGCCCAGCCTCAGTCAGACTCTGCCTTCAGTGGCTTTAAGGAATGATAAACAAATAGTATTTTAGATGTTGCAAAATAAATCTACATCTTTTTACCACTTTTGGTCCCAAAGAGCTTTTGAAAAATTAGATTTTTATATCTTTATTGCAACTTCAGATGTTTTCAAAGTAAAATGTAGGTCTTGTTTTTGTTCTTTCTCCAGAAATGCAGTTATTTTGTTTTTGGAGACCTTCCTCTTCAGGCTGAGGGACAGGTCAATCAGCCAAACGCCGGTCAGGCATGAATAGGGACATTTGTATTCAGTTCCTCTGAGTCTGTGAACAGACCTAATGAGTTAATTTTATTTCCAAAAACCTAACATGCAGACTTTTTTTTTTTTAACTGCAGCTTTCACACAGACAGCGACTTTCTCTCACTTTCTCTTTTCTTTTTTGTCCTTAGATGTTTTGTGAAGAACATGTGGAGGTCAGACTGATGTAAAATGGATCCAGAGGAGTTAGAGCTGCAGAATGACTACCGGTACCGCAGCTACGCGGCCGTCATTGAGAAAGCGTTGCGAAACTTTGAGTCTTCAAGCGAGTGGGCAGATCTCATCTCCTCCCTCGGCAAGCTCAATAAGGTAGGACTCGATCATAGCCAGGGTTTGTCTTGAGATTAGCATTTTAATCTGAGTTTATTATTTCTGAGGTCTTTTGTTCCTTCAATGTTTTGTTTGTCATCCAACTTTCTTTCCTGTGTTGCACAATTTTATTACTCCAACATTTATTATTAGTCATACATTTACCACTGGGCTTTGTTTGCTCAGCACATGTTGACTCAGGAGTGTCTTGTCATATTTTAATGTCAAAACTGTTCTGAAGGTGCATAAAAGTGTCTGGACGATTCTCGGTTTTAATGTTCATTTGCTCTGTTTATTTATTTTGGCTTTTAGTTCTGACACACCAGCTCACAGCACGGGTTTGTTGCTCAAGTGAAAAAACATGTTTGCAACTAGGGCTGCCACAATTAGTCGATTAATCAACGACTAAACCAGAGGTTGACAACCTGCGGCTACAGAGCCACATGTGGCTCTTTTACCTCTCCATGGTGGCTCTCTGGTTGAAGAAAAAAAAATAATAGTAATTTTTAAAGTAATGATTACTTAATTAGGATTATTTATAATCACACTTTGAGTAATTTTACCAATCTTGGTGTCAAAATGTTCAGCTTGTTCAGGACATTGCTGCTTGTATTTTTGTTATCCATAAACTTTATAGTTTTTGAAATATTGAGCAAAAATGCCCCAGGAAATGAATGAGAATGCCTTCAAATTTCAAAATTTTAAGTAAATTAGCAACAAGCCTTTAAATATATTTATGGGATATGTTTTCATCTTTTGTAGTAATTTGAAAAAGAAAATTGAGTTTACCTAATATTTTAGCAACATGCTAGTGTTTTGGACTAATTTAGTTTACTGAGGAATTTAAGGCTATTTTGGAGTTTAGCTAGTAATAAAACAACGAGCTAAGTTTTTGGCTAATTTGGCATCGACTAAGGTAAAAAAAAAAAAAAAAACCAAAGCAAAAAAATCACCTTTTGAGAGATTCTAGGTTCTTTTTATATTTTTGCTTTTCATAATTATTAAAAAAGAAGGTAATGAATCCAAATCCAAATTTCTTAAAGACAAAAGTAAATCGTCTCCTTCTAGGTTTTGATCTGTAGAAAACGAGCCCAAATGGCTCTTTTACTCTTAAAGGTTGCCGACCCCTGGACTAAACAACTCTTAAAATAGTCAACAACTAATTTTATAGTCTATTAGTCGTAACTTTTTATTATATGGACTCGTAGTGTAGTAATGTTGAAAATTATAATGGCATTCTGCTAGCTTTTTGGGGTTTTTTTTGTGGCATTTATTAAAGTTTTTTTGGGTTATTTTGGAGCTTAGCTAATATTTCAACTACATGCTAGCTGTTTTGGATACTTTAGGATTTTTCAGTTTTTATGCTATTTTGGAGTTTAGCAATATTTCAGCTGTATTGGCTAATTTAGCCTTTTTTCAGTTTTTCAGGCTAATTTGGCATTTAACTGGTATTTTAACTGGCTTTCCACTTTAGTGATTTTAGCTACCAATTTCAGCATCTTTAGCTATCAGCACTACCATCTTCAGCAGCCAAATTCAGCTTACATTTTTCACACTAGCATTATCACAGGTAATTCTATATATCTAGTTTTGAGTTAGTTTAAAGCTAACGATGGTTAAGATGTGTGTTTTACATCTAGTTTGCGCATGACCCGATTAGATGATTTATCTGAAAAAGATAGTCTTTGGTTAGTCGACTATTAAAATAATCGTTTGTGGCAGCATTATTTGCAACTATTGCCGAAAAAAATTCCAAGTAGCTCACAGTTTTTGACAATGCAAACAAAAAAGTCTGGTCAACTCTTCTTTTGTAGAATTCCTTTTTGAATTTGTAAATATTGCAGGGCTTTCCAATCATTTATGGGGAGGGGTCACGTTTAGTGTTATTGTTCCAAATGTGGTTGACCTCACATTGATGGATGAACAAATAAAAATTTTTTTAGATAAAATGTAAAATTCAAGTTCAAAGCAGACCCAGACCGCTACACTTCCAACACTGTTTTGTGACTTACAACATAATGCATTGTAACTTTTACTCCAATCGGGGGAACCTTCCTTAAAAAGTTCAAACATTAGTATATACAACTTTGTCAAAAAGTCTCTGGGATATTTTTTGGAGAAATTTGTCACATGTTGTTCCTTTTTTCATTATTTTCTTTTGAAGCCCAGCATGTTCTACTTTTTTTTTATCTTTTAGCAGGAAAGTTTATAACATTTCTGAACTTAAGTGAATAATTTTTTAAATGGGAGTTCTCTGAGTTTACAATTTAGAAAATTTTAGTAATAATTATTATTTAATCTTTTAAATATCTTTTGAAGTACAACATCTAAATGTTACCCTTTGTAACAGGACTTGGAGGATTTGCAAAGTGTTTCACAAGCAAATACTTTGTAGGCCATGTCCGAATTCCCTCCCTACTTGCTATATAGTGCGTTTGCCATCTTGCTGTCCTAATCTACTAATTCCACAATCGATTGAATCAGAATCAGAATCAGAATCAGAATCAGAATCAGAATGGTCTTTATTGTCATTGTTCCACAAGGATTTGCGTTGCAACGAAAAAACAGTGGCTCTCCAGACAAGTGTAAGAAATTAAGATACGATAAATAAAAGAATAGAAACTCTGTAGAATAAAAAATAAGAATAAAGAATATTATTTACAAATATTGTACACATAGTAAGATTGCACGACTGAATATTGCACATTTATGAATCCAGGTTATCAGTTCCCTCTTTTATTTAGTATGAATGTTGCTCTTGGAAAAAAACTGTTTTTGAGTCTATTTGTGCGGGCTTTGTGTGATCTGTACCGCCGGCCTGAAGGCAGCAGCTGGAAGAGGTGGTGGTTGGGATGGTGGGGGTCCTTTATTATCCGGTCTGCTCTGCTTTTGTAGCGGGAGATGGATATATCCTCTAGGCTGGGCAGGGGAGAGTCGGTGATCTTCTGTGCCGTGTCGATCACCCTCTGCAGCGCTTTCCTTTCAGCGGCTGAGCATCCTGCGTACCACGTTGTGATGCAGTACGTCAGGATGCTCTCTATGGTGGCTCTGTAGAAGGCCACCAGCAGCTCCCTCTCCACTTGCACTAGAAATTTCCCAGAAGTCTTCCCAGACTTCCCAGAAGTCTTTGTGAAAAACTAGTGTGCATCAATGCTCACTACATTGGTGAATATAGACCACAATGCATTGCATTTAAACAATTTTTGCGGGGAAAAAAAGTGTTTTAATATAATTTATTAATAAAACATCCACATTTTCATCACTGGAACACAGTGGAGTCATAAATATATAGACATAATGTTCGTATTTATTTGATTTTCAGTTTGTGAATCCTATCTGGTCTTTAGAAAAATTAAACAAAAGTTGTGAACCTGTGAGAATTTATTTGAAAATCCAGAACACTAAATAATCCGGTTCTATATAGTTTAATAGTAGTTGGGATTAGGATTTGGACATAGTCACATTTGTCTTATATTTCTGTAGAAGTTGGCCTTCATTTCTATGATCTGAAACATTTTAATGTGGCAAATATGGAAAATGTATCTGGAGATGATCAACTCTGGTTTATATGTAAGCTTTTCTTTTGCTTTTTGTGCCACCTCCAGGCCCTGCAGAGTAACCTTCGCTACTCCCTCCTTCCGAAAAGGCTGATCATAGGGAAGCGTCTGGCTCAGTGCCTGCACCCGGCTCTGCCGAGCGGAGTGCACCTCAAAGCCCTGGAAACATACGAGGTCATCTTCAAAATCATAGGAACAAAATGGCTGGCAAAAGATCTGTTCATCTACAGGTATCTTTTACTAAAGATTTAAACATTCATGTTTATATTTTATTGATATGGAATTCTATTTTTCCTCTTTTAGTTCTGGATTGTTCCCTCTGTTGGGCCATGCAGCCATGGCAGTGAAGCCGGTTCTGCTGACACTCTACGAGCGTTACTTCCTCCCACTGCAGCGCGCTCTGATGCCCAGCCTCCAGGCCTTCATAACCGGACTTTTGCCAGGTCTGGAGGAAGGACTGGAGGTCTATGACAGGTGCACAACTCTGCTTTTTTTAAGCCCCTTTGATGAAAATCCTGTCTTTTTTGTTTTTAACATGTTTGTGTGGCATTTTTCTTATGAAAGAGCACAAATGAAATAAGAAATCATTTCGTTTTTCAGGGGCGGAGCTGTTCAGCTCAGCTCCAAAAGCCACGCCCCCTCAAAGGATATTTTGGAAACGGAGACTTAAAATTAACATGAAAAATGGCTTTTAGGTTGTAGGATTTTGATTAAAAACCATTGCCATATAAAGTATTGAGATATTTTACTGAATCAATATTTTCTTTCTATCTTTACTCTTAATTTCTGAATGTTTCTGCCTTCATGTCCTCCTCTAGTTACTTTTTTTTCCTGCATTAATGTCAACATTTGGTTTTGTGTCCAGGACTGACGCTCTGCTGGTCAAGTTGTCCTCCTTAGTGGGACTTCAGGTCTTCTATGGCGCCCTGTGGGGCAGCATGGTGGTCACGCCTATGGTCCGGCTGCCCGCCTCCACCTTCATCGTCACTCATTATGACCGCGTGACACCGCTGGA
Source organism: Oryzias javanicus (assembly GCA_003999625.1). NCBI lineage: Eukaryota > Metazoa > Chordata > Actinopteri > Beloniformes > Adrianichthyidae > Oryzias > Oryzias javanicus. The sequence goes on along the minus strand of CM012457.1, from coordinate 9,000,216 downwards.
CCGACAAACGCACATGTTGGGTTACGGACACCATGCAGTGGTGAGTCCTTGCAGTCGTCTGCGGACCAGCACAGACTGAAATAAAAATGTTTCCTAAAGGTCATTTGTCTGTCTCCAGGTGAAACCAATCTGTCTTGCTCTGCAAGATTCAAACGTTTTGGTCCAGAGGAACATGCTCGAAGTCCTGCTCTACTTTTTCCCCTTTGCCACATGCCTTGTAGGTACTCGCATAAATGCACCGTTTCCTTCTGGTTCTGCAAAACATCTTTGGTTATACAAGCAGAAACTTTTCTTTGTAGAGAGTAGTTTATATTACCAGGCTAAATGATTTTGTGGTGTTTATTTGCAATTGCTCAATTTAACAATGTTTAAAGTTAAATTTTCCTAACAGTGAAGTTTTGACGCTTTTTAATAAACAAAGACATATGCAGATGCTATCTCAATACCCCTGAAAGATCTAGAAAGTAGCCTAAAAATCTATAAGTTGTATTGATATTATTAAGGATTCTTTGCTTTTTCCATATAAAGATTATTTTTTAACATCCTTTTATACCCAAAAATGTTTTTTATGTCTATTAACAGTTGTCTACTATTCTAAAGAAGCTTTAGCATTAAAGTCTGAGCAGTTTTTAACCGAGCCTCCATCCTCTGCTTGCTATATTGTTGAACTGCAACATTTTTTTTTCTCATTTCAGGATCCAGCTCAATTGGCCGCCGCTTTAGCAGATGAAGACTTGATCACAGTTGTGTCAGCGGCTTTACTCACGCTCCTCAGAAGAGACATGTCCCTCAACAGGCGGCTCTACGCCTGGCTGCTAGGTGCTCATGAAACCCATCCTTGCATGTTTATATTTAAGGTATCTGGTTCTACTCACTACCTCTCTTTTTAAAATGATTTTTTAGGTGCAGACATTAAAGGAGGAATGGTGGCACCACATCCCTCTCTCTCCACATCCATCGAGGACCACACGTCTTTCTACTTTAACACCTACTCCAAAGATCTTCTTGTGAAGGTAGCTCCTCGTTTTTAATTCTCATTTTTCTGTAAAACCAGAGATTATTAAAAAAAAAATTCTAGAGGATGAATTGACCACTTCTACTTCAAAGAATTATCTAACTTGAAAGGTTGTTCGACTACCACTGGACTCAACAGCTTCCCTTCTTTTCTTAAGAAGTTTTCACAATTTCTCACTACTCTTTGTGAAATTTCTATTTGGTTTTTTTGGGTTGAACATTTGAACATTAAAGACAGTTTTTTTCTTCACACCTACTGTAGTTGTTGTTGTATGCTATGCTATGCTATGCTATGCTATGCTATGCTATGCTATGCTATGCTATGCTATCCTATGCTATGCTATGGTCAAAGAACCGATTGGGTGGGACAACATAGATTTAGTTCTTTTAAGCTCACCCACCTTCTTGATATTGCACCAAGCAATGAACAAAAATATTACAATAAACATTAAATAGTCTTTTGGAACCAGACTGCATATACATTTGATTTTGGAATGAAATCTAACTTTATACAATAAACGTCAGTTTGGAAACTGCTTCAATTTGAAACCAGCTTCTAGTGTTTTTTTGAGGAATTGTGTTAAATAGTAATACTTGAACGAATGCATATTGTTAAATATTTGTTTAATGAAATTTCTACTTTTAGACTTACTCCAATAATTTTTTGATCTATTTTAAAAGCATTCCCATTTGTCTTTTAATTATAATTATGCTGTTTTTAGCCAAATTTTTAAAAACCTGTCCTCATTTTTGAGAACATAGGCAGTAGTTCATTAGAAATTTGCCTCTGAGTTGTGGGTAGGACTGTTGCCCCAGAGTAACCCCGCTCCCCCTTCCCCTCCCCATGGCCGAGAGCAGGAAGCTTGTGGACCTGCCCAGCATATTTCTATGTCCCAAATAAGCTCTTTTATATATATTCGTCCTCCACAATCAGAAAAATGTCACAAGAACATGTTAAAAACACCACCAATACAATTTTAACTCTTGTGCTATCTTATGGGGTCCAGATGACCCAAGCCTTACATTAACGTGTTATCCATCCCATGATTTTCTGGTGGCAGTAGCAGCAGCCATGACTTCCTGGTGTGTGTTTGCCTCAAACATAAACTCAGGATGTCCTGTGAGACACGTGTGTATCTAATTACAGGCAATGATCAACATTCTCAAACAGAAGGACGTGGATACAGCAGCTGAGAGCGTGGTGTGCTACCTTAAACCTTTCCGCATCATCATCAGTCTGCTGGATAAACCAGAGATCGGTAGGTGACGCGGAGAAATTCAGTGCTCAATGACTCCATGTTTTACCGCTAACCCTGTGGTTTCTGCTCAGGCCCGGCTGTCTTGAACTGTGTTTTGCTCGACTTGGTCCGAGCTTTCCACGGGTACTGTCGAGAGGCGCTGGGGGAGGAAAACAACTCGAAGCTCTCCGGAAACCAGCTAGCCAGGTGAGAGCTGGGAGTGCAGCTAAATCCAGCTAAAGTTCACATGAAAACACGTATGCAAGTAGTTTTTTAAAATTTTATTTATTTTCTTATATGCAGTAAAATTAAAGAAAACAAAAATGCATCAGAGATCATAAAGACGGTCAACATGCTGGTGAGCTCCATGAACAGCGAGTACCTGTGGGAGTACATGACTCAGCGTTTCTGCACAGCGCTCAGGTATGGAGATTTTTACATTCCTTCATGATGAAAAATACAACTTTTGTCGCCTTATTCAGGAAAAAAAAAAACAAACTATTTTTAGCTACATTTTAATTGTTTTTGGTGCTTTATTCATTTTTTATTTGTGTCCATGTATACTTTGGCACTTTTAACTTTACAGAACAGAACAGTTCAGATTGTAATCACAGGCAGCATAATGTGGTAGTGGTTAGCTCTCTCTCTAACCTCACAGCGAGAGGGTTCAAACCCCAGCTGGCTGGTGACGACTTTCCTATGTGGAGTTTGCATGTTCTCCATGCGTGTGGGTTTTCTCCAGGCATTCCGGCTTCCTTCACAGGTTACTTGATGATTCCAAAACTGTTCCTAAATCTGAAAGTGTGAGTGATTGTGTTGGACAGACTGGTGACCTGTTCAAGGTCAAGCCTTCGCCCAACAGTTGCTGGGATAGGCTCCAGCAGCCCGGTGACACACAAAAAAGGGTTTGGAAGATGGATGGATTGTTGTCAAACATAAAAATGAGAAGATTTTTCATTAACCTTTGTGTAATCCTATGCTCATAGCTGCCATGCAATGGGGAGGCTTCAGGATTTCATGCTGCTTCTCATTTTTTTTTTTTTTTTTAAACCATTGTTGTGGTCATAAATGTAGATCACAGCAGTCAGGTGTATAGAATGGCCCGCTTTATATCTACCCCTGGGCTACCAGAGGGCCAGTGGCATTTGGTATGGATGGCTGTTGTCTGGAGACGTTTACATATCCTCCAGTCGGAGCTGCTGCAAGTCGGTCATCCGCTTTCCCCCTGCCCTGTCGCCATCCAGCTGTCGCCCAATTTCATTATGGCATCATTACCGCCTGTCACTGGACTCAACCTCCAAATGTGCCCAAGCAGCCGTTTGACCGATTTCAACCTCTAGAGAAATATAGTCCGGTCTCCGTGATATTTAAGTTTTTTTCTTAAAAATTCAGCAGCAAAAATGCGACCGGTGCCTAATGACTACAAATGCTGTCGCACAAAAACATGCCAAATTTGCTGAAAAATGTGTATTTAAGTCACCACGCAATAGCATGATGGGATATGAGGCTGCTTTAAGTTAGCACTTTCTTAGCTCTTAACCACCATAACTATTCAACCGTTTATGCAATAAACGTAATTCCAGCGGATTCTGAAGTGGAGGACATCAACCTTGAGCTGATACGTGACACTTGATATGTGGCTTTTATTGGTGCAATTTTGAAAAAAAGCCAGTTTTGTCCACATCAGAATCAGATGATTCACGTTAATCTCATAAATGTTTTGGTAGGTCAAAGACCGCGTGTTATTTAAGCTACACCTCCTATATTTTTCAAGTGTACGGAAGTATATATTTTTTTTTTTTTTTTTTTTAATTAAATCTCTTTTAAAGAGATGCGAGTCTCGGCATATGGACTTCTATCATAATGATTGAAGGCAGTTAAATTTTACAATGAAGGAAAGAAGCCCACTACAGATAAATATTTAGTTTTGAACTGAAAGGAGAAACGGAATAATGTTTGCAATAACTTTTTTAATTATTTTGTTATCAGAAATTCAATTTAAATCATACTTTACATGTTTTGACAGACGTTCCGTCTTCATGAATTAAATTGTGTCTGATAACAAAATAATCAAAAAAGTTAAGTACTACAGAAACTATCAACTTTATCACTTTAATGTTTACAATGTTTATGATCAGAACATTTTTGCTGAAGCTTGTCCTTTTGAGAAATCATATATGCTATTAACAATCTCATCATTTCACTTTTTACCACAATGTTACAGTATGTGAACTATATCAGATTAATATATAAATATATTCAAAAGATATTTAGATTATTAATGTATTTCTAAACAAATATGTCTAAATGTGTAAACTCAAAATTTAATTAAATTGAATTGAGAGGATTGAAAGAATCAAGAAAAAAAATCGGATCTTCTGAATCAAATCGAATTGAATAGTTTCTGGATATTATTATTAATACCCAGCTCTATTCATTTACATTGGTTAGTAAATTTAGCAGCGAAAAAAAAATTTTCCTCTATTTTTAATAGTAAACCTTTTCCCAAATTTCTGCTCTATAATTATTTTGTGTTCTTTTGCCAGTTTTGTAAAAACTTAAATTGTATGTTGTAAAAACTTCAATGTGTTCAAAAGTTTTTGTTTTATTGATTACCATTTGTTTTTTCATTCTGCTTTTTACTAAAGTGATAAAGGTCCAGCAGCGACTCCTGAGCAGCAGAGCGCTCTTCCTGCGCTGTCGGTCACAGAGATGTCTGAACTCATCATTTTCCTGCTTGAAGTTCTTCCTCTGGTAGTCTGCACAGACTTGCACATTCTTATTAAAAATACAAACCTTTTTTTTTTTTTTTAATCAGGCACACTGTTGACAATAAAAACTCACTCAGATACACCTGACAGAAGCCCTGTTTTTAAACTACCTCCTTGTTTTTGTTATTCAGGAGCTTCATGCTGACATCCAGTCGCATTTCCTCCCTGACATGCTGGGCACCATGCTTCAAGCGCTGCGGCGCCACATGGATTCTGCCAGCCTGGAGGACGTCACGCATGGGCTGCGAGCATGCTTCAAAGTCCTGAGTAAGATCCAGATGCCTGTGGCGTACATGGATGCCGAGGCAGGGGCGCAAACGGAGGAGGCGGAGCTACCGTCACCAGAAGAAGAAAAGGGAAAGGTACAGGTGGAGCATCGCTTTACAGATGAGTTTTCCTCTTCTTGAAGCTTCAGGCTGGATCTCATCCATAATTCTGCTTTTATTTAGGACTTGGGAGACCCAAAAGAGAAAGAGAAAAGTGTTAACGGGTTTCAGGAAGACGAGGAGGTGAGTCAAGGTGGCGAAGGCGAGGCAGAGGCTGCCAATGCCTTATATTCAACTTTGAGGTCTGAGGACAGTGGACTGGGGGTCAGCGCCTCTCCTTCAGAGCAGCATCTGTTGCTGGGAAAAACTGGAGAGGGAGCGTGGAGAAAGGGAGGCAGCGTGGACACCATGAGCCAGTGTCTGCAGGAGATCCTGGCCTTCATCAACACTAGGTAAACCTCTGAGTCAATCAGTATGGAGAGAAATAAGTATCACCCCAATTTATGCGGCCGTAACTTAGAGTTTGTGCGTGCGTAAATCCTGATTTTTACGTGCGCAATTCTTGATTTGTGCATAACTTTGGATTTGATTGTGTGTAATTTTTGATTTCTGTGTAACTTAGGGTTTGTGCGTGCATAACTCTTGATTTGTAACTCATAAAATTATATACCTAAGTGCAAAAATTACAAAGTTAAAAAAATACAAAATACAATTTTTACACGTACAAATTAAAATGACAACAACTTAAAACTAATTACGCACACAAATCAGTTGTTACGCACACACAAAACCTCAGTTATGCAAAAATCTGCACAGATTTGTCCGTGAGTGATGCGTTTAAATACTACTCGAATGCTGGGTCATCAGAGTTTTCTTACCAGCTGATTTGATTTTAAACTTTTTTACTTTAATTATCAGGCATATCTGTTTAAGAAAGTGGGAAAATGTCAAGTTTTACTGGATATTATTCACAATCCAAGTTCAAATCAGCCAATAAGAAAACTGATGACCAAGCATCCTAGTAGTATTTAAACCCATCACTCACCGACGAATCAGTGAACCGTCAAAGGAGTCTTACCACAGATTTGTGCGTAAGTGAGGTTTTATGTGTGTGTAACAAGTGATTCGTGCATCATTTTTAAAGATTTTCATGTGTAATTAGTTTCAAGCTGGTGTTATTTTAATTTGTGCATTTGTAAATTATATTTTTGAATTTTGTAAGAGTTTTATTTATGCACAAAATATATTACGAGTTACAAATCAAGAATTGCGTACACACGTTTGGAACGTATGGAACTACCCTCATGTATTTTAACATTTATGGTTCCTGTCATATTTTAGGTACTTGCTTGTGCAGGTTGAGGATGTCGACCCGGATAAAAAGCCTCAGAGTCCGACCTCTCCGGATCAGAAGTCTTTGTTAGGCCGATATGAAATCAAAGACAAATTTACTGGATTGTTCTCCCCAAATAAACTCAAAGCCCGCCACTCCAAATCCCAGCTTCCACCTTCCCCTACCGAGAAGAAAAAGGAGAATGGGCATTCGGAGTGCGCAGACTGGACAGCTGGTTACATGCCTCGCGGAAGAGCCGAGATCTCGGAAGCATGTCGGCAGGCTTTTGTCGCCACCTCCCACCTGATGCTGGAGTGCACCACCTTCCCAGTTTACTACAGTGAAGAGGAGACGCTGGCTCTCCACGCAGACATGTTTGGTCATGCAGGTGAGGTCCGGCGTTAACACAACATCGACTGAAACACTTTTTTCTGCGATTAACCCACTTCCTCTTTTTTCCTCAGGCTCTTCCGAGGCCGGCTTACCAGTATGGCTGAGGTCCCTGATGATTCTGTGCTGCATGTCCAGGGACTGCTTCATCCAACACACTGCAGTGGCTTCCCTGCTGGAGCTCATCAATCACTCCCAGTCACTGGCGTTGGTCATCCAGGACAAGCACAGACGTTACCAGAGCTCGGACTGTAACCCTCTGAGCGGGCGGCTGCAGATGGTCACCATGCCCCCCATCTATCCAGCCCTGCTGCACGCCATGGAGGAAAGCACAGATTTCTATCAGGTAACCTTAACATTTTAGTCCAAATATGGTCCCAAATATGGTCCCATTCCAACTATTTTTTTTCTTTTTTCTATTGTTAACCCCTAACCCCTGATGTTTAAATGCAAACTGTTAACACGATCAACATAAATCCAGTAGATTCTAAAACTGACCGTTTTTATTTTAATTTTTTTTCTGTGAATGTCAGAGGGTGGCACACGTCTTGTGGAGTCAGCTGGACACTGAGCGCAGAGAGCACCACGTGTCCTGTGTGGACCTGTTCTACCGGCTGCACTGTTTGGCTCCAACAACATCCATCTGTGAAGACATCATCTGCCAGGCTCTGTTGCACAAAGACAAAGTATGTTAGCCTGCAGACATAAAGTTCATAATGTTTGCTGACTTTTTTTTTTTAATTATTTATTTAGAGTAGAAATTGAGCAGTCCCGTAATGCCGACTATTATTCCTCTCCCAGGCCGTCAGGCTGGAAGCTCTGCATCGCTTCACTGTCCTGTGGCACCTGACCCGAGAGATCCAGACCAACAGAACAATGTCCGTCAGTCGCTCTTTTGACCGGTCAGTAACCTGTAGTGTGTTTGCCTTTAGTTTTTTTTTTACACTCATAATATATGTTCCTGCAAAACAGTCACCCCTTGTTTAACTTTCTTGCTCCCTTTATTAGTTTATGTGAAATAGAAACTTGAGTTCGCACAGAAATTTTTTTTTAAAGGTTTTTGTTTCCCTTAAAACGAAAACCAAGGGATGTAAAAGATACAGATACACATCAAACATTTGATCTAGTAGTGGGAGTAATATCGGTATTAATAGAAAACCACAGACACAAACAAGGTTAAGTTGGTTTAAAAAAAAAAAGGTATAAAATTGATCAGGAGGTAAGAATATGCTTCTCTTTCTGTTGTGCTTTTTACTATCTTTGCATTTTTTATTTGTAATGTCAATCGATTAAAAAAAAAATGATCAGATCAATCACACTTTTGGGTTGTGACTAATCTGATTAATCACAATGTTTTACTAGTTAAATTTTATACATCAATATGGAGCTTTTGTTCAAAAACAGGCCAGAGAGAAACGATTTCCCTACATTTTTATGGTCTGAAATGTTTAAATTTCTAAAGTGTTAACTTGGAATTGTAATTTGTGAGCACAAAACACATCAACAGTGAGATGAGCAGAACTCTAAATAATTTTACGTCTGCAGTATTACCCCAAGAAAACAAAGAGGCTGACACACAGCCATAAGAAAACAACATTGTGTTTCTGCACTTTAAATGGTTCAGGTCAATACTCTATTCTGATTGGCTGGAGAGTGTGGATGCTCACCTAAAAAAGTAGATTAGTTCAGAATGTTCTATGTGCAGACTTCTTTAAAACAGACTTTTCCTTCCTGATCTGGACAAAAACAAGTGGTAATAGGTGACCTTTCTCTCTGAACTGATGTGTTATTTAAGATTGCTTTAGGCTCGGCAACATGTTACCATGACAACAGGCCACAATACCTCCCTAATAGTCTGCTTTTTGTGAAAAAGAGGTTTAGACCTAAAAAATAATTAGAATAAAGTACTGAAAATCAATTAAATATTTACTTATTTTGTAAATGACCGTGTCATAAGTGGGATAATGCCCGACGAAGTGACCATTATCAGACATTAATGCACGTATAAATATAATATATAAATGCTCTCTTAATAATTATAGCAGTGTTAAGTTCAATTTTGGACAAGAAGGGTTCCCATGTCTAACAAAAAAACGGCATCTTCCTTCTTAATATTCATTTATAATTTTAAAGGCCGAATGATTAATACAAAATTTCAGTTCATGGACTGTGTATGAAGATGCAATCATGTGAGAAGGAAAGAGACTGAACCCTAGATTGGTACTAAGAGTGATGTCTTTGTCAGGTCCCTGTGTGTGGTGGTGAACAGCCTGAGCTCTGCTGATGGCTCCATCAGTGCCGCAGCTCAGTGCTGGCTGGTTAGAGCGCTGTCCCTCAATGACGTGCTCCGCATCCTGGAGCCCATCCTCTTGTTTCTGCTTCATCCGTCCACCCAGCGTCGCTCCATTCACATCATCAAGCAAAATCTCACTGCAGGCAAGTTCGCCATCTGCACGCTTTTGATGGAATTGTGTATCTGTTCTTAAGTTGGAGGTGTTTCTTTTTCTTCAGGGAATCTAAAAGTCTTGAGCAGCAGATGTCGGAGTTCGACCAGAAGCACTGCAGACGCCCTCGCAGCAGATATCTCCACCCTGAATGTCTTGAGCGTTGTGGACCGAGAAGCTCTGTGGGCAGAACTGGACAGCGGGCCGACAAACCAGCCAGACTCTTTAGCGGCGTCGAGGAGTGAAAGTGAAGAGACGGAAGAAGAGGAAGACAAGGGGGAGGAGGCTGAGAGTGAACAAACTGAATCTGCAGACACCAGCGGTGCTCAGGTGTCCACAGAGAACTCCAGCTCTGGCTCTGCTCCGCTCACCAGCGAGGATGGGAGTCTGCTCAACGGCCTGCAGAGGGTGGAGTCGGAGCGCACGCAGGCGTCTGATTCGCTGTCGAGTGAAGACGAGGACGATTTGGAGCTGGAGGCTATAGCCAGGTCTCGCTTATTAAAGCAGGAGCGGGAAAAGAGGGAAGCCATCGACTCGCTGTTCCGTCACATGCTCCTGTACCCCACGGCGGGCGGCTGGCGCCACCTCCTCCAAGGTTTGTCTCTGCTGGACAGCCTTTTCAGGAGCAGCGCCGAGTGTCCCCTCGTGGAAGCCCTGTCCTCCACCTCGCTCGACACAAGCTCCGCTGCACATTTAAACCTGGTGTCCAACCTGCTCCAGCGCCACCAGCAGGCTCAGGAGGGCAAGAACTTCTACGGCGGCCTGCTCTCCCCTTCGTCCTTCCCGTCTGTCCCTCCGTCTCTGCTCATCAGAGAACTTCTCGGCGGCGCTCTCCCGTTCCCGTCTGTCCCTCCGTCTCTGCTCATCGAACTGCTGGTCTCACTGTGCCTCCAGTTTTTGCGCTCTCACTACCCCTCTTACCTGAGCCCCACTCCGCTAGACCTGCAAGGGAACAGGGAGGTGCAGGTGAAAAGCGTGACCGTTCTGACTCGCATCGTGAACCAGCTGTGCTGCACCGCACGGGAGAAGGAGGGCAACAATTTGGAGTCTATCCGCAAAATTCTCTCAGGCTGTAAATTACAACAGTATGCCCTACTTTCTCTGTCTGCATCTATGTACGCCAGTCAGAAAGGAGCAGACAAGGAGCAGTCCAAAAGTGCTGAGCTGTCCGAGGAGCTGGGAGGCCCATCAGAGGAGAGTCTGGTTAATCTGGGTGCAGCGAGGGGACAGGAGCAATACCCTCTGCAAATCGAGCTGCTCAAACTGCTCCACGCTCTCATCGTACTGGAGTACCACGTGTGGCCGGGTGGCGTCGTCTCTGCCGGTCAGGCCGTGGAGCCCCGCGAGGCGTCCACGCTCAGCACCCCCCTGGCTCGCGAGTGGCAGACGGCCGTCCAGTTCCAGCAGTCCATCAAAGCAGCCCAGTACGTCCACAGCCACCCCATCACAGCCCAGGGCATGTTCGTCTCTGCTGCAGCCAGGGCGCTGCAGCCCCAGTACGGCTACGCCATGCACCCCCACTGGGTGTCGCTGCTGTGCTCCTCTCTCCCTTACTTGGGCCGCTCGTTGGGGATCATCGTGACGCCGTTTATCAGTCAGGTCTGCAGGAACCTGGACGACCTGGTCAAGCTGCATGAACATGACGGAGGGAAGACCAACCAGAGGTAACCTTAGCTCACGGAAATAACTAAACTGTAATGGAATACCTTTATATCATTCTGTTTTTATACTCTGTGTTTTTGTCTTTGTTTTACTGTGAAGCACTTTGCGATTTTTATCTTGAAAGGTGCTATATAAATAAAGATTATTAATTTTTTATGTTTATAGCACTTTTTTTACAAAACACAGAGCTAATCAAATCTAATATAAAAAAGCCCACTAAAAGTCCAATTAAAACATAAATTGAGAACTAAAATCAACAAAAAAATCTCCTGAATAATAAAAATAAAATAATAAAAATAAAGCTCCTTCCACAAGAAACAGAAACTTATTCCTTTTTTTATTTTTTTAATCAGCTTTAGTGGCAAGAGGGAGAACATTGCTCCTGATTATCCTCTGACTCTCCTCGAAGGCCTGACCGCCATCACTCATTACTGTCTCCTGGATAATAAAAAGGTAAGAAAAGTGTGAAATATTTGCACTTGAATGACGCCTACAGTCGTTTAATACCCCTACCCCTCTTTTTTGTCAGTCCCTGGTTTCCAGTGACGCCGTAGATGTCCGGAATGCCCGCAACGCTGTGATCGAGGCGCTGCCGAGCATGCTTAGCAGCATGGCATCGTTATGGGGCGTGGTCATGAGGGAAGAGGTTAAGAGGCGGGCGTCCGATTCCCCCCAGATGAGCAGACACACGTCTACCTCTGTGTACTTCAAAAGCAACAAGGTATGCGTGGAGTTTTGCTCCATTGTCTTTTATTTACTCTGATTTTGCAAAATGCTGGTAAAATGTTTAAGCTATGAGACATAAATATGAAGTTACAGCTGTAAAAGCTTTAAATCCTCTTAGATTTATTAATTTTTTTTTACTCAAAACTTTCTCTCTTGCAGAAAGGTTAGCCATGTCCTTCAGTGTCAGCCTGGTTACATTTCTGAAACGGCGCTAAACTATTGCAACTTAATGAATAAACTTTACAATTTGTGTGATGCAGTCAAACAAGTGACAGTCTCACACCATCTTACTGATTCTATTTTTTTTCTTTATATTTTTTCTGTACTGCAAGTTATGCATGTTATAAACTAACCAATCAGATGCCTCAATGAAAGTAGGTAAACATTCAAAGGATTGACTGAAAGAATCTACCTCCAAGTGGTGGGGTGACGACGATGAGATTTATTGCTAGAGATGCTACGCTAGCCTGCTACCATTGTCTAAGATTCGTAAAAGAGCGACGCCATATTGGATAGGGCTGTAAACAATGAGACATGGCTTAGCAGACACAGTAAATGAACCATGAAATGCTTGATTTTGTTCCGATTTTAAAAGGAAATAAACTTTCCTCAAAAAAATAAGACCCAGGCCATGGTACTAATGTTTTTGTAGAAAAGTGCAACAGATAAATGACAGTTCAAACTTTTCTATAAATAAATGTTATATTGGAAGCACAACTGCATACCTGATGAATGGTTGGGATTTTATTCACATCACCACACAGATAAAGATTTGCATAAACTGTTGCACTACTACCTCGTGGACGGGAGAGAGGGCACAGTGAAAACTTCAGTCCACGGTCCAGGTGCGAGGTCTGGGGGGCGTTTGTGGAAACAGTGCGAAATCTGAAGCTGCCATTGACTTTGAATAGGCTACAAGATCAGCCTAAACGTTCACTATTGAAAATGAAGACACTCAGGTCTTGTTAACATTTTTCCTAGAAGTTCTCCTTTATCCGCTGACAGAAGTAATTAACTTGCAAAAGAGTCCCATTCTAGTTTTTGCAGCTGTGTTTGCAGAGTTGTATCACAGCAGTAAACGTGAATCTTGACATATCCAATATGGCGTCCAACTCTACGTATGCAACAAGCTAGAGTAGCACCTCTAGCCTATATAGCTCATTAGGTATGGACTTCCAGCAAGCTCACTTCTGATAAATCAGTGGTTACCATGGAAACGTTGACTTAGACCGACTCGAACCAATCAGAACCAATTAGAGATGACATGTGACTGAATTGACTCCATTTAGTTGAAGCTGAAAAAAAAAGTAATTTTCTATGTATGATGTCACTCTCACTCAATCCATTTCTCATATACAGTCAATGGCTTTTACTCATCTGAGCTTCCAAACAATCTCAAAGATCTGCTCTCTTCCCCCCACAATCTGTCTGAAACCTCATGAAACTCATTCTGTTGAATTCAGTGAGAGGAAGTTTGCATCCAATCTCTCAGCAGTGGAAACTCATATCATGAAGGTCGCGCTGCACAAATAATTTTTGTTCTACAAATATTTTTCTTATAGTTTAATTGTTTATCGTTTCCTTCCAGCAGAAGTTCTAACCACTGATTTACCATTGTAACTGTTGTGCGTTAACGTTCAATTTACCAAATAGATCTTGCGGCAAAGGATACTGGAGTTTCTGCTTCCTCTAACTCGTCCACACGGGGTTCAGTTGATGGCTTCGCTGGGAGTCGTTTGGAGCCACAGAAAGAGCAAAAGAAAACACAAAAACCAGGTAAGAAAGTCACTCGTAGCATCTCATATCTAATGCAGACTGTCTGCAGGCTTTAAATGCATCTCTACAATCGTTTACTTCAGGTTTTGCCTGTAGCCAGCGAGCCCCGTATGACCATCGTGGAGCTGGTGAAGTCTTTGCACACCATGCAGACGGAGACCATCCTGCATTTAGTCAAAGAAGTAGTGAAGAAACCCCATCAGATCAAAGGGGAACAGGTACCTCAATGTTTGAACAGAACAGAGGCGCCATGTCTGAGTTTTTGTTGGAGATGAGACAAGAGGGAGCAGAATATGGACTAATATTTTCTTAAGTAGCTATAATGCAGCTGTTGCTAACATGTTTCTTCTCTGTTGGATTTTTTTGTGTCCAGTATTGTGATTAGAGCTACCAATTATAATTTCAATGAAGAGCAATACATATTTAAAGTATTTATTTTTAATGGAGACCTAGTTTTCATTTTCCATTCTTTTGCTTTTCTAACCCTCAGAAGTCTACGCTGGTGGATATCCCCATGTTGCAGTTTAGTTATGCGTATATCCAAAGGTGGGTACATGTAATGGTGTGGGGCTGGGTTTGAGAGTCTGGAAAATGCTCATCTTCTGTCCCCCTCTCTGTAGCATTCCAGCTCAAGCTCTGCAGGAAAACGTTACTGCTCTCCTCAGTCTGTTACGGGATTCAGTCCAGCTGAATTTGGCCCCGCCCGGACACTTCCTCCTGCTGGGGTTAGTCCTCGTCTCATTTAAAAATCTACCAGTTGTTACCCAGTTTTTGTTATACTGTGATTCATACCAAGCTCTTGGTGATCTTTTAATTATGATTATGATTTTTTTAAGGCATTTTTCAGGATATAGTTTCAGCAGAATGGTAGTAGTTTATTAAAAATGTGTTTAAATGTTCTCCTGCTAGCTTACAGCCCCTCACAAACCCAACCTAACAAAAACTGGAAAGCAATATTGGAGCTATCCAACTGCTTGTATACAAGTAGATGCATCAAAATGAAGTGGAGCCAAGAGTTAGTGGTTCACTCAGTTTTGTTTTATTATTATTATTATGAAAAGTAAATAAATAGTAAGTAGTATAGTAAAAAAAATAAAAAATAAAGTAAATTAAGTTAAACTTTGCATAACTCATTCACAGTTGAAGGACTGTATGAATTCTTCGAGGATCCAAACAACCGCACCTGTAATTCTCCATCAATCCTATGTGGTTTATCAGGGTCATACTGATACGTTTGGATTTAATTTTGAGCTTCATTTATCAGAGAAAATCAATCTATTGTCAGTAAGCACAACCAGAATAACAACTATGTTAAATTACAATTCCCTGAATTTTAAAGTAGATTTTCTATTTTTGAACAAATTCAAGGTTATAAAGTGTTTCTCGTGATTTTAATCTATGATAAGGGTCATTTGATGAGCTCTGATTTAGTTTTGTTGGTAATATTTATGAATTTGTGGCTAAAATGCACCTGAAACTTTAAAATAAACTTTTTTTTTAAAAAATGATTGACTTCACACTTCCTATTGCATTTACTGCATCGACATGATTCGATGGTGTAGGATGTCTTTTATTTTGAAAGGAAGCCATGCAAAGCTCTGTCAAAAGTTATAAATTATTTCATATTTTTTGAAAAAAGCTGTTTTCTCTCCATGTTTATCTTTTATTTACACCAAAAAAAAAAAGTTTATTTAAGTGTATTATTTCATTATCAAAAACATAAAGGTTTGAGTTCCTACTGGTTTTTGGTTGGCGAGAAATAGACCCAAAAGGCTCTTCAAGTGTTGAAGGTTCCAGACCCCAGGAATAAAGATACACTTACAAATTAAATTTTTATCCTATAAATTTATTTATATATATCTTCCATCATCAGAAAAAGGAACAAGTTTTTCATTGGAGTGGGTTTGTAACGCTTCTGTTTGGTGCTTGTGGAGATTTCTCATGCTCTGTAACGTCCCATCTTGTAGGATCCTCAATGACTTCGTCAACAGGCTCCCAAACCTGGACAGTAAGAAGGACACAAAAGATCTGCAGGTGAGCCTCAATGGTGGAGCGTGCAGGTGTCAGACGCATCAGTGACTAATAAAGACTAAAATGTGCTTCAGGAGGTGACTCAGCGGATCCTGGAGGCGGTAGGCGGGATCGCGGGCTCTTCTCTGGAGCAGACGAGCTGGCTTAGCCGCAGCCTTGAGGTCAAAGTTCAGTCGCAGGTTTGCCAAGAAGCAGATGAGCTGGACGAGTCGTATGTGGATGGAGAACACTGTGGTAAATAAATGTATAGTAAACAATGTAGTGCAAGTTATCTTTAAATGGATACATGGGAAATTACCTGACGGTGATCTAAAGGAATCCCTTTACTTGTAAAATTACTTTATCAGAATTGTAGTATATTAGTTTTAGGTAACTTTCTTTATAATCCCTGCAAAACAGTATAACAATTTGAAGAATTTACATAAGGGGCTAAATGCTGTAGTATAATATCACATATTTTTGATTAAATTAAACTAGAGGACCAACCCTCAGTGTCATCAATTCAGTCTGTTAAAATTAATATATATACTGTATACTTTCATGGGAAAAAATACACGATATAAATCATCCTTTGTACTCCAGAAAGACTAAAACAGAAGGACTGCCCTTTAAAACCGGATTAATATTTTGTTCATTTGAAGTCAATTCACACTATTGGCTCTAAGGAAAAAACTATAACGATAACAAAAATTAAATAAAAGTGTGCTTATGAGCCCGAACAAACAATTTGTTACAGTACTTCAAGTCAAAAATAAATACAAAAAAAACCTGTCTCATTGCTTCTATATCTGGACACAAGTCATCAACGTGTCATATAAACATGCTTGTGGTGAACCGAGCAGCAAAAAGCAGGACAGGATAAAACAATATCCAAAAAGTTGGAGCTGGGTATCGATAATTTCCAGAAACAATTTGATTCACTAAAGCTGGGATTAACTGGACTCCAATTTTTTTTTTTTTTTTTTTTTTTTTTTTTTCTTCGCTGCTCTCAATTTAATTCAATTTTGAGTTTACACATTTAGAGAAATTTGTTTAGAAATACATTAATAATCTACTATATGTTTGGAATATATTTATATTAATCTGATACAGTTCATACATTGGTGAAATATTGAGATTGTTAATATCATTCAGTGTTAAATGGTTTCTCAAAAGGAGAAGTTCTAACAAAAATGTTCAGATCATTAACTTTGTAAACATTGTTCTTCTCCCTGAGGGCGTCTTAGTTTGACCACTAGGTGGCGATTGCACTATAGCAGTAAACTTTTTTTCAAGAAGAAGAATAAGCAAAAACTGTATTTTAGACCACAAATTTTTACTTTAAAAATATTTCCTTTAAAAGTTTAGAAAATTCATGCCTGTGAGTTTATAAAACTTTTAATTTATGTTTACATCAGTCGAGCGTTAGCATTAGCCGTTCTATAGAAAATTCCATTAAATGTTAGCATCTAGCTAGCGGACTTTAGCTTTATGTGCTAAATCGATCTATATTTTTATGAATCGATTATTGATCTATTAAGCTTAAACCAATTCAAAGCGATTAATCAAATTTTTATTAACCCAGCCCTGGAGCTTTGTTGATATTAAATACATTTTTCACATGAACATGCAGTAATTTATTCATTTTTTTAAGGTTTATCTGAGAGGAAAAAAAGTAGTTTCTGATCAAGTCATGGGCAAAATGTTACTAAAGATTTATTAGAAGTTCATTATACTCTAGTGAAAACTTTTTCATGTTTTACTTTTATGATTAGCTACTTCCATAATAAATATCTCAGCACAAAGCAGGAATCTCATGTGGTTTTTCTTGATGTTTCCTGTCAGAGGTGGCAGCTCCTGAAAGCACCATGGTGTCCTCCTCCGCTCCATCGGTTTACAGTGTGCAGGCTCTCATCCTTCTAGCAGAGGTGGGGTAACTGTTTAATATGATGGGATTCATTTGCTAAGCGAAGGGTTTCAACGAGGTTCTGAAACCCTCCCGTGTCTGTACAGATCTTGGCTCCTCTTCTGGATATGGTCTATCAGAGTGATGAGAAGGAGAAGGCCGTCCCCCTCATCTCACGCCTCATGTACTACGTCTTTCCCTACTTGAAGAATCACAGGTAAGAACCGATCCAGAACCAAGCCAGCAGCTCGTGCGTACCAGAGCCTAACTGGCCGGCCTTCCCGTTCCAGTGCCTACAACATCCCCAGCTTTGAAGCCGGAGCTCAGCTGCTCAGCAGTCTGAGTGGGTACGCCTACACCAAGAGAGCCTGGAAGAAGGAGGTCTTTGAGCTCTTCATGGACCCGCTCTTCTTCACCATGAATTCAACCTGTGCATACAGGTTCGTCTGTGAAGAATTTAAATAATGCAACAAAAGCTGAACTCTAAAATTTTCCGCTTTTTGGTATGACTGTGGGTTTGTTTTTCTTTTTGTATTTTTTTTTTGTAGCTGGAAGTCAATTGTTGATCATCTTCTGACACACGAGAAGACCATGTTCAAAGATCTGATGAGTAAGTGCCTTTAGATTGAATTTATATGGAGAGAAAAGTCTTCATGAATTTGAAAACAGATTCTGCTTTTGATGAAAATTTGGTCATGTAAATTCAAGCTGAAGTTAACAAGCTTGGTTTGTTTTTGGCTGCAGGCATGCAGAGCAGCTCCCTGAAGCTGTTTTCCAGTGCCGAACAGAAACCCATGCTGTTGAAACGCCAGGCCTTCGCCATGTTCAGCGGCGAACTCGACCAGTATCACCTCTACCTTCCGCTTATCCAAGGTGGGGGGTGGGGAATTTCACGTTTGAGTTTGTATGTTCAGTGACGAAGGATTAACAATGTCCTTTGACTTTTCAGAGCGGCTCACAGAGACGCTGCGGATGAACCCGACCCCCGCCATCTCAGCCCAGATGTTCCTGATGTTTCGCGTCCTCCTGTTGAGGATCTCGTCGCAGCACCTCACATCCCTGTGGCCCATAATGGTCACAGAACTTGTAAGAGCCCGGTTTTTGGTTACAAGATTTCATGCTTTACTTTTAAGGAGTTATTCTCTCGTTAACTTTTCTTTTTTTTTCTAGATTCGCACTTTTACACGCCTTGAGAAAGCTCTGCGGGCAGAAAAAGACATCTCAAAGTAAGTTTTTGCATTGCATCAATTTAAGATGCTACTGAAGCTTAAACCTTGAAAACTTAATTTCTTTCTTTCATTTCTTAGATTGGCTAAAGTAGTGCGTGGAGCTGTTGACAAAAACGGGCCAGTGAACTTCTCGCAGGCAGATTTGGACATGTACCTGTCAGCCTGCAAGTTTCTGGACACTTCCCTGGCTTTCCCTCCAGAGAGGATGCCACTCTTCCAGATGTAAGGAGATCGACAGCTTTCCTTCATATCGTCTCAGGCCACTAATTTTTCTCTACAGATGCTAGTTGTGTGAATACTAAATAATTATTCACACTACGGTGATTCTCCTGCTCCTTTCTGTTCTGAACATTACTGCTTGTACTTTTTGTATTTGTAAGATTTATAGTTTTTGAAATATTGAGTAAAAAATGCCCCGAGGGTTTTAAAGAGAAATTGCTCAAATCCTTCAAAAACTTCCACAGACTTTAACATTTTCAGCATCTACTTTTTTAATTTTTTGGGGGTAATTTGGAATTTTGCTTTAAAGTTAGCCACATGCTAGCTGGTTTTGGCTAATTTGGACTTTTTGGACATTAAAACCTCTTTTTCAATGGTACGGTGGCCCTGGACAAGAATCAGTACAAGAATAGAATACAGCAAATGTTAAACAAGAATCTTTGAAATGAAACCTCTTTTTCTCTTTTCAGTTTCTCTGGAACTGCTTTGTATTTTAATGTAAATGTTTAAGAAAATGCAAAGTTTGTTAATACTGCTTTGCATTTTAATGTAAATGTTTTTAGGAAGGGGACAAGGACCATTGACATTTCTTTGCTTTGATGTATAAGGAAATGACTATTTGCACGCAATTTTCTAAACTACGTGCAGCCAGTGTTGAATTTCTTTCTTGGCCGCACTTGTTTTGAATGCTGGAATACGTATTACTGTGGAATTGGTCAGACTTGCAGTATTTCGGTGTAAGGGTAGGGTTACAGTAAGGAATTAAGGTTAGAGTTTGGGGGACTAATTTGGACTTTTTTTCAGTTTTAGGCTAAGTTTAAGTTGCGCTAACATTTCAGCATTATGCTAGCTCATTCATTCATTTTCCTTGCCGCTTTATCCCTTTCGGGGTCGCGGGGATGCCGGAGCCTATCCCGGCTGCTGATGGGCGAAGGCAGGGTTTACCTTGGACAGTTCGCCAGTCTGTCGCAGGGCCACATTCGCACACACAGTCACTCACACATTCATACCTAGGGGCAATTTAGAGTAACCAATTAACCTATGAAGCATGTTTTTGGATGGTGGGAGGAAGTCGGAGAGAACATGCAAACTCCACACAGAAAGGTCCCAGTAGGTGTTTCTGATCCCCCAGCCGGGATTTGAACCGGGGCCTTCTTGCTGTGAGGCAAGAGCGCTAACCACTGCGCCACTGTGCAGCCCGTGCAGCATTATGCTAGCTGTTTTGTCAAAATTTGACTTTAAAAAGGCTAATCTTGAGTTTTGCCAATATTTTAGCATTATACTAGCTGTTTTGGCATAATTAGACATTTTTGGCTAATATTTTGGCAAGCTATCAGCTTTTCAGCTATTCACTCTTGCATCTTCAGTGGCCACATTCAACTTAAAGCATTCCCACTTGCATTATCACAGCTAAGTCTGTATATCTAGTTTTAATCTAAATGTGTCCTCTTTGTGTAGGTATCGCTGGGCTTTTGTCCCTGAGGTGGATGAGAGCCGCTACAGCGGTCCAGAGACGACTCTAATCGAAGGGGAAGAGGGCTGCACCCCTCATGTGGTCAGGATTCTGGAACGGATAGAGCAACGTTATAGGGTAAGTTTGATGACGTGGTTTTTATTATCCATGTCCCTAAGAGTGTAACGATTCATTTAACTATTTGATTCCTATCATAATATGTGGTTGTTGATACGATTCTTAGTCAACATTGGTTCATTTTGAACGATTGGATCCAATTCACTGAAGTAAACTCGATCCAGGAGATCTTTGGCCAAAAGTTCAACCAGTGTGACTCTGAGACAATCGTGACATATTAACTGCTCATTAATTCAAACAGAGATTTTCTGCCACAGTTTGATTGACAGCGATTTAATACTAATTTCTTACTACATTTGTTCTCTTTCATAAGAAAAATGCATGTTTAAAAAGTCAAAAAACATGATTTTCATCTGAGGGGGACTTTAACATTATTTTAATGTTTTCTTTATGTAGTTGTTTGGTCACAACAAATCATCACCAACATTCATGTTCTAGTCGGCATGGGTATTGATAACTTCCAGAAACGGTTCAATTCACAAGAGCTTTCGATCCTCTCAATTCAATTTGATTCAATTACATTTTGAGTTTACACACTTTGCACATTTTGACACATTTGTTTAGAGATACATTAATAATCTGTTATATGTTTTGAATATATCTATATAAATCTGATGCATTTCAACAACTGTAACATGTATTAGTGTTGTAATGAGATTGTTAATAGCATAAAGTGTTACATGGATTCTCAAAAGGAGAAGTTCTAACAAAAATGTTCAGATCATTAACATTGTTCCGCCTCTTCTTGAGGGAATTTCAATTTGGCCACTAGGTGGCGATCAGGTATTACACTTTTTTTTTCAAGAAGAATAAACAAAGAATGAGCAAAAAAACTGTTTTAGATCACAAATGGTCACTTTAAAAATATTTCCTTAAAAGAGTTCGGAACATTCATGCCTGTGAGTTTATAAAGATGTTCATTTAGTCAGCAATGTATGTTTAGGTTGTCGAGCAGTAGCATTAGCCGTCCTATGGGAAATTCCATTTAACGTTAGCATCAAGCTAGCGTATTTTAGCTTTATGTTCTAAATAGATTTATATTTTTTATGAATTCATTATTGCTCTATTAATCTTAAATACATTCAAATTGATAAATAGATTAATCAACTCAGCCCTAGTTTCCAACAGTGGCATTATAAACAAGACACAGGGTGGTTTATGAACAAAACCACAATACAATCATGCAATTAAACCACATTTAGGTGAGGATAAAGCTTTTCACATTCATCTTACCCTTAGCTGTGCTGCTGTTTCAGATGATCAATGGGCTGAGCGAGGAATCCTCCACAGAGCATTTGGAGTTTCCTCTCCTCACGCAGCGCTCCTTGACCTCCATCACGCAGCTTCTCCCCTTCCTGCGTACCCTCTGCTGCTCCTTTAAGGGGCCTCCCCCCAGCAGTCAGACTACTCCTCACCTTCCCGTAGCTGATTACCCAGCAGCAAGTTCACACGCTGTCCTACAGAGGCTAGAAGTCATCACTGAAGATGAGTTCCTGGACACCATGGATTGTTAAAACCAAACAGATTGCAATGGGCCAAACCGGTGATAATTGTGTTAATGTGAAGTAAAATGACTTGGTTTAGAAGTTTGCTTTTTAATGTTTTAACTCGTCTGATCTTTACATCTGGACATGTTCCTCTAAAGTGGAAAATAAAGCTAAACTAGAAAGAGAAAGGGACACTGGACATGTTTTCTGCTCGAATAAATGTATTAATGTATTACAGAATCTTTCATTCCCGAATTTGGACACTTTGGGTTTTTTTAAGCTCAGTTGGTTGGAAGAATATCATAAAAAACAGTGATATAAATACATTTCTGGATAGTACTCGATGTTTTTTTTTTTTCATAGGCATGCACCTTAAAATGACTGATTTTAACTTGACAAATGGATGTACTGTGAAGAAACCCGCTGCTTCTTTGACGTTGGGTTTCGTGGAGGATTTGTGAGTCGTTTGCTCTGTGTTTGGAGAGTAAAGCAGAAAAGAACACAACACTTTCAAATATTTGCTATTTTCCAATAAGTTTTATTTTCCAAGTAGAGAACATGTGGATTCTGGATAAGACACTAACTACTCTAAAACACTCTGTTTCAACAGCAAAATATACAAATCGCCATTATTTTTCTGGTTTCGTATTGCTCTCTGCATGTAAAGGCATCTGTGACTGAGAATGTATAAATGCTTGTTTAAAAATGATGGAAAGTCATTGAATGTTCTCCGTTTGCCCCCAACAAAACCTGCTATAAAACGTGATGAACCTCAGCATTCTTTGCTTCCTACGGCTCATCTTGAAGGGAAAAATGACCAATGCTTTGTAGCTGTTGTTGCTTTTCAACTTTGCACAATGTTTAAGTTATTTTTTATGTTCGAAGGACCTTGTTCAAATTTTGCTGCAATAAAAATTGATAAGTTATGTGTTGACTGCAGTTTTTTTTAATGAGATTTTCTTTCACTTTGAAGTTTTGATAGACAAATTAAAATGTAGAGCACGCAGCCCCTACACTACACAGACACACACACACCTACATAAAGAAATTTCACTTATGCATTTCTAAATTTAGGTACAGTCCGTGACAAACCGATTATTCTAAAATTTTCCCCATTGATTAACATGTTATCCCCATAAAAGATAGAAAATGAAACAAACTAATAAAACACAAAACTTTCTGCAACTTTGATACAATTAGACGTGACCTAGAAACCACTCTGATGGATGAATCATTTTCTATGAAATATCCACTTGCACCTATAATGAAAAACACATTTTAGAATATCTAAAATTAACAAAGTTGGAGATTTTTTTTACAAAAAAGATTTCAACAAAAAATTTCAATCTGAACCATGCATCTTCTGTTCATCTGAAACTGAAACATTAGAACATTTATTTTATAGTTGCAAAAACACATATTCTGGTCTGATATTCATAATTGGTTGTCACTCAAAATGTTTAATATTCCGTATTTTTCTCTACTCTGGAAAAATCTGGACCTGGAAGTTTCAGATGTAAATAATTTTGTTATTTTGTGCAAACATTTTATTCATTTATGTTAATGGAAAAACACTTGCTCTTTAATAAATATCATCTTGATTTATTTCTCTGATTATTTAAAGTGTCTTAAATGCATTTCGAATGTCATTAATATATCAAACTATTGTTATTTTAAATTGTAGCTTGCTATATTTTTTTTGTCTTTCGTTCTCATTTTTTTGTACTCTGCCATTTTGGTTATTTTGTAAACTCATTTCAAATGTTTTCTCACTCTAACTTGGTTTGTATATGAGTAAACAAAGTTGGGGGGAAAAAAGCTGAATTGCTATGCCATGTAAAGCTCACGCAACATTTGTCTATGAAATGAGAAGGGGGAGCTTGTTTCAGCACCTGGGGGAAAAAAAAAATAAGAACAGCTCCTGGCCAATCACTACTTCACAGGAATGGAGTATAATACCTCATAAAGATACAGTTGTTTCATAAGCGCCACATCTCTGTTCCATTGAAAACATGTCAGCACAGACGGGTCGCGAGGTCCCGTTGAGCACGGTGAGTGTCATTTTCTTTGACTGATTTAAAAGGTTTGACTTTAAAAATAAAAAAGCGTGTTCAAATTCAGAGATACAAACTCTACCTTGCTGGAGGTGTTTATCACCTTCTAATAAAACATTTTTATGTTTAGGATGTGAGTTACCCAAAAATGAAAACATTTGATTTTTGTAAATAAATCCAGGCTGTTATTTTGACTGTAAAAGAGAACTTATATATTTTTTGATGCAGACAACGGTCTTCAAATAGTCAAATTTTTTAATGTTATTGCAGGGCTTTAAAAACTTACAATTGGAGTAAACAGACACAAGATATAATCAGTTTCATGAGTTAATAATATCTCTACTGACACAAAGACAACTTTGTATTAGTTAAATTATTTACATACATTATTATATACATTACTTTAACATAAATGCTTTGTAACTCTTACATGTATCACAAGTGTTTCTGTTAGTTGTTTTAAACGTCATGAAAATCATCTTTCTGAATCTTTCATACATACTACTCAACATTTAAGAGAATTTTCATTCATCAACCTTTATTTAAGCAGTCTGGATCCCATTGAGATTTAAAACCTCTTTTTCAAGGGTACGGTGGCCCTGGACAAGAATCAGTTCAAGAATAGAATACAGCAAATGTTAAACAAGAATCTTTGAAATGAAACCTCTTTTTCTCTTTTCAGTTTCTCTGGAACTGCTTTGTATCTTAATGTAAATGTTTTTAGAAAAGGCAAAGTTCGTTAATACTGCTTTGCATTTTAATGTAAATGTTTTTAGGAAGGGGACAGGGACGGTTGATACTACTTTGCTTTGATGTATAAGCAAATGACTTATACATGTATACATATGTAATTTTCTAAACTACGTGCAGCCAGTGTTGAACTTCTTTCTTGGCCGCACTTATTTTGAATGCTGGAATACGTATTACTGTGGAATTGGTCAGACTTACAGTATTTCGGTATAAGGTTAGAGTTTGGGGGACTATGGACTTAAAATATGTGCAGGTAATGCATCAATGTGTATTTTTGCTGCACATATTTTTATTGCCAAGATGAACTTCTCTTATTTTTTGTGGTGGTTGCATGTCAATACATGTGAATATCATAAGCCTACTGTAGGTTAAATGTTTGGAAGGATCAAGATCAGTGATGTATTAATAATGCAGTTCAAATTTCTTCCTATAATAACCAATTCACAGAAGTTGGATCTCATTCATTTGATTTTTTTCTCCACACACCTCCAGATCATAATAAAGAATCCTACCCTCAAACCACCCCCTCTTTCTTACAGTCACAATCACACAAGTGAAATCGTACATCTGTCATCCAAAATATATTACAGATTTTTTTCATGTTTTTTCAAGTCTCTCATTTGATGTTAAAGTTTGATGTCAAATCAGACTAACTGGTTGTTGTTGTAGCTTTCACCCAAGTATCTCCACTCCAACTCCACCAGCCACACCTCACCCTTCAGTGCCATCGCTGAGCTCATAGGTGAGTCATCATCATCATAAAGTTTGTCGCAAGGTAACCTGTTAAGTGATTATATAATTACAGAAAAGAAAAATTATAAGCATGTTTGTGATCTACTCCCGCTTTCACAGACAATGCCTACGATCCAGACGTCAGCGCCAAACAGTTCTGGATTGATCAAACTGTTATTAAAGGAAACCTGTGCCTCACCTTCATGGATAATGGAAATGGACTGGACCATGAAACTATGCAGAGAATGCTCAGGTTCAGATTACGCTTTGTTGCATTTTGGGAAAATGGGCTCTGTCTTCAAATGTTCCTGTACATTTTTGAAATTTAAAACCATTTTCTTTCCTTTTTTACATTCGATTGAAATGCACACTAAATAAAAGACACATTTTTAACCAGTCACTACACAAATAACAATAACATTGTTTTTTTCCCCAATTTTAGTTTTGGATACAGTGACAAGAAAGCAGTAAAAGGACACAAACCCATTGGGATGTATGGAAACGGCTTTAAGTCTGGATCTATGCGTCTTGGAAAAGATGCCATCGTCTTTTCCAGGTCAAAGAGTGGAATGTGTATCGGGATGCTTTCCCAGACCTACCTGAAAAAGATTCATGCTAAACAAATTCAAATACCTATTATTTGCATTGAAGGGAGGAACTCGAGTGGCTATATCCTTTTAGATGACAATCTTTCATTCATTTGTTCAGCCTATTGGAGAGTTTCTAGGTTAATCTTCTGGCGGTTTCCTGTTGTGTCTGAGGTTTGAATTGATCACAAGTTTTTTTTTGTTCCAACATTTTCTTTACCGTTTTCCTTCACTGTCTTCACTCTCAGTTAGACCGGAGCACAGAGGCAGTCTTCGGGACATTCTGCGCTATTCTCTTTTCCAAACACAGGGGGAACTTCTCGCTGAACTGGATGCCATCACGTCTTCCTTCTCTGAGGAGCAAACAGGCACAAGAATCATCATTTGGAATCTGCATAGGTCTGTCTGTTTGGCATTCCCATTATATTTTCCCCTAATTTTAGGAGTCTGTTTTTGCCACAGCATCTTCAATGACGGAGTTGTAAAGATGATGATTGTAATTAGGGATATCCCGATCCGATCACTTGATCAGAAATCAGGCCCAATAACGCAGTTGATGACTCAATCAAAAACTGGATGTTGTCTCCTGATCAGTATAGGACATTTAATGTAATAATAATACATTTTATTTGTTTGGCACCTTTCTTGGAAACCAAAGTTGGCATTCATAAAATAGTGACAACAAAAACAAATCATTAAAATGTACAATAAAATGTGCACCTATAAAATAGGCAATTGCAGTCAAAGTTATGGGTGGAAATAAGCAAGTTGGAAAAGAATATATCCTTATCACGATCAGCACTTTATATTTAAAGTTTATTATTCAAAATAAATACCCTAGTAGAAGTTTGCCTATCATGAATAGATCATCAGAATTTATTGCAGCACTTGTTTGATCAGAACACAAAAACAGATAAACTAAACTTTACTAGCTGAATTCCTCTTTTAAAATCCTTTTAAAAAGACAGTGGAGACATTTCAGCGCTAATTTAATTGGATTTCAGTGCTGAATTTAATACAGTCGACCACGCTATACTACTCAGATGACTGGACACTCCTAAATTGGTTCAAAACGTACTTGGAAAACAGGAAATATCTCATTTTGATTGGTAACTTCACATCAGAGCCAACAGAAATTAGATGTGGAGTTCCCTAAGGCTCAATCCTGGGGCCACTTCTATTCAACATTAGTGACCATAGCAATGCAGATGACACACAGATATTGTTGACACCAGGAAACCGAGGCCCTCTACAGGCTCTCGGTAAATGCATTGAGGACATTAAAGTTAAAGTCCCATTAGTTGTCACACACCTAGGTGTGCGAAATTTGTTCTCCGCATTTGACCCATCCCCTAAGGGAGCGGTGAGCTGCAGACACAGCCGCGCTCGGGAACCATTTGGTGGTTTAACCCCCCATCCAACCCTTAATGCTGAGTGCCAAGCAGGGAGGCACTGGGTCCCATTTTTACAGTCTTTGGTATGACTCGGCCTGGACTTGAACCCATGACCTTCCAATCTCAGGGCGGACACTCTATACAAAGTCCGGGTACATGGGCAAACGGTTCTTCATCGTCGTAGGTTCGGGTGGGAGGAAAAATCTGGCGAACCAAGATCGTTTCTGAGCGGGAGGGGAGGAGGGCCACTCCACGTCCAGTTTTCCCGCCGCCGGGCAGTACAGAGACAGAAACGACGCGTCATCCTGTGAAGCTGGCACAGCAGTGGCAGCGTGGTCGCTCGGCGGGAAAAGTTCCTGGTCCTCGTCATAGGAACGGGGAAAGTTGAGTTCCACGTCCAGAATGTCGTCATCCTCGTAGGGTGCACTGGGCTGGGATAGCGGCTGCTCGTAATCCACGTGCTGCACCTGTTCATCAGCTAGCTCCTCCATTAGCTCCATGTGGTCCGCCCAGCTAGTAGCGGGGACTTCGGGCTGGAGCTCGTCGTCGGACCCGGACGAAACCTAGTCCTTCATTTGCGACAACAGGGGGTCCTGTGGCGCCACAAACGTTTTTCCCAGCATCTTTTCCACAAATTTTACGCGCCTTTCCAAAGTCGAGCGTCGTAAAACGCTACACGACTCGCAGGCGTGGGGCTCCGTCAACGCTCTCCGAGCGTGGACAATCTCCAGGCAGACGGGACAGGCTTCATGCTGGTCTTTATTGTGGAAAGAGAAGCCGCACTCCTGAGGACAGGGGCAGACGGAAGACTTCTGCTTTGCTTTCTTTGGCCGCGCGCTCATGACGAGACGCTCGGGCGAACAGCACAGTTACTCAGGTTAGAGCTCCGCGGGCAGACAGTGTGGCCGAAGGGGCGACAGTGACTGACACCAACAGGAACCGTTAAGCTAACACGAGACAGCTGCGGAGGGTCTGTAGCACTAGCTAGCAGCAGCGTAGCTGGCTTTGACTGGGACAGGGCTTATAAACAGAGGGCGGATCCGCCCACCTGTCATTGGACGTCATCTGCCTGAAGGCGTGAATAGAGGTGTCTTCAGCCAGGCACGTGAGGGCATGGTTTCCCATAGTACATGTGTTGTACCGAGTGAATCGACTGAAAGGGAACTAGTTGGACTTTGTTGCATTTCGTGCTCCAGTGAGTAAATATCTTACTTGGACATTGAACCTGTTGCTTGTAACCCTGCTATTCTAGGTATGTTTACATTAAAAGTGGGCTTGACTTGAGCTCATCTGGAACTTCATAAGAGAGCATGGGAATCTGGTTAACAGAAAACAAATATTACACCGATGTCCTGAATTTGAATTTCCACCTAAAAATTGAAAAATGCACAAAAAGAACACAAAGTTAACATAAACACCCAAGAAAACTGGTGGCTAATAAAACAATAAAGCAATGCAAACTATGGAAAATTGACACTGCACAACTTCAAATTTTATTAGTTCTAATTGCAACAAACTAATGTGAAGCCGGAATTTAATGACACACAAGCTTCAAAGAATTTCTTGTGGGATCCTTTATTGCCCTTGTTTGGCAGTTTTAAAGAAAAAAAACTAAATTAACAATCAAGCTTAAAAAGTGAACAAGAAGAATACGGCAGTGGCACCTAAATAGACACATTAATACCCTTCCGTTCTCCTTAGCTTGTTTACATTGAAAGTGGGGTCATCTGGACACCACAGGACAGTGCGCTGAACTTTTTTTTTTCACTGATTTCGGAGTTTCACTAATGTCCATGGCAGACATGAAATCCTGTCCCCCTTCGTCCACATTTGTCATGGAAGAAATCGCATAACAATATGTGGTTGGAGCCATCTGGACCCCAAGGAGAGCGGAAGGGTTTCCTTGGGGTCCAGATGGCTAACATCATCTGGCTAAGGTAACTCCAGATACAGGACACATGAAATTCTCACCGAAGCAACATGCAGTCTACCCTCTTTTCTCCTGTCTTCCGGGATTTTCCCATAATTCTCTACGCACAGGAGTGAAATTGGCGCTATCTGTTCAATGAGATTATGCCCTCTGCTGTCCAAAAATGGAACATACGCAACTACTCAGATACCCACATACTAATGTTGTTTCTTTCTCCCTATAAGTCTGGTAACTAAAATACAGCTATTACCACCCGGTTACACTAACAACCAATATAATAAATAATATATTTTCAAAGGACAGACGCAGGGATGAGAATGACTTTCTGACTTCTAATAAAGATCCAACAGTTTACTTTTCCCAAACTTTTCTATCATGGTTTCAGTTTGATATATGATTTTTGAAACACAACAACAACAAAAACCTGGGTTGACAAAATTAATGAATCGATTTAAGTTTAACAGATCAATAATCAATTCATAAAAATGTAGACCAATTTAGCACATAAAGCTAAAGCCTGCTAGTTTGATGCTAATGTTTAATGGAATTTCCCATATAGCTAATGCTAACGCTCGGTCGACCTAAACATAAATTGCTAACTAAATGAACATCTTTATAAAGATTACATTTTCCAAAATCTTTCAAGAATAAATATTTTTAAAGTAACGATTTGTGGTCTAAAACAGTTTTTTGCTCATTCTTTCTTCTTTTCCTGGATTAAGGTGTACCTCTATAAGCGCGATCGCCACCTAATGGCCAAACTGAAACTCCCTTGAGGAGAAGCAGAACAATGTTTACGATGTTGATGATCTGAACATTTTTGTTGGAGCTTCTCCTTCTGAGAACCCATGTAAGACTATTAACAATCTGATTATTTCATTCATTCATTTTACAGTATGTGAACTGTATCAGATTAATATAAATATATTCAAATCATATAGTAGATTAATAATGTATTTCTAAACAAATGTGTAAACTCCAGATTGAATTGAGAGGATCCAAAGAAGAATAAAAAAATCATAATGGAATCGATTCAGACTCTTGTGAATCGAATCGAATAATTTCTGGAAATTATTATTGATACCCCACCCTAAAAAAAATCTAAAAGTTCAAAAATATTGTTATTTTAATTTAGGGAACAATAAAGACAAACCTTTCAGTTGAAAATATACTAAGCCTGATGTATATAATAAAACAATAAATAATAACATAAATAATACATCTTTTCGGCTTGACGTTGTGTGCAGCTCACATGTCGAGAAACAGGAACCGAGCCCCAGCTGAAAGCTGTGAGAAGCTGATAAAAGCAGGAACTTGCAGAAACCGTCATCAATCATTGTGTGCTGGAAGACAGAAAACATTACATCAGTGATAGTGAAAAGTGGTCTGCAGCGGTTTTGTCCCCCTCCCCTTAGAGTGGTAGACCTCACGTAATTAGTGAACGCCCTGAACTAAATAAAAGAAAGAAAGGGTTTACAGTTTGAACACTTTCTGTCCATTCTCCTTGCAAGTAGAATCTGAATCTGCCCTCTCTTATCTTCCTTGCAGAGAAATGTTTCAGACTGTTTAAACTTAACAGTTGATTATTAATACATTTCTGGTGTTTTTCAACAGAACGGCTAATGATGAAACAGAGTTTGACTTTGAAACAGATCGTTATGACATCCGAATTCCCTGTGAGGAAGTCAGGTACCATTCAGAAGTTGCGGAGAAGGCGGCGTCTTATATTCCAGAGACTGCTCACTCTCTACGGGTGAGAGGCAAAACACTTCCTCAGATTTTGTTCAGTTTAGATGCTTTTCCTTATGATTTTCTTGGTAACGCTGTAGTTTAAGTTTGTCTGACTGGACAACTGTCTGACTGTGCACAAGTAATCTCATTTGCATCAACAAACATTCCTGTGTTTGTGTTCAGGCTTATTGCAGCATTCTGTACCTGAAACCTCGGATGCAGATGATGCTGCGTGGAGAAAAGGTCCAAATGGTGCTAATTGCTAAAAGCCTGGCCTCTACAAAAAAAGATTATTACAAGCCCAGCTTCCTGGTATCCTTACTAGAGCTCTCATTTCTTTGTGCTTTTATTAAAAAATTTTTTCCTGTTTTATTTGTTTTTCTCCTTAAATGTTATTCTAGAGAAAACGTGTTCCCATAACCTTTGGTTTCAACACCAAATCAAAAGATCAGTACGGTGTCATGATGTATCACACCAACAGGTTAATCAAGGCTTATGAGCGTGTGGGCTGCCAGCTCAGGGTGAGTAGCGTCCACAGGTACAACTCTGCATGTCTCTTAGGGTTTGTAAATGTTAGCATGTGCTGCATCTTACAGGCGAATAAGGTGGGTGTCGGAGTCATCGGGATCATAGAATGTGACTTCCTGGAACCGATGCACAACAAACAGAGCTTTGTTAAATCGGATGAGTACAGGTATGAACATGAAATGTTATTGATTCATCTATTTATATTTCTATCAATTCAAGAAAATGTATAAAGAAACTCTAATTTTACAATATGAAGATAAGACGAGTTAAAGATCAACTTGTGTTTGAACTTGAATGTGATAAAATAATCAAATTTTTTTTTTTTTTTTAATGCAATCAAAGAGTTTTATGTTATGTAATATGCAGTAATGATTACTAATAAGTTTACAATCACAATGGCACTAATTTTCCTTTCTTGATCCTAAATATGTAGCAATGATTCATGTAATTATGTGTTTCTAATGATAATCAATGATTATTACATATTGTGTAAATCATTAATGTTTATTGAAAATATACAAGAATTATTTCAGAGAATAATCAATAAGCTCTAATGTTACTTGAAAACTTGATTTCAATGTGTTATTATTTTTCTGCATAGACATGACATTGACATTGTATTATGATGATAATCAGTGAGTTTTTACATATCTGTTACATGATGTATGATTGATGTTACTGTTTACTGAAATAATGTTTTACGAGATTAATCAATAATCAACAAGCACTTTACTTTACTATTGGGAATGTATTGAGAAAAAAAAAAAAAAAGAAAAAAAAACAACCGGAAGACATAATTATACAAAACAGTTAAATGAAGTAATCAAGTAGGTGTGGCATTATATAAGTTCGCTTCTTCCCACTCCTTTTCAAGCAATCAATCAAACTCTACTGACTTTAGTTAATAATCACAAAGAATGAATGAACCAAATGTGACATAAGTGTATTTTATTTTTGTTTGTTTTTAATTTTCTAATCAATGCATCTTATTGTTTCTGTAATGAGTTTAAAATAATTGTGTGTTTTGTCCTGTAATTTCAATCTATGCTTGAAATAAACCAATCAATCAATCAATCAATCAATCAATCAATCAATCAATCTATGATCCAACCAGATCAGTCAAAGTTTTTTAATTGAATCAACCTAGATCACTATAAAATTGAGCCAAAAATGATAAGCCATCCTTACAGTTCAATTTGTGGAAACACTGAATACTGTAAAAACATACAGTGTGGTATCACGTTTCTAATTGCAACAAATACAAGGAATCTGGAAAACTTCCCAGGAAAACTATCTCTGTGTCACACTGGTTGAATTTTTGGCTAAAAATGCCCTGGATGGATCCATTTTACGTCAGTGGATCAGATCAAATCAGATTGTACAGAGTGAGCCAAAATCAACTATGGATTGTATCAGCAACCACAAATTATTAATTGAATCAAACCGTTGTTAAAACGAAGTGTTACATCCCTTGAAAATATAGATTTTTGTTTGAATTTTATCCATATTTCCTCTTTGTATCTGTAAGTTTTACAAGCTCTACTTCTCCAAACAGACTAACCATAAACAATTTAGGAAAAAAACTTGAAGATTACTGGAAGGAGACGCAGTACAGGTGGAAAAACAAACACCCAAACAGTTCCGTTCCAGTGGAGGAGGCCATGTAAGTATAATGTGAAGTAACTGTGCATCACGATATGAGAAAAATAACTGAACTGATTCGCCTCCTCAGGAAGAAACCGGACCAGAAATGGGCACTATGTGAAGAGTGTCTGAAGTGGAGAAAAATCCCAGATGGGATTGATGACAGTGAGCTGCCAGATAAATGGTTCTGCTGGATGAACCCAGACAACCAGTTCAGGTAAGATGAAGCTAGTCCTGCTGATTTTGGTTTGGTACTTTTGGATTTCAGTATTATTAAAAGCCTAGCTTTTATCCACTTGCTCCTAATTGGATTAGTTGTGTGTGGTTAAGAACTCCCCCTATTGTCATCCAACAGTCTCATTTTGGATGACAACTAAGCAGTGTTGGGACTAACGCCGTTTAAGTATAACGGCGTTACTAACGGCGTTATAAATCAAGTAATTTAGTAATCTAACTAATTACTTTCATCCTCGCTGTAACGCCGTTATAGTTACTTCGTGTAAATCGCGGCGCGTTACTTCAAAGTTTGATGATCTTGCTGGAGCTGGGCGCTTCGCACCCGAAAGTTGCTTGTGTAATGCGGAGGGAGATCTCGAATGCGAGATCGTGATTGGTTAAAGTGTCAAGTGGGCGGATACTAGCTCGCGCGCATGAGCCCGTCACCATAACGCCGGGGTCACACTGGACGCGGAAGCGCCACGAAGCGGAGCCCGCTCCGCTCTGTAGGTCACGCCAGACGAGCATTTTTCCGCGGCGGTCCACAGGCGCTTCTGCAAGAGCTTTTTTTGTTTTTGCCATCATGGTTGATAATTTCATAGCTTAAAGACATTAACCCATGTTCCTGCTAAGAAAAACTGCTCTCTCAAAACCCCGCCCACCCGCTCTGTCGGTCCACTGTACTGATCTGTGTGGGGGCGCGTGTGCATCTCTGTTTTGTGTGTGTCTGTGCGCGCGCGTGTGTGTGTGGGTAAATTAATAAACTACAATTATTAACCCATATTTCTAAGAGGAGCAGCTCTCTGCATCTCTTTTTTCTCTCCCAAAATCCCGCAGCCCCGCCCACTCGCTCCAGAGTCTGCTCACTACGTTGATCTGTGCGCGCTCGTGTCTGTCTGTGTTGTGTGTTTTATAAATATTACCACCTGTTTCTGCTAAGATGAGCTGCTCTCTGTCTCTCAGTTGTCGTTTTATTAACTCCCGAAACTCCTCACCCCGCACCGGAGTCTATCCACGTTGATCTGCGTGTGTACGTGTCTGTAAAAAAAAAAGTGTGCGTGTCTGCCTGTTTTGTGTGTCTCTGTGCTCTCGCGCGCACGTTTGTGATGTGATTGTATGTTTATATCCGTGTCTACCACCTGTTTAGATACAAAAACATGATCACATTTGTCAATCGCGGCATTTTATTGTGAAAAACTGGTTATATTTTGAAAAGAAACCGGATTTTCTCATGTATATTGATGCAACTTCCGGCCAGAATTGACGCGGAACGCTCGCGGCTCGCGCACAAAATAGGTCAGACGCGGAAACGATCCGCTGCACCGCGCGAATGTGGCACCTGTAGAGAGACTGTTTAGCCTTGGGAAACTTGTCTTTTCACCAAAGAGGAACAGGCTCTCAGACCAAAGATTTGAGAAGTTGCTACTTTTGCGCTACAATCAGTGGTTCAAAAATTAAACCCATATTCAACTGGCTGCTTATGCTGGTGGCATTGTTAAAGTTCAGGTTAAGGTGCAATAAAAGAATGTTTAAATGATCAGACATAAAGTATTGTTACTGTGCTCCTAAATATTCTTGTTAGGATACTTGTGTTATGTTGATACTTGGAACCTTTACTTTTATTTTTATACAAAG
The DNA here is from genome assembly GCA_003999625.1 of Oryzias javanicus. NCBI lineage: Eukaryota > Metazoa > Chordata > Actinopteri > Beloniformes > Adrianichthyidae > Oryzias > Oryzias javanicus. The sequence continues at coordinate 8,964,953 of CM012457.1, read as the reverse complement.
TTTGGTTTTATCTAAGTATTATTGTTGATATTTATATTTTGCGTGTATTGTTGTTAAAATTTTATAAAGCTTAAAGCTGTTGTGATATAAATAAAGACAGCAGAGATTTTGTTACTTGACAGTTATTTATAATTATTTATTGTTTTGCACTTTCATTTTTTTAAGCCATTTTGTTTAATTATAGTTGTAGGTAAGATACTTGAAGTATGTTAATAGTTGAAACGTTTACCTTTTTTGTGTGAAGTTACATTTTTTATATACCACTTGTTGCAGTGTTTTGTGGGATAATTCTGACAAATAAATATTGAAAATTCTTTCCCTAAACCCTCTCTCATGTGTATCCTAAACTTAGACAATATGACTCCATTGGAAAACTATACCAGTATACTATTGTCGGTTATCATCTATTATTGAATGTAAATTATTTTTTTTATTTGTAACGCAGGAAAAAATACAAAATATTACCATATTTAAAGAGAAATTTAAAACGAGTTACTTTGCCAAGTAACTAATTACTTTGAAGATGCAGTAATTGAGTTACTAACTCAATTACTTTTTGGGAGAAGTAACTAGTAACTATAACTAATTACTTTTTTGAAGTGAGATGCCCAACACTGCAACTAAGCCAAAAAGATGCAAGAACGTATTAAGACTTTTAAAGGACATCAGCTCTCAATAATGTAAAATAGAAGTCTTCTAACCAACCAGCTTCCAAAATTTTTTCACATCAAAGCCAAAAACAAAAACTTTTTTACCATTTTAAAGGGAATCCTCTTACTAAAAAGTTTCAAATGTGACAATTTGTTTATTTTTTATTTAATTTTGTTTTACTTTGTACCATTTCACAACCCCTTTATGAGTATTCATATCAAAGATTCTGCTACGTCGCCCGGATTGGCGTCACCGGGGCCACACCCTGGAGCCAGACCTGGGGTTGGGGCTTGGAGGCGAGCGCCTGGTGGCCGGGGCTCCTACCATGGGCCCCGGTCGGGTCCAACCCGAAGAAACGATGTGGGATCACTCCCCAGTGGGCCCACCACCTGCAGGGGAGCTCTGAAGGGGCCGGTGCATTGTGGTTTGGGCGGTGGTCGAAGGCGAGTGCCTCGGCGGCCCAAACCCCGGGCATGGAATTTGGCTCTTGGGATATGGAACGTCACCTCTCTGGGAGGGAAGGAGCCTGAGCTGGTGCGAGAGGTTGAGAGATACCGGCTAGATATAGTTGGGCTCACCTCCACGCACAGCCTGGGTTCTGAAACTCAGTCCCTCGAGAGAGGCTGGACTCTCTACCACTCTGGAGTTGCCCATGGTGAGAGGCGGCGGGCTGGGATGGGCTTACTCGTGAGCCCCCAGCTCAGCTGCCAAGTGTTGGAGTTCGCACCGGTGGACGAGAGGGTCATGTCCCTTCGCCTTCGGGTGGGGGGACAGGTCTCTGACTGTAGTTTCGGCTTACGGGCCAAACAGCAGTTCGGAGTACCCGGCCTTCTTGGTGTCTCTCGAAGGGGTACTGGAAAGTGCTCCAACAGGGGACTCCGTCGTCCTTCTGGGGGACTTCAATTCCAACTGGGGACATTGTCGGGCGGTGGAAGGAATACTTTGAGGATCTCCTCAACCCTGCTGACACGCCTTCCGTTGAGGAAGCAGAGGCTGAGGAAACTGGGGTGGAACTGTCCATCACCCAAGCTGAGGTCACTGAGGTAGTCAAAGAGCTCCTCGGTGGCAAGGCTCCGGGGGTGGATGAGGTTCGCCCTGAGTACCTCAAGTCTCTGGATGCTATGGGAGTGTCTTGGCTGACACGTCTCTGCAGCATTGCGTGGAAGACAGGAACTGTACCACTGGACTGGCAGACTGGGGTGGTGGTTCCCCTTTTCAAGAAGGGGGACCGGAGGGTGTGTTCCAACTACCGGGGAATCACACTCCTCAGCCTTCCCGGGAAAGTCTATGCCAGGGTACTGGAGAGGAGAGTCCGTCCGATAGTCGAACCTCAGATTCAAGAACAACAGTGCGGTTTCCGTCCTGGCCGTGGAACAGTGGACCAGCCCTACACCCTCTTCAGAGTGCTGGAGGGTTCGTGGGAGTTCGCTCATCCAGTCCATATGTGCTTTGTGGATTTGGAGAAGGCATTCGACCACGTTCCCCGTGGTGTCCTGTGGAGGGTGCTCTGGGAGTATGGGGTCCGGGGAGCCTTACTGAGGGCTGTCCGGTCTCTGTATGACCGGAGCAGGAGCTAGGTTCGCATGGCCGGCAGTAAGTCAGACCTGTTCCCGATGCATGTTGGACTCCGGCAGGGCTGCCCTTTATCACCGGTTCTGTTCATAGTCTTTATGGACAGAATTTCTAGGCGCAGCCTGGGGCTGGAGGGGATCTGGTTTGGGGACCACAGGATTTCCTCTCTGCTCTTTGCAGATGATGTTGTTCTGTTGGCTCCATCAAGCCAGGACCTCCAGCATGCATTGGAGCGGTTTGCAGCCGAGTGTGAAGCGACTGGGATGAGGGTCAGCATCGCTAAATCTGAGGCCATGGTTCTCGACCGGAGAAAGGTAGTTTGCCCTCTCTCGGTGGGTGGAGTGCTCCTGCCTAAGGTGGACTTTAAATATCTTGGGGTCTTGTTCACGAGTGAGGGAAGATCGGAGCGTGAGATTGACAGGCGGATTGGAGCGGCGTCCGCCATTTTGCGGTCGCTGTACCGGTCCGTTGTGGTGAAAAGAGAGCTGAGCCAGAAAGCAAAGCTCTCGATTTAGCGGTCGATCTTTGTTCCAGTACTCACCTATGGTCATGAGCTTTGGGTCGTGACCGAAAGAACGAGATCCCGACTACAAGCGGCTGAAATGAGTTTTCTCCGGAGGGTGGCTGGGCGCTCCCTTAGAGATAGGGTGAGGAGCTCAGTCACCCGGAGGGAGCTCGGAGTAGAGCCGCTTCTCCACCGCATCGAGAGGAGCCAGTTGAGGTGGCTTGGGCATCTGGTTCGGATGCCTCCTGGACGCCTCCCTGGAGAGGTGTTCCGGGCATGTCCCACTGGGCGGAGGCCCCAGGGAGGACCCAGGACACGTTGGAGAGACTATGTTTCTCGGCTGGCCTAGGAACGCCTCGGGGTCCCCCCAGAGGAGCTGGAGGACGTGGCCGGGGAGAGGGAAGTCTGGGCATCTTTGCTTAGACTGCTGCCCCCGCGACCTGGTCCCGGATGAAGCGGAAGAAGATGGATGGATGGATGGCATTTTGAAAATAAAACACATTTTTTTCTGGATGTTAGTGAAAATATAAACATTTTTAACACCAGTAAACACCCATATTGTCAGGACTCAGGCCGCCATGTTCCCTTTTGACCACCAGAGGGAGTCATCACCTGAGAATTGACTCTTTCTGTGCTTCTTCACACTCAAATTCCCGTCAGCCCCTGCTCCTTCTTCCCTGGCTCCTCCAGCTGTTCCTCATCATGTCATCATTACAAACACTATTTAGACAGTCACTGAGCTCTGTATTCAGTCCAAGTGTTTATTCTTTTAGCTGTTCCTGTCTTGACTTCTGCTTGTTTTTGACCACGTCTTGCCCCGCCCCTGCCTGTTTGTTTTTGCTATTAAAACCTTTGCATATGGATCCAACAACTCCACCTGTTCTTTACAAATACAGGATGAAAAATGTGAGTAAATTAAAGCGACCTCTGTAAAAACAATTAGAACAAAATAAGTGAATTGTTAAATTATTAAAACCAAAATAAATATTAAATTTGCCCAAAAACATTACACAACCACAGTTTGTCTTGACATCAAGGCATTTTATGTTTGATCAAATTGATAAATTGAGTAACTAGTTGTTAGTCTTTGAGTTATTATTTGAACAATCTACACATGAATTAACTCTTTACTCCACTTCATAATATTCTCAATCACTGATAACATCTATATTTCACTCTGAATGTTCTGTTAAGACTTGATACAAGGGAAAAAAATCCCTTTTCTAAGAACTTCACTGATATGTTGTGCCTATGGTGAATCAATTTTCTGTACGTCTGCCTAAAATCCCACTCCGATCCTCGTTTGATCAGTTGTAAAAGTGTTCCTGCTAATATTTCAATTATGATTGTCATTTTCATCCAAAATCCAAAAACTTGTGTTGTTTTCAAGGACATAGTTTCTGCAGAGCAGCAGGGGTTCACTGGAAATTTGCCTAAAAAAGTGATCAAGAGTTTCTAATTTTTCTTCCATTTTGCTCCTGCAGGAGCTGCGATGTGGAGGAGGAGCCTGAAGATTATGATGATGAAACATCCGGATACACCAAAACCTTCAAGCAACAGTGAGGCAGCTTTCATTTTTTCAGGAGGAAATACTAAAAAAAATATTTGCGCACATTTTTAAACAATTTGTATTTAAAACAGGGAGAAGGAAGACAAGAAGAAAAAGGAGAAGAAAACACAGCAGGTACATAATCTCTTCCTGTGAAGCAGTTTTACAATATTGAACTATGTTGCTTAAATGTTTTAATGATAGTTTTATTATTAGATTCTCCAAGGAAAGTTTTAATTTATTTTACAGCCTTAAAACATCTGTAATCTCACTTTGTGGATTTCATCTATTGCAGGTTATTCTTAGAATGTAACCTCCATGATAAACAAGGGATCCATGTACTTTCATGACCAAACGTGTCTTTAGTTTAAGATGGTTCAAAGGGATTGCTGTCTCTCTGTGCAGTCTCCTTCCACCCCCAAAACCTCAAAGTCTGTCCCAGAAGATGCTGAGTCCTCTCTCCGCACATCTTCCACCATTCTACAAGCAGGTAAAGAAAGCATTCCTTATTCAATCATTTGATTTAATAAAACAGAAATGATTGTTTGCTCTTCTTGGTGCAGCAGTGAGTCTTCCTGTGACCAACGTACTTCCAGTGATTAGCGGTGTGTGCTCGCTGTCTACCAGCCAATATGCTCTGTGAGTAATTCTGGTGGCACTTTTGACTCGTGAGGTATTGATTAAGCAAAAGATTAATCGAAAAGGTCTCGAGGGCTGCTTGATTTCCAGATACCCAAGTCCTTTTATGAAACTCTATATGACTAATTACCTGGTTCTGGTGTGTCCAGCTAATTAGAACATGCCAGAGCAGGGTATTCTGGAAAACATGCAGGAATGCAGCCCTCAAGGCCTGCAGTTGCCTATCCCTGATCTAATGTTTTTGCCCTGTTGCTGACAATAATTTTTCCAGGTCTGAGATTTTAAAATCCTGTTTTATGCAGGTGATAATTATGTCAGATGTCCCGATCTAATTATGTGATTGGAAATCGGGCCCGATCGTGTTCTTTCAGACTCGATCAGAATTAGATGTTGCATACTATTTAGGGACTGAATATTTATTTTATTTTTAATTATGTTTAGCACTATATATTTTCTGTTTATTATTGCTGATGGAGTCTACATATTGTAAACAGATCACAGCATTTTATTGCTGAAAAACGCAGCAGAATATTGTAATAGTTTGAGCTGGATACAGTTTAGTAAAGTTAGTGAGTTATCCACACATTTGGACTTCCAGGCTCAATAAATCTTTAAATTAACATCTTAAACTGACAGCAAGTGTCCCTATTGTCTTAATGCACAAAACAAACAATACCCTTCAAAGGCATTATAAAAAAAAAACTAGATTGTAATGATATCTGCTGAAGTGAAAGGTTGAATCCAAGTAGGTAAGACATTTATAAAATGCATTTTGCGCAATTAACTGTTACAATTTTTGAGATTACTTTTTATTATTTATGTGAAATTGTCTAAAATAGCTTTCAGTTGTCAGCTTTGCCGGTAAACCAGGAGTATCTTTACACAGTAGCGGCGATGTCGACATTTTGCCTGAGTCACAATGAAAAGGTTCTGTTATCACCTAGTTTTACTAGTCAACAGTTAACTATTTTATCTAGTTTTTTCACTATTATTTACTTTACAGAAGTGTTAAATGATCAAATAAGTTAAATAAAATATGGTCAACTAGGAGGAAGTATTTGGATTGGGGCTCAATAATAGTAGATTTTTAAAATCAAATGACTCAGAATTGGACAACAGAAGCCTGATTGGGAAAAACCCTAAATATTGTGCATCCATTTCCCTCTTTTTTCTTTTCCCTCAAACATTGACTTAATCAAGGATGCATCTTGTGTTTGTTGTTTTTGCTCTTCAGGAGAAAAAGAGCAGCGCCGTCTCCTCTGACTACTCCAAAACGAACCAGAGAGGATCTCCTGCCCAGCACCTCAGGCACCTCGGCAGAAAGGGGCACATGCTCCCCAGCTGATCCTGCTGATGTGGAGGATTCAGATGACCAAACCGATGACATCTTTTCGACTTTGGAGGCCCATAGCATCCCAAAGCCTGTTGATGATGTGAGCAACGATGAACAGGAGGTGATGGAAGAAGAGGAGCAGAATACTGTATGGATTTTGTTGGATTGTAATGATGACACTGCTGTGATCGCCCCTTAAAAAAACACAGCAGAGTCAAGATGTCCCACATTTAGCAGCACACGGAGCTTGAATGTCCAAAGTCTGAGAACAGCTGAGCTAAAATAGAAGAACAGTCAGAGTGAGGAGAACATGCAGAACGGAGAGACACATGTAGAGCAGGTTCCTCTGTAGAATCTGAGTATTACTAAGATTGAGAAACAGTGTGCACACAACTAGTCTTTTTTTGGACATGCTGGCTCTTCCAATTAAATCAGGGCTCCCAAACTTCTGAGCCTGGTACTGGGATGTGGAGCGCACCGGTACAGAACGCACAACGGTATCAGTGAGACCATAGAAAGAATGTTGCTTTAATATCTGTGCAGGGGCGATGGTGGCTCAGGTGGTAGAGCAAGTCGGCAAATGATCGAAGGATAGGCAGCTCGATTCTCACTCCCGCCAGCCAATAGTCGATGTGTCCTTGGGCAAGACACTTAACCCTCCTTGCCTCCAGTGTGGCTCCACTGGCGTTTTTTAATGTGCATGAATGTCCTGGGGATGGTCAGAGTGGCCGTAGGTGCGAACTGGCAGCCACGCCTCTGTCTGTCTGCCCCAGGGCAGCTGTGGCTACAGCAGTAGCTTACCATCACCAAGTATGAATGAGGTGTGAATGAATAATGGATATTCACTGTAAGCGCTTTGAGTGTCTTGAAAAGTGCAGATAAATTGAATCCATTATTATTATTATGATAAACTATCAAAAATGTTGGCTATTTTAAGTAAAAACAACAGCAAGAGCTGGTTTCAGACTATATGAAGAAAGAGAAAAATTATTGTTTTATTTTACACTTTTTTCTCTTTTTAAAAAAAAGAAAGAGAAAAAAAAACTTAGAGATGGAGGGGGACAGCCGCACACCTCTGTTAAAAAAATGTACACTTTTTTTTTTTTGATAAAACAAAGACTAATATTATCTGCGACCCTCACAGTTTCTCTTTTTTTTTTCCTGGTAAGTAATACCTTAAATCGACTTTTCACCAATTTACAAGACATTACTAATATAAAGTAGGGGGTGCAATGGATAACAAAACTCAGTTTGGATCGTGTCACAGTTTTAGGTTCACAGTCTGGATCAGTTTTCAGATCTGTAAAAAGTTGAAAAAAAAAAAACAACAAAAAAAACAAGAAGATAAAAGCCAAAAATTACTTTTTTGCAAAGCTTTAAAGCATATATTTGAGAAAACATAAAGTACTTCAAAGCGCAAGTAGACACTCACATCTGAACTTTGAACATAAACAAAAATGTAAAATCATGTAGTTTCTGATTACATTTACATGTTCTGAAAGCAAAGAACAAAAACTGAGTGAATTGAATGCCTAATATTAAATTTTTCTCTTGCCCCCATGTAAGAGATAATACCCGATGAAGTGCGTCATGAGAAATGAACGACGACTGTCCTGAACTGTCTGACGCGAACTGTCATAATGCACTCTTCGTTGGGTATTATTCTGCTTATACCATGGTCACTTACAAAAGCAGAACATATTCTATCAGTATTTAGTACTTTATTCTTGCTTTTGCTTGTAACAAGATGCTGTAAGTTTATCATCATTACTTTCAGGTTTAGATGTTAGTCAAAAGGGGCGTGGCCTGTCCACAGACACACTCAAATGTTACATACATACCTCTTGGCTTATAGAAACCCTCACACACATACGTGTCAACATGTACGCAATACAATTCTCTTACACGGTCAGTGGTAAGCCTCTAAAAACCTTTAGCGGTCTTCTTGGAATTGAATGCAGAAAAGCTGAAATCTGAAGAACCTTCATCTTGCTGACTTGGTTTAGATCTAATTCAAATCAAAGTAACAATTCAGTTATAAATGATCATATTATTGTTATATATAGTTTTCTCTACCTTGGTTCACTATCAGATCAACTACATAGAGTATAATACATGGAACTGGGCACCTGAGTATGAAGAGCTGCAACACCAAATGCAGCAACAAGCTGACAACACAAGATCCCCAGCAAGAAGCAATAGCTGTTCTGCTCAGACGCAAACAGAGAATCCGGCAGGATCAGCAGAAACCGATTTTCAAGCCAAGAGGAGGTTTGTAAACTCACAGCTCATTTACAGATGTAAATATTTAATGACAGTAATTCCTCTGAATTTTAATTTTAACCTTTTTTTTGCTCTCCTTTAGTTTGATTAAACTTCGTCAAAACGTCGCCCGCCTTCTCGTCCCCCACATGCCATATCTTGAATTGGATCAAGTGAACTATGAATGTAACGTCATCGATGTATTACTGGAACAGCACTTGTCCAGCTTAGATTCCAATCGATGCTTCTCCTCCTTAAAAATGAAGACAGTTTTTACAAACAAATAGGCAGAACACTGATCATGAAGGTCCTGTATACACCTGGACTGATGAAAATATCCCTTTCAATCATGAGAACGATCTTTAGGATCTGTGATGAACTTTCTTAAGAATTCTTGTACAGATAAAATACTGTCTGTGTGGAAATTAAGTAGTGTTGATTCAAAAATATGTATCTTCATTAGCTGTTTATTCTTCTGTTTAAAATAATACAGAAAATTCTGTTTTATAGCTGAAAAGCTTAATCTTGTTTTTATTAACTCCAGCGTCTGAGTGTAGCTTTCCTTCTTCTAACTGAGATTTATAGAATCTTTTACAAGAATGTTTTAAGTCTAACTCAAACTACATTTTGTTTTTACTATAAAATCGTTCCCAGTGGTCTTTTAATTATTCTTATAGTCTGTGTGTTTTATTGAATTTATGTTGTGCTAATTGTTAAATGTTGAGTAATCCTAAATCAAATTGTTTGATCATATTGAATAATAAAGATAACATTAACCCCATGTGTTCACATGGTTAGATACCTCTTATTTGCTTCAATTCTGTGAAGCAATGTGTGCTTAAAACTCCACACCTCTCCTTCTTTTGTGAGGTAGCACTAAATTGGTTGGAAGCCAGTCGGTCAGCAGTAAGAATCACGCTCTGGTTTTTTCGTCCGATTCCCAGTGTGCGGATATTAAGGAGTTAACACAAAGGATAAATTGCTCAAATTAAGGAATCCCTCCATAGACAGGAGGCCCAACTTGACACAACTCTTCATTCCAGTAAGAGTAACATTGCTGTTAATTCCTCTACACAGATGGTGAACCAATCTGCCATCACTGTAGTAAACTGTTAGGTTAGGCCCCAGCACCCCCACGACCCCAAAAGGGACAAAGCAGACAAGAAAATGAATGAAGACAGAAAACTCCATTTCAGATTTGTTTATTGGTTGACATTTTCTTCTTAATTAATGCACAAAAAAATGTATTTTGCTTTAAAAAAAAAAAAAAAAAGGAAGGAAGTACATTATTTGTCTACAGAACTGTAATGCAAAATCAACACATTTTTGGGGTAAAATTCACATTTTTTAATGTAATTCAAATTTACTGTAAGTCCCTGCAAGTCAATATACATCCTTCATCGGTTAAGTTATTTACTGTGTTGCTGTATTTTTTACAGGAATTCTCTGGTAACCACAGCTGCCAGCATTTTCCTGTAAAAAACAGTTCTTTTTTTACAGTGTAATTTCATAAAAAAAATAATAACTACAAGAATAAATCTAGTCAAACTTTTTTGGACAACACATTTTTGAATTAAAATACCAAAAAAAAATTCCCGGTGAAATTCCAAGATTCCTTATTTAGGCCACGTATATGAACAGTTTCTGTTGGTAAAGGAACATGACAGACCTCACAGCTCCATGATGTGACTTTCGTTGTCATGGAGACAGTAATAGAACTTCAGTCTGCCTGTGTGGCTTCAGCTTCCAGGCCGCCCAAAAAATAAGAATTTCTCTCCTACACTGCTGTCCATATGACGTTTCATGGAATTCTATTTTTTTTTCACTTTTCTTTTACTTTTTTCCTCATAAACTTGTCGACAGAGTTACAGGTATTGCACATGATGATCAGAATTGTTCGTTATACAATCTGACAGCCGAAGGAGGGAAAGATCTCCTGATTCTCTCCTTCACACACCGAGGGTGGAGCAGCCTGCCACTGAAGCTGCTTTCCAGGGCAGATAGTGTCCTGCAGGGGGTGGGACTCATTGTCCAGCATGGACCCTCCTGTCACCCACCTCCCACACTGAGTCCAGAGAGCAGCCCAGGACAGAGCTGGACTTCCTGATGACTTTGTCCAGCTTCTTCCTGTCCCTCTCTGTGATGCTGCTGTTCCAGCAGACCACACCGTACAGGATGACTGATGACACTACAGAGTGCTAGAAGGTCTTCAGGAGTGGCCCTCTCACTCCAAAGGACCGCAGTCTCCTCAGGAGGTAGAGCCTGCTCTGACCCTTCCTGTACAGTGGGTCCAGTCCAGTTTGTTGTTGAGATGAACACCCAGGTACTTGTAGGAATCCACCTGCTCAATGTCCGTTCACCGGTGGAGGGGTAGTATACTGTTGTCTGCGGATATCCACCACCATCTCCTTGGTTTTCTCCGCAGAGGTGGTTTAGCTGACACCAGTCCGCAAAGTTCTGCGTCAGTCCTCTGTACTCCACATCATTGTCGTCCCTGACGAGACAGACAATCGCAGTGTCGTGCTGTGTCTGAAGTCTGCCATGTAGAGGAAGGGCGACAGGACAGTCCCCTGTGGGACACCTGTGCTGCTGGTGACCAGGTCAGACACAAAGTTTTGGGCTCTCACAAACTGGGGTCGGTTTGTGAGGTAGCCCTGGATCCCTCCTGACAGCAGATGGTCCACCCCTGACACCTCCAGTTTGACCTTCAGGATCACCAGAGTTGATGGTGTGAAAGCACTGGAAAAATGATTCTCAAAGTGCTGCCAGACTTCTCCAGGTGAGAGAGAGCTTGATGTAGCAGGAAGATGACAACATCCTCCACTCCAACATTAGGCCTGTAGGCCTGCAAACTGGTCCATGGAGGGGCCCACTGTGGAGTGAGGTGACTCTAGGACCAGCCTCTCCAGTGCTCATCAGGTGGGATGTCAAAGCCACCGGTCTGCTGCTCAGGTCTTTGGGGTGCAGTGTTTTGGGCACTGGGACCACACAGGAGGTCTTCCAGAGCTGTGGTACAACCCCCAGCTTGAGGGTCAGGTTGAAGACGTGCTCCATAACTCCACACAGTTCGTCTGCGCAGGACTTAAGGAGCCTGGAGCTGATCCCATCAGGTCCAGCAGGTTTCCGATCCTTTGTCTTCCTCAGTTCATTACTCACCTGGTCTGCTGTGATGGACGGGGGTGGGGGCTGAGAGGGTTCATGAGGGTGTGACGTGCTGAGTAGTTAGGTGAGTTGGAGGAGTGGGGGGACAAAAGCCTGATGTTAGAGGGAGATGTGGCTGCAGGGGAGAATGTCGATGAGGATCATCCCAGCTCCAGAGGTTTTTCAGCGCAAAGTAATGCAAGCATTAGAGAAGTCCTGTAAAAAAAAGAAAATGAAATGATTAGTGTGCTGATAAAAATATCCTCTGGTTTAAATAGGCAGGCAGGTGTTAATCAGGATGATTGGTTCCCACCTGCCAGGTGAGCAGAATGACAGGGCAAGGGATGAAGCACATCAGCAGCCATAAGAGAGCTGTTAACATTGTTTTTTGGTCAGCACATTTCCACTCGCTCGTTGTCGTGGGTATTGGAGGGGCTGCTGCAGACAGCGCAGGTTTTTGAGGATTACTCTTAAATGCATGTACATATCAACATACCGCTTTGAGGTTCTTTATAGTGAGGAATGAACAGTAAAATGCATTTAAAACCTCAAAAAGTAGAATTTTTATGGTAGGGCCCCTTTAAAGGCTTTCTGAACTGCTCTTAGTCTGGCTTGTCACCTAGGACCTGATAGTAATGTGAGACCCTAACAAGAGGGTTAACACAATACAGCACAGCTTCTAGGATCACTCAAGCCCTCAAACCCCTCCACCAACGGTAAGGTGGCAGTTCACGGAGGGGACATTTTTTTTTTTTTTTATTTTTATACATGAATGTATAATTTTTTCCATGTTTTTTTTTTTTTTTTTTTTAACAAATTTATGTGATTTATTAAATGTACATATACTGGATAATAACAATAAAGACAAAAACAAAAAAATACATCAAATGCCCTAAGAACTACTTCTTCTAAATATAACCTACAACCTAATATAACCTAATCCTAACATCCCTACAGTTCATATTGTCTGAGCATTTGTTTGTTTCACAGTTTTTTATTGTAATAATTGCATTTACTCTTTTATTGATTTCCTAAAATGATTCTATAATCTGATATCCTGTACACTAACACTTTTTTCTTTCATTTCTGATCAAAATGTCTTAGTTGCAAATCCAAGTCTTTCCTTGTCCCCTCTTTTTCACAGTATGAAAACTTGAAATCACAAACATATTTTACAGAAATAGTCCTACAATAACGGTAAGGTGGCAGTTCACGGAGGGGAAATTTTAATTTTATACATGAATGTATAATTTTTTCCATGTTTTTTTTTTTTTTTACAAATTTATATGATTTATTAAATGTACATATACTGGATAATAACAATGAAAGACCCAAAAACAAAAAAATTACATCAAATGCCCTAAGAACTACTTCTTCTCAATATAACCTACAACCTAATATAACCTAATCCTAACATCCCTACAGTTCATATTGTCTGAGCATTTGTTGTTTCACAGTTTTTATTGTAATAATTGCATTTACTCTTTATTGATTTTCCTAAAATTGATTCCTATAATCTGAAATATCCTGTACCACTAACACTTTTTTCTTTCATTTTCTGGTGATCAAAATATGTTTTAGTTTGCAAATCCAATCTTTCCTTGTCTCCTCTTTCACAGTATGAAAACTTGAAATTCAAACAAACATATTTTACAGAAAAATAGTCCTCTCCTACAATAACAAGCCTTCTAGACAGCTTCTTCGTAGAAGTAGATGAAAGCCGTGTTCTCTATGTCAACCACTGAAGAGTCATCATCAACAGTATCACTGATGTGATTCAACTTCAAGAATTTGTCATTCAAAACCACATAGGTGTAGAAATGATCTGCATGGTTGGACACGTTTCTGCAGCAAATGACCACGGACAGGTGGTAGATTTTCAAGCCCTCCTCAACAGAACATACAAGTTCCTACTAAAGATCAGCTTCTGTCTATATCCTGAATTGGTACGTGGTACGTGCAGCACATCATTTTAGAGTTTCCGTAACGCACATCGTATGTGACGTTGGAAAAGCAGAATTTGCAATTTTCGTCAGGGATAAAGAACATGGTCTGGTGTCGGAGGAGCAAATTCATGGTGTCATTCTGTCTGGGAGCTGAGAGGAAACAAAGAGAACCTACGTTTTCTGAAGTACACGAGATCGCCTGGCACTTCCTGCACTTGGTGATTTTTTCAATACACAGAGCTGAGTCAATCCCATAATTGTTTAACCACCTCATCAATGCCTCTACAAATTTTGTAATATTGCTTTGACTTTCTAGATCTAGCGATGGTTTCAGATGACTCAGTTCAACCAAACAGGGGGAGATTGTTGATGGGCTGAGGGGTTCATCAGGATGGTCAAGCATTGACAAAAACAATTTTGAACATTCTGGTATGTGGGACTTTGTGATGTCTGGAAAGTCTGCTTTATTTTCTTGAAGAAGTGTTTTTCTTACCGACTTTAGACTCAAAGCAGCCTGCATTGTGGCAGTGAACCAGCAGTTATTGATGCGTTTTTTGCCATTGTACACATTCCTTCTATTGAGATGGTTTGAAATTTGGATTTGAATGTTCTGCCGTCTTCTTGTTTTCAATTCGTGTCTTTGGGCTTCTATAAATCTTTGAGACTGGTGACAAGCAATTATCATTGGATTGGACATGTTTGTGGATTTGTTGCTTTTTCATTTTTGTTGTCCGCCAGCATATGGTGAAGAGTCCATGGTATTGGAAAGAATTGAGGCAATTTGTTCACCTAAATTATTTGTTGGTGATACATGCATTTCAACCAAGTTTTCATTGGTTTCCATCAACTTTTTCCTGTGATTTTCCTCCATTAACTCCTCTATGAAATTAAACAGAGACGTATCTGTGTCTCTGTTAATTCTTCTCTGTGAATTAACAGAGACATATCTTGTGTCTCTGTTAATTCTTCTCCGAATTAACAGAGACATATCTTGAACAACTTATCTTCTTGTGTCTCTGTTAACTCTTCTCCGTGAATTAACAGAGACATATCTTGTGTCTCTGTTAATTCTTCTCCATGAATTAACAGAGACGTATCTTGTGTCTCTGTTAATTCTTCTCCGTGAATTAACAGAGACATATCTTGTGACTCTGTTAATTCTTCTCCGTGAATTAACAGAGACGTATCTTGTGTCTCTGTTAACTCTTCTCCGTGAATTAACAGAGACATATCTTGTGTCTCTGTTAATTCTTCTCCATGAATTAACAGAGACATATCTTGTGTCTCTGTTAATTCTTCTCCGTGAATTAACAGAGACATATCTTGTGTCTCTGTTAATTCTTCTCCGTGAATTAACAGAGACATATCTTGACTCTCTGTTAACTCTTCTCCGTGAATTAACAGAGACGTATCTTCTGTCTCTGTTAACTCTTCTCCATGAGTTAACAGAGACATATCTTCTGTCTCTGTTAACTCTTCTTCTTGGGTGTTTGGAAAATCATAAAATGTTTTCCACCACACTCTAGCAGCAATGCAGCCTATTGCTACTCCAGCACCTACAATCGCAATGTCTTTTATTTCCATCATTTCTCTTCTTTCTTGCTGATCTTTTCACACGTCAAATTTTTCTTGCTAGTAAAAAGTTGTTTAGACGTTGACTACTAACACTAGTATTTAGAGAAACAACTAAGCCCTTGGACTATGTCAAATGACGTCATTTGGTGTCATCTTTAAGCGACACATATGATGACGTCATCAAAGTGCGCCACTGATGATGTCATCAAAGTGTGACATTGATTATGTCAACAAAGGGGCAAATTACTAATGTCAGTACAGTTGTATTATATTTTTTGTAGATGGGATGAAATACTTTCTTAATGATTCAAGTATGAGATGGGTGGTTCCTTACCATATAACTTTTTACCTTTCAGTCTTGCTTTTTTGTCGATTATTAGCACAACTTTGCATGTTTGTGTGTGTGGGGTGGGTGGGATTGTTTGTTTTTTTTTCTGCCCATATATCTTAGCTCTAAATATATATCTTAGCTCTTAAATGCAGAATAATGTTGGATTTTAAGAAGTTTATGAGCTAAAACAAAACCGAAAGCGCTGCGCTACTGTCACCGGAAGTAAACAAACCTTCGTGTTGGCTGAAAAAAAAAAAGAATAATCCTTAAAGGGGCCTACCATTACTTTCTTAAGCCTTTCAGAGTGAACATATCCATATAAATAATCATATATTACATTTGGACCACCATAAAACAAATTATTTAATAAATATTAGTTATATTTTATGAGTTTGTTCATACCCGGAAGTAAAAACGGCTCGATTCCTGAAGCTCCGCCCGCGTGCTGCTGCTGCGGTCCACTTCACGTCCTCCCAGACAAAATCCTTGTGTCTGTATTTCTCCCTCTAAAATAATCCAAACTTCTTCAGATGTGGATACACTTATGATATATCTGCCATCAGTAGGTTTGACCATCACTATACTCCTTCACAACACAAACACACGCTGCTTCAATTCTGTGCAGGACAGACTCTTCCTTTTTTTTTTTTATATAAAATAAACTTTATCAACAAACAATAGTACAACAACAAAGTGACTGTTTCAGGGGAAATTAAAATGAGTACATTTTATGGAAAAGCAAGCAAACAAAAATCATAAACATATACGAGAAAAAAGAAACATCAATCCAAAAAACCTTTGAGTTCAATATACATTACATTTTTTAAAAATCAAATTAGTTCTAATTGCCTTTTTGTTTTGAAGTTGTTTAATGACATGACTATACTGACTAAATTCATTCAAGAAATGTTGGAATCTGGGTTTGGAGTTTGACCACTTGGCTTTATAAATATGGAATTTGGCCAATAATAAAAACAACTGTGTTATAAAACTAAAATCTTTGTCTACTTTAAGGTAACCCAGAATAATTTCTTTATCTAAAAATGTTTCAGTTTCCTAAGTTATGTTTCAAATATAATTTCCAACTTCCATCCAAAACATATGTGTATGTATGCAGTCCACAAACAGATGATAAATTGTTTCCTCTTGAGTCCCACAGAATGAACAGGTTTGCTCCATGTCGACAGCAAACCTGCTCAGTTTTTTGAACAGGATATATACAATGCAGTATTTTATAAGACACCTCTTTTACTTTGTTATTTAAACAGTATTTGTTACTAATAGTCCAAACAAAAGTTCAATTTATGTCAACAAACTTTGAGTTCAGAAAAAATCTCCCAGCAGGTAAGGTTGTGGTATGGAAACGATTTCTTATTTGCTTATTGGAAACTGAATTAACACAAATATCCACATCGGCCAAAATTTAGTCTGAGTTCTTAATTGATTGGTGTTACAAATCCCTTTACAGTTGTAGTAGACTGGTCGGAATGACATCTAACACTATTGCATATTCTTTGGGTGGAACAGGATTACTGAATTTTAAAAGAAATTCTTCATACGTCAAAAGATGTCCATCAGAATTGAAAAGTTGTCTTATCAGAGCAATATCATGTTCATACCATCTAGGGAAAAAATGATTTCTTTTTGTATTGTACATTACGTTAATTCCAAATGAAACAAGATGTGGGAGAAAATATGTCTTTATAAATTAGTTTCCAGGCCAACAGGGCTTGCTTATAAAAGTCTGAAAGTTGCACGGATTTGTTAAGGTTCATTTTTAATCCAGAGACTCAAGAGAAGTCTTTGATTGCTTTGATTGCATTTGGTATTTCATGTTTATTAGCCAAAAAAATTAATTTACAAGATAAAAACTCAAAATATTACTTTTTTTTTTTTGGTGGCTCTAATACTCCGTCGTAGGTGTTCATCAGTTACTGACCAAAAAAAAATTAACTTTAATTTTTAAAGAAAAAATAAATATTTAAGCTTTCCTATAAAATGAAAGCTTGAAGCTTTGTCCTTAAATGTGTATCTCTTTTGCTTTTAAAAGTCATTGCAATGTCAGCTGGGGCAGACAATTGGAGGGATGCAAGGCACCTGTGAGGTGGTGGGCGTGGCTGTGCATAGGGAGGGGTTTTCTGTCCAGTTTTTGCTGATGGAGAGAGGAAGCGGCGTCTGAGAGGAGGGAGCGATACCTGGAAAGAGGAGCAGCGGCCCAGGACAGAGGGAGGCTGCAGAGCGCGGACGGATCGGTGGATTGCCGGGCGAGCGACAGCGGTGCAGCATCGGCGGCCCTCCGGTTCCAGGACCGGCTCCAGCTTCAGACGCACGCCAGCTCCCAGAGAGGTCCCGTTGATCAACAGCGGCAGCAGGACCAGCTCCAGTTCGTCAACAGGCGTGCTCACCGTGGCTAACAGGTGAACTTATTTCCTAATCCCCTAATCACCTCAAGTGACATGCCCACCACCACACTGTAAACATCCAACTTGTCTTGATCTTGATGCCTAACTGACGAACAAATCCTTTCTTATCAGCGGTTGTTCCTACAACCTTTCCAGTTATCCAGGCATTCCGAATTGTGGATCCATCCACAAGAATGACAATGTCTCCACAAGTAAAGTTCCGTTTGACACATCTCCACTTCTGCCGCTCCTGAAGTTGAAGAAGATACTCCTTCACCCAGCGCTTCCAAAACAAGTTAGACATATACTGAGATTGTTTCCATCGGCGACGAGCATAGACATCATCACTTTGGAACAATCCTGGAGGAAACACTGGTTTTGTCTTCAGCAAAAGTAAGTGGTTGGGAGTAAGAGCTTCCAGATCATTGTGGTCTGTGGATGCCTTTGTTAAGGGACGGCCATTGATGATAGCTTCAGCTTCACACAAGATTGTATGGAGAGACTTCATCAGTAAGCTGCATTCTTAAGGTGGGATTTAGAACTTTCCGCACAGATTTAATCAACCTCTCCCACACACCACCATGATGTGAGGCTGTAGGTGGATTGAAGTGCCACTCAATTCCCCTTTGCAACATTGCATTATTAAAGTTTGAGCCATTGAGAGGACAACACTTCAAGATGTACAGTTCTTACTGACAGACATGTGAAGATGACACCATATTTCTTTACAGTTCCTCTTCCTCGTTTGACCTCAAAAGGACCAAAACAATCCACTCCAACTCGTGAAAATGGGGGTTCATCATGGGACACTCTGCTTAAAAGAAGATGTGCCATAAGTTGTTGCCCTGGATTGGCATTCAGTCGACGACAGACTACACATTTTGACAGAATTCTTCTAATCAAGCTATTAGCACCTATGATCCAATATCTCTGTTGTTGCTCAGAAAGAACATGATTGCTAGTTACCTTGGCGCTGTTCAAACGGCTGCGTGTTTTGGCACCTCCGCGATTTTTTTAGATCATTTAGATTTTTTAGATCGTTTTTCTTGCTGGTTAGAGTTTTGTTCAACTCTTATGGGTTGGATCACTTTTTGCCACCTTTATTTGTTTTGTATACTGTTATTTTTCCCTATTTATTACTTTTTATCTGGACTTTTTCGGTCATGTTTTTGTTTATAACGCACTTAGCAACGGCGCGTTTGTTGTATCCCGCGATCAGCTGATGGCTCTGTGCAACATCTCCTTTCTTTACGGGGAGAAACTGGACATTCCCAAAGAGATCCGGAGGAAGAGAAGAGGCTGCAGAGCTGGACGAAAGCTCCAGGAGAGGAGATGGAAATATAAGCCCAACGTGCCATCTGTCATCATGGGTAACGTACGGTCTCTGTCCAATAAGATCGATGAGCTTTCTGCACTGATCCGGCTGCAGCGGGAGTTCAGGGAGTGTAGCATCATGTGCTTCACGGAGACCTGGCTGAATGGACTGACTCCAGACTCTGTGGTCTCGTTGGAGGGGTTCAAACTTCTGCGCGTGGACAGGAGTGAGGCGGAGAGTGGAAAGAAGAAGGGGGGGGGGGGGGCTCGCGGTGTACGTCAATGACAGGTGGTGCAACCCGGCGCACATCTGCACTAAAGAACAGCTCTGCTCTGCAAACGTGGAGCTTCTGGCTGTGGGCATGCGGCCGTACTATCTCCTGAGGGAGTTTTCTCATGTTATATTGTTTAATGTGTACATTCCTCCCTCTGCCGATGCTGCTGCTGCATGTGAGCAACTGCATGGCGCGGTGACCCGGATGCAGACCCGTCACCTGCAGTCCCTCCTGCTCATCACCGGGGACTTTAACCATGCCTCCTTATCTGCCACTCTCCCCTCACTTATTCAGTACGTGAATTGCCTGACCAGGGAGAAGAAGACGTTGGATTTAATGTATGCCAACATCAAAGATGCATACACCTCCACTCCCCTCCCCCCGCTTGGACGTTCTGACCACAACCTGGTGCGTCTCCTCCCAAATTACACCCCCGTGGTGAGAAGACAGCTGGCACAGAAGAAGTCTGTGAAAGTGTGGACAGATGAAGCCATGGAGAGACTGGAGACTGTTTTTCCAAGAGACAGACTGAGAGACACTCTGCAGCTCTCATGGAGATGACATCGACGGTCTGACCCACTGCATTACAGACTGTATTAAATTCTGTGAGGAGAACACTGTGCCAACTCGAAGGGTTCGGTGCTTCAGCAACAACAAGCCGTGGCTGACCCCTAAGCTTAAAGCCCTGCTGAACCAGAAGAAGAGGGCTTTTGTTTCAGGGGACAGAGAGGAGCAGAGGAACGTTCAACATGAACTCCAGGCAGGCCAAGGACAGCTACAGGAAGAAGCTGGAGGAGCGGCTGGAAGAGCATGACACACGGGAGGTGTGGAGAGGACTGAAGAACATGTCAGGATCTGGACAGAGTAACACCAGAGTGAGACCTGATTAAATCTGTTTTTTAACAGGTTTGACTCTAACCCCTCCCCCTCTGCATCGATCTCTCCTCCCACCTCTTCACATGTCTTCCGTCCACCATCTACCTCCACCGTGCCCTGGTCCTCTTCACAGCTCCCTTTTCCCTGTCTTTGCCCCACTCCAACTGACCACATCACCAGCCCCCCTTTGACCTCCACTCCTCCCCTCTCCTTTACATCGGACCAGGTGAGGAGGGAACTGGAGCGATTGAAGACCAGGAAAGCTGCAGGACCAGACGGCATCAGCCCCAGACTGCTCAGGAGCTGTGCAGGTCAGCTCTGTGATGTACTCCGGTACATCTTCAACCTGAACTTTAGTCTGGAGAAGGTCCCTATCCTGTGGAAGACCTCCTGTGTGGTTCCGGTTCCGAAGACATCGCACTCGAAGGAGCCGAACCACTACAGGGCGGTCGCCCTCACCTCCCACCTCATGAAAACCATGGAGAGACTCGTCCTCAAGCATCTCCGCTCTGTGGTGAGCACCACAATCGACCCTCTGCAGTTCGCCTATAGGCCAAGAATCGGGGTGGAAGACGCCATCATCTACCTGCAGCACCGGACCTTGACTCACCTGGAGACTGCTGGGAGCGCTGTGAGAATGATGTTTTTTGATTTCTCCAGCGCCTTCAACACCATCCAGCCTGGACTGCTACGAGGAAAGTTGGAGCGAGCAGGAGTGGATGAGCGACTGGTGGGATGGTCCATGGACTACCTGACCAACCGACCACAGTACGTGCGTCTGCACGACTGTGTCTCTGAGGTGGTAGTCTGCAGTACTGGAGCCCCTCAGGGAACAGTACTGTCACCGTTCTTCTTCACCCTCTACACCTCGGACTTCACCCACAACACCAACAGCTGTCATCTGCAGAAATACTCTGATGATTCAGCTATTGTGGGCCGTGTGTCTGAGGGAGATGATGCAGAGTATAGGTCGGTCATCGCGGACTTTGTGAGCTGGTGTGAGAACAACCACCTGTGTCTGAACACCAGCAAGACCAAGGAAATGGTGATCGACTTCCGTAGAAGGACGGTGACCCACACACCGGTGAACATCCAGGGAGATGAAATAGTCACTGTTGACAGTTTCAAGTACCTGGGTGTTCACCTGAACAACAAACTGGACTGGTCCCACAACATCGACGACCTTTACAAGAAAGGTCAAAGTCGACTCCACCTCCTGAGGAGACTGCGGTCCTTTGGGGTGTGCAGACATCTGCTGAGGACATTCTTTGATTCGGTGGTGACCTCGGCTGTTTTCTACGCTGTTGTCTGCTGGGAGGCGAGCTGCTCTGACCGGGACAGGAAGAAAATCAACAAGCTAGTGAGGAGGGCCAGCTCTGTCCTGGGCTGATCGCTGGACTCTGTGGAGGAGGTGGGTGAGAGGAGGATATTGTCCAAACTCGGATCCATCATGGACAACAGCTCTCACCCTTTGCATCAGACTCTGATGGGGCTGAAAAGCTCCTTCAGCAGCAGACTGTGATATCCCCAGTGTAGAAATGAGCGCTACCGCAGATCATTCCTCTGCACAGCCATCAGACTGTACCACGCTGTTGTTTAAATGTTTGAATTTATTTATTTATTTATTTTAATAGGTTAATATGTGTATATAAAATTATTGTACAGTATTGTAGTGCATAGTATATTATTGTAGTGTATAGTATTGTATTGTATTGTACTGTATTGTATTGTGTTGTATAGTATTGTATAGTTTTGTATTGTATTGTACTGTATTGTATTGTGTTGTATAGTATTGTGTAGTATATAGTTATTGTAGATAGGTGTGTATTACTCATATGTATATTTATGTTCATAAGAATATGTGTGTTTGTAAAATGTTTTAGATATATGGGTGCCATAACAGATAAATTTATCCCTTGGGATATTAATAAAGTTCAATTCAATTCAAAAGTGGGCTTGACTTGGGCTCATCTGGAACTTCATAAGAGAGCATGGGAATCTGGTTAACAGAAAACAAATATTACACCGCTGTCCCGATTTTCCCTTTGAGTTTCCACCTAAAAATGGAAAAATGCACAAAAAGTTAACATTAACACCCATGAAAAATGGTGGCTATTAAAAAAATTAAACAACGCAAAATATGGAAAATTGACACTGTTAACTTCAAATTTTGTTAGTTCTAATGAAAAATGAAAAAATGTAATAAATAATATATTTTCAAAGGAAAGACACAGGGAGGACCATGACTTAGTGACTACTAATCCCTCCCTTCAGAGCGG
This sequence comes from Oryzias javanicus, assembly GCA_003999625.1. Lineage (NCBI taxonomy): Eukaryota > Metazoa > Chordata > Actinopteri > Beloniformes > Adrianichthyidae > Oryzias > Oryzias javanicus. The sequence continues at coordinate 8,942,303 of CM012457.1, read as the reverse complement.
TAGACCTCACGTAATATGGGAACGCCCTGAACTAAGTAAAAAGGGTTCAGCAGAGAGCGCAGAGCAAAGTCGGGACTGTTTAAAGTCTGTCCGTTCTCCTTACGAGTAGAATCTGAATCTGACCTCTCTTGTCTTCCTTGCAGAGAAATGTTTCAAGCTGTTTAAACTTAACAGTTGCTTATTAATACATTTCTGGTGTTTTTCAACAGAACGGCTACAGATGAAACAGAGTTTGACTTTGAAACAAATAGTTATGACATCCGAATTCCCTGTGAGGAAGTCAGGTACCATTCAGAAGTTGCGGAGAATACGGCATCTTATATTCCAGAGACTGCTCACTCTCTACGGGTGAGAGGCAAAACACTTCCTCAGATTTTGTTTAGTTTAGATGCTTTTCCTTATGATTTTCTTGGTAACGCTGTAGTTTAAGTTTGTCTGACTGGACAACTGTCTGACTGTGCATCAATAATCGTTCCTGTGTTTGTGTTCAGGCTTATTGCAGCATTCTGTACCTGAAACCTCGGATGCACATGATGCTGCGTGGAGAAAAGGTCAAAACGGTGCTAATTGCTAATAGCCTGGCCTCAACAAAAAGAGACTATTACACGCCCAGCTTCCTGGTATCCTTACTAGAGCTCTCATTTCTTTGTGCTTTTATTAAAATTTTCTTTTCCTGCTTTATTTGTTTTTTCCTTAAATGTTATTCAAGAGAAAACGTGTTCCCATAACCTTTGGTGTCATCACCAAATCAAAAGATCAGTACGGTGTCATGATGTATCACACCAACAGGTTAATCAAGGCTTATGAGCGTGTGGGCTGCCAGCTCAGGGTGAGTAGCGTTCACAGGTACAACTCTGCATGTCTCTTAGGGTTTGTAAATGTTAGCATGTGCTGCATCTTACAGGCGAATAAGGTGGGTGTCGGAGTCATCGGGATCATAGTGTGACTTCCTGGAACCGATCCACAACAAACAGAGCTTTGTTAAGTCTGATGAGTACAGGTATGAACATGAAATGTTATTGATTCATCTATTTATATTTCTATGATCCAAACAGACCAATCTAAGGTTTTTAATTGAATCGACCTAGATCACTATAAAATTGAGCCAAAAATTATCAAACTTTCCTTACAGTATATGGAAACACTTTGAATTATGTAAAAACACATGACCTGGAAAATTATCTCTGCATCACGCTGGTTGAATTTTTGGCTAAGGATGCCCTGGATCAAAAATCAGATTGTACAAAGTGAGCCAAAATCAACTATGGATTGTATCAGCAACCATAAGTTATGAATTGAATCAAATCATTGTTAAAACAAATTGTTACTCCCCTTGAAAATATAGATCTACAGTTATCCATATTTCCTCTTTGTTTCTGTAAGTTTTACAAGCTCTACTTCTCCAAACAGACTAACCATAAACAATTTAGATCAGAAATGGGCACAGTGTGATGACTGCCAGAAGTGGAGAAAAATCCCAGATGGGATTGATGAAAGTGAGCTGCCAGATAAATGGTTCTGCTGGATGAATACAGACAGCCAGTTCAGGTAAGATGAAGTCTTGCGGATTTTGGTTTGGTACATTTGGTTTTCGGTATTATTGAAAGTCTAGCTTTTATCCACTTGCTCCTAATTGGATTAATTGTGTGTGGTTAAGAACTCCCCCTATCATCATCCAACAGTCTCATGTTGGATGACAACTAAGCCAAAAAGATGCAAGAACGTATTTAGACTTTTAAAGGACATCAGCTCTCATTAATGTAAAATAGAAATCTTCTAACCAACCACCTTCTGAAATTTTTTCACATCAAAGCCAAAAACAAAAACTTTTTTACCATTTTTAGCCTGTTTTAAAGGGACAATCCTCTTACTAAAAAGGGTTTAAAAGGTGAAAATGTATGTTTATTTTTTATTCATTTTTTTTTACTTTGTATCATTTTGAAAAATAAAACACATTTTGTTCTGGATGTTAGTGCAAATATAAACATTTTTAACACCCATAAACACACATATTGTCAGGACTCAGGCTGTCATGTCCCCTTTTGACCACCAGAGGGAGACATTACCGGAGTATAGACCCCTTCTGTGCTTATTCACACTCAAATTCCCATCAGTCCCTGCTCCTTCTTCCCAGGCTTTCCCAGCTGTTCCTCATCATGTCATCATTACAAACAGTTTTTAGACAGTCACTGAGCTCAGCTCAGTGTGAGGTCTTGTTTTTGCGCTGCAGTCAGGCCAAGAGTTTATTCTTTTATCTGTTCCTGTCTTGACTTCTGCTTGTTTTTGACCACGTCTTGCCTTGCCTGTTTGTGTTTGCTATTAAAACCTCTGCATATGGGTCCAACAACTCCGCCTGTTCTTTACACATATAGGATGAAAGATGTGAGTAAATTAAAGAGACCTCTTTAAAAACAATTAGAACTAAATAAGAAAATTGGTAAATTATTAAAAACCAAAATAAATAATTCTAAATATGCCCAAAAAACATTGCACAACCACAGTTTGTCTTGACATTAAGGTAGTTTATGTTGGATCAAATTGATAAATTGAGCAACTACTGGTTGGTCTTTAAGTGATTATTTGAACAATCTATACATAAATGAACTTTTTTTTTTTTTTTTTTTCCACTTCATAATATTCTCAATCACTGATAACATCTATATTTCACTCTGAATGTTCTGTTAAGACCTGATAGAAGGATAAAAATCAATTTTCTAAGAACTTTACTGATATGTTGTGCCTATGGTGAATCAATTATCTGTGGATGTCCAGTCATCTGATTAAAGTCCCACTCCGATCATTGTTTGATCTGTTGTAAAAGCGTTCCTGCTAATATTTCAATTATGATTGTCATTTTCATCCAAAAACTTGTGCTGTTTTCTAAGACATATTTTCTGCAGAGCAGCAGGGGTTCATTAGAAATCTGCCTAAAAAAAAAGTGATCGTGTTTTCTAATTTTTCTTCCATTTTGCTCCTGCAGGAGCTGCGATGTGGGGGAGGAGCCCGAAAATTATGATGATGAAACATCCGGATACACCAAAACCTACAAGCAACAGTGAGGCAGCTTTCATTAGGAGGAAATACTAAATAAAATATTTGCAGACATTTTTAAACAATTTGTATTTATAACAGGGAGAAGGAAGACAAGAAGAAAAAGGAGAAGAAAACACAGCGGGTACATAATCTCTTCCTGTGAAGCAGTTTTACAATATTAAACTATGTTGCTTAAATGTTTTAATGAAGGCTTCAACATTAGATTCTCCAAATAATTTATAAATTTATTTTCGTTGTAAAGCTCAACAAAAGTTTAAACATATAAAATAGCACGTTGAAGCTAATTTGTTAAACTAAAATTGAATTGAATTTTTTAGAATGTTGTTGTTTCTTGTTACTGTAGCTCTGTTGAATAAAAAAGCAGATAATAATTAAAGCAATCTCCAGTTCCATTCTTTGTTGCCATGGGCGACAGCAGGTAATCATGCAGATTGTTTCCATGTTTTAACTTTAATTTGAGCAAGAGAGAACAGTGTATAAAGTGTGAAGGGGAGGATTTTTACTGCCTTAAAACATCTATAATCTCACTTTGTGGATTTCACCTGTTGCAGGTTATTCTTAGAACGTAACCCCAGTGATAAACAAGGGATCCATGTACTTTCATGACCAAACGTGTCTTTAGTTTAAGATGGTTCAAAGGGATTGCTGTCTCTCTGTGCAGTCTCCTTCCACCCCCAAAACCTCAAAGTCTGTCCCGGAAGATGCTGAGTCCTCTCTCTTCACATCTTCCACCATTCCACAAGCAGGTAAAGAAAGCATTCCTTATTCAATCATTTGATTTAATAAAACAGAAATAATTGTTGCTCTTCTTGGTGCAGCAGTGAGTTCTCCCGTGACCAACGTACTTCCAGTGATAAGCGGTGTGTGCTCACTGTCTACTAGCCCATATGCTCTGTGAGTAAATCTGGTGGCACTTTTGACTCGTCAGGTATTGATCAAGCAAAAGATTAATCAAAAAAGGTCTCGAGGGCGCATGATTTCCAGATACCCAAGTCCTTTTATGAAACTCTATATGACTAATTACCTGGTTTTGGTGTGTCGAGCTAATTAGAACATGCCAGAGCAGGGTATTCTGGAAAACATGCAGGAATGCAGCCCTCAAGGCCTGGAGTTGCCTATCCCTGATCTAATGTTTTTGCCCTGTTGCTGACAATAATTTTTCCAGGTCTGAGATTTTAAAATCCTGTTTTATGCAGGTGATAATTATGTCAGATGTCCCGATCTGATTACGTGATTGGAAATCGGGCCCGATCGTGTCATTTCAGACTCGATCAGAATCAGATGTTGCATACTATTGCTTATGTTACAGCTTTGCCGGTAAACCAGAAGTATCTTTACACAGTAGCGGCGATGTCGACATTTTGCCTGAATCACAATGAAAAGGATCCGTTATCACTTATTTTTACCAGTCAATAGTTAACTATTTTTTTTAGTTTTTCACTATTATTTTCTTGATTGTTCAAAGCTACTTTACAGAAGTGTTAAATGATCAAAGAAGTTAAATAAAATATGTGCAACCACGAGGATCAGTTTCATAAAATTGTTTTTTTTTTTTATCGTGTTACAAAGTATTTGGTTTGGGGCTCAATAATAGTAGATTTTTAAAATCAAATGACTCAGAATTGGACAACAGAAGCCTGATTGGGAAAAACCCTAAATACTGTACATCCATTTCCCTCTTTTTTCTTTTCCCTCAAACATTGACTTAATCGAGGATGCATCTTGTGTTTGTTGTTTTTGCTCTTCAGGAGAAAAAGAGCAGCGCCGTCTCCTCTGAGTACACCGAAACGACCCAGAGAGGATCTCCTGCCCAGCACCTCAGGCACCTCAGCAGAAAGGGGCACATGCTCCCCAGCTGATCCTGCTGATGTGGAGGATTCAGATGACCAAACTAATGACATCCTTTCGATTTTGGAGGCCCATAGCACCCCAAAGCCTGTTGATGATGTGAGCAACGATGAACAGGAGGCAATGGAAGAAGAGGAGCAGAATACTGTAAGGATTTTGTTGGATTGCAATGATGACACTGCTGTGATCGCCCCTTAAAAAAACACAGCAGAGTCAAGATTTCCCTTATTTAGCAGCACACGGAGCTTGAATGTCCAAAGTCTGAGAACAGCTGAGTTAAAATAGAAGAACAGTCAGAGTGAGGAGAACATGCAGAACGGAGAGACGCATGTAGAGCAGGTTTCTCTGTAGAATCCGAGTATTACTAAAATTGAGAAACAGTGGTTGAGCAGTTGGAGCTCCTTCAGTACCCTGCGCATGAGAGAGAGAGCTTTTGAGAGGAGCTGCAGAAACGTTAGGTTAAGAAATTAACCCTGTTTTTCTAAAACACTCCTATGCGCTTTTTCCCAGAAACTTTTTTTTAAAATTACTTCAGTCCTGACTGTTAGACGAAAGGTGACGCCCACTTTAGAAGCAGGAGCTTCTTCAATACATGCTCACTAACCAAGTGGTCACATATTGATGGAAGGTTAAGAAACACTCCTGTCAAAACTTGACTTTATGGGTATACACAACTCATCTTTTCTTGACATGCTGGCTCTTCCAATTAAATCAGGGCTCCTAAACTTCTGAGCTTGGTACCGGGATGTGGAGCGCAACGGTACCGAACTCACAACGGTACCACTGCTGGGCGCGCAGCGGTTGAGGTATCCATATCGACCGTTTCCCAAGGACTGGTCCGCGATCAGACAAAATGCTCGGACCTCTGATTTGGTTGAGACCTGGTTCAAATCCCCCAAGTCTTTGTATTTTGACGCTTCCAGCTGTCAGTGAGTTCAGTAAAGATAGAACGTGATCACACAGTCCGACAACTTACGGTCCAGTAGACGGAAACAAGCGAAGGCAGGTTCTCAACCATAGAGAGAATGTTACTTTAATTTCTGCTTCATAAACTATCAAAAATGTCGGCTATTTTAAGTAAAAACAACAACAAGAGCTGGTTTCAGACTATATGAAGAAAGAGAAAAATAATTGTTTTATTTTACACTTTTTTTCTTTCTATAAAAAAAAAAAAACTTATCCTGTCCAAGAGTTGAGCAAGCAGATATGAGCTGGATTTGCTGTGTTGGACAGATTTTACTGTTACAATAGGGATTTATGAATCTTCAGACACATGACATCTATATTTGTATAAATTTCTTTTTTTATTGAGGCTAAACTTTATTTATGAGAGTTATATTTGTATGCATTTCTTGTTAGACCGGACAGAAAAAGGAAAAGAGAACAGACTATGTGGAGGGGAACCGCACACCTCTGTTAATAAAATACTTTTTTTGAATTTTTGAATAGACAAGACTAATATTATCTACAACCCTAACAGTTACTCTTTTTTTTTCCTTTTAATCTGGTAAGTAATACTATAAATCGACTTTTCACCAATTTACAAGACATTACTAATATAAAGTAGGGGGTGTAACGGATAACAAAACTCAGTCTGGATCATTTTTCGGATCAGTAAAAAGTAAAAAAAAAACAACAGGAAAAAACAAGAAGATAAAAGCCAAAAAATTACTTTTTTACAAAGCTTTAAAACATATATTTGAGAAAACATATAAAGTACTTCAAAGCATAGATAGACACTCAAATCTGAACTTTGAACATAAACAAAAATGTAAAATCACGTAGTTTCGGATTACATTTACATGTTCTGAAAGAGGGGAACAAAAACTGAGTGAATAGAATGCTTAATATTCAATTTTTTCTCTTGCCCCTAACCCCGAATGTCCAAATTAAATCTTAAATGAAGAATTTAAACTAAACTTTCATTATAACTCAGATGCAAACAGAGAATCCAGCAGGATCAGCAGAACCCGATTTTCACTCCACCTGTGAAGCCAAGAGGAGGTTTGTTCACTCACAGCTCATTTGTATATATAAATATTTAATGACAGTAACTACTCTGAATTTCTAATTTTAACCTTTTTTTTTTTTTTTTGCTCTCCTTTAGTTTGATTAAACTTCGTCAAAACGTCATCCGCCTTCTCGTCCTCCACATGCAAGATCTTGAATTGGATCAAGTGAACTATGAATGTAACTTCATCGATGAAATGCTGGAACAACACTTGTCCAGCTTAGATTCCAAGTGATGCTTCTCCTCCTTAAAAATGAAGACAGTTTTTACAAACAAATAGGCAGAACACTGATCATGAAGGTCCTGCATACACCTGGACTGATGAAAATGTCCCTTTCAATCATGAGAACGATCTTTAGGATATGTGATGAACTTTCCTATGAATTCTTGTACAGATAAAATACTGTCTGTGTGGAAATTAAGTAGTGTTGATTCAAAAATATGTAACTTTATTAGCTGTTTATTCTTCTGTTTAAAATAATACAGAAAAATCTGTTTTATAGCTGAAAAGCTTCATCTCGTTTTTATTAACTCCAGCGTCTGAGTGCAGCTTTCCTTCTTCTAACTGAGATTTATAGAATCTTTTACAAGAAAGTTTTAAGTCTCACTCCAACTACATTTGTTTTGACTATAAAGTCGTTCCCAGTGGTCTTTTAATTATTATTCTTATAGTCTGTGTGTTTTATTGATTTTATTTTGTGCAAATTGTTAAATGTTGAGTAATCTTAAATCAAATTGTTTGATCATATTGAATAATAAAGATAACATTAACCCCATGTGTTCACATGGCTAGATACCTCTTATTTGCTTCAATTCTGTGAAGCAATGTGTGCTTAAAACTCCACACCTCTCCTTCTTTTGTGAGGTAGCACTAAATTGGGTGGAAGCCAGTCGGTCTGGCAGCAAAAATCGCGCTCTGGTTTTTTCGTCCGATTCCCAGTCAAGGAGACAAGGAGTTAACACAAAGGATAAATTGCTCAAATTAAGGAATCCCTCCATAGACAGGAGGCCCAACTTGACACAACTCTTCATTCCAGAAAGAGTAACATTGCTGTTAATTCCTCTACACAGATGGATCTGCCATCGCTGTAGTAAACCGTGTCTTATAGCCAGATTTTGTCGGGTTAACCTAAAGAATGGAAGCCGTCGCACGCCACCGACCACTGAAGCTACCTTCAGTAACCAAATGGTGGGAAATAATTCTTACAGTCAGCCGTCGGAAACTAAACCCCCACTTTTATTCGACCAGGATTTATCATTTAAGGCTCACATATCACAAGCTTGTAAAACAGCATTTTTTCACCTTCGCAATATAGCTCAGATCAGAAATATGTTATCTAAAAGTGATTATAGTGGAACACTGCAACTCTTTACTAATAGCCTGCCCAAAAAGTTCTTTAAAAAGTTTTTAACTTGTTCAGAATGCAGCAGCCAGATTGTTAACAGGAACTAGCAGAAGAGTACACATCACTCCTGTGTTAGCTTCACTCCACTGGCTCCCAGTTGAATCCAGGATTAAGTTCAAAATCCTCCTGTTAACCTATAAGGCTCTGAATGGTGTGGCCCCATCCTATATTAAAGATCTCTTAGTTCCTTACCAACCAATTAGAACACTTCGTTCACAAAATGCAGGACTGCTTGTAGTTCCTAGAATCTGTAAAGTACAGTTGGAGGTAGAACCTTCAGCCATCAAGCCCCTGTTCTCTGGAATAAGCTCCCAGCTCATGTCAGAGAGGCCAGCACAGTTTCTACCTTCAAAGCTAGCCTTAAAACATTCCTCTTTGGACAGGCGTTCTGCTAGATTTTCTATCATATCAGCTCTGGGGTTCTGTTCTCTGTTCTTATTTCTTCCTCTCTCTCTTACTCTTTATTATTCATTGTATTAAGTTCTCCATGCTTTTGTTGGTGCAGTTCGATTCACATGTTGTTCTTCTCTCTCTTTCCCCTCTGGGGAGCGGGAGTGATTGCAGATCCAAGTGGATCCCCCACGCTCCTGCTCCTGGTCGTGGACTGCACTTCTGCTTCGTCTGACTGAGGACTTCATCACCACTCGTCCCTCAGCTCTATCTGCAGCTCTATCTGAATGAACTCTATTCAAAGACTTAGTTTTAGAAGCTAATTTTCCCTTATCAGTTCTGGTATTGCCTGTTCGTCCTGGGATGGGATCTCTCCCTCATGTGGGAATCCATAAGGTTTCTTCGTTTTTCCTGATTCAGGTTTTTTAGGAGTTTTTCCTTACCGAGAGGGAGGGTCTAAGAGCAGGGATGACCAGTTTATTTAGTCTGTTTAGTCTTTAGTGATCTTTCTTTTATGTTTCATGACTATTTTTTGCAACTGTAAAATTACCTGCATGAAGCCCAATGAGGCAAAATTCTTTGTGATTTTGGGCTATATAAATAAAATTGAATTGAATTGAATTGAATTGGTACTGAGAGCCAAGTCCCAGAGGCGGGATGCCCAGACTCAATTAAAGTGAGGTTAAATAGTCGATGTGTTTTACCCATTTTTCTTAGTTGAAGATGTTTTGGCGTTGGTGTAGCAATCTTTTTCAAGGTTTCTAAGTACATTTTAGATTAGAATTATTTTATTTATATACAAATTCATAAACAAACAGCATATGAATAGATTTTGTCTAATAAAACCGAATAAGGTGGGGCAGTGGTTGGCGCTCTTGCCTCAAAGTAAGAAGATCAAATCCCAGCTGGGAGATCTGAAAAACATCAACTGTGTGGAGTTTGCATGTTCTACCCGTGCATGTGTGAGTTTTCACCAGGGACTCCAGATTCCTCCCGCCATTCAAAACCATGCTTCACAGTTTAATTGGTGACTCTAAATTGTCCCTAGGTGTGAATGTGAGAATGTATGTGTGTGTGATTGAGGCCCTGCGACAGATTAACAACCTGTCCAGGGTGAACCCTGGACAGGTCACCATCAGTGACCGGGTTAGGCCCCAGCACCCTCACGACCCCAAAAGGGACAAAGCAGACAAGAAAATGAATGAAGACAGAAAACTCCATTTCAGATTTGTTTTTTTCAGTTGACGTTTTCTTGTTAATTAATGCACAAAAAAATGTTTTTTGCTTTAAAAAAAAATACTGGAAGTACACTATTTGTCTACAGAACTGTAATGCAAAATCAACACATTTTTGGGGTAAAATTCACATTTTTTAAATGTAATTAAAATTTACTGTAAGTCCCTGCAAGTCAATGTACATCCTTCATCAGTTAAGTTATTTACTGTGTTGCTGTATTTTTTACAGGAATTCTCTGGTAACCACAGCTGCCAGCATTTTCCTGTAAAAACATCAGTTCTTTTTTTACAGTGTAATTTCATAAAAAAAACTACAAGAATAAATCTAGTCAACAAACTAATCAACACATTTTTTAATTAAAATACCAAAAAAAAATTCCCGGTGACATTCCAAGATTCCTTATTTAGGCCACGTATATGAACAGTTTGCTGGTAGAGGAACATGACAGACCTCACAGCTCCATGATGTGACTTTCATATGTTGTCATGGAGACAGTAATAGAACTTCAGTCTGCCTGTGTGGCTTCAGCTTCCAGGCAGCCCAAAAAATAAGAATTTCTCTCCTACACTGCTGTCCATATGACGTTTCATGGAATTCTATTTTTTTTTCTCTTTTCTTTTACTTTTTTTCCTCATGAACTTGTACACAGAGTTACAGGTATTGCACATGATGATCAGAATTGTTCATTATACAATCTGAACGCCGAAGGAGGAAAAGATCTCCTGAATTTCTCCTTAACACACCGAGGGTGGGGCAGCCTGCCACTGAAGCTGCCTTCCAGGGCAGACAGAGTGTTCTGCAGGGGGTGGGACTCATTGTCCAGCATGGACCCTCCTGTCACCCACCTCCCGCACTGAGTCCAGAGAGCAGCCCAGGACAGAGCTGGACTTCCTGATGACTTTGTCCAGCTTCTTCCTGTCCCTCTCTGTGATGCTGCTGTTCCAGCAGACCACACCGTACAGGATGACTGATGACACTACAGAGTGCTAGAAGGTCTTCAGGAGTGGCCCTCTCACTCCAAAGGACCGCAGTCTCCTCAGGAGGTAGAGCCTGCTCTGACCCTTCCTGTGCAGTGTGTCTGTGTTATAAGTCCAGTCCAGTTTGTTGTTGAGGTGAACACCCAGGTACTTGTAGGAATCCACCTGCCCAATGTCCGTTCACCGGTGGAGGGGTAGTAGACCGTTGTCTGCGGATATCCACCACCATCTCCTTGGTTTTCTCCGCAGAGGTGGTTTAGCTGACACCAGTCCACAAAGTTCTGCGTCAGTCCTCTGTACTCCACATCATTGTCGTCCCTGACGAGACCGACAATCGCAGTGTCGTGCTGTGTCTGAAGTCAGCCGTGTAGAGGGAGAGCGACAGGGCAGTCCCCTGTGGGACACCTGTGCTGCTGGTGACCAGGTCCGACACAAAGTTCTGGGCTCTCACAAACTGGGGTCGGTGTGTGAGGTAGTCCTGGATCCATCCTGACAGCAGATGGTCCACCCCTGACACCTCCAGTTTGACCTTCAGGATCACCAGATTTGATGGTGTGAAAGCACAGGAAAAAAATCAAAGAACATGATTCTCAAAGTGCTGCTGGACTTCTCCAGGTGAGAGAGAGCTTGATGTAGCAGGAAGATGACAACATCCTCCACTCCAACATTAGGCCTGTAGGCAAACTGCAGGGGTCCATGGAGGGGCCCACTGTGGAGTGGAGGTGACTCAGGACCAGCCTCTCCAGTGTCTTCATCAGGTGGGATGTCAAAGCCACCGGTCTGCTGCTCAGGTCTTTGGGGTGCGGTGTTTTGGGCACTGGGACCACACAGGAGGTCTTCCAGAGCTGTGGTACAACCCCCAACTTGAGGCTCAGGTTGCAGACGTGCTCCATAACTCCACACAGTTCGTCTGCACAGAACTTAAGGAGCCTGGAGCTGATCCCATCAGGTCCAGCAGGTTTCCGATCCTTTGTCTTCCTCAGTTCATTACTCACCTGGTCTGCTGTGATGGACGGGGGTGGGGGCTGAGAGGGTCCATGAGGGTGTGAAGCGGCTGAGTGGTTAGGTGAGTTGGAGGAGTGGGGGGACAAAAGCCTGATGTTAGAGGGAGATGTGGCTGCAGGGGAGAATGTTGATGAGGATCATCCCAGCTCCAGAGGTTTTTCAGCGCAAATTAATGCAAGCATTAGAGAAGTCCTGTAAAAAAAAGAAAATGAAATGATTAGTGTGCTGATAAAAATATCCTCTGGCTTAAATAGGCAGGCAGGTGTTAATCAGGATGATTGGTTCCCACCTGCCAGGTGAGCAGAATGACAGGGCAAGGGATGAAGCACATCAGCAGCCATAAGAGAGCTGTTGGCATCGTGCTTACATCAGCACGTTTCCACCTGCTGGTTTTCGTGGGTATTGGAGGGGCTGCTGCAGACAGCGCAGGTTTTTGAGGATTACTCTTAAATGCAACATACTGCTTTGAGGTTCTTTATAGTGAGGAATGAACAGTAAAATGCATTTAAAACCTCAAAAAGTAGAATTTTTATGGTAGGGCCCCTTTAAAGGCTTTCTGAACTGCTCTTAGTCTGGCTTGTCACCTAGGCCCTGATAGTAATGTGAGACCCTAACAAGAGGGTTAACACAATACAGCACAGCTTCTAGGATCACTCAAGCCCTCAAACCCCTCCACCAACGGTAAGGTGGCAGTTCACGGAGGGGACTTTTTTTTTTTTTAATTTTTATACATGAATGTATAATTTTTTCCATGTTTTTTTTTTTTTTTAACAAATTTATGTGATTTATTAAATGTACATATACTGGATAATAACAATAAAGACAAAAACAAAAACATACATCAAATGCCTTAAGAACTACTTCTTCTGAATATAACCTACAACCTAATATAACCTAATCCTAACATCCCTACAGTTCATATTTTTATTGTAATAATTGCATTTACTCTTTTACTGATTTCCTAAAATGATTCTATAATCTGATATCCTGTACACTAACACTTTTTTCCTTCATTTTTGATCAAAATGTCTTAGTTGCAAATCCAAGTCTTTCCTTGTCTCCTCTTTTTCACAGTATGAAAACTTGAAATCACAAACATATTTTACAGAAATAGTCCTACAATAACGGTAAGGTGGCAGTTCACGGAGGGGAATTTTTTTTTTTTTTTTTTTTTTACAAATTTATATGATTTATTAAATGTACATATACTGGATAATAACAATAAAGACAAAAAAAAAAAAATACATCAAATGCCCTTAGAACTACTTCTTCTAAATATAACCTACAACCTAATATAACCTAATCCTAACATCCCTACAGTTCATATTGTCTGAGCATTTGTTTGTTTCACAGTTTTTTATTGTAATAATTGCATTTACTCTTTTATTGATTTCCTAAAATGATTCTATAATCTGATATCCTGTACACTAACACTTTTTTCTTTCATTTTTGATCAAAATGTCTTAGTTGCAAATCCAAGTCTTTCCTTGTCTCCTCTTTTTCACAGTATGAAAACTTGAAATCACAAACATATTTGACAGAAATAGTCCTACAATAACAGCCTTCTAGACAGTTTCTTCGTAGAAGTAGATGAAGCCGTTGTTCTCTATGTCAACCACTGAAGAGTCATCATCAACAGTATCACTGATGTGATTCAACTTCAAGAATTTGTCATTCAAAACCACATAGGTGTAGAAATGATCTGCATGGTTGGACACGTTTCTGCAGCAAATGACCACGGACAGGTGGTAGATTTTCAAGCCCTCCTCAACAGGAACATACAAGTTCCTACTAAAGATCAGCTTCTGTCTATATCCTGAATTGGTACGTGGTACGTGCAGCACGATCATTTTAGAGTTTCCGTAACGCACATCGTATGTGACGTTGGAAAGGCAGAATTTGCAATTTTCGTCGGGGATAAAGAACATGGTCTGGTGTCGGAGGAGCAAATTCATGGTGTCATTCTGTCTGGGAGCTGAGAGGAAACAAAGAGAACCTACGTTTTCTGAAGTACACGAGATCGCCTGGCACTTCCTGCACTTGGTGATTTTTTCAATACACAGAGCTGAGTCAATCCCATAATTGTTTAACCACCTCATCAATGCCTCTACAAATTTTGTAATATTGCTTTGACTTTCTAGATCTAGCGATGGTTTCAGATGACTCAGTTCAACCAAACAGGGGGAGATTTTTGATGGGCTGAGGGGTTCATCAGGATGGTCAAGCATTGACAAAAACAATTTTGAACATTCTGGTATGTGGGACTTTGTGATGTCTGGAAAGTCTGCTTTATTTTCTTGAAGAAGTGTTTTTTTTACCGACTTTAGACTCAAAGCAGCCTGCATTGTGGCAGTGAACCAGCAGTTATTGATGCGTTTTTTTGACATTGTACACATTCCTTCTATTGAGATGGTTTTGAAATTTGGATTTGAATGTTCTGCCGTCTTCTTTTGTTTCAATTCGTGTCTTTGGGCTTCTATAAATCTTTGAGACTGGTGACAAGCAATTATCATTGGATTGGACATGTTTGGTGGATTTGTTGCTTTTTCATTTTCTTGTTGTCCGCCAGTATATGGTGAAGAGTCCATGGTATTGGAAAGAATTGAGGCAATTTGTTCACCTAAATTATTTGTTGGTGATACATGCATTTCAACCAAGTTTTCATTGGTTTCCGTCAACTTTTTCCTGTGATTTTCCTCCATTAACTCCTCTGTCTCTGTTAATTCTTCTCCATGAATCAACAGAGACGTATCTTGTGTCTCTGTTAACTCTTCTCCGTGAATTAACAGAGACGTATCTTGTGTCTCTGTTAACTCTTCTCCGTGAATTAACAGAGACGTATCTTGTGTCTCTGTTAACTCTTCTCCGTGAATTAACAGAGACGTATCTTGTGTCTCTGTTAATTCTTCTTCGTGAATTAACAGAGACATATCTTGTGTCTCTGTTAACTCTTCTCCGTGAATTAACAGAGACATATCTTGTGTCTCTGTTAACTCTTCTCCGTGAATTAACAGAGACATATCTTGTGTCTCTGTTAACTCTTCTCCGTGAATTAACAGAGACATATCTTGTGTCTCTGTTAATTCTTCTCCATGAGTTAACAGAGACATATTTTCTGTCTCTGTTAACTCTTCTTCTTGGGTGTTTGGAAAATCATAAAATGTTTTCCACCACACTCTAGCAGCAATGCAGCCTATTGCTACTCCAGCACCTACAATCGCAATGTCTTTTATTTCCATCATTTCTCTTCTTTCTTGCTGATCTTTTCACACGTCAAATTTTTCTTGCTAGTAAAAAGTTGTTTAGACGTTGACTACTAACACTAGTATTTAGAGACACAACTAAGCCCTTGGACTATGTCAAATGACGTCATTCTGTGTCATCTTTAAGCGATACATATGATGACGTCATCAAAGTGCGCCATTGATGATGTCATCAAAGTGCGCCATTGATTATGTCAACAAAGGGGCAAATTACTAATGTCAGTACAGTTGTATTATATTTTTGTAGATGGGATGAATAGCCTTTCTTAATGATTCAAGTATGAGATGGGTGGTTCCTTACCATATAACTTTTTACCTTTCAGTCTTGCTTTTTTGTTGATTATTAGCACAACTTTGCATGTTTGTGTGTGTGGGGTGGGTGGGATTGTTTGTTTTTTTTTTCTGCCCATATATCTTAGCTCTAAATATATATCTTAGCTCTTAAATGCAGAATAATGTTGGATTTTAAGAAGTTTATGAGCTAAAACAAAACCGAAAGCGCTGCGCTACTGTCACCGGAAGTAAACAAACCTTCGTGTTGGCTGAAAAAAAAAATGAATAATCCTTAAAGGGGCCCTACCATTACTTTCTTAAGCCTTTCAGAGTGAACATATCCATATAAATAATCATATATTACATGTGGACCACCATAAAACAAATTATTTAATAAATATTAGTTATATTTTATGAGTTTGTTCATACCCGGAAGTAAAAACGGCTCGATTCCTGAAGCTCCGCCCGCGTGCTGCTGCTGCGGTCCCAGACAAAATCCTTGTGTCTGTATTTCTCCCTCTAAAATAATCCAAACTTCTTCAGAGGTGGATACACTTACGATATATCTGCCATCAGTAGGTTTGACCATCGCTATACTCCTTCACAACACAAACACACGCAGCTTCAATTCTGTGCACGACAGACTCTTCCTTATTTTTTTTTTTTATAAAATAAACTTTATTAACAAACAATAGTACAACAACAAAGTGACTGTTTCAGGGGAAATTAAAATGAGTACATTTTATGGAAAAGCAAGCAAACAAAAATCATAAACATATACGAGAAAAAAGAAACATCAATCCAAAAAACCTTGGAGTTCAATATACATTACATTTTTAAAAAATCAAATTAGTTCTAATTGCCTTTTTGTTTTGAAGTTGTTTAATGACATGACTATACTGACTAAATTCATTCAAGAAATGTTGGAATCTGGGTTTGGAGTTTGACCACTTGGCTTTATAAATATGGAATTTGGCCAATAATAAAAATAACTGTGTTATAAAACTAAAATCTTTGTCTACTTTAAGGTAACCCAGAATAATTTCTTTATCTAAAAATGTTTCAGTTTCCTAAGTTATGTTTCAAATATAATTTCCAACTTCCATCCAAAACATATGTGTATGTATGCAGTCCACAAACAGATGATAAATTGTTTCCTCTTGAGTCCCACAGAATGAACAGGTTTGCTCCATGTCGACAGCAAACCTGCTCAGTTTTTTGAACAGGATATATACAATGCAGTATTTTATAAGACACCTCTTTTACTTTGTTATTTAAACAGTATTTGTTACTAATAGTCCAAACAAAAGTTCAATTTATGTCAACAAACTTTGAGTTCAGAAAAAATCTCCCAGCAGGTAAGGTTGTGGTATGGAAACGATTTCTTATTTGCGTATTGGAAACTGAATTAACACAAATATCCACATGGGCCAAAAATTTGTCTGAGTTTTTAATTGATTGGTGTTACAAATCCCTTTACAGTTGTAGTAGACTGGTCGGAATGGCATCTAACACTATTGCATATTCTTTGGGTGGAACAGCAATACCGAATTTTAAAAGAAATTCTTCATACGTCCAAAGATGTCCATGAGAATTGAAAAGTTGTCTTATCAGAGCAATATCATTTTCATACCATCTAGGGAAAAAATGATTTATTTTTGTATTGTACATTACGTTAATTCCAAATGAAACAAGATGTGGGAGAAAAATTGTGTTTATAAATTAGTTTCCAGGCCAACAGGGCTTGCTTATAAAAGTCTGAAAGTTGCACGGATTTGTTAAGGTTCATTTTTAATCCAGAGACTCAAGAGAAGTCTTTGATTGCTTTGATTGCATTTGGTATTTCATGTTTAGTAGCCAAAAAATTAATTTACAAGATAAAAACTCAAAATATTACTTTTTTTTTTTTTTTTTTTTGTGGCTCTAATACTCCGTCGTAGGTGTTCATCAGTTACTAGCCAAAAAAAAAGTTCTTTAATTTTTGAAGAAAAAGTAAATATTTAAGCTTTCCTATAAAATAAAAGCTTGAAGCTTTGTCTTTAAATGTGTATCTCTTTTGCTTTTAAAAGTCTATGTAATGTCAGCTGGGGCAGACAATTGGAGGGATGCAAGGCACCTGTGAGGTGGTGGGCGTGGCTGTGCATAGGGAGGGGTTTTCTGTCCAGTTTTTGCTGATGGAGAGAGGAAGCGGCGTCTGAGAAGAGGGAGCGATACCTGGAAAGAGGAGCAGCGGCCCAGGACAGTGGGAGGCTACAGAGTGCGGACGGATCGGTGGATTGCCGGGCGAGCGACAGCGGTGCAGCATCGTCGGCGCTCCGGTTCCAGGACCGGCTCCAGCTTCAGACGCACGCCAGCTCCCAGAGAGGTTCCGGAGATCAACAGCGGCAGCAGGACCAGCTCCAGTTCGTCGACAGGCCTCGTGGTTGACAGAGCAGCGGCACGCTGCAGGATTCCTAAAGCTTGTTCCCCACAAGAACGAGTCAGACTGACCTGAAAAGCTAAGTAGCTGAACTGTAGTGGTTACATGCTGTATCTTAAAATACAGACATGTTCCGCTGCAAGCAAACGGGTTTGTTCTATTGATGACGCGCACAACCACGTAAGTTTGAAACTAAGTTGATTCAATGTGTTCTGGCTCCATTTGGTTATGTTAGTAGCAGTTTAGCGGTCAACAAAAATTGTTCAAACACAGCTCACCCGCTCCAACTGGCGTGCTCACCGTGGCTAACAGGTGAATTTATTTCCTAAACACCGCCGTCACCTCAAGCGACACGTCCACCACCACACTGTAAACATCCAACTTGTCTTGATCTTGATGCTTAACTGACGAACAAATCCTTTCTTATCCTGGAAAGGTTGTTCCTACTGCTTAAGCTTCCAGGCAGCCCAAAAAATAAGAATTTCTCTCCTACACTGCTGTCCATTTGACGTTTCATGGAATTCTATTTTTTTTTCTCTTTTCTTTTACTTTTTTCCTCATAAACTTGTCCACAGAGTTACAGGTATTGCACATGATGATCAGAATTGTTCGTTATACAATCTGAACGTCGAAGGAGGAAAAGATCTCCTGAATTTCTCCTTAACACACCGAGGGTGGAGCAGCCTGCCACTGAAGCTGCCTTCCAGGGCAGACAGAGTGTTCTGCAGGGGGTGGGACTCATTGACCAGCATGGACCCTCCTGTCACCCACCTCCCGCACTGAGTCCAGAGAGCAGCCCAGGACAGAGCTGGACTTCCTGATGACTTTGTCCAGCTTCTTCCTGTCCCTCTCTGTGATATTGCTGTTCCAGCAGACCACACCGTACAGGATGACTGATGACACTACAGAGTGCTAGAAGGTCTTCAGGAGTGGCCCTCTCACTCCAAAGGACCGCAGTCTCCTCAGGAGGTAGAGCCTGCTCTGACCCTTCCTGTACAGTGTGTCTGTGTTATAAGTCCAGTCCAGTTTGTTGTTGAGGTGAACACCCAGGTACTTGTAGGAATCCACCTGCCCAATGTCCGTTCACCGGTGGAGGGGTAGTAGACTGTTGTCTGCGGAAATCCACCACCATCTCCCTGGTTTTCTCCGCAGAGGTGGTTTAGCTGACACCAGTCCACAAAGTTCTGCGTCAGTCCTCTGTACTCCACATCATTGTCGTCCCTGACGAGACCGACAATCGCAGTGTCGTGTTGTGTCTGATGTCCGCCATGTAGAGGGTGTAGAGGCAGGGTGACAGGACAGTCCCCTGTGGGACACCTGTGCTGCTGGTGACCAGGTCCGACACAAAGTTTTGGGCTCTCACAAACTGGGGTCGGTGTGTGAGGTAGTCCTGGATCCATCCTGACAGCAGATGGTCCACCCCTGACACCTCCAGTTTGACCTTCAGGATCACCAGATTTGATGGTGTGAAAGCACTGGAAAAATGATTCTCAAAGTGCTGCCAGACTTCTCCAGGTGAGAGAGAGCTTGATGTAGCAGGAAGATGACAACATCCTCCACTCCAACATTAGGCCTGTAGGCAAACTGCAGGGGTCCATGGAGGGGCCCACTGTGGAGTGGAGGTGACTCAGGACCAGCCTCTCCAGTGTCTTCATCAGGTGGGATGTCAAAGCCACCGGTCTGCTGCTCAGGTCTTTGGGGTGCAGTGTTTTGGGCACTGGGAACACACAGGAGGTCTTCTAGAGCTGTGGTACAACCCCCAACTTGAGGGTCAGGTTGCAGACGTGCTCCATAACTCCACACAGTTCGTCTGCACAGAACTTAAGGATCCTGGAGCTGATCCCATCAGGTCCAGCAGATTTCCGATCCTTTGTCTTCCTCAGTTCATTACTCACCTGGTCTGCTGTGATGGACGGGGGTGGGGGCTGAGAGGGTCCATGAGGGTGTGAAGCGGCTGAGTGGTTAGGTGAGTTGGAGGAGTGGGGGGGCAAAAGCCTGATGTTGGAGGGAGATGTGGCTGCAGGGGAGAATGTTGATGAGGATCATCCCAGCTCCAGAGGTTTTTCAGCGCAAAGTAATGCAAGCATTAGAGAAGTCCTGTAAAAAAAGAAAATGAAATGATTAGTGTGCTGGTAAAATTATCCTCTGGCTTAAATAGGCAGGCAGGTGTTAATCAGGATGATTGGTTCCCACCTGCCAGGTGAGCAGAATGACAGGGCAAGGGATGAAGCACATCAGCAGCCATAAGAGAGCTGTTAACATTGTTTTTTGGTCAGCACATTTCCACTCGCTCGTTTTCGTGGGTATTGGAGGGGCTGCTGCAGACAGCGCAGGTTTTTGAGGATTACTCTTAAATGCATGTACATATCAACATACCGCTTTGAGGTTCTTTATAGTGAGGAATGAACAGTAAAATGCATTTAAAACCTCAAAAAGTGGAATTTTTATGGTAGGGCCCCTTTAAAGACTTTCTGAACTGCTCTTAGTCTGGCTTGTCACCTAGGCCCTGATAGTATGTGAGACCCTAACAAAGGGGTTAACACAATACAGCACAGCTTCTAGGATCACTCAAGCCCTCAAACCCCTCCACCAACGGTAAGGTGGCAGTTCACGGAGGGGAAATTTTTTTTTTTTTAATTTTTATACATGAATGTATAATTTTTTCCATGTTTGTTTTTTTTTTTTTTTTTAACAAATTTATGTGATCTATTAAATGTACATATACTGGATAATAACAATAAATACAAAAACAAAAACATACATCAAATGCCCTAAGAACTACTTCTTCTGAATATAACCTACAACCTAATATAACCTAATCCTAACATCCCTACAGTTCATATTTTTATTGTAATAATTGCATTTACTCTTTTACTGATTTCCTAAAATGATTCTATAATCTGATATCCTGTACACTAACACTTTTTTCCTTCATTTTTGATCAAAATGTCTTAGTTGCAAATCCAAGTCTTTCCTTGTCTTTTTCACAGTATGAAAACTTGAAATCACAAACATATTTTACAGAAATAGTCCTACAATAACGGTAAGGTGGCAGTTCACGGAGGGGACATTTTTTTTTTTTTTTTTTTTTACAAATTTATATGATTTAATAAATGTACATATACTGGATAATAACAATAAAGACAAAAACAAAAAAATACATCAAATGCCCTTAGAACTACTTCTTCTAAATATAACCTACAACCTAATATAACCTAATCCTAACATCCCTACAGTTCATATTGTCTGAGCATTTGTTTGTTTCACAGTTTTTTATTGTAATAATTGCATTTACTCTTTTATTGATTTCCTAAAATGATTCTATAATCTGATATCCTGTACACTAACACTTTTTTTCTTCATTTTTGATCAAAACGTCTTGGTTGTAAATCCAAGTCTTTCCTTGTCTCCTCTTTTTCACAGTATGAAAACTTGAAATCACAAACATATTTGACAGAAATAGTCCTACAATAACAGCCTTCTAGACAGTTTCTTCGTAGAAGTAGATGAAGCCGTTGTTCTCTATGTCAACCACTGAAGAGTCATCATCAACAGTATCACTGATGTGATTTAACTTCAAGAATTTGTCATTCAAAACCACATAGGTGTAGAAATGATCTGCATGGTTGGACACGTTTCTGCAGCAAATGACCACGGACAGGTGGTAGATTTTCAAGCCCTCCTCAACAGGAACATACAAGTTCCTACTAAAGATCAGCTTCTGTCTATATCCTGAATTGGTACGTGGTATGTGCAGCACGATCATTTTAGAGTTTCCGTAACGCACATCGTATGTGACGTTGGAAAAGCAGAATTTGCAATTTTCGTCGGGGATGGAGGACATGGTCTGGTGTCGGAGGAGCAAATTCATGGTGTCATTCTGTCTGGGAGCTGAGAGGAAACAAAGAGAACCTACGTTTTCTGAAGTACACGAGATCGCCTGGCACTTCCTGCACTTGGTGATTTTTTCAATACACAGAGCTGAGTCAATCCCACAATTGTTTAACCACCTCATCAATGCCTCTACAAATTTTGTAATATTGCTTTGCTTTTCTAGATCTAGCGATGGTTTCAGATGACTCAGTTCAACCAAACAAGGGGAGATTGTTGATGGGCTGAGGGGTTCATCAGGATGGTCAAGCATTGACAAAAACAATTTTGAACATTCTGGTATGTGGGACTTTGTGATGTCTAGAAAGTCTGCTTTATTTTCTTGAAGAAGTGTTTTTCTTACCGACTTTAGACTCAAAGTAGCCTGCATTGTGGCAGTGAACCAGCAGTTATTGATGCGTTTTTTTGACATTGTACACATTCCTTCTATTGAGATGGTTTTGAAATTTGGATTTGAATGTTCTGCCGTCTTCTTTTGTTTCAATTCGTGTCTTTGGGCTTCTATAAATCTTTGAGACTGGTGACAAGCAATTATCATTGGATTGGACATGTTTGGTGGATTTGTTGCTTTTTCATTTTCTTGTTGTCCGCCAGCATATGGTGAAGAGTCCATGGTATTGGAAAGAATTGAGGCAATTTGTTCACCTAAATTATTTGTTGGTGATACATGCATTTCAACCAAGTTTTCATTGGTCTCAGTCAACTTTTTCCTGTGATTTTCCTCCATTAACTCCTCTGTCTCTGTTAACTCTTCTCCGTGAATTAACAGAGGCGTATCTTGTGTCTCTGTTAACTCTTCTCCGTGAATTAACAGAGGCGTATCTTGTGTCCCTGTTAACTCTTCTCCGTGAATTAACAGAGACATATCTTGTGTCTCTGTTAACTCTTCTCCGTGAATTAACAGAGACATATCTTGTGTCTCTGTTAACTCTTCTCCGTGAATTAACAGAGACGTATCTTGTGTCTCTGTTAATTCTTCTCCATGAGTTAACAGAGACATATCTTGTGTCTCTGTTAACTCTTCTTCTTGGGTGTTTGGAAAATCATAAAATGTTTTCCACCACACTCTAGCAGCAATGCAGCCTATTGCTACTCCAGCACCTACAATCGCAATGTCTTTTATTTCCATCATTTCTCTTCTTTCTTGCTGATCTTTTCACACGTCAAATTTTTCTTGCTAGTAAAAAGTTGTTTAGATGTTGACTACTAACACTAGTATTTAGAGACACAACTAAGCCCTTGGACTATGTCAAATGAC
This sequence comes from Oryzias javanicus, assembly GCA_003999625.1. Taxonomy (NCBI): domain Eukaryota; kingdom Metazoa; phylum Chordata; class Actinopteri; order Beloniformes; family Adrianichthyidae; genus Oryzias; species Oryzias javanicus. The sequence continues at coordinate 8,919,272 of CM012457.1, read as the reverse complement.
GTCATTCGGTGTCACCTTTAACCGATACATATGATGACGTCATCAAAGTGCGCCATTGATGATGTCGTCAAAGTGCGCCATTGATTATGTCAACAAAAGGGCAAATTACTATGGTCAGCACAGTTGTATTATATTGTTATAGATGGGATGAATAGCCTATAGTCAATAGTCAAGTATGATTTGGGTGGTTCCTTACTATATAACTTGTTACCTTTCAGTCTTGCTTTTTGTCGATTATTAGCACAACTTTGCATGTTTGTGTGTGTGGGGTGGGTGGGATTGTTCGTTTTGCCCATATATAGCTCTAGAAATATTTCTTAGCTCTTAAATGCAGAATAATGTTGGATTTTAAGAAGTTTATGAACTAAAACAAATTCGAACGAGCTGCGCTACTGTCACCGGAAGTAAACAAACCTTCGTGTTGGCTGAAAAAAATGAATAAGCCTTAAAGGGGCCCTACCATTATTTTCTTAAGCCTTTCAGAGTGAACATATCCATCTAAATAATCATACATTACATTTGGACCACCATGAAACAAATTATTTAATAAATATTAGTTATATTCTATGAGTTTGTTCATACCCGGAAGTAAAAACGGCTCGATTCCTGAAGCTCCGCCCGCGTGCTGCTGCTGCGGTCCACTTCATGACGTCCTCCCAGACAAAATCCTTGTGTCTGTATTTCTACCTCTAAAATAATCCAAACTTCTTCAGAGGTGGATGCACTTACGATATGATATATCTGCCTTCAGTAGGTTTGACTATCGCTATACTCCTTCACAACACAAACACACGCGGCTTCTACATTCTGTGCAGGACCGGGTGAGGGGGTGGGGGGTCTTAAAGGAGCGCCGCGCGTCTACACTTTAACTCTAAAGCATTTAGAGATCAGAATTTTTCTGATCTGATCGTGTGCTGGTGTGGAGCATTGGTTCATTTACTTTAATTATTTACATTTTGTAATTTATGCTTAGATTTTTAACAAAACTGTACAAAATGATGCTAAAATGTTAAATCTGCTATCAGAGCAGATTATTATCAGAATGACATAATCTTATCGCATTTAGTTTTAAAAATATTTGTATTCTACACCAAAGTTGTTGTGTTTATATTCAGTAGTAAAGGAGAAAAAAGTTGAAGGAACACTAAAGCACAGTGATAGAAAAGACTTTATCACATGTTTAGTTCAAATAAGTCTGCTGCAGCTGGAGGATCTGATCAAACACAAGTTGCATTTTATTTTGAAAGGAACTTGTATGAGCTTCTTTCAAAAGTAAAAGAAGTTAATTTTATAAAGAAAAACTAAATTTTTGAGATTATTTCAAATAGGGCTGTAATGTATTGGAGCTAAATCGGGGCCAATATTATTTGAAACTGAAATAAAATATTTTGAAACAAATATTAATGTTTGGCCGAAAAAAAAAACCTTTTTTTCCAGTTTTAAATCTTTTTTTCAGTTTCAACCCTTCTTTTTCGTTTATAAATCTGAACTTTCAGTTTCAAAACTTTTGGCCCCGCTGTGGCGCATTGGGGCAGGGCTAGCACGAAAGACCAATCAAAATCGACGAGCAAGGTAACTTCGGTCCCGATGCATTCAATGACTCATGGAACTTTGAAAACTGCGGTCAGATAAGTTCATTATCACCAATTCAAGTGGTTCTTGAGAATAAAATAATATAAAGCACATAACATACACTTTAAAATGTACATCCCCAAAATAACAGCTCAAATATTGTAATAACCCGTCTGAAATGTGAAACATTGAATAGATACGTTTCCTACAATCAATCCTTCAAAGTCCAACCTGATGAGTATCTACGGAAGGAGAGGTTAGAAGCTCATGATTATTTATGCATTTAACACCGAAAAAGAAGATATGAGACAAAGTGCCCAGCAACTGCTTTCTTGGTGACTAGTAGAAGTGATCCGTACAAATTACTAGACGCGGTTTGACACACAGCTTCGTGTCTGCGAGCGGGGGAGAGTGCTTTGCTACATTGAGCGCCGTGGAGGAGGCGTTGGACCGCAGTCAGTCCACAGAGTCGGGAGAACCATGTCTCTCACGAGAACTGTGCCACCAAGCGGCCCCGGGATGATGTTAACCGGCGAAGGCTGCTTTTGAATGCGCAAATGCCGCTCAGAGTTCTGAACAGCCCTCCGATACCGATCATGATTAGTAACACAAATTTGTGTCATTAATCGTGTCCGGTCAAAATTAAGGCTGGTGTTATTCCCGTTTAAATATGTGCGGCCAAGATGTACATAGTTGCATTGCCTGCACAGATTAGAAATGCATCTGTTATGTTGTGAAGTCGTACAGATCAGACGGCGTATCTTTCAGATGAACTTTATTAATCCAGCTTCTTTCCAGCATCATCGATATTGCCCCAAATCATTCTTCTCTCCTCTCTGTTTTGTTTTTATATTGCCCCCTAGTGGCAGCATTAACACAACATTTTCCCTTTTACGTAAACAGGAATACAACATACTTAACTTTAACAATAAATACATTCTTTTGTTCTAATGTATGAACTGAAGATCTTTCATTTATTTATGTCCATCAAAAATTGTCAATTAAAACCCTTCCGCTCTCCTTGGGGTCCAGATGGCTCAGACACACATATTGTTATGCGATTTTTTCCATGACAAATGTGGACGAAGGGGGACAGGATTTTATGTCTGCCATGGACATTAGTGAAACTCCGAAATCAGTGAAAAAAAAAAGTTCAACGCACTGTCCTGTGGTGTCCAGATGACCCCACTTTTAATGTAAACAAGCTAAGGAGAACGGAAGGGTTACACCTTCAACCTTTAACATAATAACCTTTGATTTCCAATTAGAGAAAATGTCTAGAATGAACACATTTCACTTCCCCAGTATTCTTTATACATATCATGCTACTAAGATTATTTCACATAATCTTCCAGCCAACGTGGAGGTCTTCTTACACGACCTGTAATGACGGGAGCTTCAGCAGCAGTATTTAATTGCACAACATCAGCTGGGTCAACATGAAGAAAATCCAATGCAGGAGATTCAAGAATATTTTTCGCAGGGATGTTGGAATGAGTCAAACGTGACGCTTGCCACTTTCGCCCATCCTCTAACAAATAGGTTCCTTGTGCTAACTGTTTCTTGACTCGTAATGGCTCAGAAAATCTCGGGTGTGCTTTTAGAACATGTCGGTTTACGAACATGAACACACTTTCCCTCTTGAAAGGTAGGAACACGTGCACCTCGTCTCTTTTCTGTGTAGATTTTCATCTTGTTCTGTTTAGCAGCTACCGAGTCAGCCAAACGCGTCACAGCACTGTCCTTTGGATCAGGAAGCAGGACATGCAAGTGAGTGCGCATTTTTCTCCCAAGAAGTAGCTTACAAGGAGAAACTTCAGTGGTAGAATAAAATGTGGAGCGATAGACTTGCAGAAAATCTGTCACAGTCTGACGCCAAGGCTTTTTTTCGACAATGGCAGCTTGAATGCAACTTCTGAGCACTCTGTGGAACCTTTCAACAGCACCATTTGCCGCAGGATGGTAAACAGAAGTTCTGATGTGCTTTATGTCTCTGGTGAGCAGGAATGCAGCAAACTCAGCAGAAATCAACTGACTGCCATTATCAGAAACGAGAGTCTGCGGATTTAAAAACCTGCTGAAAGTCGAAGTAAGAAAAGAGATCACAGAAGCTGCAAAACCCACCTCTGGCCATTTACTGTGATAATCCACCAGTGTGATTGCATACCGGCAGCAGGAATTGCAGTCTTATCACAACTTTGACACCCTTTAATGTGTTGTGTCACGTGGTCATCCATGCCAGGCCACCAGTACAAAACTCTGAGCCTTTGCTTGGTTCTGACAACGCCTTGATGACCTTCTTGTCCCAAAATGATCAGCTGATGACGTAAACTGACTGGAACAACAAGCCGAGAACCTCTGAACAGCATTAGAACACAACAGCATCCAAGCCAAAATGTTGTTGTTGGTATGTATAAGCCTAATCGTAACCAGCACTCTGGGTCGTGCATTCAGCAATAAATCACTCCCCGCACAGATTTGGGAAATTATGTGCCAACAGTCACATTAAAATAATTAGAACATCAAATGGCTCTATGCGTGAGCCCTGTATTTCTGCTGCAAAACTCTCTACTTCTTCTACGGTTGTTTTCTATATCGTGGATAGTTCTGCGCATGTCACAATAGATGACCTGTTGTACTACAAAACAAGGCATTGTTGAAAATAGTGTCACGACAAAGGGAATTTGATCAGAAATGACTGTGACTCAGTGAAGGGAGAAAACCTGTGTTTTTGAGGGGTTTTTGCGGACAATCCAGAAGAGGTGCAAGTCATCTCAAACACACTCAATCATTTACTACAATCAAACCTGTGGCAAATGTAAACGTTTGTTATTATCGAATAAAGCTTTTCAGGGCCCATGTACACTGTTTAGTTCTAATCTGATCTTTGTTGCAATTAATAGATATTTGCACATGTAACCCCAGCTAATGTATGTAAAAGTTCATAGCTTGAAAGTTTAATTTTATGACTACATTTGTCTTCCCATTTTTCTCTTCCAATGCACATACTAGAATGATGACTACAAGTTTCAACTGCAGCACAGAACCTTATAGCTGCCCTGACGAAAAACCTCAACAAAGTTCAAGGTCAGGGGATTGAAGGGAGGATTCAGCAGCAGGCCCAAACATCCCGGACCACCATAGAGCAAGACATGACAAGGTTATATTTTAATCAATCACCTACTTTGTGATGTGCATCAATCTACATTGCTATAATTTTTACTTTACCTTTTGAAATTAATACCCCCTTCCCCATTAGATTGTTCCCTGGGTATTTTGCGCTCAAAACTACTAATCTTGGGAAAAGAAAATGTTTGAGTTTGAAGTAATCAGGAACGGCACCTTCAAAAGTGTGGAAGCCGTTCACTTGCAATGTGTATCTGCTCAACATCAACGCAGAAACGACCTCTAAACCAAGAGAAGAGATTCAGCTAACACAGGCTGGCCTCGGAAAAAGACGACTTACACTTGGCAAGGACATAAACCATGAAGAGGTAACTATTATTCTGTGAGGTTTATCAGTGGGTTATGTGTAAAACAGTGTTGTAAAAGCACAACATAATGCCATGATCCTCTTTTCAGTTGTTCTCTGTTGGTTTGGCTTTTCTTTAAACAGCAATAATATTCTCCAGACTCTATGAACTAGGGCTGTAAACGAGTAGGGTGCTTAGATACTCGCAAACTTCCCCCAAAAATTTGAGTACAAATATTTGTCATGTTCAAGATCTCTGATTCGCAATCTTTATAAATATATTAAATTGTAGTAGGTATTTTTGCTCTGAAATGTAGATTAATGTTAGGATTTTTAGTTTATGAACTAAAACAGAGCCGAAAGAGCCGCGGTAGTCACTGGTAGTAAACACATCTTTGTGACGGTGAAGCTTCCGGTTTCAAAATAAAACTAGCGAGAGCTTTTTTTCTTTTCAAAAACTGAGACTGAAGTTCCGTTCACTGACATAACTTCTGAAAAAATTAATTAGCATTAACATCGGAGCTGTCGCTCCAGTAATTACGTTCTTTTGGTTATGGTAACTCTTCAACAGTTGACTCAATTAACGAAGCTCCATCTTATTCTGAAGAAATGCAGCCTCACACTGCTGAAAGGAGGATGTAATCAATGTGATCTGCTGATTCTGTTGCAGAAAAAAATTACTTTTTCATACGAGCTCTGCACCAATATGTAATGCAATGTTGAAGAACTATGAGGATATAAAACTGTGGAGAACATTTTCAGGTTTTGTTGTGAAATGATCCAAAAAAGCAGTAGTTTATTTATCTTTTTTATGTTATTTATGTTACTGCTGAACTTGATCAGAGGTTGACCAAAGAATTTAAAATGACAAACAATATTTCTTTCTAGCTGAATCTTTGAGGGTTTTTTAATCAGTTTTGTTGATTCTGATCTCCTGTTCTAAATAAAGGTATAAATGGTGGGGATTTAATACAAATAATTTAAATTTTCATCCATCCAGTGAATAGATATACACATAGCAATAAACATATTAACAAGTAAGAATCGTGGTTCGATTTGTAAATCACTGAGCTTGATTTGTGAGTTGAATCAGATTGCCGCCTAAGCAACGATCCACAGCCCAGTCCATATATGGAGAGATCTCCAAATAACCTTGTACTTTTCAACATCAGGATGTCATTTCTCATAGATTTAATCAATGGTTTTCCCAGGTAAAATTTATTTGTATAATATGGCGCTTAACCATGGATCAAATAATCAGCTTTTGTGAAAAAAGCTTTTGGAGTAAAAAGCTAAAAAATCGAAACCACAAAAAAATAGCAAGAATAACGTACTAAAAACCGAATGAATATTTATTTATTTTGTAAGCAACCATGATGTAAGGGCTATAATACCTGACAAAATGTTTTAACGCACGCCATGGAAGCCTGAACCGCCCAGTTACAGTGAAGAACTGTTTCTTCGATTAATTTGCGTTAATACATATTAATGCATTAATTCTTTTGGATTAATCGCGTGGTAATGTTCACAGCCCTAAAAATTACTTTTGATCACTTCCTACTGATTACCTGCATCAGGTGTGTCCAGCCAATCATAAGCAGCAGAATAAAAGTTGCTTAGAAGAGCACTTGAACAGTGCTTTTCAGGTTTTTTTCTGCCTCTAACTGGTGGAACACACCTGTCGTATGTGTTCCTGTCCTTGGCGGTGGACCTCGCCTCTGACTTGTCTTGCGCCCCGAGCTGTACCCCAATTCCATCTGGAGGAATGATCATCTGTGCTCCTATCCTTGGCAGTGGATCGCACTTCTGGCTCATCTCGCACCCCAGCTGTCCCCCAGTTCCATCTGGATGAAGCCCATCTGCTACACTATTCAAATACTGTATCTAGTTGTAGAGTTAGATTAGCAAATTCTTCTTCAACAGTCCTGGTACAATGCCTGTCCATCCTGAGAGAGGATCCTTCCGTCATGTGGACATTCACAACTGCGTTGTGTCATTGGGCTACATGTTTGGGCTATTTATTCTTCTCACAGCAGGATGGGAGTGAGCAGTTATGTTCTTGTCTCTAACAGAATTTTGAAACCTTCTTTCAGATCTTTCTTTCCCTTCAGATGGTGCTTAGAAAACCCCAGCACAACTGATTTCTAGGTGCAGTTTAAGCATAGTTTAATTATAGGTTTAAACAGCAATTAGTACACCGATTGGTTTATAATGTTCTGAAAAAGAGCGACATTGTGGTGATGAGCGGTGAAATACGTGTTTACTTCCACTTGTGAGGAAACAGACATGCAGTGTTGCAGTGCAGACTGTCAGGAAGAATAAAATAAAGCAAATTGGCCACACTGAAGTGCTCTCCTTTCACTCTCTTGCAGCTTCCTCTGTTTGGAAAGCATGTATTCAAGCACCGTTGAGGCCCCTGAACAGTTTTAAAAGTACCAGTTCAGGTGCGTTTAGCAGTGTTGGATATAAACAACTTTATTTTCTCAGCTATACATATGGAATATTACTAAAGGCACATTTAATCTGTGTGGTTTTTTTTTTTTTTTACTGTGCTAAAAATCATTTTGTTGTGGAAATCAGATATTGAGTTTTAAAAAAAATATTTCTTAAATTACCAAAATAAAACCACCACGAACTTTCATGGTTAAAAGTAAATTATATGAGATACAGTAGCAGTACTTAATTTTCTGATCATTAAATAAAATTTATTTTACATTTTATATTTATGTGAGCATTATATTTGTAATGCTTCATAATGCTTCATAATGCTTTAAAAAAAATAGTGAAATATTAATCGATGCGTTCTTGGAAATTATCGGGATACGAATCATATTGTGACACATGTTTTTGGATATGTATCTTATCGCCATCTCTTGCCAATACACACCTCTACAGTTTAGCTCGAGTCTTGTGCAGTCCACAAAAATGGTTTAGGAAATATGTCTAATTAATTCAACCACTCATGGACAAATGGGAGGAAGTTATAAGCAATATTTTAGCCAAAAATAGTATAATAAATATTAAAGTGTATTTAATTTTATTAAGTTTGAATGAGTAGTTGTGGTTTTGTCATGCAGAAAATAGAATGAAAGAAAATGACTTATTTTATTTGTGGATCCATGCTTTTATGCTGAAAAAAGGGGGAAACCGGAAAATACCCTCATACCTTTCAGATTAAAGGTAACAGTCGGCAGTTAAAATAAAGATAATATTTAAAAATGCTTTCTTTTTTTAATCTACTGAGGAAAAAATATATTTGACCACTTGGTCAGGTGTAGTAAACTAATTTGCTTCGATTAAAAAAAAAAAAAAAAAAAAGTTGTGCTTGCTTTAAGAGGAAATAGGTTAAGCTCCGCCCACCATCATTTGTTTCTTTGGAAATATGGCGGCGCAAGCTAATAGCGGGGTCCCGTTGAGCACGGCAAGTTTCACTTTCTTTGACTGATTTAAATGATTTATTACGTTTACTTTTAAATGTAAAAAAGGTGGGTTTGAATTTCCAGTCAAGTGAATTACGACAACTGTCGTGTTTGCTGCGTTTATCGCCGTCTAAAAGCGCTTATATGTTTAGGATGTTAGCTACCCAAAACTAAAAACATTGTAAATGTGAGTTCTGAACGTGAATGCATTTGGACATAATGAAAACGGATACACAGGTTTTTGCATATAAATCGAGGCTGTGTTTGCTAATCTTCTTATAGTCCGTGTTTTTTTTTATCTTTATTTTTTTTGTGGACACTACAAACTCATCGTTGGAGTAAACTCAAAAGATAAAATCATCGTAGTGCCCCAATTTAATGACGTCGCTACTAACAAATACGACAGCTGTTTATTAATTAAATTGGTTTATGTTTGATAAAATTCGTTTAACATTAATAATTAATTACCCTTTCATATATTATTATTTCCTTTGTTTTTGTTTTTATTCCTAGTATCGCGATAGTTATTGGCTGTAGTTTTGAACCTTATATTTTTTTGTTTCTGAATCCTTCATTCTGTTAAATAGTTGACATTCAAAAATATCCTTAGATCGAAGGATGTTCTGTGTGGTTTACAGGAACTCTGCAATGCATTTAAAATCCCACTCCGATCATCCATTGATCCATTTCCAAATCATCCCACTTGATCTTTTAATTGTGATTATGCAGTTTTTATGTACAAAAAGGAAAAAAAAAGTATAGTTGTTTTGAACATATATTCTGCACAGCTGCATGAGTTTATCAGAAATTTGCTTCCGAGTTGTGGTAGGGACCGTTAACGGAGTAAGCCTGCGCTCAGTTCCCATCATCCCTTTGTTTACACACTTTGCTGTCAGTGTACAGACCTTCAACTTTAAGTGAACATTGGCTATGCGATTTTGAAAATCATCTAATATTTAGATTTTTAAACATGTATGGGCATTAAGTAATTTTTGTCCTGAAATTGTGCGGAAACCAGTCTCCTTATGACCTTGAATGTTCCTGAACTGTTTGTATTGATACAGTCCGAGAAAAAAAACAAAAAACTTTTTTTTTTCCTTATGTATTTGTTTAAAATACTGCATTCCTGTTGGTTTATTTAATTCTTTTAATTTTTATGTTGTGCTGTTAAAGCTCTAACGTCACAGTAAAGGCTTTCAGGTGATCTCTTTCAACTAAAGGTGCCATAAAAATATCCTCACAAGCAAAGCTTCTCTACCTTGTTGTCTATGTTGTTGTTAGTCACTGTGTCAGAGTGAAAGATTTTTTTCACAAACGTTTTACTACTTTTAATCCGATTACCTGTTTGTTATTGTAGCTTGCACCCAAGTATCTCCACACAAACTCCACCAGCCACACCTGGCCCTTCAGCGCCATCGCTGAGCTCATAGGTGAGTCATTATCATAGTGTAAGCCAGGTAACTTATTATGTGATTATTCAAATAGTAAAGGAATAAAAAAAAGAAACTTGTTTGTGATCGTTACTACTCCCTCTTTCACAGACAATGCCTACGATCCAGACGTCAGCGCCAAACAGTTCTGGATTGATAAAACTTTCATTAAAGAAAACCTGTGCCTCACCTTCATGGATAATGGAAATGGACTGGACCATACAACTATGAAGAAAATGCTCAGGTGTAGATTATATTGTAGTTTTTAAAGTTTTGGAAAATTAGTTCTGTCTTGAAACTGTCCTTTACATTTCTGAAATTTTAAACAATATTCATTCCTTTTTTTTTTTTTTTTTTTACATTTTTTGAAATGCACACAACAGAAAAGACAGATTTTTAATAAGTCATTGCACAAGTAACAATAATATATATTTTTCTCATTTTAGTTTTGGATACAGTGAAAAGACAGCAGTAAAAGGACATGAGCCCATTGGGATGTATGGAAACGGCTTTAAGTCTGGATCTATGCGTCTTGGAAAAGATGCCATCGTCTTTTCCAGGTCAAAGAGTGGAATGTGTATCGGGATGCTTTCCCAGACCTACCTGGAAAAGATTGGTGCTGAACAAATTCAAATACCTATTGTTTGCATTGAAGAGAGGAACTTGAGTGGCTATATCCTTTTATCTAATCCTACTGGGAAGTTTGGCAGCTGTTCTGTTGTGTCTGAGGTTTGAATTGATCATTTGTTGTTTTTCTGTTCCTACATTTTCTTTGCCGTTTTCCTTCACTGTCTTCACTCTTAGTTAGAGCGGAGCACAGAGAAAGTCTCCGGGACATTCTGCGCTATTCTCTTTTCCAAACGCAGGTGGAACTTCTGGCTGAACTGGATGCCATCACATCTTCTTTCTCTGAGGAGCAAACGGGCACAAGAATCATCATTTGGAATCTGCGCAGGTCTGTCTGTTTTGCATTGACATGATTTTTCTTCCAGTCGTGAAGTGTGACTGCATGATTCGACACCTCACAGGCACAGCACGAAGGTTGTAGTTCAAACACCATCTGGATCTTCTATCTGTGGGGTTTGCCTGTTCTGCCAAGGTTTAGTCTAGGGACTCCAGCCTCTTTTTACAACCAAAAAACCCAAGTTTCTTGGTGACTAAATTGTCGTCTTGAAGTGAAAGTGTCTTTGTGTGAGTTTGTGGCTCTGAGATGGTTTGGCGACAAGTCCAGGCCAGGCAGTGAAGCCCACCTTCCCTGCAGCAATCCACATGACCCTGCACGGCAACAAGCAGAAAATAAAAGACAAACGAGATATTAGGATGCATTCAGGAGCATTGCATCTCCAGATGTAGTTCACTTACCCCATGATTTGTTGTTGTTTTTTTTTTTTTTTTTAAATTCAAGTTTTCCAGCACTCAGCAGTAACATCCCTGATATCACCTCCGGCAGTGAGCTCTTTCCCAAACTTTGGTATCATTGCAATCCTGATTTCAGTGGTCCAGAGAGGTACCTGCTATTGCCGTGATTAGGGACCAAACCTCAGGGAAGAGCTCAGTGCTGGAGGCGCTGCCGAGAGGGAGCAGTGAGTTCTGGAAAGCTGTTTCTTAAAAAGAAGTGTTAAAAATTTTAAAGACGTATATGTTGCTTTTTTAAAAAAAATGTATTTATCGAGTCATATCTGTTTTAAGAAAGTGGAAAAATGTTTAGTTTTCACTAGATATTATTCACAATCTAAGTGCAAAGCAGCTAAAAGGAAAACTCTGATGACCCAGCATTCTAGCAGCATTTAAAAGCATCATCAACGGCCAAATTTGAAGATGTGTAGTCTCACATGTCCCTGTGCACTGTGTGTAAATGTGGTTTTGTCAGTAAGTATCAGACGAATGCTGGATTCTATTTAAAGTGTAACCAAACAGGGAAGTTGGAGGCTGACTCCACCCACAGCCGAAATGTGAATATCCAGTCAGGGGGATGGGACAGGGGAACAGGCCGGTTATCACATGGTTTGGCCAGTCACAAAATTCATCTGTAATACATCAATTCAACCTCTAGGGGGCAGCACACAGACAATTCTTGACGAATTTTCTAGAATTATGCAAGTTTATTTTAATTTTTTGAAAAATTTGGCAATGACTAACAGACAGAACTTTTAAAGCCCCGTTTATAGAGGTCAACTGCCAAAAAAAAGTTGATTTGGGGTTTGGTTACCCTTTAAAGATTTGTGTCCATAGCAGCCAATTTGAATTCAAAGTTAGTATAAGCTGGTGACATGCCAAGTTGTGCGTGCGTTAATTGAATTTTGTATATGTAGTTTATTGATAGTCAAGTCTACATGTGAATGCAGAACTGCATGTACACACAGATATGCAAAAAATGTATTGAATTAGTCACAAACCAAGAATTGTGCTCGCACAAATCCAGTGAGTCTTTTTTTCTTCATAGGATTGTGGCATCCCAAATACTTTCACAACATACATTTTTCTCGTGTTTTTCCACAGAACGGCTACAGATGCAGCAGAGTTTGACTTTGAGAAAGATCGCTATGACATCCGAATTCCCTCTGAAGTCTATGAGGCAATCGATGACACTTCAAAAATGTGGGAAAGGACGGCATCCTATATTCCTGAGACTGTTTACTCTCTACGAGTGAGAAGCAGAACACTTCCCAAGCTTCTATTTAGTTTAGATGTTTGTCCTTATGTTTGTCTCGGCACTTTATTTAAATTTGTGCATGAATAAACAAATTGCTTACACCAATAAATGTTCCTGTATTTGTGTGCAGGCTTATTGCAGCATTCTGTACCTGAAACCTCGCATGCAGGTGGTGTTACGTGGTAAAAAGGTCAAAACGGTGCTAATAGCTAAAAGCCTGGCTTATACAAGAAAGGATTTTTACAAGCCCATCTTCCTGGTATCCTTGCATGGAGGGATCGCTCCACTGTGCTTCTGTAAAAGTTTTTTCCCTACTTTATATGTTGTTTCCTTAAATGTTATTCTAGACCAAACGTGTTCCCATACTTTTTGGTTTCAACACCAAAACGAAAGATCAGTATGGTGTCATGATGTATCACAAAAACAGGCTAATCAAAGCTTATGAGCGTGTGGGCTGCCAGCTCAAGGTGAGTAGTGTCCACAAGAGATTTTTTTTTTTTTTTAAACTCGGCATGTCTTTCAGGATATGTAAATAGTATTCTGCATTTTACAGGCAAATAACATGGGTGTCGGCGTCATTGGGATCATAGAATGCAACTTCCTGGATCCGACGCACAACAAACAGAGCTTCATTGAGTCCGATAAGTACAGGTATGAACCAAAAAGGTGGATTCAGTTTAAAAATAAAAAGAAAAGAGGGGCGTGTAATTTTCATCATAGGTAGACCAACTATGAGAAAAAAATCCTGAAAATCGGATTCTTCAAAAGAATTCATTTGTAAATGATAATGTTAATAATTCTTATTTTCTAATAATAGAAAATAAAAATTTAGTCAGTAACAAAAGTTTTGTCAGTTCTTTGTTGTACAGTCTTTGTTGGCAGTGACAGTAGTCAAACGGTTTTCTCTAAGTCTTCACAGGTTTTCAGAAACGGCTGCTGGTAATTTGGCCTATTTCTCCATGCAGATCTCCTCTAGAGCAGTGATGTTTCAGGGATTCTCTGGATTTTTTTTCTCATTTTGTAGTTTAGGCATACCTATGAGGAAAATTACAGTGGGAGAACTTCCACAACTGGTGGCTGACTAAATACTTTATTGCCCCACTCTATTTCCTCTTTGTTGGACATTTCTGTAAAATTTACAAGCTTTACGTCTCCAAACAGAAAAACCATGAACAATTTAGGGATAAAACTTGAAGATTACTGGAAGGAGACGCAATATAGGAGGAAAAACGAAGACCCGAACAGCTCCATACCAGTGGAGGACGCCATGTAGGTATAATCTGCACTTGCTATCGCCATGTAATCATGGAAAGTCGTTGAACCGAACTGATTCCTCAGGAAGCGACCAGACCAGAACTGGGTACAGTGTGATGGCTGCCTGAAGTGGCGCAAACTCCCAGATGGGATTGATTGCAGCAAGCTGCCAAATGAATGGTTCTGCCGGATGAACCCGGACCCTCAGTTCAGGTAAAATGACATAAATCCTTTTCAAAACATTGGAGAAAACACTCAGATGACATTTCTTTCTTTCTCATGTTTATTTGCTATGGATAAATAAGAAAATCACAGTGTTTATAGCCATGGCCAATTCATAACACCCGTCCCTAGATGACCTTTTACATACACACGTGGACAAAATTGTTGGTACTCCTCAGTTAAAGAAGGAAAAACCCACAATTCTCACTGAAATCACTTGAAACTCACAAAAGTAACAATACATTAAAATTCATTGAAAATTAAACAATCAAAATCAGCCATTACTTCAGAATTGTTGATTAATATAATTATTTTAAAAAACAAACTAATGAAACAGGCCTGGACAAAAATGATGGTACCCATAACTTAATATTTTGTTGCACAACCTTGTGAGGCAATCACTGCAATTAAACGATTTCTGTACTTGTCAATGAGTGTTCTGCAGCTGTCAACAGATATTTTGTCCTACTCCTCATGAGCAAACTGCTCCAGTTGTCTCAGGTTTGATGGGTGTCTTCTCCAAATGGCATGTTTCAGCTCCTTCCCCAGATGTTCAATGGGATTCAGATCTGGGCTCATGGAAGGCCACTTTAAAATTGTCCAACGCTTTTCTCTGAGCCAGTCTTGGGTGTTTATGGCTGTGTGTTTTGGATTGTTGTCCTGTTGGAAGACCCATGACCTGCGACTGAGACCAAGCTTTCTGACACTAGGCAGCACATTTCTCTCCAGAATGCCTCGATAGTCTTCAGATTTCATTCTACCTTGCACACATTCAAGACACCCTGTGCCAGATGCAGCAAAGCAGCCCCAAAACATTACTGAGCCTCCTCCATGTTTCACTGTAGGGACAGTGTTCTTTTCTTCGTATGCTTGGTTTTTGAGTCTATGAACATAATTTACCAAAAAGCTCCAGTTTGGTCTCATCTGTCCAAAGGACATTTCCCCAGAAGCTTTGTGGCTTGTCAACTTGCATTTTTGCAAATTCCAGCCTGGCTTTTTTATGATTTTTTTTTTTTTTAAGTAGTGGTGTCCTCCTTGGTTATCTCCCATGAAGTCCACTTTGGCTCAAACAATGACGAATGGTGCGATCTGACACTTATGTACCTTGGCCTTGGAGTTCACCTTTAATTTCTTTGGAGGTTGTTCTGGCCTCTTTGGATACAATTCGAACGATCCGTCTCTTCAATTTGTCATCAATTTTCCTCTCACGTCCAGGGAGGTTGGCTACTGTCCCGTGGGTCTCGAACTTCTGAATAACATGAGCCACTGTTGTCACAGAAACTTCAAGCTGTTTAGAGATGGTCTTACAGCCTTTACCCTTAAGATGTTTGTCTATAATTTTTTTTCGGATGTCCTGGGACAAGTCTCTCCTTCGCTTTCTGTTGTCCATGTTCAATGTAGTACACACCTTTTCACCAAACAGCAGAGTGACTTCTTGTCTCCCTTTAAATAGGCAGACTGGCTGATTATGAGTTTGGAAACACCTGTGATGTCAATTAAAGGACACACCTGAGTTAATCGTGTCACTCTGGTCAAATAGTTTTCAATCTTTTATAGAGGTACCATCATTTTTGTCCAGGCCTGTTTCATTAGTTTTTTTTTTTTTAATAATTATGTTAATCAACAATTCAAAAGTAATGGCTGATTTTGATTGTTTAATTTTCAATGAATTTTAATTTATTGTTACTTTTGTGAGTTTCAAGGCATTTCAGTGAGAGTTGTGGGTTTTTCCTTCTTTAACTAAGGCGTACCAACAATTTTGTCCACATGTGTAAATTGTAAATAAACACTGAAAAGAGATGAACAATGGTAAAATGTAATAATAATTGCACAATCCATACAACTGTACTCATCTACATGCTTCACATACACGCATGGGATTTTTTTAATGCAATATAGTTACACTACTGCTGCTCTGTGAGATTTGGTGCTAAATACTTCCAGAGTGCAGCTGCGTCTGCAGCTCACTGAAATATGAAAAAATATCTAAAGACTAAACAGACTAAATAAACTGGTTAACCCTGCCCTTAGACCCTCTCTTCCGGTAAGGAAAAACTCCTAAAAAAGAAAAAAAAAAACCTGATTAAGGAAAAAGAAGAAACCTTAGGGATTCCCACATGAGAGAGAGATCCTATCCCAGGACGAACAGGCGACACCACTAACAAATGACTACTAAAATGACCACTAACAATGACTAATCGACTATTAAAATAGTCAATGACAAATTTAATTGTCGATTAGTCGTTACTTTTATAATGTGTGAAGTCAGAATGTTGTGAAGTTGAAATTTATAATTGTATTCTGCTAGCTTTTTTTGACTATTTTGGCATTTATTAAGGTTTTTTTAGGCTGTTTTGGAGTTTAGCTAATATTTAGTAAACATTCTTGCTGTTTTGGCTAATTTAAGCTTTTTTTGTTTTTTAGGCTAGTTTGGAGTTTAGCTTATATTTCAGGAGCATACCAACTATTTTGGCTAATGTAGGCTTTTTTTGTTTTGTTTTTTAGGCTAATTTGAGCTTTAGCTAATATTTGAGGAGCATCCTTGCTATTTTGGTAAATTAAAACTTTTTTTGTTGTCTTTTAGGCTAATTTGGAGTTGAGATAATCAGCCACATGCTCGCTATTTTCGCTAACTTTGGCATTTTTTATTTTTTAGGCCAATTTGGCTTTTGTTAGGAATTTTAACAAATGACTCTCTTTAAGTTAAATAAAAACACGAACCAAGTCAGTTCAGTTCAACAAAGGACTTTGCAAAGGAGAAGCAGCAGGAAAGATGGGACAGTCACTCGTCCATCTCGTCTGCAGAACTTCTGGCCCTTCACATGTGCATACGAACTTTATTTACTTGCCCAAACAAAGAAACAGGAAGCAACTCCACATAAGGAGTGTGAAGTTACTGTAACATGGCGGGCAGGCTTGATGTTGACCAAAAGGTGACAAAAGGTGGTCAAAACCGGTTTGAGCATGTTTTTAACAAGCGAGTGTGAAGACTTCAGATTAGCATAGTGTGGCAGGCCTCCCTCAGACTGTACCCACAGATCACATCATTCCTGACAGCTTTTAACTAATTTTTTAGCTGGTTATCAACTTGAGCTTCATTACATCCACTTTGCGCATGACCCGATTAGTCGACTAATAATAAAGATAATCGGCGATTAGTCAACTATTAAAATAATCGTTTGTGGCAGCCCTACACAGAAGTGCCAACCAAGAGATAAAAACTAATTATTCACTGCAAGAAAAAAAAATTGGAATAAAACTTTGAAAGAAAAATAAGAAACTATTTAACATAATAAGCCTCTTCCAACTGTGGGTACATGCGCTAGTATAGAGCAGCGACAATGCTAAAAGCACTCTAAAGAATCTGCGTTTTTTTTTTTTTTTTTAATGTACTGCACATGCCCGATGTGTTCGTTGCATAAATGTTTTTCTCTTTTGTTCCTGCAGGAGCTGCAAGGTGGAGGAGGAGCCCGAAGACTCTGACGATGAACAGCCATCGTATCGCAAGACCTACAAGCTACAGTGAGGCCGTTTTCATTCTCCAGAGGAAAATAGGAATAATTGCAAGAATTTTTAAACAACTTTTATTTATTTCAGCGAGAGGGAGGACAGGATTAAAAAAGAGAGAATACAGCAGGTACACCATCTTCTACTGTGAAGCACAGTTTTATTCAACCCTTTTTAAATGCTTTACTGATGCCATCGATATTCAATTCTCTAAAGACTTGAAATGTCTTTTTGTTGCACTCAGCAAATGTTTCGACAGCAGGAGCAGGAGCGTTTCGCTGTGATAACGGCACAAAACAACGCACTCAAAAAGCAACAAGAGAGTCTGAGACGGCAGCTGCATCAAATGGTACGCCTGCTTTACTGCTGACCCATGTGTGTGTTAATATGCTTCCAAAACTCCGGAAGCTTTCTGTGAGGTCTGAACAGGGCCACGAAATGACTAGCGATACAGTAAAGCACAGCTACATCCGTTGTCTAGGTCTTGTGGAAATGTCACAGAATGCGAATCATGCGGCCAATTTGCATAAAATCTGTTGCTTAAAGCTCGCTGCCTCGGCCCCGTGTGAGAGGAGCTAACGGCTAATGTTTTTAGTCCTTGTTCTGTGGGGTTCAGAGGACCCCACGCATACGTTGATGTCTTATCCCTCCACTCACAAAGGTGAACAAGATTTAAAGTCTGCCAGGGACACCAGTGAAGAATGTATTTTTTAATGTTTTTTTAAACTTCAGCATTCAGTCATAGATTGACAACTTTGTTAATTCCCTAAGGAGCAATTCAGTTTTAAACTGCTCTCCAGCAAGAACAGATAAAAACATGACGGTAAAAAGACAAAACAACACAAAACAGTGCAGAAAACCACAAGTAAAATAGCATAAAAATAAATTAATAAAGGTACCGTATTTTCATGACCATAAGGCACTTAAATGTCTCAAATTTTCTCCAAAATGTGCGGCACGCCCTATAGAGCAGTGCGCCTACTGTGTTGGGGTTTTTTTTTTTTGGAAGGCGGATTACAAGAGAACTTTGATATTGGTATCCATATTGAGTTCCCACTCCTTTTATTAAAATGTCCTACTTTTCTTTGATAATCAACACTTTAGTCACATGCTCCACGTGTGTACCGCTAGCACAAACAACCCCGTTAGATGTCTCATTTGGACGGTCAGACGCTGCTCGCGGCCGCTCTGCCTCACGTGCGCGTTTTCACCTGTCGGTGGAGCAGGTGGAGGAGTGCATGAGGACCCCCCCCATCTTCATGCGGAAAAGCAGAGAAGAAAAAAAGCACTCCGTCATCGTGCTGAACCAGCGCAACTATGTTTTTAGACATGTAGACAAAAGGTGCACAAACTCTACCTTTGTGGTGTTTATTTGTTGTAGTTTTTCTTTTCTTTTCTTTCCTTTTTTTTTTTTTTTCATATAAAATTCTAATCCACATGCAAGAATTATTTAAACTCATGTTAATATGTTCATATCCTGTTAAAACTCAATAAAAACCTAAAGTAAAAAAAGAAAAAAGGTGCACAAACGCACACACGCACCCTCCAAGCCCACCCGCCGGAGCAGCGGGCCACCTCAGCGGGCGACGGGCCCGCCATCCTTCTGTCGGCTGAGCGCATGCACCTGCAGGGAACACAGATTCTTTCTTTTTAGGTTGTTCTAACCCCCGTGACATAACAGATAATAGAAAAACAATGGTGCCTTTTTTCACCTTGAAGCGCGGAGCTGGCGACTCCTTTGAATTGCCGCCATGCGCAGCGGCCCGTACCGCTCATTCCTATAACCACTATTCTTTCTACCCATTCTCACTCGCTGATCATCCCTCTGGCCCACGTCCGGGGACGGAGGGGCGCTTCAACTGTTTTTGTGACTGAGTTTCAAGGCTGTCCCACTTTAACTCGAGAGGAGGAAAAATATGGGACATCTTTTTATTATCGTCTCTACAAAAATAATTGAAACATCTCAGTTCAGGAGAGCTAAGCAGGTTGCCTGTGCTCCCCGCTCACTGCAGCACCCGTCTCTCCCCCGCGAGTGGAGCAAGCAAGCCCCGCTAAAGGACAGAACTGCCGCGCTGCAATAGGACAAAGAACGTAAAGCTTGTTTAATAACCATCAATTATAGTTTATTGATGGGCACAAAAACTATTCCTGCGGGCCGAGTTTTGTAACACTAAGCATGTTTAGTTTAAGATGACCAACAGTTCACAGGGTTTGCTGTTTGTCTGTGCAGTCTCCATCCGCTCCCAGGACCCCGCGGAGCAGGTCCCACCTGCAGGGTGCCGAGAGGGCTCAGTCTCCTCTCCTCGGGTCTTCCACCATTTCACAAGCAGGTAAGCGAAGCGCTCTTTGCTCAGTAATTTGATTAACAAACAAAAGCGTTGAAAGAATTTCTTCTCGTTGCAGCAGTGAGTCCTTCCGAAAGCAACGGACTTCCAGTGATTACCAATGTATGCTCGCTGTCCACCAGCGTTACTGCTCTGTGAGTAACAAATACATTGTAGAGGCCTTGATTATCATATTTGCATCTAGTGTTTTTGCCTCATTGAGATCAACATCTTCTTTAGGCCTGGGATTTTTTTCTGGTTGTCCTAATCTACATTTCCAATAATTAGAGCTCTGGAAAGTCTCAAACTAGTTTGCAACGCCCATTAGATTGGTAAAGGTAGACCACAATGCATTGCGTTTAAATGAGAAAAATGTATTTATATTACAGAACACAGTGGAATCATAACAAGTCAGTAGAATATTTATCTGTATTTGGTTATTACTTTAGCTGATGGTGACATCACATTTTGTGTTTTAAAACACAACATAGTCAGCATTTGTCCAAATTGTGTTAAGAACTATGACATCCACTGCATTTTTTTGGACTTTAAGTTGCTCTGGAGTATCGCAGCAGCCAAAAAATGCATTATTAAGAAGCAAGAAGATGTGGAATTTGCGCTGCAGTATAAATCGTACTTTTGGTAGAAAAGTCCAATGGTTCTGAACAACTCAAACTGATGACTGTCACTTCCAGCGGTACTTCGGTACTTCCATCTCTCTGTAACACAGTTTGACAACTTGCTGTCCCGCATTAATCCGAAGAAGGCGCAAATAAGAAAAGTATTGCAAAGTTCAGTAGAATGATCCGATTCTCAGCGCTTCTTCCTTTGCGTTTCTGTCAGTAGTAAATACTGATAACACACACCTTCCTTAGCAGTTGTTAGTGGGAAAATAATGAATATATGAACCAGTATCTATTATTTTAAAAATCACTTATAAGTCGCTCCTGAGGAACTTATACTCTGAAAAATACAGCGTGTATTCTTTTAAGGTTTAGAAAGTGGTGAGTGAATTCAAACATAGCAAAGAAAAATACGTTTTCTGCTTCTTTTCAATGAGGATTCATCTAAATTTGTTGTTTTTGCTCTTTGGCAGAAAAAGGCCGCCGCCTTCTCCTCTGAGTGCACCAAAACGACCCAGAGTGAGTGTCCCATCCAGGATCTCAGGCACTGTGGCTGAAATAGACGCACGCTCTCCATCTGCGCCCACTGAAGTGGAGGACTCGGACGACACCACCGATGACGACGTTTCCATTTTGGAGTCCTGCAGCACGCCAAAGCCATCAAAGCCTGTTTATGACGTTGGCAAAGTGAAAAAGGAGGAAAAGACGGAAGAGTCTGTAAACAGCATCAGCATGCTGTTGGATTGTACCGATGACGCTGCTGTGGACCCCCCATCCGAACAAACCACTGCAGGAACGGGATGTCCCACAGACACGGCCAGTGCCACCACCCAGACAGAGGTGCTCAAAGTGAAGCTGGAGAAGGAGAGCCAAAGTCCAGCGGAAGGGAATAAAACTGTGAACCCAGTTGCATTTAGTAGCACGCAGAGCGCGAATGCCCAAAGTCTGAAGATAACGGAGTTCAAACAAGAGAAGAACAGTCAGACGCAGGAGAACCTGCAGAACGGAGAGACGCTTGTGGAGAAGGGCAGCACTTCCCATGAGAGTCCAAGTGTCACTGAGGTACAGAGGCAGCAGGACGAGCTGTTGGAGCTTCTCCAGGACACCGCCCAGGAAAGAGACAACTTCAGAGAGGAGCTGCAGGAGCTCACCTTCCAGTTACAGGAAATGCAAAAGAAACTGTCGGAGAACAGCCAGAAGGCGAGCTCCAACCAGCCCTGCCAGGCGGAGGAAAGGGAGGAAAGGGACTACAAGGCTCTGTTTGAGAGGGCCAAGCAGAAAGTGCATGATTTGATTAAGGATAAACAGACTTTAATAGCAGCCGCCGAAAGGAAAACTAATCTAAGTGCTGAAGAAAAGGACATTGATGAGATTTCACTGCAGGTGGGATGTTTAGTCCAGGAGCTGGATAAAAGAAACAAGGAGATGGATGAGCTCCGCCTACAGGTCGGTATCCCAGATTCTCATGTTTACTTGTCCTTCTGAAACATTTTCTAACTTGAAGACTAAATCTGAAGGGCTGCCGTTTTTTTTCTCATCATTTGTTGTGAAACTAAAGAGTGTGAAGTTCGGATGGGTGGAGAGCTGCTCAGCTGGAGGCGTTTGGGGTGAGGGAAGATCAGGGCGTGAGATTGACCGACGGATTGTCAATTTTATTCCAGTACTCGCCCATTGTGATGAGCTCTGGGTCGTGACCGAAAGAAGGAGGTCCCAAATACAAGCAGCTGAAATGAGATTCCTTTGTAGGGTGTCTGGGAGCTCCTTTAGAGATGGGGTGAGAAGCTTCATCACCCAGAGAGAACTTGGATAGAACCGCTGCTTGAGAGGAGCCAGATGATCCAGATACCTCCTGAGCGCCTCCCTGAGGAGGTGCTCCGGGCATGTCCCATTGGGCGGAGGCCCCCGGAGAGACGATAGCTGAATCACATGCTTCCCTACCCCTTCAGCTACTCCATATCCATACATTTATCTCTCCAAGCGGAGAGATATGGATAAATAGTGTCTTTAAATTTGAACATTACTACCGCTTGATGATGTTATGAATACCGGTAGTTGCTGGTCATTTATTTTACATACATAAGAACGTTGATTTTATAACTTTTATAAAGTCACGCTAAAACAAAAAACAAGCATCACATTCTCTTCCAGGCTCACTCGAGCTCACATATGGGCTTTAAGTTCTGTACTCTGAGAATTTACAAGCCTCACAAGTTTGAGAACTGAGCATAAGTAAAGAATGAATGTGTGCATAACAAAAATCTAGTTTGGATTTGCCGGGATAAATCCTCTTTTAAAGATAGAAGATCTCACTAGCTGTGTTTCCATCACACATATGCGCAAAACTTTATCGAAATTCTAGAAATGTCAAAAAAATACAATTTTGCAATTACACTGTTTCCATTGACTCATAACTATGCCAATAAACAGAAACCAACTGGATGTGAACAATGCTTTGATTTACAGCAGATACATTCACGTTTACAGAACCAGCGCTCATCATCATCTATCAAAGGAGCAACGGCGTCTTATTCAGCTACATGGGAGCGACTACGGATGAAGAGATTTTGAGAAATCTTGTTTTTTAAAGAGGAGCTGTTGATCCAACAATTCTGCATGACACACTCAACTTTTGATGAGCCGGGGGACTCTTGTGGCGCCGATTGTAATCACGGTATCCGGCTATTGGTCACGTGACTTATTTAATTAGAAAATAGGGGTTTTGATTGCAGTTTTACAAAATATGTCAATTTTGATGCAACTCAAAAACTATGTCCTCCAAGCACAAAACTTTTTTTCCCAGTAAAAATGATTTTTTTTAAAAATTGTGTTGATTATCACAAATCCAGTTTGCGCAATATCATATTCAATGGAAACACAGCTACTGATATTTTGTGACGGTTAAAAAACAACCACAATATTGATCTAGAGCTGTTTTCTGGGAATTGGAGTTTCTCCACTCCACTAGTATCCAGTACTTTCGTCTTGCTAACTTGGTTCAGACTTTATTCCAATAAAGGGAACAAATGAAACATAAATGATATGTTTCTGATTTGAACCGTTTTAAAGCTCATTTTGGTTTCATTGACCTGCTCTCAACCTCTCGCTCTTCTCTGCCGGTGTCCACCATCAGTTCAACAGTCTAGAAGAGGAGAGATCAAGGCTGGCAGCTGAGTGTGAAGAGCTGAGATGCAAATTGCAGCAACAAGCTGACAGCACAAGAAGCCTTCATTTTTCTGCTTCGCATGCAGAGAAACCAGGAGGATCAGCAGATCCTGATTTACACTCCACCTCTGACGCCAGGACCAGGTTTGTCTGCTGATTAATCATTCTGCTTCATAGTGAGTTTCATGACTGTAGCAATTCCTCAAAATATAATTTTTTTTTTTTTTTAATCCCTTCTAGTTTGATTGAACTTCGTCAAAACGTCGCCCGCCTTCTCGTCTCCTACATGCCAGCTCTTGAATTGGATCAAGTGAACTATGAATGTAATGTCATCGATGAAATCCTGGAACAGTACTTGTCCAGCTTAGATTCCAACTGATGCTTCTCCTCCTTAAACATAAAGACACTTTTTACTAATGAAAAAAGCCTGTACGCTCATCATTGTTGTCCTGCATAAACCTGGACTGATGAAAATGTCCCTTTCAGTAACGAGAACGATCTTTGGGATCTGTGAAGAACTTTCTTATGAATTATGAAACTGCGTCTGTGTGGAAATTAGGTTGTTTATTGAAAATTATGTATCATTAGCTGTTAATTCCTCTGTTTGAAATGATACGGAATTTTATTTTATAGCTGAAAAGCTTCATCTGCTTTGTATTCATCTCAGCGTATTAGTGTAGCTTTCCTGGTTGGTTTATGAGGACATTTCTACATAAGAGTGTTTGAGACATTGAGTTTGCCTGTTTCTGTTGGAAACTGTGTTGTAATGATATGAGGTTTAGTAGCAATGGAGTAGAACTGCTAAGTTTTGATGTTAATAAATCAAGTAGGATTGCTTTTTGAACAGTTTCGGTTGCAATAAGCTCTGGCGTTCCGGTTCACCTGAACTTTGTGGAAGACAAAGTATGTTTTGCACTTTATGATTACGTGAGTACAACAAGTAGGACGGGACATTCGATCTTTTTTTTTTTTTTTTAAGACATGTTATCTCTGTTTTTCTTTTTAATGTGTTTTTCTAATGTGTTGTGCAACTTATTAAATGTTAAAATAACTTAAATAATCTTAAACCAAGATGTTTGATCATATTGAATATTGATAAAATTAACCCCAAGCAGGTAATTACATGAACATGGTTATTTATTTTTTTCAGTGATGATGCCATCTGTGATTTTTCATCGACTTCAAAACATGTTTAATGTTTTCTTTTTATTTTTGTACCCAAGAAAGCAAAAAAAGGGCAGATAAAAGATGTGTATAAAGAGTGCATCAATGAAACATTACTTGCTAAAGCCGTTTTGTTGTGATTTATATCTACACAAGTACTAGTATATCTACATATGTACGTTAGTACTTCATTATGCACACTTGTCCAACTAATCATTAATACAAATTTCTCATCAGCCAATCACATGGCAGCAACTCAATGCATTGGTGGTAGTGTGGGGGACATTTTCTTGGCACATTTTAAGCTCCTTATTGCCAACTGAGCATGGTTACCACACCACAGCTTACCTGAGTATTGTTCCTGACCATGTCCATCCCTTTCTGACCACAGAGTACCATCTTCTGATGGTTAGTTCCAGCAGGATAGGTGCTTTATTATAAAGTGGGAATCATCTCAAACTGGTTTCTTGAGCATGACAATGAGTTCCACTGTAGGGTGGGTTTGAAAAAAGACTTGTAATTCATATGGAATCAATTCTGGAAATGGTTGCTGAAACCCAGCCCTAGTTCACCGGACTCAAATGTCCTCCAGTCACCAGATCTCCCACATAATGGAACCCCGTTGGGATGTGGTGGAATGGGAGATCAGCATCATGGATGTGCAGCCGACAAATCTGCAGCAACTTTGATGCTTTCATGTCGCAATGGACCAAACTATCTGAGGAGTGTTTCCAGTACCTTGTTGAATCTCTGCCACCAAGAACTAATCCAGTCCTGAAGGCAAATGGAGGTCCAATCCAGAACTAGCAAGGTACATCTAATAAAGTGGCTGGTGTTTATCACAGTTCATGCTTCTCCCTTTTTCCAGAACACTTTTGCTTCATTCCTCAGACATCCTCTCGTGTTGTTAAGCAGTCATAAACTCTATCACCTTCTAAACTCATCCACACATCCACAGGTGCCTCACCTGTACAGATTCACCTCCCCCTCCTTCGACCTGTCCTAAAGTCCCAATATGACCTTCATCTTCAGCTTGTACTGCAACTCCAAACATTTTTCTCCGAACACATCCCTGAACTTCTTCACTCCATAAGTGTCCTGAATGATCCTTCAGGTGACCTCCCAGTCTCCTAATCATTTAGACGTTTAGTCATCTGAGAGAACTTCCTGATCTCATAAAGTCTGTTTCAACTCATACTTAAAACCCACACAGCACTGTAACTTTTTCAACATCCACCACTCATCTGCTATGCCCTCATCCTCTTCATCATCTCTAGAGTCACCCTCACACCACCATCCCATTGTGTCTGGGCAGCAGTCTCCACTGCCTGAGATTAAATCAATTTGTGGTTTCGATGGCTGCAGTCCAGGATTTTAAGTGCATTTCTGCCACCTACTGTACTAGTGTGGAGCTGAGTAGGCCTATGCAGAAAAATAGAAAAAATATTTTTGTCAGGTGCGATAATTTTCCCTGCATTCAGCAGTTTTACACTTTGACTGTCTCAAAAAAGCAGTGCAGTTTTTATTTTATTTATTTATTTATTTTTTTTTAAATCTATCCACTATTGCCATTGCAGTATTTTTTTGAACAGTCCACCATCGTCTGTCATTCTGCATTTCTGTCATAAATACTTTTTCTCTTTGATTTAACAAAATGAAAAATTACAACATGGGTTGATATAAATGAAATTAGCAGTTTCTTGGAATAAATACAATCAGAGGAAATAAATAAAGAATAATATCATAAAACATATAAACAATTAAATAGATTAAAATTGAGTGACGAAGGGAAAAGGAAATAAATCTCAAGTGTCTTTCAAAATGAAAGGAACATTTTAATGTTTACTTTAACTATTTTTTGGCACTTTTAATAGTTTAAATTATTCTAAAGCTATTTTAAATTCACCAGTAAATACTTCAGTATTTTTGGGGACTTTCACATATTTATGTTTATGTGTCATTCATTTGGTAAGGCATAGAATAATATTTATGAGGATTTCTTTCATTTTGTTTTACAATTTATGACATAAAAAATGATGCTGTCCAGAGTGAATGTGAACTGTGGGATCACGTCTATATAAAATACATTATTGTTAATTTATTTAATATAGCATAATAAAAAAGGAAATAGAAAAAGAAGTGACTTTAAATAATAAACTCAAATACCTAATCTAAAATGGACAGATTTTATTTTATTTTAATTCCTTGTTTATATGTTTGTATTAATGTACAACGTATATTAATATTTTGTACTTTATTTAGTCTTATTTTTATTTCTTATTTTTCACTTTAGTTTTTATTTTTAATTTGTTAAAAAAAAAAAATCCATATCCGGGTCTTCTTCTTCGTCCACTTCCGTCTCTTGCCCCGCCCACCACATCCAATCACTTCCTAGACCGGAAGTTTTGAATGAATTGTACGCGGGAAAGTCTCTCAGGCAGCTTCGTCCGGACAACCTTGCAGGTAAACGGCTAACTTGGTCAAACGTTTGTTGTTGCCCAACAGTAAAATGGCGAAACTAATTTGTGTGTTTTTCGTCACCATAAAGGCTAAGAGCAGTTCATAAATGAGTGTTTTTAAACGTGACGTCTGTTTGCATAGCAAAGACAGAAGCCGCTAAATGAAAGCTAGCTGTTCTAGCATTCGGCTAAAGTGACAAAAACAGTCTTTTTTTTGGTTCCCATTTGCCTCTCTTATTCTCATCTTTTATTACATTTACATTGAGACTTTTTCACCTTTTTGTCCCCCAAAGGTCTGTTTACCTTTGAAAGTGCGGGAAAAATGAAGGTGGTAACCTGTGAAATTGCATGGCACAACAAAGAGCCCGTCTACAGTTTGGACTTTCAGCACAGCACGGATGGACGCATACACCGACTGGCCACAGCTGGAGTGGACACCACCGTCAGGGTGAGTGGAGGACGGAGGCCCAGAATGGCTCGGATGGGATCCTGGGACGCAAAAAGATGGATGTTTAAAAAAAAAAAATGTCTATTGGTCTATTTAAGGAGAAGCCTTTACATTACAAGCATCTGTATTAAACCCAACATACCTCACAGATAACAAAGTAAACTGTCCTGTAATGTGGTTTAATTGATCCAACATTTTCAAACCCTGTTCCTCCTGATGTTTCTGCAGCTCTGGCGTGTGGACATGGGTCCAGACGGGAAAGCCGTCGTGGACTTCCTGTCAAACCTGGCCAGACACACGAAGGCTGTCAACGTGGTTCGTTTCAGCCCCAATGGAGATCTCCTCGCTTCTGGAGGGGACGGTAAGAGTTTATTTATTTTAGATGTATTTTACTAGCAACAATAGACAATTGTATACATTCTCTGATAGCTGTTGTCAGTCAGTTAAAAGAGTTTTAGTTTGACAGAACTTAAGAATTTAAGAACTTAAAAGCTTTTTTATGCCCCTTCCCTTATCCTGACAATATAATGATATCATCTGTGTGGGGATTTATTGATCACCAGCATGTCATTACCACATCATAACACATAAATACCCAAGCTTTGATTACAAATATCATGGGGTTTCTACTTATTTAAATGTATCTGTAGTTATTTTTAAAATTTGATATGATTTTTTTTGTTCAGATGCAGCAATTCTGTTGTGGAAGCTAAACGATACGAAGGAGCCTGAGCAGACTCCAGTGTTCCAAGAGGATGAAGATGCTCAACTCAACAAGGAGAGCTGGTCTGTGGTCAAAACACTGAGGTACACATGCAGAGAAGTTTGATTCTTCATTTATATTTTCTTTATTCTGTTTGTTTTTAGCACAAAAATTAACCAAATGTTTAAAAACCCACTTCAATCAGCTTTTCATGTATTGTGAAAACATTCCCATGGATCTTTAAGTTATTATGCTGTTTTTTTCCCAAAATGTGAAAAAATAAAAAACTGCAATTTTCTAGGACATATGTCCTCCATCATTAAAAAAAAAAACATGTTAAAAACTCCATAAATAGCAATTTCATCAGAGTGAGTCTTTAAACAAATTTCGGCTTAATTTATTTTACTCTTTTTCATACTTTTGAGTAGAACATTTCTGAGATTTGAATGTTGGATGTGATTTATTTTGAGCTTGCTTCCCGGTTAAAGTTAGTGCAGCATTTATTCATACATACTTACATATACATGCAATGTTACCCTCTCCCAAAACATTTTTTGGCTGGACTTTGACACTGTTGATTTTTTAACAGACACAGAATGTATTTACAAGATGCGCTTTTTGATAATATATTTTTATTTGGAATGAACAACAGAAAAAAAGGGCAAAGACATATTTTGCAAAGTTAATCAACATAAAAAGAAATCCATCCATAGGTTTAAATTCAGTTTGAAATACATTAATAAATAATAATAGTATTTACAAGTTTATTTTCAGATTTAAGAAACAGTCATAGTTTCTCTGGTTATTTTTTTTTTGTGTTTTTTTTTTTTTTTTTTTTTTTTTTTTTAATAAATTTCACTGAAGTTGAGCTTATTCACCACAACTTGTTTACTACGGTCACATCTTGACATTTTGTCTAATGCAAAAAACGAATTAAAGATTGCAAATGCTCTGAAAACCCACCATTTATTGCTAAAAAAAAATATTTTCTGTCACCCGTTTTGTTCCCAGGGGTCACATAGAGGACGTGTACGACATCTGCTGGACGAGGAATGGGAACTTCATGGTGTCGGGCTCTGTTGACAACACTGCTATCATGTGGGACGTCAATAAAGGTTTGTTTCTGTGAGTTTTAAACATGAATATATTTATATTCAACTGATTTTCTGTGTTTTTTTCCCCTTTAGGACAGAAGTTGTGTATCCTAAATGATCACAAGAGCTATGTGCAGGGTGTGACCTGGGATCCTCAGGGGCAGTATGTCGCCACTCTCAGCTGCGACAGGTTGGATTCAGTCTCCGGAAAATATCTACTGCCGGTGGGATTTGATCACTGAAGATGATTTTCGTTTGTCTTCAGGGTGTTGCGAGTCTACAGCACTCACACTAAGAAAAAGGCCGTCACAGTCAGTAAAATGAGCTCAGGACAGCCTACAGAGGGGGGAGAGGTCAGTGGCGTTTTCACCTCTGATGTTCACAATACAAGATTAAATGAAACACCTCGAATGTGTTTTATGTCCATTTTGTGCATGTGAAGTCACTGGGTTGTTATTTTGCAGAGCAAGCAGTACCGAATGTTCCACGATGACAGCATGAGGTCTTTCTTTCGCCGTCTTTCCTTCACGCCGGATGGCTCATTTCTTCTTACCCCCGGTAAAATCCTAACATGTTAAAAAAAAAAAACAATAAAAATCCGATAAACTCCTAACATACTTAAAAAGAACACGATAAAAATCAAGTAAACTCCTAACATGTTTTTTTTTTTTTTTAATGATAAAAAATAGTGTTTTTAACATGCACTTGTGACAATTTTATGATGATGGAGGACATTTATAAAGGAAATTGAGTTTAAAATTGCATTTCTAAGTATTTTTTACTCAAATTGTTCATTCAGGATTAGACAAAAAAAAAACCATTGTTTGAAATATATCTTATTTTTGATGTATAAATATGCTGGATAAGCCACAAGCTTATGTGCCCAAAAGTTTAATTTTTACTCTATAAAATTATCAGTTGCAGAATGTATTCTTATGTTTTTTTGCAGTTTGAAAGATGTCTGCGCTTTTAAGCGAAAAATTTAACACAAACTAAAACTCACCGGCGAGTGAAACAGTAAAAAAAAAAAAAAAAACGGATGGGATGAAAATCGCTTATGGAGACAAAATACATTAATGAAACCCAAACACATGATTCGGACATCGGAAGTTTTAAATTATTATGGGATGGCCACATGATGTACGGCTTGGTCATTTTGCAGTAAAATGTGAGATTTGGCAATTTTCACATTTTCATACAATACGGGAAAGCGACACTTTTGTTCATCCAATTTTTACATAATTTTACACACATGCCGCCAGCTTAAGTCACCAACCAATACAGACGTTTTCTTATGACCTTTGGGTTTTGTAAGAGGCTGCCATCTTGAATTTAAATTCAAAAACTTCCTATAGTACCAGTTTTAAACAAAACTCATCCATGGCATTTTCATTGACTATCTCCCTGCTTCTCGAGCATCACTGGGAAACTACTGTGCAAAAAATGTTTGAACCAGAAGTTGTAGATTTTGATTGACGTGCACGTGGCGAGTTCCCAACTTTTGCGATTGCGGCTAACTCGCATGTTTTTTATTAGAATGTGGTTAAGAGGGTGTGCATGTTTTCTCTGGCTCAAGCTGAAAAAAAACAATATAACATGACAATGTTAAAACTGTGGGTGTGGTGAACCAAAAAAAAAACAAAAAATCTACTGACTCAGCTAAAAAAAAATATTTGGGAATCTACAAAGAAAACCAATGTACACATAACTGGGAAATCCAAAAATAA
Source organism: Oryzias javanicus (assembly GCA_003999625.1). NCBI lineage: Eukaryota > Metazoa > Chordata > Actinopteri > Beloniformes > Adrianichthyidae > Oryzias > Oryzias javanicus. Next base: position 8,888,039 of record CM012457.1, on the reverse strand, counting down.
TTTTTTTAATTGTTATTATTTCATTATCTCATTGGTAAGAAATTAGGGGGGAAAAATGTAGATTTTGAACAGCGTACACATGGCGAGATCACAAATATGGCTCTCTCCAATTACTCTCACAGTTTTTATGGGAACATATTGTGGTAATGTTATGCCTGGATGCCGGCCTCAGCTGAGCAAAATAATATCATGATATCATGAACATATGATATGATCATATTAAGAATGTGGGCAAGGTTAGCAAAAAAAAAACCCTGTTGCTAAGAAAATCCAAAAGTTTACTTTTGCTGATTCTTCCGAAACGTATATAGATCTCATCAGTATCCCCAGGTGACCAAAGTATAAATTTGTTGCTATGAAGATGAAACCAACAGAAAACTGCCATTTTGAAAAATAAAGTTACTTTTTACATCAATTTGTCACACGCAGCTCTGACTAACCTGCAGCTTTAATTTGTGTTTTGCAGCTGGATGTGTGGAGGTTGGAGAAAACATCATTAATACCACCTACATCTTTTCCAGAAAAAGTCTGAAAAGGTGAAGTTTGTCTCTTTTTTTTTATCTCAACTCTTAAATAAAACTTGTGATGATCTAACACAGAAACTATAACCCGTGCTTGTCTTGTTTAGGCCTGTTGCTCACCTGCCGTGTCCATCCAAAGCTACACTGGCTGTGCGCTGCTGCCCCGTTTACTTTGAGCTCAGAACCAAAAAGGGAGAAGGCAAGGACAAAAAAAAACACAGATAACAGAAAATATTTGTAATTTTATAAATTAAAAATATTGAATCCCCCATTTGATCTGCAGATGGATCCATCCAGGATCTTCCCAACTTATTCAAGCTTCCCTACCGGATGGTGTTTGCCGTGGCCTCGGAGGATTCCATCTTCCTGTACGATACTCAGCAGAGCCTTCCGTTCGGCCTGGTGTCCAACATCCACTATCACACACTCAGCGACCTGTCATGGTAAAAAACAACTCCTTCATGTCTATTTTGATTCTAGTTTGATACTCTGACTGAGCCCGAGTGTCCCGGTGTGTCCGTCTCTAGGATGAGACTTTTTTCAATTCCAGATTGAAAAGATTCTGGAGTATTTGGGTCATTTTACAAGCCAAAAAAAAAGTTTTTGATTATGACTTTAAATTTGTTAAATTACAAGAATAAAGTCGTATTAAATTTACAAAATTTACAATTTTAAAATGCATAAATTTATTAGGAAGACATTTGAAAAAGCCACCAACATTGTGTTTTATAAGAATTTTTCAGTGTAATTCTTGTGAAATGCTGACTTTTCTGATCATTTGTGACTCATATATTTATATTCTTTCTTGGTGACTGTCAATAAAATAGATGACATAAATTGCACAAGCTTATAGTAAAGACAGACCAGTTCTTATCACTGCTGTCTTTAACTCCATTTTGGCACAAAAATGCCCAACCAAGTATGTTTTCTATTTAATCAGAGGTCTCCCCCTGCTGGTCACAGAAAAGGTTGCAGGTTTGACCTTCCAAACCTAAAGCTGGAGCTTAAAGACAGGACGATAGTTAATTAAACTTTAAATGAATCGTGCAGCTTCTGTCCTGTATTAGTTTCTGGCAATAAAACAGTCTTAAATCAAATAAGGTCGGCATCTGAAAAAAAAAAAAAAAAAATTGGGATCTCACTGACTGAAATATAAAAAAAGTACATTTTTTGGTGCTGAACGCTCACAACTTTCTTCAACTTTACTACAATCTGACTTCATACAATATAAAGTAACAAATAATTGACTATTGAATTAGTTGTTGATTATTTTAGTAGTCGATTGGTCGAATAACTGTGGCAGCCCAAGTTGAGACAGATTCTCTTCCTCGCCTTGGTATCATTGATGTTCAAATAAGAGCTGCTGCAGGAGTTTACAGCCTTGAACTATGAACACGATGACTGCAGCTGTCCACAGGTTTTATGTCACAGCTAAAGGAAGGAAAATATTCTTAACCTGTAAGAACAAGAAACTTCCCATCAAAGTTTGAAATCATTAACTAAAAAAACTGCATTAGTAAAAAACTGACTGCAGGTGAAGTGGTTAGCACTCTCACCTCTCAGGGGTGAGGTTCAAATCCCGGCTTGGTTTTTTTCTGCAGGTTCTCTTTAGAACTGAGCGACTTCCTAAAAATAAAATCTCAGATTTTTTTCCCTCCTTTTTACTTTACTCAACAAAAATGACATAATTTACTTAAAAAATATTTTATTTTAACATCTTCTTTGGAAATATGCTCAAACACAGAGTTCTACTAAAAATAAGCTGTGGAAATGTTTGTAGATCAATGCAGCTGATGGTTTGTGAGCCAACGCTAACTTGAGCATTTCATTAATAGAAAAACATCTCACATTGAAACAATTTTTTTTATACTCCCACTTTTGGCAGCTACGACCCCCAAACAGATTTTGGGTTTGAAGTCACAACCCCAGTGGTCAACATTCAATTTTTACTCACCAGCAAAGTTGGCTGTTAGATAAAGAATAAAAATCCACCGGCCAGGCACAATTTTGTACTGGAAAAATAATTTTATAAATAAAAACTATATGTTTGACAGACTTTAACAATGGAAAGTTAAAAAATTAATCATTGCTCAGCGCTCGTCGTGAATACGTTAGTTTTCTCTTGGCACCCCAAAGTACTCTCACTATCTAAAAAGATTATTAGTATCTCTTAATTGTCCCTAGGCGTGCATGATTGTGTGAGTATCTGTGTGCATGCATTGAGTGACTGTGTGGCCCTTCAACACACTCTGGTGACCTGTCCTGGGTGTACCTCACCTTTGCAAGAGAATGTGTCTACAGAGAAAAAAAAGGTGGCGCTTGAAAATGAATAGTCCTCGACTGGAACCCCCTGTTTAAAGCATTTTACTGGCTTTACAGAAATAAAACGATTAACGTTCTCGTCTCATTTAAAGCTCATCTTGCACACTAAACTGGTAGACGGTTACAGTTTATTTGCAATTAAAAGCTCAAAAGATGATTGTTCTGAAACTTTTAAAAAATATATAGTTCTTGAAAGGGTTTCCTAAAGTTTAGGAAATTTCCACTTACGCTACCGGCTAAAGTTGCAAAAGTTCCGCTTCTGGCTAGAGATTGTAACTTCATGTTACCAGAAGCCCCTCCACCTGAGATGGTTTCAGCAACCCTGTAAATCAAAAGGGATTCAGCAGATTCTGAAGATGGATGGCTGGAAATGATCTACAAAGCTCAAAATAAAATGAGATTTTAAAAGGTTAAATTACAGATAATATAGTGATATCAAAAGTTTTGTCTCACCTTCCTTGTTTGATCATAAATCCTGTTTTTCCCGCTCTGAACACAATTCTACTTCATTTAAGACACAAAACTTAAAAAGAATAATAATAAATGTTTAATAGTTTGTATTTGTGTGTGGACTTTTTCTCATTGGAATTATTCAGTCAAAGATGTTTCATCATGACACGACTGCAGAAGAATTCTCGTTCTGTAAACTAATCTGTGTTTTTTAACAGAAAAATATAGAAACGATTTGTTTTGTTCTGTCTGACTCCTTCAGGTCTGGCGATGGTTCCTTCCTGGCCGTGTCCTCCACAGACGGTTACTGCTCCTTCCTTTCCTTCTCTCCCGGAGAACTGGGCACCCCCCTTAAAGAACCCCCCACCTTAGAAGTCTTCGTCCCAAACAGTACCGAGAAAAAAGGGAAGAGACCCGCGGCATCCAAGAACTCCCCGCCGTCATCGCAGCTCGCAAGTTCCTCCCCTAACGTGAGCAAAGACGCCTCCTCCTCCTCCACCCCCTCAGAGGAGAAGAAGGCCACGCCGAAGGGGGCGTCGAAACCGCAGCCCCGTCGGATCACGCTCAACACCCTGGAGGGGTGGGGCAAACCCAGCCCCCCCAAAGCATCGACACAGAAGACGCCAGCATCTCCCGCTACTCCCCAGAACTCCCCCGCAACTAAGCCACAAAATACCCCCTCCACCCCAAAGGTGCTCAACACGGCTGCACCCACCACCCCAAAAGTCACCCCGAAGGGACCCACGCCCAGGTGAAGACGCTGCTTTTTCTATCCAAAACCCTGATTAATGATATAAACCTTTTTTTTTTTTTTTTTTTTTTTTTTTTTTTTTTACATTTTCTTTAGTACAATTGTAAGAATATAGAAAATTTTTTTTTTTAATAAACTTAAAAAACCTAATTAGAATAATACAAACTCAAACAATCAAAATCAATCAATCTTTTATTTGTATAGCAATTTTCATATAAAATAACTAACACAGTGCTTTACATTAAAGCAAACAATATACATATATATAAAAAACGTTTTTAAATTAAAATAAAAATAAAGAGAAAAAGTGTAGAACATTCATAAAAATCAAGTAAAGGACTAAAACTTTTGCAGATTTTATCTGAAGGTTTAGATGTAAACTGAGAGCAGAAGACAAACAGCAAAGCCTGAACTTTTTACTAACTTATATTGACTGAAATAATAAATAAATAAAAACTTTTTTTGCTTTTTTCACCCAAGCATATGAAGTTTAAATATCTTACAGTAATTCATAATTTATGTCCCACTTCTTTCAGCCAAAGCGGGACTAAAAGACGTTTAAACACAAAACCGTCAAAAAGATTAACACAAAAGTTTCAATATCTAACAGCAATTCAAAATTTAAATGTCACAGGAGTGTAATGTGAGCTTTAAATTAAAAAAAGGAGGACATTGAAATGAAATTTTAAGAGTTTTAGAGGAAAAACATTTCAACTGAGCATAAAAATGCAGTTTTTTTATGTTAAATGTTTAAACTTGACAAATTTAGAAGTAACAACAGTAACATTTCTCAATCTTTAAGAAGTAAATGTGCCAAAATAAGCAAATGTACCTCTTAAAGACTCATATGCAGTGGGGATCCCTTTAATTTTTTGTGTTTGATTAAATATTTTGTGTTTAAAGTGTGGCTCCTCCTTAGCAAATGTTCCTGTTTGTGCTGAACTCAAACATTTAACAGCTGAGGCGTCGCCGGTGACGCTTAATCACAAAATCTTTAACATACTTTTCAACCATAGGAAGGAAAAAGCTGCTTTCCTCCTTTTAAAATCTACTGGAATTACGTTAATCATGTTAACGGTTGAAAAGTTACAGTAAATCAAGGAACATGAACACTGGAGCTCCAGTGTGAAAGGGTAAATTGTTTTTTTTTTCTTTTGTTTTTTTTTTTTTAAAGTCAAAGTAACGTCTCCTCGTGATTTAAGCATCTAATCTGATCCTTTTCATAGATACAGTTAAGAGAAAAATAAGTTAAATGTTAACTTGACCCTTTTAAAACCATTAAATGTAGCTTTAAATGAGTTTTCCGGGGGCTGTAGGGTTTTCGGGGGTCGCAAACAAAGCCCGTCTGCCTTTGAGGGATTCGTTGGACCCCCCACTGACAGCCTGAGCGCCACAATGGCTACGCATGCTTTTGTCTACGCCTCATGTTCAAACCTTTGTGCTGTTGCTTTAAAAAAACCAGATAAATGATGACAGGAAAATGTTGGTTCATGTCTGAATGTGTGAACTCTTTGTTTACAGGAGAGTTTCCCTGACTCCTGTTGCGTCACGATCTCCAAGCGTTGCTTCACTTTTTCAGGCTCCTTCCTCCACAGAAAAGGCCAAACACGGTTTGTTATTTCTAAACACTTGATTTAAATGTGATTAATTATTGAGAATTTAACATGTTTTATTAAATTATCTTCAAAAATTGTAATTAAAGTCCCAATTCCAATATATTTTTTTTTTTTCTCTATTGTATAATCGGTCACAGTGGTCTTTTAAATTTCTGAATATTTCTTTGTTCAAATCGTTGTAAATATGGAGCAGACTAAAAAATGCAGTTGGAAAAAGAGCGTATTTGTGACGTAGAAAATACACTGGGCGGGACACAAGCTCCTAGGAGGGTAAGGGGGATGTGAAGGTTCTGTGCCACAACTTGGAGGTGAATTTCTAACGGGCTATTGCTGCCCTACAGAAACTCTGTCCTAGAAAACGACACAAGTTTTTTAAATTTTGGCTAAAAATGGCATAAAAGTAAATATGAAAACCTCTTGGAACGCTTTTAAAATGGATCAAAAGAGTGGGTCTTTTACCAAATTACTTCAGTTAACCACCTGCACACTTTTCCTGTGTCACATAAAGGTTACATGTTTTCTGACACTGTCCTGTCCTTCACCAGAGCGGCCCTCTCCCCCCACCGACCCTGTGTGCCAGCCCCCAGAATCCAAGAGGCCTAAAACTGCTGACGCCACGGAAGAGACCGCCGCCGTCATCGTCAGCCAGGATTAGCATGTTCTTCAGCTCCATTTGTGTTACAATTTTTTTCCCTAACTTGACTGTTATGACATTAAAAGCTCAAACTTTGTCAGGAACTCAAATTAGACGAGTCTGGAAGGTAGACCAATAAAAGACGAGCACTTTGATCAGAGGCTGAAATTTGAGTGTTTTAACTGTTGATCACATTTCTAATAAAACTGTTTCTCTTATAGTTGTCTTTTTTTTAATGTTAATGGAAAATTATTCTGGAAATTCTTTACTTTTTTTTAGGTCCTAAAGTTGCAACACAATCAATTTACATAAAATAGCAACAATAATAAACACAATGATCTGCATTTATCAATAAATTTGCAGGAATTCTATTAATATTTGATGCTTTATGCTAAAGTCCCACTCCAGTCATCTTTTAATCTATTTTAACTCTCTAAAACCAGAACTCCAATGTTTATCTTTTTTGACTTACTGTAACTCTTCAACCGTCAACACAATCACAGTAATTCCTCCTTCCACTTTTCTCCTTCAAAATAATTGCATGTTAAAGATTTTGTGTTGAAGCGTCACCGGTGACGCCTCAAGTGTTAAAGGGTTAAAAGCATTCCCAATGTTTCTTTTATTTATTTTTATTATGATTATACAGTTTTCTGTCGCTTTCTAGGACAGGAGTTGATTAGAAATTTACCTCCAAGATGTCTGCAGGATCATTGCTGGCAGAGTGACCACACCCCTTTTCCCCATCCCATGCGGAGTGAATGGAAATTGTCCCTCACAAATAAGCTCTTTGTCCAACAACATTTTTTTTTTTTTTTTTTTTTTTATTCTTCTCCTGATTCACGTTGATTTGCATTAAAAAAAAATACTCAAATGTTATTTTGAGCCTCATTTCCTTTATATGTGTCCACCATTGTCAGAAAAATGCACCAAAAACATGTTAAAAACACTTTTTTTTTTTTCTGACACTGCTTCAGCGGTGTGAGCTCTGCGTGTTTGAGCTTCTCTGAAGAACATTTCAGTACATTTCTCAAAAATTTGCTTTGTTTCAATCTGTTTTTCTGGTATTATTTCCAAAAGGAACATTAGCAATTCAGCCCATCTGATTAGCTTTTTTCATACCTTATGTTTTGTGTTGTTAAGAAAAATATATATTTTGCATTGTTATTACCTTGCTAATTCAAATTTGAAGAAGACTTTTTTTTTTTTTCCTTTTCTTAAAAGTGTTGCCCATGTCAGTCTATCCACGGCAGGGACTGGCTTGATCTTGTAATCAGTTTGTGCCAAACCCAAATTCAGATGAGTTCAGATTATGACGATCCACTGATCCGTGTCACTCTTGTATCCAAAGTGGTGTTTTCAATAATCTAACCTTTTACAAAAACTCTTATTTTGATGTGTCTGCGGTTAAGCCAAACTTTTTGCAAAAGAGGCCCAGATTTGGCGAGGTGGAAACCATTTTTTGGTCCATTTTATTAACATTAAATTTAATCAACATGTTATTACAATGGCATACTTTTTATTTATGCCTATAGAACAAATTCATCTAAATATTTGTTTACTAAAATCATTGTCATTTTCACAGCGTTCTCATCTGGTAGTGCTCTATGGTGAAAATTTATTTAACCAACCACAATCAAGAAATCATGCACAGTTTTCAGAGAGTGCTGGGGTCCACTTATGAAGGATGGTCACTTTTGGCCCATGGGCCAGACTTTAGACATGCCTGGATTGAGAAGTCTTCTCAAAATATAAAGTACATTATTTGATAGATTTTTTTAAGCTCAGTTCTGTCTTTTATTTTATGAGCCCACCTTCACCCAAGAGTAGCTGGGACAGGCTCTAGCGTGACTCCGAAGGGATAAAGCGGGAAAATGGTTAGATTCTTTCTATCTGATACCATATATATATTTTGATTTTTAGCTAATTTTTCACAATCTTGCTTTTTTTTTCTGACTGTAAAATTTGAATAAAATTGGCAACCTCTGACTAGAAGATTGTGGGTATATGTGTCCTTGGGCAAAACACTGAACCCCACATTGCCTCTGGTGGTTACAGGTTGTTGCCAGTGTTCTGTAGGGGAGCTGACATCAGTGTGTGAATGGGACTGTGACTGTAAAGCGCTTTGGGCCTTCGAGGAAGGTAGTAAAGCGCTATACAAGTATACGCCACTTTACTTTTTCAAAGTCTAATGTTAAAAGAGTAAATCCGTCTGAACTTCAATATTTTTGACTTTATAATCTTCCATTAATATTTCAATCTTTAGTCTGTTTTGAGGAGGATTTTTTTATTTACCTCAATCTATGTCTTATCTAATCCATATATATTTAAACTTCTATTCAAACCCCAACTTTCAATTGTTCATAAATCTGCTTCTTCAAAGGTGTCTCTTGCAAAGCATAAAATTGTGAATTTTGGGGTGCATTCCTATTTTTGTTTCATCAGACTGTCTTTTGTCCTCTCCTTTAACCATAGTCAATTAATTTCATATTACATAAAATAATCACTTAAATGTTTTTTAACCTTTATTTAACCAGGAAGTCCCAATGAGGTTAAGCAATCTATTTACAAGAGAGTCCTGACAAAGAAAACAAATCAATTAGTTAAAAAATAAAAACATTTCATTTTAAAACAGTTGTAAATAAAAGAATCTTTCTTGTGCTCTCAACTTGGATTTAATACCATATAACAGAAGAAGTTCTGTAAGTTTCCAGGCCTTTTGGAGCATGTTCCATGTGGTGGGGGCAGAAAATGCAAAAGCCCCTTTTTCCAAAGTCAGAGTGGGCAAATGGAACCATCAGCAATAAATAGTCATTGGGACACAATCCATATGAGTCTATTGTTCTCAGGGTGATTAAAGTACATAAATAAGAAAGTAGAAATACATTTATTCCATCAAAGCTTTTTGACTTTGTTAGGAACCTTGATTTCAACTAAATTCTACATTTTTAATTCTAAAATGCTCTGGTTGAAATGTCCCTTCTGGGCAGTTTTGACTTAGTTATATAAAATAACTTTATAAAATAGTAATTAAAGCCAAAATTAAAATTATTTGTGGATTTTGGTCAACACACACACTGACATCCGGCTGCTCTCCCAGTCATGTCAGCTTTAGGGGACCATCTCAGTCCACTCCCCTGTATTTATCACCAAATCCTCTATGAGCCGTTCCACTGACGCATTCATTCCCAATCCTATCGGTGTATTTCATCAGACTGAAAGATTCTTGAGAAATAATTCAATTATCTTAACAGATTAGATTTGACTTTAATTCAATTATTTCAAACCCTGAACTTTACTCTTTGGCTTCCAACTGCTGATAATTAGTGCAGGTCTGTCAAGTTTGTTCCACAAAACAGTTTTCAAGTTCTGAACAAGAACAACATGTTCCTCGGCTCTCTGTGTCAACAGTTTAACAAAAGCGGTGGGAATGCTGTTTAATTTTAATCCAATTTTATTTTTGCATGAAAAGTCCAGTTTACAACAAATAAATGCCAAAATAAAATTAAGTCAAAAACTAAAATTGTGTCTAATTCAACCATATCCAAGTCATCGGAAAAATGTTTGAAACTCTGTTTTAACAATAGTCTATGAGACATTGCAAGTTTTTGGAGTGCTATGCTTAAACAGAAAGAACCATTTGATAAAATTCAATTAAAGAGCAGGCAGGACAGCAGCACATTTTAACGTGGTGAATAATGGAAAAACACAGGGTCACTGCCTGAGTTATAAGCTTTAAAAAACTGTTGATGGGAAAAAAATGGTTTATTATCACATCTTAACAGAGGAAATTATAGTAAAATATTTAAATGCAATAAATAAAAGAAAAAAAAGTAAAGTATAGCAGTTTGTTTGAATATAAAGTCAAAATCTGTGAGGGATTTATCCAAAAAGCCCCAAAAGACTTATTTGTAAGCGTACACTCAACAAATTTTTATTAGTGGAATTTATTTATTTATTTATTTTATCAAAATTTTGAAGATTAGAGCTTTTATTCCAAGTACTTTATTGTTATTTCTTTCGCACATAATCCTTTCTAATTTATGGGGAAAAAAGTAATAATAAACTTTTTTGGTAAATTGTGTAATATATTTCCCCATTTTTAATTCAATCGAACAACATGTTAACAGGTAAAACCTATTTAATTATTTTTTTAAAAAGGCACTTCAGTATTTTTTAAGTAAATATTCAAATTTAATACTAAGATTTCGTCATGTTGAATATATTTTTTTAAATATTTACAAATGTAGTAAATATAGTATTTTTGAAACATTTTTTAAAGATAGCTAGACATATTTTTAAAATCATAACTTTTTGTGTTTTATTGACTAAAAGAACCTAATTTAACAGGTTTAACTTGAATACTTGCATCGTGACCGGACACCCTACCTTGCTGTCAAACGACAAGAAGTGACGTGATTGACAGCTTTTCCAACCAATCAGAAGTCACGCAGCCTAGGATCTTTAAAGCTTCTGCTAATAGTCTTTGTGTGAAGGCGGGGAGCTGTTGGCTCGGCTAGTTTGCTGGTTAGCAACAAACAGAAGGTTACGAGTTTAAAAATGTGGATTTTTTGACCACTACGCGGGCTTTGCGGGAACGATAGCGGGGCTAACTATGTCGGGGTCCCTAACTGGAGCTTGTTGACTTGTTCTGGAGTGGAACTCAACGCGATTTGGGACGTTTCGGTGCGTTCAGGGTGACAGCCTCGCTTTCGGGTTGTTAAGTGGCGATGCTTAGCTGATAGCTGCGTCATCATGTTGCTTCCGACTCGAGTTAACGAAAAGAAATCCCAAGTTAACGCCAGAGGTGAGGCTGCCCGCCGTCATCCCGCTCCGGAGGCCACTCCCGACCTTTGAACTCCATGGAAGACGGACTGTCGGCGAGAGGTTGGCGGTGAACGGTGTTTACGTGGACGTTGTTGTGACTTTACATCACTTGGCTCCGGATAGTTGGCGCAATTCCGCCGGCTCGAATAAGCTTCACTTCGGATGGACTGTCAAACGTTATTATGGAGGCAAAAAATAACTGGAAAAGCTCGACATTTTTATTCAAGTCAGGGGTGTTAATAGGAGGTTGAGTTGTGTTAAAGTGAGAAGTGATGCTCTCATTGACAGCTATGATAAAAAGCAGGCTGCTGATTCTTATCTGACTTTCTTGATGCTTTTTGAGACATTGCACTAAATTAGATTTAAGGAGATTTTGTTTGCTGTCACTAAACCCACGTGGAGTAAAAGTTCGAGCCTCCGTCTGGGGTTTTGAAGCAACCATAGGGGGTGTTTCTATTTTATTTTATTTTATTTATTTATTTTTTCCCCCTCTAACGGGACACCCAACCGGTAAATATGTCTGGTGACTGTACCCACATGAACGCTCACTTCCCCGCCGCAGAGAAATTTAGTCTGTCCAAAGCCTGTCCGGATGGAGACCGCGTTGTCATGGAGCCCGTGGGGAGCTCGAGTGGGCGTGAATCCTCCGCGCGCTTGTCGTCCAGCTTTGAGGTGATCGACGGGGTCGTGTACCGCAGGAAGCTGGAGAAGGGCTACATCAACTACCGGGAGGTTCTGGGGGATGACCGCAGACACGAGGCCATCTCCACCTTCCACCAGCGGCGACCCGGACAGAGGCACCTCTCCCTGGAAGAAACCTACAAATGTGTTGCGGACAACTACTGGTGGGAGGGTATGTAGCTGTGCAGACTGTAGGTTTTAAATCAATCCAATAACTCAAAAAACAATTATTGGCATATTTTAATTGACTGGATTGACGGTTGATGGTCTTGAGCTCATTTTAGAAAAACAGTATAAAACACCAAGATTAGTTAATTTAGTGAGGCACCTATTCAAAATGATCCAATATCTCACCAAAAATGCCCCAGAAAACTTTTAAAGTCCCACTCCAACCATATTTTGATCTGTTAAAGGGATCTTTCATTTATGTTAATGCAGTTTTTGTGTAAAATCCAAAAACATGTCATTTTCTAGGACATCGTTTTTGCAGAGAGGCAGTACAGAACTAAGCCTTTCCCACTTCTCATCATCCCTTTGTTTACACTCTATCACTAGCTTACAGCCCCTCACAACCAACCAAACTAACATTACCAGTGCAGCAATAATGGCGACCAATATTGGAGCTATCCAGCCACATCGTTTTAAACCAGATTCTAGCTCAAAAAGGGCAAACAAATGGATCTATTGCTTGCAAGTGGATACATCAGAATACAGTGGAGCTGGGAGCTTGGGGTTATTGGTCCTACATCACAAGTACAACACTATTCTGTCATCAGCTCCTTCAGTGCAATTTGAAATAAAGAAATACTCATAAATGCAATTTCAAACTTAATTTTCTTTATGTGTGCCTTCTATTATTAGATAACATATTTAAAAACACCTAAAACATTATTTTAATCGGAATTGGCTTTTGATGTAACACGTTTCTAGATTTTAAATGACTATATGATGCACTTTATTATTTCTTATTTGTAAAATAATAACCAAATGATACTATTTTTTTATGTATTGATTGCAAATTATTGTTATTATTAATATTAAAACATGAGAGATAAAAACACAAAGATTATAAAGAAAGGCACTGAATTTATCACAGTGTCATATTCAAAAGTTTTTCTGTTAACTTCGGCCGTAAACAATACATAAATGACAGCCACAGTTTTTTTTCTCTCAATTCACACCAAATCGTGAAATGTCCTCCACGGTTTTTTCATCCTCAACGTTTCGCTAAAAAAAGTTCAAGTAAATAGATGAAGAAACAAAAATGTAACTACTAGAAAATACTCTGTCCTCTCATCTAAACCGACAACAGTGTTTCCAACAGACTTGTGTGCAAACTAACTTTTGTAGTGAAAATGCCAATAAATCTTCTACATTTCAGATAAACATGTTACGACGTTTTCTGGTACCACTTCTCTGTCGTTGTAGCTGAATGGCCTATGATGTCACACAGTCATTGTTTTAGATTTTATTTCTCCAGGCTGAACTTCAGTCTCACTTTTTTCATCAATGAAAAACACTGAAATCGAGAACTTTCACAGACATTTTTTTTAAGGTTAGTTTAGTTTATATAATAAAAATCCAGCATTATGCTGCATTTTAGAGCCATAATTTTACTATACTTTACTGTATTCATAATGATCAGCGATATTGGACGTCACAAATATTTGTACTTATTTTTTTCTAGAAACAAATCGCGGCTATCTTAAGCATTCAGATACTCATTACAGCCCTACATAATAGTCATTACTTTGATCATTCCTTCTATTTTTAAACCTTTTATGTCATTTTACTGTGCAGCTCTGTACTTGTGTGACTTATTGCTTTTGTTGTCATGTTTGCTCAACTGTTTGCCCAACAGGAATGTACTTCCAGATCAGAGACTTTGTCCTCCGCTGTCCGCGGTGTCAGAGTCAGCACAGGAAGAAACTAGAGGTAAGAAATTTGTTCCCTGCTTACGGCCAGCATTGTTCCGAGACTCTTTGCTCTCTGTAATTGAATTCTCTCACATTTTAATTTGTCCCCTCGCTCCTTCCAAACATGGGCTTTTTTGTGTCCCTCCAATGATGGCTCTCTGTCGTCTCCTTTCAGCAGCTGAAGGGCAGGAGATGTGTGACAAAGATGATGGCCAGTCATGGCACTGATGTGCTGAGCAAGCTGAGGAGTCAGCGGGAGGCGGGTCTTTTCTGTGACATCACCCTGCGGACCAACGGGCGCTCCTTCTCGGCTCACAGGGCCGTTCTGGCGGCCGTCAGCGACCACTTTCAGGAAATATTCACAGAAATGGATTCCAGCAATAAAGCGGACATCGATCTCACCGGTGAGCTCTCCCAAAAAAACCTGCTGTCATTTTCAAAGTCATATTTTTTAACATGCCCTTTAATTTTTAAAAAATGTGATTGCATGTAAAGAGTTTTCCAGCGTTAGCTTTGAGTGAGTTCACTGTGGTAAAAAGAGGAAAGCATAATAAGTGAAGCTATAAATCACCATGGTAACTGTTAAATAACCACGCAGCCTCTATTGTGTTCCAGCAGAGGTAACAAAAGTACAAGTTTTACTCTGATGTGGGTCACTGAGTTTATTTCAAAAATAATGAAAAAGGATTATGGTTTTTTGCCAATGTTATTTTAAATATAACCTGAAGTTTAAATCTATTCTTATATCCAATAAATAATTTTTTATGTCTTAAATTTACTCAAACATGAGGATTAGATATGAAGATAACAGCAATTAAAGATAAAATTGTGCTTTAAAAAAACACAGATTTTTGTGTCTACATGATAATTGAATTATTTGGACACATTTACTGATATTTAGGTTTTTTTCTTTTCTTTTGCATTTAAAAGGTCTATTTACCACCAGTTTTATTTGTTTCCTTGACCGTTGATTCATATTATATGAACCCTGGAAACAATCACTGACTGTTCAGTCCAGTTTTTGTCTCCTCAACTTCTTGTTAAGGAGTAACCTTCAGTCAGTGTTTCAAATTCGGAAACTTTATGTGAATAAACTTCTAAAAAATATGTAAGTGTATATTGACAAAAACACAACAGTCTGAATCTTGTTTCTAAATGTAAACTTCCAGTTGATGCCGCTTTGTTCTAGTTTTTTTCCGTTCATAGCTTCATCCTCTCACGTCGTCCTGATTGTGGTAAAAAAAAAAAAAAACAAACCCCAAAAAATGAATGGGATTTTTGTGTGTTTCCACTTTAGTACCTTCATCCTCACAGCTTCAATTGGTTTAACTGCCAAAACAATATTATTACAACAATTTCTTTAAAAACCTTGTTATTCTTACTTTATAATGATTAGTATGTGTAATAGCAATATAACACGCACAGTCTACTGTAATATGTCATGTAATTGAGTGTAGCAAGTTTTAAAAAAATTATCCTTTATCCTCTGAAGCTCAATGAGGTTGCTGGAGCCTATCCCAGCTATCTTAGGCTAAAGGCAGGATACATAGTGGGTGAGATGCATGTCTATTACAAAAACAAACTATAATTTTGATGTTCCTTTTAGTAATGGTAGTTTAATAAACTAATGTTTGAGTGTTCCCTTGTTTATCCCAGGAGTTGCGTCCTAAATATAATTCACGATGGGTAAAATTTGCAAAGTAATCTGTAATATTTACAGTAATTTTAGCTATTTAAAGGTTTTAAATCCAATCACCACGCACGTTATGCATTTATCTCAAACAAACGGGAAGATTTTCACACATTCAAAGCTTCATAAAAAATGTAAAATCAAAGCTTTGATTATGATCAAGATGAACACATTCTAATCTGCGCTGGAGACACAGTACAGAGGAGACAGCCAATCAGGACAAGGTGTAAAATAATACTAAAAAAGTATGGGAGACCACGAAAGCTGAAAATAGTGAAGGAATACAGTGATTTCATCTTTCCTCTTCACATTCGTCTCCACTTTAAACTGCTGCTCGTTGGATCCTCAAGTCTATTTTGTCTCTCAGGTTTCAACGAGGACGGTCTCCTGTCTCTGCTGGACTTCTCCTATTCCTCCACTCTGTCCGTTCGTCAGGAGGACTTGCCGGAGGTGTGCGCCATGGCTCGCCACCTGGGCATGTGGCCCGCGGTGGAAGCCTGCTCCGCCCTCCTTAAAGAGCAGGAGCGGCAGCTCCATCTGGGCAAAGCCTTCATCTCTGCTTTGGGACTGGACAGCATGAACGACGGCTTTAGTCTGACGCTGGACGCGTCCGACGAGTCGTTGCACGAAAGTCCCAAACGCAGTCTGCGCAGAATGCCAAAAACAGCCAGCCACAACGGCCTTCCTCAGAGTCCCGTGCACAGGATGAAGCTCATGGACTTCAAATCCCCCTCTTCGAAAAAGGCTGCTATTCCCCGTCACGCCTCCTCCCAGAGCTACTCCACCATTTCCCCATCAAACACCCGTCTTCTCCGCTCCTCTCCCGGAGCTTCCAAGGAGGTTCAGAAGCTGCTGCCTGTCCCAGAGACCCCCCGGAGGAAGAGAAAGCCTCACCCCATCACTCAGCTGTCACGCACATCCAGGCTGAGGCCCAGCACTGCCTGTAGTCCTGTGAGAGTCAAGCAGGAAGGAGAGGAGGTGGGAGAGGATGAGGAGGATTATGCAAGAGCGCAGGAGAAGTACAAGCTCATGAATGTGCTGGGGCTGCAGAGGACTGCCCTCCTCCCCAGACCGGAGGACCTGATCGGCTGGAGGCAAAAGAAACGACTTCGGAAGTTGAAGGCCAACAACTATTCACTAACCAAGAGGCGGAAACCCCGGTTATCCTCCCCAGTGTTGTCGTTCAGTGACATACCTCTATCAATCCCACTCTGCAACCCGGTGAACACCAGACTCCTTAAAAAGTCTGTCAAGTCTAAGCCTGTGGGCTCCGTGGAGCAGATCACTGCCAAGAGGAGGAAAAGTGTCCCGCCTTGTGTTCCTCCCTCAGACCGGAGCATGAGGAGTAAAGGTGTGCTACCCGACCTGTTCCAGCGCCCGTCCTTTGGTGGGAGGGAGCTCAGACAGTCGGTGAGGAAAGGCGACGGGGGTCGCTCTCGGGCCCAGCAGCCTCTCCGACGAAAAGCCAAGCAGCCTCTGGTGAGAAACGCCATCCGGATCAAAGCCGAGCCGGCCGAGTGCTCCATCTCAAGCCTTAGACCCTCGCCACAACATCACCGTGGATACACACTAAAGACGCGGGGCAAGACACCGCCAGTGAGAGAAACTGTGAAAACGCTACGTTACAACAGCAGCCGGATGGTCGCGAAAAGCAGACGAGGCTCCACAAAAGAGACAGTCAAGATGAAGGTCAAGTCAAGAGAGAAGGCGGGACTCCAGGGCCCGAAGGGCGCCGTGGGGGTGGCAACAAAAGTGAAGGACGCGGAAGTGAACGGGCTCCAGTTTTCCCAGCATCTGCCCTACGGCCACCCCATGTACAAAGCCATTAAAGAGGAGCCGGCAGAGCCAGTGCCAGTGGTCGGGCCTTTTCCCGATCCTCCCTCACCGGACCTGGGCAAACGCCAGAGCAAGCCCCCCATCAAGCTGCTGGACTCCGGCTTTCTGTTCAGCTTCTGCCGCCCGACGGGGGGGCCCATGTCGGCGCTGAAGAAGGAGGAGGAGAGCGTGGACATTTGCCTAACGCGTTCAGTGTCGCAGGTCGGGGAGAAGTTCGAGGCAGAGGAGTCTCCACACCGGAATCTGAGAGCCAGGAGGAGGCCTGTCCTGCCTGCAGTGAAGAGGGAGAAAGAGGAGAGGACGCTGACCCAAAGCCAAGCTCGGAGACACCCCCCCAAATCTCCAAAGACCCCCTTAAATCTGGCCAACTGTTCCAGGTCGCAAGCTACACGGACAATGACAAAGGTACATAGCTCCTCATTATAGAGTACAGCTCAGATCTGTGACATAAATGTTTAGGTTTTTGTTTGTAAAATCTCTCCTCTCATCCGTAATTATCTCTCCAGCAGCAGTCTCGGCTCTTAGATGTGGGTGGCCGGAGCTGCTCCATGCTGGATTCAGTTCGTCGAGCTCGCCTGAAGCAGCTCCGAGGGCCTCGCAGCCAAGCCCCCAAAGCTCCGAAGACGGCCCACGCCTGTCTGCAGTGCTCAGCTGCCTACAAAGATTGTGTTGCTCTAATTATGCATCGCCTCAGGCACATCGAAGGGAAGCACTGGCCATGTCCGGTAAGCGCCGCCCTGCTCGGCTTTAGAAACTGGAAACGCTTGACTGTTGCGGGTGGAACTGTTGTCTAGCTGAGGCGCTTTAAGTCCAAGGACGGCGCCGGCGCCTCTTCTTCAATCATTTCTCTTTTCAGACAGAAATTACAGACGTTAGAGGGCAGGATAACAGTCAGCAGAAGTTAGGCTTTGTCTTACAGGAAGTCCTTCTTTGAGTTTAAACACAAGAGAAATTAAAGCCCACCGGCACCACCTGACTCATTAAGCCCCTCCCTCTCTGGCACCCTGGTCTAAGCTTTTCTGTTGGTTTATCTCCATTGCTACTATTTAACATTTTGGTCACCTGGAGGTAATCAACAGGTTGACAATGTTTTTGGACAAATCTGCAAAAGTACATTTTTTTTTTTTTAATTTCCTTGGCAACAGAGGTTTTTTTTGTTTGCCACGCCCACATTCTTAATATGTTAATATCTTATGTCATATTGTTGCATTCCTCTTAAGCCGAGGATTCATGTATTAAATTATCACAATATTCTGGTAAAACGTGGGAGAAACAGGACCTTGCCACGCTAATGCCGTTCAAGTCATTTTATTTTATCCCAAGAAGTTAGGAGTAGATAGATGGAAATCTTTTGGAGAATTAGCTGTGTCCGAATTCTTATCTTAATCCTTAACTACTAAAAAACTATATGGTATCTTGTTCCCTGAATTTTTTAAAAGCTATTTGGAAACCATGCTCACTACCTTTCTTTATTTCTAATGTCACCACATTCACAAAGTGGAAAATCTAATCAATAAAATTATTTTACCTAGTCTATTTATAAATCCTCTGTGTTCTAAAAATTTGCATAATTTGTTAAAAAATTACATTTAAACACATCTTTTTTTTTTGCAAAAATTGTTCAAACGCAATGCATTGTGGTCTGTATTTGCTAATGTAGTTTGCATCAATTCACAGTGGTTTTTGCAAAGACTTCTGGGAAATGTCTAGGGCACTGGATTTTGGAATTTTAGGCTATGTCTGAATTCCTTCCCTACTCACTATAGTGCACTGTAATGTGTTTGTCATTTTCTTATGCTGTCCAAATTTACAACTCAAAAATAAAGTGGACTAAAAATTTCCCAAAAGTCTTTGCAAAAAACTAGCATGCATCAATGCTCACTAGATTAGCAGATTTAGACCAGGATGCATTGCTGTCGAACCATTTTTGCAAAAAAAAGTGTTTAAATGTAACTTTTTAACAACCATCCACATTTTCATCATCACAACACAGTGGAGTCACAAATGTAGACGTCGTGAAATGTACGTATGGATTAGAGTTTCACTTTGTCAAATTGGTGATGTCACATCCAGTGTTTAAAAACACAAAAGAAAAGTAGTGAGCATCGTGTCCCATGGTGGCCACTAGATAGTCTTACATTATTTAGCTTTTTAGTAGTTGGGGATTAGGATAGGAATTTGGACATAGGCGTGGATTCAGACAGCTATGTAAAAGGTAAAATACTTGCCATTGACATTGCCAGTAAAACCAAAATATTAATATGTTTCTGCTTATTATCTGTCCTTTAACATTGCAGCAGCAATTCTCAGGTTTCATCACTGTTCATAAAAGCTTTTGTTTTTTAGCTATTCATTATATTAGTTATAGGTTTCTCTTCTGCTCTCTTATGGGGTCCAGATGACCCCAGCCTTACATTGATGTGTAAATCCTCCTATGATAAAGGCAGACAAATGTGGACAAGATTTTATGTCTGACACAGACACCAGTGAAGATAAAAAATCCTTGTAAAAATAAGATCTGTACATTGTCCAGTGGGGTCCAAATGACTCCACTTTTAGTATAAACATGCCTAGGATAGCACAAGGGTTAAAAGTATGGATTTTATGTTTTATAAAACAATGCAAACTATTTTTTTTTGTCCATTTATTTTTTTCACATTTTGAACATTTTCTTTATATATCGATTGTAAAATGATCAAATCTATTAAAGTTTCTCAGATGCTTTTATTTTCTTAACTGCTCATTTGATTTTTGCAGATTTCTGACATTTTTAACCATGTCAGCTACTAATGATGACCCAAATTTTATGTATAACGTTTAGTCATAATTCTTCTTTGATATTTAGCAACAAACAAATCCACAGCAAAAATGTTGCCGTGGTTGATGAGTTTATTTCTGAAGCAGCGTTCTGTCGATCAGCGACATTGTCCTGCATCTCTCCGGCTCACCCTCCGTCTCATCTCCTCTGCAGCTCTGCAGCAAGACGTTTTTCCGACTGAGAAATGTTCGTAATCACATCCGCACCCATGAACCCAAGCTGTATAAATGCCGCAGCTGCATCGCTGCTGGTTCTTGAGGCGGCCGCTGGCGGATGGATGCAGAGGTAGGTGCAAATGATGTGAGGCTGCTGCATGAGTTTGAAGGTTGATGAGAGGATTTCAGTCTGTTTTTTTTTTTTTGGTTCCTCATTAGTCGTTGAAAGGGATGCCCTGGTCGTGTCCGATTCTGAATGATTTGAGTCAGAGAATTTGCTGATACTGAGTCCTGATACGTTACTTTTGTAACAAATTAAAAACAATGAAAAAATGTGAAATGAACAGATCAAGGTTTCCCCCTATTTTGATTTTAGTCACCTACCATCTAACACTGGGGCAAAATCTGATTTCTTCCCTTCTCTCTACCCCTACATTAGCATTAGCACAGAGCTTCCAGCACTCAAATATACATAACAGCGGTTTTATGACTTGTAAAAGGTCATGCTGAAGCAAAAAGTCATTAATTACTTTTAAATATAAATTTTGCGCACCCGCATGAAGAAAAGTTATTTTCCTCCACGGCATAGCTCGACATTAAACCCCCCCCCTGCAACGAAGGGATGACACTTAAAACCATTTCGGACAACCCTAGCACTACAAATTCCCCCTAAAAATGGAGGGGTAGGGAGAAAGGAAGAATTTGGATTGAGCTTAGCTGTATTTCCATTATATATGAGCACAAAACTGTTTTGAAATTCTAGAAATGTAAACAAAAAGAAAACTAGTGCTGTCAATTTAATGTAAAGAAATGATCAGATTAATTGTGCTTTTGGATTGTGATTAATCACAATGTTTTACTAGGTAAATTTTATACGAGGATATAAAATAAACAGAATGTTTTTGAACAAAAAAAAAGACCAGAGAGAAAATGTTTTTCTTCATTTTTATTTCTATTTTTTTTTTTACCCCAGAAGTGTAATTTTTGAGTTCGAAACAGTAGATGAGCAGAAAATCTAAAGACTTTTATGTCTGCAGTATTACTGTGAGAAAACAAAGATGCTGATATACAGACATAAGAAACAAATATTGTGTTTCTGCACTTTAAATAGTCAGAGTAAACACTCGAATCTGATTGGCTGCTGGGTGTGGATTCCCACCTGAGAAAGAAGTTCCGGTCACATATCTCAAATGTTCTATATTACTGAGCAGGCTTCTTTAAACCAAACGTTTCCTTCATCATCTGGATTAAAACGAGACGTAAGAGGTGAACTTTCTCTCTAAACAAATGCTTTATTTAACTTATCGGGACGAACAGGATATTTATTGCTTTCCTCTGCCGCTGCAGTCGAGGTCTGTCAACCCAGCGACGCGTTCTCGTGTGAGCATGACAAGTGGCCGCACCACCAAATAATCTGCTTTTTGTGAAACGGTGACCTTAAAAAAGTTTAAAATCTACTGAATATTTATTTCTTTTGTAAGTGACCATGTTATTAGTGGGTTAGCATCCCACGAAGTGTGTTTTTTCAGAAATTAACGCACGCCATGGAAGCCTGAACCGTCCGATGCGAAGCTGGAGATGGTCGTTTCTAACATTTAAATAATCCGGGTCAATAAATATTAATTTAATATTTAATTAATTTGTTTTAAATCAATCGCGTACGTTGGCACATTAACGTTGACAGCCCTACAAAAAACCTACAATTACAAAATTACACTGTTTCCATTAAATCATAGTTATCCAAATAAACAAGAACTACCTCACAATATGTCATCAAAAACACAGATGTGAACAAAAGTTTAATTTACAGCTTGAACCAAAAAAATAGTGCATCTACCAGCAGAAAAAAATGGTTAACTTTTGACAAGTAAAATTTGGGGATAGTTAAATTTCCTTCCAAAATTGTTGTTGTATCATGAATATGATGTTGAGTATTCATGACTAGCTCATATTAATGTAACCAGTCGTTTTTGAGAAGTTATGCGTTTATTTTTCTGAATTTTTTTTTCTGGTGTTTGAACTTTGTAGACTGTAACTTGGTAGCTGTCTTTCTCCAGTTTCTGGGTTTAATTCTCACGAAAAAAAAAAAGAAAAAAACAACACTTTAAAAAATATATATATTTTGAAGGTCGTCGATTGCATTAAGAATAGCCATAAAAGACTCTTGCTGTCAGTTTAAAACATTTGTTTGAGAGTTATGGAAGCACAAAAATATGAATCTGAAGAACTGTTTTTGTGTTCCTCCTGTTCAAACTTGTGCCGTTTTCTGCTACACTTTATGGCAGAAAAATATTGCGATCCTTTTATGACCTCTAGTAATCTATTTATCTGTAATTATGAACTTGAAACATATAAAACTGATTAAATTGAGAATAAAATAATGATCGATCCATCATCAGGATGCAACATCTGATTTTGACGACATGATTGGGCTGATTTCTGATCCGGACATCCCTAGTCCTTGATGACTTTTTTGCGTTAACAGACGTATTTGTTTCCCAGAATGAAGGCCGCTGGCGTCTCGCCACCAGAGAAAAGCCTGAAGGATCATGATGGATCTGCAGCTTCTACAAATCGTCACACATGAAGCACAACGGTCTGTGGAGAGGCGGCTCTCTCCTCTCTGTTCCGGTCACAGCCGCTGGTTTAATTTTATATTTTAAGTTAAATACCAATACCAAAATCGCTGTTCCTGTTTGCTTTTCAATAAATAACAAGAGGTTAAACTTGAACATTTACACTCAGGGGCGGGGAATGTCATGCCACGGCGTAGACAGAGTTTAGCGTCACAGTTGTGTACAGAATCCATTGTAAAGTGATTGTTACAGCTGTCCCTGCTATGTATGGTTACCTTTATTTTTCTATGTATAGACGATTGTCGAGTGCACTTATTGTAGCTTGGTGTAAACCTAAGAGGCGGTGATGAAACTGAAGGTTTTTGGGGGGGTCGGACGGTGAAATACTTGAAGTGATGCAAGCGCTGGAGCCTTTCCTCTGAGTGTCTCAGTCAGTCTTTGTCCTTCGGTGTGTTAACTTCTAAACAACTAGTCCTTTTGTATCGGTCTTACTACTCTCAGCCAGTCCATGAGTTGGGGTTTGAACTTTACTGGGAGGGGGGGCCGTACGGTGACGCCACTGCATGCACATTTGCAGATCATTTCTAGTCCACTGTTTTTCTAAGGCTGGCTGTTTTAAAAAGGGAACCGTGTTTGGTTTTAATGTGAATTTCTTAAAGTTATTGACTGCATATTGACAGACGTTTTCCTTAAAACACCTTTGCTCTACTTAAAAAGTTCTACTGAGTAAATGCAATGTGCACATACAGAGATGTTTATGTATCTTGAATTGATTTTAGAAATAAATGAGCTGTCTCTTGCTATCTGTTTAAAATAAATAAAATAATTTTGCCTTTTATATTTGTGTATTTTTCCTTAGAGTTCAATTTCCTGGTGGAAAATGTTAGGAAATGTTTATTGTTTATAAATGAAGTTCAATTCGAACGAAGTCTTGAAACTAAAATACTTTAAACTTTTTTTTGCTGTGAAAGCGACCAAATTTAGAAAAGGCCAACACTTAATTTTTAAATTAAAAATAAAAATTATTTTTAACTATTAAATGGTACATTCGCAAGGGATTATGTGGAAATCCTATTAGGCATAAATGACCATGTGATTGGACAAAATGCCTGCCTTAATTCAAGTCTTTTTTGTTTTTCCTAAAGAAGGAAAAAATAAAAATGTGTAGAAAGTAATAAAGAAAAACAACATTGAAAATGAAAAAAGTTAACAATCAACCCAAAAATTGTTTATTCAAATTTATCACGGATATTTAAAAAGGAACATTTATTAGTATAATGCAGTATGACAAATTCTTGAAGCTAACAGATGGGCAGAATTTCATTTAAAAAAAAAAAACTTTTTTCTTTTTGTAGTGTAACTGGGGACTGTGTTGAGGTAACATCTCTAAAAGAAGCTTATTTCACAGTTGAATGGCACAAAAAAGTAAATAAATAAAAGTTTTACCTCAACAAATATTGAAAATGTATCCAGAAAATAAGTTTTTGTTTAATATTTTAAGGAATATTTTTATCTGAAATGTTTAGGCCAGGAGTTTACAACCTTCAACACTTAATGAGCCATTTGGGTCAATTTATGATTGACTACGACCTGGTAGGAGCCACAAAGTCTTAAGAAAAAAAAGGAAAAAAGATACTTATTTATATTTATGTTATGATATTATAAATTTAAAAAAAGTACTGATTTTGTAAAAACAAAACAAAGAGAAAACTTTTTTTTTAATATGGAGTATTTATTTTATATTATTATTAAAAACGGCCCAATGTTATCTTGTAAACATATTGAAGCAACTAACTTGTATAATTTTGACAGAATATATTATTGAGGGTAAAATATTGAAAGTTATTTAAGATTTAAGGTTATTTATTCTGGAAAAATATTCCTGCTTTCACTAACATTTATGTGAAAAAGTTACTTTTTAAAAGTTGTAAAGTTGTTTTTTTTTTTTTCGAGTTCAATAAATGTTTATCCTGTTCGTCCCGTGACCTAAGGTGTGTGTTTTGGATTTTGGCCCTGTGTGCGATTGAGTTTGACACCCCTGGTTTATAGCTTTTGATAGAGGATCACATGATTTCTTTTCAAAATAAAAGACACCCTGTGTCACGCTCTTCGTGTCAATGGCACAAATGTATTAGGAAGTAGTGTAATTTCATCAGTATATATAGTTGTTTTTTTTATGCATCACTGTCATTACTTTGTAAATCTAACTAAAATCAAATTAGATCTTTACTGTATTTTTGAACCATAAGGCAAACTTAAAATTCTTAGAATTTTCTTTTTCAAAAATAGAAAATATGCCTTGTAATCCCACTAAAAACTAAAACCCTTTTATTTTTCTTTAACCAGAGAGCTACAGTGGAGGAAATAAAGAGCTGGAGGTTACAGACCCCTGGTTTACTTGTAAACTCTTTTGTGAATTTAACTTTAATAAAAACTGGAAACGTTTAAAAGTGTAACAGTTTGATTAATCTGCATATTAGTATCTGTTGAGAGTTTTTCATCTGCATCAAAAGTTGAATGTAGTACTCCTGTAATGTAGGCGGGGCTTTTTGCAACTATGCTTCTGGAGGCGGAGCTTCTAACGAAGAAGTGGGATGAAAAAAATGTTTCAAGGAGCCATAAAAGCATATATGAGTATTTTGAGTAGTTCTTGTTAATATTTACAGTCTGTATTCTGATAATAATACTGGATATTGTTGAAATAGTTGTCTTTTCTACTCTCAGGAATCTGATTTTTTTTGTCTTAGCTTTCAGTCGACGTTGAAGTCTTTCCTAATGAGCACACTCATTAGGAAAGACAAACAAAGCAAGTGAGGGCGGCTTTAATCATTCCAGGGGTCCAGTCGTCAAAAAGATCCAAATATTTACATCTATATAGAATGGCCTGTCAAGTGCTGCTCGCAAAATTAAAAATCTGATAGATGAGGAGAATAGAAAAGCTTTTCAGCCCAAGAAAAAGATTAACCAAGCATCATTGAATTTTATCAGCTGCAGAGCGATGAAAGGCGTAGTGTTGTTTTGGATTTCAATGAATGAAAAGATGACAGTGTGTAGTCACTACATAAAAGCTAGAAAAAAACATTTTCTGCATGTAAAAAAAAGAATCCACATCTTTTTTTAATGATGCATGAAAAAACAAAAAAAGGGTTTTCTTGTAATAGCTCTGGGTTATTTTTCCCAGCTTTTGATTTTATTAATCGTAATATCACAATCAGTCATAATGTGGTGATTCTGACTGGTTTAAAGGGTTTTCTGGAATAATTAAAGTAGAGTTAGGAACATAAAAATATGTTGAGGAGTTCCACAAGGCAGCTGCAGGAGCCCTCTATTATTCTTACAGTACAGACACATACTTCTAAATTAATACATCTTGATAGATCATCAACTAGATTTTATGGCAGAAAACAAAAAAGCTGGTGAGCCAAATAAAAAAGCAACTTTTTCTTGGAAGAAAATCAACCAATCAGTCAATCAGTTTATTTATATAGTGCGTCTGAAAGTAGAAGCATCAAAAGTGCTGAACAAGAATTTAAAAATGTAAAATCTTTCATTAAAAAGACTCAAACTGATTACTTTAGTGAACTTTTTATTGCCCTGTCAAAATAAAAGACAGCAAACGATCCCAGATTTAGTTTACTGTATAACACAAAATAGCTTCATGTTAAATTTCACATTTCTTCTTGTATTGATTGCTCTTCTGCTTCTGGTCTATTAATACCAAACACTGAAAGGAAAGAGAAAACACTTTTCTTTCCACCCTGTAATGCTCATAACTTTGAGATAATAAACCAGATTGCTAAACATTTAAACAAATAATAACAATTGTATAACTTTCCCTCAAATCATAATAGGTTTTGCATTTTATCTTCATTTGTTGCTTCCAACCATCTAGTTTTTTAACCGGCTGTATCCCTTTCTGGGTCATGGGGCCATCAGATTATAACCTGGCTACTATTGAACGAATATATTTGGTGTAGTAGTATTTGTTTGTGATTATGCAGATCAAGCACTTCCTGTAATTTTTCACCAGGTTTGCACAGACTGCAGGAGGAATTTTCCCTCCTCCACATAGATCTTCTCTAGATCATTCAGGTTTCTGGGCTATTGCTGAAAAATATAGAGTTTGTGCTCCCTCCTAAGATTTTCTATTGGGTTTAGGTCTAGACCAGGGCTGCTCATTCCTGGTCCTCAAGATCTACCACCCTGCCTGTTTTCCAGCTCTCCCTGTACTGCTTGCTGCTGATTACCTGGACCAGGTGTGTCCTTTCAATCAGATTGTGGAGACATCTGACTGAGCCAATCAGCAGGTGGCAGGGCTTGGAGATCTGGAAAATAGTCAGGGTGGTAGATCTCGAGGACCAGGAATGAGCAGCCCTGGTCTAGACACTGGCTAGAACCTTCTTACAGAGCCGCTCCTTGGTTATCCTGGTTGTGTATTTCAGGTTATTGTCATGTTGGAAGATACATCTTCAATGCTTGAACTGAGAGAAGGAGGTTTTTCCCCAAAATTTGTCAAAACATGGCCCCGGTCATCCTCTCTTTAATACAGTGCAGGTATCCTGTCCCATGTGCAGAAAAAAACCCCAAAGCATGATGCTACCACCCCCATGCTTCACAGGTAGGATGGTGTTCTTGAAATCATCATTCTTCTTCTTCCACTCACGGCAATTGAAATTAAGATCAAAAATTTATATTTTGATCTCATCTGACCACATCTGACTCCCATGATGGTCCCAGCTCTCTTCCGGTCATTGACCAGTCCATGTCGTTCTAGGCTGAGTCCTCACCTTTCTTAGGATGATTGCGATCTCACGAGGTGAGATCTGGCATGGAGATTGACAGTCATGTTCAGCTTCTTCTATTTTCTAATAATTGCTCCAATAGGGGATCTTTTTTCAGCAAACTGCTTGACAATCGCCTCATAGCCATGTACAGCCTTGTGGAGGTCTACAATTTTATCTCTGGTGTCTTTTGACAGCTCTTTGATCTTGGCCATGCTTGTAGTCGGAGTCTTACCGATTGTATGGGATGGACAGAGGTTGCTATGCAGTTAACCACCTCATCAGTTGCTTCTAATTTAGGATAAGAAGTGGAGGTGGACAATTTAAAGATCAGAATTCTAGCTGATAGACAGCCATTCAAATACTTATTTACAGCAGTATCATAAAATAAATTATTTAAAAAAAATAATACAATGTGATATCCAGATTCCAGATTTTTTTTTAGATTGTGTCTCTCAAAGTGAACATACACCTAAAATGAAAATCTTAGCCTCACTATAAATGTTTTACCTATCTGTACCCACACCTGACACTAGATGGCGCCCTGCACTTAAAAAAGCACATTGCTGCAAACTAACAATGAGGCTTAAATGCAAAATGGTTCCAGTGTATTAAAAGACCCTTCCAGTGTTCCCGACTCTTTCTGCGGATCATCATCTCCTGTTTTAGTCGTCATATGAATAATCTCAGGGTTGAAATGGTTTTAGAATCCTGAAAGTAAATATTCAAAGAGGTTGCTTGGTGGAGGAGACGCTTCGCTGCAGTCTGGATTAATTTGCCCCGAAAAAGAGGGGCTGGAGAAGGCTGGGGCTGTAATTCCACCAGTGTCGGTGTCTGCTGGAGCTTATTATAGAGCGGGAGTGGAGTGCCTTCACGCTGCAGCTCTATCCGGGGTGGGGGTGGTGGGGGGCGCATGGGTGTACTTTTTCAGACTCGGGAGCAGCCAGCAGGGGGGCTGTCTCTGGGTTACCCGAGCGGTGGCTCCACACGCGGCCTTATGTGAGTTTAGGGAGCCGTGGAGAGAGCACGCCCAGGAACAGCTGACAATTTATGCGAGAGGGGCCCCCACATTCTCAGAGAGACGGGGGTGGAGGGGAGAGGGGGGTGAGGGGGTAAAAGACGAGACGGGGAGAAGAAAGGAAAGAGGAGGAGAGAGATGGAGGGGAGAGGGGGAGGGGGTAAAAGGAACAGTCTTGTTTGTAGCTTGTCAGCAATTGCCTGAGACAAGCTTCCCTCCATGTGTAAACGCTGCTTGAGGAATGCTCGGGCCGTACCAAGTGGAGCCAGAGGTGGGGGTGGGAGGAGCCACTCCACCAAGGAGGAGAAGGCAGTGTGTGGCTGAAGTAATCCTTCACCTCTTTGAAGTTCCATCTCTGTGTGCGTGCGTGTGAGGGGAAGGGGCTTTGTATGAATACGTGCTCCCTCCCCAGCAGTAACACCCCCCCCCAATTTCCTTTTTTTTTTTTGTTTAACAAAATGTGTATGATCTCATTTGTTTACCAAAATCTGTGTTCTGCACCCCCCCCCCCCCCCATGAAAACATGCATTCTCTCCTGTTGCTTTATCCAACCCGTTCAAAACATCTAATCAATACGGTGCGTAAAATGGCACAGTTTACGCACGGCCGTTGCGCACAGGCAGGCGTTTTCTAACAAAAGCAAACAAATAAATGAACATGAAAAAGACCCCCCCACCCCAGAAGTTTGTGATCTCCCCACCCATCTCTCTACCCCCCCCACCCCCCCGCTCAGGCTCAGCTGCTGGCAGTCAGAGGATTTGACTTCCACTCTCATTGTTTGTTCATGGAGATGCTGTGAAGTTTGTCAGCAGCAGCAGCAGGAGGAAGAGGAGGAGGAGGAGGAGCAGGCCTCCTCCGCGTGCAGCGCCAGCCTCTCCTCATCCCTCCAACCCCGTCGCTCCTAATCTGTTTTCAGAAGAAAAAAAAAAAAAAAACTAAATATGCGCGAATCGGAATGCAATTTTAAACGAATTAGGCCGTGAATAATTTCCAAGATGTCAAAATGTATCGGGGGTGAAGGCGTTTATGTAATTGGAGCGCTTGGTTCACTGGTTTAAAATATACACACACACATTAAAAAAAAGGAGGTGAATCTTTATTAGGACAGAGCTGGTGCTCACACCCACGCAGACACCTGAGTGATGTGGCTGTGCTGACCTCATTTACATGTCCTCCTAAGGAGGAAAAAGGGGGACAAGTGGGAGAGAGGAGTTGTGCAATGCATGGGGAGGAGATGATGACAAGAAGAAGGGAGGAAATTAGGCTTTCGGGGAGGAGAAAAAAGATTGGGTGTAAAAAGAGTAGATGAAAGAGAGGGAAAGTTGAAAGGTAAAAAGGGGGAGGAGAAATGAAGATGGCTGAGGAAGGAAGGCAGGGAGGGAGGGAGGCTGGCAGAGGAGGAGGAGGAGGAGGAGGAGGGTTGATCTCTGGGGTTTGAAGCACATTAGTATTCATGGGGAAGAGGAGGCCACAGACAGCAGAGAAACAGAGAGGGACCAGACTGAGAGCAGCACACAAACATCAATGGGGTACACGCACGTCCCTGCGTGAACGTGCGCTCCTTCCTGGTGTTGAACGTGGCCTCACGTGTAGCAGAGGAGGTCCAACCATGACGCCCCACCCGTCAGTGTGCGCCTCATTGTGCTCCACACGTTCATGTGGATTCAGGCCTCCCGAGCATCCTCCCTGGAGATGGTTTAGCGGTTGAGGCCTCCGAAACCACCCTCGCCGGCCTCGGATCGAATCCCCGCCTCAGAAGCTCCTCTCCAGTGCTTTTCACCCCCCCCCCCCTTTCCCACCCCCCCTTTGTAGCCTCCTGCTCTGTCAATAACAGCGGAAGGTGTTGTGACGTCTGCCAGCTTCGCTATTGCCGTTTCAAACAACCGAGACCTCAGCAGAGAGGAGCTGAAGGGGTGCAGGTGATTCATTTCAACGTGGGAGGGAAGGGCTGGGACGAGCTCCGAGGGAGGGGGGGGGGGGGGGTGAGGCTGGAAGATGGGAAGGGCTCCTGAGGAGCTGGAGGCCTCGAACACCTCTGATGGTGGCAGGAGAAGAGAGGGAAGAGTGGGAGAAGTGGTAACACTCGGGGTGTTCTATTCTTAGTTTCTCCTCTCCTCAGACTTTGGAGGCATGTGTGTGCGCACACAAGCATGTGTGGGCGGGCAGGTGGTGTACAGCTGACAGTTGATTTGCTGTGACACCAGACACACTGGCTGCTTTGGACTCGCATGGCCTAGATTTCCTTGTCTCCTGCAAGCCCTTCTCGCTCAAACTTAATGGCGCACACACTCATCTGTGTCCCTTCTTTTGCCCCCCTCAGACCTACATTTCATGTTCTGATTGGCAAGCAGGTGGTCTCTGCTGAATGTCTTTAAGGAGCGGTGAGGAGAAGGCAGCAAGTCAGGGGACAAGAGGGAGAGCGAAAGGTGACATGGAGAGGGGGGAGAAGAGGAAAAACAAAAAAACGAGGAGGAGTGATTAAGTGTAAGATCGACAGGAAGCGTGAGAGGAGAGAGGAGATCATGTAAACAGACTGAAGCACTGCATAGAGATGGAGGAGGCTGTTGCCATGGCGGCAGAGGCTGCATCCTTTTGTTAAAGATGTCACTCAGGGGGAATCAGGGCTAATGAGGAAGGACTTTGCGCCTGCGTGTGAGCCTCTGCACGAGTCACCGTGCATCTGAGCAACATCTCAAGTGGGATGAAGATTTCACTTGAGGAATTTTTGGGTTTCTTTTTTAAATAAATGGAAATGAATGATTGGAGGATTTGGAGTAGAAGATAGGAAATAAAAATTGGAGGGTGGCCAAGTTCGCAGAGGGGAAAGTCACGGGTGAGAAACAGTCATCCATCAATGGATGTGGTGACTGAACTCCATTGAGAACCTGCAGGAGGAGGACGTGTGTGGCTCCGAGCGGCGTGGGCGGCGTGTTCTTTCAGTTCTTCATCTCGCCGCAAATTAGCAAAGAATCAAAGGCAAACAGGTTTCATTTAATCCCACCCTCCCTGTCTTCCCTTTCTGCCTCCCTCCTTCACTCTCCCGGCTCTCCATTCTCAGCAAACCTTGAACCTCCCACAGAGTGAATGCACACATCTGCCCGCGCTCTTCCTCTCTGCTCGCCGTTCCCCCTCTTCTGCCTCCTCTGAACAGACGCACAATATTTGTTTCGCCTTCAGCGTCACCATCAAAGAGAGCGAAGGTCTTGCTTGCATCCTACCCCCCCCCCCCCCCCTTCTCCCCCCAGTCTTTATAGACAGGGATAAATAATTTGATCTGGAAGGTTTTTGAAATTCCACCACTCTAAGAGGCGTGACGTTAATCTTTTATTATCTCCTCTCTCATTCTTCCACTCCCTTTCTTTCCCATTCCTTTTCCTCCTTATCTCCTCGCCAGACCCTCCCACCCCGCCTCCCCTCCGCACACCCCCACCCCCAGGCCCGTCCTTGCACTATTCTAATGATTCATATTTCACATCCACTGCCTTTTCATTTAGCCTGTCTACACCGCTTCAGGGACAGCTACTCACGATCTTAATTGACTGAGGAGATAGAGGTGGCACCATCCAGCCCCCCCCCCTCCCCTCCCCACACCTTTACACATAAACCTACACATGCTATGTGAGACACAGGCGGGGAGGCAGATTTGTTTTGTTGGGTCAAGGGAGTGACGTAGGATGAAGTAAAAAGGGATGCAAAGATGAGAAGAAGTGAAGGGACCCACTCCCTTCCTTTCTCACCCCCCCACCAACCCATCCTTCTGTCTGTCTCTGGCTGTCTTTGATCTGAGTCTCTGTCCCGCACTGCATATTAAGATACCCGGGCCCCTGTTTGGTATTCTGAGGCGGGCACTGAGATGCCAGTCTCCATATCCTCCCCTCACTTCTCTGTGAAAGAGAGCAAAAAAAAAAAAAACCCCTCTGTCTCAAGATGCTTATCCCTCTAAATGGGTCTGAAATAGCTGGAGAACAGGGGTAGGGGGGGGTTGCTGGTGGTGGCATGGCGCAGGGGGGGGGGAGAGGGGAAGTATCAGACACACCACAGACGGGTGGTGGGAGAGAAAGAGGGGAAGAGAAGCGGAGTGATGGGGCTGATTTTAGCTGAGAGGATAATTAAACACTATTATCACAATGGGCCAGTAATACAGCCGGCTTGTACGCAGAGAAGCCAGCCCTCCCATGTTTGCTCCACTAAAAGGAGGGAGGAAGGAGGGAGAGCGCAGATTAATAGGCGGAGGAAGAGCAAAAGAAACAGCGGCGAGGGGGTGAGGAGGAGACAGACGGCAAAACAGGCAAACAGAATTAGAAGGAGAGAATGAGTGGGAGAGTTTGTTGGAGGGTGAAGGCTTTGGGATTAGCATGACTCTCACTCTCCCTCTTTCTATATGTATATGAATCTCTCTTTTTCCTCCTTTCCCTCTGCTTCCATAAGCCCTGGGGATGGCACAGCTTTAGTTAAACTGCTCTATTAAACGGCGCCTGCTGAGAAAATCAAATTATAACTTCCTTTAATCAGCGAGTATCAGTGGCCCACACAGGAGCAGTCGGCTCTGACAGCACACACACTCCCAAACACACACACACACAGAAGGAGGCTGTGACTGGAGACCTGAGGGAGGCCGATATGAACCTGTCTCCCGTCTGCTCCGGTTCCCATGGCAACAAGATAGAGTGAGGGGGAATAAGGGCTGTGGAATGTCTGCATCTATCGTTTCCTCTCGGTAAGCATTCATACACAATGATAGCAGGGTGGGAGAGGATATATGACCGGTGAGTCGGGGCGTTCATCTGTTTCTGTGGCATTTCGGAGCAGAAACACACACGCAGCTGTTGCCGTACACGTCTGCCATAGGCTACCTTGTGTGACCTGAGCAATGCCAAACAGTGATTTGCTTCGGCACGAGTCGGTGGTGATTCTTCTTCGCACAAGCGTTTCCTGCTACCCCCGCTGACTTCCAGTTGCCAAAACATATTTATTTCCTCATTAGTTGAAAGAATAGAATAAATCGGTTTCCTTAAAACCAAAATAACACATTGTGGAGGAGTCTATGACATGTTTTGGTTGGTATATATACTAGTTGAGGTAAAAAATCAGCTGGTTTTAGGATATAATAGCATCAATACAATTCTTTTCCTGAGGATTTGGCTAAATTGACCCTTTTGCCACCAACTTTGAAGCATCAGTTGGTTCATCATGATGGGAAAAGCCGCTGGAAGTACAGTTTAGTTCTGATTTGGGCCATCCATCCATCCATTCATCCATTCATCTATCCATCCATCCATCCATCCATCCATCCATCCATCCATCCATCCATCCATCCATCCATCCATCCATCCATCCATCCATCCATCCATCCAGGTTTAATGGAAGGGAGTTCCAAAGACGAGGAACAACTAATTGAAAGGAGAGATCTCCTCTCGTCTTAAAGTGGGGTTTTGGAACGCTTAAGAGATGTAGGTTGGAAGACCTTAAGGGTAACCAAAGCCTAGATTAACTTGTTTTGTCTGTTGACATCTATAAATGGGGCTTTAAAAGTTCCATCTGTTGGTCATAGACAAACTTTTGACAAATTGAAATAAAACTGTTGAATTCTTCAAAATATAGTCAAAAATCGTCTGTGTGCTGCCCCCTACAGGTTGAAATGAGTTGAATTTTGTGATTGGTCAAACCATGTAAGTTTCAGAAGTCTGACATCATGATCTGCAGCTCTTGTAATGACAACAGTCCTGCCCCCAAGCCCCACCCCTCCGACTGGATTTTCAAATTTCAACTGTGGGTGGAGTCAGCCTCCAACTTACTGGTTTGGTTACCCTTGAAGAACCGGGCCAAAGAGATTGGGGTTAAAAGCTCAGAGATGGTCGTCAGGGTTTGACCGTGCAAGTCTCTAAAAACCAAGAGTAAAATTTTAAAATCAAAATTTAGTAGGCAACAGAGGAGGGATGTGTGTCAATTCACTGCCAGGTGAACATTTCAATGTGGGCCCCATATGGTTTACCTTTGGGCTGAACTGTTTTCCCACACTGGCACAGGTGGGGACTCAATGGTCTGGGTCCCTACGCTAACCAGCCGCCCAGTGGACAGCATAGCAAGTTAGCGAGCTCCGCTGTCAAGTGAGCCAGACTATTGAGTTCCCATTCAAGCCAATGTGGGAAAACACAGATGGGGCCAGCATGGAACCCACGGACAAACCCATTTGGGGCCCACCAATTCAGCCCAAAGGTAAACCTTATGCTGGTTCCGGTCAAAAGCCTTGCTGTAGAGTTTTGAAATAACAGAAGATGATTTTGGGAACGTTTGCTTAAACAGGCAAAAGAGAGTTGCAGTAATCTAAGTTAGAAGAAATAAAAGCATGAATATTTGCTTCCAGGTCAGATCCAGATAAAATACCTCGAATTTTGCCACGTTCTTGTCTTGGAGTAGAGGCGCTTCTCCTCCACATCGAGAGGCTCCTGTGGAGGTGGCTTGGTCATCTGGTTCGGATTCCTCCCTGGAGAGGTGTTCCAGGCATGTCTCACTGGGCGGAGGCCCCGGGGAAGACCCAGGACATGCTGAATAAAACTACGTCCCTCTTCTGGAAAGGCCTCAGGCTTCCCCCCAGAGGAACTACAGGAAGTGGCCGGGGAGAGGGAAGTCTGGGTATCTTTGCTTTGACTGCTGACCCCGCGACCCGGTTCCGGATGAGCGGAAGAAGATGAAGTGATGGATTTATTGTCTTTTATTTGTTTTATTACATTCTTATTTATCGTTTATGTATTTTATTGATGACTTTTCCCTACTTTTATTGTGACACTTTGGTTCACTTAAAAGCATTTTAAAATGCCATATAAATAAAGATTAAATCATTCGTTTGCTCACTCATTCATTGATACACTCACATTCCTCAGATAATAAAAACAGCTTTTTATCATCTGTTTTGAGTGACCCTCCACGGACTAGACTTTTCAACGCACTTGTCAACACAAGTTTCCTTTGGGGTTATGTGGTTGCTGGAGCCTATCCAAGCTACTGTTAGGTGAAGACAGGTACATCCTAAGCAGTCTGTTGTGAGACCATGCAACCACACATACTCACTATTGGCACAATCTTAATCCCCAAATAACTATGACCATCCACCCATCCATTTTCAAAACCCGCTTAAACTGCTTAATTAATGGAGTTGCTGGAGCCTATCTCAGCTACTATTGGACAGGTCACCAGAACACTGCAGCAACTGCACACCTTGACTTACTTTCTTTGTTTCTTACTCCAAACAGGTTAAAGAATGTGCGTGTTTTAACGTGTATGTTGATTGAGATAAGTTGAGGGGAATTTAAACACAGTCCACTTCAACTTTTGTCAGTTAACTAACAGTCTTAAACTTCAGCAATGCTCTCTGCTGCTAAAAATAAAAAGTTCCCACCAAAGTGTCCCGTCTACTGAGAGCTAACATAAAAAAAATCCAGCACTGAAACATTTTAAGCAACATTTTCCACCCGTTTTCGCCTTGTTCCCTCTCACAAAAAAGAGCGCGGTGTACCCTGTCACAATTCCAAACTATTAGGTTTAGATTGCTAAATTGTCTCTCTAATTATATAATTAAATTTGTGCTGACAAACCTAATTGCTGCCTGAATTATTCTCACAGGCAAGATTCTTTGCATAAATGAAGTCTTTTCCCTGCTGCTCCGTCTGTGGTCAGGTTTGGGCAACAAAGGCTGCAGAAATTGGTTAGTTTTAACAAGTAACTCGTGATCTTAGTCACTGTGAGATCTGTTACTAAACCAGTGGACAAGATACTTTTTAAAATTTTAGCAATCTTAGATTTTCCCAAGTGAATGCTGTGTTAAACTATATCTTATAAGGTTCGGTTTTCTGACTTTCTTCTATTGTTGTGCATCTGTTCACATGTTGATGAAAACCTCTAACA
The DNA here is from genome assembly GCA_003999625.1 of Oryzias javanicus. Taxonomy (NCBI): domain Eukaryota; kingdom Metazoa; phylum Chordata; class Actinopteri; order Beloniformes; family Adrianichthyidae; genus Oryzias; species Oryzias javanicus. Next base: position 8,851,548 of record CM012457.1, on the reverse strand, counting down.
TTTAGTCATAAACTGCATTGGATTGTTGATGAAAACGTAAAATTTGTAGACTTTTTCTTTACTTTTTTCAGTTTTTTGCAGACTCTGCATGTGAACTCCTGAATGCGCGTCAGTAAATGTTCTTTACCTGCAGGGAAGTGAATATACTGTTATAAAAAGATTGTATACGACTCAGTTCCCTGTGGTTATGTCATAACATGTATAATACAAGGCGAGATTCAGCTTGATTATTCAGCAGCCGCTTCGTTTAGCAGGAATTCTGTTGATCTGCCTCACTTTGTGCTTTTTATGTTTATTAGCAGCGACAAATACGTGAGCATGCGTGCTGTTCGCTGAGGCTTCCTCGCAGCTTTTCTGCTTTCGTAACAGTGATGCTGTTGGAGAGGATTAACTTTAAGAACGGCGTGTGATGCATTTGTGGGACCTCTGTAAATTGCAGCAACTCTTTCTCTTTCTTGATGTGATTTTTGGGAACCACAGCGTCACATCTCAAGAAAATATTCTGATTTGAAGTGTATGCCATATTAAACTTCTTTCCTTTTAGATGCCAGCCAGTATTTTACTTTTTTCCCGATTTTTCATTTATCATTTGTTGGCTTTCGTATCAAAAAAAGCTCCTGACTAAAATTTCACATTTTAGTAAGCTTTGTTAAGTGTTTTTCTCAGCTGTGCAGAGAAGTAAAGCCAAGAAACACTGATTTGTGTGGGAAAAAAGTGATGTTGCCAAAGGTAGGAGTCATAGATTTCCAAGGTAACAAGTCGCCTGAATACATCTTAGTTTTTCCTGTTTACTGCAAACCAAACTATCTTTTTAATCTTTTGCTGAGGCGTGATTAAAAGCTCCCATTTAAGAGCTAATGAATCCCTAAAATGATTTAATGTTCTTTAACAATTTTTCTCTACACCACTAAATAAGATGGTTATCTGGAAATTCTAGTTTTTGTTTTCAAACAATGGTTAAAGAACTTTTCAGACTTTACATTCATTAAGTGGTGCGAATATTTGTCCCCAATTAATTTAAACTGTATACTTGGTACATAAAATGAACTCCTGTTACATCTTAAAATCCCACTCAGATCAATTTTTGATCAATTATCAAAGCATTCTCAGTGGTCTTTTAATTATGATGTTTTCACCCAAAAGTAAAAAAAAAAAAAGTTACTGCAGAGAGGCAGAAATTTGCCTAAGTTGTGGGCTGAGTGAGTGTCACCTCACTCATAGGAAATGGCTGACTTCCAGCTTCAATTACATTAAGTTAATTCAGTTGCCATTTTTATACAATATTTACGTGGCCATGTTGGAGCCAGATGACATCAGTATCTTTCCCTCTCACACGATTCGATACACAAATCGATACATAAAGGATTCAACTACCTTTTTGTCGATACCAAAAATGCTAAAATCTAGATATTTCTTATAGATTTGGCATTTAAAGCTAAAAAATAATAATGCATGGTATTTGACAGAGAAATGTATTCAGGTATTGACTTGGAAGAAGCAAGCTTATGATTGGACGGCATCGCATGTACATGAAAAGACAAAAACAGTAGAAAAAAACAGAAAGATAAACTATCGATAAAAATCGATTATTTACATCTGTTTTTAATTTAATAGTTTTTAGCCAACATAATCTTGTTCATATCTGTGGTTTTCAAACGATACTGTAGTTTCTTCATCAATTTTCAATACATATCTATATTTACATCCTTAACCGATACTACTGTTACTCCCACTGCCCGATCAATTTTTCAAAACGTATCTAAAATCCTTTACATCCCTAGTAAGCACTGATTGGTCGGAATCAGCTTTTTTATGGTAACTGCCAGTCAGCAAGGTGAAGAGGGCCCCATATGGTTCAAAAGTGGGCCCCGAACAGGTTTGTCTGCAGTTTCTGTGGTGGCCCCGCCTGTGTTTGACTTAAGTGGGGACAGTGGGCTGGCCGGGGAACAGCGTAGTGAGCTCTGCTTCCCAGGGGTTGGCAAAGCTATAGCAGGGTCACCACCCAGGCCGTCGGGCCCTGGAAAGCAGAGCCAACGAGGGTAAACACAGATGGGGCCACCATTGAAGACAAACCTATTAGGGGCCCACATTTTCTTTCCACTTTTAAACCATATAGAGCCACTTGGCCTTGCTGGCTGGCCAATCTCGAAAATAAGGGGTGAGCTTGATGGAAGTCCACATTCCTTCCCCTTGGAAGCAGACTACACGAAATCTGTCAATCAAAAGTTTTGAACGTTGGATGTGGGACCACATACTTTCACTGAGGAATCTGATTGGTCAGTCTATAAGTTGAATAATGAAAACAGGAAAAAATATTTAAAAATTAGGACTAGCAAGAACATGTTCAAAAATTGTTGTAGAGTAAGAATAGTTAATGTAATGACTGAGTGATAGCTGTTTATTACTTAATATAAGTCTTTGGGATTTTGGCTTCTTGGAGCCGGCGGGTACTTCTTGTTTGGAACAACAGGGTTAATCAGTCCAGCTTCTTCATACAGTCAATTTAGTGGAGCAGGAAATTTGTGGCCCTTCCATTTTGTTCTTTTTCAAACAGCATTATTTTAGGGTGCTCCTGATTCACAACGATTTGGATAAAAAAAAAATAAAAAAAAAAATAAAAAAATGCAAATTTGTGCTTAACTTTCTTTATAGATCAATACTCAGAATGCCCAAAGAACATGTTGATCTCATCTTGAAAGCTAAGTTTTCTCCCTTTTTTTTTTTTTTTTTAACTTATAAAATAAAACTTACATCTTAGGAGAAGCTGGTTACAGTCGTGTGTTCATATCACTGACTGTATATCATAATATCAACAGTCTATGGTTCATCCATGAACATGAGGATGATAGTCAGGACTGAAAAACAAAAACTGTATAACTTTTGTTTTTTTATTTATCTGGGGTAAAAAAGGAAAAAAAAAACAAATTAAATCCCAAAGTTCAAAAGAAAAAAGTCTTCTCTCTGGATTTTTTATATCATTTCAGTATTTTGTGTTTTTGTTCGTTTCAATTTTCATTACAGTTCTTATGACAGCTCCCCCTTGCCTGTTTGACCAGAATGATTTATTTTCTACTTTTATTTAAAATAAAATATATAATTCTTGATAAATGTATCTCAAAAACACACAAAATATTAATATATATAACCGTTTGGTAAATTTGCATAACGGACTTTTTTTGTCGGTTTTGGTTGTGAATTCATCGTCAAAAATACGATCCTCCAAATGAACTGCAACTCAGGGATTTCCAATTACCTTAACAACTTTTTTACAACGTTAAAGCGCAGTTTTCAGCAGATGTTCCAGCCGATCCAAACACAATGGCGTGCAATCATAAATCTCTCTTTTTAGGAGGGGACGTAATCATTCTCGCCTCTGATTAGTCATTAACAGTCCAGTTAGTGGAATGGTGAGACGCAGGTGGGTGGGCGACTGCCTGCATCTCCGGGGTCTGCCTTGACTCTTTAATGATCAGTTAATTAACATTGCTTCAGTCCTCCAGCTTGTTTACACACACACCTGCCACGGGGAAGAATCTGAAAACACTGCTGCGGGGGACTGTAAACACGGCCAACGGGAGCCGCGGACGCTGGGCAGGAGGACGGAAACACAGAGACTTTGAATATATAATTAAAACCGCCGTGTGGAGAAAAGATGGTTTCAAAATGAAAATAGAAGTGCAAGAATGTCTAAAGAAGAGGTGGACAGAAGCGGCTGAGTGGAAGCATCTCAGCCATCATTAGGGGGCCTGGGTGGCAGCGCTCGTCTCTGTTACTCATGGCAACGCTGCATACCATGATAATAGGCTGACTGATGATTGGTCAGGCTGCCACACTCTGGTAAGTGAACTCACTGCTGTGTGAGCGAGCTCACAGTCTCAGTGGTTTGATAACCCGGCCAGACCTGCGTTTCTTCTCATCAGCGCCATTAAACCTGTTGATGAGGAGAGAGCTGAGGCTGCTGCAGTCCCCTCCCCACGTCTTCAGTGTTTCTCCCACCCTCAGACTGTTTATCAAAGCTCTAAATAATGCAGATGGTAATACGATCGCCAGAACTGTTTTGCTGCTCCTTAAACACACACACTTAATATTTTCCTGCTGTCGTTTTAACGCCCAGGATCCGGATTCTGCTGTCCTGCCTCCAGAGCTCCCTCGGTCACGCCAGACAGTTGCAGCGCCTGAGAGCCGGAGCATCGACCTGAGGAGCCTTGCTCGTGTGAATGTCTAATGCAACCCAGTCTGGGAATTCTGCCAGTCTACTGTTACTCCACCAGTGGGGTTTATCATGCACACATGCACACACCCACATGCCTGTACGCATGCACACAAAGAGAAAAAAAGGGTGTGTTTGTGTGTGCTATGTACGTGTGATACACACAGAGAGACAGAGGCAGAGCTTCATGGTGTGTCACTGATCTCTCCAAGCCTGCACAAACATGTCGTAACGCAGCCACGGCCTGCTTGTCAAAAGTCACAAATACGGAGCTTTCATCCCGAGATTTTTGTTTCCTATCCTCTGAAATGTCACTGCAGAGTGTTCATCGTCATAAAACGCTCCAGTCTGTCTGCTCTCTACAGTACAAAGAGAAAAGCATCAAACCAAAGTGCTGTCTTTTCCCTCAAACACATAAAAAAAATACAGGTTAGCAGAGCAGAAGGATGAAAAATCACTAATTTTACATCAAAATATGAGTATTTGTTGATTTACTGTTGGGATGAAACAAAGAAACTCCAATAAATATGGTGTTTCTTGGTGTTTTTAACATGTTTTGGGGGAATTTTTCCGATGACGGAGACCATATAAATGGAAAATGAAGCTCAAAATTGAATTTTTTTATATTTCTTTATTCCAATCGTTGTGAATCTGGAGTAGATAAAAACAACTGAGTTTGAAAAAGGCAGCCAACAAGCTCCCTGCTCCGCCCCATACCAATGCATCCACTTGAAAACAAATAGATCCACGTACGTCTTCATTCCTCGGAACTCAGGAGAGGGAGTTTGTTTGATAAACTGGACCTTGGCGGTTGATTCCGTCTGCTGTAGCACTCTGGGGTCCAGATTAATACTGATATGCTGAAAATTTTAGATTTTCTATCATCGTTATTATACACATTAGCTCTGGGTTTCAGGTTTCCATTTTCATATATTTCACCTCTCCTCTGTTCTAGAATATGTATTACATTTAGTTCTCTGGGCTTCTGTTTGGTGCTGTGCGATGGCGTGTTATTTCTCCTTCCTCTTTCCCGGGAGAGATTTACAATTCCTGGTGGATCGCCCGTGCTCCTGCTCTTGGCTTGTCTTGGCTGTGGACTTCACCTTTAAATAAGTTCAAATTAGATAAGTTAATTCCTCTTTAGTAGTCCTGGTAAATCGCCTGTCCATCCTGGTGGAGAATCTCTCCTCCATGTGGATATCCCTGTTTCTTTTTATCCCAGGTTTCTTTTTTTTTTTTCCTGATTCAGGTTTTTTGGGAATTTTTCCTAACCAGGAAGGAGGGTCCAAGGACAGGGATAACCACTTTTATTCAGTCTGTTTAGTTTAGCAATTAGCTAATATTTATATTTTATGACAGACTTTCTGCTTTTGTGCAATTATGAAGTCCAGTGAGACCTTTTTTTGTAATATTAGGCTATATAAATAAAATGGAAGTTAATCTGTTTTCCTCATCTGAGCTAACTCTAACCTCTAGGGCTGGATATCTCCAATATTGCTCACCACTTTAGTTACACTGGTAATTTTAGGTCGTAGTGTATACAGAGAGCTCTCAGCAACGAAAAGGGGATGTGATGATCGAGGTTGCTCCGTGTCGGCAGTCTCACCCACAATTTAGAATCAAATTTCTGTAAAATCCCACCCCGCTCTGCAGAAACTATGTCCTAGAAAACAACGCACGTTTTTTGATTTTGTCTAAAAACGTCCAAATCATAATTCAAAGACCACTGTGAAAGCTTTGAAAATAGATCAAAAGATGATCGTCAAGCTTCAATATCAGGAAATTCCAAGGAAAATCAGTAAGGAAAAAAAAAGAAAAAAAAATGATAGAAACATAGAAAATTGCAGCTAAACATTTTCTGAGTATCTGCACAGAAAGTTCCTTTATCCCTAAGTACTGTTTATGTTTCTCCAGAGTCAATATTCATAGATCTGGGTAGAAATCATTACACCCAATGATAGTTTGTGCAAAAAGGCCAAACATTTGTTCATTTCAAGGCTGGGGCGTGAAAAGCAAGCAACGCTTATATTTTAGATTTATTTTGCTTCAAAACTTCCTTTAGGGGTCGAATCCAAAGTGAGTTAATGTAATTAAAACAAGGAAAACCAATTACAATCAGTTTGATGTGTGAGCACACGGGTCTGGCTGTCCATCTTGGGTCCAAACACATTGCAGTGCTTCTTGTTGTCGCCACTGGCCGTAAACCAGAGTAATGAAAATATTAATGATGCTGGCAGCCATGCAGGGTGACTCATTATTTGGATAAGAATAACCATTCAGATTGAGGATTTTTATGTTTGTTTGTTTCTAAAATCAACAATTTTCCATTTGCTTCCTGCTGACAATTTGGTCCTATTTTTCCGTCTTGTTCAAATGCGATTCTGAGGTGACAGAAATCAGATTCTCACAGTCTAAAAAAAAATAATTCCTGCCTCTTAATCGTCTTTCCTATAATAGTTTTTATCACCTTGAGCAAAGAATATATTATCCATCTTGACAGATGTGATCAGGAGCTACTCGCAGGCAAAGCTATTTATTTGTTGGGTTCCGCCCCCAATTTGCAGCTGGCATAGGGTAAAAGAAATTATAGAGTAGTTGGGCTGCAAAAGAGGGGATGAAACGTGTGTGAATGCAGGAGTAAACTTGCTTGGGGGCTTAATAATGTAGCAGAGATAAAAAGGTAGGCACCTACAAACACAAACTGTTGCTAAAAAGTACACACTCTTCTCCTGGTTGTTATGTTTGTATTTTTTAAGGTGGTGTAGATCTTTCAATAAATTATGTATCATGAAAATATATCCCAGTAAATCCAAAATTCTCAGGTTTTAATTTTTTTGGAGGGCAAAAAAAAAAAGTGCACCCATCTCTTGTTAAATCAAAGCTAAACTGTAAATAATCAACTTGTTCTTGAAACCTTTTTGTTAAATACTTTGCGGCTTACATATTTAAGTGTTGAACTTCCTGAAAGTTAAGTGTTTTGCTTGATTTGGACTAAATCCAACGGAAAACAAAATCACAAAAAGAAAATCATAGCAGCAGTCAAGCATGGTGGTGGTAGGGGAAGCATTTGGAGCTTTTTGCAGCCTCTTGCAAACCCCAAAATACCTAAATAAAGCATCTTACTAAAGGCAAAAACATGACTGAACTTTTCATTTTCATGGCTGGAAATAAATTCAGGCCTTAAAGGGCCCTTCATGCTATCTGTCAGGACTCCAACTTCCAGTTCCCCTCCCAACCACCAGAGGGAGCCCTTTCCAGAATGCTGATCTCCTCCGTTGCGCCTTTCACCAGCTGTATTGAATTATCTTCATCAGGCTTATCATATTTATATGTTCAGTTTTTACCTCATTCTGTGCGAAGTATTGCCTAGTGTAGCCTAGAAATTTCTGAGCGGTTCTGATTACTCCTTTGCCTATTCGTGTTTTTGACCTTTGCCTGTTCCCCTGCCTCCCTGTCAAGCTCCTAATTTTTGATCTTTGCCTGGCCTTTGACCACGTCTCTGTTTCTGCCACTGTCTGTTTTTGGGTGTTTATTAAAACTTACCTGCTTGCTTATGGATCCAAACGCCTCCGCGTCTTCGTCACGCTATTATTTAGCTTCAGAGTAAACTGTGTCCATATATATGATCAGAAATTACCTTTAGTACACTAAAGAGTAAATTATTTATGAAATATTAGTTATTCTTGCGGACTCCTTTTCTATCTGGAAGTAAGATGACTTGATCTCTGAGGCTCCACCTTTTGCTTCTTGTGGGTGCCACCCATTTCATGATGTCGTCCTCTGCAGCGTGTCTGTTTTTTACCCTCAGAAACAGACAATATCCGAACTTTTGCAAACATTGAAGTACATGATTGATTAAAGCATTCTGACGATCACTGCTCTGTGGAGAAAACGGTTGCGTTTTGTTAGCCTGGGGGCGGAGCTGGCAGCGCAGACGCTTCCTGGAAGGGGCTGTTCTCACTTTTCTGCATCACATTGTGAAGACGTTTATGCTTTATGCTTTGCGGAATGGGAGGGGCTGGTGCTCAGAGCACAGGATTTTAGAGGAATACTCAAAGATGCGTGAGTAGATCAATGTACCGCTTTGGGGTTGTTTTTCATGAAAAATTAATATTATAAGACATTTAAATGCTCGATAAGGTTGACTTGGCATGATATAGTCCTTTAAAGGAGTTAACCCTTTATCTCTGAGACACCTAAACAACACACAGAAAAGTGGATTTTCATAACCACTTGGCATCGATATGCAACACAGTCCAAAGCAGTTTCTCTCCACAACTTCACTGCGGTAAAGAGTTGCATGTCAGAGCAAGACTGCTTTTCTTTGCTCCAGAATCCACTGGAATTACGCTGATTGAACGAAAGGTTGTGAACACTGGAGCAAAATGTTCAGACCTACTCCAATTAAAATTGTGTTTTTGGTGTTTTAATGTGATCTAGTGGCATTTTGTTTCATAATGGAGACAGTTAGTTTTGTAGCTAACACCGACACATTTACAGAAATGCCCATGAATGTGCACTGTCTCTATTCAAACAAACAAATAAATAAATATGTAAACATCAGCTCAAAATTGCATTATTGGGTATTTATTTTTTCATATTGTTGAGAATCGTGAGCAAATGACAAAATGTCGTTTGAAAAAAAGAGCTTATTTGGGACATAGAAAATAAGCTGGTTTGGCTACAAGCTCTTTGCTTTGCTACACTTCCCAATGGGAAAGGATATAGAGTTGCTCGGCACCAACAGACACGCTCTCAACGCTCAGACGAATTTCTAACAAACTTCTGCTGCTCTACAGAAACTCAGTCCTGGAAAATGATGCAAGTTTTTGGATTTTGACTTGAAAGGTCACAATCAGAGTAAAAAAAAAACACTAGGAATGCTTTGAAAATAGATCAATAGATGACTAGAGTAGGTCTTTAAAGGGTTAAGAGCAAATGATGTGTCATAGCTGATAAAACAATTAATTCTAATTTCTATAGTGTAATCCTAAAAGGCAAAAAAATCAGTTTGTGACATTAATGCAAATAGATTTGCGCACATCATAAAGTTTAGCAAAATTTTGACTTGAATCATGTTAAGACAATGTGACACGTTTTAAAAAAGTTCCTGTTGGAAATCCTCCAATGTTCCTGAATTAAAACAGTTCTGCAGAAAACAAAGAGTAAGGGGGAGGTGACTTACCGTCACGCAACACAAAAGCTTGAGTCAGTTTAGTTTTCTCATGGGGCTTGGCAGGTTTTATGAAATCATACCTTTAAATCGGTCGGTTTTCAGTCAGGGTTGTTTATTGCTGGGTGTGTTTTGATTTGTTTCAATAGTTTTGAGAGAAAAAAAAAGAAAAAGTTTCAATGAAAGGGAGCGAATACTTTTTTTTCCACATCACTGAACATGAATGCACACCAACAATAGCCACATTTTTAAGTAAGAAGAATCAGTACAGTGTCTACACCTTCACACACATTACTTGAATCCAGTGGACCTGAAAACCCCATACAATGCGGAAAAAACTATGCTTCAGTCTCAGACACTGCAGGTTGTCCCACTTAAAAATCTGATAGACGTCTGTAACGTTCATTATAGATACACTTCTGTCGTGAGAGACAGACTGAAAAAAAAGAATCCAGCAAATCACATTTAAAAAATTAAGTATTTGGTTAAAACAAAATTTAATATCAATACTTTCTAATGTGACTCTAGGTGTCAATGACAAAGGTCAAAGGTTTCCTGTATATCCTCAGCAGGTTTCTACACTATAGCTGCTATTTTGGTCCATTCCTCCATGCAGATCTCCTCAACAACTGTCGCTGGCAAACACAGACTATTAAATTCCTCCACGGATTCTCTACTGCAATCCAGAGACTGGCTAGACCACTCCAGAACCTTGAACTTATTTTTTGTAGCTACTCCTTTGTTTCCTCATTAATTCATGGGATTACTATCATGCTGGTCAATCCAACCACATTTCATCTTCAATGTCACACTGATAAAAGAAGGCTTCGGCCCAAAATCTCATCCTTACTTCATATGGATCCCTCGTCTTGTCCCTTTTGCAGAAATGCTTCCCCAAACCATGATGTTTCCACCCCCATGCTTCAGAGTGGCTTTGGTTCAGTACAGTAATCTCACCCACCCGTGGCTTTGCCCCATAAGCTCTGGAACTCCCTTCCCTCTGAGCATGGACTCACTCCCTCAATTCTCTAAAAATCTTAAAAATAACTTCTTTTGACTTGCCGACTATTCTTAATTAATTCGTGGTTTTACTGCATTTTATAATTTAATGAATTTATCATCTATTTTACTCTTGTAACTTTGTTTTAGGTGCCCGGAAAGGTACCATATAAATAGCAAACATTATGATTATTATTGTATCTTGTCTCCTGTGTCATTTGACAGCGTCAACATGACCAAAGAGCTGTCAAAGGACACTGGGTGACAATATTGTAGACCAGTGTCGTTTGACAGCTCTTTGGTCTTGGTGGAAAAGTTGCAGTCTGATTATTTAAAGGTTTGAATAGGTGTCTTTTACAATGATAACAAGTTTAAGCAGGTGACATTAAAACAGGTGAAGGATTCAGGAGTCTCTTAAAGAAGAAGTAACAAGTGTGTGATGGTCAGAATTGCTTCCTTTTGCTGGGCAAATACCTTTTTTTACACAATTTACTAACAGCAAATGAGTTTGGGATAGAATAATGATTATTCTGGTGTTTTTTTTCTTTCAGTAAACATTAAAAAATGTTCCACTGGGATGAACACCTCACAAACTACATTCAGCACAAAAACAAGCCCACACTCAAAAAGTGCTTCTCCAAAAACAAACTTTAGGGCATTAATTAATTAAACACTTTTGAAGCTAAGCGCTGAAATATTTCTGTTTCTGCGCAAGATTGAATTTATCTTTGAGCTCATTTATGAATCCTGACAGCTCAGGTCATTACGCTGAATCGTGCTACTGAAGAAGGGAGCTTGCACTGAAATATTTTCTCTTTGCGACTCTTTCAGCTCTCATAAGACAAGAATCAGGACACACACGCACCCCTCGACACACACACCCACACACATGTACGCAATCAGGCCAGCTAATAATATGTGCACTTAAACACCAATTTATTCAATCCCCGCTTGTCTTGATTATACATTTGGGTTAGATTTGAAATGTATCTTGATTAAATATTGAGAAGGACCACTTTCACATTTCATGTCCTCAATGTTCCTCATTTCCTTTGAGACTCCTGACAGCCACACTGTAAGAAGTGTGTATGTGTGTGAGTCTGCCCTTTAGCTGAATATGATTTTATTTATCAAGTGTCATGTCATTAGCTACTTGACTCATTGGTAGCACAATTAAATCTTCAGTAGACCAAATGATGTCCTATTATAGGAGAAAATTAAAAGTGAACCAATAAAAAGTGTTTCTTTTACAGTTTTTGTTTCATTTTCCTGAACATAAAAGATGTGTATGGTGTAAAAAAAATTCTAAATGAAAATTAAATTTCATTAAAAATAGTAACTTCATGTTATCACATATTTTGCTTTTATTTTTCAAAATATTTTCTCATTTTTTCTGAAGAAAGTCAGAATTTGGTTTAGTTTATTGATATTTTTGAGTTTGATTGTGTTGTTTTCACTTTTCATTCTACAATAAGGTCAAAACCTTTGAACTTTCAAACTTTGGAAATATATAGCTGACAAACAGTAAAATATTTTTAATATATTTGTATTTTTGAATTACTTCTAGTGAATGTAATTTTCATATCGCTTATAAACATTGTTTTGTTTTTAAATCATTGATAATTTTGCTCCCCTAATGTAAAAACTAAAGTCCTTTGTTTGAAATTAATAATATATTAATAAATAATACAACCTTATAATTTGTAGTTTTTATTTATCACATAAAAAATATATTTTTTTGCCAAAATTAAACATTTTTAGTGTATATATGTGGTAGGTTAAAATTTTGTACACAAAAGCCTAAGACTAAATATTGATAAAGTTATCTATATTTTTATTTTTTTTTAAGATATGACATATTTTAGTGGATAATGATAACATTTAATGTGACTATTTTTAGACATAACCGCCCCAAACTGGTGCTTTTACTTTTTAGTTATAATAAAAAGGGATATTTCAAAAATGTAAACTATTTTGAAAAGATTTCCTCAAATGCAGTCGCGCGCGTTAGCTGACGTCACCACGAAAGAAAACATCCAAACTTTCGAGCCTCCCTCCAACTTATCTGAAGTTTGAGTTGGCTTATACGCGCGCGCGAACCGAATCAACCGGTTCCGGACGGGACAGTTCGGGCTCGTTCAGCGTGTTTGTGTTTATTTCCACTGTTGTCGGCGTCACGCGGAGCGGAACACTTGCTGTTGTCCGACAGTAACGTTCACTGGCACACAGACCTGACCTAGAATTGCTACTTAGAATTGGGCGAAACCATCGCTCAAAAGCGAAGGGGGAAGACGGCAGGAAATTTTGACTGGGATGTAATGGAGTAGGACCACTGGAAAGCTGAGGCGAAAAGAGGGGGGGGAAGACATTTTCCTGTATTATCATGTTATCATGATAATGTTGTGATTTGATATGTGTGTGGTTCAAAACCCGCCTTTGACCAAAATGGAAATTAAAGGAGGGGGAGAAAAAAAATCAGGTGAGTGTTTCCTTTTACACATCTAGCAGGAAAGTGACGCTACCACGGCTCGCCTCCTGGCAACGGGCACACGCGGGTCCTCCTCCCGGGGACATCTCACTCCGGTATCCGTTCTTCTCTGCCCCTGTCCCCGAAGACAGGCTAGCAAAACCCACGTCGCGTCTGGCCTCATTGAGAGACGGCATATGCGGGTTCTTCCAGCGCAGCGGCGGCGGATTATTCACGATGTTTTCAGCACGGCGTAAAACCCGCGGAGAAATATTGGTTTTTACCCCATTATACTGGAGGACCGCCCGTGCTTAGTGAAAATGAAAAAAGGATACAATGCAGCATGCATGGTGTGCATTCTTCGGGAGCGCCACATCGTTGGTATTGTATTCTCTTCATTTGAAATGTGTTTAATGTGATTTGTAAACGTGTGAGGGGAGCACAGGCCTCGGCTTATGATTGTATCGGCCAGCCCTATCATCTGCTGAGCGATTTAATTGTTACATTGTTACCGGAGCTAGCATAACTTGAAAATGAACGAGCAGGGCCCGGGTTGTCTCACAAGCAGACAAAAGCTGTGAGACTTGAAGCATAAAAAAAACGCCGTTTAGGTTGTGGTTTCGTGTGTTTATGGACGACGTCGTTGTTCTCGCTCCCAGCCGCCGTCCACAGCCTCCCTCTTCGGGGGAAGACTTTGTTTGCGCTGGCCGAGGCTCCATGAATGCGAGTGCTGAAGTCCTCCCTTCCCCCCCAGTTCTCTGGCGAAACAGGAACAACTTCTTTTAGGAAAAAGGAAAAAAAAAAAAAAAAAAGTTCCTGGAGTTTCAAGCGCCATGGAATTACTTTGTCCGCCAAGGGTTGTCCAGTGAGGCGCTGAGATTTCAGGGGGGGTTGGAAAGAGCACAGTCCCTGCAGTTCTGTGCCTTCGGATTATTTGCAGAGTTTTAGGTTTGTAGATGGATGCCTGTGCATATTTTAGGAGGACTTCCTCGAGTAGGCCCCGTCTTCAAGCAACTTGTGCCATTGTGCTGTTACCTTGGCAAAAAGAAAAGCAAAAACATGACAAGGCATGCGTTCAGTCATTTAGCAATCTTGTTTAACTTGACATTTGAGGATGGAAATCTACAGGTCCCTGAGTGTAACTTATTATTTTTGATTTAAACTCTTTGCATCAGTTGAGTTTTTTTTTCTCCTTCTAATTTAATGCATGGAATAAGTAAGTAGCCTCTATGGTGAGTAAAAGATGAGTCAAATTTGCAGGAAAAGATCTTGTAATAATGTTTAACACAAATCTGAGTCGTCCCCCCTCAGCTTTTACTTCAAGAGTGACTCTCAGCTCTTAGTCAGGAGTTCAGGATCTTGTCCAAAGACAGTTTAGGAGCAGACATACCAGTTGCTGTGACTAAACTTGTAGGCTTCCTATTTATGAATGTTTTTTTAAAGCATTTTCTTGAAAAAAAATATTCTCATGATGGAGGACACAATTAAGATTACAACTGCAATTTTAAAGTATATTTTTGCTCAATTGTTGTGAATCAGAAGCAGAATAAAAAAGAAAGAAATGTGATGAAGACACTGCAATTGATGAGCCACACTGCTCCATTCTGATGAATCCAAATACTGCAGATCAGGGGTGTCAAATTCACCAAAATCTCGCCAAAATCCAAAACACACATTGGGTCGTGGACTGAACAGGGTAAACATTTATTCAACACATTAAACTATAAATAAAAACTTTAAATAACTTTCAATATTTTATTCTCCGTAAAAATACATTTAGTCAAAATGATGCAAGTTAGAAATAATCACAAGATAAGACCAAGACCGGATATGATTACTCGGAGGGCCGGATTTGGCCCCCGGGCCTTGTCCTTGACATGTGCCATGGATCTTAATTTCCAGATAGCATATGGCTCAAAACTGTGCGGCTGGGTCGCTCCACTATTCCTCGACGTATTTGTTGCTCTGCAAATGTAAGGTGAAATGTGTAAGGGGCTGTAAGCTAGCGGGAGAGCATGTAAACAAAGGGATGATGGGAAGTGGGGGCAGGCTTCCGCACAAACTCAGAGGTGAATTTCTGGTGAACCTCTTCAGAAACTATGTTCAAGAAAATTATACTTTTTAAAAACAACTTTTGGCTAAAAATGATAAAAGACCACTGGGAATGCGTTTACAATAGATCAAAAGACGATTAGAGTGATTTTGGTCTTAATTGCTAGGCAACACTGTTGACTACATGATTATTGTTAGGCTATCTACCTTTTGAGTGCTTAGCGGAGTTTTGAAAAAAAAAAAGGGCAATTACCACTTATAATATGTATTATAGGAAGGAGAAGCCCTGCAAAGACCTTTTTATGGAGTATCGGTGTGTGTCCTGTAATGTCTTATGTGTACACTGGTCGATAAGTGAAGTATAAATGAATGTCTGGGCTACTGTAGTCCCTAATGACTTCAACGGTGCTCTGGTTATGTGTTTACTACATGCCGATCTTGTCAACACCAGAAATGGAGTGCTTTTCCTTGCCATTTCCTCGTGTTTATTTCACCCAATAAGCAAAGTTGTGTTCCTCTGTTCCAGGTGTGAATGACTTGTGGCTGTAGGTCGTCGTGAGTGGGCCACGTTCTCGCACAAGCCTCCGTGGCCGGCTGGCTGGCTGGCTGGCTGGCTGGGAGGACTCGAGTGGAGAGCAGACATCAGTGCCCAGGGGACTTGAGGCCTGGTTCTCCATATGAGGCCCTGCTGAAAGGGCAGGGGGGCTTCTGAGGTAATCTAGCACAATTCTGGCTTCATTCTTCTTTGTTTCTCACATTTCGTTCTACCTGCACGTCTTGTGTGTTTTCACAGATGTGTGAATCTGTGGCAGGTTCTGTGTAAATGGGTTACCTCCTTCTTGCTGCCTTCTTTTTATACCTAGAAGTGAGCATGGGCATATCGGTGGTGACACAAGTCAGTCTGTTTAATGTCAATTTTTTAGAATAAAAGCTTTAAGATGTTAAAGTTTGCTCATAAACCGTATGTTGTGTCTTTAAAAAATCCTCCCATTAAACCTTTTATTCATGAAGAAACTACTGGTCTGTTTTCAAGCTGTTAAGTTTCCTAAGTTAGTGAACCAGGACCATTAAATCAATGTTTTTCTAATAAAAATTATATCATCACCCATAGAAACCATCTGTTATTTCAAGCGAGATGCTTCTTAACAATCTGTGACGTTTATCTATGGTTGTGCCTGAATTTTGACGATTTGGATTTGCCAAACGGTGGTTGATGGTCAGGGAGGTTGTTGGAGCTGAGGAATCTGAGCGCGCCGCTGCCTTGAACTGTCCCTGCTTCTCTGATCTGCACATGCTGAGGATAAAACACGGTCAGGCCGTTCTTCTTGAGAACGCCGTGCACACTGTTTATTTATCTGCTATCTAATCTGAAGCGTGTTAACCAAAAACCACAGTGAGGTGAAGGACGCGCGGAAATGGATATTGATGTAAAGCGGCCACGGATTTATTTTTGCTTCTGTGTATTGGGGTCTCAAGTTTCTGTGCATTTGTTTGCTTCATGGGTTTTCTAATTAAAACTTTGAAGGCTCGTGTTGCGTGTGACATGGAACGATATGTGGAGGAGATGGTTTGTCTTTTTTTCTCCCCCTTGCACAGTTGGATGTGTGTGGTGGGGGCGGTGGACCTTCCCTGCCTCGTACAGTAGAGCAGACCCCTGGGCTTCAGTTTTTCTGTTGCGCAAAATGTTTATTTTCACACTGTGGGATCTTTGTTCCCTTATAAATGTAGAAGTATTTCCTTTAAGGCTACCTATCAGTTTTTCATTTACCTGGATCTCTTAGCTGCCTATTCACAATTCATAAAGGAATTTAGTTCATCCACTAAATAAACCTTACAGTCGTCAAGCCGACATAGTACAGTAATTATGTGGGATTCCCCCAGAAAAGGTGAACATTTTGTGTGGTTCTTAATGTGAATTTGGCCAATTTTAAGATTAAACGTATAGTTGTTTGTTTGAAAAATGTCTTCAACTTTTTGAGTTGGTGACGTGCTTTAACAGTTTAGGTGTGTGTGTTGCAGCAACAGCCATGATTACAATCTTTCTCAACATCAAGGAACTGTGCTGCAGCTTAAAATTGTCTTGTAGTTTTTTAGCTTATAGAAGCATTTACAAACCTTTCTTGAAGAATTAAATTTAGGGCATATTTATACCATAAAAGTGCCAGATGGTTGATTACTCTGTGGCTTTCTGGGACAGTAGTTTGCGATGTTTATTCCCTCTATTTGCTGCGAGATTTGTCACCCCAAAAGCTACTATATATTTTAGGGCTGTAATGAGAATCTGGGTGCTCGGGTACTCGCGATCTGCTCCCGAAAATTTGAGAACGAATATTCGCAATGTTCAAGATCTTTGTGACGATGAGCTTCCGGTTTTCAAAGTAAAACCATCAAGACTTTTTTTCCATTCAAAAACTAACATAACTACTGAAAAAATGAATTATCTTTAACACCGGAGCTTTAGCTCCAGTGTTTACATTCTTTTGGGTATGGTAACTTTCCAACAGTTGACACAATTAACGAAGCTCTATCTTATTCTGAAGAAATGCAGCCTTGAGGTGTAATCAAAGTGAATCAGCTGATTCTGCTGTGGAAAACAACAACTTTTTTCATATGGGCTTTGCATCAATATGTAATGCCTAGAACGTAAAATGTTGAAGAACTTTGAGGATAAAAAACTATGGAGAGAATTTTCAGATTTTGCTGTTAAATGATCCAAAACAGCAATGATTTTTATTCTTTTTGTGTTACTGCTGAACTTAACCAGAAGGTTGACAAAAAAGTTTAAAATGACAAACACAATTTCTTTCTATCTGAATCTTTTTTTTTTTTTAATCAGTTTTGTTGATTCTGATCTCCTGTTCTAAATAAAGGTAATTAATGCATAGCTGCCAGTGCTCTGAAAATACATGACGTCAATTTTATAACTTTAAAAAGTCGTGCCAAAACAAAAACCCAATACTGAAATCCGAATTCTTTCCCTACCCCTACGGCTTCTCCCTACCCCTACATTTAGCCCTCCAAACGGTTATTGAGAGTTTTACCTTTAAAGTCCCCCTACAATGATTTTTTTATATTCTTCAAACATTCCCAGTGGGGTTTTAAGTAGGACTGTGAAGTTTTTAACAAAAATTCCTCAAGCCATTTTCCTGTTGATCTGAAGCCCTCATTTCCAAAAATCTCTCTGTGTGGGCGTGGCTTATGAAGGTGAGCTACGTAGCCCCACCCCTTATCCCCCCCAGACTTTCTAGCGAGACACACTTTGAAAACCCCATGTAAAAATAATAATAAAACATCATTTAGGCTGCATCACACCAGCAGGAGCACTAGCTGGGTGATGTTATGCTAGCACGTGCTGATTGTTGAATTCACTTGAACAAGAAATCAAATGAAATGAAATGCCAGAATACAGAGAGGGTCTAATCGAGCGTCAGTTTGTAAATGCGTGCAGCCAGTGGTGATGTTTTTAGATGCAGATGGAGGGTTACGTTCAGGAGAACGGTTCTGGTATCCGGTTAAACCATCATGTGGATCCTGAGCGGAGCTGCTATGAACAAGTCCTAGGTGGATCAAATGCGGACAGAAGATTTGTGACAGCTAATGGGATTTTACTTTCAGTTTATTTTAAATATGTGAGGCGAACTTAAAAAAAAAGGGCCTGTCTTGGGTGCAATTTAAATACGAGTGGGCAATGCAATCACCTGCGGTTCCGTCCAGTTGAAAAATTTCTCTTTTTCTGCAAATAATCGTTTAATTATTGACTTTGCTGTGACCAATAAATCCAATCCATTTTTTTCCTTAGATTCGTTGGGAAAATAATGAAAGCTAATATCAGTATGGCCTTTCACTGAATTACTTTATATTATCTTCTCCGGCCCCTACAGCTGCATCCGGGCTAGTTAGATTTTGTGATGTAAGCAAGTTTCAGGAATCCAAACAGAGTTTTTCTCGGGCACTTTGAGTGACAGCGACTTTAAAGAAGAAATACTCGGAAATGCAAACACAAAATGATTTCTCTTTATATTTTTTCTCTTTCAGATGAAAAATGTCACACATACATGTTAAAAACTCAAAAAACATGATTTTCATTGGAGGGGGACTTTAAAAAGACAACTTCAGCCACCCCTTTCCTTTCAAATGCCCCTTCAATTGGAGGGGAAGGGACAAGACAGATGGGCAGGAGAAGAATTTGGATTTGGCCTTACATTTAAGTGTAAGCTTCTTATGTGAAGAAGTGCGTTTACAATTTAAAAAAGCAGAGAAATTATACTAAATGTACGTAAGATAAATAAAAAGATGGTCCTATTTTAACATTGTTTAACAAACGGCAAATGGTTTTTAATATTTTTCTATTGCAAAAAAAAAGCAAGTAAGTGGAAGACAGTTTGGAAGATACTACTATCTTCAGCCTCTGTGGAGTTGTGTCAGGTAGTAACTGGGCCAAAATAAGTGCTGTGTTCCTGAAGAAGCAGGACTGCTGAGGAGCAGCTGTCGCTCAGCTGATCCTGTAGTGCCTCTTGATACCAGGCTTACTTTTTTTTTTTACTTGTGCGGTCATGTGACTGCTGTGGGGATAATACCAATTCTGTGTGTCCAGAGCATTGGTTCAATTCTGCTTTCTAAAGTAAATAAAAAAAAAAAATAAATAAAACTAATGTTATGGGAATTAATTTAATAGATTCCCAGTTTTATTTTATTTAGTCTTGTTGCCAACATATTAATACAAATACACAGTGGTTGCTTTTGACAATAGAAGTGAAAGGACCTAAAAATTACCTTTCTACATATTTAAAATGTTTGATTTTATTTATTTAATAACATCAACAGCCAGCATTCTTCTGAATCGCTATCACGTTCTAAATGAATGCAGCGCTGCAGTCCATTAATATGACTGCAGCGTTTTGGGATATGGGCCATGATGAAAGTGTTTCTTATGTTACCAGGTTCAGCCATGTAGCTGGATCACTTCAGAATGTTGCTATACGGATAGAGAAAACCTCAAAGAAACAAACAAACACAAAAAAAAAAGATGCAAAAATATTTTGCTTTGCGTCAAATATTGTTGAACACCTGTAGGACCGTTTGTACACTGTAAATGACTTTGACTTAGACCATACAATGGGTACAAACTGCCAAAATAAAGCATTAACATTTCTAAAAGATGACATCTTTAAGATTGTCTTGATTTTTTTCAGATGTAGAGGCAGCTTCCATCTTTTTTTTTCTCTTTTATGGATTTTGATGGTGGTTGGAGCACACGCCGTGCAGAGAGGGCGGACAAAGAAAACTTGAAAGCCTCAGCGTTGCGTCATAGATCCATATTGTATCCATGGATACAATAATTAAGGCAGAACAAACACTAAGAAAGTGTTACCTTGTATGACAGATTTTTTTGAAAAAGGCAATGTTGAGCTAAACAAGAGTGAGCACGATAAATGCTGGTTGGATTACCTCTTCTTTAAGCATACACTTTTTTTTGTGTATTACTTACAATTTTATCTTCAAAAAAAATACATTACACTTAATTAGAACTGAAGGATTTTTATAACACACAATTATATCCTTTGAAAGTAAATATTTGCCAACATCAAATTATTTACCAGATATGTGTTTTAATGCACAAAAAATTAAATAAATATAAACATTTTGACCATTTAAATTTTAAATACTGGTTGTTGAGGGAAGGAAGGACAAAATAGTGTAGTAAAATAGCATATGGAGACATTTAGGTGTATAATTGCTAACAGTGTGAGAGTGCTTACTGTTCCGTGATTTTCGTTGGTGAAGTGGCAGAAAAATCGCCTTTGATTCAACTCCTTCACATTAGGACAGGTTTTCATTCAGCAGATAATTAATTCCTTTTTGTTCGTTTTTAATGTCATGTCTCTTGCCTGAAATTGCCCTAATTTGATTAAAAAATGGGGGGTACACACATGGTTGAAGGACATGTTTTTAAAAAAAGAATTGAAAAGGACTTTTGTGTCTTTATAACTTAGTTTTAAATTTTAGTATCAGAGTGAATAAATATGCTTTTATTTTCAATTTTCTTCGGGATATAAAATAATTCTCACGTTTGTGGATTTGTTGCCGGTTTTCAAAGCTGTTGGCGCTGCCAACCATTGCATCCATTTATCTGCATCCATTTTCCTCTACTGTGATTGACAGTGACACATGCATTGTGTCACTGTTGAAAAACAGTCATTCTCAGGTGGAACTCAAGCATGCTATAAACTAAGTAGTTAGGAATAAAAAAAAAAAGCCAAGAAGATAAAGTACTTCTAACTGGAGACACTTTGTTTCCACTGAGCGGTATGGTCTGGTCCGATCCAGCCTGGTATTTTGAGCTTTTCCATTATAAAATGGATCCATTTAGCTGGTATGAACCGTACCATTTTTGAGCCCTGGTATCCAATATACACCTCTGGTTGTGGGCCAAACAGGATAAACATTTTTTAAACACACTAAAACAACATTTTTGAAACTTTACAAGCTTAACTCTTCAACGCGCACCAAACCTCTGGACATGCGGCCGATACTCAAACTTTAGCCTGGTCTGCATCTGTTTCTGCGTCCGGAACGACATCCAAAACCGGGACTGCATCTGGATTTAGTACAGATCGGCTTCCGCTACCGACCCACGTCTGGTACCAGGTTAGGTTATCGGTGCAGTCCATGTCCTGGTACCGGACCAGTACAAATTTGCAGCCCAGAGGTTGATGACCCTTGATTTAATAGAAACAGCCAGCATGTCGAAGAACGACGTATTGGGGACATCCAAAATGTAAATTTTTGACGCAAAGGGGTCCTTTACCATACGTCAATATGTGACGAGTTGGGAATGTGTTGCAATATGTTAAGATAACATCGGGCCGTTAAAAACAATGATACAAAATGACCTGGCGGGTCAGATATGATCACCCAGCGGGCCGGATCCGGCCCCCGGGCTTGACTTTGACTTATGTGCTCTGTTATGACACAAAGCTACGAAATCAGTTTACACTCCACATGTGCCGTGACAGACCATCTTGGAGTGGGAATTGCCTGGACCATTCTAAACCGAACCAAGCTGTACCATATCGTTTAGTGGAATAAGGCTTTACTGTGTAATATTAATTAATCTGTTATCAAACTCTTAATTTCTATTACTTTTTTCTTATATTAACCCTTTAACACCAGATATGTTGTTGCCTATACCTACAATACACTAGTTTTTTAACCTATGGTAACTCTTTGACCGTTTATGCAAGGAACATGAATCGGTCAATTTGATGCACCGATATAAGTTGCATACCCGGTTTGCACCAATATGTGACGGAGTCAATCAATTTACGTTGACTGTTTAAGCACTTCACCACTAAAATGTGTTTCATATCATCGCAGTTGCTTTGAAATCCATTGGAATGATGTTAATTGAATCAATGGTTGGCGAGTTACGGCAGTCAAAAGAATGTCCGCACTGGAGTGTAGTCTTAAAAGGTTAAGAATTTGGTAAATTTTATTCAACATAATTAATTTTTGGAAAAATACGACTTTAAAAAACCTACTTTGTCTTTGCTGAACAGCTTCACTGTAAAACTTGGAGCAGTAGACACAAAAAACTTTGCTTTCATTTTAAATATGTTTTGTTATTTATCTTGTGTGCCAGAACTTTATTATAAGGTGACGAGAGAGGATGCCTTCGGCAGCAATATTCTTTGTGTTCAAGCTCAGCCTCTGAGAGGTGTTGGGTGAGATCGCTGAGGTGCTTTGCAGAGAACTTTCAAATGAGTTTTTAAGAAGTAATCAAAGTTTTGCTGTGTCAAATATTACTTGAATGACTAAAACTATTTGTTTTTGCTAATTATATTTCCGTTATTGCAGTCAGAAATAACTTTAATACAATCTAAAGATAGGAAATAGGAAGGAATGGTTTTGATGGTAGAAACATTCCTAAAAGTTCTCTGGTTTTTATGTTCCTATCCAATATTTAGTAATTTTCAATCATTTCTAATTATAAGCTTGCAACATTTTCTTAAAAAAATAATGTTTTTGCAAAAGTTTTTACTGGTACAGGACTTTCAAATTTATGAACATTAGGTAAAAATCTTAACTTTAACTAAACTATCTCGAGTGTACTGTGACATACTTCAAGCAAGTGTGCTTTTGATCAATGTGACAGCTATTATCAAAAAAACTTATTTTTGTAAAACATTATTTATAGAATTTTTTTTGCTACCTTTGAAAGGCTTATAGGTAATGCTCATCAGTTATTGCTTGCTTGATTGCTTCAAAAAAGAAGTCAACAACTTGGTGACGGCAGATGTGAGTCAAATTATGCAGAGTAATTTCCAACCTTAATCTTTTGGTTGACACATTGATGGTGTTGATGCCAACAAAGAAATCAGACTTAAAAGAATAGTAAATTCCACACTATAGTTGTTGGAACTTGGCGCTCACAATAATTTTCAAATTAATCGTTATCACGATATCAACATGTGCGATATGCACATCACAAAAGACGGTGCAAATTACAATAAATGGTTACTTTAAATTTTTACACACATGCTAATACAATATCATGCAACTTAAAGTAAAATAGAGCCCTTTACTCATTTGACCAATCAGATTCCCTCTTTTGATTTTAGAAACCTGCCTCCTTTTTAGACGAAGATCATTAGGAGTGCATTTAAAATGATGCTGACTTTTATTTAATTAAACAGTTGCAGTGAAATGAAAACGATTATTTATTTGTTTTGTAATTTTTAATGTATCGCAGGTCATACCGTCATCTGAATTTTGATCAACAATATTACACACTGCAAGTTTTTCTCATAGATTTTTCCTTCCTTATTTGAAACTTTTGGGCTACATTTATTTCAAAAATTGGTTTAATAGAAAATGTTGATTGTTTTTGATAAATGCCTTGTTTGATAGAGACTCTACAGTCAAGAGGTTCTATTTTTGTCAATCCTTGTCCTTTCAAGACTTGTTCTGAACTTGTGAAAGGAAGAATATAACCCAAATAATAGTTTATGAAAATCATTTTAAATGGATGAAAACAATGTTGGGTATTTCTACAGCTGTGTTTTTATTGAATATGAAATTGTACAAATTGGATTTGCGATAATATATTTGTCTTATCAAAATTTAGAAAAACCCGCATTTATCTGAACAAGATGCTGACGTCTCCTTTGATAGATGATGATGTGCGCTACTGCCATGACAGAAATTTGAATGCATTTGCTATAAATCAAATCTGTCGCTGTGTTTTAGAAGGACTTATGGTTGGTTTGTGTTTATTCACATAATTATGATTTAATGGAAACAGTATGACTGCGGAATTGTGTTTTTTTTTTTCTCGACATTTTTCAAAATGTGATAGTTTTACGCATATCTATAATGGAAGATAAAGTATTTCCACGGGCATAATGCAGCTTATGGTGT
Source organism: Oryzias javanicus (assembly GCA_003999625.1). Classification (NCBI taxonomy): domain Eukaryota; kingdom Metazoa; phylum Chordata; class Actinopteri; order Beloniformes; family Adrianichthyidae; genus Oryzias; species Oryzias javanicus. The sequence continues at coordinate 8,827,227 of CM012457.1, read as the reverse complement.
TTTTGTTTTACTAGTCTTTAGAATGCTAAAAAAAAAAGTAGAGCAAACGTTGGATTAGATCTTTTTTGAGTTGTAGTTGTTTGTGTTGCTGCCTTTAGTTAGGAGAATGAAGTCTATAAATTATAAAGTTGTCATGTTTGTCAGGTATAAAACTGAGAAGTTCATCATTTTGATCAAGATTCCCAATTCAGACCATTATTCTGTTCTGTTTTACCAGCTTTTCTTACTGGTGGGCCGGATTCACTTGCCCCTGGGGCCACATCTGGTCCTTCATCTTATATTTTGCATAATTTTATTTTCCCTTTTTTAAATTGTTATTGTAAGCAAAACAAGCTTGCTGCATAGTCCTTTCTAGTCATGAGCTTCTTTTTTAGCCTTTTTTAGTTCGTCTCTCCCTTTTTTTTAAAATCATGCTGCTCTTATGTTTTCTCTTGGTAAATCAAGTTTTGAATTTAATACATAGTAATTTAAAACTTTAGTAGATCATTGATTGAATCAGAATTGCCATCACATGTCCGTAGCTAACAGAAGGACAGATTTTTTTTTTTTTAAGAAAAAAAGTGAAAGTGAAGAATATTAGCGACTGTTTTATTGTTTTATTTCAGCGTTCATGTTAGTTTTACATCTTCGTTTGGTTTTGTCCTTTTTGGCTTTTATGTTGCAGAAAAGGAATTGTTCATTTTGTGTTTCTGTGTATGTTTGTCATGGAAAACTTGCCTATACCAAACAAGCAAAATTTGCCCTTTTTAGATTGTAACATTTTTTTTTTAATTTATTGTCATTCCTCAGGTGACCACTAGAGCTGCTTTTTACAGACTCTATATCTGAAATGAAATATATCTTTAGTAATATTCCGTTAGTTCATGAAAGCATAAATTTAAAGTTTTTTATGTTGAAAGGGAATCATTTTTATACTGTAGTATCTGAAGAGAGTTGGCAGTGTGGTCCTAAATATCTGTTGTTTATATATATATATTTACATAAAATGTTGCAAGTAGGTAAAAAAAAAATCTTTGTTGCCATGCAGACCTTCATTTTTTTTCTATTTGCATCTGCCTCTTGTTTATGAGGTTTAGGAAAACTGGTTGATTCAGAATATCTATGAATGTTGGCTTATTATGATTGTAAAGGCCACAATGGAGGAACAGCAACCTTATTAGATCTGCTGTAAACGCCATTATAATTACAAATAACCTTCTCTTTAATTTAGTTCAGTTTGAACTGATGCCGTTTCTTTTGTGTCAAATGCAAATCTCTGCAAATCTGTGCAAGAATCTGTGACTTATCAAATTTTTTTCATAAATGTTTAGCATGACCTCTATGTTTATATATCCAAAACAGACTTTTTAATTATCTAAAAACATGGATAATAAAACACACACAATTTGACTGAATATAATTTCCACAGAGAGCCCTTAAATGATCAAAATTGTTTTTTTTTTGGTGTTCTAACATCAAAAAACTTTTTTTTTCAAGTATTTTCAAGTATTTTGAAAATCAAATCATCAAAATCATCAGTAATCAAATCATTGTGAATCAGGAGCAGGCAAAAAAATTCTGTTTGAAAAAGATCTTATTTGTGACGTAGAAAACTGTGTCTGGATAGATCCAATATTGCTTGACTCATTTGTTGCCCTGGTAATGTTAGGTTGGGGGTGTGAGGGGCTGTAAGATAGTGTAAAAGTCTGTAAACGGAGAGCTCTCAGTAACAGGGAGGATGAGGGAAGTGTGCTTGTTGCTCCAGGCCAATAGTTCCGCTCACAACTCACAGGTGAATTTCTAATGAAACTCCTGCCTCTCTGTAGAAACTATGTCCTAGAAAACAACGCACGTTTTATTTTTGCTAAAAAACTGCATCAAATTCCTAAGAATTCTTTAAAAAATAGCTCAAAAGGTGATCAGAATGGGTCTTTAAGGCTGTAAATGTTTTACGTGGTTACGTCGCTCTTTTTGAATTTTTTTGTTGAAAGTTTTGCTCTTTTTTTCAAAAACTTAAAAGTTTTTGAAAAGCTGTGACTTCACTCGCCATAAACAACAATGCATGTCAGACGGTATTAGCAGTTAAGCAATCCTGCATGTCTCTCTTTGCACGTGTTTGAGTGTGGGTGTACATTGCAGCATGACTGTATATTTAATTGGGCACTTCTTAGCCAGTGTGTTTAAAATTCCATTGAAATGACACACCAAATGAGGGTTAATTCATGGAAACAATCTGGATTATATTCACAGCTAATTTTGTGGCACGATGGTGAAGAGGAAGTGCAACACTATTTATTGAAAAACCATGTTTTTGTGCCTCTTAGATTTAAATGCATCACTTTAAAATCTCAGTTTCCTCTTTGCAATGTTGATTCAAATGAGCAGAACAATCAGATGTTTGCTTGATTGCTCTTTGCTGAGGGTCTGAATAAAGCCATTAAGAAGTGTCTTTATTTTACCACAACGGTTAACAAGGATTCTAAAAACAGGCAAGCGACGGGATTTCCCACAAATCTGTGGAAGACGTCCTCCCAGCATGAGCAAGGGAGGAATGCGGCTCCAGAGTGGGAGGGGAGGGTCGCCCGGATGGATGGAGGGAGGGAGATGTGGACCAGAGAGCATGGTGGAGGGAAAGGAGGAAAGAGGGGTCTCCACGAGGGCAGCAGAGTTTCTTTTAAACAAGGGCTGTTTCTGTCTGACTTCTCGCTGAAGCTACAAACAGGAGAAAGCCTCTGTTGGAAAAACAAACCCATATGAGTGCATTTTACTCATTACTGTGAGCAGCATCGCTGCCACAGCTGTTCCACTGTGGGATCTTAACAAAGCACAGTGCTTCTGCCTAATTGGGTACTCTGTTAGAGGAGTTTCAAACTTTAGAAAACCCATGGCTGAAAAGAGAAAAGGAACTATGAATGACACATGAGCACGTAAACCGTATTATATGCTTATAAAGGCCTGTACCTGTTGTGTGTTTTTGTCTTTTCCTCTTGTATCAGTTAGTTTAATCATAGCTCTTGCTATATTGTAAAACATTTTTCCTGTCACATGCATTGACTCTATAGAAAAACTGGACTGAGTGACCCATCTCCCCAGGCTTTTTAAACAGGAAACCCACTGGTCTTAAGAAACCAAAATTCCATAGTCTTCAATTCAGTCATTATATTTGTCAGGAATAACCATTCTTTTTTTTTCTTGCTTTTTTTTAATCTATATTTTTTCTGTAATTAAAGGTTTTCTAAGCTATAAATCGGCCAATTGGATGTCTCAATGTCACTTCCAACAAGCTCACTCCTTATTGGCAAAAGTGGTTGCCATAGAAACAACTCGGACAAATCACTACTTATTTCTGGTACCAACAGAGTGAAATCTGAATCACGAAAAAACTGAATTGACTTTATTTTTTTTACAGCCAGAATAGTAATCCATTTTCCATGGCTCACTCGGTCCAGTTTTCATATACAGTCAATGGGCATGAGCTGTGTGTTGTCTCCTTCCAACCCTTATCTTGACTATTAGCCTTGCATGACTAGTAAATTCTTTCCTTTGATGCTTCATATATTTTAGCATTTTTTTCTTAATTGACAGACAAGTTGGCTGCATTTCACTGTGAGACTTCATGATCAGTTCACAAGAACACAATTCAATTTCGGCTCCAACATAATTTGATTAAAGGAAAATTTATTTTCTCAATTTCCATTTCAAAGTTCAAAGGATTTGGTCATAAAACCGGTTTAACAACTGAAAGAAAATCAAAATTGTTACATTTAAAAAAACTAACCAAAAAAATATATTAATCATTCTTATTTTGTCAATTACATTCGTATAAATGGTGCAGGATAACTGCCAGCCTCTCTGCCTCAAAGAAGTGATCACTTGTGGACAAGCTACTCCTTTTTAGCCTGAGATGTGGAGACGGACAGCAGATGGACAGAGATGGAACTGTAGGGTGAAGTGATTGAGCTGGAGATCAGAGCGAGCCAGAGTGCTGAGTGGCTGTCCTGCTGCTAGAGCTGGCCGCCACACATGGCACGGTGCCCAGGCTACGCTAGCAGATGTGTCTGTAGTGACTCAGCTGTGTGTGTGCTTGTGTCCACGTCTGGGACATAGACACCCACCCGCACCGCTCTGTGAAGAGGACGGTTTGTGTAACGACTCTCCCCTTCTACTGGTAAATCTGTGTCACAACCACTTCCTGTCCTGTTTTCATTGTCGTCTCCATTATTTTGATGGACGCGCTGAGGTTTCTGTCAGCCTGCTATGAGATGACAGAATGTGACATTACACACATGTCACCTCTGTGGGGCTAAGGGGGCATCATCTGGGAGGCTGGGTTTCTAAAATGAACCCAGTATTGATCTTTATGAACCTATATCGGTTCATCAAAGCCATGAATCAAATTTCTATTAGAGTAAAATAAGGTGAAAAATTATTTTTAATGTTAGAATTCATCTTTTTATTATTGAGGGGTCCCTCTTTGTTCACCGTTTTAGGGGTGTAAAGATGAATTTTAACAATTTGATTCATATCAAAATGTGTGGTTTACAATACGATTCATAGGCGATACAAACTTTAAAGAAAAGAATATAAAATTCCAAAGAAGTTTGCATGTAACAGCAGTGCAGAGCGAGTAGGAATGTAATGATTAATTTTAACTACAATTCAATTCAATATTTGTGGTTCTCGATTCGCTTTCGATTTTGGTTAATTCTGACCTAAACATAGATTCATTCAACCAGTGTGACTGAAAAGTGCAAGTGAAATTTTCCAGATTCCATTTCTTGTGTTTCTTGAAAGATAATCATTAAATATTTGTACAAACAAGAATTAATGCCAACTCCATTTACATTTAGGTTTCATAAAGTTCACTCCACTTTAGGGCTGCCATGATTAGTCGACTAGTTGACTATTAAAATAGTCGACTTACTTAATAGTCGATTAGTCGTTACTTTATATTATATGGAGTCAGAGTGTAGTAAAGTTAAACAAAGTATTTAAGTCAGTGAGACCAAAACTTTATCTTTAGTGAAAAATAGTTCCTTGTTTCAGATGCCAACCTCATTTAATATAATCTTGTTTTAATACCAGAAACAAATGAAGGGCAGAGACTACACAATTCATTAAAACTTTATTAAGCTATCATCTGAATTATCTTTATTTTTATTTAGTTTAAGGCTAAAATAGTAGAGATGTGTGCTTAACATCCACTTTGCGCATGACCCAAATAGTGCACTAATTCGGAAAAAATAATCGGTTATTATTCGATTAATATAATAATCGTTTGTGGCTGGTCTACTCCACTTTTGTATCTAGACATCAAAATAATACAAACCGAACATTATTAGAACATTCTACCACGCTGTATTGTTACATGTCTTTGCAAAATTCATTATGTTTCCTCACATTGGACTGTAATGATAATTTATTGCTTCCATCACGTGTGTTGTCCTCTGTAAAAGCACTTTGCCATTTTTACTTTATAGTAAAATAAACCTACCATACTTCAATCCAAATGATATTTTCCTATATCGATTTAATTGATCTATTTAATTTTAAAACAATTTTTCAACAAACAACTTTCCTCAGACAGATTGATCTGGTTGGATCGTTGTAATATAGAACTATTCATTGATTAAGTCGATAAGTCGTTACAACCCCAATTTGTAATCACTAGTGATGTGAGAAATGTGTTTAACTAATTGACAATTGGTTTTGAGTTTAATTTGCAATATTTGATTAAATTAAATCATAAACTTGTGAATTAAGCTATAGATATTCAGTATTTTGGCAGGGATGCGTCTTCTTTGTGGGGACAGTAATGTGGAAAAGTCATGACGTTGGTCACTGGGAAGACTGGAAGACCAAGACGTGGCTTATTTATCTCTGAGAAAAGTAAAACATTTGAATGAATGGTTGTTCCCACATCGTTCTAATACTACACTGCACAGATCATTCTGGCATCCCACTCAGATATTTTTGTTTTACTATCCATAGTAGGCAACTCTACCACTGTTATGCTGTGTGTAGAGCTCCAGTTCTTCTTCTCCGTGCTCTGCCTCCCATTCACACACACTCTTTACATCGGCCCATTCCTTCCTGATGCACACGGGATCCTGCATGGGAGAGGTGTCTCAGGAATGCGACTCCGCTTACATTCGCAAAACAGATTTAGTGACATAGACTTTTCCCCCTGCTCTTTTGCCAACTTTAGATTTTTGTGTATTTTTAGCAGCAATGTATTAACCCTTGAAACCAATGGTAGTAGTTTTCTGAATGACGCCATAGCTGGCTCTTCAGGTACAAAGTGTTGATACCCCTATCAGCTCATAACCATAATTTTCAAACAGATGTAGGAGTTAAATACTCAGCTACAGTCTGTTCTGCTTGGCAGCTGCACGGCTCAGACAAATAGGGCATTCAGTTTCTTCTAATGGAATATAAATAAGTCACAAATATAATCTGGTTATGTTGGAAAGCCTGATAATGAATGGCAATAGCCAGACCACAACGAGGACAATCTGACTCAATCAGACTTCAGTGTTTGAGATTTTTACAGTAAAAGATCAAAGTTGGTTTTTTTTTTAGTTTTTTTATTTTCTGCGTCAATTAAGCAATTAAGTTTAGCTGTCTATACTTTAGATGTTATGTTATTGATCTCATATATTTTTGGATATCGTGCAAACAATGAAGTAGTTTTTCCACTTTTTTCTGGATTGGTGCTAAATATCAAGGTGAGATCTGTTTACTGGTTTACCTGCTTTTATGGCACAGCATAAATCATAATTCATTAAAGCCCAAGGTTGTATTTAAGCTTTTTGTTTTCACGGTACATGCGTGATGTAGACGGCTAGCGTGCTGCTAACGTGCTGCAAGGAATGCATGCAGTTCCACCGCAGACCAGGCCCTGCTGTTGTTTGTAGGCATTTTCAATACAGACTCATGACCAAAAAAGTACAGAAATCTGCAAAAACTCAAATGCTTACAAACGTTGGGAATGTTCGTGTAAATGAGTGCTATAGTGGCGCCTTCCAATATCATCATTTTCTACCAATCATCAGGTGGCTACAGCGCCTCCGCCCCAACTGTTCTGTTCCATTTGTAAATAGACCCACAACTGATGGGTGCCCCCAAGAGGTACAGTTCGGTACTGTTTGATGGGTCCATTTTACAGTGGAAACGCTCCAAAGACCAGGCTGTACCATTCTGGACCACTTAGTGGAAACGATACTGTATAGTTTCTAAAGGGGTTGGGGAGTAGGGAGAAAATTCAAACATAGCCCGAGTTATCTGAGGCAAGGCAAATTTATTTGTATAGCAAATTTCATGTACAGATTCAATTCAAAGTGTTCTACATACAACATTAAAAGAAACCATCAAAAGAACTGGCAAAGGTGTGATCATTAGAATAAAATTAAAAGAAAGTCAAAAAATTTTAATTTAAAACAAACATAGACTAACGGATGTAAACTTTTGAATACATATTAACCACATGCAACTGTGAACAGGTGAGTTTTTAACCTGGATTTAAATAGTTTTTCAGCTGATCTAAGGTCAGGTGGGAACAGAAGAACTTTGATCAAGTTAACCTATTCAATTTCATGCTTAGATATTAGCTCAAAAGAAAAGACAAACAGCATTAAGACATAACTGGAATTTATGTTTTTTCTTCTTTCTAATGTGATTTATGCTAAAAGTAGGCAGAGCCTTGTAGCCAAGTGCATCTGTTGATCATTTTTATTTATTGGTATAACCATCTGTTTATTTGCTTTTTTAAGCTTTGTTTCTCAAGTAATAAAAATGCATTTTTTAATGTTAATTCCAAATTGAGAATATTATTTTCTATATGTTGGCTCTCTTAAAATAGAAAGTACGTGAGAGTTGCCTGTTGTTGGATCACCTGTACTACATACAAAGCCCAGTTGACGTTTTGGATGTACAATTCCTGTGTTTGTGTACTCGCTGCTCCAACAGCAGATGTGGTTTGTCAAATGTTTAAAGTCTGGCATCACAGCTCTATCTATAGCGTCCCTGCGTTCCTCTCATTCTGCGTCTAGAACAAACCATTAGTGCAGTGGCGGGTGTGGCTCTTTGGAACTCACCTCAGTAGGTGAGCGTTGAACTATTTCCTCAGCTGAGATGAAGGCATGAATCACTGACGGCTTCCTCAGCCAGTCGAGAGTTTCCTAAATTCATTGCATTCAAGATGAATGTTGCCGGGCTTGTCTTCTTTTTCATGCACTTCTTTAGTAGCAAGGAAAGTGTTAATTCTTAGAGTTGTCTTTCTTTTGAAAAAATCTTGCTTGTCGTTCTACCATATTTTTCAAGTAAAGATTGGATCCATTACATCAAATATACTTCTCTATCATACAGAAATTTTTTTTTTTAAGGTACACTGAATATAAACGTTGTCAAATAATATGTTTGTAAACTCACTGGTTTTATTTCAACATAAGACATTCATGAAAAAAAAAAAAAAAATCCCCATGTTTTGGTGTCATTGTTCCGGAACAGTTTGAATTTCAAGCACAGAAAATGAGATGCTTGAAGTAAACATATAAGCTTATTAAGTAGATTTTAAAAATAAATTATTGGTTGATAACACAAGTGAATATGAGTCTGTTCTGAGTTTGGAGATGGAAAAGCTTTCTCTATTACTGAGGGTTTGTTGTTTCACCGCCGACGGCAGAGCTTTCTGAGAGAAAACTGACGAGAGAGAAATAATACTTTGATTCAGCCCTAAACAAATAATGGGCTGAAGCCGTTCTTGAGATGGAGGCCGAGCAGATGCAGGGTTGGGGAGCTGGAGAGGCAGAAAGAGAGAGCAATACTCCATTGTGACTGAACTGCAAAATGGGATTTGCATAAATAAGGCTGAAACATCAGCAGGGCCTTTACAGCCACCAGCCGGGCTGAGATGAGGGAAGCGCAGTGGTGTGTACTTGTGTGTACTTGTTGTAGGTTCTTTTTTTTCCTTTTCAAATATGTCTATTGTTGGGTTTAAGTCACTTGACTGGTTTGACACTGAGGTCAGGGTTTTTTTTTTTTTTTATTAAGTTATTCCTGCTGATCCGTCTCTTCAACTTCTGCATATACAGGTGGATGTTCGGTTAATATAAAGTCAACTTAGATTTCAAAGTTTGGGAAAAGTACTTTGCAGTTTGACGAAGGTTTACATAAGCATGAAGTAAAGCTTTAAAGTCTATTACCACATGAGGGGCCAAAGCGCAAATATGATTCCAGATTCTGCCTCTTTTTAATATTTGTATCTCAAATAAAAACTGAGAAATTAAGATGGAAGAAGAGAACTCTCTGGACTTCCCCTTTGGCTATTTCGGCAGCTTTACCAATGTCTGATTAAACAGATTTTTTTGCTTTTATAGGTTTTAACTGACTAGTAGGATCTGCATGTGTCGAAGAGATGGGTTGTAATAAAACAAAACTGTATCTGAGAACTAGACCGAGTAAGTGTGAAATCAACAATAGTAAATAGCTTAATTCTAACGATATCAAGTCAGTTCGGTTGGCTTTTTTTTTAATAGTATGTCCATGTTGGAGCCAGGCATTGTCGGTAACCAAAGACTTGTCCGAATCTGAGTCAATGTTTCTATGGTGACCAATTTCAACAATCACAAAGGGAGCTTGTTGAAAGTCCACACCCCGAAAAGATTGAAAGGGAGCTAGACAAAATCAAATATTTTGAAAGTTTGATGTTGGGGGCCAACAGGCACCACATACTGTTATTGATGCCTCTTATTGGCCAGTTTATAACATTAATAGCTTGCGCTACAAAAAAAATTAAAATCATGGAAACAAAAGTATTAGAGCAAGAATGGCTATTTTGATAAATATAATGACTGAGTTATAGCTGTTTATTTCTCAATTGAAGTCAATAGGATTTTGGCTTCTTGGAGCCCATGGGCACTTCTTGTTAGAAGTGCAAGGGGGGAGGGGTCTATCGGTCCAGTTTTAATGTACATGCAATGGGATCAACAGAAAACATAGTCAAAGAAGCCAATGCACTTTCAGAAGAATGTTATTCCAAATTTAATACTGTCGGTGTTCAGCAAGTCATCACATTTGTGTGTGTGTTTTTATTATTTAGAAATGCAGGTGAACCATTTTTGTCTTTAATAGGGGTCAAGGTATAAGCTCAAGAAAAGGCTAAAGTAGGCAGTTGCTGTTAGACCGTGGCCCTGGTGTCAGTGGATTCCTTGTTACAGCTGTGTCAGCAAGCTTGTTAATTAGTATCTCATTAGTGTGCATCTGGAGCAAACATGTGATTGACAGTTCACGCTGTTTGGGTCTGCATTTGGGTTCCTCCTCACACCAGACACATTTGTGCAAGCTTTGGATACTCACTAGGACACATATGCAAATTAGTGGTGACGACAATTCATATTAATTTACCTGGATTCTGTTGGTTAAATTCACGTGGGAGGCCTATAATAGAACATATGTGCATTAATACGCATATGGCCTATTTATTACAATATGCAGGCCAGCAAAGAAGAGGACAAAATGACAAATTTTCAGTTTTTGTAGTGTAGGATTGTGCAAAAAACAACCAAAGTGTCTTGATCAATATTTTTTCAGTAAATAAACTTCACACCCACCACAATTTTCCCCCTGGAAGGAGGAGACTTTATCTGATCATTTTTGTAACTTTCCATGACCAAACATAATGAGCCCTTTTATAATGTTGGGTGTGTGTCTCTACAAGGTAAACATTGTTCTTGAGTCATTTAGACCCAAGTCTGGAGATTAACCCATTCAGGTCTTAAGGAACACCAGAGCCTTTAACACAGTGTAAATACACTTTTTAAAAATGAATACTTAATTTTAGTTTTGTTCTTCATGCTATTTTTTTCATGCACAGAAGAAACTATTAAGCCAAATACTTCTGCAAAGCACCAAACTCAAACTGTGCACCGTGCTATAACGTAAGAGTATTTATGTTCTCAATTGTGGTTATTGGTTATTTGGGTGATATTTCTTCAATAATGTGATATAAACCTAAAATTCTAAATATACTCCATAAGAAGGCAACATTTTAAACATTTTTTGAATTAGTAGAAGAATTTGGTCTTGAAGATGGATCTCAATTTTTAGAGACAATTTTTGTTGGTTTTAGCAACTTTTAGCAACAAAAATTACCTATGTTATCATTCTCAGTTAAGACTTTTTAAAAAGGTGTTTAGTTTTTGGTAAGTTTAAAAAACATAATAAATTGATCCTTTTATTTAAAAAATACTTTTGCAGTTCAATTGGTTTCCTATAAGTAATTACTTGTATTTTTTCAGGGAAACTGTTTTGATTAGTTGTAAGAATTCATAATTGTACAAATGAAAGTTCTGTCTTTTTCTTTAATGGTCAAGTGTTTTTACAGCCAAGCAAAATCAGTTTTCAGTAAAAAGAAAATTATTTGATATTTAATTAAATCTCATTGAGTTGTAACTAAAATGTAATCATGACCCTGTGGATTCAAATTTAATCAACTGAGTCTTTTGGCAGCGATACGGTGACTTTAATTGGGTTGGTGTAAGCTCATTGAGTGTGCCATAAAGTAAATAAATAAAAACTCTAAAGAGGATAAGCTCTTATTAGTATTGTTGGTTAGGATTGTTGTAAAGTTTCTGGATAAATTACAGCATCTGTAACAGCATTACAAGAGCATTGATAGACCTGAAATGTGTAGTCACTTCTCAGCGTCCTAACCAGGAATGAAGAAAAGCTGCAGGGAATGTCAACCGTAGGTATAGATCACTCACTGCAGAGAGTGAAGATAACCCCTCACAGAAAAGAGATAGCTCTGACTGCCCCAACTTAAAGATCTAGGAGGATCTCAGTTTAAGCGGCAGCTTCTTGTGCTTTCCGTCTCCCAAGTGTGACTTGAATCTAGCTGGAGGCTTTCTCACTTCTCATATTAGATGAATGAACTGACTCTTCAATTCAGTCCGCCGTTTGTCTTATGACAGAATCTTTTGTTCTGTGGCTCGTTCATTTTATAGAGTAAAGGTCTTTGCTTCTCACGCAAAATCAAAATAACCATAAACTGAACGGCTTTCAAGAAGCCATCACAATGTTTGTGAAAACATATACAATTGCCATTGTTAAATATGTCCTCAAATATATAAATCATTTAGGATTTATTTTAATAATTTTTGTAAACTGTAGTTTACATTTTACTGTTTAGTTGCTTTAGCAATTATTCCCTGCTGTTTTTACTCTGTTTTATTTTATTCTGTACAATGTCCTCTGATTGAAATAAATAAATGATCAAAATTATGTTGTTTTCAGACTTTACAAAGTAAATAACCAAAAAATGCTACATACAATAGTTAAGTACCTAATTTATGTTAATCTTAATGTTTTAGTTCATTCACAGTAATGATGTTACATAATTCTCACTAAGTTATTTAAATAACCATAGACATGTTGAGCAGTTTAATTGTTGCTATAAACAATCATGAATATAATTTGATTGAAAGTTAAACAGAGGAAGGTAGATTCATCTTTTTGTTTGAATACCGGTACTTTAATGATAATTTATCCTACAATACACAAGTACCAATGTCACCTACTGACATTTACAGGCAACAGAGGACTTCACGTGTACAATAGCATTGCTGAGTTAAAGTGAATTGTGTTTTTAAAACAGCATTTGTGTGTCTTATCTCAGTTTTCTGTATTCTCTATTTAGTTTTGCAACCCCCATCCAAACACAGCCTCAGCCTCTCCTCTGTCCCATTGTCACAGTCCTCCCCATATAGCTCCTCACCAGTCTGTCAGGCCTTGGGTGCAGCAGGACACATTGTTTATGGTGTAGGAGTCAGTGAAGATGCTCTCATGATGCTGAATGATGGCTAATTAATGACACTCTCAGCCCCATCTGGACAGCGGGCCCACGACAGTATGTTTACACATGCTTGACACTGTTGGTGTGAATTACACAACGCTGTGTGCTACGAAGCTACCGTACTCTAACGAATCAAAACACAATTAAATTTGTAACTAAAATAGTTTTTAGTTTGCAAACTTTCACTATAAATGTTGGTCTTTATCGTCTTTAAGTTTATAGATAAAAATAGTTTTTATTTTAGTTTCTTTTTTTCATTTTATGTTTGGTTTTTGACAAAAAAAAGCTAAGTAACCTCTGTTTTTTCTGATTATGCGTTTTCACATTGTTGGGCTCTTTTCCAGTCCAAACTCTGCAGGAACAGAACTGTAGAAAGAATGTAGAAGCCCTTAATAGAGTTGAATGAGTCTTTAATCCTTTAGGTCATTGCTTTGTTTTTGGGCACACCATTAATCCCATGCTCTATTATCTAAAAATAGAGTTTTACTTAATCATCAGTTGTGACCACAACTTTTTAAATATCTATCAATGTATTGACGTCTTCTAATCAAAACTCTCCAGTCTTGAGATTTAAATGCAAGATTCCCAAACCCGTGTGTCCATTAGCAATGGGCAACAGTTTGAAGGAGACACCAGGAGCTGCTGTGTCTGTCTGCTCCCCGTTCCAACCCCCCACTCTACCTCCCACTCCCCAAGGAAACTCTGGAGCCAGTTACAATGTTGAGTGGTTTGGAAAGGCTTCTGAATATTTTCAGGATGACAGTGTAATCTGACTGGCCGGCCTGCACGTTGGAACAGGATTCTTGCGCGTTCCCTTCTCTACCATTGGTTGGTTTTATCACATCAGTGCCTCAACCAGTCTGCATGGTGGACTGGTTCCTGATACCAGTTTGAATTTGTTGGATATAATCGAGTCCTATCTGATCTAGTCAAGAATACAGGATTTGATGGTTTAATTCTAGTTTTCAAAGGGTTTCATGATGAAATTGGTTTTCTGTTAGCTAAAGAAGTGGGCCTTTTTGTTTTTAAACTAAAATCTTCAGAAGTAGGTAGACTACGGCAATTTGTAAATGATGACAAAGACGATATATAGAGTGTAGTGTTCCAGATTTCTTGTTCATTGTCTCTTTATACCACTTTTTTTTTTTTTTTTTAAAGATTGGTTGGTTGCCAAAAAGGCAGAGTTAGTTTGTAGTTTAATTGTTTTTACTTCATACATTTTGGCCCGGTTCTGATAAATAACAATATTATTTATATTTGATGTTTTCAACTCAGTATTTATTGTGATTTCGTGACTTGTTCAATACTATTTATAACTTTTAAATGAGCAATTGTTATTCCTTTATGTATAATAGGCCACAAAAAACAAATAAAATAAATAAATAAATTTTTGGCCTTCATGAATGTTTAAAGTCCCACTCCAACTATATATACTATAAATACTTTAAAATCATTCCCTGTGGTCTTTTCATTTTGATTATGCAGCTTTTCGCCAAATTCTTTTTTAATACATATTTTCTGCAGAGCAGCAGGAGTTCATTAGAAATTTGCCTCTGAGTTGTGGGCAGGGCTGTTGGTGTGGAACTGTAAGCCTCAGTTTCTCTCCCATAAATCCTTTGTTTACACTCTCTTTTGCTAGATTACAGCCTTTCACAAGCCCAAGCTAACGTTAGCAACATCAGAGCTATCCTGGCAGAACTCAGACGAGGAAAATGATGACGTTAATGGATCTATTTTTCTGCAAGTGGATGCTTGGATGAATTGGAGAGGAGCAGGAAGACTTTTGTCAGCACATGGGAGTTGTTGCATCATGAACCCAAGCTTTTTCAAACTGCTCCTGATCCATCACGATTTATTACTCACAAACGAAGTATTAAATTCTTTAATATATGTAATCCGTTATGAGGAAAATGGTACAAGATGTTAAAAATAACACAATTTTTATTGGGGTGGGTCTCTAACAACTGCTTTATACATGGATCTTCATTTTCTAGTTTATTTTAAAAACATTAAACACTGGTTTCTGTCACTTCAAGAAATAATTGTTGAATAACATGCCAAACTCAGTACATGGCTGACGGAACAAATGTCTTCTTTTGACCACAGCTTTATTTAAAGCAAAAACGGGAATCTGTCACCTTTTAGGTTTGGATGCACAATGATCATCCAGAGTTCTGCCACTTAACAACGAAGTATTTTATGTAGTTCACCCTGTGATCCTATTGTGTGAAGAGAATTAGCTATTGATTTTCCTAAACAAGACTTTATTTGTTTTTTGCAGGATGGAGACAAAGATTTTTTTTTCTTTAAAATGTCTTGTAACACTTTTAGAAATCCTGAAGTCTCTGCTGACTGGCTCCTGCCAGAGGGAACAGGATAACACTATAGCTCAATTTTACAACACAAACTGTTTTGTGACAAGGATGCCATTGATAGTTGGGTCAGATTAAGTGGTGTATTTCTAATATGTTTTAGTAACACTGGGGCTTCCCACTTTGAATCCTATGAAGCTATCGTTAAATTTGAGAAAGTTATAAAGAAGATTCTTTTTCCCCGAACAGGCGGGTCAGTATTTTATTTTAATCTTTAAATAACGGTATTGTGAGCAAAAACTTACCAAATCACCAAGAAGTATCATCATAGACACTTGTATATAACTCATAAAATATTGTTACTGCAATTATTTTTGTGGATTTCAACAAAAATTTCAGAGCTTTTAAAAGAAATATGCACGTGTCACTGAATGTACCACTCTTGATTAACCTTTAAATTATTGTCATTTTAAACTTGCAATACTATTTTATTTCTACTATTATTGTTTTAAATTTTTATTTTCTTGTCTTGATGCCTTTCAACCCAGGTCTCATTTAAAAAAGAGATCTAATCTCAAAGGTAAAATAAAGATTAAATAAATATAAAATGAATAAAAAAGCATTTCAAAACATCTTAAAATTCACAGAAATATTGATTTTCTGCCAATTTGTTGATATAGTGGGCTTCACTGGATTAATATCAAAGTAACCTGACAAGAGGATGTGATCTGCTGTATCTCCTATTAAATCATTTATGATTGAAATACCTGTTTTCCACCTTTCACTCAAACAACAAAAAAAGTGATCCTGTCATCTGGGATGTTTTTCATGACCAGGACTCTGTTTTTTCTCTTCTTTTTCTCAACAGTGCGCCTGAGGGCCGTTGAAAGCCCCCTTGGGGGAGTTTCATAAACACACAAAGAAAAAGAAAACCCTTTTGGACTATTGTTTTTGTTTTTACACACACTCTTTTTCTCACACACACACACACACACCCCCACACACACTTGCACCTACACACCCACCCACACCCTCAGACAAGGACATAGAGAATATGTTGGAGGTCCAAGAGGAGAGGCCAGCGGCGGCAGGTACAGCAGCGACACACTTCAGCAAGAAGGAGCGAGGGAAGAAAGAGCGAGAGGAGGCCAAGGACGGTCGAGGGAACCTATCGAACATCGGGAATCCTGTTCCGCCTTCCAGGAACGTGCGTTCAAAGGGGCCACTCACACACACAGGCAGCCCCCACCAGCTCATCACTCCTCCCTGTTCTGTAGTCCTGGGAACCCCATCAATGCACTCCAATAGGCTAAAAAACTCCCCGTCCGCCAACACACAGAGGTGAGTGAACCTTTTCTCACCCTATGAGTCAGTGACTGTATGTGAGAACTGGACTGAGTGACCCCTCCCTTCAGGTGTTCAAAACAGGAAGTACTCGCTGGCTCCAAGAAGCCTAAATCCCATAGATTGAAAAATACACAACTGATACCTTTTTTTTTTTTTTAATTCTATCTCTTCATTATATTTTTTTCTGTAGCGTAAGCTATTAAAGTTATAAACTGGCCAATCAGATGGCTCAATAAAACTATGGGATTCCTGCTAGCCCCCACGCCCAACAAACGTTTGACAGATTCTCCTTAGCCAGCTTTCAAGTAGTAGAGATGTAGATTTCTAACAACTTGCTCCTGATTGGCAGGAGTGGTTACCATAGAGGCATTGACTCAGACTAACTGGAATCAATCACTGCTTACTGACTCCTTCTGGCTCCAACATGACATCACCCATATATAAAAAAGGCAGCTAAATCGGCTTTATTTCGTTGGAGCCATTTTCTATGGGTGATCTCACACTCACTCGGTCCAGTTCTCATTTATAGTCAATGATTGTATCGCAAAAATGGGAAAATATTTGTTGCTGGATGTGTATGGGGACCAGTCGCAGCTGCTACGCACATTATGTTTTCAATTTAGGATTTTAATGAACATTTAAAGTGTAAACTTAAGCTTGTTTAACACACAATTCTATTAATATTTGTTCCTGTTAATGATATTGTCACAATGTTGTTTAATTTCATAGATATACTTGGCATTTATTGAATTTGTACATTTGTTTCTAGTAATTAAAAAAAGTGTAACTGGAGCATTGACTAATTGAAGGTGCTACTGATTACTAGTGGTTGCTAATAATAACTTGCAAGGAAAGGGAGGGCTGTTGTAAACTGTTTTAAAACTCAACTAAATCAAATACTAAAATGTCAACTCTTACATGGGGGGACTGTATAAGGGAATTTAAAAGCTGGTTTCTTTTATATGACAGATATGGATGCTGAAAATCAGTCTATTTTCTCCATTTCTTCCGAATGGATCTTATTTTTCAAACAAGTTGTAAGTTTTTAAAAGAGGGTTTATCTTTAATCATGTGTGCATCTACATTCATAGTTTTCTGATGGTTATTTGAACAGAAATGCTTTACAATGACAAACAGTCGTCCCTCATTTCATCGCAGAATTTATCAAGATTTTTAAAAATCTGGTAAGCTCAAGGCGTATAGAAAACAAGGCACGGAGATTGACAATACTCTAGACCAGTGGTCCCCAACCCCCAAATTGGTACTGGTCCGTGGGTCACTTGGTACTGGGCCACAGACAGAAAAATAGAAATACATGTGCTAACTTAAATTAATTCTGTTTAGGTTTTTTTCTGATCCCGAAGGAAGTTTTATTTTGAAAAACTACGAGATTCTGTTCACAATATCCGTCTTAGTCACATGACTTAAAGCGGCTACCTGGGTTGCTGAGTAGCTCAAATCTAAAAGCGAACAAAAAACAAACAATAAAATGTATTTGGAAAGTTTCTTTGGGGAGAAAAGAGCCAGTGGGGAAACTGAATATGAGACTTCGACTTCACAGAAAAATAGCTGCTGTTTACAGACAAATTTGGGAGTTTTTCTTGACATACTGAATTATTGAGACAGCTGTTTTCATGCAGCCGATGCCGCTCTGGCTAATAGCAGCGAAACATGCTTGGCTGTCTCAGACGCGTGGATATTAAAGTTGGAGAGACGCTGAATTCACGTTTGTATCATATTTAGAAAATACCAGTCTTACGACGGTTCCGTCATTTCGCTTCATTTATCCATCCCACCCTGAAAGTCGGACGTAGCTGAAGCTCGTGTCCGGTTGTTCAAAGTTCAAACAAACTGCAAACATTTTACGAAAAATGAAGATTCAATCAAATAAAGTTGCTGATTTGTGGAAACTTGAAAAAAAGAGAAATTTGAGAATTATCCTACAGCAAGGCTGAATTAGGTCGGCATCTGTTTAGAAACTTTATTAAAGAAAATGCCCAAATGAATGAGGATTTGTGTAAAGACAAAATATGATCAATCTTTTTGCCCTAAAAGATGAATTGAGCCACTATTGAGTGTTAAAATGGCGTTCTGTGGTGAAACAAATTATGTGATGTTTGTTTCCTTTATGGAAATTTCTCAAATCAGAAACAACTTATACAAATCATTGTTTAATTGAATCATCATCTGTATAAAAAAAATATCCACTGATATTTTTAGACTATTTTTAAACAACATTTCTCATAGTAGCATTTTATTTTGAAACCGGAAACTTAAAAATGCCAACTTCAGACCGGTCTGTGAAAATATCGTCTAATTTAAACCAGTACGTTGCCTGAATAAGGTTGAGGACCACTGCTCTAGACATTTAAGACACAGAACACAATGCACTTTAGAAAAAAAAAAAAAAAGTTGCAAGAAAATTACACTAGAAAAGATTTATAAAACAGTGAGATCGCAAAAGTTGAACTGTTGTTGCAAGCTGTCCTACATTAATGTAGGACTAGCTTCACTGATCAGGATCAAGTTTATAATCCCTGCTCTCCACACACATACTGTTAGGAAATAGTTTTTTAATTTGTTTTAGCAAATCTTAACTCAACATCTTCATTGAATTTATGTTAATTCTTGATGGGGTGCTGCTCTGGGGTCAGGGAGTACACTGGCCTTGGAAGTTGCCTTTGCTGACTCATGGTTTTCAACTCACTGGAAACAGCTGACTTCACTGCCAGAGTCATGGCTTCGCCTCTTCTTTCTCTTCTGTATTTTGCTTGAGCCCTTCTTCCAGGTTTTAGCTGTACTTTTTGGCTATGACTGCATTTATTTTACGGTTCTTTACAAGTTTGTGTGTGTTTTGAAGAGGAGAGACGAAGCAGAAATTTGGGGTGTGGTGGGAGTTTTTTTTCTTGTTGGATATGTCCTGGTTGCCTGGTGTAATGTCATAACAGCAGGCACATGTTTGCTTCTAAAGGCGTTTATATCCTTACTCCTAATGTTGGAGTAATGGACGAATAACAAATGTTTTCTTTTCAGGAGAAAAACAAAACAAACCATCAGAAAATGACAGAATTTAGCTGTTTTGCTTTTCTTGCCCCACTTTCTTCATGTTTTTTTAAAAAATGATTTGTTTTTGTCCCTCTTTCAGCCCTAAACCGAAGACGGAGGCCATGGTACGATCACCTCCTGTCATGTCCCCTTCCACTGCCGCCCAGATGGACTCTAAAATACCCAACCAGGGTAAACCGGGGAGCACGGGCAACCAATCACAACCCTCTCCCTGTGACCCCAAGACCCTGGGTGCTAAAGGGGGTCAAAATGTTGCAGGTGGAATGGGGCTGAAGAATGGCCAGGGCCTGACGTCTGGTCCCAGCTCCAAGGGGAAAGTCAAACGAGAGAGGAGCACCTCCGTGGAGTCGTTCGAGCAGCCGGACAGCGGCACTCCCACTAGTGAGGAAAAAGGTGGGAAAGTACCAGCGAGCTCCCCGCTCTGTCTGCACCTTTGTTCCACTTAAATTACAAATTGAAAAAATAGGATGTTGATTAACATTACAGTCCTTCATCATTGCTAACCCTGACAAGTCCTCTGTTTGTGTGTACAGATGGTAGCAGGGTGAAGAGGATGTGTGTTGCAGAGAGGCGGCAGCCGTACAGCGGAGCTGACTGGTGCTCTGGGGGAGAAAGCGATGAAGACGACAAAGGATTCTTCAGTAAGTATCGTAAATTGTGCAGCCAAGCAGGATGGACATTTTTGTCTCCCGTCTACTTTTTATGACGGCCTCAAATTACAACTCCATTTCCCATCAACCTCTGCTGTTCTTTAAAGCAAAGTCTCCCCTTCTCTGTAGACTGTAATTCCAGTGATATGAAGCCCCAGGACTCTGTCACACATTCTACCTCCAACGCTGGACTCAGTCGATCCTCCACACCTTCCCACAATACACTGGGAGGCCAAGGCTCCACAACGGAACCTGCTAGCGGCCAGAAATCGGGCTCAAAACTTGTTTATGTTTTCACCACGGAAATGGCCAACAAGTAAGAAATAGTTAAAGTTTAACTCTGTAGTATTTTATTAGTATTAGTAGTAGTAGATTTGTAGTATTTTAAAGAAGAATTTATTCTGTAAAATGATGTTGCTTCAAAGGAACTCATAATACCGTCTGTTATAGTAAAGTGAACATTTCTACATTTTATACTTTAAAAATAGTGATTGTATTTTTAAAACATGTATTTTATTTCTTATAGACACATATGGACAACAAATCATTCGTTTAAGGGTTGAAATATTCTATTTTTATTACAATTTTTGATGAAAGGGGTATGACCATGAAAAATATGCATACATTTAATTGCTGGGGACAAAAACAGGTTCATGATTTCTAATATTTTACTTTGCATCATTATAAAGTAAAAGTAGAAGTCTTGGAGTGTACTTTAATAAGAATAACAAGGACCGTAGAGTCTGCAATAGGGATTTCTGTCCAACTAACTTCATCTGGACTTGATTGTAAAAAACAGTTTTGAAGGTCTCATTTCATGATTTGCTTGCAAAATTATTTCTTTTTCTCACAGTCTATGAAACCGAACTCACTCAT
This sequence comes from Oryzias javanicus, assembly GCA_003999625.1. Classification (NCBI taxonomy): domain Eukaryota; kingdom Metazoa; phylum Chordata; class Actinopteri; order Beloniformes; family Adrianichthyidae; genus Oryzias; species Oryzias javanicus. The sequence continues at coordinate 8,806,144 of CM012457.1, read as the reverse complement.
TGGGTTTTGGAGTCTTGTTCTCAGATTCTCTGAGTTTTCAGCAGATTTTGATTATGTTTTATTAAGCACCCCAAAAAGAAAATATTGTTAAAATGCAAACATTGCTGCTGGGGTTGCTCTGGGGTCTGGGAAAGTTTTTTTTTTCTTTCTTAAGGACTTGATAACTCTGGGGAGGGAAAAGACTTTAGCTTTTTTGTTTTGTTTTTGTTTGAATTTTCCTAAAATAAATTATAACTAGCCTTTTTTTTTAACCCCTTCACACTATGTATTGCTAATCTGTAACGTACTGTTAAATCTAGGATTATGCTTAATTTAATATCACTTTGAGTAAATAAAAACACACTAATATTTTTATAGAATTGGAATGGTCTAACAGTTGATGATCTAATAGAATAAGTATTGAAGTCAAGGACCTTAGCCAATTATCATGCTGCCTTCCTGCCATATAGCCCTGGCGGTCACTGCCTGATGTAAAAAAAATCGTCCGTTCAATTTGAATTTTTTATTAAAAATGTAACTGCCACCGCCCAGTTACAAATGCCTCCTCTCCGCCACTGGCTAAAAAAACTAGAATCTAGGTTGTCGCGCATATGTGAACGTAGTCTTATACATATTTTGATAGAAATTATTCTCAAGCATATTTGATTTTTTTGACTTTTCTGTTGGGCTTGTGCCATTTTGTAAATTGTAAATTAGATTGATTAACGCTTAGACTAAGTGTATAGATGTCTGACATTTCTTCTAAAATGTATTCATAAACCCCACTGTCTCTACAACAGACAACATTGTTCCTGATGCCTGTCTGTCTTTCTGTCCCCAGGGCAGCTGATGCAGTTCTAACTGGCCATACAGAAAACATCATTGCCTTCCACATGAAAAACATCTCCAACAGCAAGGACAAAGCTCACCTCCTTTTGGTAAAGATGCATACAAGCAGTGTTTATGTAACCGATTTTGAGAGAACCGTCGTGAAAGTCTGACACCGTGCTTTTTTACCTTTATAGAACAATGCAGCTGGCATTCTACGAAATGATTCCAAGCCTCCACAGCAACCTCCGTCCCATACACAAGACCCAAGCCACCCGCCTGGGTCCAAACCGTCCTTATCTGGAATGGCAGAGACAGCAACAACCCCGTCTTCAAATCAGGGGAACCAAACCAGTGTTCTTTCGCAGGAGGGGTCTTCCTCATCGGGCATGGAATCTAAAAATATTCAAGGCAGTAGCCCCAGTAACACGGCAGCCTCAGCGGACCAGGCCCCCATCCCCCAGTCTGAGGCAGGCCTCAACCCCCCAACATCAGAAGGGGGGCAGGGTGGGAGTTCTGCTGGGACGGGTCTGACGCCCCAACAGCAGCAGCATCAGCTGGCCCAGGAGCTGCTAAATATGGAAGCTAACACGGAGGGTCTGTCCCAAGAACAACTGGAACACCGCCAGCGATCGCTGCAAACGTTACGAGATATTCAGCGCATGCTCTTCCCTGATGACCGTGATGCCCCACCGCCTGGGCCCCCGCAGCCACACGGCGGGCCCCACGATGGCGGCCCTGATGCCCCCCGTCGACCTGAGCAGGGTCCCCTACAGGCTATGATTGCTCAGTCTCAGAGCCTGGGACCACCAGGTGGACCAGGAGGACCTCGTCCACAAGGTCCACCCTTCGGTCCGCCTCATGGTCCGAGGGACATGCCCCCATTTCCACAAGATGAAATGGGTCCACACATGGGGGGTCCAGGCAGCTGTGGAGATGGGGATCAGATGACTCCCGAACAGGTGGCCTGGTTGAAATTACAACAGGAATTTTATGAGGAGAAGAGGAAGAAACAAGAAATGCAACACCGGCCACTTCCTCCTGACATGATGATGCACCCCCACGGCCCACGTGCCATGATGCGAGGCCCCCCACCTCCCTACCAAATGGGCCCAGGAGAAATGTGGGGAGGTCCAGGTGGTCCAGGTCCAGATCATTACCCAGAGCGGATGGGCATGGGCCCTGGTCCAAGAGTCATGCCCCCACATATGCAGAGGATGCCTGGCTTCTCTGGTATTATGAATCCTGAGATGGAGGGCCCCCCAAGGCCAGGAATGGGCTGGTCTGACGATATGCCTCACAGGATGGCTGATGGACGAGGCTTCCCCGGAGGACCTGGGGGAATGTTTCCTGGTCCAGGTGCTCGCGGTGAACGTTTTCCAAACCCTCAGTCAGTCCAAGAAGCAATGTTCAACCAAGGAATGGGGGGAGAGAAAGGCCTCCCTCCTGGAATGATGATGGATGTCCAGAGGATGATGGGGCACCAAAGAGGTGGAATGGAGCCTGGCAATGGCATGGGAATGTTTCCTCGAATACCTGGTGATGGCCCAATAAGCCCATCGTCAAGGCTCCAAGGAATAGGGGGCAGGGAAATGGGGCCTGACTTTGGCATGGGACCTGGCCCCGGGCCAGGACCTCACATGCACCCTTCTAAACTACGAGACGCCCCAATGAATATGAGTCCAGATGAAATGATGAGGATGAGAGGTGGTGGAGGACCTCCTATGGAGAACATGGGTCCACAAGGCAGACCTATGCAGGTTCCTCCATTTGCCGAGCAGACGCCATCGGGAGACTTTCCAATGGGACCCGGTCGACCCTTCCCGGGGGGCCCTGGCGGAATGAGGGGTCCACATGCAGACCAAGCGTTTGGCCCAGAGCACAGATCCACACCAACAGGAGGTAATGGTCGTATTAACCACCTCCCCTCAGCTGGTGGTCCTGCACAAGGCCAGAGAGGCCGCAAGCCAGCAGACCTGAATGTCCAAGCAGGAGGGGGGAATTCTCCCAGCGTTAATCCCCTGAAGTCTCCGCCCCTGAGGCAAGTTCAGTCTCCAATGATGGGCTCTCCCTCTGGAAACCTCAAATCGCCTCAAACGCCGTCCCAGCTAGCCGGCATGCTCACCGGTCCTGCAGGCTCCACCGCTCCGCCAGCACCTCCGACATCTGCGCCGATGAAGTCTCCCCACTCGATGATGGGATCCGCAGGTGCCTCTCCTGTTCACATGAGGTCCCCCTCTCTTCCAAACCCCTCTCCGGGATGGGCTTCCTCTCCAAAACCACCCATGCAAAGCCCTGGGGTTCCACCTCAGGGTGGCAAACCTCCACTCAGCATCACTTCACCAAACATGATGGGGGGCATGGAGCAAGGTAAGTATTGAATACCTGTTTGTTACAGTATGATTGAATTAAATTTAGATTTTTTTCGTCATATTAAAAAAAAAAATTGGCTTGAATTATTTGACTAATTGTAAAAAGGAAAAAAATAGATAAAAAACAGACAGTTACTGGTGCATTACTCATTCACCACATCTGTATGAGGGGTGGGGTTGGGTTGGTTATGGTCAAGTGGCTCCCTCTTGTGGTCACATAACCAAGCAAACATAAAATCTTTTCACATCAGTGCAGAAATGAGTAGATGTTTTTTACTTGATAAGATTCAGTGTATTAAGACCTCCTTTAATACCATAATGATGGTGTTCACTTTTTGTTTTCCTCTAGGTGGAAATGGTCCTCCGTCAGCGCCGCCTCCATCAGGTCCTGCACCTGGCTCTATGTCACTCCCGGGCAGTGTCCAGTCGGGGAGTCCGTACACCATACCCCCAGAACCAACACTATCCCAGAACCCTCTGTCAATCATGATGTCACGCATGTCCAAATTTGCAATGCCGAGTTCCACCCCGCTCTACCACGATGCCATAAAAACCGTCGCCAGCTCTGATGATGACTCTCCTCCCGCTCGTTCTCCCAACCTGCCTTCAGTAAACAATAATGGTAAGATTGTTGTTAAACATACAATGTAGATAGTTGATACTTAAAGTTTGTCCAGTACTAAGCAGAATTTATTTTTGGATTATAGGTATGGCGATGAATCACCAAGGAAATCCACGTATGATGGGGCCTGGGAATGTGGGGCCCATGTCTGCCCTCAGCCCCATAGGTATTAATGCGGTGGGATCGCAGCCTCTGTCCCATGGCATGCCCCACCAGATGCCTTCTCCCAACGCTCCTAATATGGGTCCGGGCATGATGTCTCACGGGATGATGATGCCTCCAAATCCCCAGGACCCCGGTATGGGTAACCCTCAAATGATGCCCCAGGGACGAATGGGTTACGCTCATCAAAGGCAGGGATACCCCCTCACACAGTCCCCTTCGCAGCAAGGCCCCTTTTCCCCACACAATGGCCCCGGTCCCCAAGGCTTCCCCGGCCATCCTATGGGCTTCCAGGGCGAGGGAGGACCTATGGGTGGAAGGCTGGGAAACATGCCTCACGGAGGAGGGGGCGACGGAGGCATGTGTAAGCCCAACACTCCCGGCGGTCCGGAGTTCAACAACATGCAAGGCGGATTCAGCGACGCGGATCTGCATGAGGTGATGCGGCCGGGAGCTTCTGGCATCCCTGAGTTTGATCTTTCTAGGATAATCCCATCAGAGAAACCCAGCCAGACTCTGTCTTACTTCCCGCGAGGCGGAGGAGACAACCCCGGAGGGAAGCCGCCCCACCCCTCTGGCTTCCCCATGCAGGGGATGATAGGCGACGGCCCTCCGAGGATGGGAATGCCCATGCAGGGGATGGGGGGGATGTCAGGGGGCCCCGGTGGAGGAATGGGTCCCCAAGAAATGCCGATGGGCAACCCAGGCCACAACTCAATGCGGCCGCCGTTCATGGGCCAAGGCATGATGGGTCCCCAGCATCGGATGATGTCTCCTGGGGGTCCAGGGGGGATGATGCAGGGGAGACAAATGCCTCATCCAGGCCCAGGCAACTCGCCTAACATGATGATGTCACTTCAGGGCATGGGGGGCCCTCCTCAGCAGACGATGATGATGGGGGGTCAGATGCGGCCTCGCGACATGGACATGGGGTTCAGTCCGGGCCCCGGAATGTTCTAATCCATTAGGAACCTTGTAATTAGAATGTTCTTGGACTATACACACGGATGGAGTACCGATCATGGAGGATAAGCAAGTGTTATGGAAGCGAATGAACTCAAATACATGAGCTAAAAACACAAAAGTGTACCCATGAAATGAACAGAACGGGGGCTCAGCTGACATCTGGAAATGTCACGTCGAAACTGTTTCAGCCGAGACTCAGATGGGCCCAGTTTGGAGTAATTTTGTCACAAGAACAATTAAATTTTTACTCAAGAACTGCAGAATGTATGGGATTGTTGTGCATCACAGAACTGTTCATGTGTTTGTTTTTTTGATTATCTGACTATAAAGATGACTTCCACATCAAAGAGGAATCAACCTAACTAAAAGTCAGCGTGGAGATGCTACAGTATGTCTACTTTTTTCAAATTAAAGAAAAAAAAACAGTTTTTGTCATGAAAGTGGTATGGAACAAGAGGAAGGAAGAAGAATTTGAGCTTTGTGAAGACTTTAGTGGACATCCATCTTGTCTCTGGCTCCATAGTTTTGACTGTTTCTGTACAGTGTATACGTGAGAGTGTGTTTGTGTGTGACGGCTTGAGTGTGTGGTATGTATGTTTGTGTCTGTATGTATAGGCATTCTATCAGTGACCTCTCAGCTCCTCTTGCCCATCTTTCATTGGGGGAGGAAGGCCCCCTAAAATACTGTACTGTTTACCATTGGTGGGCTATTCAAATTTTAGTCTATTTTAATTTTCTTTGTAACTCCAGTGTATAACAAACCAAACTATGACCTCATTAAGATAATAGTATTATTAAAAAAAGCACAAACATGGACCATCTGCAGAAAGCGTCTTCTTTCTCTATTTTTACCACGAGAGCGACACTCAGCGTGAAGATCCTGGCAGCTTTGCGGCACCACGATCAACCCCAGTCCATTTCAAGTTGCGGACGACACCCAGCTCTGCTCCGTTTCAGGACTCGCCTTTCCCAAGCGTGAATAACATTGCTAATACCCAGATGTGCTTCTGTGTGTTCTTGTTCCTGTTGTGTTTCCTGTTTTGTTTTGACTCTTGTTGACTCTGGGTAATAATCATTCCCACAGCAATAATCCCCCAGTGGTCGGCAGATTGGGACGGGAGTGGCTAATGCGAGAGCAGGTTTGCCAGGTATTCTAGAAATAGAGGTAGGTAGATCTACGTTTAGTGAGGCGAGTGCGGTGTCCGGAGTGAGACACAAAGAAATGTAAACACGTACTGCTTACCATCCAGTTGACTTCCTCTCTTTTCTCTATTGTATAAGCTTGTCATGTGTTTCTCCATTGGCTTTGGTGCAGAATAGCCTACCAGGGCTGTGGTGATGGACTACAAATAAAAGATATTGTTTTGGTATATACATGTTGTCTATGGCGTGTGTGTGCATGCATTTCTATTCATGTGCAGTCTAAAGGCTCATATAGCTTCAATTCCTTTTTAATTTCTTCTGTCTTTACCTGTGATCCCAGATAACGAATTTTGAAAGATACTTTTAAGTCTGCCAGTAGAAGTATATAGACACGTCAACTGAAGTGACATTCACAATAGAGATCGACCAATATATTTTCTTTTGTGGCCAATATCGGTTATTGGATAACCGATATTAATTTGTAGTAAAAGTGAAAACATTCGTGTCAGAATTGAGAAAAAGAATAATTTAAAAAAGCCATGAAACACCATTGAACTGAATCATGGGGCAAGTGAATTGTTGCAACTCTGATACCCACACTAACTTCTTGTTGAGCCAGAAATCCCATCTTAGACCCATAAATGTTACTAGAACCAGCAAACTGTCGGCTTCCTGTCCCATATCCAGTATTTTAATCTTTCTGTATTTGCAACTGTGCTGTAGTGACATTCATACGTTTGTTTTACCTGCTTTGAAGATGAATGTTGAGGAATAGCTTAGGTTTTATTACAGGTGTGCAAACGGTCAACTGAAAGGCTAAGTCAGGCAAGTCTGAGTGATCACATATATGGAGACTTTTCTGGCAAGCTATACAGTTACTGAACCATGTGAAGCACCATTGAACGAAATCGTGGGGGTCGGTGAATCATTGCATCCCTACTGCCCAACTATTTTTTTAATTATTGTAAAATTCCTCTGTTTTTTTAAAAAAAATTATGATTACAGTTTTTAGCCATAATCAAAAAACCTGTTTACAGCCCCTCACAACCCTATGCTAACATTGGTGTAGCAACAGAAACTGCGAACAATACCGGAGCTGTACAGTTTTGAGCCAGATGACAGTCAAGACGAGGAAAATAAAGATGGATTTATTTGTCTGTCAGAGGAGGATTTAGAATTAGAGCAGAGAAGGCAGACATGGCAGTCGCTGCGTCACAAACAGAGTTTTAATATGGTCCTGATCCATCGTGATTTACAAAAACAAATACTTAGAAACAAAGTTATAGTTTTTAAATTCTTTTTCATGTTCTCCATCATGAGAAAATACTAAAATTTAGATGCTTAAAACACCCCAAAACAGGATTTTCATTGGAGTGGGTCCTAAAGTTTGAAAGTTAAACTTAAAGTCATTCCTTTTTTGCAAAATTTTAAATTGCCTTTAAAGTTTAGACTGAAAGTTGATAACTGATGGATTCAGAAGGGAATCTTTTTATTTTAAATGCCAACTCAGTGGCCTTGTGAAAGTGTTGACCCTCAGACTGGAAGGTCGTGAGTTTAAATCCTGACAGTCACACTGAAACTCTAAAAATGAGACCCAGTGTGTCTCTGCTAGATAAGCATGAAGCGGCTGGATTGGGGGTTAAATCACTAAATGGTTCCTGAGCATGGCTGTGTCTGCAGCTCACCGCTCCCCCAGGTGATAGATCAAATGTCAAGAATAAATTACTAATGGGACCTTAACTTTAAATTCTAAAATTAATTAATATTTAACTAGAAAAATTAGATTACAAGTTTTAAATCATATTCAGTTGTTTTTGTTGCACGTTTCCTTAATGAGAGATCAGATAAGAGACGTTTTTCAGTGTAAACCTCATCTTTTTATTTTAAAATGCACGTCAGAAACACAGCCGCCGATGAGGTACGGTACAACTGCAACACACAAGAAGACATTCCAGCGTAATCAGAACTTCTGCAGAATTTTGAAACATTCTATAGCAAAGCACCCTTTCAGTCCATAGAGAAGTCTGCTAATAAATGTAAGATGCAGTCTCAATGTTTGATATTCCCAGAAGGAACAAACCAGAACTTTTGGTAAAATAATTGCAAAAGCAATTAGAAAATGAGGACACATTGTCCAATATTTTAGTTTTAATTCAAAACCTATTTGAATTGATAACGAATATTTTCTCACAAAACTAAATTTACACTTTTTTAATTAATGAATACTGTAGAGCTAAAGTAAACTAGAGTCTGTTCTCTTCTGATTCCACATATTTTTTTGTATTAAAAAGAAACATTTACTTATTTCAAAGTCAAAATTTTACTTAATATAGCTTAATTGTCATTTTGAAGTCCTTGTATCATTATAAAGTGATGTTTTTAGCATAAAAATGTGTGACTAACCGACTCAAAGTTAAATGAAGGCCAAAGTTTCAAACACAAAAGGCTTATTTCAGGATATGTAGAGTGAAAATAATCAAGATGAAAATGAATGAAAAACATGGTGAAGGCTCACAAATCCACAGTCCTTTTGGAATTATATTCTAATAGAATTAACAGAAACAGCACGTAATCAGCTGATCTTAGAGAAAATAGTTACTTTTATGCACTAAAAAGCAGGTTTGCACCTTTTGTAATGTTCTGCGTTGCAATCACAAACAGGAGAAATGAGGTTCCTCTATGTCTGTTCCCTTATTTTGAAAAAACATTTGCTTAAACTAAATCTTAAAATGAAAAGTCACTGAGACTTGCGGAAAAATTATCCCTCAACGGTTAATACATTCCTGCACAGAAGATTTGTAGTAAGGCAAAAAAAAAAAACACTATTTGCATGCAAATATTACATTTCAGAAACATTAGAATTTTTTTGCTGTTTGACTTCTTTTTTATGGCTCATGGATGAATCTGGTTGTGAGATCGACGGATGAATAGAGGATGTGATGTGTGTGGAGTGAGAGGCCGCTCAGGGTTCTGGTTCTGTGCTGTCACACAGTGAGTGGTAGCGCTCCACGTTCAGCGAACACGCCGCGATGGCCTGTTTAAACTCCTGCAGGGGGCAGTAGACGCCACTGCACCCGGGTATCAGCTGATCCTAAAAGACAGAACAGTTATTAAAGGAAAACAAATTTGAAATAAAAACGCAGCGCCGTGCCTTACCTCGCCGATGTAGGAGACTTTAACGAAGGGCTCGTTGGTCTGCTGGTTTTGGTGCAGCTCCACGGTGATGTCGGCGCCATAAGGAGGCCACTTCTTGTCAAAAATGCCCAAAGCCATGAGACAGGGGATGAGGGTGGTGTCATGAGCGGAGTACAGGAACAGCTTCCTGTTGGAGGGGAGAAGTTCAGCGGGGAACGTTTGGAACGTCGAGTTTAAGAGCTGATGGGTTCACCTGTTTGGCTCGGATGAGGTTCCCTGCAGTTTCTCATCCATGTTGTCTAACAGAGTGTGCAGGAGCGGGCCCACGCTCAGCTGCAGGTTCTGCCTGCAAAAAGCAAGTCATGAGGGTGGAGTTAACACCAAGGCTGTATTCAGACCGGGAAAGTCTGCTGGCTCGGACAGAATCCACTTTATTTGATTCTGAAGATCGTACTTGATCTGTATTCAGACTGGCGTCTCCTGGAGATAGTAAAAACCATGTGACTAAAGATCTCTTCAGTCATTGGCCATGAACTACGAGGCAGGTCAAAACAAGAGAACATCAGAGGTTCGGCTTTAAAATCCATGTTGGGATAGTTAACTTTTTAAAACCTTATACTTCAATTACCAGCTTTGAACATCAGGAACAACAGTTGCTACTTGCTACTTTGCTATGGCAGAGGCACGCTGCGCGACGTTTATTGCAAGAAGACGGGCAGTGTGTGAGGATGTTAGCAACTGCAGTACTGAAAACATGTCAGGTGTGATACGTGTTCATGGCATGTAGATTGTTGGGAAAACGGTGTGAGAAGCAATGTGTATCACGTTGAAAGCTGTTTTTATGCGACTGCATTCACCTGACCACATTTCAATGAGTTGCTGTGTCTCATTAAGCCACAAGGTAGCTTTTAGGATGACGCCAGATCAGTGCCCATCAGGTACTGCAAAACAGGATGCAAATAAGTATGTATTTCCTCTTTGATAACACGACAATCAATGCTTTATATGTATCTCCGGCTCACCAGTCGCTTCATTCCTAACCTGTTTACATCCCGTGACCACCAGTTATGGTGGCCGTTTTGGCTAAATTGTTCTGCTCTGAGCTCAGAGCCGATTCATACTGAGGAATATCAGAATTGAAGTTCAATCTGATTGGAAACTAATGCAGACCACCTCGAAAGATGCATCTGAGAGTGGTTGGTGGTCCCGGGTTCGTTTGTGTGAATTCAGACTGAAAGTTTGTTTGAGATTATCAGGGAAACCAGTGGTGTCAAACATAGGGTTATTCTCTTCTCTTCGTGCCCAGTGATGAAGAAATGTGACCAATCACAAAATTAAACTGTAATACCTAATTTCAACCTGTAGGGAGCAGCACACAGACGATTTTTGACTATATTTTGAAGAATTAAACAGTTTTATTTCAATTTGTCAACAATTTGGCTATGACCAAAAGACAGCACTTTTAAAGCCCCAATTATAGATGTCAACAGCCAAAAAAAGTTAATTTAGGCTTTGGTTATCCTTTAAAGAAAGTACCGCAATGCACAATTCCACCACTAGGGAAAGCGAAGAAAAAGAAAAACCGGCATAACAACAGATAAAGAAATAGACAAGTTGAAGGCCAAACCATACCTAGTTTCAGGAGAGAAAAGGAGGATAACTCCAAATTCTTATGTTCATAACTGTTTGCAAGTTTAATTTAGTTTAATTTTTCATGGATTTGCACATTTATATTTAGGCAGGGTGTTTTTTTTTTCATAGCTCCCTTATGAGTTTACTATCAGGATTGCTTCAGTGTCAGATGTAAAATATTAATACAGTTTTTTAATATTTTTTTAGTAAAATGCATTTATATGAAATCCTTAGGCTTCTGTGAATGAATGTGCAATAATAAGTGATTAGGCTACTACATTGGTTGAGGATTTTTTTTCCAACTGAGAAAAAAACAAAGCTGACCATAGATTGTCTTGCTATTATATTTTCAACAAAATGTATTTCTTTTAATACTTAATTTCTTTAGTGTTAATATTTTTTTAGTTTCCGCGGAGCAGCAGGAGTTTATTAGAAATTCACCTCTGAGGTGTGGAGTAAGCCTGCTCTTACTTCCTATCATCCATCTGTTTTACACATTTTCCAGCTAGTTTACAATACCAAGAAAACATTACTGGTGCAACAAAAATAATGAGTAATATTGGAGCTATCCAGTCGCACAGTTTTGATCCAGATGTAAGTTTCAGTTTCTTAATAAATATGTTCTCTGTCATCAGAAAAATCCCACACCAAAAACATCCTTTACATGGGAGTGGGTCTGTAAGTGCTTTAACCTGTTGCTGGGTTGAAAGACGTGGAACATCATGTCCACGGCTCTCCGTTCCACCGTGTCCCTCCAGGATTCCAGTGCGGGTGGGGAGGGAAGACCATGAGTCTTTTGGTGTGAAGAAATGTCAATTAGTGAGAAACCAGCCAGCAATCTGCAGAGTCTTCTTGAGTTTGTGGAACAGAGTAAAGAGTCACCTCTCTGGCGACCATGTCGTCCCTGATGAGGATGAAGTCGACGCGGTGGTGATCGGCGATCCCCAGCGCGCTGTGGATGCTCTGCAGGTCTGCGGCGATCTCCGGCAGCGTGGACGACTCGGCCCAGCGATGGCTGAGAAAGCAAACTAAATCACGTCCGCTCTTGAAGATCACAGTTTGGATTTCCAGGTTATGAAGTCGTAAAGATGCATACCTGCAACGGGCTTTCAGCAGCTTACATCCATGGTAGTTTGGGTAGAGAATCTCAGATTCGGCTTGCGTGGTTAAAATAGGCACGATTTCTTCATCCAGAGAGAAGAAAACAAAGAAATCTGATCAGATTTGATGGAAAATAATTCAAAAGTAAATATGCAAACACGGATATCTGCTCTACCTTTTTGCTTTTGTTGAAACAGCCCTGCAATCAGGCACCTGGCAGATTCAACGGTCCTCACAATATTAGTAGAGCGTACACTAAAGAAGGAGTTCACAAAGACGAACTACACACACGTCCCAGATAACAGCAGCAATCGTGGTGAGGAAACACTTACTAAACCTCTGCAGGAGTGAAGCTGGAGTTCAGAAACGAAAGCTCCTCAACGTATATCTTCCTTAACCTGGTGCCCAGATCGTACAGCTGCTGCATGCCCAGCGTGGTCAGCTGACCGGGGAACGTGCCGCCCTGCGTACACAACCAACACACACGAACACACACCTGTGTCTGCATCAGAAGGAATGTGGAACTCGGTCGAATGTATTGAGCAATCTAAACCAAAGCAGCGAAACCCATGAAACACTTCAACACTGGAAAGCACGTTTCCATGGATACGGTCGCTGGCACAAGAACGCACCATCAAAAGAAAGGAGTTTAAAAACCAGGAGGAGAACAAAAGACCAAATTTAGCTGAGAAATACTGACTCTGTTAGCATGAACTGCAGAAAAACCTACAAGAGACTGATGTAAAACTTAAAGAACCCACCAGGAAGGAAGAAATAAAAAACGAAATAAAACTGTTTCTTTATTTCTGCGGATTAATTAGAATTTGGTTTTAAATGAGGATTTTTATCTTATTTAGAACATAAATATTTGAATAACCAAAAATATTCTACCAAACTAATTAGTTAATAAAAGTTTTTTCAACAGATATGGAGACAAAGATAATTGAAAGAGTAGGACACAGTTTTACAATACCAATCTACGAATCATTGTTTGGACAGTAATCTGATTACAACTCTTAAAATAACATTAAAAACAAATGAACACATAGAACAGAATTAAATCCAAATATGTTTTTCTCCAAATGATTGTGAATTTCCAATTAGAAAACCAGAAATAACATAAAGTCTGTTCTGAAAATTAAAAAAAATCCTTGAATGTCAGCTCCTATGAAATATTCACTGTTGGATGCTTAGTGTAAATGTCTAAATTTAAACCATCTGAGCAATAAATGAATGGTTATGTTATAATTAAAAAAAAAAACAGACACAGTTGTTTTGTATTTTATAAAAATGTAAAAAAAAAAAAAAAAAGTATTTCTATTAACTTAATGTTAGCGTCAACCCTAAGATTTATAACGGTTTATAACAGAATTTAGCTAATCACAATTAAGATATTGTACTTTTTTAATATTGAGGGCTGCATATTAATTATTTTATGACAGGAGCCACATTTGGCCCCAAAGGCCAGACTTTGGACAGGCCTGAGCTAGCTGATCATCTACTTACACTAAGAATGTTTTTTCTGTAGTTTTCTTCTATTGGAGCTGGAGGCCTGGGTCCACCCTGAAGATCCGTCACCACATAGTTGATGTGGGTGTGTGGCGGCGGATCCAAGAGCGCTGGAACCCACTGAGCCTTTGATGAGTGAACACAAAAGCTTAGACAAAAAAAAACAGTTTTCTACAAAAATATCGTGACGTTTTAAATGAAGAAAACCAGCTGAAAAAAAGAGATTTTTCTTTTTTACCTCCATAACGTCTGGTATCGTCTTGAGCGGCGTTCGAGCGCCGTGCCGGAACACAACCTGGACCAGCTTGAGCTCGTACGGATGACCCGCATTTGGATCGGCAGAGGGGGTATTTGAAGCGTCCGGTTGGGTTTTCTTCTGGGACCAAAGAACTGAACCAAAAGCAACCGACACCGAACCGAACAGACCAGCTGTCCTCAAAAAGCCCCTCATGGCTCACCTGTTGAAACAATCTACAATTACATTACATCATTTTTCATCATCTGTTTGTTTTCTGGGCAAAAACAAACAAAAAATTATTTTTTTTGTTGTGAACGGCATTAGTTGCAGTGAGCTGACCTTTGACCTTTGAAAAAGTGAACAGGTTGAAGCTGCAGGAAAAACAACAAAATAAAAGCTTTTATCGTGTTTGCACAAAGCCACGGCTGACTGAACCCCGCTGCAGCAAAGCCTTCTGTTTGACGGGAAACCTTCAACGACAAAACCCCCCCAAAACAATAGATTCAACATCTAAAATAAAAAAAACTGGAGACTTTGGAGTCTTACATCTATCAAACATGGACAGATCAGGTTGTCATAAAGTTTTTAACAAGCTGGAGGTTAATTCCAGCCATATAACTTACTGTTTACTAATTAAAATAGAGAGAAAAACAAAAGAAACACATAATTATCAACAATTTCCGGATATTATCCACGATTATTTTAATTTGTATGTCTTGCTATTATTTTTTTAAAGGTATTATATTATTATATAAAAATAAAAAATAAAGTCAAAGAACAAGAAAATCTGTCAAAAAGTCCCGTATTAAAAAAAAAAAAAAGTATTATTTTGTATATAAAAAACCTATGAAATCCTCACATATATAAGTTAGCAAACAGGAACAAGCATCCGAACTAACCGGGCTAACTAATGAACAGTTAGCTAAACCCTAAAAAAGACTAAATAAAACTTACATCTTTAGTGTCAAATCACCAAACGTTGCCACGAGAAAGACGATTAAAACCAATTTTACTTACTTACTTTTTTAGACAGAAGATAAAACCGGTTTTTGACAGAAGTCCCGCTTCACTTTGGTCTTTCGCCTGATACCGGCTCGGGTTCTAAGTTCAAGCGTGGCTGGGAACTGTAGGCAAATACGTCACGTCTTTACAGTAACAGTATGGGTGACATGTAAAAATAAAACTACAAATCCCACTAACAACCTCTTCATTTTTTCTACGGCTCCTATTTCTTCTAGTTAAAATTATATATGCTGTTCAGTAAACTGTCGCCCTCTAGCGGAGGAGAATGTCTCAGCATGTCAAAGTTGACCAACATGAAAAAAATGACATTTTCTCCTTTGTTTTACAAATATATCCCGAAAACTTTTGCTTTGAAAAAACGTATATACATTTTTATTATTTTATTTCTTTATTGGCCCACCCATACTGTAGTTAAAATTTAGTTAAAGTTAAAATCGTATTTAAAATTTTGTTAAAATTAATCAATCAAATGTTCATTTTGTCATATTCAGGTCAAACATAGCGGCAACCTTTACCTTTTTTTTCAACTCAATTTATAACAGGTATTTTTTTCTTGTCTTTTCTTTTTTATTTAATAATTAATTTTTTTTTAAATAAAAAATAAAACAAATCTTGGGAATTTCTTTAAAAAATCATGCATATTTATATTTTTAACTTATTCTAATAATTGCCACAAAGTAATCCAATAAAGCAGGAATTCTGTCAAATTAAAGGCATAATAAAAGTACTCTTTTTGTTATCATTCTTTCATTGTAGCTTAAGGCACAACCAAATGTTGTTGTCTTTAATTCTATCTTGTAGAAAAATTACCAGAAGTGAGAGATTAAAACATTTTGTGCATGGTGTATAATGTCTCAATAGGACTGTTTAATCAGATCAAATTTCAATACAGTTTATCAACAGACTTGATCTATTTTTCAATTAGAGCTCAAGAAGATCCACTCTTCATGCTTATTATTAAATGGAGTATGATGGAAATTGGGTTGAGTAGGAAAGATTAGAGATTAATCTGATTTGAAAATGGGATATCAGAGTATTCAGAACATGGTTTCCCCCCATATAAATGTGAATTAAACCTGAACAGCTCATTTTCCATCAGAAATTGGGTTTGAATTGATAAAAGTGTTATGAAGATGATAAATAAATCTTATATTAATGTAATATATCTGAAGCAAACATGAAGCCCAGTTTGAATAAAACTATATATTTTTTTCTTTTTTGTTCAATAGTTGGTTTAATTCTCCACAAAAAAAGATAAAATAAAAATCAGATTTTATGATTGATGGACATTTTATTTTAAAGAGCATTAAAGTGTTATGATTTGGTCTCAGAAATATAAATCTGGGCATAAGGACCTTCCATAGTTTCCAGTTTGTGAAAGCTCAGGCTGCATCCAGCTCTCAGCCTCCTGGCAGAAACACCAGACCGCCTTTGTTTGTGTAAACATTCAAAATCTGGAGCTTTCAGGCTGAGTGTGGCTGAATAAATGAACAAGTTTATGTGTGATCTTGAATTTTTACTGTTTTACAAAAAATGAATAAGTAAATAAAACAAAAAAAATCACACTTGTTTGCCAGTTTTTATGTTTCTATTCAGAAAAAAAATTGACAAAAATTCAGTTTGTGCATCAGATGGTTTATTGTTTTGCTGCGGATTATTGACATTGTTTATTGCATGCAAATGTTTGAGCAAAAGAACCAAAAACCGCTCTGCAGAAGTCTGTTTGTGATACTTTAAAGCTCCACTTGTGCTCTTTTAATTTTGCATTTAATATGCAAATGTTGGGAACTGCACATAAAACACACAAACAAAATATTTACAGGAGAATTTCAAAGGTCAAATGTAAAGACATTGTCGCCATCTAGTGGAGAATTTGTGCACTACCGTCTTTCCAAACAACCTTTTTGATGTTCTTTTGTTGCTGAAAAAAACAAAACAGATGATGTTTTCTCATGAGTGATCGATGCATTTTAAGACACTACATGTTCTTATCTTCAAGTTGCATTTTATGGTTTTCAAGTATAGTGCAATCAGATTAAATTAAGAAGTAACCATAGAAATTCCACAGAGGAATACTTTTTTTTTTTTACTTTTTGATAAGGCACAATTTACTGCAAATGGGAGGAAATTGTCACTGTTTATGCCACATCAATTGCTTCTTTGAACTTTTTATGATTTCTGTGGTTTAAAAAAAGTCTTCCACAATCACCTTTTCCATTACTTTCAGTAAAAAATGTGCAATAGTTTAGCGTCTCACGCCATGCTTTACCCTGTTCCTGTTACTCTTTTTTTTTTTTTTTTTGTATTTTATTCATCCAAGAGGATCCCAGAAGAGGTCACATCTATTGAGCAAAAAAAAAAAAAAATTAGTCAACCACCAATTGTGCAAGTTCTCCCACTTAGAAAAAATGAGTGAGGCTGGTAATTTTCATCAAAACTATCAGAAACAAAATGAGAGGAAAAAAACAAACAAAAAAAATCACATTGACTGATTTGTAAAGAATTTATTTGTAAATTATGGTGGAAAATAAGTACTTAGTCACCTATTAAACAAGCAAGATTTTTCTTAGACAGACCTATAACTTCTTCTGTAAGAGGATCTTCTGTCCTCCTCTCGTTACCTTTTTGAATTCATGTATTTAAAAGACACCTGTCCACAACCGCAAACTCCAAAATCCACTATGACCAAGACCAAAGAGCTGTCAAAGGACACCAGAAACAACTTTGTTGACCTGCACCAGGCTGGGAAGACTGAATCTGAAAGCAGCTTGGTGTGAAGAAATCAACTGTGGGAGACACTATTAGGAAATGGAAGACATACAAGACCACTGATATTATCCCTCCATCCTCCATCTGGGGCTCCCTAAAAGATTCAGCCTGAAAAAAATCCACTTCCTAGTGAATGACTTGCAGAGAGCTGGGACAAAAGTAACAAAGGCTACCATCAGTAGCACACTAAACCGCTATGCAGGAACTCAAATCCTGCAGGTCCAGATGCTCTCTAGAAGAGGATCAGGATCAGGAGAATGTCCTATGATCAGATGAGACCACAATAGAACTTTTTGAAAAAAACTCTACTGTTTGAAGGATTGAATGCTGAACTGCATCCAAAGAACATCATACCTACTGTAAAGTAAAGCACGGGGGTGGAGGCATCGTGCTTTGGTGCAGTTTACAGCAAAGGGACCAGGATGACTGATCTATGTAAAGGAAGGAATGAATGGGGACCTGTATTGTCAGATTTTGAGTAAACCTCCTTCCATCAGCATTGAAGATGAAACGTGGCGATCAACGATCTCAAAAACACAAACATCCCTCTTTTTCTCTGTTGGGGTTGTAAAGCGGGCAAAACCCTTGCGTACCATATTTGAATTCTCTGTGTTTGAGACACAAGAAAAAAAAAGACATAAACGGCTGGAAAGACTGCATGAGTGTCACACATGGTGTCAGAAGTGGGATCAGATGGCATGTGGAAGAAATTGACTTTTTGTCCAAGGAGAAACTGGAGGAAAGGGAACCAAAAGCTACTTCTGACCAGGGTGAGAGAATACTCCTGAGATGTGTTCTTCATCGTCAGAAGGACAGGGTCGCCTGAACACCTACAGCAGTGTTAGAGGACTGCTCCCAGGTCAACCAGCAGTCCCAGAGGTCGGTCCAGTCATCATCTAAAGCTTTAACTCTGAGCCCAGAATTCTGCCTTTTCAAGCGGACATAGAGAACTATTTACTGCGTTTTTTGCAAACGTTCCAAAGGTTAATGTTCTCATGCAAGGTATTGAAGACCTACACAGCTACGGATGAAAAAGCATATCTTAGTTGGAGAAATTTGACTTGTCATCTTTATTAGAGGCCTGCTTTATTTTTTCGTGGAAAGCATCACTCCATCAGTCTCAGATTGAGTCTTTTCTGTCCTTGTTCTGAGTTTTCAAATGTCCACTCCAGAAACTGAGCTGCTTATCTAAACCGCCAGGTCGTCCTGGCGCGCCCGGCTGCTGGTTCTGCTGGTCCTGCTCAGGCGCCGCTTGTCCTTTACGTAGCCGGCCTGCAGCAGAGACACCGGCGAGCATCTGCTGGGCAGCTCTGGCGCTCCCTGCTCGTATCTCATCCCCAAAAAGTCCACGCCGTCCTCCTGGTTGTCGCAGCTGTGGTTCTGCTCGGTGGCCAGGTTGACCGAGTTCTGCTGCAGCGCCACCTTGGTGTTGAAGGGAGGAGAGAGCATGGAGGTCATGGGGTTCATGGAGCTGGAGGTGGTCAGGCACTGGCCGAAGTCCGGAGGCGGAGTGCAGGGCGCCGACTCCACGGTCACGGCTCTGTGGTTGTTCCTTTTCGCTGCGCTGCTGCGCACGCACCTCTTCAAGCTCCTCCAGCCCAGGTGGTAGAGCTCCAACACGGAGAGCAGGAGAGACACCCCGGCCACCACCAGCATGAAGACGATGAAGACGTTCTTCTCTGTGGGCCGGGACATGTAGCAGTTGACGGGGTTGGGGCAGGGCCAAGTCTTACACAGATACAGCGCCTTGAGGAACACCCCGTACATGAGGTACTGAACCACTATGAAGGTCACCTCCATCACCGTCCGGAGCAAGATGCTCAGCATGTAGGTCTGCAGCAGCGCCCCTTTCAGACGAATACGACCCGTCCTGTCCAGCTCCTTCCCGCTCTCCTTCTGCTGTAAGTACTCCTTCTCCTCCTGAGAGTCTCTTCCACCCTCTCCTTTCGCCTCCCTCTCCTCCTGCTCCTTCCTCCTCTGCTTCTCCTCCCTGCGGACCGTGTGCATGGCGTGTCCCATGTAGATGAGGGACGGCGTGGAGACGAAGACGATCTGCAGCACCCAGTAGCGGATGTGGGCGATGGGGAAGGCGCTGTCGTAGCACACGTTGGTGCAGCCGGGCTGCTGCGTGTCGCACAGGAAGTCGCTCTGCTCGTCCCCCCAGGAAGACTCCGCCGCCGTCCCCAACACCAGGATGCGAAAGATGAAGAGGATGGTGAGCCAGACCTTCCCCACCGACGTCGAGTGTTCCTGGACTTCCTCTAGGAAATTCCCCAGGAGACTCCAGTCCCCCATCCCTGCTGTGGGTCCAAACCTGAGAGGGGAGGTGGGAGGAGAAATACAAATAATCAGTGATGGACAGCTGCAGATCACATGTCATCATGTGGACGAATATGAATCCTCTGCCTGTGAATTGCAGGAAAAGTGTTGCAAGAAAATTGAAAAAGACCAAAAAACAGTGACTATGCTTGAATTATTTCTTTAGTCCGTTTTCCATTTTGTAGTGCTGTCCGATTCTACAATTCCAAAATCGAGTGCCCCAGAAATTTCCCAGAAGCGAAAAACCAGGTTGCATCAACGCTCACTACATTGGCGAATATAGACCACAATACATTGCGGTTGAACAATTTTTGTTAGAAAAACATGTTTAAATGTAATTTTTTTTAACAAACTCCACATTTTCAGAACACAGTGGAGCCACAAATAGAATGCTTAAAATGTTTATATTGAATAGATTTTGACTTAGTGAAATTGGAGATATTATGTCTGTCGAAAAAAGAGAGAAAAGTAGTGAGCGTGGTGTCCGAATTGATTTTAAAAACGGGGGACTATATTGTCCCGCACTAAATCGTTTTTTAGTAGTGAGAGATTAGCGTGGGAATTCAGATATAGCTAGTGAGATGACTTTGTTTTCCATTAAAAGTGTAAAGCTGCACATCACAGATACATGGAAAAAAAGCACTTAAAAAATGTTTATTTTGGTTTTATCTCCATAGCAACCATTTTCGTTTTTGGTTGTCAGGGGCTGACAGGCTAACTTTTCTGACTCATTTAGTTTACTGAGGAATTTTAGGCTTTTTTGGAGGTTAGCTAAGTACCGGTATTTAAACAACATGCTAACTTTTTTGGCAAATTTTGCATCTATCAAGGTTTTTTTTTTTTGGCTATTTGGAGTTTAGCTCATATTTAAGTAACACACTAAATATTTTTGCAAATTGGTATTTAATAGAGATTTTTAATCAATTTTACAACAAATTTTTCAGAAATTTAGGTCAATTTCAGTAGTTTTTATTAGTATTTCAATGACATTTTCTGTCTTCTAGCAAATTTAACTTTTGGAAATAGCTTTTGCATTTTCGGCAAATTCCTTCAGTAATTAAAGTAAATTGCATTTCAGCAAAAAGATTCAGCATCTTCAGCGACTGCTTTCAGCAAAAAAAAAAAACAAAAACAAAAAAACATTCACATTAACATTATTGCAGGTAATGCAACTTTTCTGGTTGGTTTTAATGGCAGAAACTGAACTGGAACAGAGAGTCCTCCATCTGCTTCACTTTTCCTCTGGAAAACTCAAAACTTCCAAGTCATTTCCAAATTTTAGAGAGTGGGCTCTTTCTTCTCCACCTCGAGGGTCAGTCCTGTCCACTCCCAAACATGGGAATGACAGTCTCAGCTGAGAACGACCCTATAAGGGAGCTCGCCAGACACCTTTATGGGCGCCGTAAATGACCCTCATCATCACGTTTGGTGCTGTGGGGCCGGGGGGGTGTGGACAAAGGACTTTTATTTGCTGCAGGTACTTTCAGCTTTCAGCTGCTGGAACGCAGAGGAGATGTGAAGAGGAGAAGTTCTGAAGCTGCTGCCCTACTTGGAAAGCAATGAGACTGTAAACATTTGGGAAAAGCACTAATGGTGTTCAAAGTAGGAATATTATATACAGTATGAGCTCTATGGTTGCAGTTGTAGTAAAAAAAAAAATACTATAGTAGTACTGTGTTCATTGAATTACTGTACGTCCTTCTGTGCTCGCCCCTTTTCCTTTTTTACGGGGTCAAATTTGGACCCTGTCTTTTTTTTCCCTCTTTCTTATTTGTTTGTTTGTTTTATTAATTTTTTTTTTAACCTTTTTTTAAATCTTTATTTAACTTTTTTCTTTTCTTGGCTGCTGTAATTAGTGTTACCAAAAACAAACAAACAAACACAAAAAAAAAAGTTGAATTAGTTTGAAAGCACAGAATAAAATAGTTTAAATGCAGTTACATCAGTATAAATGATCTAGTTGGTGAGAAACTTTTCTTCAGGCTGACTTTGGCGACGCGGCGGGCTCTGACTCCTGTCCTGCAGCCTGTTTGCTCTCAGAGGAAACTATTTCAAACAATATGATTTCCGGAGGGCAAAAGGAGCAACGGATTCAAAGAAGCGGGGCAGAAAAGGGCAGAGGTGAGAGTCTTCTGGTGATAATCAAGGATTTACTGTGATGGATTGAGCGGTACCTTTACATCATCACGAGTGTCAGGTTTGTTTATAATCTCAGTGGGGGAGTCAGAATGGACAGTCGAGCTGTCAGGTGTTCAGCATAAATAGGACGTTAGGCCCTCTCTGAGTGACTTTATTGGAAGGGTGCATGTGTGTGTTCTGCACGGTGAGTGTGGGAAAGCATTGTGATGACACACCAAGCCGTCACTGTTGAATCCCGGCAGGCTGACGGCTGTTCCTGTGACTCAGCCAAGACACAACAGGAGGAAAATGTGCTTTTCCTTTTCTTTTTTGGGGGGGCCGGTACCACAACTCTCTCAGTCTGGGGAACCCTGACAACTTATTTTGAAATATAAATTCACAATTTAACGTAATTTGACTAGATCTTGGTTTATTTTTTAAGTTTTCATCCAAAACTAATTTTGTTTCAGACAAAAATGTACCTTTTAACAAATAAAAACCTGAATATTTTTTTTTTTTGCCAGGAAAAACAATGGAAGAAACTACTGTTAAAAGAAAAATAATTTAAATATCACATATCCTACATTGTAACACAAAATCTTTTGCTGAGTATCACCAAGAATTTCCTCAATCAATTAGATTTGAATCACCTGGGATCAATTTGATTCACGATTTTTTTTTTTTCATTTGGTTGAAATTTTCTTTTAGTTTCATACATTTAGGTGTTATATTAATAGAAAAACACTAAGATAATCCTTAAATTAGATACATTTTTAGCTGCAAAGCTTGGATATGGCTTTAGTTCTGTCCAGTCATTCTGTGTTTTCGTTGGTCAAAATTCCAAATGTTTCCAAACACCAGCATGCTTTCAGTCTTTCTGGTTTTGACTAAATCTTTCTATGCTCCATGTTTCTTTCTTGGCAAAGATCTCAAATCTCGATGGTTCCTGGGAAAGAAAAAAAAATGATTTTTTTTTTCTTTATGTCCGACAAGGAAATGGATTAAGATTGGTTTGTTTTATGGATCACTTACTAGTGTTTTGATTTATCGATTCTTTGAATCCAGCCCTACCAAAAATCTTTTAATTTGAGATTAATTTAAATAACATTTTTTCAATTTTAGCCGATCTTTAAAACTCTTAATGAACAATCTTTCTGGCTTAATAAAAACTAGCCATTTTCTGTTTAATTCAATTATTTTTAGGCTATTTACAAAAGAATCTAAATGATTTAAACATTGAGTTGTTTCCTCGGTTTTCCTCATAAACCAGCAAGAAATTACCTTCTGAAGCTCCATTTTTTTGGGGAGGCGTCCCGTCCATCGTTAGTGCATGTTTAGACTATCGTGTGTGAGGGGAAAAAACAAATTCTTTGTCTCGTGTATTTGGGATGAATGTACTCGAAAAACAGCCTGAAATAGATTCAACATGTTTCAGAGACTAAATAGCAAATTTAAAAAAAATAGAAAAATTCCAAAACCAATCAAGTTAATGTCAATTTTTTGCACATATAAGATTTTAGCTTTAATGAAAGACAAGAGAACAAAACATTTTGAGGATTAAAAATCCATTAGGAAGATGCAGGAGGCAAAGCTTCCTAAATATTCTTTAGGCAGGCGTCTGCAACCTGAAGTTAAAATCAGTTTAAACTATAAAAGGTTTACTGTTTTGTTTAACTTGTATTAGATTATATAGTTTTCTCAATTATGTTTACATTTATTTTGTTTCAGATACTCAAAAAATATGATAAAATGCTTCTTTAGTGGTTTATTGTTTCTTTGTATAATCTTTCTATTATGTAAATACATATATATCAGTCATAATGATAGAAAATATCAAGTTTAAATTGGTTTTCTTACATTTTCGGTTCAGCTGGAAGATCTTTTTAACACATTTAATTTTGAAAGGAACTTGTAAAAAAAAGAAGTTACAATTTTTTATAAAATAACATTACAACTGAATAACTGCAAGTATTTTAAATCCTGCATTTTAGAAATAAATGACACTATGGTCTCTAAAATGTGTATTTTTCTTAATGGTGACATGGAATTTCATGGTTCTCACGAAGTTTAAAGAAACTGGTCCAAATGGTTCTTTTAGCATCAAATGTCGCAGACCCCTAAACTCGGGTTAATCAGTTGCACTCTAACGGGAATTTGACAAGTTACTTTAAATGAAAATAGTTTCAAAAATACCTCTATATTACCACACATTTCCATATATATATAGGGGTTGTCTGCGGTTGAAGAATACATTCGTGATGAATGACACTATTCTTTTTTTTATCTTTTTTTCAAACAAACAAAAACTATTTTATTGGACTTTAATCATCTCAGAGTTTTATTGTTTTAACAAACATTTTTACCACTTTATTTATTTTCCAGTGTTGTTTTAATGACCTTTTTGTCTGTGTTTTAGTGTACCTCAGTGCTGAGGAGGGTGTTTGATTACTTTAAACACTGCAGCAGAACTGCAGGCTCGCATGCTGAGCTGGTCCGACACACATTCCTGCTATAAGAGTACAAATCCTAACGATTTATGTTTGGCTTTGTTGGTGTTTAGCAGTTTCTCTGTGACGCACTAAAAGACGAACACTTTAGTCACCTGTTGCCACTCCGTGCAGGGCAACGCTGCGGTCCGAGCTGCCATTAATCAGTCAGGCCAGGAGAAGCCGGCGCTCGGATTCTCTGCCTGCTGCCTTACATGGTTGTCTGGCTCTTTATCTGTCCGCAGAACTACACAGCCCAACAGCCCCGCTATGATCTATTGCTGAGCTGCTCATGAAATACGCTGGAACACTTACTGAACTGCTGGGTGTTTCTCAGGAAGAAACCTGTTGCCAGTTCTTAAGGGCATTTAAACTTAGATTTGAACCAAATGATTGAAGTCATTTGCATCCTTTGGAGAAGCTAGAAAATGATGTATTAATCATTTTTTCTGATTGAACTGCTTAGCATGACAGGAAATCTTTGGAATTCAGAGGAAAAAAAAGCAGTTTTAAATTTAAGATCCTGTTGGATGTTTTTCAGTAGAATCACACTTAAGTGGGAGCCTTAATGTGAATGAGAAGATGTCAACTATATATGTTAGAATGCCTTCGCTCACGTTGTACCCATATTTGTAATGTTTTACCAAGGAAAAATTTAATAAACTATAAGTTCAAAAAAAAAAAAAAAAAAAAAGTGGGAGCCTTAATAATAGATATTTAATTTGATTAGA
Organism: Oryzias javanicus; assembly: GCA_003999625.1. NCBI lineage: Eukaryota > Metazoa > Chordata > Actinopteri > Beloniformes > Adrianichthyidae > Oryzias > Oryzias javanicus. Next base: position 8,781,011 of record CM012457.1, on the reverse strand, counting down.
AAATATATGCATTTTTTTCTAAATAAATGATTTAGAAATTTAAAAATAACACAAAAATATCTTTTTAGCAAGATCACATCAAACTATATGTGCAAAATGTGTAAATATGCACATCTCCTCCACTTTTAATCAATTTTACCCATTTCTTTATACATTTTTTATCTCTCCGTCACTGCACAGTTCATTATTATATAGAATTAGATACACATGCAGATAAACATCCAACTGATTCAGGGCTGAGTCAGTTTAAAGCACTTTGGGGCTTTTTCACACAAACACACAAAAAATTGTACTTATTAGTCTGCCACCATTTTCTATACTTATGATTTAACTTCAGATAAGTGTTGCAGTAAATAATAAATCTTCATATAATGAATTTCTATATTTTAAGTTCTTTTTCTCTTACAACACAGTTGCTTTCAAGAAGAAACTCATAAAAGTGTTGAAGAATTGTGATTTATGAAGCGCTGAGACTCAATGTTTCAACAGGATTTTGATGGTTTTAAATGTTATTTATTGCAATTAAAAAAACACGGATGAAAATGAACTTAATTTACAGTTTTTACAGTTTTAACTAATTGTTTTAGCAATATAAATTTGAAAAATCTTGGCTTATGATTTTGGAGTATAAGAAATAGTGCTATTATTTCCTTTAGAGACATGTACTGTTGCTGCTTAAAGTTCAAAGTTTTATAGATAAATGGGTTTTTTGTTCTAGTGGTGTCTCTTTAAATCTGCAGTAAAGAAGTTTTGGTTAATTTTTCGTTCTGCAGATGTTTTTTTTAGCTGCAGTTCAGAAATTTTTATCACTTTTTGTACAAAATGGAGAAATAATGTTCTCGGTTTGACTGTTCAGCTTTAAGGATAAAATAAGAGCACTGAACACATGGGAGGACTGAGGGCAAACCTCCTGACTGCAGACAGGAACTCCAAAACACCTCAGGCCTTCTACTCCACCGTCACTGCTCTTCCAACACAGAAATGATCATCAACTTTCACTTTTAAGACTGTCAACATCCTGCTGCTGTCTTTATTTAAGCTTTTCTTACCTACTTGCTGTCTGTAAGTTGGTCTGATCAGGTATCCGACCAGAACTCCTCAAGTTTTGTGGAAGTGTGGCAGAAGAGCGAGGAGCGGCGACGCCTCCTTCTTAAGAACATCAGCAGGAGCTGGCTGGCATCTGAGCCTGGCCTGAGAGTTATTTGTTCATCCAGGATGGCACAGCAATAATAGCTGGGGCATCATGAGTGAGTTCTCTCCCCCATCGGACCTCCCTTCTCTCTGTTCCTCCACCTCCATCACCTCCTCTTCCCCTCTGTCCCCACTCCCCCTTTCTTCTCACATCCCTGGTGCTCTATTTTTTGCTGGGAAGCATTCTCCAGCAGTGGGAGGGGAAGTGGAATTGTTTTCTGAGATCAATGGCAATTCCGCTTGGAGTAAACTTCCAGAGGGCTTCGGAGTGGCGGGATGTCCTTTAGGTTTCCAGCTGCATTTGAAGGTTCGGTGTTAAAGCTGCAAAGCATGCATGAACTCAAAAAATCATGCAAAAATCAACCCATCAAGTTCAAATCATTACCTGCTTCTGTTCATCTCAAACTTCTGTTCTGGAACTACATCCTGAAGTTTGGGAGTCAGAGCTCCTGTTCCTGCTCGTTTTTGCGTTCGTCATTCGTGTTTGGAGTCTCAGTCCGGGACTAAAGGTCCACAGTCTGGCAGCAGAGAGATGTCACATTAAATGACAGTTGTCTTTTAGCGTTAATTCCTCCTTGCTCGTGGCCACTGTGCATTCAGATGGATGTAATTATTTGGTCAGGGGAGACACATGCACTTTATAAATAGAGGAAGAACAGATTTAGGCTTCATCTTTGCATCCTAATATATATATATTTGCACTTTGTAAAGAAATGTTTGCATTTAGACAACCAGGTAAATAAGTATGATTTTACATCAAATTTACAGGGATTCGCCATCAAACATTTGCTGATCATGTCTCATTTTTCAGGAAAAAAAGATATTCAATATACGGGTAAATTTTAAAAGATTTTAGTTTCTGTCTGTATGATCTGTTGAAGTTTGCTAGGCGAGTATATTTGCCTCATTTTTGGACCCTGATATCTTATTTTTCTTTGCAAAAAAATGTTGGCATGTAGATAACCTGATAATTCCAGAATTAACGAGGATAAACCTTCAAACACATTGAATTCTGTCTTAAAGATTCAAAGTTGTCTGAAACAAAGATCTCGCCTCACATTTGCATTATACTATTTACTTTTTTTTTTTTTTGCATTTTGTAATTACATGTTTACATTTGGCAACCAGGTTTTCAAAGTGCAAAAAAAAAAGAAAAGACAAAAAAGAAAAAAAACGAACTCTAAATGTACAGGAATACACCTTCAAACACATCAATTTCTGCCAAAAAAGATCTGTTGAAGGTGACTAAAGGAATCTCAATTATGCATCCTCTCTCTCTCCCCTCTCTCTCTCTCTCTATATATATATATATATATATTCTTTTTAATTTATTTTTTTATTCTTATTTTCTTACTTTGCAGACAAATCAGAATCAGAAAACTTTATTGGTCCCAGAGGGCAATTCATTTGTAGAACTTCCAGTGCAGTTTCTCACACACACACCACACAATCATATTAATGTTTTTATATAGACAGCTAAAGGGTTTGAGGATTACAAAACAGACAAACAAAAAATGAGAACAAAACAAGATTGACTTTAAACCTTTAAACACATAGATTTTTGACTTGAAAGATCTGTCAAAACTGACTGAGAAGTTCTTGTTTCATTTTTGAATCTTAATATTGTATAGTGCCAAAAAAAAGGAATAAGATTTGAACTAAACTTGCAGGGACGTACCTCAGAAGGCATCACTTAGGTCTGATGGAGCTGTCGTAGTTAACTGGGGAGTTCTCATCTCAATTTTGCACCCTAATATCGTCTGTTTCCACACTTTCCAATTAAATGATTGTATTTAGACTTCGGGGTTCGCACACTGCAAAGAAATACACTAAGTCTACACGATACACTGTCAAACACATAGATTTTTCCTAAAAAAGCTGTCGTAGCAAACTAGTAAGAAGATTTTATCTCTTTTTTTTCCTTCACTATGCACACAAGTGGTTCTGTTTTTATGACTAAAATGTATGCGGATTACACACCCCCACCTCAAAAAGAAAAAAGAAAAAAACAAGATTCGATTCAAATTTGCAGGAAAACACCATAAAACATAATTTTTGTCCAGAAAGAGCTGTCGTAGCTGGCTGACTCATTTTTTCATCCCGATTTAAATATATTTTTTTCTCTTCCCAATCAAATCTTTGTATTTAGATTGCAAGGTTTGCAGACTGCAAAAAAAAAAACAAAACAAAAAAACACTAAATGTACACCGATACAATGGCAGTCACATCCGTTTATCCTGAAAGATCTGTCGAAGTTGGCTTGGAAGAAGTCTAATTTTTGCATCATAACTCCTTTTTTTTACACTTTGCAGACAAATGTTTAAATTTAGACAACCACATCTGCAAAGTGCCAAAAAAACCTAACAATATATACACTAAATTTACAGGGGAAACCTATGAAGACATCAGTTTCTGTCAAAGCACTCTGGGATTAAGATCTCACTGCCCCTTAATGTTTTTATTACATGTCGCAAATCATTGCTAACTTAGACTAAAACTGAAATCGAGTTAGTTAGATTTGGATCAAAGAGGGTTTAATCTGCTGTGATTTTATTCCAATCAGAGCCTGACATCCTTTTTACTCCCTCCTCCTCTTCCTGTGAAAGTCACGTCCTAATCAGAGATCTAAACATCTAGATTCCTCCTTTCAACAACTGAACACGGAAAAGAGAAAATCCTTTCAAGGATAAAAATAGACTAACAGAAAGGATCTCATGACAAAGTGGTTTGACCAGGAGCTACCCAACTTTTGTCAATAAAGACATTGAGTGTGTACTTATAAATAAATCCTCTGCCTCAAAGAAAAGTTTGCTTCCATGCGCAGCAGGCCCATAGAATACAATAAACTCCTTCAGTGAAGGCGTTTACTGATTTGTCACAATGCGGTCGGAAAACTGGGGGACAGGAAGATTAAGAGCAGCAGAGCGACACAACAACTGTGTGTATTTTTGTGGACGTCTGTGCACTTGGGGTATGTTCACTTGAGTGTCTGATGGAAAAAAATCCACACTGCCAGGATGCATTAACTTAACTCCCCCCAGAGAACTGCCAGCCAGACCCCTGCCTGCCATTCTTCCTGTGACACAACCCCCCCCCTTTCATCAACACAAACCCGATGACCATTTGGTCCAAAAATGATCAAAATAACATGTAAATTAATTTTTAAATTCCGATTCATAAAGATGAATGTATAGTGAAATTTAATCCTTAAACACCAGAAATTTTGATCATTTAGCTTTGATCATTTATGCAATCGATGTGGAGAAAAGCAGCTTTCCATATCGGCTTCAGGTTCTGCTGGAACTATGCTAATAGCACAAACAGTAAAAGAGCTACAGTAAAAGAACACAAGCATTAGAACTAAAGCTTCGGTGTTAAAAGATTATCCTCTTGACATACCCCATAACTAAGGGTTCTAAAACTTGACAGACGGGTCGGAACAGGATCAGTGTTTCGGTAACCTCATGTGAGAAAGAAACGATGTGGAATCTGGGCCAAAACGTTTTTATTTATTTAAAAAAAAATTGGGCTTTTGTTTCAATTTTAGTGCTATCTGCACCAATTGGTTGATGTCCCACACTCCGAAAAACGCTACGTTTGCTGTGTTGGGATGATCGGAAAAATGACTTGAAAAATACACAGTAAAATTACAAGGAAATATAAAACATTATTGCAGATTATCAATGTTTGGCGGGCCAGATTAAATGGTTTAAGGGGCTGTATATGGCCCCCGGGCCGTGGTTTGCACATCCCTGCATTAAAACATAATTATGCGAATAAACACAAAACAAATTACGCCATACGTCACTCAAAAACACGGCAACAGATGTAAACAATACTTGGATTTACAACAGATACAACCAATGGCACTGGCCCTCCATCATCTATCAAAGGAGATGTCGGCGTCTTGTTCAGGCCAAGGAGTGACAAGGTACATGGGAGTGGCTACAAAAGAAAAGAATCATGGGAAATCGTGGTTGGTGCTACAAACTCAAAAACGTCTTTTGACGAATTTCTTGAAATTGTTGTGTTTCCATTAAGCAAATTTATTATTGTTAATCCAATTAGCGCAATTTTGCAGTCAATGGAGTATTTCACATGCTTCCACTGTAGAGGACGTTTCTTAGCCTGATTATCTCCAAACCCTTCATACTGCTGAATGAACTCATTTTGGTATCTACAGAGGACATCTGGGGCTTTTACCGTACTTTCTGGACTATAAGCCGCTACTTTTTTCCTAGGTGTTAAATCATGCGGCTTATACAAAGGTGCGGCTATTCTGTGGATTGTTCTTCCACTGTTAGGGGAGTTCTAACCGGAATTTGAGTCAAAAGCAAGATAGACAATAAAAATCAATGCAAATCAGAAAAGCTATCGCCACTTTTTCTTTAGCAGATAGAACACTCGTGACAAATTATTAACTGGCAATTGTTTTTAAAATCTTTCTTCATTGTGGGAATCACACAAAGAAGTTTGTGTGGTTGACATTTTAAGTCAAAAGATATGGAGCTTGCTATCTAGGAAAGAAACCGCACTGCTGCACACAAGCTTAGCATCAATGAATCTATGGATAGATGTGCATACATGTACATTTAAAATACAAAATTGGTATAGTAATTATCTTATTTTTCAACATAGATATCTGCGGCTTATAGCCCAGTGCGGCTTGTATTTCTTTTTTTTTTTCTTTCTTTTTTAAACTGAGCAGGTGCGGCTTATATACAGGTGCGCCTTATAGTCCAGAAAATACGGGTAATTGATACCAAATGGAGGATAAGTGTCTTTTCAGGCCTAAATCAGGTCATTTATTTCTCCTCTTGTGTCGTCTTTGGTTTCTCAGTCCATGGTGCCATTACTGGTCTTCACCCTCCTTAATGAAAGGCATGTTAGGGGGATTCCACCTCTCTTAAATGTCTTCAGTCGAGGTCAATAGCTCACCACCCGCACTGCAGACAGTGTTGACAGATAAATGCTTCCACCTCTTGAAGGTTTGCCTTAAAATCTTTGAGGCAGACTGATAATGTAACACGTTCTCACCTCAACTCGTGATGTATGGGCGCCTGGGGGGGGGACTCCATCCATCCACGTCACATGATGAAACTTTCATAGTTTTTAATATAATAATAGGATGTCAAATTATATAAATAACACCAAACACTGATAAATTCCCCTAAAATCAACATTTCACATTATTAAGACACAGTAAAGGTGAAGGTGTAATGTAAACATGTAAACATGTAAATCCCTGGGTGGGCCACAAGCTCTGTGTCCCGCTCCATTCGGATGCATCCATCTGAAGGCGACCAGATCCATCTGCATTTTCCTCCTCTGAGCTGGAATCTGGCTCCAGTACGTCTGGGTAGCTCCAATATTTTTATCACACCAGTAATGTTAGGTTGGGTGTGTGGAAGAGCTGTGAGCTAACGGGACAGGGTGTAAACAGAGAGCTTTCAGCAAAGGAGAGGGGAAGGGGGCGGAGTTGCTCCTCGCCAGCAATCCTACCTACAACCCTGAGGCCAATTTCTAAAGACCTACTGCCGCTCTGCAGAAACTATGTCCTAGAAAACGAAACAGGTTTATTGATTTTGGCTCAAAAAGGTAAAATTATAATGAAAAGACAACTGGGAACGGTTTGAAAATAGATCCAAAGATGACAGGAGTGAGTTTTTAAATATAACCGTGGTCAGCCTAATCCGTCTCCACTCTCTTCCCATCATTGTCTTTACAGGAGACTGTGTTATTAATAACCGATCTGTTAACAAGCGCAGCACAGAGAGCATGTGTTTGCCAGCAGAGAATAGTCAGCCATTGTCTCTCTGTGCATTATAGGGTCACAAAGTTTGAACCGACAGCTGAGGGACCGAAAGAGACGTCAGAATACGTTCAGTGAAATGTCATGTATTTATACTCTGTTTCTCAGCAGTTAAACAGCTGTTTGTCTGAACTAAACTCAGTCTTAGATTTATTTAAAAAAAATCTCTCTATTTAGTTTTTTTAACCGACAAACGTACTCACCTTTCACCTTTCTAATTATTGCACTTGTCATGTGCCTCATTGAAATTTTTGATTCACTTTTTTTCAATTTAATATTAAGAAGTTTTTTTTACTTTTTATTCCAACTACGTCCAACTAAGTCCAACGACTTAAAAAATAATCACACAGTATGAACAGATATGTTTCAAAGTGTATTAGTCTTTTCTGTATTTTTTTTTAAGTTTTAACAACTAATCAGTAAAGTTTATTTTTTACACTAAGGTAGCCAAAATTAATACAAATTGATTTTATACATTTAAGAGAACCTGGCTGCAGATATTAACATCCAGAGCAGGAAGTTTCTGTCGCTCAAATAAATTAAGAAATAAAAATGACAAACATGTAGAATGACATCCACCATAAATAAGATTACATTTATTCATGGAACATTACAGAAATGAAAATTATAGGAAAAAAAAATAGATTGCAGGTGCAGTGTGCATGGATATGTTAAAAAAAATGGAACATCCTTTTTATTCAAGAAGGATTTATATGGACTTAATTTTGTTTAAACTGTTATAAAAAGTGGAAAAAAGTGATTTATTTTTATTTTTTTTAACTTGTCCTGTCCAATTGATTTTTCATAACTGTAAGTTGATTAGTTATCATTGAAAGTTTTCACTTTCCCAAAACTCTTTTCCTGCAGTTTGAACTTCATTCAATGACAGAAGTAATCTGACATTTATTTGGGTCTTTCTAAGTTGAGTGGGTCGATTGAGCTGGTCCCAAAACACAGACGGGTGAGGGACGAGCCATGGATTGTTCTCACTTGCAAAGGAGGAAGTGGAAGGTCAGCTTCCTCTGTGCGTAACACCGTCAGACGGAGAGGAGACCCGATGCGCACACAATAGAGCGAAGAAGGAGGAGGGTGGAAGGAGGCATTAATTGAGGAAGGATGTGAGGACCTGGAAGAAAGTTATTGTAGTTTTAGACAAGTGTTGAGGAGTTCACACGGCACTGCAGGAGGAAAATTTGTAGACTCCTGTCAGTGTGTTTTCTTTTTGTATGTTGGCACCTAAATCATGTAACAAACTGTCAGATTAATCTTCTCCTGCAGCAAACGTTTCAAATCAATAAATTGAATTACAGAAAATGTTGTAAATAAAGTGGTTAAGTCGTTTAAAAATATATAGTTGAGCAAAAATAAAACCAGTGTTGACTAAGTGAATAACTTGAAAATATTTGTGAAAAGAAGAGAGTTAAAGCAAATTTAAAATGTTTCTAAAGAAAGACTCAAAGATAAAATAATAGAGTAAAAACAATAAACTAAGATATCGAAGCTGATTGGAGGAATCAGTGCAGAAATAATCAACCTCCAATTATTCTGATTTGGGTGAATTTTTTTTTTTTTTATACAAAAACTTACTAGAATTGAGATTAATAAGCTTTTAAATGTTATAATTTTAACATCGAATCCTCACAAACAAGCAAATAAGACTCATTTTTTACCTGGGATTAAGTAAAATTATAAAAAATATTTTACGTAAATTATTTGCTTTTAAAATAATTTAATAATAAATAAAACAAACAAACAAAAAAATCTGAATGTTTCTCCAAACTGAGAAATGTAAAATAAACAACGTTATTATCGGTTATTAGGCTGAAAAAGACTCAAGCACAGCCAGAAATAATTCCTCTGCTTTGTCATTATGAATTTGTCTAAAATCTTCTCTTAAATTTTAAATGAGACAAAACACAATAAAAGCCCAAAAAAGAAACAAATAAATAAAACCTTTTTTTACCTCTTGGTGTTTCTTTAAGATTGCTAGAAAGGTGTTATAAAGAACTAAACCCCTTGTTTAAAGAGTCAAGCTTGTAAAAAAGAACATTTCCTGCTTCAAAAAGATAGAAGACACACTGTTTATGGCATCTCTTGTGCATCAAAGCCAGAAAAGATTCCTGCTGTTGATAAAACAAAGTCGAAGTTGAGATGAAAATGGAAAAGTCAAAGGTTTTTGGTTTGTTTGGCCAAAGAAAATTAAATTTTGCCCACAAAAGAACCCTCCCGGTCACATTTTTTGCTTCTAGTTTTCCTGACTGACTTGTGTTTTTGTCCACATTCTTGGGCAGAGGTTGTGTACACAGCAGAATATGGGAGCACAAACATGAACATGAGCTTGAACCCAACAACCACTCAGACTCACGAACCACTCGGACGAACGGCAGATACTTTCAAGAAAGAAGACCGTATGTCCATGCATGTCTCAAATTCTAGATCTGATAATCTACTAACATTATTTTATAAATTAGGAATATTTCCAACTGTCCATTCCATTTCTCTCTAGTTCTACAAAGAAATCAATAAAATTGATGATAAGAACAGATCAGATCTTTGCTGTGTTCCGGGAAACAGGTTCTACTCCTTCAAGAAACTCCCAAACGGTCTCTGTACCGCCTGCACCCAAAACCACGGTGAGAGATCTGTTCCTGCTCGACCTGCATTTTTTTATTTTTTTTTTTTAGGGAAGAATTTCATCCCATGACGACTGAGCTGGAGGGCTGCGAGCAAACAAAACCCCACCGGCCTGTCGCCTCTCACCATGGGAACATCCTGACTGAAAGACAGCCTAAACCTTCTAGAGGAGTTGGGTTTCAAAGCCCAAACCGTGCCTGGAGGCAACCCCGACTATCTTTAGCACGGTTCAGCCTTCATCTTTTTCCCGTTCTGGGAAGTGACATTCCATGTTCGGAGGATTAAAGTCTATTTCCATGGATGGGGCAGTTGCTGCCCAAATGACACAGCACTGGCCCCTTGTGGCCCTTCCCGTGGGTGGTAGGCCCATTGGAATTGTCATTTGGGACTGAGCTTGGTGGTAGTGGACCCAAAATGCAGGATAGCAGTCAGTTAGAGGGTACGGGGTTTATTGTGAAGTAGTAAGGGATGAGCAGATGTCCTGGATGGCAGTTTCTTAGGATGGCTGTAGGTTGATGGCTTCACGAGGGGAAAGAACAGTAGATGTTAGAGAAGGTCAAAAGTGGCTTGGCAGTAGCTTTAGTTTGGTGTATTCCACTGGAGTGGAACAGAGGAACCGACGTTGGTTGGCAGGCGTGGATGTCCTCATGACAGGTCGTCTGATGAAAAGACGATGAACAGGTGTCCAGGATCCAATCTTTAGCTAGAAGGGCGGCTCTGACACCTGACAGAGCTCGGCTGGTACCGGTGGGATGATGCTGTGGGCATCTAGGTGTGTTTGAACCATTTTAACTCCAATTCATCACCTGGTGCAGGCGTCTGTAACCTGAGGCTCCGGAGCCACATGGGGCTCTTTTATCTATTGTGACTCTTTGGCTTTTTAAGGAAAAAAAAAAAAAAAAGTAAATATTTGGAGAGAGAAAGAAGTCCAGAAGAATATTTTAGCATTAAAGGTAGCAGACCTCAAACCGCTTACTAGGACTGCCAGTGGAGAAGTATAACAAGTATTTATCTGATTCATACTATGCTAACTCAACGCCTGTTCAAGCGGCCACTTACTATTAAAAGTTGATCTAAAAAGATGTTTTTCTGAGTTTAGGGTTTTTGCGTTTCACTCTCGTGTGCTCCTGCATAGCTTTGTACGTTTTTAAGTCAGTTTTTGTGCTCAATTTAAAAGAACCACTGAACGGGCCATTGAAAGTTAAACCCAGTGAACTTTGACCAATCAGTGACTTGGATTTGGTAGTGACCTATAGGGTAGTTACCTTTAAAAACATGAGACCGTTTGAAAATTGATCATGAAGGAGAAATTAGCTGTTATAGTTTATGCCTGGATAGAATTAAACAACATTAAGTCTTTCGTAAATCGGAATAGAGCTGTGAAAGAAAACTTCTGGAGCAAGATTTTAAGATTTTCACTGTTTTGACAAGCAGCTGTAGATACATGCACTAGTATCGAGTCGAGACAGTCCAGTGGGAAAATTACATTCGGTCTATACGCAACATAAGGGTGCAGTTCTTGTCATTCTGGAACCTGGTGGTGGAGGTTTCTGTAAGCCAAAATATGCAGATCATGAAAGCTAAAGAAGGTCAAATGAATATTGAAGAGAACTTTTATTGATTCCATAATGAGAAAATTGATTTGTTTCCATGGACCAATTAAAAAAATAACAGTAACACTAATCAGTAAATAACATCATATATATGTCAGGGTGTGTGCAGAGTCTGGCGATATGATACGTGTGGGGATACCCGGCACACAATACGATATGTATCGCGATATATCCCAAGACTGTACCAGAAAAATTTTTCACTATTTTTTTTTACTGTACGACTTAGAAAAAAAACTCTACCTGAAAATAAAAATACTTTTCAAGTTAATAAAATGGTAAAATTAATTGTTTCTAATGATCACAACAGTAAGGAGCTGCAACTCTTTCTCATGTACAAGTTGCTTATACCAAAGTAAATTCATGCTGTAATAAATAATTAAATATGTCAGTATAAGTATCAGCAAATGAAATACCATAATATATTGTCGAATTGACTTTTTCTATACCCCTAATATCTATAGTTTATAAAAAAAGAAAAAAAAGTGTTATAATTTCTACATTTTAATTAAGTTTTGCAATTATTTTTTTTTTAAGTACAAGAATTGACTTCGGTTTCACAGCTTGCAAAGCGACGGAGAGCACTGTGGGCGTGCGCGTCATTCAGGGCAGGAAGAGCTGCCTAAAAAGCAGGAGGTAGATTTCAAAGCAGGTTAACACCCTCTGTGTCTACTGGGGGAACAGGCGGTCAGACGGGATGATTTCATGCCTACAGTTCAATCGGACGCCCAACACAATGTTATCTGCAGATAGGAGTGCTGGCACACACGGTCAGCCTTCCACCTCGTACGCACAGCTGGCTTTTTTAATACGGCTTCCTCACTTGAATGCAAACCGTTTCACCAACATCTCAAACAGGAAGAAAATCATAAAACTCTAATAAAAAGTGAAATGCACTTTTATCACCCTCTTTTCTATGTTTGTGCAACTAATTTACACGTATTTATTTTTCTAGCGGGGAGAAAGAGGTGGTAGAGTTCGCTCAGCCTTCTCTGCAGATTATGATCCTGTTTTTTTGAGATGCTCACCTTTATCTGTAATCACAAAAACATGAAAAGGTTTATCAGTTCACACATGCATGCATGCATGCCTGGTGGAAAACATCCCGTTGAGAAACCAAGTTTCCTGAAGCCTTCTCAACATCTTGATAACCTTGCTTTGAGCAGGGTGGAGTAGGAACCCAAGACCTTCACCGACGGGGTTTTGTTTTCTTTTCTTATGCTCAACAATGAAAACACCAATAAAGACTCAGAGAATAGAAAATGGCAAACAACTAATACTAATATTCATAGCCCAAATGTGTATTTTGGCATTTTGATTTCAAAGTAAAATTGAATGGAGGCAAACATGATCAAAATATTGTTTTTAGGTGGCCTTTTGTTGGTGTAGATGTAAAGTAACAGTATAGAAATGGTACAGAAAACTGTCACTTTGCAAAAAAATTAAATAAAAAGCATACTTCCCATTTTCAGTCATTTTTCCACAATTTTTAGTGCAAAAATAGATATTTAACCCAGCAGAACCCAATAAACTATTTCCTTCTGAGCTTTCAGAATCAATTTAAAATTAAAAAGAATTAAACAAATAAAAAAGAAGGAATTATTTAATAAAGCATACAATGAAAGCAAAAAGAAAAAAGGTGGTTCTCCAGAGTTAAATAAAAAAATAGAGAAAACAATATTTTTAATTGTTAAGCTTTTTATTTGAAATTACTTGAATAATTCTATGTAGTAATATTTTCAAAGGCATTATATTTATTATTTATTTGTGTTTTTACAATTGAACTCTTTCAAAATAAAGCAGGTTGAGTACATTTGGTGGAGAATATATGAGTTGATAAAATGATCTAAAAGTAGTTCATATCGCAAGAGTGGTCGTAAGGCCTTTGAATGCCACTTCAACATAAAACAGTGCATAAAATGATAAAATGTCTTTATTTTGTTAAAAAAAATACCCAGTTTTGAAGCATTTCAGATTATTTTTTTTCAGTAAGTTTAATTTTTTTTCCAATTGACATTTAAATGACAGGCTTGAACCAACACCAGTGTTCATCATGACACCAACAAGCATCCTTTCTGTCAACAGGCCTGCACTGCAAAAACAGACAAACAAAAGAACTTATTGGCAGATTTTCTTTAAATAGGTAAAACATCTACCAATAGGAAGAAAAACAGGTCACACATTTTTATTTTAAGATAAATACTCTACTCACTAAGACATGTTTTCTTAAACTAAGTTTGTTTTGTAAATTAAAACGTCCTTGATAAGATTAATTTTTGTTCAAGACACAATTTTTTAAGCAAGGCTTTTTACTTTCTTAAGATTTAGTTTAATTCTGAGCTCAAAAGCATATTTGTAAAGACACATAACAAGTGAAAACATAATCAATAAGGGACAATCACTGATAATATTCAAAACCAAAACATCTGATTTCATTTTACGCCTCAAATAACCATTTTGTTGAACAAATTCTCCATTCGTTACTTCACATTTCACACTTTTTCCAAATTGCATACAATTAATTAAGAAATGTTTAGTCACTGCTGACCATTGATGGGTCCTTTTCAGGCAAAATGTGAACTAAATATACAAAAACTGCCAGTTTGTCACATAAATGCATGCATCATGTGTTTATGTAGTACTTTATTATTATTATTTTTTTTTTTGCATAAATAAATACTTTGGAAATTTAAAAATCAAAAAGGCTAATTTGGGCTGATAAAGATTTTGCCTTTAATGCAGGAAAAAGTACAATTATGATTCCTAAAGCAAAAGAAGACAAAAATCTGACTTCTGTCTTTCTGATGCTGTGTTTGCATGTTCTGATAAAATAAAGAATCTCTGGGGACATGACTGATGATGCCGACATTTACAGACAGTGTTGAGTGTTGCATGGCCAACACCCTCCCTCTCATGAAAGTTTGGCTTTTATTCAGAAGGCGTCAAGCTGACTTTGTTTTAGGCTTTCTGTTCTCTGTACGCAGCTCATCTTTGGGAGAACCACAGGACAGCCAGGGTGAGAAACCTGCAGGTGCGATACATACATGAATATATGTACATGTATATCTCCAGAATTTATTTAAATATAGAACAATAAAACATTTTAACAGGGATTTTTCATGATTTTGATGCTCTACTTAAATCGTTAGTATTTTGAGATTCTCGTCTTACTATAATGACACAAATTTACTACAATGTGGTTTAAAATCTGAGTTTGCTGCATCTCTGAGAATCCCTTTGTAAATGTCACCCTCTTAATATTGGCTTAAACTAAATTTAGAGACTTTCAATAAGGCAAATTTCTTCTTAAAATAATTTGGAACTCCTGATGTCTGGAAATCTCATACTGATACACCAGCCAGGCCACAAGGGGGCAGTACAACGAGCATCAAAGTATTTAGTCTTGGTGGTTTCTGTGATCTTGTTTTGTACTCCAGGAACACTTACTTTCTTCATGAGCTCTGGAGAAACCACCAGGAGGAGAAGCTGCAGGTGTCATCATTGAACCAGTGCTGGTGTACTGTGCATCAGCTTCCCTCTGCCCCTCATGGAGAACATCGTCAGCTCACGCCTCCTTAATAGAAATGAAATACTGACATTCTAGCCGTCACCTTTTCAGAATACTGCCATCAGAAAGGAGAAACAGATCCCACAAAACCAGAACCAACAAGTTCATCAGTCTCCTAAATGAAACTTTTTTAAATGCCCTGACATTTGTGTATTTATACTTTTGTATTGATTTGATCATTGAATTTATTTTTATGATTCTTAAAGCATTTTGATATGATGACCACCTTAAATATATTTGAACTCCTTATATGATAGTAAAGCTACTATGGAGAGAAAATAGTAGCATTCGATATGTGCGCACGTAATCCTTGATTTTTGGTCGAATTCTCCACACCCAGGGAGCGGAGAGGGAAGTAGGACTGATCAACCCAATGAAAATAAAAAAAAAATGAGTGTTGAATGTTTTAAAAACTCATATATAGACTTTTTTATATTTATTACTGGGCATATCTGTTTAAGAAAATGTCAACTTATTACTACATATTTTTCATAATCTAAGTTCCAAGTGGCTGATAAGAAAACTGATGACCCAGCATTCTTGCAGCATTTAAAGCATCACTTACACAAAAATCTTTTAGACATGAAAATAGTCTCACATCAGATTTGTGAGTAAAAATGTGGTGTGCATCGGGTGAGTGACGTGTACTTAAAAAAATATAATTTGTAATTTAAAGTTGTGCGTATGTAAATTGTATTTTTTTGTAGTTTGCAAACAAAGAATTGCGCACGCGGAAATCAAAGGAGTCTATTTTCTCTCTATATCCATCCATCTGACTGTGTGTGATAATACATAGAAACTTGTGTCTCAAATACAGACAAAACAGATTTTGCAACAAAAATCCTGCAAACATGACTGCAAAAAAGAAAAAGTTTTCTGGAGCTGAAGCTGAATGTTTTTTGCACTTGACCTAAATAGAATGCAAACATAAACTGTTGGATGCAGGTGACTTTGCTCTCAGGAGTGAACACATCCACCAACTACAGTATGTATGTATGCAGACATGAATGTTAATTATACTTAGAAGTATTTTTTTTCCTTAAAGACCCACTTCAATCATCTTTTTATCTAAAATAAAAATGTTGATTATGTGGTTTTTAGCCAAAACACAAATGTTGTTTTCTAGGACTAGTCTTTGCAGAGCAGCAGAAATTTAGCCCGTCCCCATTTCCCATCATCCATCTGTTTACATGCTCTCCTGCTAGCCAACCTGTTGTTACCATTGCAACAAAAAGGATCAGCAATATCGAAAGTTTGAAGTTTTATGCCAGTTACCAGCTCAATCGAGGAAAACGAAGACGTACATAGATCTATTTGTCTCCAAGTAGATTTACTGAAATAAACACTCCTCCTATTATATCACTTAAGTCCCAGCTCCAAGCTTTGTCCAACAGCATTTGTTCATCTGCTCCTGATTCACAACAATTAATAAAAAAGAAATACTCAGAAATGCCGGTTATGCTTAATTTTCTTTAGTCATCATGAGAAAAATACTACAAGAACATGTGGGTGTTTGAAAAAAGTCTAAAATCTTGGTTCATAAAAAGAATGCAGAAGATCGAAGAGCAGACATGTACACATCAGAGTGAGGCAGCAGTGAGGTGACTCTCCACACAGACGCCGGGAGGTGGTGCAGCCTGCTGCCCCAACAGGACAAGGAAGGGGAAGCCTTAAGCACAAATGCAGGTAGTGAGTCCAAACACTCCAGTCTTCTCACCATTTAAACACACAGCTCTCTTTTGTAATCTCACCAACAATCGCTCCGTATTCAGCAAACTGTCGCACAATAACCGGTAAAAACAATTTACACACCAACAAACTGGAATGGAGAGCATCGCTTCTTCCCTCTGGATGACGCATTTCACTTTAGGCGCTCTGACTTTTACGCATGTGAGAAGTTTGGTTTGCGAGTTCCCGTTGTAAAACTGTGCCTCCACTCTCTGAATGACCCCGTCCCGCGAGGCCATCGTCTGTGTGAGCAGCAGAGCACATGAAGGACAGCGGCCTGGTCCAAACCCAATAAATCTGACCTCCCAAACACAAAGGTGGCAGCCACTCAGCCCTCAGAAACACAATGCCAGAGAGCAGATGTGGCACAAGTTATGAGAACTGTGTGTGCTGCACAATCATTTAGATGAACTTACATTTCAACATGGATTTATTTGGATTGTGCAGCTTGATTAAAATTATTGTTATTTTCCCGTCTTATCACCAGCTTCCGGAGCAAGTGCATGGAAAGGCAAATCCTCTGAGTGTGTACGGAGGGAACGTCGCACTCTTTTGTGTTTCTCACCACTTCAGGAAACAAACAGTTTGGTTCTCAAAGGAAATAAGAAGTGACTTTGGAAGAATGTTCACGCTCTGAGGTGAGAAGAATTTCCTCCAACAAGCGAGGCAGAAAAATGTGGGCAAACGTCCATGTGCAGCACAAGTCACTCCAAACTGTTGACTCATGCAAGAATCAAAATCCTCACCGAAAAGGAGCAAAGCTGCCGGGGCAGTGGGTCAGCAAGACACAAAGAGAACCGATGAAACTCACAGATGCATGGATGTGTTTGCACAGTAAACAAAGACGCTGTTTGGAAACTCCCGTGTGCCTGTCTTTAAGCATAAGCCTTAAGCCATTCAGGTCTCAGTGTGGTGCTGGGTCATGGGGCAGCGCGCCGCCCCCAGGTCATGCTGTATCTGTGAAGGGCATCGCTGATACGTCTCTTTAAACCTGCAATGAATGCTGCCTCTGTGTGAAGAGCACACAACTAAAATTCATGGGTGAAGTTCATTTCATGGAAGATTAGAGGAAAAACCTGAGCATGGAAACTAGATGATACAGCACAGTGAGTTATTTTAGAAAACTTTTGGTTCTGCAAAAGTAGAACTGCACAGTTCGCACAGGTAAAGATCTCAGTTTGAATTAGAACCAATTCACTTATTTGTGAAATATAACATACACTAAATGTTCGGGGAGAAACTGGTATTTTGTAGTGTAATTGTAAAAAAATCAATTGCATTGTCTCATAGCACAGGAGCAGAAGCCATTGTCCTTTTATCTATTTTGTCCATTTGATGGGTGCATGGTGATGTATTGGTTAGCACTCTGACCTTACTGTGGGTAAGGCTCTGGTTCAAATCCCAGCTGGGACCTTTGCATGTTCTGTTCGTCCTTATTTTCTCCTACACTCCAAAAACATGTTTCATAGGTTAATTTATGATCAGAATTGCTCATAGGAGTGATGGTTGGTGGTTGTCTGTACCTGCAACCAACTGTTCAGGGTGAACCCCACCTTCTCCCAATAGCTGCTGGGTGGACCCCAGAAGGGGTTCAGCAAGTTCGGAAAATAGTTTCCAGAAGTTTTTCTGCTACGGACAATATAGAGACAATTTACTTAAGAAGAAGAACCACACAGAAAGAACTCAGATGAGATTTGATCCCCCAAAATTGAGACAATAATAAAGAAAGTCCCAAATAATAAAAATAAACTATGTCAATATTGGTAATTTTCCACCATTTCTCACCATGACAGCTTGACAGTGACGCCTCGTGCTCTTCACTGGCCTCATGATGTTGCTCTGAAGCAATGCATTACACTCTTTCACAAGACTCCCTTGGAAGTGGGGTACGATCATCCAGTCTTTCCTTCAGCTGTTCCCAGACGTGCTCTCCGAGGAATTGATGTTTCTGGGGACCATGTTAACTTCGGTTTATAGCTTATGTCAAGTCAGAAATTCTGACCACCATGATATCTGTGTAATGTGACCCGACACTCCCCCTTGAACAGGACGGTGGAACATTGCTGCACTGTCCAGGTCATGTGGTCTTGTTTTCACCGCAAACGTTCTCAGAGGTGTCTTGGTTTCAGTCGAGTCACCTGCAACAGTCGTCTCTCATTCAAGTAAAAGTCGTGGACTCGGTTGTGAATGGTTTGTCTGGAAAACGTCATACTCCCCACATCTGGTGAACGGGTCTGCAACTGTGTCTGAGTGCATCGGTCATTAGGTACTGGAATCTGTAACTCCTGAGTTTATCACAGACTCTGCCAGTAGTTCTGTGTCTTGTTTGCTGAGGACACTTTGAGACATCTAACCTCTTAAAACCAACCAATGCCACGCCTTGACCAGGAGGCACTGCTCATCCATTTGTGTGTTCATGTTGGTTTAAATGAGGAACTTAGAAAAGCTTGCTGGCAAATAGACTTGTGATACCCAAAGAATGTTGAAATTCTCCTTTAACAATATTTTTGATTTTGATAAATGCCTCCCTATGCTGAAAATCAGAGAAACGAAACAAACACCGTTTACTGAGTTTTTCACAGTATCCCTAACTTATTGTGAGTGGTGTAGTTCTGATACATTTTTACAACATAACAAAGGAAAGGAAGTCCAAAAAACCAGGCTTTCAGGCACGTCTCTTTTTAATCCCCCTTTATTTTGGAACTTTATCTCAAATCTCATTTCAAAAACAATCTATACGTACAGTCGGCCTGATTGCACGGAGTGTTGAAAATCTGTCCGTCTCTGCGGTTCTTGTTTCTGGTTAACTCCCACACTGAGTAATGACAGATAAGTTGTAAGCAGCAGCAAGCACATGTGACCCTACAAGAAAACATTTTCAGTTTTTGTTTTTTTTTTAAGCCAGGTTTCTTCAGTTAAAGCAGAAAGACAACATTTTAGGTCAACTGAAAATGTTTTTTCCTAAGGGAGTGGTTAGAGATGTTCATTGTGTGTGAAAGTATTGAGAAGGCCAAGTCAAACCAGCCCCCATGCCAACATATATTTGAGCCACATAATGGTTATTGTTAGATGAAAGCTTAAAGTACATGACACTGATAAGGACATCACTAAAGTAATGCTAAAGCTACTTCAGGTCTCTCAAATTGAACAGGAAGCGTGTGGCACCATCGCGCCATAGGCAGATCCCTGTACGATATGTTTGTTAGCGTGTTAGCGTTCTGATGAAGTTGGTGCTCTGCTTCGGAGGTCTAATCTGACCTCACGCCTCAGTGCACGTGCTCAATAGAGTCCGCACCCTGCATCATGACATCATGTCTTTGTGTGAAATCCCTGTGCCATTCACGGGCCTGCCGTGGGGCTTAGCGTACAAGCGTCTACTACATCAACACGCAGCTCTTTAAAGGGAGTACCGGGTCCCCTTGCTCAGTGGATACATCCTGAAACCTTCACAGAAGATGAGGGCCTGAGCAGGTCTCCCACCATCCTGCTTAGTGGACTCAACCCAGTTACCCAGGAGACCAAATATAAGACTTCCCTGATCATCAATATTAGTACTAAAATCAACCCGATGTTAGGATGTTGTGTAAACCAACATAAAAAAAGTTTTTTTGCATGAATCAAGCTTACCTGTGATGTCACCTCAGATTCTGAAGTTTATTGGTAGAGAGACGGAGTGGAGCTAAGAACAGGAAATGAGAAACAAAGATCCCTAAACTGTCAATTCTAATTGATTTATGCATATACTTGTAACAGTAAACATTTAAATGTAGTTTCATTGGTTTGATTTACTCATATTTTCAGCAAAATAGAGAACAAATAATAGGTTATGCATTGTTAAAAATAATTCCTGAGAATTTTAAAGAGTCTTGGACCAAAAAAAAAAAAAACACTTAAGTGGTGACTTTTTTCTTTAAATTTGGTGTTTAATCTTAAAATTAATGGAATTCACCTTGAAAAAAAGAAACAGAAAATCAACCATTCTCCATCTATTAATTTTAAGAAACCAAATTAAATAAAACCTCTAATTGTATTTCATTCGCAATACTCGCACACTGATATCCCATACAGCTGCTAAATCTTGATTACATTCCAATTAGTATTGTTGTAACCCTAATTTTAAACAGTGAAGTAAAAGCACAGACACCTGTTTGCAGGGCTCTTGTGGAGCGTTGATGCATTAATTTCCTTTATAGATTCTGTTTTTATTTAAATGTGTTCTAAAAGTTGAACTCCATTCATGGAGGTTAACAGTTTTTTTTGCCATGCCTTTCATTTACTGTATTAACTCCGCTAGTGGAAATTACAGAACACGATTTTATCACAGAGCAAGAAAAAAAACAAGACATGCATGTATTTAAACTACAGTAAATGGTAATGGATTGTGTGAATAAAGTAATTAATCTGTGCATGTAGTCGAATTGCTTTTCCTCAGATTGCTCAGATCACATAACGCTTACATTTTTATTTAACAGTTTTTGCTGGTTTAAATGTCACTTAAAATTAAAATGACAATAAGTTAGTTTAAATATTATTTGTTATTTAGTTTTTACTTTTTTAAATGGTCCTTTGAAATGTCACAAACTCACATTCACACACAGAATTCCCTAAAAAATGCCTTTTTGTTGGGTTTATTAACCAAATTAGGAATGTTTTTTGTAGCATAATTTTTTTTTTTTTTTTACCTTAACTAATCTTATATATGTAACACTGTTTGGAATTTTAATCTTTGTGTTAGCTAATTGCCTCCCTGTCTATTTAAATCCATGGTTCTCATGGTTTGCAATAATTGGAGCATGTTTAAATGTTGTTTGATTACCTTGCTTTTATTCTCCATCTTTCATTTTACTGACATTTTCTTTTGCTTTACATTCAGTCTCTTTTACATGTAAATTAGTTTCACTGGCTTCACAACAGCGTCTTGGGAATTTTGACCAGTTGTGGACATTGGCAATGCGACACTCAAAAGGAAAATTAATCGTGCAACATAAAATAAACTGAAAATGTCTCTGAATGTCAAGTCATTGTTCTGTTACTTCCTTTCATTTGGTACTTCTATTTTATCAAAATAGCAGGTCTTGATAAAACACCAGTGACAATTTTGTTAAAATAAACTATTTTGAAAAGAACTTGAAAAAATATAATGTTATTTGGAGAGAACATGTATAACGTAATTTCTCAGGAGGTTGTCTGCAGATTTTTATAGTGCAAATAATTCAAGCGTCTCAGTCTTTATAACCTGAGAGAAATCCTGAAATTGGTTTTGGAAAGCATTTGTGTAGAAGTTTAAAACTAAATCATTCGGAGACAAAGACATAAAAAAAAATAATAAAATCTTTGTCTTTGAAAATAGGGTTAGGAGGACAAGCGTTAGGGTTACCTGTTAGTGAAGGTTTCAAATGACTGGAAAATGGATACAAGAAAAAAATAAAATTGTCGCGAAGTTTGTCACAACACAATAAACTGTATTGAATTGAAATTTTTGGTTTAAAAACCAGGGAATAAAATAAAAAAAGGAAAAATGTTACTGAGGGAATCAATCTAAAGCTATAACCATATTTGTAATGTGAAAAAGTCAGTAAAAGGGTAAATGGTCACAGAAACTAAATTAATGTAAATTAATGTTTTCCTTTTAATTTGAGGTTAAATTATAAATATTTTCACTTGTTAAGAGGAATTTGACTTTTGGATCAATGTACAATAATTGCTGGATTAGGTGTAAAAATGTGGAATTTTAGCTTTTAACTTTGTGATTTCAGTTTCTGTCAGTCTTGTTTTCTTCACAACTGGTTTGTGTTTTTAAGCAAAAAAAAGCTGCTTCTCTTCATCACTGCCTTTAGTTATAGAGTCATTTCAAATTGATGCTTTTTTTTTCGTTCCCCAGTGCTCTGTGGTAAATGTTGTTAGTTGGGTTGATTCTTGCTCAGCATACGATTCAGGAAGGAAAATGAAATGTCACCTAAAAGTTGGAAAATAATAAGAGACCAGACCAAGTTGAAACAAAAACATTAGCAAAAAAGTAAAAAGAAAAGAAAAAAACTTTAAAAATATGAGCATACATGCTTCCATTTTATTTGTGTGGATACATGACATTCAGACATCACGTAGACATAATAGAGCTCATTGAAAGTCTGCTCTGCAGAGAGATTTGTGCTTAATAAATTTGGTAAGAATTTGATAAAAATTTTTCCTTTTGAATTTTAAACGTATATGTCAATGGTCCCATTTTAAAGATTTCTCATAGTTTCTAACCATTTATCTAGTGTTGTGGAGCCGGGTTCTTCCACTTTTTACTTACAGGTAGAATAACCTGCAGCAGCTTTTTGTCTGTCCTTGGATCTAAAACTGTAACATGGCCGAGGTAGAGGTTAATAAAGTCAAATAAAATCAGAGATTTTAAGGAATTGATGGACATATTTCCAATACCAATTCAGCTCAGGTGTCCCAAAACACGTGATAACGGCCAGAGTTATCATCTCAAACACTCCAGATTCACATATTCATATTAACTCTGGATTGGAGTTTTGAAATGCCTTATAACATTTTTCCCACAGCATTCAGTCCAATGAACTTGTAAAAGACCATTGTCACAAAAATATTTATTTCCAAACTTCTTCTGAAATCAAGAAGTCAGCGTCACCCTCCTATTTTTTGTTCCCTTCTAGAGAGAGAGAAGCAGAAAAATATATTATTTTCCTTCTTTACAAAACATTTTCTAACACAAAAACAATGTATTTGTTCGGTGCTTGTTGGAAAAATGATGCAAACTGCAACTGTTCATTGTAATATGAATGCTGAGGAAGAAATGAATTGATTTAGGTGACTTTGTTATCAATTTAAGGGAAAAAAAACTTTATTGGTAGATTTCAGTAACACATCTTTACTAGCTAAGAATGTTAAATTTTATTCAGCAATTCGTTAGAAAGAAAAAATTTATCTAAATTGAAAAATGTAAATTTAGAACTTAACTAAAACGTTCAGTTCAAACATTTTCTAAGGAAAACCTTTAAAAAGTGTCGGAGTTCACTAAATGTTCTAACTTGTGAGCAGATCATTCAGCCAGACCAGAAAAAGAAAAAATAAAATCTGAGTCAAAAGGATTCAGTCATGAAGAAAAGATGAAAGATTGGATCTTAGATTTGGACATAAGAGACTTTAAACTTATCAATTCAAGGATTTCCAGCTTGTGACTTTCTCTGATTTGAAAATAATATCTAAAGAGGCGATTTCCTGCACATTCTTTTGGTTGTTCTATTGATAGTGATGCAGAAACACCATCTGGCAGCTTTTGTTGCCACTGGGTGATTTTAAGTTAATCAATCAATTAATCACAGTTTATCAATATTGCAAATACTGTCAAAAGTGCTGCACCATCTAAGAAAAATAAAACATTAAAATACATAATAGGCAAAGTAATTAAACCTAAAAACATCAATAAAATAAGAAACTATTAAAATATAAATAACAGAATTGAGAAAAATGTATACAAACATTTAAAGTTGAAAATTAAAAAGACATTTAAAATTAAAGACTAAGCAGAGAGGAGTTTTCAGACAAGATCTAACAAAGGTTCTGTTCTCATAGTTGGAGAAACGACCGAGAGCATCTAACGCTTCTGTGAAGATGTGGATCTGAGTCAATTCAGAAAGATGAGCTATTACGGAACAATCAGAGGGTTACTGAAACTGGAAATGTCCGATAATTGCACTAGAATGAGGGTAGAGTAATTTTATTTATTTATATATTTTTGTGCCATTAATTTAGCCTTGAATTAATTATACATTTTGTTTACGTTTTGAGTCATGTGACTGAAACCTTCTGGCATGTTGTGCATGCAACATGTCACACTGACAATAAAAGTCTATTATAGAGTATTTTTCTGGGACTTAAATCTTGAACTGGATCCTGCTGTGAGCTGGAATCCATAGAAGGGAAGCTATTACTGAAGTTAAAAAGAAACATAAACCGCTGCTTTTTGGACTATTTGTAGTTAATGCAGCAATAGCTAATAAATCCAAGCATAACAGGTATTAAAAGCATGAATAACTCACTAAAAATCACTTCTCCACTCTAGAAGTCTTTAATGCTTAAATACTTAAATTTGTCACTCTGGACTTTGAAGCTTCTCTGCTTTGGTTATCTGTTTTTCATTTACATTTTCAGAATTTAATGAAGGCTATTTTAAAATGGGAAAACATGAAGAACTTATTCCTTTTTTTAAAATGACAGGGACTCGTTGAGCTACAAAGTGGAGGAGGAGCATCCTCTCCTGCTTCCATGGACCAGCGGAACCACTCAGACTTCCAACATTCCTGAATGTTTTTCTTCTCTGAGCTGGGAATGTCAGAAAAACTAACAGACCTTAAAGTCTGTCTTGTGATTCTTAGTGTTCAGGGGGATGACCTAACAACTATTCTTGCTCAAGAGCATAGTAATGAAAAAAATCTCCAATAATATTTTCTAAAAGCTTGAATAAGGATTAAAACTTTTGTGGGGTTTGATTTCCAAAGACTCAGAAGTGTTTCCAGTGTTCTTTCATTTATGGTTTTTATTTTTAGGAAAAATAAAAAGTCAATTTCTTTGACAGTTATTTCAGAGTGGCAGTAATTCACAAGAAATTCCCATCTGATTTGTTGGCAGGGCTGTTGATGTGGGGCAATCCCCCCCCTTTTCCCCTCGTCATTGCGAGAGCTCCCTGTTTAGGGGTTCTCCGACTCGCTTACACCCCCAAGCTAATATTAGCGACGCAACAAAAATGGCGAGCAACATCATAGCTATCCATTCATACAGTTTAGAGTCAGATTCCTGCTTAGACGAGGAAAACAAAGATGTTCATGGATCTATTTGTCCACAGAATGGAGCCCACCTTTTTTGTCACAAATACGAACTTTTTCAAACGACAGTTTTTTTTGTCTGTTCCTACATCTCAACAATTTGAATAAAGAAATACTCATTGAGCTTTATTTTCTTTTCGTCCATCAAAAAATTGCCACAAGAATATATTAAAAAAGCAAAAAAATAGGATTTTCATTAGAGTTGGTCTATTAAAAAATGTAGATTAAAAGTTATTATAAGTGGAAAAAAAGTGCCAACAGAAATGGTGGAATTTGTTTTAGAAAGATTTTGTTTACATATTTTAATATATATATATATATATATATATATATTTGTTTCAATATTTGCTTAAAATAAGATGTTTTTAGGTTAAAAAAGCCTCAAGATATTCAGATTTCTTAAAATAAGTTCGTATTGATTCTATCTGGTATCAAATGTCATAAGATTTGTTTGTTATTTTTTTGTGGTGTGTGTATATATCTTTTATTTGAAAAGTAATGTCTTTTTGGAATAACACGTAATTTTTTTATGTAGCTTAATAGATTTAAAATAATTGAACTGATTTTAACATGTGGGAGTTAATGTGATTATTGATTCAGATTACTGAAATAACAGAATGAAAATAAAATGAAACATGATAAAAGAGGTTTTTTTTAGCTCTGTTTTTAAAATTTAAATGAAGATTAATTGAAACTGTCTCCTATTTTAAGTTTCTAATGCTGGATAAACGACCTAAACTTTCCATCACCCTGGTTTGAGCTGACAGTTTGTCCCTGACCCGGTCTAACCTCCGCCGGGGCGTCACCGCCAGCGGCTGCGACCGCAGTAACGTGCAAGAAAGCTGCAGACCAAGAACCCCAAGTGTGGACTGGGCGCCCCGTTCTTGCAGTGTCCATATTGGTGTGAGAGCCCGAGGCCTGCTCCCATACGTCCCCATTCTGGCTTTGATCCTATTGTCTCCTGCGTCACCACGCGTCGCCCGGCAAATAAAGGCCGTCTGGCTCCAAGCTTAAATATTGCAGCAAACTAAAAACCAACCATCAGACCCGATTCATTCACATCTGCTCAGTGGGGCGACAAGGACAGGGCTTTAGGTGGGAAAGAGGGCACAAAAAAGTTCACTATTCCCTGCTGGGTGCCAAGAGAACGGGACAGGACTCTACTTCGCCGGAGCCGCAGCTGTGGCAAGTTGCCCATTGCATTAATATTTATTTAATCAACATTATAGATAAAATCAGAATTTGCAACTTAACTGATTCTCATTTGATTACTTCTAGCGGAGGATTGAAACTTAGCTTTTTTTTAGTGTTCTTTTTGTTAATTTTTATGTTTTTCAGCTTGTTATTAAAAAGTGAAAAATTTAAACGTTGTTACTTTGATCAAAATCTTTTTCGATCTCCTAGAAATTGGATTCTAGCCCAAATTGCGGTCACTTCTGTCGTTTTCTGTATTTCTTTTAACAGACGCTGCAATAAATTCTTGCTTAAACTTGATATTTAAAATTGTTATAAAGTTTGCTTACTTTCAGTGCTCTCTTTTCCCTCCCCCTGTTGATCTTTCCTACCCCACCCTCCCCGTCCAACTGCACCCTCTGCGGCCCTCCCTACCCCACCCTTCATTCTGCAGCGCTACGGACCGATCATGGGTGACTGGAGCTTTCTGGGTAACATTTTAGAGGAAGTTAACGAGCACTCTACGGTGATCGGCCGGGTGTGGCTCACGGTGCTCTTCATCTTCCGCATCCTGATCCTGGGCACGGCGGCGGAGTTCGTGTGGGGCGACGAGCAGTCCGACTACGTTTGCAACACGCAGCAGCCTGGATGCGAGAACGTGTGCTACGACGAGGCCTTCCCCATCTCTCACATCCGCCTGTGGGTGCTGCAGATCATCTTCGTGTCCACGCCGTCTCTGGTGTACGTGGGCCACGCCGTGCACCACGTCCACATGGAGGAGAAGCGGAAGGAGCGCGAGGAGGCCGAGCTCAGCAGGCAGCAAGAACTCAGCGAGGAGCGTCTCCCTCTGGCTCCCGACCAGGGAAGCGTCCGCACCACGAAGGAGACCAGCACCAAGGGGAGCAAAAAGTTCCGTCTGGAGGGCACCCTGCTGAGGACCTACATCTGCCACATTATCTTCAAGACTCTGTTCGAGGTGGGCTTCGTGGTGGGCCAGTACTTCCTGTACGGCTTCCGAATCCTGCCTCTGTATAAATGCAGCCGCTGGCCCTGCCCCAACACGGTGGACTGCTTTGTGTCCCGCCCGACGGAGAAGACCGTCTTCATCATCTTCATGCTGGCTGTGGCCTGCGTCTCGCTCTTCCTCAACTTTGTGGAGATCAGCCACTTGGGCCTGAAGAAAATCCGCTTCGTCTTCCGTAAGCCGGCTCCGGCTCCCGCTGCGGCCCACGGCGAGGGGATGGCGATCCTGCCACCTCAGGGGAAGAGTCTGCCCCCTCTGGGGGTGTCCTCCCTGCAGAGGGCAAAAGGCTACAAGTTGCTGGAGGAGGAGAAGGCTCCCCCCATGACTCACCTTTACCCTCTAGCTGAGGTGGGGATGGAGGCCGGCAGAGGGGCCTCGCCCTTCCAGGGGCTGGAGGAGAAAGGTGAGGAGGCGCTGCCCATGGAGGACATCACAAAGGTGTACGACGAGACTTTGCCCTCCTACGCCCAGACGACGGAGACAGCGGGGGTGACGTTACACGAGGATGAGGAGGATGAGGAGGTGCAGCCACCAGAAGTAGAGGCAGAGAAGGTGGAGGAGATTGAAGATGAAGACGAGGAGGAGGAGGAGGCAGAGGAGGTGGAGGACGCGGCTCCGGCTGAGGCCGGCCTGGAGGCGACGGATACGATAGACGACAGCAGACCGCTGAGTCGACTGAGCAAAGCCAGCAGCAGGGCCAGGTCAGACGACCTCACCATATGAAGCACACAGACGAGAGGACTAGATTCTACAAAATGACAAAAAAAAAACTGATTTAGATGCGGAAAAGAGGAAGTGAAAGATGGCAGGAGTAGTTTGTTTTTTATTAAGTTGTTTTTACCTTCGATAATGTAAAAGCGGACACAGATGGGAGGTGTGGGGGGTTGTTTTACTTGATGAAAATCAATTTTTAGACATCTTTTCTATTGAAAGAGTTATACTGATATGCGATGGACAGGTAGACATTTGTACATGAGGTTTGAGTAGATAGGGAGGCGTGCCTGTAAGAAAGAATCCGGGTAGTTGGGCACCGACTTTTATCAGTGAGACGCTGCAGCGCGAAGCCGCCGCAGCCGAGACTCCGACACAGAACACACACATCTACAGGTACTGTAAGACAGGAAGGAAAGTCCATTTTCAGGTTGCACATTCAGAGGTTTCAACTCTGCAAAAAGCCTCTAACCCTGACGACGCCTCATCTGTGCATCCATCTCCACACATTCTCTTAAGTATGGAGAGCCGTGCATGAGCTTCTCTCCTTTTCATGTTTATATACCACGAGCGGAGCTAGAAAACAAACAAAAAAAAAAAGACCACTTGTTGAATGTCTTTTTTTCAATGTGATTTCTTTTTTTTTTTTTTTTAATGCAGCCTTTAAGAAACTTTGTGTTACTGTGGTATCAGCTGTCCATATAGAGGAGCGCAGGGCCCGATCAGAGAGTGAACCACAGCAGTGACCTCAGGCCAAATCCTCTCTCCTTTCGTGCTGTACAAACAGGCGTCCGGCCGATAAAGATCACGCACAGTCAGCACAACGCATTGTTGCAGCCGAGACAATAAAAGAAAACGGCGCTCGTGAATGAAAAAACAAGCATCCTTGATCGGCCTGTGGAACAAAAAAAAAATCTAAAAAATATTTCTGCTTGATTTTTACAGCTAAATAAATGTAAGAATAAGAGCCACACTGGAAAAATCCATGTCACGCGTTTCAGCTGCAAACTGATATTTATTTAATTCCAATCGAATATTTTCATAAAAAAGTGAATTTAAAGTGGTTTTTCATTCGTTGTAAATCCCTGTGCCTTATCTGTAAATGTGAGTTTTCAAATGTTGTTCGATGCTTTGGGAACTTTTTCTTTGCCTGAATAGCTTCTGTTTCCGTGTGACCCCTCTGCACACGTTCACAGCAGTAAAATATCGTCTCCATGGAAGCAAAACTGCCTTTTTAAAAATGCAGGAAGCTGAATGTTTGAGACACACCAACGGTGTTAATTTGTTTGGGCAACTTTGTGACCCCTGAGAAGGTCCTCATCTCCCATAATCCACTGCAGCATCTCAATCGAAGCATCAAGATGGATCTTTTGTACAACATTATGATGGAATTGTACGATATATATTTTCTTTTTGTGTGTTTTTAAGACTTGTTGCATTGGCTGTATGTCTGTGAGAAGACATGATTAATATTTGGAGAAGAAGAAGAAGAAAAAAACACATTTTTACTAACTTGTAGTCTTCTTTGCTGATAGATGAGTGGCAGTATCTTCTACTGGAATGTGAACCAAGCAATTAAAAGTCAAACGTGGTCAAGAAATATTGTGTCAAGTTTTCTCTGAATAGTACACATCCAGACATAAAAACCCCCAATTGTTTTATCCACTGGCATTTGGTTTTCTTTATGTAAAGCAACAGAAACTGAGGGAGAAATGTTGATAACTTAATCACTGTTAAAGCAACTCTGGAGGTCTATATTAAAAATATAATTGTTTCATTCATAGAACACAATATAATAAAAGATCTGTTTTTGAGTTTAATTTCATAAAATAAAAAAGTGAGTGAAAGATTTTAAAAATGCACCTAATTATGAATTTAAATGCAAGAATCAGTAGCTGATATGTTATTTTATAATATTTTTTATTACACAACAACTGTTCTGTAACCTTTGAAAAGCCAAGAACAGTTTTCTTCTAAGTTTTTAAAGACAATTTAACTTTTTTATTTGTTTTTATTCATTGCAAATCAGCAATTAACAACAGACAAAAGGTCTAAAATACATAAATAAATAAATTGACCCTGTGGACTCATTAGGGTTAATTTGTCACAATCTGCCCTCTAATGTTGAGTCAGGAAATTTCAGATTTATTTCAGAATTTAAATTGAAATAACTTCTTGTTTGTAGCATATTAAAATTAAGTAAGAATCAAAGACATTTGTCAGAGTTCAGCCCCTCTATTAAAGATTAGATGCAACGAGTTCTTTGTCCACTAGATGGCGTCTGGCACACAGGTAATCACTGCTAGGTGAGGAAGGAAGGGACTGAGGGAAAGATTTTTGAAGGAGTTTAGTAGATTTCATACATATCTTTTGTTTTTTTTTTAACTCAAAAAGAAGGTTAGGATCCTTTACATAATTAATTTAGCAATTTTACTTACTAAATTTTACGTTAATAAATGTAATCATTCATTACTATATTGTTAAAATGTACAATCAGACATAAATCAAAATCGGTCCTCTAACATAAAAACTCTGAAAACAACTGATATTAGTACGTCAGCACGTATTTAAGTAATAAACTCCCCAGGCTATCTGTACTTGAACTTGTCATTGCATTTTATGCTGTTTATGACTGTATACTTATGTATTGTGTATACTCTCTTGCTTAATTGCACTCTGTTCTATAGAGTTGCTTAAAAAAATAGTACTAATGGAAAAGGAAGAATCACTTTCATTTCAATTTTTTTTTTAGTACTTTATTGAAGTTCCTAAAACCTTAAGGCATCTTGAACTTAAGGCACCGGAGCCATAGAAGTGTGAAAATAAACAGAATAAGACGCACATATGATAATACTAATACTAACAGAGATGGTAAGGAATAAGCCTAAGCATTAGGAATATACATTAAATTATTACAGGAGTGTGGTCATAGATAAGACAATTAGAAATCTAGGAAATTCATGTGGTGAGGATTTTCTGAGCGGAGCCTGTTATAAAGGCATTTCCAGAGGTGAGATCAATCATACAGATCACCAGTGAACTCAGCACAGGTGGAGGTGGGGGATCAGGACCATGAAAACATCATTACATGTGCAAACAATGTATTATTGTTTGAAAGATGAAAATATAACCGCAACACTTTATTGATACATTAATGAAAGTTACAATTTTTGTTACATTTTTATCGTTTAGTTTGAGAAAGGTACAATCCATATTAATAAAACCTTAAAATGAACCTTAGGCTGATTTCCATCTGGAGTCCTTTCAGCAGGTTGATGGGAAGTCCAATTCAATTCAATTCAATTCTATTTTATTTATATAGCCCAATATCACAAATTCAATTTGCCTCATTGGGCTTCATGCCTGCAGTTTTTATAGATGCACAGATGGAGTCATAAAATATGCACAATAGGTAAATAGGGTCCATTGTTGAGTAACTGAGGCCAGCCCTCTTTATGATGGTTTAGTATTGGAGCCAAAATCTCTAAACATTAAAGGAGTCAACCTTTAAATGAGGGCCATTTGTTTCTAATAAATACACATTAGAATTGAGTTGCTTCTTTGTTCAAAATTTGTTTTTTACTATTTTTCTAAGACTCGAAAATAAACTCAGACTTGATCGATTATCATAATTTCTATATACTTAAATAATAAATATTTGCAAAAAATCTTTAAATCAAGAAGAGTGTTTGAGAACTGTTTTTGTATTGTGTAAATTTCATTTTCAAAATAAGAAATGTACTGTATCCTTAAGGTTGTTTTTTTACAATTTTTAAAATCACATTACCATATTATGCAAACTTAAAGGTGATAGCAATGTTATAATAGTTACATCAATAATACAACAACAATCCAAAGCCTGTTTGAAATAGAGCAGGCCGAGGCTTATCTTATTGACACCTGCCACTAAAATGATTTATTTTGGTTAACTCAATTTAAAGAGTAAATAGAACTAAGATTTTTTAATTTGGTCAATATTCATAAAGTGCTGCAGGTATGGTGTCATATCCTCCAAACATATTTTTTTATAGATTTGCAGGCAATCTGCATACTTGCTCTCAGTAGGCTCCGCCCAGAAAATGAAAATCAATGATAAATAAATAATCGAGTTTACTCTGTTTGTCATCGTCAAGTGGCTATTCTGAATAGATCAGATATTTCACCGGAAATGGAACATATAGACTATGGATAGTGATTAATAATGAATGTGTTGTAGAAAAAAATGCTGCGACTCAAACCAGAAAATGTAATGAGAGCTGACATCCACCAGGGGTCAGTGTTGCTCAATATTTCAATTCAAGGATTTCTGTCACCAACATGACAGATTGTGACTTCTGTAATAATTGGACACAGATATTAGAAGGGACAACTAAATACACTTTAAATTGTGATATTCTCCCTTATTACGACTGCTTTGCACAAACTAATTTGATTTCTTCAGGTTTTTTTTTTAATTTTATTTTGACATACAAATGAAAACAAAATTTGAAGCTTTATTCAAGTGCAGTGTACTGTACAATACAGGTATGAGTCATTTACAAAGAATCTCAGTTTGTTGTGGGAATTAAAAGACGATTCACTTTCTGAAAAATTGGTGACAGATCACTGAGGTTTTACAAAAATAATTCCATATCTTAAGAAAACACAGTGAGTCACCAAATAAAAACTATTGAAATACTATGATAACATTGGATTTGGTTATTTTTATGCCATCTTATTGACTCAGATGGGAGTTTCAGCCTCAAATCTTGATGAAAAAGTGAAATTCAGCTCTCATGATGAGACTTGATAAAGCTGATTCATGCCCTTTTAATTTCCTGCAGAGTAGACAATAGTCTGTTGGCTACTCTTCTGAAATAAACCGCTAGAAAGCTGCAGTTACTGTTAGAGAACTGAACACATCACTCTCATCAAGTCCTTGAAGTTAAACATAGATTTATTTGATAAATTACTGATGTTGGGTCGGGAAAAATGTTTTAATGTGGGGCACAAATTCCTGTCAGATAAATTGGTAGTATTTTTAGGTATTTTTAGGAGTTTGTCCTTACCGAGAGGTAGGGTCTAAGGGCAAGGATATCCAGTTTATTTAGTCTGTTTAGTATTTAAAAATGTACTTGCATTTTTAGGAGTTTGTCCTTACCAAGGGTCTAAGGGCAAGGAATCCATTTAGTCTGTTTAGTATTTAGATTTTGGGCTATATAAATAAAACATTTTTGGGATTTTGGGCTATATAAATAAAAATTGAATTGAATTGAAAATTGAATAGTATACAGAGCTCTAACATTTATAGGAGGTAGGGCTGCAACGATTAGTTGACTAATCGATGACTACTCGACTATTAAAATAGTTGGCAACTAATTTAATTGTGGATTAGTCATTACTTTATAATATATGGAGTCAGAGTGGAGTAAAGCTGACACTATTACACGTTAGCTGTTTTGACTAACTTAAGCTTTTTTTTTTTTAGTTTTTTAGACTGTTTGGAATTTAGCTAATATTTCAGCAGCATGCTAGCTGTTTTGACTAATTTAGGATTAAAAAAAAATGTAGGCTAATTTTGGAGTTTAGCTAACTAAACTCCAAATAGCTGCATGCTATCTATTTTGGCTAATTCAGGCTTTTTTTGTGTGTTTTCGGCTTTTTTTGGAGTTTAGCTAATATTTCAGCTACATGCTAGCTGTTTTGACAAATTTAGAATTTTAGAATTTTTTTTTTGTTTTTTTTCTAGTTTAGGCTTTTTTAAGGCTAATTTGGCATTTAATATATTACTGTAGCTGGCTATCAGCTATTATCATTAGCATCTTCAGCGGCCAAATTCAGCTTACATCATGGCATTCCCACAAGTATCATGGCAGATAATGCTGGTGTGAATAGATTTAGTTTTTAGTTAGTTTAAAGCTAATGATAGTTAAGATGTGTGTTTAACATCAATTTTAGTCAATTTTAGTAGATTAGTCAACTATTAAAATAATTGTATGTGGCAGTCTTAGTAGGAAGCAGATCAGTTGGTAGAAGAGAGGGTAAAGCCACTATTGTATAAGCGTTCAGCTGCTGGACTCAGATGTTCTTCAGCTGTTTCTAGACTATATGTAGAACATTGCTCTTTTTTTTGTTTAAAATCTTGCACACTTACAGCTTCATTCAGTGTACTTTTAGATTTTTTAACTACATACTGAGGCGTCACCGGTGATGTTTAAACACAAAATCTTTAACATACTGAAACTTTTCAACCACTAACATGATCAATGAATATAATTCCAGTAGATTTGTAAGGAGAAAAGCAGCTTACACCTCTTTTATCCTGCAAATCAACGAGCATAAACATTGGAACTCCGGTGTTAAAAGGTTAATTGAAGGCTAGCTCTGAAGCTAGAATCACACTGCTATAGGAAACATGCATCTAAGTGACTATTTCCAAAAAAAACTTCTATGGAAGTGCGTTCAAAACTTAAACTTATCTTCCATCACTACACACATTTTTAAGACATTATTTGGGCTCCACTTACAAAACGCGTCCCATCTTTAACATAAAGATGTTAAAGTGAGGGCATGTGATCTATTTTTTTGGCTTTTGTTTATACTACTTTAATGGCTGTGGGCGGCAGTGACTCAGGTGGTTGATCAAGGCAGCAAATGATTAAATTCTTAGCAATTTAATCTCAACTCCCGAAATCAATTGTCGCATCCTTGGGAAAGACACCCCCCCGCCTCAAGTGTGGGATGCAGAATGAGTGTCGGGGAAAGTTCAGGAAAATACAACCCATTGTTATTATGAAAACAAGGTCAAACAACTACAGTACAATTAGATTATGTGGGAAACGACAGTAAAAAGATGAAGGCTAAGATGGATTTAATGTGTGTTATACTTTTGTGCTGCTTTTTAGTCAATTATACTCTTTTAAGTGTTTTTTTTTTAAACTTCTGCAAGAAAAAAAGCTAAAATTGTTTATTGTTTATCACTTTAGGGTTAAAGTTCACCACACAGGACTGTAGGTTTGTTCATTTCTGTTCTGGAGCTGCACTGCCCTACTTTGAGGTGAAGGTACTTTCTCTCTTGTCCTTCCTTTTATGGAGCTCAGTTTGAATAAACTAAGTTTTTTCAGCCCAGCTGAAAGTGGGACGCCGACCTCTGTTTACCCAAAGGCTGATTCTAAACCCAGACTTCCTGGTACAGTGTGGCTACTTTTTCCAGAACATGATGTGATAGTATGATAGGGCCCTGGTCTGGCAACAAAGTACCACATTTCTGGTCTGTGCAAATTTTTACAAACCTGAAAAAACAAGCGTTTTCACAGGTGTGGCAGAATGAATGGTCTGCTGAAAAACAGCTTCACCTTAAAGTTTTTCTTTAGACAAAAATATTTTTTTAAGAAAAAAAAATAGAAACTCATAACTTAGCTTTAGATTTTAAAGAAAAAGTCATAAAAAGTCTTGGATAAATGAAAACTACTGGTGAAAGTGTTATCTGTGGTTTATAGAGAAGTCATGCATCATCAGAGTTCTGTAACAGGAGACTGAGGGCTAAACTAAAACATTTCATTTACACTCTAAAACTTTTAACTGTAAATTTCCAGGATTTTTCTGGTGTCAGTTTCACCTGTCTAAATCTTACAAAGTATTCTTTGGTTAAACAAATTTTACAAACACGAGGTGTCACCACAAGAGGCGCTGCTAACAGGGAC
Source organism: Oryzias javanicus (assembly GCA_003999625.1). Lineage (NCBI taxonomy): Eukaryota > Metazoa > Chordata > Actinopteri > Beloniformes > Adrianichthyidae > Oryzias > Oryzias javanicus. The sequence continues at coordinate 8,745,047 of CM012457.1, read as the reverse complement.
TGCAGACATGCATAAATGTAGGACTACATTTGATCTTTCACAGTAAAATGCCCACAGATCTGTAACACCATACCTGCCAAATTAAAAGCCCTCCAAGATCTAAAACAATTTACTTGTAAAGTAAAAGAAGGGCTTGAGTCCAATAAGCCTGTGGAGCCATTTTTTTTTTTTACCAGTTTTGTTTTAAATATTCTGCATTATATGTATTATATTTGTCAATGTTTGTGTCTTTTTTGTTTGTTACTGCCGTTTTTTTTTTTTTTTGCATGCTTGACAACGTTGCGGCGTGCTCCTAATGAGACAACGAATGGTGTCTTATGGCATTTCCTCCCAGATCTGTGTGAGGGCATCCTTGAGTTGTTATACAGTCTGAGGAGCAACCTGGCGGCGCCTAATGGACCCAAACATAATGTCCCAGAGATGTTCTATTGGGTTTAAGTCAGGGGATGGTGAAGGCCATTCAATTGTTTCAATTCCTTCATCCTCCAGGTACTGCCTGCAGACTCTTGCCACGTGAGGCCGGGCATCGTGGTGCATCAGGAGGAAACCAGGACCTACTGCACCAGCGTAGGGTCTGACAATGGGTTCAAGGTTTTCATCTGGATACCTTATGGCAGTCAGAGCTCCATTTCATAGGCAGTAGAGGTCTGTGTGTCCCTCCATGGATATGCCTCCCCAGACCATCACTGACCCACCACCAAACCTGTCATGTTGAACCACGTTGCAGGCAGCAGAACGTTCTCCTCGTCTTCTCCAGACTCTTTCACGTCTATCACAGGTGCTCAGGGTGAACCTGCTCTCGTCTGTGAAAAGTACAGGGCGCCAGTGGCGGACTTGCCAATTCTGGTGTTCTTGAGCAAATGCCAGTGGAGCTCCACGGTGCTGGGCAGTGAGCACAGGGCCCACTACAGGACGTGGGGCCCTCAGGCCACCTTCATGAATTCTGTTCCTGATTGTTTAGGTAGAGACATTCACACCAGTGGCCCTCTGGAGGTCATTCTGTAGGGCATGAGCAGTGCTCAGCCTGTTCCTCCTTGCACCAAGGAGCAGGTATGGGTCCTGCTGAGGGGTTGAGGACCTTCTACGGCCCTGTCCAGCTCTCCCAGAATAACCATCAGTCTCCTGAAATCTCCTCCATGTTCTGGAGATTGTGCTGGGAGACACATGAAACCTTCTTGCTGCAGCACGTGTGGATGTTCCATCCTGGAGAAGTTGGACAACCTGTACAACTTCTGTAGGGTTAAGGAATCGCCAACACAGCTGAAATTGATTAATGAGGCCCTCAGCTGCTTAACCAACAAGAAAATTATCAGACAGGTTTAATTCAATTCATGCCAGGCCCAATAAAGAGGTATTCCTTTAATTTTTGTGAGCAATATAAATGAGTTTTACAAAATGGAGATGCAACGCCAGCCTGTAAACATCAATGTATGTGAAGACTGACGCCATATTGGGAGGGGCAGTAAGCAATGACACGCGGCTTAGCAGATGCAGCAAAATGACCACAGAATGCTTAATTTTAGTCAGATTTTAAAAAGAAAAATACTCTGATGATAAAAAAATAAGACCCAGGTCGTGGTTCAAGGTTTAACATGTGAACTACATTTTAAGCTTTTCTATAAAGACTTCATTATATCGGAAACACAATGGTTGTGATTATATTGAAATCTGCATACATATTAAGATTTACACAAACTGTTGCACTCGTTGGCTCATGTTCCAAGATGGTCGGTGGGTAGAAGGCATATATAAAAACAGCAGAATACTGTCAGATTTCCTCCCAGATTGCACAGCGGTTCACATGCATGATACTTTGTGAAGAAATGAGCGAATGAATGAATGGTTTATTTCAAGCAATCAGGTCATAATACATGATATCATATCACATAATGAATCACAAGTAGATCGCTTGAAACGGAGTGGAAGGAAGCTTATATAATCCCACCCCGGCTCGACCGTACCATTTTCTCTACGTGAATTATCAATATCCGGTTCAGGACTTAAAATCAAATATTAATAGATTCAGGTTATTAAGGATCATTAATATCATTGACGTAATCAAATTTCAAAGCATCCACGACAATTCATTTATATTAATCAGTAACAATAATCTAATATTCTCATTGAAAATACTTGTGTAGATTGTATTCAAAGAATTATGATAATTCAAGAAGTAATAAGTAAATCATCATCATTTGCAATGCAATATATATTTTTAAAATGTACGTATCTATAATTGATTAAAAAAGCTGAAATCTATATATGTCAGGCTTGTTCCCGGAAAAATGTGTCATGGTTTGGCAGAGCTTTGTCCTTCTGTTCCACATTTAGTCATTTCTGTTGTTACTGGCCTCTGGCCTTCGTCCGAAAGCAGCGGCTTTCTGTTTTGTTTCTGCAAAACGCTGTTATTACTGGCAGTGACTCCAGACAAACTCTCAATCCTTCCATACTTAACCTGGATGATGAATTTTCTAGGGCTTTTCCTTTCTGTTCATCAGATAATCTCTAGTGGTTTTGAGCTTTACCCTTACTTTTATCCCTCCAAGTGGAGAGATATGGAAATTATTGTTTTTAAATTTGGCTGTTGTAACTACACTATGACGTCAAAAATAGCTGTTAGTTATTTACATTTCCACATAACTGACAATGCTAGGAAAATATAAAACATTGATTTTATAACTTTAAAAAATCATGCTCTGGATTCTTCCATCTCTCAAACAAACAAACTGTTATCTTTAACTGGCATCTGTCTTTCTTTCAACATGAAAATATGTTAAGTTAAATTTCCAGTTAAATTTTAAGTTACATTTTTTCACAAACCTGGTGCGTGAAATTTGCTCTCCACATTTGATCCAACCCTTAGGGGAGCAGTGAGCTGCAGACACAGCTGCCTCCGTGAACTAGGGGTGTGCGTATTGATCCGAGTGTTGATATTAAGGTGAAGTATCGATACTAGTGGGATGAAAGCAATACTTTTGTCGTAGTTTTCTCCAACAAATATAGCAAAGAGCATCAATTTACTAACGGACTTCATTCAAGTGCAGAATCTGTCTGCAGGGTTGCCAGATTGAACAAAAAACAGCCAAATTTGAGTTAAAACTTGCCCAATTTGTGCAGGAAACAGCCGAATCTGGCAACATTATCTGTCTGTGTAAACAGCGAACAACATCCTCACAGCTTGCCCCTCATCTCCTGTCTCATTAAAGTTGAGTCATTAAAGAGCCACATATTTGACATAACAAGATTATTTTTGTTGAGGTTTATATTTTTAGTCATTACAGTGTTGCTTTTATTTACTTTTTTTCACTTTTTTTGAGTGACAAATACTTAATTATTGATTTTATTTTAAATATATGTTTGCGGTGCTGTTACTTACATTTTTGCTTTTTTAAATTTTGCACTATTGCTGTTGTTATTGTAATGGTATTTTGGAATTATTCATATTTGATAGATAGATAGATAGATAGATAGATAGATAGATAGATAGATAGATAGATAGATAGATAGATAGATAGATAGATAGATAGATAGATAGATAGATAGATAGATAGATAGATAGATAGATAGATAGATAGATAGATAGATAGATAGAGTACTTTATTAATCCCGAAAGAACTTGCAATAATAGTAAATAATAAATTAACTAAAAACATGACAAAACCTATGGAGAAACAAAAATGATGACAGAACAGAGCACATGACCTGACAAGGATTAACTGAAAACCAGACACTTAAACAGGCTGAGGGGAAATAACAGAAATGAAGACAGCTGTGGATAATAAACCTGACACTGGTGTGACTGAGGGACAATTCAAACAGAAAATGACCAAAACTATTAACAAAAACTCAAATCAAAGGTAACAGTCCTCACAAATACAACATTTAAAGAAAAAAGTATTGATATTGGCGATACTGATCCTGTAATTACTTGGTATCGGATTGTTCCCAGAATCCTCCACCCCTGCCGTGAACCTTTGGAGGTTTAAAACCCCTCAGTCCATCCCCTTAATGCTGACTGAGACACTCACGACCTTTCAGTCACATGGCGGACACTCAACCACAACGCCACTGAGCTGGTTTACATGAGACAAACTTGAAATCATGCGAAGGGCAGAAAGAAAATCCCCTTTAAAATGAATATCTGAGGATGAATCATTAAAAAAAAAAAAAAAAATCTATTGATTTAGTTTTTTACTAAAAACTAGCAGGTGAAATTCAAAGAAGTGTTTGAAAAGAATACTTGTGGTTTATTTCAGAGTAAACTATGTCCATGTAAATTATCATATTAATATTAATTATCCTTTGGAACATTAAAAAACTATTTAATTATGAAATATTAGTTATTTTGTAAACTTTTTTCATACCCGGAAGTAAAACATCTTGATCTCTGAGGCTCCGCCTTTTGGTCCCCGCCCATTTCATGATGTCATCATAGAGCCGTCCTCATCAGCGTGTCACCAACGAAAAAAATAAAACATCTAATTTTTAAAAATATTGATGTACATACTGTGTAGCCTGGGTAATTATACCCCAAACGTGGCACAGACTGAACAGTGATGGCTAATGGGTTCCTTTTGCAGGGAAATTTAGTCAAAAAACGCAGACAGCACCAAATGAACATTTCAGGATTTTTTTGGAATGATGAGAACATTAGGATTAGCGTTAGCAGTGAACGTTTCTGTTCTCTTTGAGGCATCATCAAGCGTACCTTGCTGCCTCTTCTCAATATCCATGTTCAAGCCAGTTCTTCTAATTCGTCACTTGCTCGCTCTGCCAGGAAGTAGTCAGCTCCCTTTCTCCACCAGGAAATAGCCTTCTCCTTTTCCCACCAGGAAATAGTCTTCTCCTTTTCTCCACCAGGAAATAGCCTGCTCCCTTTCTCTACGAGGAAATAGCCAGCTCCTTTTCTCCACCAGGAAATAGTCTTCTCCTTTTCCCACCAGGAAATAGCCTGCTCCCTTTCTCTACGAGGAAATAGCCAGCTCCTTTTCTCCACCAGGAAATAGTCTTCTCCCCCTCTACTGAATCTTCACAACATCCCCCGTCTGCTTCTCTTATATGTTAAGGATCTATCCCAACATGTTGTGTAGATTCCTCACCAGAAGTTTTTTCTTCTGGTGGGGAGGGTCTTAAAGGAACCCAGCGGCTTAAGTAACAAACATCTGTTTGAGCTGGAATTTATTTAAGACAGGACACAATCGGAAGAATTCTGGATCTAAAGTGAAAGTTTTTTGCTGATAACCGCTGGCTCCGTGGAGAAATTGGGTGTTGGTGTCAGACTGGGGGCGGTGCTGTCAGAGCAGATTCTTTCTGATTGGGGCTGTCTCTCCTTGTGACATCAGCATGCGAGGACCCGCTCGTTTTCGTGGGTATGGGAGGGGCTGCTGATGAGAACGCAGGTTATTAGAAAGAAATCTATGAATGGATCAAAATAGGGTTCTTTATAGTGAAGAATGAACAGTATAATACACTTAAAAGCTCAAAAAGTGGATTTTTCATGGTAGGGCCCCTTTAAGGTATTGTGAATGAGAGGGCCGGTCAGGAATTTGCCTTCTATGCTCTGATTTTTTCCTTTTTTCTGCAGAAAGAAGTCATTTGTAAACATCTGTGCTAGCATTTTCGGTTGCATTTTATTGGTGATCAAAAGTGTTGGTGAGAAAAATAAGTTCTCTGCACCCTAAGCAAAAGGAAATTCTGCGGTTTTTCTTCTCGAGCAGCTGAGGTTTAACCAATGTGATTTCAGTTTCTGTCTTGAAAATGTCCTCCTGTAACCGATGACTTCTCACCGGCATGTTCCCAAGAAAGATAGCATTGTGAAAATGAAAAGGAGAAACGACGCCCAGCATTTGGCACGTGCTGATTGATGTCAGAGCCAAATATCAAACCTCCACGGAGACCTTTCACTTTAAGGCGTGTAGGTTTCGGGTGAACTTGAAGTCACATGAAACATTTCTTATGCAATTCTTCAGTGTCTTATTGTTGCTGGTTCTTGTTGCAGGGAAACGTGTAATCGAGTTTTCTGCAGCAAACTTTAAGTTCAGAACCTGCAGAACACCGTTTTCGTTCTGCAAATCTATGCAACAATCTACAAAATAATACTTTTAGGTAAAGTTTAGCACTGACAACTCTTACATTACTTTGAAAATTTTGTAGGTTAAAAGAAATAGGTGTATATTTTAGAAGGCGAAGAAAGAAGGTGGCTTTATATCAAGTATGTGTTTGGATGTACACAAAACTGTTTAGTGCATTTCTTATTGTGGCTTCCAACCACTAAATTCTGCTCTCACTTCCTGTGGAAAGCGTTTGTGCTGTGTGTGGGCTCTTGCCCATTTTAGCATTTCACACATTATGACACTTGTTGATGGCGGAGGATGATACCTTCATCTACTTTAGAAATATAAGACAAACTCGCCGGTTTCTCCAGCAGCATCAAGTTTATTTCAGAGAAGATCGCAGAGCAGCCGATGCTACACACTTCAGGTAAGTGACAGACACCAAACCGTTTTCAGCACTAAAGCTTGCGATCGTCTTTACGCGTCACCTTTGCTTTGATGGTTGTTGTTTTAATTCAATTACGTAAACAAAAAAAAAATTGATTGTGAAGAGGTTTTGGCATCCAAACTGCCAAATATTTCAACCATGAATTCAAATTAAACTATCTTTTTGTGTCTTAAGGTGGAATGTTGGGTTTCTCCAGGAACGTGCGCCTCAGTGGAGCAATCTTTTGCTGCATCACCTGGACTTTCTGCACTGCAGGTAACTTTTTTTGTGAGTGTTTGTTAAGTATGAAGAGAAATATTGTGTTTCCTGTTATTTGTAGCGTCAACTGCAACATAAAAGTTAAAAAGAAATCTTGACTTTGTCAGAATTGCTTCATTATACTGTATTAGTGCAGTAAATACTGCGTTCGCCAAATACAAGGGAGTACTTGATAGTTCTTGAGGTAATTTGGACACTGAAAATGCATTTTGTTATCAGCATATGGACAATCGTGTATAAAAAAGTTTTACAAAATGAGGCACGTGGCTTTTTATTGTTCACTACTGAACCACCATTGTTTTTTCCGCTTTGTACAGATACAATGACCCACATCACCTTTTGGCTGATCGTATCTGTATGTGCGTCTCCTTCAAATGCTGATCTTGTGTTTTCAGTTCGTCAAACCACTAAAACAAGACATGTCTTAGTCATTAAATAACACACATTTTAAATAAAAATAAAAATAAAATAAATGTCATTGGCTTGTTTTTTTTAAGCTGAAGACTCAATGAAATGTCTGCAACTTGAAAAATAAAACATCAAAATTATTGGAACCCTCCTAAATAAATGAGTTTTTACATATTTAATTGTGATATTAAACTAATATTTAAAGCCAAAACTGAAAAAAAGGTTAAAAAACAAAAATTCAATGCCTTGTTGTTACTAAGCATCTATAACTGCGTCATAATGGACAAAAATAAAATAAAGCTATGAGTTCCTTAAACTATGATTAACAAGCAGGAGACTATTAAAGGAAGTGAAAGTTTGACGAACTTACACAAATCATTTATTTTTTTTTACAAAATTTAAACTTTTATAAAGGCCAGATGTATTAGAGGTGTTAAATTGTGTCATTGACACGTTGTTTACCACCATCTTAAAAAATAAACGAAAGAAAAAAAAGGTGAGAGACACAAAAGCCCTGCAGAGATGTCTGGCAACGCTTGCGGGTGGAGACGGTGGGCGGGGCTTCATCTTCAAGAAACCACTTAAAAATGGTGGAAAATAAGTGTTCTATAAATGATGATTGACTCCTAGTTTTATAGCCACAAGTGTGTATATGTGGAGGCTTTTTAAAACCATTTTTATCGCTTAAAAAAGTATTTTTTTAATTGAGTATTTTTTTAATTAGGAAACGATGGAGAGCAACAGTTTGTCTACATAACCTTTAAAAGATAAAACCGCAGTAGTTTCTAGGACGAAGTTTCTGTAAAGTCTTAGTTTTAACTTGAATAAAGTCAAGGAGCACCTAAAAAGGTCTTGTTACCATAGTAACAACAACCCTGCACAGAAAGGCGCGCAAAGAAAATTTTCGAATGCATCTAATTTTTGTTTTTAAGGGCAGACTGTGTAAGGGCGGTCGACCCCAGAGTGTAGAATAATAGGTTTGGTTCCCACAGAGTGTTGATGTGACCTTGGGCAAAACGCTGAACCCCACACTGCCTCTTGTGGTTATAGGCTTTGTTCAGCAGCGGAGCCTCCATCAGTGTGTGAATGTGTGACTGTGAAGCACTTTTGGGCCTAAACCCTTTAACTCCGGAGCTTCTTTGATTTACTGTAATTGTGTTAACGTGATCAATGTAATTGCAGTAGATTCTGAAGGAGAAAAGCATGTTAAAGACTTTTATGTTTAAGTGTCAGCGGCGATGCCTCGGGTCTTAAAGGGTTAACGCCAGTAGCGCTCAAAAACCCTGTAAAACACGTGTTTGTATTTTCTTGCATGTTTGCGATTTAAAAGCTTTGCTTAGTGTCAAGTGCAAAGCCTCTACTTCCTGTGTGAAAAATGGTTAATTAAGACATCTGGTTGACAAAACTCATTTTAAACTATATCATGGAGTCAGACCTGCTGCTGTGGAACAATTTGTCCTAAAAATGTTTCTCTGGTTATGCTGCAGTTGGAAATACATTGAGGGGAACTTAAACTGTTGGGGAAAATGTCTATAAACGGGGGCTTTGGTGTGGTGTGGGGGCTGCAAATCAAGTCTACAAAACTGTTTTCCACCACAAGGCTTCACAGCTGGTTTGGGTGTTAAAGTTGAACTGTAGGAGTGGGTTTGACGGCTCTTTTTTAAGATTTTTTCAAGGGTTTTCTGTACACTGCATGCTCTGACTTCGGAGTAAACTAACTGGGCACCATCCGTGTAAATGTCTAACTTTCTTCCCTGAGTAAAAAAAATGAGGACATTGTGTTTTAGCATCTGCTGATGTGCACAACTTTCCTCTCAGTGAGGCCGCATCATTGCCACTGAACACAAACCAAACCCGTGTTTTCTGCTGTGCTGCCAGCAGGACTTCAATCTTAGAGTTTTTTTTTCTTCTAAACTAAAAGCAGTCATGTTTTCATTCTAATTTCATTTTTAGAACCTTATTTCTTGCTGCTATTTTTACCTTTCCTTGAAAAGTAAATGAAACTTTTTTCCGTGAATCATAGGTGACAAATGAGATTATTTTAAACTGGCAGCAGTTCATTGGAATTTCGCCTCAGAGTTGTGCTGCCATGCATCAAGCCCACCCCCACTTCCCATTACCTACTTCCCATTCATACGCTCTTCCGCTAGCTTACAGCAGGGCTCCTTAAACTGTTTTTTCTCTGGTGTGGGGCCGGGGTCAGTTTGTAAGCTAACAAAAGGAGGGGCTTCTGGTCACACTCAAGATGGCGCCAGAGACAATCTCTAACCAGAAGCGGAAATTTCGCAACTTTAGGAAACCCTTTCAAAAATGAACTTTTTAAAAACTTTTCAGAACTATCAGCTTTTAAATGGGAATAACTTCTAGCAGTTTAGTGTGGAAGATGAGCTTCAAATGGGACAGAGAACGTTAATCATTTAATTTCTTTTAATTCAATATTTACAAGTGTTCAAATTTGCACCTATTTGACCTCCAGAGAAATATGGACTCAAAATTGATTTGAATAGAGAAGATTGGAAAAAAAATGTTTCTGAAAACCATTATCGATACCCAGACCTAATGTAAAGCTTATCATCCATTTTATCAACTTTTCTCAGACAAAAATGAACATTTTCACTCTTTTCTCTCTAGTTTAAATTCTCAAAGCACTTCCTAGAAAATAAGTCCAGTTTTATAGTGTGAAAACAAATATCTGATCGCGATTAGAGCTGCGCGTATCAGATAGGAACACAGACTGCACAAGGCTGGAATGAAAAGTCAAATTCTGTGTGGGGCTCGATTGCATGGCCAGACTGGGACAAAAAAAAAATCTTCAGGCGTCGAGGTGGGCCGGATCTGGTACAAAAATGTACCCGGATTTATTTGTCTGCAAGTGAATGCATCAGAAAGGAGCAGAGCAAGGAGCTTATTTTCTTACTCACAAATAGGATCTTTTTAAAACAGCATTTTCTCATCAGCTCCTGATTCATTACAATTTGAATTAAAAAAAACTAAAAAAAAAAGCAATTTAATTTTCTAAATATACGTCCTCCATCATCAAAAAAAGTTGCAGAAATGTTTTTTAATTAATCAAAACCCTGCACAGTAGATGATCCCCTCCCGCCCTCAGGAATGCCGTTCCGCAGGCGAGGCTTACAGTAGAATGAGGCCTCGGTGTGGGTTTTTGTTCTGACCGTCAGGTGCAAGAAACCTGGACCTGACGGTTCCTGGAGGATTAGAGGAATGTCTAAGTCTACCGAGACTTATATAAAGTTATGAAAGAATCTCAAAAAGTGCAGACATTTAAAAAATGGTGATTAACTTAAAACAAAAGTGTCAGGTTTGAGTAAAGGGTCTTTTTAGTAAACGTTACCTCGCCTGTGCAATCGTGTAGAATTGAGCTTTTATTTAATGATCTGTTTTGTTTGCTAAATTTTCCTGTCACTGTTTTTTTCACAGATGTGACGTTCATCTCAAAGCCTGCTGGCAGCACAGTGACTCTAAACTGCAACACATCGATTTCTGACCTCGGCCAACTAATATGGCAACTGAATGGAGAGATACTGTTTTCCTTTTTGAACGTAGATAATGGAACACTGCACGAAAGCCCAGCAGCTTCCAGGCTGAACGTGAGACTGAACCTGAACCAATCGAGTGTCCAGCGTTTTGCACTCATCATAGAAAGAGCAAATAAGTCCCACTCAGGAAACTATACCTGTGAGACGGCAACAATCAAAGGAATATTGATTCAGAAATGGGAACTTCTCATTACAGGTATGTAACTTCATTAAGTTTACAATTAAAAACTAGAATAGAAAGTCAAGGGTCACTGAACTAATCCATATAGAGATTTTCATATTTTTTAGCACAAAGTGCAAAATATTGCAACACTCCATTTGGTGATACTTGTATTGATTTAAAACACTACCAAGGAAATGTTTAATTATTGCTTAAAAGCGAACATGCAGTTCAATCTTACTTTTATTTTCCTCTTAAATGTTTCTTGAATTGCCAAAATAAAAGCGTCATGAATGTGCTTGGGTAAAAGCAACTTGTTTGTGAGATACAGTTGCAGCGCTTAATCCTAAATCAAACTTTTTTTGGCTGTTGAATTCTATAAATGGAGCTTTAAAAGAGCTGTCTTTAAAAGCTTGAAATTTGAGATAAATTTAGAATAAACTTGCTTAATTCTTGAAAATAGTCAAAAACCTTCTGTATGCTGCCCCCTACAGGTTGAAACGAGGTATTAAAGCTGAATTTTGTGATTGGTTAAACCATGTAAGTCCATCTACAATTCAGAATAGAAGTCCCACGTCATGATCTGCAGCTCCAGTAATGATTACAGTCCTGTTTCCCAGTTTCACCCCTCTGATTGGAATTTTCATATTTCGGCTGTGGGTGGAATCCGCCTCCAAATTCCCTGTTTGGTTACCCTTTAGGCTTCCCACAAATGAGGCCCATAAGCCTGAAAAGATGCCCTTTTTTTTGCTATAAGTATGGTGAGCAGACTTATGGTGGAAGATCTTCATATTGTACTAAAAGATCTAACAGATAAGAAGATGCAAAATTGTGAAGATTTTTTAAATACTATTCAATGTCTATTCAAGAAAATCTTGTAAAAGTAGCAGCAACAGCCTCTGCACATGAATGCAACACAAAGATAAAAAAGGATTCATTATAAAAAATATTCATCTTTATTTATCTTTGAATCAATTGTTATATTTAAAGTTAGCAAATAAGTTCATTAATGTTGTATTATTTTTCTCTATTTAGCTATTTTTGAATAAGAAAGTCCCAAAAGGTGCTCTCCAGAAGAAGTGGGTTGCCAGTTCACGTGACTTAGAATCTATTATTAATTTAATTAAATGAATTTAAGTAAAAAATGTTTGCAATGGGTTATTTTTGTATTTTTTCACCTAGAACAGAAATAACTCTTAAAATAACTGGGAATTTCTGATCTAAAGACCAGAAATAGAATAAGGAGAAAGTCTATGTGGAAAAAAACAACTTTAAATTTGGGTTCATATGAATTATTAATAATTTGGCTCTTAAAGGTCTGAAGTAGCCATATAGGTTTAACATTTTTGTAATGTAATTTATCCCATCACGATTAAGATATCTATCTACGGTTCATAGGAAATGCTGGGGGCCACATGTTTTTGATCTAATGATCGGGAACTGAATTTGAACACGGGCCGCATTTGTGTTAGAACTTTCAAATTAGCATCAAAGTATCGCTGTATCAAAATGCGCTGACTCTGCAAAACAAATTTCCCATCTGTCAATCCTCTGCAGTGCAAAAGGGGAAGTCTCAGGTGAAACAAAAAGCAGAACAATCATCCAATGATGCAAAAACTGATAAAAGGACAAAAAATGTAAATGTTAAGCAAAACCCGAGTGATGAAAGCAGAGTTAGTTAAAGATCTAGATCGATAATGTAAACATAACCGCTGAACAAAAAACGTCAGGACTTTTCTCTTCTGGCAGAGAAGTTCTGGGCCACAGAATTCTGTTTTACATCTCAGTAAAATAAAATTTACATTAATTTACATTATCAATGGCGACCGTTATGCTTCTATTGTCTGATCTCGTTTGGGTTCTACTGAAACCAACTTCCATATTGGGTCAATTTGTCTTCTTTGATATGAATAAAGTTCAATTCAATTTTTAACTTCACAAAGCTGATTAAACTCTATTCTACTATTTTATGTATCAATAGTTCCAAATTTCTTGTAGAAAATAAAGTTACTTCACGTATTTCCTGAAAAGCCCCATTAACTAAACTTATTTTAAGCCTATTTGTTGCAGAGCGACACCCGTCTGTGGTTTCTCAGCTGTGCAGCGTTTTAGGAAACGCTTCAGAGCGACTTGTTGTCTACTCCATCACATTAGAACATCTGTCATTTCTATGCAATACTCTTTATTTTTCAGAACTGATGCCGTTTTTGGAACATACTAACCTTTAATCTTAATTTTAATCATGTATTTTTCTCCTCTTTCCACAGAGGAACCTGAAAACTTTCAGATATATATTGTAGTCGCAGCTGTTGTCATTCCTGTGTGTATCCTGCTCTTAATCGTTTGTGTGGTTGTGCTGAGACGTTCCTCAAAACAGAAACCAAAGTGAGTCCTGTTTGTTTGTTGCTTTACAATGTGATGAAAAAAATCCCAGATAAGTAACAAAAATGTTTCTTGCAGAAAGATCATTCGCTCTTTAAGACCAAAAAAGGTAACTATACATTTATGCATGAAAATTATTGTTAAGTCTGTAGAAATAACAGCTTCTGTGTATTTATGCAACAACAAAAGCGCTCACGGCTTAATTAATGAGCCGTTCTGCATTCCTGCTGTGTGGTAAAGCTTAAATACGAGACTTGAAGGGTTGAGGAGAAAAACAGGAAAGACTTTTCTACTAAAAGGTGCAGGTTTTTTTCCCCAGAAAACAAGTTTAACCCCTTCACGTCACATGTCACTTATTTGCAACGTACCATTTATTCCAGGACTACTTTTGATTTAGCATCACATTAACAGAGTAAACACGGAGGAATATTCTGTCCTACAGCAGTTTATAATGACCAGATTGTTTTTGAGATTCTTCTTTCTTACTGCACCTTTAAGTGAAAATGTGACCAATACCACATGCTTAAAACTCTCCAAAATGTGCTAGTACTCTGTGAAAATTAATTTTAGTGTACGACTTCCTGTTATAAAAAAAAAAAAAAAAAAAAATAAAATAATGAAGCTAAAATCTCTAAAAGGGCTTAAAATTATAAAAAATAAAAATCCATAGACGAAACCCAAAGTTTGGGGAAAACCAAAAAAAAGTTTTGAAATTATTATGGGATGGTCAAAGGACCTACGCCTTGGCGTCCATTTTGTAGCAAAGTGTTTTTCTCACAATATGGGGAAAGAAAACTTTTGCCCACACACAACACGAGGAAAAGGTTCTGTACAAATTCCGTCTCTACTCCTTAACTACTAAAAACAATTTGGACACCATGTCCACTTTGACTTTTTTTTTTTTTTTTGAATAGCTATACAGATTTCATGAAGGGAAAACCTAAAAAACACAAGCATTTTAAGATGATTAAAGTTATTTATTAATAAACTGTGTTCTGATAATGAAAATGTGGATGGTTTATTAAAGAAATTACATTTAAATATATATTTTTTTGACAAAAACATTTTAAATTCAATTTATTGTGGTCCATATTTCTGTTAATCTAGTTAGCACCGATGCACACTGGTTTTTTGCTGAGAATTCTGGGAACTAAATTTTGGAATTCTAGGTTTGGACAGTACTATAAAGTAACGATCGCACTATAAAGTGAGTAGTGAAAGAGTTTGGACATAGCCTATGTCTATACTGTGACAACCAAAGTTTTGGTGACCTTTGACCTTGGGAAAAGGCCACCATATTTAAAAAAAAAAAAAAAATAAATCACTTTTAGCTACAACTACAAATCCCTTCTTGGAGATATTGAAAGATAGTTTCCCCAAATTTCTTCTACTCGACAACATCATCAGTAGTCGCCGGTCAGCTACATTAGTATGGAGCTTCAAGTGCTCTAATTTACACAACAGCGGTTTTATAACTTTAAGAAGGCTATGCTAAAACTAAAAGTCATTACTTACATTTAAATGTAAACTTCTGAGCTTCAGAGTGCCACCATGTAAAGAAAAGCGCTTCTCTTCCACAGTACAGCGCGACGCGGAATCTCCCCTCAAAAAATGATTTCGGACAACCCTAGCACTACAAATGTCCCTACAGATGGAGTGGTAGGGAGAAGGGAAGAATTCTGCATTAGAGTGGCGAAGTTGCAAAAGTGGCGTTCCCCTGTTGCTGGAACATTGTGAGAGTATAAAACCTAAATTCTTTGCTCAAGCTGAATGAAACGATGTAACATTCCAAATGACTAAAGTAGGAATATGGGAGTAGCTACTTAAAAACCTCTGTTGCCGAGGAAATCCGATGCCTTACTTTACCGGATTCTTCTAAAAATCATGTAGACATGTTTGTCACCCTCAGGCGACCAAAAAATAAAATGGTTGCTATGGAGATAAAACCAACAGAAAAGCCTCCATTTTGGAAAAAAAAAAAGTGGTTTGGGGTGATTTTGACCAGAAAGGCAGAAGGAGGGAGGGGTCTGAAGGCAGCCACTCTGTCCGTGAGTAGAAAAGGCAGTGAAGGCAGGTAGTGGCTGCGGGCAGAATAACTTAATTTTTTTATGTAGGTGGAAATAAATCCAGTCATGAAGGGTCAAAAAAATATTAATCTGAACTGATTTGAGGGGAAAATGGCTTAACAACTACAGATTATTATGGAAAAAAACAGAAAAAAAAATAGTATTTCAGTTGTGTAAGTTTTCACTTTGACTGAACTAAATGTTCTTAAAACAGAAACTGAATCTCTAAATGTTAATTCTGATCTAATGTTTTTTTTCTTGTTTTTTATTTTGCAGCAAACAGAAGCAGTTTATGAAAACTGCTTGGAAATTGAACGGTACCATGAGCGTTTGAGTGGCAGTCAGCCATGAACTCACAGATTTTTAAATCTAAACTGTTTTGTTGATAAATGTAAACATTTAAAAGAATGTGGTATTTTCCTAAATGTTTGGATTATTAACCTTGTATGTAAATAACTAAACGATAAACTGCTTTTTGAGGGTTTTTTGTGTAAATTGAAAAAGATGAAAATGGTTTTCTTTTTCTTTAAATGGGAGAAAGAAAAGAATGCCACTGTGTTGAAAGCTTTGGTGAACCCTGAAGCAAACTGCTGGATCCACATGCAGGCTTCCTGTCGGATTGAAAACACTTTCATTTTCTTGGGACCGCAATGAAAGCACAGGAAAAACTCTCCCACAGCACCTGCTTCCTCTTAACCAGACCTGCCAGTGCTTCCCAACATTAACCCTTTCGCTCTCCTTGGCTTGTTTAAAGGGGGTCATCTAGATGCCACAAGAAAGTGCGCTGAACTTTTTTTTATCTTTGATTTTCACTAATGTCCATGGCAGACATAATATCCTGTCCACCTTTGTCCACATTTGTCATGGGAGGAATCATACATTAATATGTGGTTGGACACCAAAAAGAGCACAAGGGTTAGAGGAGATCAGGAGTGTCAATGGTGGTACCGCTGGATCCGCTAAAAGAAAAACAAAGAGCAGGAATCTGAACCTGAGGCTCAGAGTTTCATGCGACTCTCCTATCCCTCCCTCCTTTGTTGTTCTGGCTGTTAAGAAAAGCTTCAATTAGATTTTTTTTGCAGTTTTTGTTAATTTCTTTTAGTGAATAAAGTTTTGTCATTTATATTTTTAAAAGGCCATACAACCAATCAAAAGATAGAAAAAGGTTTAATCTATTGTCAGAACGGTTTGCGTTAAAAGAATAAGCTTAAAGAACATAAATTTAAATTGGATTTTAGACAAAAGATGTGCTAAATAGAAAATAGAGAGAAAGGATGAAGTAATTATAATTATAGGTTTGGCTTTCCTATTTAAATACATTTAAACAAGTTACAGAAAAATATTAACTCTTATAATTTAATTATTGTAAAAAATGAAAAAGCTACATGATATAAATAAAGGGTTTAATGGTCACAAAACTTTATAAAGAGTAGTTTTCTAACAGCAAAGTGGGATTTTGTGGTTTTTGGTCTGTAAGAAACTGGACCAAATGGCTCTTTTAGCGCTACAGGTTGCAGACCTCTACTGATGACTTTCGCCCGATTTAAATAACGGACGCTTTTCGTATAAAATATACAAAATATTCATTTTTATCACATTAAATTTTAGGTTTAGTAAAAAAAAAAAAATCAATTTGAACACTTTATTTGATGAAAATGGATCATTTTAAATGTTATACATCATAGAACTTTTGTTAATTGATCCAAGGTTTCCCTTTTTTCAGTGTATAATGACCTACTTTGATGTGAATTGTGTTTTTAAAATGTTCTTGTAGCACTTTTCTGATGTTGGAGGACAAATATTAAAAACAATTGAACTAAAAATAGAGTTTTCTGAGTATTTCTTTATTGTTGTGAATCAGGAAAAAAAAGCACGTTTGTGAGAGAGAGAAAAAATTGGATGGACTACAAGCTCCCTGATCTTAAATTTCAGCGACGGGGAAGGAAAAGGGAGCGGCATTGCTCCAAGGCAAGCGAACTGCCCACAACTCTGAGGCAAATTTCTAATTAACTTCTGCCACACTGCACAAACTATGTCCTAGAAAGAGATACGTTAGGTTTTGGCTAAAAATGGTCTCATCATAATTAAAAGACCACTGGGAATGCTTTGAAAATAAATCAAAAGTTGATCTGAGAGGGACTTTGAGGCAGGGCAGCGTGGAAGATAAGCAGGAAAGTGTTTCCCTGAGGAGTTCTAGAAAATGAACTTTGTTTTGGAGAGTTTACATTCATTTCATGGACTCAAATGTTGTGAGCAGAACTGTATGAATTTAATGTGTCACTCATAGGCAAAAATTCTTTTCAAAATGATATTTAGAGCGCTCTTCCCTTCCCACTTAACTTCATTTCATCAACTCAGGCATCTGCTGAGAATTTCCTGCTGGCTTCTCCTAAATCCATTCCCAAGTGCTCTGGATTCCTTTCTGTCACAACTTCATAAATGGACCCAGTTGGTTTCGGTCACAGCAATTGACGCTCCCCATCCCAAAAAACATCCTTTCAAATCCCCACTAAACACAACTGAAGTACTGTAAAATACAAACTCCTCCTGGCCTTAAACATCCAATTTAATCATGTCTTCATGCTGTGCATATTGTTTTAATGTTGCCTCACTTCAAATATACGTTGTTTTTTTAACTTTTATGTCAATTATTTAACCAAAAACGTGTTGTCGACTTGGTTAAATAAAGGTTGAGCGCACAAAACTATCTGACATTTGATGCTGAACCTTCAGGCAAACACAAAGGCGTTCGCAGGGAGGATGGAGGATGAAAGAAAAATATCGATGGTTCCGTTCCATCTTCTTCAGACTGACCTTCTTGAATCATTGTAAATAGGAAGTAAAAACAACTGAATAATAAAAAGGAATGGCATCTCTTTTCAACCATTTCTTTTGCCTTAAATACAACAGGAAATTCAAGACATTTTTAGCAAGAGCAAATATTCATTGTTCCCACATGAATCGCCTTAACATATGAATTCCTTTCACTCCCAGTTTCATGAATCTGT
Organism: Oryzias javanicus; assembly: GCA_003999625.1. NCBI lineage: Eukaryota > Metazoa > Chordata > Actinopteri > Beloniformes > Adrianichthyidae > Oryzias > Oryzias javanicus. Next base: position 8,726,707 of record CM012457.1, on the reverse strand, counting down.
TGAAACAGTTTGGTGTGAACACGCTTGAAAACATAAGAGTGTACTGACAGCAGGGGTTTTCTTTAAAAATATCACTTTTATTAAAACTCAAGATGTTAAAAATCCACAAAGTTCTTACATCAAAATGACATGTTTGAATCAAATTAGGTTCTTATAGAAAAAAATAAAAAAAGTTGTAGTAAAAATAAAAAAACACATTGCTAGAAGTCAGAATTCATGAAGAAAACAGATAAAAATGAGGGTTTCTGTAGTTAAATCCAATATTCCACAACAAATCTTCTTTTAAACACATTTTACAAGTAGAGGTTGTTAAACCTGTAAAAAATAATAAAAGGCAAAATTTTTCTTTAATGCTTCGTCATTTTATAATCATTGAATATTAAAACGGACTTTAAAGCAGTTAAAAATATAATGTGCAACTACGTGTAGTTATCTTACAATAAAAAAAAAAATCTTCAGTTTCTAAAAATCATGATTTAAAAAATTGTAATAGATGTAAAGCTTTTATGTACAAAGTATTTCTCAAAACTGCTTGTAAATGTTTTTCAACAGTCGAAAAAAATACATCTCAGATCCCGCAAACAAACATTACAAAAAGCTCAACTGTATCCATCAGTTCATCTAAACATAAAAACAAACATCACTGGATTTCTTCTGAAATGTAATCTGATTACATATGCAGTTTCTCACACATTCCATAAACAGTCAACATACAAGATAAATCTGAAAAAAAGGTCATGACCTTATATACACATCAATTTCCTAAGAAATTTTACTAAAATAATACTAGTATTTTATTTACAGATTACAAATATAAAAAAGAGATTATAAATACTAACTAACTGAGGATTTATATTTGTAGATTTTTTTTATTTTTATTCAGTAAATAAGTTTAGTTAATTCAGTAGAAACACAGCTTCGCTGATTGAAGACGACGGACGAACAAAGCTTTGAGGCTTCGCAACTTTTTATTACTTGTAACAAATGACTCTAGTAGGACATCTAGTGTTCAACTGAAGTAAGTGCAAGCAAAGGTGTGCCTGATTTTTGTGATTTGTCGCATGAAGTTAAAAACTGTCGCAATTAAATATAAAATAAAAAAATATTATCGCAAATAATTTTTTTCTCTCTTTTGATGTGTTGTGCTACACACCAAGAAAGTTTCAATCCTGTCTTATTCTCAAAGTCTAAATAGGGAATAATGTCAATATGTGTGATAGAGATTTTTTTTAATCATGGGCAAAATTATATTCCAATCAGTGTGACTTAAATAGGGGAATAAATGTTATTTAAATGTCTACGGAGACAAGGAATATCCTGATGTCAGGACTAAAATCACATTTTATTGACTGCTTTTTACATGCAATCCATATTCTGAATTAACACTAGGGCTCATTTTAGATGAGAACATCTGAAACAGTTTTAGGAACATTCTCTTTTACAGGCTATAGACAGTTCTGAAAAACGTTCTAAATTTTCTTTTTTTTTTCCCAACTTTCTTGTTTTTTTTTTTTTTTTTTTTAAAACATCTTAGTAGCTATCAAAAAACACTGAAAGGCACAAATACATTTAACCCATTTAGTTCTAAACGGTAAATAGTTTAGTTCTTTAAGGCACTGATGGTGACTCTGGTGCCTTAACAACATTTGTTCCAACCAATGACCTCCAGAAGTTTCTTGGCCAAAAACACTGACACATGGGTGGATAGGGGTAAACAAAGTTGAAGGTCAGGATTCATGCATCTAAAAGTGACAAGAAGCAAGGCTCTGAATCATCGTTTCAACCTTTACGAGTAACTGGTTGTATTTGTAAGATCTAAAAACAAAAATGATAAAACCGCTTTTCTATAACATGATGCAAACTCAAGCCACAACTGCCCATGTGGGTTGATATGGGTGAAAAAAGGGCAAGGCAAACAAAATTTTTAGATTGCAGACAACCCAGCAAAACTTGTTAGCCAAATTAGTTTTTTTCTACGGGCTACTGCGGGCGACAAGCTGTAATGAAGTAAGGGTGAAGTGAGACGTAGGTGTGTCTTAAAGATTTGTCCTTTTTTTTTTTTACTACCCCACTTAAATCTTGAGGATATTAGGGTAAAAGGTAAAAGGTGTGTGCGTCCCTCGCCTGTTAGAAATAAAAAAAAAAAATTAGACAATAGGAGGGTTTTTTGTGTGAACCTCCAAGGGGTACTTCCATATTTCGTGAGCAGTCATTAAGGAGCTAACTTCCTAAGGACTGGAGTGAGGTGCAAGTACATGTAACTTAACATATTTTTACAAATACTCTGTGATTCTGCAATGTACATTATGTTCCATTTTCATGAGGTAGCCATATGAGGCTCAAAGGAATTGCAAGAAACACCTGCACACCTCCTAAGATGGCACACCTCCTCCCTACAAACCCTATAAGACTATAAGGCTTTACGGTCACCAGCAGTGTGACCATGGTAACGCCACAGGAACGCTTTATCTGGTCTTTATGACTGCACCTGTTTCCATCATAAATCGGTTCCCGACAAAACGCATAAACAACACAACCCCCTTGTTCCAGATGCAATGAAAACCAAACTTCCATTGAAGTACAACAGAGTGTTGAATAAATAATGAATTCCTCCTTGTGATGTGAATACAGTTCAATTCAATTCAAGATATTGAGGATTAAAAAAAAAATGTTAAGCAATCTAAACAATTTCATCCTATTTTGTCACAACAATCTTGATTGAAATAGTCAAATATGCAAGATTTAAACACCTAATACAGTTAAAGGCATTAAGATTTGAATCATTTTAGCAAAATTGATATAGCCAGTTTGATATTCAATTAAAATCGCTGACATTTCAAAAAAATATTTTATTTTGTTAATATTCTAATACTTTTATGGATAATTTTGTTCGCTTATGCTTTCCTTTTAAATTAATGTAACATACTCATGATTAAACATTAATTAAACATGATTATCACAACTTTCTTAAACAGTATTGTCTTTCCTTCCAAGAGACACTGATCAGGATATCTAAAATTTCTATCAAACTTCAGAGGATTAATTTGATCTTTAGCTCAAATGGAGGATTATTTTCTTCATCTATAATAAGTTTGACAAATTTCATCTACAAGCTTCTTTCAGTTTACTTTTGCCAACACTACAATAAAAACTACATTTACATAATGTGTTTTGCATACAGATGGCACAAAGGTTAGAACTCTCGCCTTACAGCCAAGGTTCAAATCCCAGCTGAGACCTTTCTGTGTGGAGAGAATGAGTGTGTTTCCCCAGGCTTCCTCTCACAGTCCAAAAACATGCCTCATAGGTTAACTGGTGTTTCTAGATCCCCCTAGATGGGCGTGTGAGTGTGTGTGGTCCGGAAACTGAGTGACGACCTGTTCAGGACGCACCCCGCCTTTGCCCAACAGTAGCTGGGTTGGCTCCATCAACCCTGAAAGAACTGAGTCAGGATCTGATGTTGACACAGCACCAATGTGGAAACTTTACCGGTAATGGAAACTTTACCGCATTATTAGTTTAGGTGTGAGATTAGAAAAGGTGTGTCTGTGTTTGTAAGGTTCAGTCTGTTCTCCATTTGAACATGCACGCATGTATGGAAAGTCTACTGCGGAATCCAGAATTTTCCCCTACCTCTCCAATTGTAGGGGTATTTGAAGGGGTAGGGGTGTCCAAAGTAGTTTTTTTAAGGGCTAACCCTCGCTGTACAGAGACACAAAGCCCTTCCCGCTGTACCGCGGAGGAGAAAACAGATTTCTTCACTTGGGTGTTCTCTGTAGTACAGAAGTTTAAAGTTAGTAATGACTTTTAAAGTTATATAGCCAATGTTATTTATTATTATAAGCGCTAGCAGCTACATGCTAACGTACTTAACCAGTGACTATGAAGTAAGAAAGGCGTCCAAATTTAAAGACCCCTATGTTTCCTCATTATTTTAAATCTCATTTTACAGTCACTTCTACCAGGTGTGCTAAGTTATTTCAAATGTTGTCACCTGATTTTACTGAAATTTGCATGTTTAAAAACATTTGCATTTGCCAAACAACATTTGCATTTCTTTTATCCCGTTTCAGGGAAGTGTTGCAGATCTTCCACACTTTTTACAGATCTGTGAAAATTGAATTCCCCTCAATGAATTGAATTGTGCCAGATAATTCAACCTTGAAAGGGTTAAAAACCTTTAGTTAAAGGCTTCAAAGGACACAAAGGAAATTCCACAGAAGACGCCCTTTAATTAGGTGAGTTTCATGAGACGTCTGCGCTTATCGATTAGCCTGAAGCAACAGGTTTCATTTTAAAGGGATTTTCTGGTGTTTTTATGCAGACGATACCTCTTTCTTTGCAGCAGGTTCTACTGTGTGCTTTGTGATTCAGTAATTATATTTCATGTTGTCAAAGAACCAGGCTTACATGAAAGGATGAAAAGGTGTGCAAACATTTGTCATCTCCTACCGTGACTGATGGGTTACAGCCTACAAAATAAAAGCCTCTATGGATGATTCATAATGCTGTTACACTTCACTCTTCACCGCTTTAGACGTTTCTTCAGTTTGCTGCTCAAACAAACAAAAAAACCCCAAAACATATATTTGCATAATAACGACACCTTAATAACAACATCCTACTCACAAACTGACGGCTACGGCTGATCCCACAACAAACCTCTGAGTCTTATCAGAGCGAGAGTGTTTGGTCACTGCATTCGTTAAAGGACAATCTCCAACGTCCCAGATTTCTTTATCTCCACGTAAATGAAGTTCCTGTAGGAGCTATCTATAGTTTCTGATAACACCTCTTCTCATGTTCCCAGAGGACAGAGACACGCCTACATGACTCACACACACTTCCAGGCATCCCAATAGCGATACCTCTTCTGTAATGCAGGAATCTGTTTGGACCTAAAGGTTAATGACTCTGATTCAGCAGGCCTCTGGCAATTTAAGCGTACCAGGTTTGATAAACTAATTCATCAGCTGGGAGGTGTCACTCCAGATAATATTGTCAATAATTGGTTGTTTCTCATAGAAAATATATATAATTAGTAAATATATTCAACTAAACAGAAAAAAAGCTTTTTGTAGTATTTTTCTTCAAATCAAAAATGTTCTAAACTGCCTTTTGATGCATTTTTTTTGTGATTTCCTTCAGTTCTGCTGTAATGCAAACTTTAGGATAAGATAACCACCATGCTCATAAGCATGTGAATGCATTTGGAAAGTTAAGAAATAAATTTATTGAACAACAGAACCGTGTATTTTTTCCAACTTTTGTGATCTGCCAAACAAAACACACATTTGAAATGTACAACAAAAAGGCAGACAAATGTAAAAAAAAACACTTTTACGAGGCTTACCTCCATTTGAATTTCTGAAAAAAAATGTGACTCAAGTGTGACAAAAAGAGTCTGGAATGAAACTTGAAGTTAAAAATAATTTAAATTTAAACGGATGTCCCTTGAGAACTGGGCAAAATAACATGTTTGTGCTTCACTTTGTTTCTTCTGTCAGGAACTGAAGTGTTTTTGTAACGGATAAAGAATTTGCAGAACTTGCAACTGGATCTTTTCAATCTTCTTATCCCCCAGAAGTTAGACGGATCCCTGAAAAACAATTAAAATAATGGATTAGTTCCGTGCTTAAAACAGTTAAGAAAACAGTAAAAATGCAGAAGAGGTCAAATTTCCTATCTTGAGTTTAGTTTTTATTTAATTAGAATCCATAAATCCAACTTTTTTTCTTTCTTTTGGTCCTTATTACTGCATTTTTTGACACATTGTTAAAAAAATGGGCAATTTAAAGCTTTTCTTGCCAATAACTAAAGTGCATTTCAGGTAAAAAGTCTTCAAGATGATTTCATTGGTGCATCTGCAGCGTATCTTTGTTGTGTTGCGTTAATACAACATTTGAACGTTCATTAATCATTCGGAATGTTTACACCGTCTGCCTCTACTGACATGTCAATTTGTGGAAAAAAAGTGGGAGAAACGGGTCTGGATTTCAAAAATACATAAAAATAAAAATGTATACAATGCTCCTAAAAGTTTCTTTAAATTACATTTCAGACTTATTAGAGCTGTGCACATCAAAATAAAGACCAATTTATCTGCTTATTTCCCATTTTATTAATTTATTTCCATTTTATGAAACTATAGCTTCTTGTTTGTGGCCTGTTCAGTGATGACTTAGCACATTTATTTTATTTCCTCTTTTTTTTTTTTTTAAACTGTTGGTCGATGTGATGACCGGAGTAACAGGAGATTACTTTTAAGTTGTAGTGCACAGTTCGGCTTAACTTAAATGTACTTTTGTTGTGATTTATTTGTGTATATTAACTGTTTTTTGCTTTGCGTTTCATCTCTGGGCCTGAAGTTTTTCCCTTAACAGTTCTGGTATCGCTTGTCCGTCCTGGGATAGGATCTCTCCCTCATATGGGCACCCCCCAAGGTTTCTTCATTTCTCCTGACTCGGGTTTTTTTTAAGAGTTTTTCCTTACCGGGAGGGAGGGTCTAAGGGCAGGGATAACACCTTTTATTTAGTCTGTTTAGTTTTTAGCTATTGTACATATTTTATGACTAGTTTTCTGCATTTGTAAAAATTGCAGGCATGAAGCCCAATGAGGCAAATTTTCTTTGTGATATTGAGCTATATAAATAAAATTGAATTGAATTGAAGCAGCATAAAGATGAAACCAAACAGAGAAGCTCCCCAAGACGTTTCTACTGTTACTTGGACTCCATGGGGAGGGGAGTGGGACTTTGTGTTCTGTTTTGTTAAGATTTTTATCCCCTCTCCCATCGGATCATTGGTAGTTTAACCCACTAATTTAAAAATCCCCAGGTGAGTGGTAATGGCAAAGTTCTTCCATGCGTTCCAACTCATTTTCATTTTGTTAAGTTGACCTCTTTTATGGGCCTCTTTAAATCAGTAATGTTCAGTTGGACTTTGTTATGGAGAAGAATACAGACAAAAAAACGATAAAACTTTCGGGTTAGGTCTGAGTCCCCGCTTGGTGTAGTTGTAAAACCTTTCAACCAATCAATGGATTTCACCATGTAATGACAGTAGCTCCACCCTAACTGGTCTGTTCCATTCTTCTATGGATCTATAATCAACGAGGGAACAAAAATGGTATAAATCGGTCCTGACTAATGAGTCTATTTTATAATGGAAACACTCCAAATATCATACCAGTCCGGTCTGGACCGCTGGGTGGTAAGGAGGAAATAGCCGTGATTTTCTGTTCCATCACAGTCTGCCTTTAGCGTATTGGTGCATGATGATTAATTCTGCAGCAAATTTTTAAGGCTTAAATATCAAAATTGAAGACTTTTTAGGGCATTATTTCCAAACTCATAAATTCAATGCTTTTAAGACCCTGCAGGAACCACGTTAGTAAACATTTTTTTAAATATTTAAGGTGACGTGTCCAAGTGATTACATATGTTAACATCCCATAAAACACCAGTGTCCATTTTTGCAGTGAAAGACAAAAGTTTACTTTTGCCAGTACAAAGGCACAACATCATTTGAGACACAAAACATACATTTTTTAAGGACTAACTGAGAAAGGAGCGGATTGGAAGAGCAAAAGAGAGCAGGACGAAGGACTCGACACGGGGGTGGTAGGACAAACCACTCCTGTGGGATCAAGGGAGGTGGGGGTGGGGGGTGGGGTGGGGGGGGACGGCCGACTGGACCGGAGACGCAGCAAAAACACTGCCAACACCCCACACAACGCAACAGAGATGCACTGCAGATGGAACAGTGCAAATTTTGGGTAAATCTCCCTAATGAAGATGAAGATGGTCTCTGTGAAGGAGTCTGGTTCTTAAGGAAAACTCTACTAGAACAGTTTTCTGGAGATCAGTTTTCCTCTTTAGTTGATAGATCAATATGGGGGATTATATAAAATATCAGTTAACACACCTTTAATCAAATATACAGAGGGATAAAGAGTTTTTTAGCCAGTACCTGCTTTACGTAAATCCACCCACTTAAAAAGATGAGAGGTTTGTAATAGTTATCATAGGTTCACTTCAACTGTGAGAGACAGAATGATGGGAAATAATCCATAAAATCACATTAAAGGATTTAAATGTTATAACTGGTGAATTTCTCAGTAAATATATAATTGGTCATCAAAAAAAAGCAAGATTTCTGTCCTTCACAGGCATTCTACTTCTTCTTAAGAAACTCCTCTAGCCTCCTCACTGACATTAATGAAACGTGTTTGAACACGTTATCAGTCTAAAAACAGACTTCTCCACACCCTGAAACTGCCACTCCAAACTCAACATGCCTAAGACCAAAGAGCTGTCTAAATATGCCAGAAATACCTGCACCAGAAGCAGCTTGGTGTGAAGACATTAATAGTTGGAGCAACAAAAGACACTAATCTTCCTCCATTTGCATCCAGTATCTCTCCCCTTGAGGTCAAAATGATCACAAGAACGGTGAGGAAAAATTCTAGACCCATACGGGTGAACGAGAGAAGGACCTGCAGAGAGCAGGGACCAAAGTAACAAAGGATATAATCACCAACATTTGAGCCGGACCACGTCCAGGCCTGTCTGAAGTTTGCACAGTATGGTGAGTTTTGGAATAAAAACCTTTCATCAATGAGAACACTGAAGATGAAACTTGGTCGACTTGGCAACAAAGAAGTTTTGCGGCACCAGGCTGCAAAGGCCTGTTTTAAAATTGTATCTTGGAAAACTACTGGATTCTCTCCACCACATATGACTCAGCCATGACGATTGCCAACGTACCCGGTCATGTGCCAAAAATCCATCCACTACTTTCTTAAAGCAGCAACTCCAACTGCTAAACTGAAACCCCAAAGCTAGCAATTATTTGAAAAGTTTGTTTTCACAGGAAAGAGCCAGTGAGGAAACAGAACAAGAGCCTTTGACCTCAAAATAAAAGAACAGATAAAAACCAGGAGTATTTACTCCAAACATGGATTTGATGTGACATTTGTTTCCACACACTGTAATAATAATGTGTAACATTCAGCAACTGGCTGTCTAATGTCATGAGGATGCTGCTAATAAAGATATTCAACTGTAGATTCACTTTTATTATTGTAATGTTTTTTATATTTAAGAAAATGTTTTTATTTCATTATTTTTTATCTGTTAAATCTTAAAAGTCAGGCGAGGCTGAATTTGTCGTCTCAATTTTTAGTTTTTGCTTTATCAGTTACGGGGAGATCTAAATCACATTTTAATAGTTATAACATGAAATCTAGAAATAAAATTGAAACCAGTCACAGATATTATAAAACTATAAAAATAAAAACCCTTCCTCCCCAAAAAGGGAAACTAGAAGCTTAAAAAAAAGTGCCCGCTTCAGCCTTGCACAGGCAAGTCAGTGAGAACATTAAGCTGATCAGTGGCCCAGAAAAACTGGAGTCTCATGATCTCAACTCCATAATAAATCTGTGGAAGAAATTGGAAAATCTGCATTGCCTAGCAACAGCCCCAAAACATCACAGCTCTAGAGGACACAGAAGAATGGATCAAAATAACAGCTACAGTATTACTATGGAGAAATAAACAGCTATTACTGTCGTTTTATTTGTCACAATAACTATTCTTGCTCAAATACATCTTTTTAACATGTTCTTGCTAACTTTTTAAATATATATATTTTCTCCAAATTAAGCAAGTTATAAACCGACTAATCAGATGCACCAAAAGTAGATGACCTCTAGTTGAATGTTTGAAGCGTTTGACAGATTCTTCTGAGCCCTCTTCAGTGGAAGGGGTGTGGCCTTCCAATACACGAACCAATCAGGGTTTACTCACATCATCTGGTTCCAACATAGCGACAGACATACGTCTCACTCGCTCAGTCCAGTTCTCTATATACAGTCAATGGTTAAAAGCTACTGAGACCAGGTTTGACATCTGACAACAAAGGGTATATGAGAAAGTGTTGATGTTAACTTTTGTTATTGACCAAATATTCATGATATATCATTCTTAATGATTCTTTGGATTTTTTTTCATTCTGTCTCTTATAATTGAAGATAATAAAATTATAGACATTTGTCATCTGTTTACGTAGGAGAACTTGCAGAATCGGTGGTTGACTAAATACTTTTTGCCCCACTGTAGATGAGATGATTAAGTCTTGTTGGAATAATCAGGGCTTAACTGCATTACTCTAGTCTTAAATAAATTTGGTTTCATTCTTTCTTAAAACAACTTTGGTTGTAAATGTTTGTTTTTTTAAGGTTTAGATTAACCCCCAACAACAACACATCTTTACATAAGCTACAATCATTTTCTAATAAACCACAAAATACTAATTAAACAAAAAAGTAAACATAGTTAAAGCTTGAGTCTTACTGCTTTTTCTTGGTGGGAGAACTCGATTTCTCCTGAAATATTATTGGATTGAACTTCTTTCCTCAAAGGTGTGTGTTCCCTCCTGTACAGAAATAGTTTCATTATTTAACATGGATATGATGAGCTTAATTCTCCTATTGTATTGAATATTTATACTTACAACACTGAAAATTTACCAGATCGCCAAAAGTACACAAATGCAGCAGCAACCATAAGTAGGACAAATACCAGAGCAAGAACAACCCAACATGCAACTGCGGGTTCTGTGAAGAGACAAACACCAACAAAATTATTACATATATAAGCTCCTATGGATATTCATGTTGTGTACTTCTAAAAACAAGTGCAGCATTGTAAATAATAAACACAATCATGTGTGAAATGTGAAGATAAATCAAGCATACTATAGTCTAGAAAGATAATTTAAAAATAGAGTAAAGCGGCAGAAATGAAAGAATGATAGTGAGTAAAACATGAATGAGAAAACAGTACAAGCATTATTAGTGGCACAAAATAACTGTCCACAAACAAAAGGCAGCTGCAGTCTGCTTCAATGCAGCAGGAAAAGCTGCTCTGATGCTCCATCATCTGAAGGAGATTCCCTCAGCTCGGCCTCTGAAGTTAGATGACTTTCAGATGCCAGTTTGCTGAGTCGGACAACTCCTCTCATGTGGGAAAGGCTCTAGGTTATGACGGTTGAGCTGCAGGGTACAATTTTAAACACTCACCCCGTGGAAAATCACCTGCCTTAATTGTATTGAAAACAATGGAACAAACCGCCAGCTGACAGGAATTGTCTAGACAGGGATAATGCAGGAGTGACTTTCTCTTTAAAAGAGGTCTATCTCGCCTACACATCAGTATGGTTTGCAATATAAACAGTACATATTTATGATCCTTTAAAGGTGGCGTTTGTGCTCTCAATATACATCAATGTATTTAAACCAAACAGAGCATCACCTGAAGAGAAATGCACAAAGACGGATGTCTTTGCTTTTCCAACCGTGTTTTCTGCTTCACACTGATAAAGGCCGGAAAGGTCGCTGTTCCTGCTCGGAAACTGCAGTCTTCCTTTCTCCACTATGACGGACTCCGGAGGAGACAGGCCACCCCTTAAAGAGACAGAAATAGTGTTTTATAAAGTTTTCCTTGAACACTTTTCGCTGTAGCATAACCAAACTTTCGTGCACCGTTATTACATTTTTATTTATATTTGCATTTATTTTCCAGAGTAGAAATAAATGGTCTTGTGATTTGTTATTTTCCTTTATTGGTCAGATTTTTCTGCAGAATCTTCCTTATTCATCAGTTTGCCTTTTGCGCTAATTATTCATTCTTAGTAGCAATCCTCCTTTTAGTTAATTTAGTTTAAACCACAAATAGTTATCATTTTAATTTCAAATGAAAACAAACTTAAAGCAGAAGGAAAACTGTACTTTTTTGTTGTATTTTTTCAAAGGTAAAACAGACCAGCAGTTTCTCTCACTGATGCCGTTTCTCAGGGCTGCAGCATTTGTGTGTTCTTCTGTTTCAGAGCTTGATTGTTTTTGCTGCTCGTGTGTTAGGGTTAAAGTCAGTGCTCCAGAAAATGGTAGAAACCTCAGTCTCTAGGAGCTGTCATACAACTCCATAGCTGCGTTTCTTTTGGTTATTCGTACAAAACTTTATCAAAATTCTGAAAATGAAAAAAAAAATTCAATTTAGCAAATACAGTTACCAATAAATTATAATTAAATAAACAAAAACTCACTCGCGCAATAAGTTATTCAGAAATACGGATGTGAACAATACTTTGCTACAGCAGGTACATTCAAACTTCATCATTATCTATCAAAGGAGATGTCGGCATCTTATTCAGGCCATGGAGCGAGAAGCTATGTGGGAGCGGCTACGGACGAAGCAATTTTGGGAAATGGTGGTTTTACAGAGGAGCTGTGGATTCGACAATTCTTGCATTACACGCACAACTTTTGATGAGCTGTGACGCTGTGATCCTTCTTGTGCCGCCTGCTGGGCAGCGCCCAAGGCAGCCAGTTCCTGCAAAAAAACCCACTACCTGTGACTAATTTATTTTGAAAAACGTGTTTCCATTGCAGTTTTGCAAAACGTTAATTTTTGAAAAAAAAAGCAAACAAACAAAGAATATCTCCTCCAAGTGTAACATGTAGTATGGGGAGTATATTAACTAAATCCCTCTTTAAACTAAATTGGAAAATTTTAAGTTTACTACATATAGATAGTATATAAAAAGTAAACTTCAAGTTTGCTACCTCATTTTATAGACTAAGAAAACTTGTGGTAAACGTAAATAGATCACTTTTTGCTAAGGGACAGAAAAAGTCAATGAATAATAGGCAGTTTAACAAAATATGATTTTTTTAATTGTTTAATCAAATCATATTCATAAACAAATAATGAAAGAATGAATTAAAACACTGATTGGAACTGATGGTTTCATTGACAAAGATTTTTGTGAGAAAATGGATGTTGTGATCTCCATGTGATGCTGTGGCCGTCTCTAAAATGTATCCTCCTCAAATCTTAGATTTAACTCACCACAGAACTTCAGAGAAAACTTGCAGACGCCCATGTGGATTATCCACCTCAACTATGATCAACGAGGGAGGTCACCACATTCTAGATTAAATTACTGAGTGGCTTTCTTTACATTTGTTGTATAAATACACGTAATACACAGCAAGATCTGATTAAAGATAGTTGAGTTTTGGTTTTCTGTTTAATGAATAGGGATTGCATTTGTCTAGACCGCCTTAAAACAGTAATTACAGCCTTAAAGAAGATTTTCTCAGCACTAACTCCACCCAATGTGTTTTTGTCATCCTACAATATACTTCAAACCCTTTAAGTCTTTCAAGCAGCGACACATTCCACGTCATTTAACGTGGGTGTGTGTATTTAACTTGTCAAACGAAACCTTTTCATGTGACCGTACTTAAAATTTATGAACAAACATAAAAATGTACAGGTAAGAGTCGTCATAAAAATATTAAACTTTAACCAATGAGGAACGTTTTTCTATGCTGTTCCTTTTATCTTGTTGCAGCTAAAGTGAAGCTTTGAAGAAGGAATGTCAAGGTTTGGCCTTCATCAGTCTACGTTTTTCCTTTTCTTGTTTTTCTTTTTTTAGATCAATGAAATCCTCCGTAGTAAGTTTGTCTTTTCATTGCTAATCCTGCAAACTCCCACTATTCTTGGAAAGAAAACAGAAATAGTCAGCTTTTTTTTTTTTTTTAATCTGTTCTAATGAAGAAATAAGCTTTTCGTTTTCCCAGATGAAGCAAGTCTTTTTGCTACTTTGCAGTCTGTTTGTTCCACATCTGAAATATTTATATTAATATCATAACAGAAAATTGGACATTAACACTGGTTTCTTCAACCTTGAATAAGAAGTGTTTTACTTTTATTCTATAGAGATTAAAATGTGAAATTGTGATTTTTTTTAATGCTGATAAACTCTTTTTCTCTTCTTCGAAGCAGTGTTAAAAAAAACCTTACCTAGTCCAGGCAAAAGTTGCATTCGGGTTGGCTTCAGCTGCACACTCGAATGAGTCTTTGGATCTTTCTATTACTGTCACTTCTCCAGGGGAATCTGCAGAACAAACAATGAGCCAGGATCAATCTACAGTCACTAAAGCAGGATAGATTAATGCAGATGACAATGCAGTTTCAGAAAAGATGCAACAGAAGCAACAGTTAACTCCATTAGCTTCCACATATATTTTAGGAGCAGGGCAGTGAATTAATCATTTTAAAATCATTTTGATGGTATGCCTCAGCAAAAAAATATTCTAAGTCTATAGTAAAAGTGAGGCAGTATAATTGAAGTTTACTAAGCAATTTTGGAGCCGTACAGTTTTTACATTGGCTCAATACACAGATCTAGTTGTTTCTAGGTGCATGCATTATTCGTGAGACAAATTTGTGCTGCCTGGTCATGCTAAAGTTTTTAGCATGATCACTACAAGGAGCAGTTTCTGTGGATATCTCATGTAGAATGTATGGAAAAAACAGATGTGTTTAGAAATCAGTATTGATTATTGTGAAGAGTTCTACAAAAACATCAGTAATCACATCTACATGTGATTTGAGATTCCAGTAGCTAGTTCACTTTCCCCCTGGGGGCTGTGTCTGTATGACAGCTGATTCTACAGTGTTTCTGTGTCTCTGTGACTGAAGTTGAGGGCTCACTATTTCTCATTAACCCAAGAGGGGAAAAATAAAAACAAAATGGGGATCTCATGGGGCTCGAGCAGACAGCCTCTGCAACCCCGCAGCGGCTCTCTCTCTGCCGGTGTACCGAGCGCCGGTGTGACCCGGGAGGCTGGCCGGCTACAGCCAGACAACCACCGCGGGTGTGAAAAGCTGCCGATCTGTTCTGAATGTATCCTGCCTTTTGCCAAAAGTAGCAGGTGTTGCTCAATCTAGTAATATACATCAATGGTCCAGACTAATAGCAATCTCACATGTCATCAAGTCACAATCCCCCGCAGCGCTCTGACAGGCCGAACACATATGTTACCTACACCGGGACGAGCTCTGGCAACCCCGCGGCCCCAGTGGGTTAACCCTTTAACACTGGAGCTCCAGTGTTTATGTTCTTTGATTTACTGTTACTTTACAACCGTTAACGTAATGAAATAGATGGACGTTCAGGACAAAATCGTCACATTGGACTTTTATTCAACCTGCTGATCGAGTCATTAAAAACGTCACATGCCTAAAGCCAAGTTTCTGATTGGCAGATGCGATGTGGCGACCTGCCAAAATTTTGATATTTGGACTATGCCTGCGCCGCCCAAATCCCCCTGCGGGACATCAGATCTCCTCAATTCGCATCTGTACCATTGACTTAACATCGAAACATTAAATTTGTGTTCTATATTTTACAACTTTTACAATATCAAAAGGAACATATCCAAGTATACGAAGTGTGATAAATTCAAAACACAAAGTAAATAAAAGAAAGATATGGGAAAACAATTTGAGAGTTGGAGGTTTTTCCTCTCTACTGATTCCTTCCCCATGACCCCTATTGCATAGGTGTCAAACTCTGGCCCACGGGCCAAATTTGGCCCGCAGTGTAATTATATTTGCCCCGCAAGGCAATTTCAAATTATTATCAGAGCTGGCCTGCCTGTATTACACAGTGGCAGCGCTGTAACACCGCATTCACCGCTTATACCACAAATCCAATAATGTTCTGCTGTTGTTTCGGTGCGTCAATTAGGACAGAGGAAGACACGACCCCTTCTCTGTGTCAGTAGCGTCTATGGTAGCGGTCCATAGACACGCCCCCTTCTCTGTGTCAGTAGCGTCTATGGTAGCGGTCTTGGCTGTAGGAAGGTAGTGATCCGTCTTTACTTCAAAAGGCTGCAAACAGAAAGGAGGCATTCAATTTTAATTAAATCTTATTTAATATGCCATTGATATGTTTTATAATTATTATTATTACTACTATTACTATTATTAGTAGTAGTACAGGGTTTTTCCTGCATTGAGAATTTGGTGGCGGCCGCCACTACCTAATTTACAAGCGGCACCAGCTCCTGCGCAGGGGGGGACAGGTGGCTGATTCCAGTCGCCCAGACTGAGATGACAAAATTATAAAACAGAAAAAATAATTCCAGTAAACCAATAACCAATATATGATGGCAAATATTTTGATTTTTAATGTCAATGTAACAATATTTATATATTTTGTTTTGGAAACTTCAACGTAAACGGACCCCCCCCCCCCCCCCCGGCCTCATTTAACAATGGTTCGGTCCAACTGGATTAGACTTCCGCAGGTACGCTGTTTGTGACAGACAGGCCTGCAGTGAGTGAGGTAGAGAAGACACGCTTTAAAAAATCAGTAGTTGTAAACACTTGATTTAGAGGAGGACCTCCATGAGAAAGTAAAGAAGAGACAGCCTGTCTATTGCCGCGGTGCATGCTGGGAGCGGAGCGGGGGTGATACAGGAGAGAAGGGGAGCCTGCGCATGCACGTAACAGTCGTGCACAGCGGCAGGCACAGCAGTACATATAGTTTCTATTCAGAAGAAAAGTTCTTAAACGAGAGAATAATATAAAAATAACTACAACATATTTACTGCTTTAGGAGGATTTTAAGACTTGAACTTGAATGTGCTGATGTCAGATATAAAATAAATTAAAAGTGTTATATAGCCAATTAAAAAATATAACACTGTTATGGTTTAATTATTGTGTATATTATGTTTATGTACAATGATTATTAGAAATATTTAAATTTTCCCCACAGTTTCAAAGCTACAATCAATACAAAAAATAATGAAACTTTAATTTCAAGTTCTTCATTTCAGATTTAATTGGGGGGAGGGGGGTGTTAAAGTATACAAATCTGAAATCGTGACGAGACACTATTACCACCTTATTTTAAGCCAGGAAAAACCCTGGTAGTACTATTAGCAACTCGGTTTTGCATTCCTGCAATTTAAAGCTATATAAGCCTAGCATATTGAATGGTTCTTATGTTCAATCTTGGCCCGCAGCTTTGTTCAATTCAAAATTTTGGCCCACTGTGTATTTGGGTTTGACACCCCTGCTCTATTGACCCCAGTGCAGACATTGTTCCCAGGAGCAGCACAAAGAGTCGCTTGTGTGCAAATATTTTCGGGCTCATCGGACTGACCTAATCCTTTCCACTGAAGTTTGGCCTTGAAAAATACAGTGACTTCATAATATTTTAGAGCAGACTGAAGCAATAGTTTACCAGAATTGGTTTTTAGTTTGAAAGTCTGCCTTCAGCACATTTCCAACAGTAGAGAAAATTTGCTTCACCCGATCAGTGTTGAGTGGATGAAAAGCAAAAGAACTTAACAAAAAAAACAAAACAGAAATAAAAGAAATTCCCAGAACATGATAGCTCTCATGAGTTTTGGATTCCCAGCCTTGAGGGCCAACATCCTGCTTGTTTCACAGGAACCCGATCCTCCCTTATAACAGATAACCTGCATCAGGTGCGTTTTGCTAATGACAAACCACAATGGCATGAAAGTTGAGAAAATGTATATGATCCTGGCCCTCGAGGCCTGAAGTTGGACACCCATGCGTCAAGGATTATCGAAACACACTATAAAGAAGTCTAAAATGTCACCAAAAATATTCTCAGTATATTCAGACAACCAAGGCACAGCAGCAGTTACACCTACAGCCCAATACTACAAAAATATTAAAATTAATTTATTTTAAACAAAATTCAATATAATTTTTAAAATTTAAATAGTAATTTGAAACAATTTAAAACTAATTTTACATAAAGATCAGGCACATTTATTTCAATTTATTTAATTCACTGCATTGACTACTAAAATTCACTGCCATGCAATTGGTGAAATTATTTATGAGTTTATTTTGCACATTTTCCTTTTCTGATTAGTTATTATCTCGATCAATCCAATACATTATTGCTCAGATTTGTCAAAATAAAAGGTTTTGCTGGCTTTAGTAAGTCACTTACTGCTTCAAAAATAATTACTGATCCAAAAAAATTCCCATGTCACATCACTGATTAAAAGAGTAAAAAAAAAAAAAAAAAAACTAGTCTGAAGTACAATACACAGTCATTTTTCACACAGACACATACGTAAGAAAAGTCATATGATCTTTCACATTTCTTCCTTCGCAAATGAAACCTGAACCTGAATTGATATCCTGGCAATGCTAAACTGAACATACTTTACCACAGCACAAACGGCAATCTCTCATGGTGCACTTGTACGTACTGCGACTGGTTAAAAACATTTATCTACTTGAACTTCCATAGTTGGAACGTGAGTGCTAATATACTGCACATCCCACAATGCACTGCCAGCGTGTCTGAGCATTGAAAGCTTATTAAAAGCCTCACCAAGTATAAGCCGTTCCTTTTCTCAAGAAGGAAGATAAACACAGGAGTCATCTTACTAAAAAACACCCTTCATTCAATCCTGGGGATTTCTTCAACTTAAAGCAGGGATTTTCTTGTATCTAAAATGAGACAGCAAGTATCTCAGACTAGTGAGCGTCCAGCAGGTTTTATTTTCATTGCTGCAACAGAACATTTAGATTTAAAAAAAAATCAGACTATGGCTGTTCTTCGCACATTTCATGTTTTTTGTTTTAAGGTACAAACGGTCTCATGGTCTTTAGCTTCAGTTGCACGCATTAGTAAAGGGTTAACCCATATGGACGCTGCAGGTTATTGGATAATCCGCACCTGTGGAGGATCACTTCACAGGATGTCATGAAAATAGAACGTTCGATTGATGTGCATGTGGAAAAGTATATTGGGAAGTATTCGTAAGGCCAATAGAACACACTTATGAAGTACAGGTAATGATGTCGCATGGTCGACAGCCCAGGGGTCTTCAAGCTATGTAATCTGGCCCACCAAACTAGACTAAATTATAATGATAATCCTTACTATTATTTTTTTTGGTAATCTGTATGTCTGGTTTGTCCCCATAGATCAGGGGTCCCCAACTGGCGGACCGCGGTCTGGGTCCAGACCCCAAGACCCTTCAATCCGGACCGCATTTTTAGTAAAAAGCACGATTTTACATTCATTTTAACACAGCAATTTTTGAACAGGCGTGCACGAGGTCAGCTACGTTTAGACCGGGGTCCTTCAACTGGCAAAATCTCAAAGCGGTGTTCTAATGTTTACATAGTTGGAATGTAAAGTTATCTAGAAGATGCGCGAATGATGGCTCTATCTTCCATTAGAAAAGTGGACTGAAAATCGTGTCTTTCGAGATGATGGACTGAAGCTTTCGCTTTCATTTTACCAGCAGTGAGTTCCATGAGGCGAGTGTGTGTTATAAGCACGGAGTCTGCGGCTTTTGTTAGCGCCGATATCAAGCTGCAGTACGAGACAAAAAATAAAACTTCTGACTCAAATTAATCGTAACGGAAAATATACAAACTCAAAGTACAGTGCGAGCAGACAACACACAGACGGTAACAGCACAACAACAGCCTTACGAGTGCTCACTACGAGTGGAATGGACCTTGGGCAAGCACTAAAAGGGACTTTGAAATGATTAAAGAGTGTAATTGAGGTGATGACAGAAACAATATTAGAGGGAAAAGAGGGACAACAGCTTCAAGAAGAGGTCCAACAGATTCCTCTCATCATCAAGAGCCGAGCTGGTTTACAGAGATGTGCAGGTCTACGGAGCTAAATTGATGCCAATATTATTTGAAACCCAAATTAAACAAATAAAAAAAAATATTGATGTTTGGCCTAAAAAATGTAATTGCCAGAAAATGTTTTCCTTTCTAAAATGAACTTAATTTCAGCCTCAAATGTTTGGTAAGGTTTGCAAGGTTTCAAAACTAAAAATTCCAATTAAAAAAAAAAAAATTAAAACTTTTTTTTTTCATTTCAAATACGAAAATTTTAGTTTAAAAATGTTTGGCCGTGTTGTGGCGGGGCTAACACGAATGACCAATCAAAAAGGATGAGGGTGGTAACTTCAGTCCTGGTGCATTCACCGACTCTGCTAGAACGGTGTTTTGGACACACGGTTTGTACGGGATAAAACTCTGCTCTTTACATCCGTCTTAGGACAACTTTAGACCATGATAGTACAGACAATACAGCCATTTTCTGACCGTAATTATCACAGCTCTGGGAGTCAGTGAAGACACTGGGACTGAAGTTACCACTTTCATTGATTTTAATTAGTTCAGTGTAATTACTCCACCCCAACGTGCCCCAAAGTTTTAAAACTGATTTTAATCGAAAAAAAAAAAAAAAAAAGGTTGAAACTGGAAAAAAAAATGAAACTAATTACGTTTGGGAATTAAAATTCTGAGTTTTAAACATAAAAAAGAGACCATTTGAAGTTAAAAATAATTAAGCTTATTTTAGAATAGTAAAAAGTTTCTGACATTTTAGATTCTTTTGGCCAAACACCAACATTTTTGCAACGCTGGCTCACTGAGTAGTCTAAGATCTTGATATTTCATGCAAGTCCCCTGCATTACCCAGGCAGGTTTGCCCGTTCTTTGCCAGCAGACAGCCCATTCTGACCCACAGTGACTGGTGGCTCCGTTGGCTGCGTGTAGGACTGGCACCTGGGAAACCAGGGTTCGTTTCTAAGATCCACGCAACTGCCTACAAGAGCAGGGCGATATGACGATACATGTTGTGTTGGCGATAGAAAAGTCTCTATGCCATTTCTCTTCTATTGTTTAAAACCTAATTTGATCAATTACTATACCAAGTTTATCATTAATTATGGCGAACCTCGTCCGTGTGTACACAAAAAAATTATGAAAGAGAAATTAAAAAAAGAAAAAACTCCATCTTGTGGCTTTGCGACAGAGTTGCTTTACGAACTTTCAGCAAAAGAGGGATACGTCCGTTATCTGGTATTTTGGATTCAAGACATCCGACAATGAGCAGAAGATATGTAAACAAGCTCGGAGGCTATTCCCACGCCAATGCTAACACAAAAAAACCTTCTATCACTCAAGGAAAGTCCACGAAAACGACATATGAGATTACAAAAATAAGAGATAAACCAAGCTTTGGATTAGGGCTGTAATAAGTACCTGAGGACTCAGATTCTCGGGATCTGCTCCCGAAAATTTGAGTATGAATATTCGCGACGTCCAAATCGCTAATTTGCGATCTTTATAAATATAGTAGAGTGTAGTAAATTATCATGCTACAAAATATTAATTTCTCTGAAATACAGTATAATGCTGGATTTTAATTTATGAACTAAAACAAAGCCAAATAAGCAGCACTACTGCCACCGGAAGTAAACAAATCTTCAAAATAAAGTGTCAGTGAAGCTTCTTGTTTTCAAAGTAAAAAGTTTAAGTTTAAATGCGATCTTGCTTCTTGCACTTCTTGACCTACTGCAACAAACATTTCACTCATCCTTATTCCTATTTTTCTTGCTGTCCAGTGAGAAAAGATTTCATGAGAGATCACATCAAAAAGTCTGCAGGATGTGTTCATTTCTTGTTGAATTCATGCAACTCATGCAACATAGTCATTAGCAAGATCTCAACAAACATTAAGCCAATCTGACCCTTGACTGGCACAACTATTTTTAATTTTGACTCACTGTGTTTTCGATTGTGGCTCAAACTATTTTCCCATGAGATGTCTCGTATCTTTCCCACTCTCCTGGTTATAAACAACAGTCTGGAACACTTGAAGTGAAATAGTTTTGTCGAAAAATCTCAGGGTCAAACAGCTGCTGAGTTTTTTAACCCTTTCACTCTCTTTGGGGTTCAGATGACTCCAACTATATATTGATGTCTGATTCCTTCCATGACAAATGTGGACAAAGGTGGACAGGATTTTATGTCTGCCATGGACATTAGTGAAACTCAAAAATCAAAGATAAAAAAAAAGTTCAGCGCACTTTCTTGAGGGGTCCAGATGACCCCACTTTTAATGTAAACAAGCTGAGGAGAGCGGAAGGGGTTAATCAGTAGAGCTTGAAGGAACACGTCTTTCTTGATTTTTTTTCCCCCTCAATAAAACCAGGACTAACTGCTTTTACCAGCTTTTTATCATTTTCACCTCATACAACTGTTGACAGTTGATGGTACATTTTCACTATTTCCTTGTTAAATACAAAAGTCCCTTTGTGAGTTTTGCTTAGCGCTTCTATTTATTTAGCTCAAAGGAATGTTCTTAGTGTAAGATGGTAAGATGCCAAAAAAAATTTTTTTTTGGAGGAAAATAAAACAGAGTTTAACAATGGCATTTTGATTTTGTTTTTACAGAGGAAGCGGGAGGAAAAGAGTCAACATCTAATTAAAGACTCTTTGTTCTCCTTCAAAATATCAAATGTTTGCATAGCAGTTCCCCATTCTAAATGCAGATGCATGTGGGCCGCTCCACTAGAGGAGTTGTGGTTGAGGGTGTCGCTCAAGTCAGGCATTGCCTGTCACCCTTGGGGTTTCTACAGTGTGTTGAACAAACATCCTGTTTCTCTTTTACACCTGAGTTTTTGTTGAATGCCAATGTAATCGCATAAAAACTTCATTCATAACTTGCCAATGAGGATTATTCTTGAAACCTTCTGTTGCTTTCACAAAGCCACATTGAGACAGGTTTTGCTTTGTGACAAGACACTGTCACTGATGAGAAGTGAATAAAGGCAGCATTGTGCTCAGCAGAAGTCTCTCCACCCACATTCACAGCACTCTTTTGTCCTCTTACCAATCGAATTTAAAAAGTAACTCAATAGCAGGTGATGTGTTGAATTACAAAATAAAGGTGAGGGAAAGGTAACAGGGCAGGGACACTTCCTCACCGAGGCTTGAATACACAGAAGAAACTTGTTTCCAGCAAGCCTTTATCTTTCATTGTTTGATGATCACCAAAAGTTAATATCACAGCTTATTTATATGGGGCAGGAAGCCATGATATCCCAGTGGATTAGACCCCAGTGGATCTAGAAAATGTGGAGTCGACAATGCAAACAACTATGTGGGGATTAGTACGGGTTAATATATTAGCACGGCAGCTTTAGCTTCATTGTTGACATTCTTGTGACTATAGAAACTCTTCAACCGTTGACACAATTCCAGTTGATTCTGAAGCAGAGGAAAGCAACTTGGCATAATCACGCAACACATTACGTCAGCTGCATGTTGGTGCAAAGCCTACGCACAAAGCCACTTTTCTCTGTGTCATGCTGGTGTAACTGTGTCAAAAAGTTAAGGTATTGATTCCGGACAGGATAAGTTAAAAGGTGAACATGTCAAAGAGCGTGTTGCCAGGAGTACCTCCTGTGTTTAATGGTTAATAGGGTTTACCTGGTTTGAGTAGAAGATCCTAGCACTTTCTTCTGCACTTAAACTGATGTGGTGCATTCACACAGGATGCGATTTGCCCTTCAAATTTGACAGCAGAGCTAGCCCGGGTAGCAGAGTTCGCTGCGCTGTCCACCAGGTCGCTGGCTAGCCAAGCACCGTGCTCACTTCAGCTCTACCAGCTCTGTGACAGCCTGGCAACCTGTCCAAGGTGCAGCTATAGATCATTATTGTAGTTTCCTTTTAAAATATGCATTTATATAAAAAAAACTTTTCTTTCAGCATAAAGAATGCATGAATCACACCAATAAACCATAGTTAAGGGTTAAACATACCATAGACCATGAGAGCACCAGTGTTCCCAAGGCTTACATACATTGAACTATAGTCATCTTTAACAGGACAATGTAAAACTTGTTGATCTACTTTGTCCTCACAGTTAGAGCACAATGGGAGTATTCACTTCTGTCTCAGATTGCTGCTTTTCTACATCTGTTGCTAATCCACAATGTTCAAGAATCTAGACAAAGACATCCACAGATTTCTAGATGTTTCTCATGCAATGGCCTAGGTAAGAATGACTAATAAATCGTTGAAGACCTGAATTGCTTGTTTCTCAACACACACTAGAGTTGTCTGTTAAGGAAGTTGCATAGCAACTATTAAGATGCATACAGAGCGGCTGTCAAACAGATGATGCTCATTTTCTTGCCTGAGGCATTTTCTGTGAGGTCTGGCAGGACTTGATTGATTGGTTTATTTCAAGCATAGATTGAAAAATACAGGACAAAACACACAATTATTTCAAACTCATTATAGAAATAATGAAATGCATTGGTTAGAAAATATAAAACAAACAAAAACAAAACACACTTATGTCACATGTGGTTCATTCATTTTTTGTAATTATTAATTAAAGTCAGTAGAGTTTGATTTATTGCTTGAAAAGTAGTGAGAAGAAGTGAACATGTATAATCCTTTGTTACTTAGTTTCATCGTGCTGCATAATCATGTAATCCGGTTTTTATCAAATCAAATGCTTTTTTTAAATTCCCAAGACAAAGGACTTGAAAGCGGAGCTGACCAGAAGGCGGTTTGCAACTATGTAGACGGCCTTATCTATCAGTTTTCAACCTTTCCCTGAGTTCTCTGAATCATTTTCCTGTTTTCGACATTGTGAAAGTCAGCAACCACCACTGAGCTGCAGGAGCAAAATATAACTCAACAGAAGCAACAAACTACAGCTGGACTTCAAAAGTCTGAAGGGGAACACAAGACTAAAACAGCACTGTGAGTTATCTAGTACCAGGAGTCAAGATGTCTACAACAGGCATCAAAATATGGATGGCCTGACTTATGATGGAAAGCAAGTGTTCCTGCTAAAAATAACGACTTGCTGCACAACAAAAGACAGAAGAAAAGAGTGAGACAACTAGACTGAGCTTCTTTTCATAATTCCCATTGCAATAAATCAGTAGTGATCCTTAATGCTACATTCACATCAGGCATGTGATGTGCGTTTACAATTGCAGATTATTAAACACGCTAAAGGCATACATTGTTGGACTGTTGTTACCCTATACTAGCGCATGTACTCACAATTTGAAGAGTCTTGGTCCAAAATGTCAAAGCAGTGCAAAGCTTATGAATTTTACTCCACTTTTTTTTTTCCTCACGACTTGGTCTTATATAATTCCAGCTGGGTTCAAACAACAATTAGAAATTTCTCCCTCATGATCACTTTTCAAATAGTTGGCACTTGCAGTACTAGGCGGAAATCTTGAATGTGGAACCCCAAAACGTGGATTTACACGGATTTGCATACTTTTTATTGAAAGTGTTTCCTTGAACCCAGAATTCAGACCATGATGTGAATGTAGCATCAAAACGGTGTTGGAAACATCAACATCTTTGGCAGGAACTGTATTTTCTGTGTGTTCTTTCACCTAGTCTGAAAAATAAAATACATAAAAGTCTATCGCGATAGACTCATTTCCTATTGAGAAAAAGTTCTATTGCAATAAATATCATTATCGGTTTATCGACCAGCCCTATTTGATATTGAAAGCTGTAAATTATGAATACGTTCCTCTTAGTCTTTCATCTACAAAATGTTCAACTCTTGTCTACATGGAGTCTGCAAAAAATTATATCCATTAAAAAAAATAAAGCTTTAAAAACATGTTTAAGTTTATCCACATTTATCTTTAAAGTTTACTATGAAATTGAGCAAATTGGGTTTGTGATGATAAATTTGCCTAATTGGAAAAAAAAACAAATTTGTCAATAAAATCTTGTTGCGCTTGAAGGTGTTTTTTTTTTATTTCGAAATTGACATATTGCGCAAAACTGCAAGAGAAACACTATTTTTTCTAACAAAATGAATCATATGACTAACAGTGACTGCACAGCAGGCGCCACTAGAGATCCCACAGCATCACGCAGCTCATCAAAAGCTTAGCATGTCATGTGGAATTGTTGGATCCACAGCTGCCTTGTAAAATCACCAACCACAATTTCCCAAAATCGCTTCATCCGTAGTCGCGCCATGGCCTGAATAAGACTCCGACGTCTCCTTTGATAGTTGATGATGAGCACTTGTGCCGTGGAAGAAATTTGAATGCATCTGCTGTAGATGAAATATTGTTCCGTCACTGTGTTTTTTAATAATTTATCGTGTCAGTCTGTTTGTCTTTATTTTCATAATTATGATTTAATGGAAACGATGTAATTGTGAAATTGTGTTTTTTTCAACATTTTCAGGATTTTGATAAAGCTTTGTGCATTTGTGTAATAGAAACGCAGCTACTGACTCATTATCATAAACAGATGCTCAGTCGATGGTTTCTCAGTCGTGTTCTGCTGTCATGGCAGCTTTTATCTTCCACTATGTTGTGCTGCTTTAACAAATGAAAAGACCTCCTCAACACAATTCTTTAAAGAGGAGAGGGATCCATGCTTTTGTTCCCACTAAGTTGTAGTTTTCCGGTTTCTTTTATGTGTGGGTTGTGCTTCCACTGCTCAATTCCACGTGATACAAAAGTCCTGCTGCTCACCTTTAAACAAGAGCGTGAAAATGCAATATTTATTCTATTTTAACTTTAGTACACTGGATGCCTGTTCATTTTGGAATTCGGTTTAAGATTCTCATTTATTTCTGAATCCTTGCACCGCTTGGCACTTGTCTACATCTCTGAGTTGCTGCAGCTGCCTTGTGTTTCCTCTTGCCTTCTTGAGTCTACTGATCTGCTGTTTCTAAGGAAACTAAAGACAAAGTGCGAGCTTACGAGACACCATGGTTTTGGTGTAGCAGCAACCAAAACTTTAGAACAGCCTCAATACCTGTTTTTTAGTCCTCTTTGAAAACCCTCTTTGTTAACTTGGCTTATTTAACACACAGTAAATTGACTTTTCTTTTCTGTTCTTATTCTATTCGAATGCATTGTAAATTATTCTATATTACTGATTGGGAAATGTCTGTGTCTTGTTTAACATTAATGAGGTAACAAGGCTTGTAAATAGGGGTGGAATGAATCCTGCCTAATCCATGATCCCCACAGATCACTAGATATGTACCGCAGATCACCCTCCTCATCCCCCCACCGTCGCCATTCAAAAAGAAGATGATAACAGAGGGTAGTAACATCATAAAATGCCAATGTTAATTTAAAGTAATTCTTGAATAAAAAATGCAGGATATGATGTATGAACTTAAATAAAAATGTAATTAAAATAAAGTACATGAATTCACTGTAAAATATGGAGGTTGCTAGTTAATTAAAGCACTAAAAATTATCTAAATTATTATTGATTAAAGTTTTTTGTTGCTATTCTGTAATAGAATTTATATTTGTTAATATTTATTGCCATTATGTGTGTTTTAGGGTATTCCCTATTGACTGCTGACTGACCAAATGGAAAATAGATAAAGATTGGAAAAATAATCTCAAGTGGCTGTCTGAGTAAATCAGCCTTCAATTTTAGATGCTCAGCTGTTTTCAAATGTGGGAAAAGTACACAAAAAATTAGGAAACACTTGACAGAGGCAGTAAAACATATTCATCATCCTTTGGTGTGACGTTCCTTTGGATGTAGATAGCTGTCGCTGCTTGAATTATTACATTTTTGTTCAGTTACTAACAGCAATTCTGCACCTAAAAGTGTCACTGCTGATCATGTTTACTATTGTTAACATTGAATTTGACAGATTAATACCAATTCAATTGGTGTCAATGCTTGTCAAAGACATAGTATCACTGATTTCAGCAATGTTGCCTATAGTGTCTATAATTTGTTGCACAAAATAAGACAAGTTGTTTATTATGATTGTGTTTAAGCTAAAAAAATTAATGGAGATATATTTTCCCAAAAAATATATGTTCTTCTGTATAATGTTAGTTATTAGGGAGGATTTTTACCAATTATCGCAGTATCACGATGTTATCGATATCGTGAGCCATGTATCGCATCATTTTGTGAGGTGCCCAGTGATTCCCAACCCTACCTTGTGTGCATATTATTAAAACTATAAAACACAGTCTTTGTTATCCAAGACTCGATTATGCTGCCACTGCATGTGGGAGGAGCTTTCGTCAAAAACATTTTTAGCTATTTTTGCTAGCTCCACTGCGTCACCGTGTTAAAACTAAATACCTTTGATATTTATTAAGGTTGAGCGCATAATCACCTAACGAGGCTGGTTTTCAAGATTTGGTGCTGGTAAGAGTATATTTGCGACAGAAAAACAACGAAGGGAAGTGTCAAAATAGTATTTTGAAGAGACTTTACTCCAGCTTGGTGCGGCATTGCTGAAAGAGAAATAGCCCCATTGATCCCCCGTTCTCTCATTGGTTGATTTCCTACAATGGCTCCCCCTATCTGACCCCTCCTCCCTGTCAGTTAGTTTTGACACATATCTTTTGCATGGGGGTGTGTCAAAAATCAAAAACACTTCCAAGAATCTAAAAGCATTTGTGTGAAACTCTTCTACAGAAGAAAACTGAAACTACAAGTAAAGATTTTTTCATCACAGCTTTACAAGTTGTTTTTTCCCCCACCACCTCAAGTTAAGTCTTGTGTGTCTGTGATTTTTCTCTACATGTAACATTTTACACACAAGTTAAGGTTTTTATCAAGCAAGTTCTCACATTATATTCCACGAGTACACATTTTTCTCCCATGTTGCTCAGTTTCCTGCAACTTCACATTCTGTTTTACATGTGTGTGTGATTTAAAGTTGTGTGTGTGTGATTCTTGCTCGTGTGTCTATTATTTACACCTGATTATTTTGGCACATAATTACCTCAATATACCACCTCTTGGCCCCTCTAAACAATCTAGATAGTATAATCTTGAACATTGCGGCTGTTTTTCTCAATGCATCCCATAATCCAGTGTGGTTATTGGTCCAAAAACTAGAATAATCACATAATAGAGCTGAGAAATTACCATCTACTGCAGCCGCTATAATTGTGCGTGTTTTTAATTTAAACAATCAAATTTTAAAGCTCTGACCACCTTGACAGGTGTTAGCATATTAGCAGAACCATTTTCTGTCATTGGTAGTTCAAACTTTTACAGCTTAATTTGATTGGGTTTGTTTTTAAGGGGAAAACTTCCACCTGTACCCATTAAAACAGCTGCTGTTTTAGGGTTGGTATTTATCAAAAAAAAAAAAAAAATAGAAAGAAAATGAAAGTTTGAGGAATACCTTTTAAGGATATCTTCACAAGAGCACATTTGTTTCATTCCTAGATTGATGGTTTCATGCTGCCGGCTGTTTTCTTTTCTTTTTTCTATCTGAAATGGAATGAACTCAAGCTTCCAACGCTATTTGCTAAGCCTCCTTTTTCAAAAGAAAAGTAACGTCTAATCCAGGGGGAACAGCTTTGATGTGATATTTTAATAAATATAGGTGTGTAACGATTGGTTTTAGCAGTTTGATTTATATCATAGTTTGTGGTTGATTATATGGTTCATAATCATAATTAATTCATTTTGAACGATATGTTTCACGAACCTACAAATCAATCCAGGATATCTTTGAGATATTTAGAAGAGATTATTTAAGAGATTATTTAGAAGACTTTGTTGATGTGGATGTTCCAATTTAAAGAGATTAATTTAAAGAGGCCCTATATTTATTTACTTTAGCCTTTCAGATTGAACTATATCTATGTTTAAGATCATATATTACCTTTGGACCACTAAAAAATGAATTATTTATGAAATATTTGTTATATTTCGTGAGTTTTTTTCATACCCGGTCGTAAACTGCTCGATTCCTGAAGCTCCGCCTGCTGCTGCGCGTGGCTGCAGTCCATTTAATCCGAGAGTCTGTGGCACCATGTCAGTATTTCTCCCACAAAAATATTCCAAACTTCTTCATAGATGGATGCACCACGATATGGGGGGTGGGGTCTTAAATTAGAAACGCATTTAAAGAAACTGACTCCTAGTTGAGCTGGAATATATTGAAGACCGCACACAAATGGAAGCTATACAGTATTCTACATCTAAAATTAACGTTATTTTGCTGATAAACACTGGATAAGGGAATAAATTGAGTGTTGTGTTAGTCAGGGGGCGGAGCTGTCAGAGCAGACTCTTCCTGGAGGGAGCTGTTGGCATCGTGCTTACGTCAGGACGTTTTCACCTGCTCGTTTTCTTGGGTATGGGAGGGGCTGCTGCAGACAGCACAGGTTTTTAGAGGATTACTCTTAAACGCATGAACGGATCAAAATGCTGCTTTGGGGTTCTTTATAGTGAGGAATGAACAGTATAAATGCATTTAAAACCTCAAAAAGTAGAATTTTCATGGCAGGGCCCCTTTGGGTTTCTGAGCAGATCTTGTTTTGTATAAAAATAAAAAAAAGAAAATAATTAATTAGGAAAAGTTTGCAGATACTTACAGTAGACCTGGATGTTGGTTTCCAGGATTTCTTCTTTCATTGTCTCACTTGAGACGACGCACTGCACCGATTGACCATTCATCTCTCTCTGAGGTTTTCCAAGCAGCGTACTCCATGTGGTGGTCGTCCCATTAGCATGCTGAGTTTCACTGAGTTCTTCTCGAACTTTTCCTTCCAGAGAACCTTTGATCCATCTCACCTCTGCCTTAGGTTTGGAGGCAGCAGCTGTGCAGGTTGCAAGTGGAACCTCCTCATTTCCCTCAAGGGGTGTATAAGACATCAGATTTGTATTTGGGGGCACTAAAGGGATAAAGGTAAAAGTAAAAAATCAACATGTCTAAATGACGACAGTGACAACATATAAAACAATGTAAAAAGTCAAATCTTACCAAGTGTAACAAGTTGAGAAGTTCTGCTTTGTTTCCCACTGGGGAATAAGCTGAAGATGCATGTGTAGCTTCCTTCATCCTCCAGTGTTACATCAGAAAACTTCAGAGTTCCATTTTTCTCATCAAAATTCCCAATTAATTGAAATCTTAAGTCTTCTCCATTGCTATACTTGAGTCCAATTCTGGGCTGTATTGTCAGAAAAACGTCATTTGGTGCTTTTCCTTTGACCGTTCTCTGCCACGTGATCTGGGACAGACGATCACTTGTGCCGCTGATTTCGCAGGGTAAGATGGTGGTAGCTCCAAGCTGAACCCTCCCTCTCTGGTCCGCTGTGCAGGAAAACATTCTTGCATTAATCCTCCAAAAAACATGAATTAAAGAATCAAAACAGACATAAGAAGGTAACCATTTTCAAAGAAGTTCTCATTTAAAGCATTTAAAAAAAAAAGACCATACTTGATGTAACCTGCACAATAACTCGCAAATATATCTTCATCAGCCTGTGTGATACACAATCGCAGTGGACGGCATACACTGTGATTGTTATCTTTACAAACACGTGAAAATAATTTCAAGCCAGCTTGAAATATTTACCAAATCAAATAGATTACACGTTTGACCAAACAGATGGAGCCCTGTTAGATAGCTACTTCCTAAGTAAGTAAGAGTCATTTGAAATATAATTTAAACTATGTTGACTTTCATTTAAATAAAACTGTTGCTGTGAAATGCAAATTATGTATTTGTTGTTTTACTAATTGATCATGTATCGCAATATTAATCACTAGCATTGCAGGTTATCCTCATATCGTAAAGCCCTTCTTGGGAGGGGTCTTTTAGCTGTTGATGCAGGGGGGCTACAATATCTTTGGGTCAAGATTTAAAAATAAAATACAACAAAATAAAGCTCATATTCAGTGAACTTTTCAGGGTCTATAAAATGCTAAAATGCCACTGGCTTAAAATATGTCTTAAAAAATTACAAAGGCTTTTTGATTGTGGCTAAAAACGGCGCAGCCATCATTGAAAGACTACTGGGAATTATTTTACAGAAGAAAAAAAGAGTTGGAGTGGGACTATAAAGACCCACTTTGATGAAAATGTTGGGTTTTGTAGTTGAAGCATTTTTCCTAATAGGGGATATGTATGAAAATGACCATAAAATTGCATCTTTGAGTATTTCTTAATTCCTATTGTGGTTAATCTGGAACAGACGAAAAAATAACGTTGAAAAAATCTTGCAGCAGTGTTGCAGGGACAATAATCAGCCACAAGCTCTTTGCTTCATTCCAATTGGATGTATCCACTTGTAGATAATAAATCCCTGTGTGTCTTTGTTTTTCTCGTCTGAGCTGGTTTAGAACTGTACGGATGGTTAGCTCGGATATTGCTTGCCATTTTTGTTGCATCAAACTAGGTTGGGGGGGCTGTAAACTAGCAGGAGAGAATGTAAACAAAGGGATGATGGGAAATTAGATGAAGCTTACTCTGCACCAACAATCTCACCCACTCAGAGGCACATTTCAATGTTCACATTTCACTTTTTTTTTGGCTAAAAACAGCCAAATCATGAATAAAATGACCCCTGGTATTAAAAGGAAACGTTAGTTTCATGGTTATTTAACATTTTTTAACGTATTTGGGATGTACCATATTTAGTCAGCTCTAAGTCAATCAATTTAACAGACAGTAAATAAAAAACTATAGTTTTTTTATTTTTATTTATCATGAAGTGAAGAGTTAGGTGCCTCTACTTCCTGTAACTTTCATAAAGAGCATTTGTTTTTAATTACATTTTCATTCCATAACTGCAGAGATTTCTGTAAGTGAAAACCAAAATCACTGCAACATTTTTCATTTAAATGGTGGCGCTACAAAAAAAAGGGTTTTGACTGAAAGTGAGATAAAATAATCCAATTACACCTTTTGATGCTGGGAATCTGCTTTGCCAGCAGATTTACGTCTGTTTTTGCTGTTTATATCGCTTTAAGCCTCCATTTTAAAGCCACTTTCAATCACTGCCGCGGGGGTGCACTGAACTTCTGAAATTCCAACAGGAATGCCGCGTGTCGATACTTAAATTCTTCACGCGACGCTTCGACGAAGTCTTTAAGACCAAAAAAAAACACGTCACAGCGAGTCCAAACAGATGGAAACACAGTAACTAACCTCCGACGTGTTGTCTCCAGACCTGCACGGCGGTCAGAAAAACGAGCAGGTACTTCATGTTTTTGGAAGGTGTCTCGTTGGCGTTTCTTCATCTTTCTTTTCTGCACGGTCTTCTGTCCATGGTGGACTCGGGGTTCAATATGGTCGAGGACTTCTTCATGAACGGAGGGAACTCCTGTTGAGTCTTGTTACAGGAGTGAGGTTCGCGCTGGCATATCAAAGGGGTGGCGTTGTTTTGTGGGTGGTGCATTCTACAAGAAAACAATAAAAGGGGTAGGTAGGAGTGGGGGTGGAAGGGGGATTTAGAATAAGTACATTTTTGTGCATCCGCAAACTTTAAACAATCTCAGAAGTTATCAAA
The DNA here is from genome assembly GCA_003999625.1 of Oryzias javanicus. Taxonomy (NCBI): domain Eukaryota; kingdom Metazoa; phylum Chordata; class Actinopteri; order Beloniformes; family Adrianichthyidae; genus Oryzias; species Oryzias javanicus. The sequence goes on along the minus strand of CM012457.1, from coordinate 8,693,709 downwards.
TTATATATACAGGGGCGGATTTACTATTAGGCAGAGGTAGGCGATTGCCCAGGATCCCAAAAAGTCCGGGTCCCCCGAGCTCAATGTTAAAGGTCTAAAATAAATACAAAAAAAACATGTAAAATTACTGAAAGGGTATAAGAAGGGTCATGCTAAAGTGCCCCCACAACACACTTCTGCAACAATGGAATATTCCAGTCAACAGCAATATAATTTGACATAGAAAGTCTAGAAAACAGTCCAAGAAGTAATGTGTATCACATTAAAAGTTGTTCTTATGAGTCTACATTTATCAGACCGAATTTCAGTGACTTGCCGTGCCTCATCATTACTCTGCTATTCCATTTACATCCCATAATTCCCGACTACAATGGCCATATTGGTCCAGTTGTTCCGCTCCGAGCACAGAGCCTATTCAGACTGAGGAAACTCGAAGTAAACCGGAGCTCAGTCCGATTGGAAATCGCTTCCAAAGATGACTCCAAGAGCGGTTCCTGGTTCCGTACCAGAGTCTGATTGGGAGCATTCAGACTGAAAAATTGATCCAGATTGTTTCGGGGAAGCAAACTCTGGTTTTCTTTAAATAAACCAAATGTGCCCAGTCTGAATACATCCTTAGTAAAAACCTGACAAATTTAAGTAAAATACAAAAAACTGTTATTTTTTTTTACAAGAAAGTGAACAGGTAAAAAGCTAGTGCATTTATAATGAAAAGATCACTGAGAACTTTTTTAACCCTTCCGCTCTCCTTGGGGTCCAGATGGCTCCAACCACATATTGTTATGCAATTTCTTCCATGACAAATGTGGACGAAGGGGGACAGGATTTTATGTCTGCATGGACATTAGTGAAACTCCGAACTCAGTGAAAAAAAAAAGGTTCAGCGCACTGTCCTGTGGTGTCCAGATGACCCCACTTTTAATGTAAACAAGCTAAGGAGAACGGAAGGGTTAAATAGGTCAGAAGATGATCGGAATGAGACTTCAGGTGGGACAGAATCCCCTCATGTACACAATTGCACACAATTCTTTGAAATAAAATCCAACAAACTGTTTTTGTTTTTTAAAGCATCCATCCATCCACTTTCAGAGCCCACTAAATCACTTTCAGCATCATGGGGTTACTGGAGCCTAGCCACTGTTCAATTCAATTTTATTTATGTAGCCCAAAATCACAAAGAAATTTGCCTCATTGGGCTTCATGCAGGTAATTTTACAAATGCAGAAAATAGTCGTGAAAAATAAAAGAAATAGCTAAAGACTAAACAGACTAAATAAGCTGGATATCCCTGCCCCAAGACCCTCCCTCTCTGTAAGAAAAAACTCCTAAAAAACCTGAGTCAGGAAAAACGAAACCATAACCACTCACTTATATTCACCTAGGGGAAATTTAGAAATACCAATTGACCTATGAAGCATATTTTTAGAGTGTGGGAAGACCGAGTTACCGGATGAATCTTACGCATCCACAGGGAAAACACACAAACTCTAAACTGAAATGGCTCTGCCGGGATTTGAGCCAGGATCTTCCCATTGTGAAGCAAAGATACTAACCACTGCACCATTGTGTATCTGACTTTCAGAATGCATTTTTAGAATGTTTTAGCAATACAGTAGATATTTAGGCAGACAAAAGCCATTGCGAAATATAGAGCTTTGATTCAATTACAGTGTTTCAGTCTGTCTTTTATTTCACAGAGAAGTGACACATTTATATCAGTCTTTCATGAAAGAAAGCATTCATGGAGATGACGAAAAGGAAAAGAAGCATGTTATTCAGTTGATATGACGTGACTAATCTAATGGGTCGACGTTGAACAGCTCAGTCTATTATCCTGGGATAGTTTCAGGTGATTTCGTAATCCCCTGAAACTATTTACACAGTGTCACTCTGACTATTGATTACACAGAAGGTGTGGGCTTCTCCCATGTTCTCCCTTTTCCATGCCCTGTCATTCTACTTACCTGGCAAGTGTGGGCTAATTATCTCAATTGGCACAAAGCGGTCCTTTAATACAGAGCAAGGAGGTGGACAGGCTAGCTATAGCTAGCTAGCGAGCTGAGGAGCAGTTGGGTTTAATGGTTTAATTTAGAGTAGTGCTGGTTTGAGTCTTTCTCCCCCTTTTTGTCTGCAGTCTTATAATGCTGAGTTTTTATTTGAGTTTGGGCTTGGACCTTGATAGTCTTGATTCGTTGGCTTTGTTTGTTTTTTGTTTTTTTCATTAGTTAGATTAAGTTAGGCAGCCCAGCAAGGAGCTGCTGACTCCGACGGTCGGCATTGCTGTCTTAATGACCTGTTTTATGTTTGGTCAAGATTCCAACCTCATAGATTTGTCTTATTGTTTGAACCAGCGCAGTAGTAATAACTTCATTTTTGTTCTTACTTTTTATGACACAGTTTCAAATATTTTATAAACTGTGTTCCTTTTTCTGTTGGTGTCCATTTTTCCTGTGTTATGACCCCTTTGTGGGTGTTCCTCAATTGAGGCAAGTTTGCCTGTAGAGGTCGTAACAGACTCCTTTAAAAACTTTCTGCCAGTGGGGGGGTCATATAGTCCCTTCTCTGAAATCTACATGACAGATTTCTTGCTCAAAAATTGTGAAAAAAAAAATAATTTCCCCAAAAAATGGAGGGGGTATTTGAAGCAAGTGATGCATTGATTTTCATGTTAAAACCCCTATTTATATAATACATGTAAAATAAGAATATTTATTGCTTTATTTGGTGTGACCTTGACCAACCAGGAATTAATGTGTGGCAGAGAGGAAAAAGCTGAGGCAGGAGGTTCTGGTCTAGATAGACTGGAGTCTACAGCTAGAGGAGAGAGGATCAAACAGTGTGTGGGTGAGAAGGTTGAGAAGGGTCAGCTTTAATCTGACCTGTACGCCTCTGGATCCTGGAGGTGTAAAGATCCTGCAGAGATGGGAGCCTGCAGCCAACCACTCTCTCTGGAGAGCATATGATGGTCTGCAGTCTGACTCTCTCCCTTGTTTTGGCTCAAGTGCACCAGATGTTGATGGAGGATGTGAGGATGGACTAAATGACGGTTGTGTAGAACTGTGTCAACATCCTGGAGGGCAGTTTGAGTTTTCTCAGCTGCTGTAGGAAGAACATCCTCTGCTGTGCCTTTTTGATGAGAGAGATGATGGGCATCCCCCACTTGAGGTCCCGAGTGATGGTGCTTCCCAGGAAGCGGAGCGAGTTACCGGTGGAGGTATGGGATCTTGTTAGGGTTGGTGATGATGGTGGGGCTGTCTCCATCTACACTGTCTTCTGAGCACTCAGCCACAGGTTATTGCGGCTGTACCAGGACACTTGCCAGTCCACCTGCCTCCTATAAGCAGACTCCTCGCCATCTTTGATGAGAGTGGTGTCATCTGCAAACTTGAGAAGTTTGACGGGGTATTGGCTGGAGATGCAGGAGTTGGCACTGATTTCTAATACATTTCTTTGTAAATCAAGGTGGAACATAAGTATTCGGGCAATAACAAAATTTCATCTCAATACTTTTTTTCATACCCTTCGTTGGTAATAACAGCAGTCAAACATTTCTGTAGGTCTTCATAAGGTTTTCACAAACTGTTGCTGGTATTTTGGTCCATTCCTCCATGCAGATATTGATGTTTTGGGGCTGTTGCTGGGTAACACAAACTTTCAACTCCCTCCAAAGATTTTCTATCTGGAGACTTGCTAGGCCACTTCAGGACCTTGAAATACTTGTTATGAAGCCACTCTTTGTTACCCAGGCAGTGCATGTTTGGGATCGTTGTCATGCAGCAAGATTCAGTCACATTTCATCTTCAATGCTAATGGAAGGAGGTTTTCACTCAGAATCTGATGATAAATGGTGATTCATTCTTACCTTTACATAGCTCAGTTGTCCTGGTTCGTTTGCTGAAAAACAGCACCAAAGCATGATGTTTCCACCCCCATGCTTTACAGTAGTTATTGTGTTCTTTAGATAGAACTCAGCTTTCTTTATCCTCCAAATAGTAGAGTTCTTACTAAAAAGGTCCATTTTAGTTTCATCTGACCATAAGACATTCTCCCAATCCTCTTCTGGATCATCCAGATGCTCTCTAGCAAATTTTAGACGGGCCTGCACATGGACTGGTTTTAGCAGGGGGACACGTCTTTCACTGCAATATTTGAGTCCCTGCATCAAGTTGTAGTGTGTTACTGATGGTAGCCTTTGTTACTTTGGTCTAGCTCTCTGCAGGTCATTCACTGGGTCCCCACGTGTGGTTCTGGGATTTTTGTGATCATTTTGATCCCACAGGGTGAAATTTTGCAGATGGAGGGAGATTATCAGTGGTCTTGTATGTCTTTTATTTCCTAATAACTACTCCCACGGTTGATTTCTTGATACCAAGCTTTTTATCTATTGTAGGTTCAGTCTTTCCAGACTGGTACAGGTCAACAATTTTGTTTCTGGTGTCCTTCAACAGCGCTTTGGTCTTGGCCATAGTGGAGTTTGAAGTGTGGCCATTTGAAGTTGTGTTTCTATAGATAACTAGTTTAAACAGGTGCTATTATCACAGGTAACGAGTGGAAGACAGAGGATCCTCTTACAGAAGAAGATACAGGTCTGTAAAAGCCAGAAACCTTGCTTGCTTTTGAGTGACCTAATACTTGTTTTTCACGATAATTTACAAATAAATTCATGAAAATTCGACAATGTGGTTTTCTGTATTTCATTTCTCATTTTGCCTCTCATAGTTGAGAGAAAATTACAGGCCTCTCTCATCTTTTTAAGTGGTAAATCTTGCATAATTGGTGGCTGAATAAATACTTTTTTTTGCCCCATTGTACCCTGCTCTGGCATGTTCTAATTGTCTTGACACACCTGAACCAGATAATCAGTCAAGAGTAGGTTTGAAAATCAATAAATCATGCAGACATACTTTCCCTCGAGCCCTGGAGTTGCCTTGCATCAATTCCTGTGATCTATGACTTATTTGGGGGCAGGAATGGCGGTGGAGGATTTAAAACAGGCTAACTCATGACATGACTCTATGGTGATGTTAAAAATGTCAGTCGGTACAGGCGTCAGCTCCACTGCACAGTCTCTGAGGATGGCTGGAGAGATGCCATCAGGCCCCGGAGATTTACAGGGGTTCAGTCTGTGCACATCCTGGATTGAAAGAGCATGGGTGAGGAAGGGCGACTTTGTGCCATCTTTGCGGAATGGGGGAAAGGTGATTAATTGGTGTAATTGAGACTGGTGAGGTTACAAGGGCTGAATGTTTATGCATTTAAGCATGTAGACTGGTCAAAATGATCTGCTGCAGTTCAAACCGAACATCAGAATGGGGAAGAAAGGGGATTGAAATGATTTTGGACATGGTATGGTTGTTGTTGGTCTGAATGTTTCCGAAACTGCTGATCTAATGGGACTATCACCTACAGCAAGCCCGGCCCCGGGCTACATGGTGCTCTAGGCGAAACATGATTGTTTTTATGGTTCTTATTATTACATTTTTTTACATTTTACATGAAATCAGTGGTCTTTCAGAATGTTAAATTTGACACCCCTTTCAGCAGATGGCGCCCTTGGGAGCCGCCTAGCTCACCTATGCCCAGGGCTGGCCCTGCCCACAACCATATCGAGAGTTTACAGTAGTGATGACAGAAATGGAACACTGGGGAGATTGAGCCATTTTTGTTCCAACAAAAACAGTTTCAATTTTGTGCAATGCTCAGAACACTTCAACAAAGTGACATCTAGTGGTTAAAATGTTTTTTAAAATGCTGAATGGAATGTTTCATGTGTTTTTAGTCTTTTTAATGTAATAGATTGGTGTAGCAATAGTTAGTTGTTTTTTTTTTATTAAAAAAAAAAAAAATACATTTTCAAATCCATGCAGAATAATGTGGGAATGCAGAAGCATTGAGTGAGGTGAAATGTTGACTCCCTTTTTCAAACATACTGTTGTATTACAGACAATTTTAAACTAATGGCATTAAACACATCTTAAAATGATCATTAAAAAAAAAAGCGTATTTTTTGTTTGTTTTTTTACGGAAAACAAACAAAATACTAATGAATTTGAGTACAGTTAGATGATGTACAAACTATAATTAGATTTAGTGCCGAGTTGAGCTCTAACTGGATGAAACTTTAGAATGCTTTAATCTCAAGTGCCTCCAGATTGATGTTGTTTTATAACAAAACGTCTCCTCAAGAAGCTCAAAGGGATCCCATCCCATCAGTTTATCTTTAACTATTTCTAGTTCCTGCCATGATTTTCATTATTACACTTGATATTTAACATTTGATTACAAGAGGCTTCACAAATACAGTGTAGTTACATTCACAAAAATTACACACAATCAGTGAAATCTGCATAATAATAAATGTCAAGCTTTGGCATAATTTCAGTGAGAAAGATCTACCTTTCTGTGGGTAAGATGGGTTTTTGAGTCACTCTACACACGACTCTTTAATAAAGCCTTCACTTAAACTAATAGCTAAATTCCAAGCCTTCTTTTCTCAGCCAATCACAATCTAATTTTTGCTTCTAAGTTCTTGGACGTTTATCTCTCTACATTCCAGACAGTATTGCCAGCTTGCTCCGCCCCTTTCTCTTCCTGGGCCGTTCGATGTGGTGGACTGGCCTCTGTCACCATCACCGTCTAGGCTCTGGGGTTTTTACATCTGTGGTCCAACCTTATCCCACCAGAATAAAGACATCATCTGCCCAGAGGCTAACCGCCAAAAGGCTGGACATTTTATGTTACAAATAAATCATTATTTGCATTTCTAAGATCTCTCCTTTTTGAAAGGTTTTATCATAAATCACAGATGTTTGACAGCTGTAAAACACTTTCCTCTCTTGTTTAAATTCTCAAAGTTCAAGAAAAATAGTCGAAAATTATAGAATTATAACAATGCTAATCTTTGCAAGATTAACACATTATATGACGACACTACAAAGTGTGTTTACCTTGCAAAGATTATGTGATAGAAATGGCCTACAACCAATCAGGACGCAGAACACATTGCACTTCAAAGTGAATTAAAAATAATTTTAAAAAGCATTCAAAATTTAAAAATAAATCTGTGAAGCAGCAAAAACCTGAACCATATTATAGCGACTGACCTTAGTGAACATTGTTTGGAGAAGCTAAAGTGATTATCACCCACCCAACAGAAAACACAAGTTTATTGGCTTTAAAAAAACATTTTATCAAAAAAAAATTCAAAAAATAATATAATTTTTAACTAAGAATTTAGCATATTTGTCTTTGTATTTTTGGAAATGTCAGCGAGGAACCCGTTTAAGGTCACAGAGGAGGTCACCATGGAATCAAAAACTAGATTCAAGACAAAAATCAAAAAATAAATAAATAAGAACATAAAGGCAAAAACATGGATTTCTAATCAAATAACCAAGTAAAGAGATCCTAATTGACAGAATAAATTTAACTATATATATATATATATATATATATCCCTAAAACTAGACATATATAGTCAAAAAGAGAGAGATAAAAACTAAATGAATAAACATCCTTGAGATATTTAGAGAGAAATTTAACTAATATATATATATATATATCTTAGACATATATAGTCTCAAAGGCAAGAAATTCGGATTAAAAAAAAAAAAAAAAACTTTTTAGAGGGCGAAAAGTGTAAAAATATAAACTAAATATATTTTTTAAAATCTTAACTCTTAAAAGGATCAGACTCTAGTTCAATAATTTAGGTGTGTAACAAACCAAATACTTTAAGATTAAGTTTAATGTCTTTTCTGCTTGATTTAATTGAATAACACACTTTCAACTAAATTGAATTTGAAATAAAATTGTCTGAAAGAAACAGACCTGAACCTCACATTTCACCCAAATGCTGCAGTCTCCCCTTTGGTCCTGGTTTTTGCGTAATATTGCTGTATCCACAGTTTTCTAACACTTCAACTTTGCTTCAGTTTAATAACCATTTTAAAGGTCATATTGGCAAATCATTTAAAAAAAAAAAACATTTTGTTGAAGCCTAAAAGCTGGAAAAAATTTACCAAACTGTTTTCAACACTACTGGGCTTCTTTTTTTCTTTTATGTTGACCAACAAGTCAGGAGAAAAAGTAACCGTGTGGAGGGTCGTGCACTATAAACACAAAAGACCAACTTTGATTAAACAAGTAAGCTAGTTTTAACTGTTTTTTTAAGTCAGAAACCACCCAAAGTAACAACAAAAACATAACCGATAAACTGTGGAGTCCACAGAAAAGTCAGGGAGGGAAGAAGAAAACAAATCAATTGTTGTTTGACGTCACTTCTGGGACAGAACGTGGGACAGCCGAACCGTTCAAGAGCTCTTTTTATTTTCTTAGCGCGCCTGAAAGGCAGGATACAAGCAAATGTACGTACCGCAGGTTTCTGTGATTGTTAACGATCACACACATCATCGCATTTTTGCGCTTCCCGCTCAAAAGCATAAACAAATAGGCCACACTCCAGACGTTCTATTAAACAAAGTTTATTAACGAGTTTTACTACGAAGCATATGAAGAACACAGAGAATAAATAGAGGGGGCAAAACAAGTACAGCAGATGAGACATACAATCATGATTCTAGAGCAGGGGTGGGCAAACTTTTTGATTTGTGGGCCAGAAAGAGTTCTAAAATTTACTAAATTAACTAAAAATATAATATGGAATTTAGAGAAAAACATGCTTTAATTTGGATTAAAATTCACATACATTCATTTAGAAACAGAAAATTTGGCAATTTTAATTTCTAAATTTAGATTTTTGGGTTGATGTTCTTCAGAGGAAAATGTGAACTCAAAGAAATCCGAAAAATCGCCTTCTGACTCACATGAACGCCATAGAAACACCCCCATTCATGAGAAGAAACCAGAAATACAATGAAAATAAAACAATAATTGGGGTTTCTGATTCAATGCATTTTAATTTGGAGGGCCAGATTAAGTAGCTTAAGGGGCCGCATGTGGCCCCCGGGCCGTAGTTTGCCCACCCCTGTTCTAGAGCATATTTGAGTAAATTACAACATAATAAATATGGGGGGAAATTCAGTGTATCAGTAGTTTTTTTTAGATTCAATTACTCAATTAAATTCCAAGTTTGAAAAGCTTTCAAATTCTTTGAATTTTTAAGAGATTCCGTGTAATTATCTACGTCACACATGTAAGGAAAGTTGTGGCTTTTGCATTAATGTGAGCCGTGTCGGCCACCGTAGGTATATTTACATTTATGTATAAAAAAAGCAAATTAAAAACAATCAAAAAGCATCTTATAAGTTACCTAAAAAGACACATGAAAGGCTGCGCGGAAAAAGAAACTTTTTCAAAACAAGTTCTCATATGTGAAGGTATAAAAATATTTATTTTGACCAGATTTTTTTTTTTCAAATGTTTGGATGTTGCAATGTTGTGTTTTTGAATTAACAAATTGCATAGAATTGCATATAAATGAATTTTTCCATATTCACGACACTGACATGCCAGAGGTAACATGCTCTTATCAGTGATGATACACATGACCTCTAGCTGCACATTAACCATCATAGCTGGTGTGCGCTCAACAATCTAAAACAAAAAGCAGCCAACAGAAGATGAGATCGTTGACTTTTTCTTTGTCCCAAGTTAAAGAGTAAAATAACACAAAATACAAATGCATGAAGAAAAAAAGAAATAAATATACAAAGATCAGACCAACACTTTTGTTTCTTTTTAAATATATGAGTTAGTTGGTGAGTAAATAAAACCTCAGTTCCTATCTCCTTGTTCAGCTGCTGAGCAGATCAAGGTTAAAAACAGACCAAGGTCTTCGTAGATAACACAGCAATCATGTTGATAGTTATGCTGGTGAGAAAATCCTTGGTTTTTGGTGTAAACAGCAGATTCATGTTAAACTGAGGAAAAACACGTCCGTCACTGATGAAATGGAAAACACAGAAAGCCTCTACTCATGTTCTTCATTTTGAATTTATTTAACCTTCTTTATTTTGCTCTGAAATGGCCACATCTTAACAAGGAATTTGGTTGTTTTGGCCACATTCACTTTTTCGGTTGACTGGCACACTTTTCTGTTTGGGTCAAGTTAAAAATAGACAAATTAGTTCTGTTAGAGTCTCTGTGAGCGGGCAGCATGAAGAGAAAAGAGAACTTATATATTTAAAAAGAAAAAAAAGTTTTGTTTGACAAAATGAAGCGCGGTCTGGTAGAACAACTTTCAAGCTCATACATTTTGTATTTTACAAAAAATAAATTAAAAAAAATAAATAAATTAAGCATTTTGAAATGGAGAGACAGTAAAAGTTTTAGAAATTAAATAATTAGTTAATGGAAAATATTATGAGATGCATTTCTGTCCAGTCCTCCACGCCATTGGTCAGCACACAACTCATTGAGAAATGGAATGAATGCCTATATCATGCTATGAATATAATATAATACCAAGGTTAATATTAATAACAAAGTTAATATGCGGGTCAACCTGGGATGGATTTCTTATGGTTTGGCAAAGATTTTACATCAGATTTCTCAAACATCCCTCTGTATTTATCCGGGCTTGGGACCGGCACATCTAGACCCTTGCTTGGGCCCCTGTGTGGCTACATTGTGGTACCATTAAAATGAATAGAATACGAAAGTATATCATAATACATTCAATTCTATTTATATAGCCTAAAATAACAGAAAATTTTCCTCAGTGGGCTTCATGAAGGTAATTTTACAGATGCAGAAGTTAGTCATGAAATATAAAAAACAGCTAAAGACTAAACAAACTGGATATCCCAGAAACCTTAAGGATGCCCACATGAGGGAGAGATCCCATCCCAGGACGGACAGGTGATTTGTACCATTTATTCACAATAAGCTGGGCTGAACCAACATGTTTCAGTGAAGTTCTGTGTGTTTTGGTTCCTTCAAGTTTAGTTTAAGATTTCATTTGGATTTTTTGTAATGTTTTGGTTGTTTCTGTAACTTTTGTAGGTTTCTGTCAGTCAAGTCTACCTCGTCTTACATTTGGGTTCTCCGCAAAGTTGTTTCTATTTATCACTATTTTACAACACAGTAATTGTTATAAAATTATAGATGTCATCAAGTATTTTTTATCTCGGTGCAAGTTTAAAAATATATCAAATGCATAATTTTGCTGTGATGCAGAAAAACTATCCTTAGCATTTTTAATGACAGGACCCTCCCTAAAAACAGATGTTTGCCCAGTCGGATCATTTCTAAGACTCTTTGCTTGACATTAAACAACAGCTCAATCAGAGGGGTGTAGCTTAACCAAAGAATTAGGTTTTACTTTATAAACAAGAGTTCTTCTTGTGATGTTCAAACTGAATTTGAAAAATAAGCCTTCAGTGTTTCTGCTGCCTGTGGAACGCTCCCAAACTGGTCTACTGTAACTTTATTTTTGGAACATGTGCCGCTGACCACTTGACCAGGTCATCCTTGTAAAACAGAACGTGATCTCAACCGTTTTCCTCACCTGGTTAATTAAAGGTTAAAATAAACTAAATAAATAGTTAACCTCAGGCTGTGTACTAAGGCACTCTGCTCAAACGTGGCCAACAAGCAAACAAAAAGCAGCAGATTTACAAATATCAAAACTGAACCTTAATTCGGGTTCATTCTTATCAATTATGAAATTAAGTCTACAGTGTCTTGCCCATGGACACTTCGACACATGGGCGGGCAGGGAATTGAACCCATGATCTTCAGGTCATGAGACGACTGCCCTACCACTGCACCACGGCTGCCCAAGTAACAGTCCAGTAGTTTCAAACTCCAATACTGTTTGTTGGGTTGAAATCTCCTTTTAACTGGAAACGCCATTAAATCCTCCTCTTCTCTTTGCTTTTTCAAACTCACTGAATTCAGAGAGTTAAAAAGTGAAAAGTCTTCATCTTTTGTGCTTCCATGGGAAAACATAAAATGTTTTATTCCACAATTTCACCCGATGGACATCGTTGGTCAGTGGATTGAATCTCAATCACTTCAGGTGAACTCTAAAGCAAAGAAACAGATTAATTGTAAGACAAATCAAGGAAAGTTGTTACAAAATCAATCAAATAAATAAATAATAATTCACAGGGAAACAGTCATTTTTGAAAAAATGTTTACACCAACATACATGCTAAACTGCAAAAACACCAACAGTTTTTTTTCCAGAACAAAACCATAAACATTCGTTTAAAAACAAGTAGAATAAAACATTTCTCAAATTAAATTGTTGACAATATGAACCAAAGATTGTGTTTGTCCTCATGTTAACTGCATTTCAGTTACAAACATTTTGTGTGCAAATCTGTTTAAGAATTTTTTTAAGCATCATAAATGTCAACCTTACGTGCAGACGGTGGGAATTTCAGGTTGATTGCAGGCAACTTCAGATCGTTTTCAGAGTATTGGTTTCCTTTTGATGTGGAGCATTAAGTTTTACCCCTTCACCTGATATGTCACTAATTTGAAGTTAACTATTTAATCTAGGACTGATGCAGAAATTTAGCATCACCTTAAAAGGTAAAAGAGAAGAATATTTTATAATATAATTGGAAATAAATTGAGACATGAAGGGGTTAAAGTAAACTCAAAACCTCTTCTAATGAGGGGGGGCTGTGCTGGATCACGGCTCAATGCACTTTTCTGGAGGGAAATTTCAGGTGTTTTTTTCCTGAAAAATTATAAAAAGTTTTTTAAGTAGGTCTGGTTTGCAATGGAGTCTTTTTTCTTGGATCCTTTGCTTTGTTTTTCTAGTTTAAAAGCTTCTCTAAATAGGAAAACCTTAATCTTCTTTAGATTAAAGATTCATTCAAGGGTGAACCAAAGTCAAGGGAGTAAATGACACAAGTGCTTTTAAGATGAAAATAACAGACCACAAGGGTAAACTCAAGAGGCAGAACGAAAAAAAAAAAGGCAGCACGAATGCCAAAGAGGGTAAAAGTGCTTTAACAAGACATACAGGCACTTACTGCTACAGTGAGGCAAAAAAGTATTTGTCAGTCACTCATTCAGGAAGCTGTCCAACTGAAAAGATGAGAGAAGTCTGAACTGTTCATCAAAGATGGACTTCAACTGTGAGAGACAGAATTTTTTTTAAAATCCAAGAAGGATTTGGCCCAGAGACTTTGAAGGAGTTCAAATCCCGGTCAAGCCGTACCAAAGACTCTTAAAATGAGACCCAAAGCTTTCCTGCTGGACACTCAGGATGAAGGGGTTGGATTGGGGGGGGTTTCGGTCGAATGCGGAGAACAAATTTCACACACCTTGGTGCGTGACAACTAATGGAACTTTAACTTAAAGTTCAATACTTTGTAATGTAATCCTCCTTTCAATGACAGTAACAAGCTCTGGTAACCTTCATGGCTTCATGGACATCTGCTTCCTATCCATCCATCCATTTTCAGAACCAATGGAACCCCTTTTGTAGTTACGGGGTTGCTGGAGCCTATCCCATCTGCTGTAACATAAAGGTGAGATGCACCCTGGACATGTTGCCGGTCTGTCCTAAGGCTACACAATCACTCTCACTTGCACAACTAAGGGACAATTTAGAATCAAGAATCGTTCAACCTACGCATGAATTATGTTTCTGAAATCCCCACATGCTTGGAGAGAACATACAAACTCCTAACTGCTGCACCATCGTGCAGCTCCGGGTCATCTAACCTTCTCCCTGTAATTAGTTGTGAGTCTGTGAGTACGATCACTGTGTAATGCCAGCTGCCAGACTGAGCACAGAGATGCTTTGCTTATTGTGGCTTTTTACCTATTCTTCCTGGCGTCTAGACAACAATATGCGGTCACTTTTTGGTTTGTAATGATTTGTTCATTCATTTATGTCTGTTTATTTTGTTCACACAACTTTATATGTATATTTTATCTCTTTTTATTTATTTCAGTTAAGGTGGCTTCCTTATTACCTCTTCAACCGTCCTTGCGGCTGAGTACTCTCTTGTTCCAGCTTGTTCTGTCCCACCCTGGAGACGCGACCGTAAACTTTGTAACATAAAGCATAAACAAGTTTTCATTTAGTTTGTGAATTTTACACTTCAGTTTATAAAGTAAGTGGTGCATTTGGTACCTTTGAAGTATTTCAGTTTTATAACAATAAAACACCCCTAAAACAGTCATCAGGAAAATCAGGATACCAGTGAGGACCCAGGCAACCGTGCAGTTTCCTGTAAGAAAACAAAATACAGAAAAGTTTTGAGCAGGAATACTTATAAAACTGTTGTCACCACACAAACTATGCAGTAATGCTCAGTTGGAATAATTAAAAAAATTATATATTTTATAGAACCAGTCAAATTTTCATCTGTTAATTCAAATTTGAAAGACAGCAATGACCACAAATCAATAATTTATTTTAAAGTCATAAACTCTAAAACCGACACATTTTCACTGTATTGAAAAAACAATTTATTGGTAAATATGTTTTCTAAGGTGGGAAAATCCACACAACAACAAGGAGTTCAATGTTTTACATAGAAACAAAAAAAAATGCTGTTTGTTATATACATTATAACTAAGATTAACATATAGTTCAATCTGACAATCTGGTTGTACTGAGAGGGAGTGCTAAAAAAAGAAAAAAAAATCTAAATTAAACAAGATGAATATCATTTTTCATTATTAAAAATCAAATCTTATTTTTTTAGATATGTCTATTCTATGACTACTTTTTTCTGTGAGAGTTTTCAATACTGGTTTGGTTAAAAAAAAGTAGCAAACCTATACGTTCAAATAAACCAGAAATCAACAGGATTGCTGCACAACTGTTGCATGTGCTGTACTGTTCAGGTCTTTCAATCATCATAAAAGATGCTATGTTAAAAATTACATGAGTTTTTCATCTCCCGGCATCTGTCTGATCGCATCTTTTCTAGTTTGTGACTCATTTTGTCTTTTGATCCACTGAAAATGCCCTTTATTTACCGTATTTTCCGGACTATTACTCGCACAGAGCTGGGGGAAAAAGCATTTCTTCACTCTGCTCCTGCAACCTGGAACTACTTACAGAAACATTGGAAACTGACAAATCTGCCCCCTTTAAATGCTTTAAAAATGCAACTCAAGAACTTAGAGACTGCTTCACTAACCTGCCAGGGTTCTCTATAAACCTAGAAATTTTAATGTAATGTCATTGTACTTTTATCTGTTTTTATTTTTGTGTGTGTGTGTTATTGTTGTTGAAATTGCTGTTTCTTGGCCAGGACTCCCTTGGAAAAGAGGTTTTTAATCTCAACGGGACATTCCTGGTTAAATAAAGGTTAAATAAAATAAAAAAGTTCAATATCTATGAACAAATTCAACAAGCCCGACGTAATGTTGCATTTGAAACCGAACGCGATTCATGTGTCAAATTTGAGTCCGCTGCCTCTTTTGATGTGCATCAAATTTAATGCTTATTCAAAAATGTGTTCATAAACTAGATGCTAGATGCGTGTGGAGAAGCTATCATATACTGAGGATTAGTATTAGAGCAAAAATGGTTATTCTAACAAATGTAATGACTGAGTAATCGCTGTTTATTTCTCAATTGAAGTCTATGGAATTTTGGCTAGCCAGCAGGTACTATTTTTGTTGGAATGTCGGGGAAGGGATGTCAGTCAGTCCAGCTCTCTTATCAAGTCAATGACAGAGTCTGCATGAAAGGTATTTAGTCCATGGCTCCTTTATAGACAAAGCACCAATTACAAGGAGTGTTCTGGGGAACTCCCAGCATTCCTCAAGGCCTGCTGTGTTTCTTGTTTCCTGTTCAGATGAACATCTATAGAGTATTGTTTAATTTTCTAACAATACATGAAACTAAAGATAAACTCCCAGCATAACTCACGTATAGAGAAATGCACAAAGACGTATGTGTGTTTGCTTCCATATGGATTTTTAGCTTCACACTGGTAAAGGCCGGACAAGTCATTGCTCTCGCTTGGAAACTGCAGCGTTGCACCCACAACTTGAACTGATGGAGGAAGAGGCTGACCAGACCTGAAAGAGAAAAACAAATAATTTGAGTTTCATCTGATCAAGCTTTCATCTGTCAACTTTAAGCAAAACCGGGTCTAGTGAGAAAAAATACAGGAAATATGTTGGAAAGTGATTGATTTGTTATTTTATGGATATTATATTGTGGTCAACCGTTCATAACCGTCCACACCATTCTCCTGTTCCGCAGCTTTTACATTCAGAGAGGTCATACATTCTCGGGTAATTTCAGCTTCTTCCGCAGAAGAATATTCATAGTTGTCCAGCAACCACAGAAACACAACCTCAACTAAATGGATTTCTTCCAAATTATTTACTTCCCAGAAGCAGCACAGCTCAGAAACCTTTTTTTGTCTTTTTTTTTCTTACATTTAAAACCACAAGATGAAACAAACTGGTTTTGAGTTTGTTTTCATGGCTTTGTGTCACAGATTTTTTTTGGCAGACAGCATCTGATTCCCAGTCATTGACTTTACATGAGAACTGGACTGAGTGAGTGAGTGAGTGTGACTAAACCCACGGAAAACGACTTACTTCCAGCTCCAACAAAATGACGTAATTTTTTTGCAATATGAATGACTTCATGTTGGAGCCAGATGTCAGTTAGCTTCAATGAGTCCAAACCAGATGGAGTCGACATTTCTATGAAGCGTGAACTTGTTGAAAAGGCCACGCCCTTCCCACTTGAGAGCAGGGGGCCTGGTGGCAGAAAACAACATGGCCCCAAGATGGCGCCAGAGCATCATTAGTCAGCAGTCTGCGACGGAAGATCAAAGTTCAAAACACCTGAGCCGGGTTACGGTTCGGGTTAGGAATCTTCTTGAATGGATACACCAATTCAGCTTCCGGTTACAGTTGCGACATTTCCGCTTCCGTCTAAGGATGAGTTTAACGTTAGTTGGGCCCCCATCTTACCTGTAACCAGGTCCGTCTCAGCTCGGGGGAGAATTTGTCAATTAAATATTTCCAACGTTGAAAGTGGAGACAAGCACTACAAAGCATCTGATTGGCCAGTTAATAACTTGAATAACTTACACTACAGAAAAAAATAACATGAAAAAAAATTATGATTTGGAAGAGCATCTTAAAAAATGCATCAGAGGAGGAATGGTTATTCGGAAAAATAGAATGAATGAGTAATAGCTGTTTGATTCTCTGTAGAAGTCTATAGGATTTTAACTTCTTGTAGCCAGAGGAAAGAGGTCCAGTCAATTGTCCCGGTTCAGTGCAGCCGGTTTTAATTAGTAATTGTGGATGAGGTCTTTAAAGCTCCCCTATAAATATTTCCTTTATTTAAAAAAAACATTCCCAGTAGTGTTTTAATTATGATTATAAAGTTTTTAATCAAAATCCCACAACCTAAAAGTTGTCTCAAAAAGCAATTTTTCAAGTTAATCTGAAGTCTGAGTTTCCAAAATAACCTCTGAGGGGGCGTGGCTTTTGGAGCTGAGCTTTAAGTGGTCTTTATATAAACCTCTGAGGATTCGGACTTTCCTGCTTCTGGGTCCTTAACTTCATCCTTTGTTTTGGTTTAAAAACAAAATTGATTTCAAAAGTATTTTATTCTTCCCTTTTCCTTCTTTTAAATGATGTGCAGCATTTGCTAAATGGTGGGTTGAATCCAGGCGGCAGTTGTGCCCCACAACCACAACAGGAAGTTCCCAACTGACAGTTTTTTTGAAGGTTCCATGTTGGAGGGAAACAGAGGAAGTTAGAAATCAACGAAAGTTGATTGATAGGCGTAACAATGGATGTTTTTATAACACACTCAGAGTGTGAGGCTTTTATTACAACCTCACACTCTCAATGTGGAGTTACATTTTAGTAAATTTGGGTTCAAACTGTATCCAAGAGTATATTTCTGCACCAGACTTTTTCACTTTTATTCACAGAGATTTCCGACGATAAACTAGTACGTTTACTCAGACACACTAGTTACTTTTATTTGTTTGAGATAATTGCATCAATTACAGTCAGCCAAAAAAGTACTTGCAAATCACTTATTCTAGTCAACAGAATTTACTGTATTTGTATGAAAATGCTTTTAGCAAATAATAAAAGTTCTATTTTTGACAATTATTTTTTACTTATAGTTGTGCACATTTTTAAGTAGGACTACCTTTATTAAAGTACCAGTTTTGGATACTCCGCTCTTCTCCGTGTGAACTGTTTTTTTGGATTTACGTAAACCCACATGTACTTCTGACAACAACAAAACGAGAGTGTACACGCACTCGTACATTTCCAACACACGTAAAGACACAGTGCATGCAAACATACATTTATAATTAGAATTAACAAATAATCAGTCCCTCCATTTGTCAAATCGTTAATCAATTCATCTGTTTGCAACATTTCCAAATTGCCCACTTGTAAGTTTGTATGAATTTTTGTCTCATTTGAGTTTTCCTCTGTTTTCTTGTTGTTTTTTTTTGTGTTGCTTACTAAAAAAAACCAAACCAAAACAAAAAACTGAACACCAAATTAGTACAGTACACTGAGAGCTCTCTGAAATGTTTTATTTATTTATTTTTTGAGTAAATATTATCATAGACCATCTACCCACCTCTTCCTGTGTAATTACTCCCTTCCTGAGCTTTACAGCAGCAGCAGACACTCACCACACCTCCTCACATTACATTTTCAAAAACCCTTTCAACCTCAAACTGGTGCCTGATGGTCTGGTCCTTTGACTTTTATTATAAACACCCATAAATGAAAAAAACAAACAAACAAAAAGCCAACCCCTCTCACCCTCCACGGGTGGTTTCTCCTCTTAGCTCGGGTCCTCTACCTGAGGTCTGGGAGATTGAGAGTCCTGCAGTATTTTAGCTGTTCCTAGCACTGTGGTGTTCTGGACTGAGATGTCCGAGATCTTTTCAGGGATCTGCTGTAGCCACTCCTCCAGTTTGGAGGCTACAGCTCCGAGTGCTCCAATTTCCTCTGTTCTTTATTCACCATTACAATGTCTGGTTGGTTCTCCATTACCACCCTATCTATCAGCATCTGGAAGTCCCACAGGATCTTTGCTCTCTCGCTCTCTCTCTCACACACATTTTTTTTTCAAAAAAAAGCACTACTTTTTTGAATAAAGATTATTCTATCCATCATTCAAGTAGTAAATGGTCTAAAAAACAACTATTCTAGCTGCAAACGTCTGTTTCTTGGTACATTATCAACAAAGGTGACTAGAGGCCCATTTCCATCAATACCCCATTGTTCTAATGGTACATTGTGTCAGGGGAAACCCAGTGCAAACATGTTAGCACCGCTGAAAGCAGTTTGGATGGTTAGAAAACTGTAAAACTGACCTTTCTTTGAGTAGGTTTAGTATCTGCACCAGACACTCCAGATTAAATGCTCATAATGGTCTGAAAAAGTGAACTTAATGTGAAACTTGACAGTCTACTGTTGTTCTTAGAAGTGAAGGCTATTCCATGCTAGAAATTGCCAAGACAATTTCCTTCAACAATGTGAACTAGTCTCTTTAGAGAACAGCACAAACAGGCTCTAACCAAAGTAGGAAAAAGAAGTAGGAGGGTCGCTGCACAACTGAGCAAGTAAATATGAACAATAGAGCCTCCAGTTTGAGAAATAGACACCTCACAGGTACTCAACTAGAATAAGATTGTTCTGCCATCTGTCAAGCAAGATGGCGGTAATGTGATCGTCTGCGGTTGCTTTGTTACTGGTAAGGTGGGAGATTTCTTCAGGGTAAAAGGGAATTTAATAAAGGAGGGCTATAACTATTTTGTGGCGCCATATGAAGGACTAAAATCTGTTTTTTAACATTACATAGGCACAAAATATTTACTTATTTGTTAGGGTGTGTTGGGAAACATAATGTTTGTTAACAGAGGGGTAGCAGAACTACGCCAAAAAACTGGATGGGACCCAGCCTTGTGGAAGAGACGGTGGGGCGGAATTTCACCGTAAGATGACTAACGATTTTACTGGAAAACTACTGAGAGCATTACTGGAAGATTACACAAGATAAACTTAAAGGACCTAAAGACCAGTCAGACAGGATAAAGTACGAGTATGACCATATAACAAGTGTCTCTGACCCGGGGCTGGTAGGGTAGTTGTGTGACTAGTTGTATGACCAGGTGTTTCTTTGTGTGTTGGGTGACCAGGGAACACCCTGTTGTGGATATAAACCCGTATTGATAGTGTGGTCGCGGCACTGATGCAGTCACCACCCACAGCTCTGCGCAACATTGATCCAATCCTTTATTAAAGGGATCATTCTGACCTGTTTTTACTTGCTCCGTTCTGCATTAACAAACTCGCAAGGTGTCCAGGAGAACGCTGTAACACATATCATACTCCATGGACAGCGCTAGGTTGGAGCAAATTTCTTCCTACAACAGGACGATGAGCCTGACCACACCTCCAAAATGTACATTCTATCATAGAGTGGCTGCACTGCCACCATGACCTCAACAAACTAACAGCTAGAATACCAAAGGTCTACGATGTTGTATTTGATGCAAATGGAATATTATTTGACAAAAGCAAAGTTGTGAGGGTCATTCAAATAAATATCATTATTTCTAATCATGTCAATGTCTTGAATATATTTTATGTTCAGTAAACAACCCATTTGGTCAATAAAAGTGGAATGGAAAGCACAAAATTGTTGGGGTAATCTCAAACTTTTGAACAGCAGTTTATATCCAATAGATACAGATAAACTTTGTTGTCTGTTAAATAGACAAAAATTCATCTTTCAACACAATATTGCTGCTTTTTCTTAATCTCACCCATTTTAATCATTTTTTGGCTGCTAAACTTAAACTTGTTAGGTGAACAAGCTAAAAATTGTAATTAAAAAAATGCTGTTGCTGGAATAAGAAGCAACAAAAATAACTGAGAAGGATTTTAAAGTATTTTTTAGGAATTTGCTTAAGCATCTCCTTCTGTCAGAACATGTCTCCGAGGACGCCAAGAGGGAATTCTTACAAGATGAAATGGACTGTCAGCAGTCCTGAGTTCAACCCACCCAACACTTGTGAGAGCAGCTGGTTTGTGTCAAAGTGAGCAGCCTTTTTTGGTGAACAAGTACTGGGTACTAGCTGAACTGTGTTGGTAAAGTTAAAGATAGCATAAAAAACAAATGGTCTTCATATTCTTGAGACATTGATACAACAAATGTAAAAACGGGATCCATATATATATGACTTTAACAGCTGTATTGTCGAGTCCCGCCCACAACGCAGTAACAAATTTCTGATGAACTCCTGCTGCTCTGGAGAAACTGTGTCCTGGAAAACGATACAAGTTCTCTGAGTTTGTTTAAAAACAACATAATCATAATCAAAAGACGACTTGGAACGCTTCACAATAGATCAGAAGATGATCGGGGTGGGTCTTTAATTGGGGATGGCTCACAGCAATACGCAAAGATGGGAAGAAATATCGAAAAACAAGCAGAATTTGGAACAACTGCTATATTCCAATTCAGGTCATTTTAAATCACTTTACAGAAAAACTAATAAATGCTAAATTCATAGAAACATAATTAATAAAATATGATGTTCAGTTATAAAGTCGGTTTGTCAAACATCAGGCCACGGTGGACAGGACAGCAGATGTTCTTTCAGTTAAAGCTTTAACTTCCTCTTTATTCGTCCCTGGTTTTAGTTTTCCGAGAAGATAAAGAAGTTTGAAACCACAAACCAAAGAGAGCAAATATGAACGCATGCTTTGTAAAGGAAGTCATCTGCTGTCAGAATGGATAAGAAAAAAAGAAAATAAAAACTAATAATAATAATAATAATTAAATAATAATTTTATTTGATAGGAGGAAGGAGGAAGATCAAAGTGGGACTATGATGGAAATGATGCATTTTATCATTTGTTCTTTAACTTTATATCTCACCAGCTTCTGATCTTTATGTGTGTGCAGCAGCATAGCTCAAGAGTCACAAGATTTTATGTATACTTTGTCAGAAGAATACTATGATTATTTAGACTACTGTGTAGAACGTTTTGTCTATAATGTGCATAACATCATCATTTGCCCAGCAACAGAGCTTGTTTTTGTTCTACTGCTTGAAAGTTGAAAACTGAAAAACCAGAGAACTTGCGAGCTGCTGAGTTTTGGACCAGTGGTAATTATAACTGCTAAAAATACAAATGAATATACAAGAGGTTAAATTAGTTGATGCTCTAAAATGTCTTAATAAAACTTCTAAATCATGTTTATTTTAAAAAAAGAAAAAGCAGTTACCTTTAATTAAAGCTTTTTAAACCCCAAAAAATTAAACTGTTGCAGAAAAGGTAAATCGATCAAATTTACTGAGGAGAGATTTATGCTTCCCACTAAAGCAGATATTTGTAACTAAAACAATATTTGTAACTTCCATCTATATGGAGCAGTAGATGTAAAATGTGTTTAATCGAAAGCCACAGAAGAACAAAGAGTATTGCTGCTGCTGCTGATTCTTTACCAAATCACTCATCATAAGTTAAATTATATTAAAAATAAACAACAATTTAGAAAAATTATATAAATGTGATCCTCCTTTTAAGTGTTTTGTCTTTGCTCAGCACTAAGTTTCAAAATTAAAACATCAAAGAACATAAATCTGAAAGACGTTCAGTTGTTTTTATCAAAATAGGCGACAGAAAATAATTTATTTTTAAATAATTTTGGATATACGAGTGAAAGGTTTTGTACTGAGCAACCACATGCGGGCTTGTAATAAATCAATTAAGACAAAAAAGATAATTTATTGCCTGCCCCCCTATCTTTCCCAGTTTAAATCCACAGGCTTTATGATAAGTATACGCTGTCTGCAAACAGAAACCCTAATCTCCTTTCACATGTAGTCAAAAAAGAGCAGATGGTTTTCACCCACATCGTAGTGATCCTGGACTGTTGACAGGCTGTTAGATTTTAAACACTGCTTTCCCAGTTCTCATTGTGGTAACACAAAACAAAAAAAAAAAAAAACCCACTGAAGAAATATGATGTTTCGGGTTGTTTCAAATTAAATAAAATAAAAATAAATACTGAAAAGAAGTGAAAATTGTGTTTTTGGTGTTTTCTTATGGCAATTTTCTCATGATGGAAGAGACAAAGAAAATTTAGAGTAAAACTATGTTTCTGAGTATTTCTAAACCAAATTGAGGTGAAGAAAGAAGAATGTTATTTAAAAAAGCTTGTAGTTGTTACGTACAAACTATTATTAGCAGGTTTCAAGCTCCCTGCTCCGCTCCATTCTGATGAATCCATCCGTCGTTTTGGTTTTCCTCATCCAACCGGCTCAGAAATGTACGGCTGGATAGCTCCAATATTGCTCACCATTTCTGTTTAAATGTTAGCTTGCGGTTGTGAGGAGCTATAAGCTAGTGGGAGAGTGTGTAAAAACAAATCAGCACAGGTTTATTCTGCAACAACAGTTCTGCCCGCAACTCAAAGGCAAATTACTCATGAACTGCTGCTCTGCAGAAACTATGACATACAAAACGATGCAGGTTTTTTAAATTTTAGCTAAAAAAATATATATATAATTGTAATTAAAACAATACATCAGGTGGGTTCAAATCCAGGACTCAAGGTGCCGGTGTCCTTCATGTTTTCAAACCAACTTGCAATGGAAGCTTCTCATTGGCTAAACATGACTGATCTAAGTAAACAATAGCAGATAGGGTGTTTTTTTTTTTTTTTTTTTTTTGCTAGAAAACCAGCAGGAGTCCCTCAAGGCCTGGATTTGGACACCCTTGCAATACATCAAGAGATCCTTGAAGTGGGACTTTATTAAAGCTTTGCTGACTGAGGAGCTCCTCATCTCTTATGAGAAATAAGCAGCAAAATCTACAGCAGCAAAATGCTCCTGAATTCACAAAGAATCCACACATAAGCTAGAACAAAAGGTGAGATATCTGAAAATAAATGAGCACAAAGGAGGTTTCAATGCAGTAGAATTTCTCTTTGTTGTAAAATTCAGGTGTAAATAAATTACTAAAAAGAAAAAGGGGGATAACAAAAGGAAGGAGAGGAGGCAGGATAGCAAAGACAAACACATCTGTTCTCTGCTCACATAATTAAAGAGGAGGAGGAGTAGGGTATGGTTGAACTCCCGTTTAAAACCTCGAGCAGCTGCTGACACTGACACCTCAGGGGTCGCTGGGAGTGGTCAATGAAACCAAAGACGACATAGCTCAGCAACCAAATGGTGTGTAATACATTAGTAATTTACTGCCTTCCTTGAAGGCGCAAAGTACTTAACAGTCACAGATCTATTCACATGCTGATGACTGGCGCCAACCTATTGCCACCAAGAGCCTCAGCGTCTTGCCAAAGGACACTTCAACACAAAGTCTGCTCTATCTCTGCACCATGGCCACCCCAAGGCTGTATTATCCCAGACTGCCTTTTATCCCACTTGAGCAGAAAAGTTTTTTGGAATACCAAGGGTATTGCAGGATACAGTCTGCCAGTTGCATCATTGGAAAGTTTGTTGTTTTTTTTTTCGATCCAAAAATCTTTAAAAAAATATGTATTTCAGTGTCCTTAAATCCACACCGAAAGTTTTTGGTCTTCACTGCCCGTATGTTGTTCCACAAAGGTCCAACAGCTCGCCTCTTACTGTAAGGAGCTTCGAAACAAACATCTGGTCCCAATTGTCAGAGATCCTAATAACTACATCCGAACAGCTATAGGTCTTCTTCATCTCCCACAGACAGCTGGGATACTCGGCTCCATTTCCCAATGATCACTGGTGTATAAAGTTGCAAAAGTAACTTCCATGCAGGAAGGGTCCATTGTCTCATTCCTTAGAGTGGAAGAAATGTTGTCGATCGATTTCAAAGACCCGTTTATCAAATCTGTGCATTGGACAAAGGTTAGATTTAACCCTTGTGTGCCGTACAGTTATTAAGAACATACTCAAAACGCAAACAACACAGCAAAAGCTGAATTTTAATAAAGTAAAAAGTCTCCAAATGGGGTAAGAATGTTTGACTTCTTTCTAAAGCGCCTGCTTTGGCAGTTAACGCTGCGGCTGCTCAGAGTTGCTGATAAACTTATCAGCCTTTTAAAACATTCAGACGTTTGAAAACGTTATGGAAATGACCGTACCTGCTCCAGATAACTGTGGCATTTGGGTTTGCCTCTGCTTTACACTCAAACGACACTTTGGATCGTTCAATAATGTCGACTTTTTCAGGCGAGTCTGCAAAAAGCATAAACAAGGTTTATGAGACTTTTTAATTTGTAATGAGAAATAAAATACATTTTTTGAGAGAAAAATACAATTACAGTAAAGTTATCTAAAAAAATTCTACATAAAAAAGCTAAAAAAGAACAATTAAAGCTCTCCTGTGTGGTGATGTTGTTATACTACGGAAGCACATGCCGAGTATTTTGTTTCCATCAACTTCTCCTTCCAGGTGGGGTAGCACAATAGAGCCATTCTTAAGTTCCTTTAGTCAACACAAAAAATTCCCTTCTTGAACATTTTGATCAAACATTCCAAAGCTTTTCCTCTCAAGTTTCTGGCTTTGATGCCTATGGGTTAAAATCTGCCCCCTAAATTACATGATGTTAAAAGACTAAGGATTATTCTGTCAGATACTAAACCAGGACTAATTTTGAGATCTTGTGATGTTTGAACAGGGCTGTCAAGCCTTTCTGAAAGCACTTTGGTGGCAAATTTAGATTGGTTTTTTTTTTTACTACTTAAGTACACAGTTTAGTTTCACAAAAATTTCCTCTAAAAAGTTTTGCAACAAAACAAAACGACACTCTCATATTTCTGGTAAAGATAAATCAAACTGTCTAAGGAAAGAGGAAAAAAAATTGAATGGTGCAACTCTGCTGTCCCGCAAAGTGAAAAAGCACAAATTTTGACCGTATTGCATCAGTCCAAGAATTACAGTCCAAGTTACTTTTATCCGAAGCAGTTTACAGAAAACATACTTAACATGTGAAAGCATAATCAGAAAGGACTGCATTCACACTGCCAGGTTTGAATCCCACCAATTTGTTAGGAAAATCATTTTGGTTTGGTGAGAGTGAACGCTCACCTGAACTCTGAAGTGGACAAGAAAGGACGATAGTTTATTAAGCCTTTCATGAATTATGCAGGTTTTCTCCTTAATTTGTTTCTGGCATTAAAACAAGACTCAAGTGAGGTTGGCAATCTGAATCAAATACAGAAAACTTAATGTAAGCCATATATTTAATAAAACGTGTATAAAGTATTTCAAAAGCTATTTACAGATATAAACACACTCAAAATATTTGCTCACTAAGGTCCATTTATGAAAGCAAAACACTAATGACATCTTTGAACTCAGGATATTCCAATACTTAAAAAAAAAAATGCAAGCTGTGTATGCAGAGAAAATAGACTCACTCTGATTTGTGTGTGCGTAATTCTTGATTTGTGCATTACTTTGGATTTGTGCGTGCATAATTCTTAATTTTTTAACTCATATAATACATTTTGCGCAAAAGTAAAAAAATTGCAAAATAAAAAAAATACAAAATACAATTTACACGTGCACAAATTAAAATTGCAAAAGCTTGAAACTAATTACACACAAAAATCTTTTAAAAATATGTACGAATCACCTCTTACGCACACACACAACACATCAGTTACGCATGAATGTATCGTGAGACTCTTTTTACGTCTCATAAATTCGTCCGTGAGGGATGCGTTCAAGAACTACTGGAATGCTCTAATGCTAAACTTCGATTGTGAATAATATCCGGTGAAACTTGACATTTTCCCACTTTCTTAAAAATATATTCCCGATAATTAATATAAAAGTCTAAATAAATGTTTTTAAGACACTTATCCCTTTAAAAATAAGAATATTTCCGGAAAGTGCCTCGAACACAAGGCTCTGTCCCGAGAGCTGGTCACCAGCCACGAAGCCGGAGCCTTCTAAACTCGCAGATCCAAGCGGGCCGGTGCTGCCTGTAATCGCCAGGTTTGCCGACCAGAACTCTGTGCATTTACTTTATAAACGCCAGCTGAGATTGGGTTGCGCTCTGGTCTGATCCTCCCACGGATCCACTCTAAAGTGGACTATACTATACTGTACCGCTCAGTGGAAACAAGCCAAACGTGAACTCTGGTCTGCTTAAGAGCATTTGGTTCAGTTCAGTCTTTAGCTAGCTTGTAAAAGTGCCGTGTGAAACCAAACCGAACCAGATAGTGTGAAAATGATTGACATTCTCTGTTGGTTCGAACCAAAACTATAAGTTACTTAGAAACTAACTCCATTAACTGAACATCCACCCAGACATCCCACTTTAGCACAATCAGTGGTCTGACCAATCACTGTTCATGTGTATTGCTGACAACCTTTGGAACAAATCAGCAAATGTTCTGTTGTGTAACTGGACATTGCCCCTTCCACCAAAAACAACATTTCTGAGTAAATTTAATGTAAATGCAGTAAAAATTAAGAAAAAAAAAGAGTTACCAAACAGACACAGGAATACCACAGAGGAGAATAATCTTTGTAAATGTTTTTTTTAATATGAAAATCAGAAAATAATTGATTAGGAAAAGTTTGAAGATACTTACAGTAGACCTGGATGTTGGTTTCCAGTTTTTCTTCTTTCGTTGTCTCACTTGAGACGACACACGTCACCGGTTGACCATTCATCTTTCTCTCAGGTTTTCCATAAAGCGTACTCCATGTGGTGGTCGTACCATTAGCATGCTGAGTTTCATTGAGTTCTTCTCGAACTTTTCCTTCCAGAGAACCTTTGATCCATCTCACCTCTGCCTTAGGTTTGGAAGCAGCAGCTGTGCATTTTGCAAGTGGAACCTCCTCATTTCCCTCAATGGGTGTATAATCCGTTAGACTTGTATTTGGGGGTACTAAAGGAATACCAATAAAAATCAAAATTCAAGATGTCTCAATAAAAACAGAAAAAACATGAAAAATAATCAGGTCTTACCAAGTATTACAAGTTTTGAAACTTTGTTTTGTGTTCCACTGGGGAATAAGCTGAAGATGCATGTGTAGCTTCCTTCATCTTTCAGTGTTACATTAGAAAACTTCAAGGTTCCATTTTTTTCACTGAAATTCCCGATAAATTCAAACCTTAAATCTTTTCCATTACTATACTTCGCTCCAATTATGGGCTGAATTGTCAGAAAAACATCGTTTGGTGCTTTCCCTTTGATCGTCTTCTGCCATGTGATCTGGGACAGACGATCACTTGCGGTTGTTTGACAGGGTAAGATGGCGAAAGATCCAAGCATCACAGCCACATCTCCATCACCAAACGGGACAGCTGTAAACAGAATAAAACATGACTTTAATGCTTCTGTACAAAAATCTGTCCAAAGCTTTATGTTTGTATTGGGAGATAGCCGTCTTGCATTCACACTAAACTGCACCAGAGTTCACTTGCAAAAGAACTCAGAACCAAAGTTAACTTGTTTAGCCCTTCCGCTCTCCTTGGGGTCCAGATGGCTCCAACCACATTTTGTTATGCGATTTCTTCCATGACAAATGTGGACGAAGGGGGACAGGATTTTATGTCTGCCATGGACATTAGTGAAACTCCGAAATCAGTGAAAAAAAAAAGTTCAGCGCACTGTCCTGTGGTGTCCAGATGACTCCACTTTTAATGTAAACAAGCTAAGGAGAACGGAAGGGTTACTACACACCAGAGTTAAAAGGAGTTTTTACAATTGAGAAATAAGACAGACTTAGAAGAACCTGTCCTGTCCTTCTACTTTTCCTGATTATTCTTTTCTTTTTGGTTCTTCCCTTTAGGGGTCAATGCAGTGAATGACACGCCTCCATTCAACTTCATCTTCTCCTATCCTATGTGATATTCCCATAAGTGAAACATTATTAATCAAGCCATAGAAATCTTGAATAAGCCGAGTAGTTACAATAACTAAAGACCTTGGGGGAGGAGGTGGGGCCTCAAGATATCCATCAATCAAAAAGTTCAGGGGGACACAAGATCCCAATCTTCAAAGCTACATTCAACAAATAAAGACACACATGTACACCAAGCATCGCTCAGTTTTTGAAACTCTTTAAATTAATAATCCAATCATCTTTTGATCGATTATAACAGCATTCCAGTGGTCTTTTAATTATGATTATGCCATTTTTATACCGTTTTCTAGGACATAGTTTCTGCAGAGCGGCACTAGTTCATTGAAAATTTGCCTCTGAGTTGTGGGTGGGACTGTTTGGGGATAGTAAGTCTTCCCTCATTCCCCATCATCCTTTTGTTTACATTCTCTCCTGCGAGCTTGCAGCCACTCACAACCTCAGTCTAACTTTACTGGTGCAACAAAAATGGTGAGCTATATCGAAGTCATCTACAGTTTTAAGCCACAAACCAACTTGGACGAGGAAAATAAAAAACCTACATGGATCAATCTATTCATCTGCAAGTGAATGCATCAGAATGAAGTGAGCAGGGAACTTCTGAAACTCTTTTTCAAACTTCATTTTTTGGTCTACTCCTGATTCCAAATTATTTGAATAAAGAAATACTCAGAGATGTAATTTCAGTCTTAATTTTCTCCATATATGCCCTCCATCATAAGAAAAATGCAACAAGACCATGTTAAAACACCAAAAACATTTTCATTGGAGTGGGTCTTTCAAAGCATAAACTCTGTTTTGTGGGTTATTGTTTTTTTTTTTTCGATCTTGTCGTGCAGATATCTTGTCTCTGAAAATATTGGAAAACTTTTCCAGCAGAAGTCGCTGAACTTATAAGGTGGACCCTCACAAGCTGTTATCCATCATGGATAACCCAGACCACTCAGTTCTAGACAAACAATGGATAGCCTTTTCCAGAAGACTCAGATAACTCCGCTGTTTAAGGGACCGCAACAAGAAATAATTTCTTCTGTATGGAATTAAGATTATATAACACCTCATCACGATGCAAGATAAAATTCATCAGCTTACTGTTGTCGTGACTGATGGTAATTACTGGCTTAAATTGCACACTGTTCTTAGTATTCCGCACGGTACAATTTGCACATATTTTTATCTTGTATTCATTTTTTTTATCCTCTGTAAATAATGTCTATTTGCTGCAACAGCCAAATTTCACAGTTTAGGAAGAACAAAGTATTTCTATTCTATTCTATAAAACAATGCAAAGAACTTGACCATGGAACTGTTTTTTGACTGAGGGAAAGTGTTTCCTTAAACAATCTTGAGACATACGGAAGCCAAGAATGACCAAACTTCCTTTTTTTTTGCCTGTTTTGTCTTGATAACATTTTTTATCTTTTTATCATGAGAACACACTTTTTTTCTCGTGATATCAAGATAATAGATGTCATTATCACAAGATAATAAATTTCGTTATTTCGCCAAATGATATTGAAGCACACTGAGACACGATACATAATACATTTAGGTCTTTATTATTTTGTGGTAAACTGTACGCCAAAACCTACGCTGTACAACACCCCCCCACCAATGTCCCTCCTTTAGTCAATAACTGAACCTTATAGGTCCAAACCCCCAATAACATGATGAATAACAGGACACAGGGTCAACAAGAATCTCTGCCTGGTGTGTTCACTGAGCTCCGGAACATAGAACATTAGTGGAGCCACCCAGGCCCAAATCAGTTCTCTACAATATACTTCTTCCTGTTTCTACAATCTGCAGGAAACAAAACAGTTTGTCAGAGAAAATGTGGAACACCGAAAGAACTGATCAGTTCATTACTGAAAACTTTAATCGTGGTCTAACTCAGGCGGATATTATGCTGATGGTTGTCTATGATGGTCGGCCATAAACAACGTCCAAATTCGTCATCGCCATTTGAAGAGGAGGTTAGGCCGGAAGCATACGCAGGCAGCTAAAGTTAAATAATCCTGTGGGTGTTGGTTGTTGCTATTTAATTTGAGATCAGATGAAAGTACATGCTGTCTACGTGGTTACAGAACGATGAGAGGGGTGGGCTGGAAGGACTGCGTGTCATTACAAATAACATGTCTTCTTGTGATAACGAGATAGATGTCATTGTTGCACGAAAACAGCCAAAAAAACCAAGAGTAGAGATGTAGAGTAAGTGATTTCGACAGAATTTGTGTTGAACTTTTGGTTTGTGTCAAGACTGCAATAACATAGATAAGGCTTTTACTTTGACATCAAGGTTAAATCCATACTTTTTCTACAGTGATGTGTGTTTGTGTTTTAAAACTGGAAACACGATGTGATGTGTCTGAAAGATAAACACTATTATTCAATTATGACATTGTCAATTTAAAGAGAAATACCAAAGTAACTTTTGAAATTATTAAAGGATGGCCACAGAACCTACAAGTGTGAAATTTACAGATTTTCCCTTTTTTGAACAATATGGCAAAATAAATGTTTAATTTGAGCAAACTTCACAAAATATTGCACTCATCACCAGCTTAAGTCTACAACCACAACTGACGTTTGCTGCTCTTTAACTTCAAGAAGAGTCTGCCATCTTGAATTTTCCTAAATCTCCTGTAGTACCAACTACAAAATTAAATTCCTGCTTTGGATCGATCTATAACTTCCTAACTTCTCAAGCAACAAAGGACAAAAATTTAGAATTAGAAACTGTAAATTTTGAACAGTTTTAGGATGGTGAGTTCATGAAAGTGAAATTGTAAAAATCGTATAAATTAATCTCTGGCTTAAACTGAACATAGCAATCAATATGTGTTATGAAATTATCTGGAATATGGGCTGGGTGAACAAACAAACAAACAAAAAACTGTTTCCAAGGAAATCTAAAAGTTTAGTCTTGCAAATTCTTCAGAAAATTACAAAGACCTGCTTTGATAAGCAGGTCTTTGTAAACAACCAAAACATAAAATGGTTGCTGTGGAGCTAAAACCTACAGAAAGTCCACATATCTTTGAAAAAAAAAAAGTGGGGTATTTTTCTTCACAAAATTGTCACATGCAACCACTGTTCCCCCTAAGCTGCGCGCGTGGGCAATTGCGCACTGCTCTCACGCCTGTTGCGCAGAGGAAATTTTTTCTGCGCACATCATAAAATGCATTCTGAACTTTAAATAGAATTATCATATAAGACATGTATTCTTTGTCACTTTTAATGTAATTCAGCGATTGACAGGCTAATTAAAACGTGCTGATGAAGACGAGTGTCCAGGATACAAAGCTGAGTTCAGATTGAAGGCGGAGTTTCAATGCGTTCTGTCTTCAAAACACCGTCAGTTTGGCCGCACGCGCAATGAACACGCGCAGTGAGCACGAACAGTGAGCTCTCCAAAACACCGGGGAGGCTGTTGATGGACTTTTTTCTGCGGCCAGAGCGCGCCTCGTGCCGCGTGCCTCAGGATGAAAAGTGCGCGAGCTCCGGTGTTCAAATGAACAGCGGACTTAGACCTGAGAGCGGAGGAGGGGCCGGGAGTGTTCTCAAAGACCTATTCCTTCTTCTTTTAGTTCAGATCTCATATAAGAACACACAACAAATAGTTTTTCCTCCATGTCATTTCACATCTTGAGCGTGCATGCGGCAGCGGGGGTGGGGCTGCAGCGGGGGGGGCTGCGTGTGCAACGTGCTGGAGAAGTGATGAGGACAGGTGATCCCAAAGCAGCAGACTAGCATTTACTTTAGCGTCATCTGAGTAGTAAAATGATCACTAAAAACGTTGCATGATTTAAAATTGAAAAAAGTAATCTCTGAATGTGTACATGTTACATCTTCCAGACAATAATCCCAGCCAGACCACAACATGGTTACTCTACATGTTTTCATAACATTTCAGTCGCTGCAGTTGGTCCAAAACTCGACTGCAGCTTTTTAACCAGAAGGAGCACATTAGTCCAATTCTGAAGTCTTTGCTCCAGTCAGCTTTAGGTTCTTTTATTTGTTTATATAAGCTTAAATGGAATTGAACCTTCATTTTGATCAGGTTTATTTTTGGTTTATGACCCCCCCCCCCAGACCCCTCAGCTGCAGGACTGCTGGTGGTCCCAAAAGTCAGAACTAAAATCTCACTATGAGGCCACATTTCAGCTCTGAGGACCTCACCTGTTGAACAGCCTGTGGATGCTAAGGCTTCATCCACTGTGGAGGTTTTTGTTGAGCTTGTATTTGTTCCTATTTATTCATATTTTATCTACTATTTTTATCTTTCTATTATTTTTTATACATCATGGAAAGCACTTTAGGATACTGTGTAGCAGGAAAAGTTTCATACAAATGAGGTTGAATTGGAATTTATTCCCAGACAGCAGGAGGAGGACCCACTTTCTGATTATTTTGACTTTTTATAGTTATTGTTGCATTTCACTTGCATTAAACCAAATTTGATGAAAATGAGTGAATTAGTTTCATTCTTTTAATAAGCTACATGACTTGTTAAAATCTGAGATTTCAGACAGTTGAAATATAGACATGAAGACAGAGTGAACCCCCAGTGTTGCTCACGGGGGTCAAAGAATTGCTCAGTGAGTTTCTGTGTTTGCTCAGACACACAAAAAATTAGAGGGAACATTGCATGCAACTGTGACCAGGCTAAAAGTAGCAGAGGAGGGACCAAAATCAGCATGCTCAGCCAATGAGACTAGTTAAAAAGGAGGTAATGGAGGGTGGAGACTTTCCGCACATCAAAATTAATCCCTAAGATTTTCCACATATTAATTCTCTGTGGCGTAAAGCCTTTTAGTGTGTCACTGGATTTCATCTGGACTCCTAAGACTTTGAAAAGTGGAGATTTTGCTTCTTAACAAAGAAATGCAAAGGAAACATATTCTCAAAAACAGTCCCTCTTTTATGGGGTCCAGATGACCCCACCCTTATATTGATTTGTGGTCCCTCCCATGACAAAGGTGGACAGGATTTTACGTCTGCCACGGACATCAATGAAGATAAAAAATCCTTGAAAAAAAAGTTTAGTGCACTGTCTTGCACATGACCACTCTTTTAATGTAGCATGCCTAAAAGAGAACAAGGGTTGCCCTAGCAATGAGGCAGGGAACAGACATTCCCTTTTCTTAACTCATTATAAGGCTCTCATGACAACAGAGAAGCATCTGTTTTTAAATGAGATTAGCTTTAGGTCAGTGTAACAGTACTCTGTTCTGTTTGCAAACAGGTTCCGTGAACAGTTTAGACTCTATTGTATTTACTTTAACATTAATCTCTTAGAATGCAAGAAATTCCCCCATTACAGTTAATGTGTGATAATCTGCGAGTTTGCATCGCAACTGCAAAACCATAAACAAGCAGCAGGACTGAAATGACAAAGAAGAAAACATTTTAAAAATTGGAGAAAAAGAAAACAAAAATGAAAATTGAGCTGCAGCTTCTGTCTTTGGGGCACAAAGAAAACGAGAGAGAAAGAGTGTGGGACCGCCGAGGAAATTTGAGAGAAGTGAAGAAATGTGACAGTAAAGCAGCTTCAACCGGTTAGTTCTGGCCTAACTAGTTGTTGTCCGGTGATTCAAATAGCTTAAATGTGTGAGGCAGGTGGGTTAAGTCAAAAGGGTGATTTCCACCTGAGTGCACCAGCTGCTAGGGCTGTAACAATTATACTCGAATACTCGTGATCTGCTCCCGAAAATTCGAGTATGAATAATTCGTGCGATCTTTATGAATATAGTAAAATTAAGTAAAATATGATCAAAATATTATCTGGGAACGATGTATTTTTCCTCTGAAATGCAGATTAATGTAGGATTTTAAGCTTACAAACTAAAAAAAAGCCGTAAGAGCAGCAGTAGTTACAGGAAGTAAACACATCTTTGTGATGGTGAAGCTTCCGGTTTTCAAAGTAAAACTAGCAAGAGCTTTTTTCTGTTCAAAAAAGAAGTTCTGAAGTTCCGCTTACTGACATAACTTTTGAAAAAACAAATTAGCTTTAACATCAGAGGTTTAGCTCTTCTTTTGGTTATGGTAAGTCTTCATCAGTTGATGCAATTAACAAAACTCCAGCTTATTCTGAAGAAACGCAGCCTCGCGCTGCTGAAAGGAAGATGTAATCAACGTGAATCAGCTGATTCTGCTGCGGAAAAAAAATGCTTTTTTTTCATAAGGGCTCTCCACCAATATCTACAGCTTAGAACGTAAAATATTGAATGATTTTGAGGATAGAAACAGTGGAAAACATTTTCAAGTTTTGTTGTTAAATTATACAAGATTGAATTGATTTTTATCCTTTTAATGTTACTGCTGAACTTAACCAGAAGGTTGACAAAAAAAAGTTTAAAATGACAAAATTTCTTTCAATCTGAATCTTTGTAGTTTTTTTAATCAGTTTTGTTGATTCTGATCTACTGTTGTAAATAAAGGTAAACATTTTGGTGATTTAATACAAATCATTTTATTTTTCTCCATCTAGTAAATAAACAAATAGCAATAAACATAATATTAAAAAGTACGATTCGTGGTTAAATTCGTGAATCGTTGAGGTTGATTCGTGAATCATATCGGATCGCCAGCTAAGCAACGATCCGCAGCCCTACCAGCTGCTCACCTACAGACGGCGTGTATAAGATT
The DNA here is from genome assembly GCA_003999625.1 of Oryzias javanicus. Classification (NCBI taxonomy): domain Eukaryota; kingdom Metazoa; phylum Chordata; class Actinopteri; order Beloniformes; family Adrianichthyidae; genus Oryzias; species Oryzias javanicus. Next base: position 8,658,255 of record CM012457.1, on the reverse strand, counting down.
CCCCCTCTGGCGGAGTACATTCAGTGTCAGCTTTCATTAAGGCTGAACAGGCTGCTCAGCGCTGTGGTTGCGTTTTTCGCAGAGTTTGGCTGGAAATGCCACTCAACAGAGCTTGCAGAGCTTATTTCTGAGGAAAGCATCAGATGCTGTCAGCTGCTTGTGTGACTCCTATCAAGTATCCTCTCAGGCTGTGTGTTTTGAGTTGTGTCTATTTCTTTATTTGTGGGTGCCGCTGTTTGTAGTTTACGGATGTGTTTTGGAGCCCGGCACCGTTGTTTTGGTGCCACTGATTCTTTTTTTTGTCACCGCAAATGAGTGAATATCAGCTCTAAAAAATAAAGTATCTGCAAAAAGAAAAAAAAAAGTGATGCAAACAAGAACGCTTCATCGGAAGTCGATTATCTGGGATTTTTTTTGCTGACGGACACACCAGAAGTGGTTTTTGTTCTCTGCGCTGCTGCAAAAAAATATTTTAATTTATTGACTGATATTGTTAACCAAGTATTATATTCATAAAACTAAGTTTAACAATAAAACTCCAAATTTTTCTGATTTATTGGTAAGAATTAGTTTTTACATACAATATATTTCCCCCAGTAAAAAAAAATAAATTAAAACATGTCATCATGCTCAGCTTTACAATGTAAAGCAATTTTATTTTTGTGTGTGTATCCCCCCTGGTGTTTATTTTGAACAATTGATCGACAGTTTGTTGTTCTTTATTTACTACTGCTATGAGGAGAAAGAGCAATTTAAAAACGATTGAGAAAGTACTTTCAATATTTGATTGTTATTTGATTAGGCCAAGTAGCCCCAGGTGTGAAGGGAAATTGGAGGACGCCAGTTTGTTGTTAGATTCGGCTAATGCAAGGAAACATAATGTAAAGGCAGTCCACTAACGAGAGGATAATAGAGTTCTGTGATCCAGACCATAGACTATATTATATTTTACTCCACTAGATTATCCTCCTTTTTCTTATAGCAGTGCATATAGCTAAAACGAGTCCACTTCTGGTGTGTCATCTTGTCTGGATCACTTTTTTTCCCCCAGATTTTTTTTTTTTTTGCTGCGGTTAATTTTATATTTACAGTTACTTTTTTTTATTTTTGCTGAGATCGCTTTTTTGATTGTTGATATATATTTATTTTTGCACAGTTTCTTTTTCGTTTTCTGTTACTTTTTTTATTTCCTGAGATGGCCGCTCTAGTCCACCATATAAAATGGATGTAAAAAATGTTTGACAACAGGTTCGACAAGTAGTGCTGGACGAATTGATCCAAAATATCAATAATATCGACCTGAAGTTTGTTTTAGATCGATATCGGCCCGCAGATATTGATATTTCCACTTTAGTTTACTACTTTTCTGTATCACCAAAAAAGATCCAGCTGAGTCACCGCCTGACCACTCTCCCAGTCCTGTGATATCTCAGCAACTCAAGACAAAGAGCTTGCATTTTTTCAACCTATTTCCACACTATTTAAATGCTGAGTTGTTTCTGACAAGTTATTTCTCAACTGTTTTTGTTGTTCTATTTAAAGGTTAAGAAGATGCAAATTATTTATATTTCTACCAGGTTTTTTTTTTTCATATCGTGAAACATTTTGATTTATTTTTGTATCGTACTTGTTTCTCTTGGTTTGTTGACTGTTTTAAATTAACTTTTTATTTAATTTCAAGAAGTTTTTATTTTTAATACACTATTTTCCATTAAAATTGAAAATGTTGTCCTATTTTTTATGTTTAACAAGTAATTAAAAAAAATAAAATAAGGAAATGTACAAAAAAATTCAGTGATTCAAAAAAACTAAAAAGTTGACGTTCATGTCACATTCACTGCATTTATAAAAATAAAACAATTGTATCAGTATGGACTTTAAAAACAACATCAATACTGATCAAATGCTCAATCGATTGCTTTGTGTCCAAAATGACGAAATTAAGTTTATTCTGGTGTGAGAAATGCACAAAAACAATTAAGAAAACAGAAAATCTATGTATTATTAATAAAATTAAAAATAACAGTTTTCTCGTCATGTCCGCAGAAGCTAGCTAGAGCAGTGAATTTGCACGCGCTTCATCTGGAAGTCAGAAAGTTCTAAACATGACGTTTGCAGTAAACAAACACACCTTTATAAAAAAAAAAAGAGAGAGAGCTAGCATCTCATTGTTTGCATCCTTGACATCCTCGTGTCCGTATGGAAGCGCTTAAAGGACAAAACAGATGGAAACGAACCTTCGACGCGTTTCGTCTCCAGATGAGAAGCAGTCAACAGAAACATCTTCAAAATGACGCAGAAAGGTCCTGCAGAAGAGCGCACCCGTGCTTTTCTTTCTTTGGGTCTTCGGCTCGCTGCTGTTTCTCCAAACCGATCCATAGTCTGAGCTCACGCATCATGGTGGGCTCTCTCTTCCTCTGCTGTTCTCACTCCTCCTCCTCCTCCTCTACGTCGCTGACGGAGTCAGCGTCTGTTTTCATGTGTTTCACACGTGCTTTAACTACGACGGAGTATTAGGGTCACCGAAAAAAAAAAAAAGTAATATTACAAATTTTTTTCTCGTAGATATACGACTTTAAATCTCGTAAATTTATTAGTTTTAATCTCGAAGATTTAAGAGTTTTTTTCTCGTAATGTATTAAGTCGAGGGGAGTCTACATTCCAGCGAATTTATGCCGTGAACTGAAGCAGACCAACCAAACTGTGAAAAGCGTCTTGGATTTCATCAGGTAAACTGAATGTTTAAAATATTTCAAATATTTGGAAGTTCCTTTATTTGATTTACAGTGTATTAATGTTTTATTCGTTGATGCTGCTTGCAGGATCTCTGCAGATCCCGTTTATGAAGCGGTCCATATCCTCCAGCTGTCCACTTCACGTCATTTCTTCCTCTACGACAGACCAGATCTCCTCCAACTCTGTGATGCTTCCGTCTGAAGAGGACTAGTTTTTGGAATTTTCAATGTTCTTGTGCTAACGTGACAGACTATTGTCATTTCTCAATGTTGTTTTGTGTCGAGACGGGACGTTTCATTTGGGGAAGGAGGCGTCCGGAGCTCTGTTTACATTCTCTTTTGGTTTCTGAGCATGACAGAGACATGACGTAAGGTGGAGAAAGGAAATGAAAGATGTAATAAAGTGACGGTCCTGATGAACGTGTATCTCTAAACTCTTTATTTTACATATGAAACTCCGCACTGTTGTGTTTTGAAGTTAGCTGTTATGGAACTGCATTACCCAGAAGGCCAAGCGACTGGTCACGTGTTCGGTGCACGGCAAGTAGTAAGCAAGCAGATGAGCGCTAGTCATGCACAGTGTAGCAGTATGAAGAGACTGTTAATAAAAAGTCTGTTTAACACAATAATAGCGCCTCTTTTGCTTACTTGAAGATACACAAGACAACACACGCACTACTGAACCCGGAAATAATTTGATTTTGAATCGCCAAAAGGTTCAGAATTTCTTTGCTTTTAACACCTATCTGGACATAATCTACACCAGATTCTCCACGTCTTTCATCTTCAAGCACGGCTCTGATAAACAGACAACTTTGGTTCTTTTCTCATTAAATTACGACTTTTAATCTCGTAGATTTACGACTTTAAATCCCGTAGATTTACACGTTTTTTTCTCATAAATGTACGACTTTAAAAGTTGTAAATTTAACCTATGACTTTTAAAGTCATAAATATACGACTTTATTCTCATAATTTAGCGGTTACGACTTTTATCTCGTAAATTTACGAGATTTAAAGTCGTATATCTACGAGAAAATAACTTATAATATTACTTTTTTTTTTCGGTGACCCTAATACTCCGTCGTAAGGAGCAGATGATACAAAAATGCGTTTGAAAAAAAAAAAAACTCCCCACACCATTATATGCTTCCACTTGCAGACAATTAAATTCATGACCGTTTTTATTGTCCTCCTCTGAGATGATTTCTGGCTCAAAACAGCTGGATAGCTTCAACATCGTTCACCCGATGATGTAAACAAAAGGATGATGGGAAATAAGGAGAGGCTTATCCTCACCATCAGTCCCATCCACTTCCTGTTTGAATATTAATATTATTATCAACCCTTTATAATCTGTACTGTTCATCTTTTGACAATCTTTGGGAAAACAACATTTTTTTTTTTTTTTTACCTCAGATTTAAGATTTAATTGTATGACATTTTAGTTCTAATCACTGACTTGAACACAAACCAACCCAATAAAAGAATATTCTGCTTTTTTATGTAAGAAGGATAACTGCTTCACTTGGCATTAATGTCCTCAGATAGCGGATTACTAGAAGAGAGGAATTTCCCTCTGGATTCTCGTCTTTGTTCCATATTAATGCCATGCATGTGCAGACATGACCCACATGGAAAATGCAAATATGAATCAGACTAATGATGGCATTTGGACAAGCACTGAAACGTTTGAACAAAGTAGTCCAGCTGCCATACCTCGTTTTCAAGTACTGTGCAATTTTTTAAAGTGATGTTTGAAAAGAAATGCTCAATTGTGTTATTTTCTTTCCACCTGAAAGTAATCCATAAACAACAATTTTAAAAAATCTAATGTGATTGCATTTTGTGTTTTGGTGATGTTTTCCACAGAAAACAGAATTAAAGTTCCTGTGAACTTAAACTGTAATCTATACCTGATGCAACAGCTGTGACACAAAGTTAGAAACGTTCCATTTCCTAAGAAAATGTAGGTGTGAACGTTGACACCTCAGGCTCAAAATGTTAAATTAACTAACTTTAGAAGCTGAAATCATTACATAAGTTTTCCAGTCACTTGTTTCAAACCAATAACACAAGATGACTTGTAAATTTTGCATTAGGCAAGTTAAGTTTTAAGATAAAAGGATTTAAACCGAAAAGGAAAAGTAGCACAATTAGAAAAAAGTGTAAAATTAAGTTACAGAACTAAAAAATTCAATATTTTAATGATCGCTCAAGAATGATTAGCTTTAAAAGAGGATTTAGAAAAATTCAAAATCCCCTAGATATTTCAAAAATCAGCATTTTTTTCATGTAAATATTAAGGTGAATTGATGTTCTCTCATAAAGCACTAAACTTTTAACTGAAATGAAAATTAGAAATGTTTCCAAAATGGATGAAACAGCTGTAAATATGTTTAAAAAATGTTCATGTTCCAAAAACGTACCTTAAAATCGCAAGAGTGCTTCAAATGTGGGCAGTAGAAATACTAGAACAGAATGACTCAAGAAGATTTAAAGACCTAATCTGCTGGATCTCCAGACGTTTGAGCAAACCTATCTGGAAAAATTGTAGAGGAATATACAGAAAATTATTAGATGGTAAAATGTCACAAATTTAAAAGAAATTCGAGTTTCTTAAATTGGTGTACTAAATTGAAGATTTTTGAACAAAAAAATTGAATAAGTGCAAAAAAGAACAAGCAGCATGCTCAAATAGATCAAGGTTTTATTTATTTTTTGTTTTAAATGTACATTTTTGCATAAATAGTTTTATTTAAACCTCTAAAATCCAGTTTTATTGGATTATTCACATCTTTTATTCTTTTGCTGTCCTGTCACAAAATTTTTCTTCATTCATAAAAAAAAGAAAAAAAATATATTAGCTTTTTACTTTAGTACAAAAGGACACAAACAAAAGAAAATGTTAATACATCTTAAAATGTTCCCATAAAACCTTTGGGTTGCTTAGTGACCATTAGTTAACCATTAAAGCATAGAAGTTAGTTGGAGTAATTTCCTAAGGAGTTCCAACATTCCTCCTCACTGGAGCGGCAAACTCCTCAAACACTTCTTTATTGTAGTTGACACATTTATTTATTTGGAATCTAATGATTTATTTTAACTCTATTGATACAGGAAGTGTTTGTTGAAGTCTTGTTCACACAAGAACAGATTCCCATTCATGTAACTCCAGATCAGTCTGTGACCACAGAGCCTCTCCACCTCCATGGTGACGTAGCCAGGTATCATCCACAGGTGCCAACAGGTTTAGACATGTTGGACTCAAACCAGCAACTCTCCAGCCGCAGGTCCACTTCACAGTTAAATGTAACCATAGACGGAGTTCAGCCTCTCCATGTACTCTCTCCGGTGTCTGTTGTTCCTCCAGTTGTCGGTTGTTCCATCAGACAGAGGCAGCTGCAGTACAGACAGTTCTGTTAATTGTTTATGGACAAACTCAACAGAGGATGAGAAGCAGTGATGTTTGTTCTCAAAGCTGCAAGAAGAGGAAGAACAGAAATAACTGTCCACCTGAGCCACGAGATCTGACTCACTTGAATACTTTTACAGAGTCATATTTCTCCTTTTTAAAGTGAAGTTTCTCCGATAATGAAAATATGTCACAATGAGCTTCATGTGAGCTTTTTTTTTCTTTTTTCTAGCACATTTGACCCACTTCGATTTTTTTTTAAATGTGCTTTTTTGTGTTTTAAACCTGTTCTTGTGGCATTTTTCTGATGATGGATGAATTTAAAAATAAAATTAAGTTTAAATCTGCATTTCTGAGTGTTTCTTTATTCAAATTGTCGCAGATGAAAACATGTAGTTTTGTCATGGTTCAGCCCTGCTCTGTCACCCCGCTCCACTCTAATTTCATTCACCTGTGTTGATTAAGTTCTCATTGTGCTCCAGCTATAGTGTTCACACTATTTAAGGTCCTCACTTTCACATTCACGCTGTCAGTTAGTTTAATCAGTTCATGTTCCAGCAAGTTTACACATATCTTGTAGTTTCATGGTTTTGACCCTTTTCTGGACCTGATTAATGATTTTCCGCCTGCCTCCTTTTTGGAGTTTTTTTCAGCCCTGTTTTCCTCTTGATGAGTTTGAGGTTTCTGGAGCCTAAAGCTGCTTTTCGTCTTGAAATTGGCTTAAAAATTAGGGAAATGTATCGCCAAAAAGTTCCTGATTCGATTTCCCTTTTTTTTGTTTATTATCTTCAGTTCTTTTGATCCTCTCAATTTGATTAAATTTAGTCATGAGTTTACAGTTTGCAAATTTAGACATTTGTTCAGAAATACATTAATTATCTGATTATGTTTTGAAGATATTCATCTGATACAGTTCATATACTGTATAATGTATTAGTGAAATTACGAGATTAATACCATACAACGTTAACTGGATTCTCCAGAGAAGCTCCAACAATAATTGTGCTTCTCCTGGAGGGCATTCCAGTTTGGCCACTAGGTGGCAATCGCACTATAGCATTACACCTTTTTCCAAAAGAAGCAAGAATGAGCAAAACTGTTGCTTTAGACCAGGTTACTTTAAATAAACATTCTTTAAAAGAGTTTCAAAAATTCATGACTGAGTACATAACAATGTTAATTTAGTCAGCAATGTATGTTTAGGTCAACCGAGCAATAACATTAGCCGTCCTATGGGAAACCCTATTATACGTTAGCATCAAACTAGCAGACTTTTTTTTTTTTTTTTTTTAGCTTAGATCAATTCAGATCATTTAATTGATTTTTTTCAACCAGCATTATCAAAAACATTGCTCACCATTTTTGTTGTATTGCTAATGTTAGGTTAGGGGCGTGAAGGATTTTATTTTCATAAAAGATTTTCATATATTTTCATGAAAGGTTGTCATACATTTTGTATAAAAGCTTTTCATGCATATTTCATTTTTATGCATCTTTTACACATTAAATTCTGCTCTACTTGTTTTCCAATTACTTCCTGCTTTCCTGTAATTACCCTTTTCATGACTTTCCTGGAAGTTTATTGTTCAGTGTCTGAGTAATGCAGACAGGTGTGAACAAGATAAGATCAGTTTGCTCCAGATGTGAGGGTATCCAATCTCCTGTAAATATATCCTCTGGTGACACCCCCTGTGGGCCTGCAAGATGTAGGGGCCAAGGGGGTGGAGCCAAGCGGAAGAGTTGCAGGGACAATAGTCTCCAGATCTCCATCTTCAAACAAGCTTCTCCTTTAACAAAAAAAGTACACAGGGAGATGGGAAATCCCTGCTTGACAATTGAGGAGCTGTAATTTGACGTGTAAAGAAGGGGGTGGCGATTACTCTGTGCCAACGGTGGCGCCAACACCTCAGAGATAAATTTCTAATGAACTTCAACCGCTCTGACAAAGCAGCCAAGAAGATGAATGCATTTTTAATAAATCATTCATGTTTTCAGAAGTCTCTGCAAAACAAACCAATTTTTTTTAAATTTTGCCCAAAAACAGCATGACTAAAGGGAACGGCCTTCATGTCAGATCAAAAGAGGATCACAGAGGGTCTTTCACTGAAAAATATGGAGTTAGTTTTTCTTTATTTGCAATATGGTTTAAAACTGTTTCACTTCTGTTAAATGATTGGTTTCAAAATTATTAAAATGATCTTTTTTTTTAGGTTTCTTGCACAAAAAAATCCTGTTCACTGTAATACATCCTTCTATTCCTTAATAGTTATAAAGAAGGAAGCGCTATTTGCATGTCTGCTCAAGTCCCGCAGTCAGTTGGAATGTGGAATTGAATGCACAGATGAGTGTAGAGGTCAGTTCACAGCTTAGGATCAAATTTATTTTGGAAAATTAAATTCCTTCAAACATCCTGCAACATGATCACTTTTCTGGTATCTTAGGCTAAAACAAACAGGTAAAAAGTGAAAGTTGAGATGGGTAGAAGATGAAAATAAAAAAAATACGTGAGAAAATCACTGACCTGGGTTTGAACGGGATTTTGAGCGTGAGTTCTTCTTCTAAATTTCCTGTAAAGACAAAAAAAAAAGGACAATAAACCAACTTCCTGGTTCTGGAGTGCTTAAACTTTAAAACTCAAGCAGTTCAGCAACACTTGTACAAAACTATTTTACCAGCACTGCAGTTAAAATGTCAGCACAAACGGATAATATAATTAACTGTGGTAAATCTGCTACAGTAATTCCTTTTAGTCCTCACAGGGCTAAGCTGCACATGATCCCTTAACTCGTGTTGTTTTGTGCAGTCTGACCTACTGAGAGTGGAATAAGCAACAGACACATCTGGAACAACTTATGCATAATTTAATGTAAAAATAATTACATTGACACATAAGTAAAGTTATTCATGGTGTTCAAGTTCTCTACTTAGTTCGCAAGAATTCCCTATTTTTTCAGAGTGTTTCTACAACTGCAAAATCCAGAACCTGGAAAGTTTCCACAAGTCTCTGTAAAAAAAAAAAAAACAAAAAACAGTGTGCATTGATGCTTGCTAGATTGGTGAATATAGACCACAATACATCAATTCAATTCAATTTTATTTATATAGCCCAAAATCACAAAGAATTTTGCCTCATTGGGCTTCATGCAGGTAATTTTACAATACATCGTATTTGAATGATTTGAAAAATAAAAAAAAAAGGGGCTGCACAGTGGCGCAGTGGTTGGCGCTCTTGCCCCAGAGCAAGAAAGCCCCAATTCTAATCTCAGCTGGGGGATCTGAAACAGAACCACCAGCTGGGGAGCTTTCTGTGTGGAGTTTATGTTCTCCTCTGCATGTGTGGACACTGGCAACCGTTCCAGGGTAGACCCTGTCTTCACCCGTCAGTAGCCAGGTTAGGCTCTGGCACCCCATGACCCCAAAAGGGACAAAACAGCCAAGAAGATGAATGCATTTTTAATAAATCATCCATGCTTTCATAATCAGAAAAGAGACGATTCATGAAACTCTTTGTAAAAATATTAATTTTCATTTGGTTTTTGTTTGGAAAATGGTTGACGTCTGAGATACTGTTAAAAAAGTGGAGTTGTGCTAATATCCCATGCATGAGACAGTTCCCACTTTATAGTCTTTAGGGGTTAGGGAGCAGTCAAACACACTCCCTCTCTCTCTGTTGCCCTCTTCTGGTTATCTCTGTCACCATCTCCACTCACCCTGATTGTATTTAAATCTTGTGCTATCTTATGGGGTGCAGATGACCCCACCCTTATTTGCCAAATTATGCCAAACAAAAAGTTTCCTTTGTGTATTCTCTGAAGAATCAATGTTTTTGATCAGTAAAAGTTTAGAAAGAGCACAAACCACCTTTTACTCTTCAATAACTCAAATAATAAATTTGCAATCACCGTGTTCTCTAATTCATTATAATACAATCATTTGTTGTCCAGTATTTTAATTACACGCCTCTACCTTCAGGTGACACAAATGTAACTCTGAAATGCTGATTTTTTTTTTTTAATTACAAAAACACGTTAAACTGAGTCTAACACCATGAATTAAATGGGTGTTTGAGGCGCTCGTGCTGTTGGAGATGGAGAATGTCAACGGGTGTGGGAGTTGACCTTTAGTTTCCAAGAGCCCCCTTTGGGGACGGAAGTCAGAGAAAACACATATGTTTTAACAGAGCACACCCTCACAACTATGAGAACTGTATGAAAAAAATATGCAGTTTTATTTATTTATTTATATAAATAAAAAAAAAGCCCCAATCTATGAATGTTTTTGGAAAACGGAGAAAAAATCTTAAATTCAGCCTAAAGTAATAAAAACTATTTTGGAGGAAAAAGTCCAGATTTATTAGGCAAAAACCCAAATCTTCAATAAATTACTACAGTATTTTATAAAAAACATTTGTTCAAAAGTTGAATGGCGTATGCTTATATAATGCTTTAACCTTCTTAGAAGGTCGAAAGTGATTTATAGTCACAGTCCATTCACCCACAATTCACACATTAACCACTTAATAATAATAATACATATAACACAAGCTTCCTGTTGGCTCCAAAAATCTTCATACACAAATTTGTCAACATGTACGCAACTACAGTTCACACGTACACTCTAATGCATAGAAACCAACACATGTAAATCATTTCATTCTGTCACGTATACTATTTGTGCTCAGAAGAATGTTTGTGTTCTGCTGAGGTGGATGATGAAATGTATTAAAAACAGAAAGCGTGCGTGGACCCCTCCCCAACCAGAGCCCCACTGAGTAGCAGCGGTTCTCAGGACCCCTCGACATCCGTACGGTACAGCAGATAGAGGAAGTCTGCCCGCCAGGCGATCGTGTCAGCCACCCAGACCAGGGCCAGCAAGACCCCCACAGGGACCCCCAATGCCAGAGAGCAGGGATGCACAAGAGCTTAGAGAGTGCAAGCTTCAGCCAAGCCAGAAGAATAGCCCCCACCCAGTTGTGCCAAGGGGCCCCACTCCCGTAGAGTCCCCCCAACCCCAGACGAGCAGCCAATCACCAACCAGAGACCTGCCCCACGCTCCAGGCAGCCACCCACCCACCCCACTAACTAATTTGTTACTAGTAATTTCTTTCATTTTTGACACATCAAATTGAAAAAAAAAAGAAAATATTTAAAGTAATGAATCTTTCCATCTGCCATGGGAACAGTCCAGATTTGGTTAACCCTCTTCCTACCTTGATTGTACCTGTAGATATTTATTTCCAAGATTTGCTTCCATTGAGGGTGGATATGAGCCAACCTCTGGGGGGGTGCAGATGACCTGCATGACATTTTAAGACCAAAACCACATGTAGAGCAAAAGTGTTGATGCACATTTTTTCAACGAGCATGCTTCTACCATTAGATCCCCGTAAACTCTCAACACGTAAAGATGAAGCAGATTAAGATGCATGCACGTTGTATTTTTTTTCATTTTTTTAACCCAACCCTCCAAAACCTTGCCCACTGCACAAAGAGTGTTGTTCATGTGATAAGTGCACGCTCCTTGCAAGTGGCCTGGCTGATAGGAATTAAAAATTGCCAAATAGACTAACAACTTGAGTGCAGCTTATGGGTAATCGTTTGGCAACGTCACCAACATGTCGTAATTGCATTTAACTGACATTATATTTCACAATATAGTTACCACACACACAACTATCGAACTTTTTTTTTTCACAAAACTTAAGCTGATTGCAAGAGTTTCAACCGAATTGTAAAACACAGTTTTAAACACCTTCATTTAAAGTCCCCCTCCAAAGAAAATCATGTTTTTTTGTATGGATACATGTGACTAAACTATTTTAAACCAGAAAGCAGAGCTGCAGTCTAATATTCTCCTGAAGCTCTGATCTGCTCCCACCCTCCATAATAATCATGTATTTCAGTATTGACCAGATTGAAACTATAGATTTTATGATGTGTTCAGAAGCAACAAATCTTCAACTTTATGAAGTGATTCCACAGGAAATCATTTAAACTGCTTCTTGCACCTTTTTTCTTTTGTTTTCAAATAAGTAAACGTCAGTGCTTCCCCAAGGAGCCCACCGGTGGTGAACCTCTTCCTGTCTCAAAGGGGGCCGATGGGCGGGGAAGCAGCACCGAGGCTATTCTGCCGGTTCCTCTCGTCTGAGGGACCTGAGGGGGATGTATCTGCTGCTCATCTTGTTTTATGCTTTTTCTACATTTTAGCTCAACTCCTTTGTTGTTGCTTTTGATTGGTACGAAATCCTGTCGCTGGAGTTTCAAGGAAAAATATCTAAAGAAATCCTGTTTCTTCTATAATAAACATGATTCTTTAATGCATCTAAAACACAAAATTTAAGCTTCCTCATAATATATACCACAGCATGACATTTTTTTCCAACAGCCTACTTTGTTTACTAACTACAGGTTTATCAGAGAAATTAGGTGTATTTGAAATCTTGCCAAGAAGCCAGACTTTACTGAGAGATATCCCATGATACCATGCACACTTGGTTAACTATCTTTGCCTGTATAACCTCTGCAGTCTTTCCCTTGGCCGACATCCCAAAAGCTTTCGTGTTTACCTCTCCTTCTTGTACAGAAGCTGAGAAGGACCTCTTTTTTTTTTTGTTCTCTCGTGATGTTATCTACTATCTCGTTATCAAAAGTGAACAATATTTTCTTTGGAACTTAAGACAAGGTAAACGTCATTATCACAACAAAAAATGTGTAGTCGATTTAATGAGTTAATTTTAGTCACCATTTTCCGCGATACGGACGTTGCAATTTGGAGCCAGTCTGACTAAACGTTTCTATGGGAACTACCGTACTTTTGCCAATCAGGAGTGAGCTGGTTGGAAGTCCACATCCTTTCCACTGAAAGCAGATTCAGGAGAATCTGTCGATCAAACACTTCAAACGGTGACGTGGGTGCCAACACATGGTTTGACTGATGCATCTGATTGGCCAGTTTACAACTTGAATAACTTGCGATAAAGAAATGATAACATGGAAAAAAATAAGATTAGCAAGAAGATGTTAAAATAGGGCAACAGAGTAAGAATTGTTATTAAGACAAATATGATGACTGAGTAATAACTGTTTGAGATTTTGGCTTCTAGGAACCGGCTGGTACTTCCTGTTTGGAAAGTGAGGGGAGCGGGGTAACTCAGTTCTGTTCTCTATGTACAGTCAATGGTCAGAAACAGCATTATAATCAGATATTGTTGACAAGGTTGAGAGTTTTTTTTTTCTGTTTTCACTGCCATTTTGCAGGTCAGCTGTCACTCCTCCTGGATGGTTCCTCCTTCCCCGCTGCTCTCTGTGGAAGAGTGCACAGCTACCTGCACTTAAGACTATTTAGGATGCAGCCTTTCATTTCTCAGTGTCGGTGCGTCCCTGTTAGGACCGTGAGATTTCCCGGCACTGACATTTACAATTCTTTAGGTTTTTTTTCTTATTTTTTTTTGTCTTTTTTGTAGTTTTCCCTCTTGTGAGGTGTTTTTTTGCTGTTAATTAAAATACATTTGCTGCATTTCCGAGACCAAGCCTGATTCTCTCTCTGTTCTTGTCACTCCAGCCGTCACATTTGTCATTTATGGAAAAGATTAGGCCTGCTGCAGCTGAAGACAAAAGTTCAGTGATTCTGTGGTTGTTGTCAATTTCATCTGTGACCAGATGAGGAGTTCAGGCCGTCTACATGGTTACAAAATGATGCATAAAAGTTGCTGGTTGAAAAGACTGCATGATTTGTCTGTTATCATGAGGAAAAGAAACATGTTTTCTCATGATTAGTAGATCAAAGATGTCATTAATATGAGAAAGCAGACAAAAAAATTGTTTTGTTTTTTTAAATCAGCTTTTGGAAATGAACTTGAAGCACCTTTTTTCTAATTTTGGGTCACTTTCATGTTTTAATGCGAGTGATGAAGGTAATATACTTAATGGAAAAGTTTCTAACAGAGTCCCTTGCAGTCACTGGAAATGTTTATTAGATCCTGTTCTTATACGTGTTTGTGCAAAAAAGCTGTCATCATGTGTTGTTAACCTAAATAAAGATTAGCAAACACACTTTACTGTCAACAGACCATCTACTAAATTACAATGAAATGCACCAAAATATCTAAAGAAGGAAAAATATACAGTATATTTTGCAAAATTAGAAGTAAACATTAAGACGAATAATAAAGAGAGCCATTTTTTTTAATCCAAAGTAATCTAAACCAAAGTTTGATTCATTCAAAGCTTTTATAGGTTCCTTATGATCGGACATAGTGTTATTGATTAAAATGACACAGTGGATGGAGTGATTATATTTTACAACAGAACAAAAAAAAAACTCTGGGGTATTGGAGGTTTGTCTGCACAAAAATTGAAAACTTTTTTACAAATGCTCATCTTCAGAGAGCCTGATGATTAACTAAAATACAATTGTGTTGTTGGGTCACTTAAAACACCAAATCTGAAGCAAAATCAAAACTTTCAGGAATCAGAACTGTGCTTCACATTGAGGCAGATGTTCAGTAGTTTATGGAGTTACTCACCTGTATAGACAGACAGCTGACACGATGCAACACAGAAACAATACAGCAGGCAGTGCAGTGAACAATATCAGATATGCAGAGGATGTTGGGATATCTGAGAAATGAAAACAGTTTGTAGTTAGATATGAGTTGTGCTGTAAAGGCAGTTGTGTCTATGATCATTTATGACTAAGTTTTACGCACCTTTTTCAAACAGAGTTAAATTCCATATTATTGTATTAATTCCCATTCTGTCAGTTACAGTACAATTATAAAATCCTTCATCTTCATCTTGAAAATTCAGTATCTTTAACTTTGTAGGGAGGTCAGTCTCTATACTTATCTTTGAAGAAGAGAAATTTGAAACAGTGGCATTGAGAACGATGGAATGATGAAATGATAAATCTCCTTTGATCCATTTGATTTCTGATGCATTTACCACAGACATGTTACAAGTCAAAGTGACTGAATCTCCTCTGGAAACCTTCAGGTTTCTGTGTTCAGTAAACGATGGAGCTGAGGGTTAAAAGAGGTAACAATTTTAAAAAGTTGCATCATCAACATAAATAAAATCCTGCATCATTTCCATAAAACGTTTTTAGTACCTGCAAAGATCGTCTGAGCCTGAATCAGCTGGATCAGGATCAGAACTGCTGTGTTCCTCCAGAACATGATGACCATCAGAGAACAGAAGACAAACTGGAACAGCAAACTGTGAGTTCAAATACATGTTTGGAGGAGGTACTGAGAAAAAGGAAGTGGTTAGTGCTGCTTTGCTGAGTGTTAGAGTACGTCTTCAAACTTTGATGGAGAAGCTTCAGTCATGAGCGTTTTTATTCTTATGCACAGAGTTTTTGTTCTTCGGACTTTTCATAGAAAGATCTTTAAAGATCTAGATCCACAACAGCAATTTGAAAGGACAGTTGGGTCAAGTCACGTGAAATTTGTTGATACAGCACAAAACTACACAAACAAGGTTGGCTTTTTTTGACCACTTTTTGTATAATATTGACTTTTGTCATTGATTTCTGCATAAAAACAATGATTGAAGCACCAAACAAGCCCTCAAAATGTTCTCCAAACTTTTTGGTTTATGTTGACCGATATATAAAAATGTACACAGATAGTGGTTTACTCTGTAACATGTTGTTTAAACAGCACAGCCACGTCACAAACAAGAAACTTCTTCATCAAGATGGTGACGGCCATCATGGTTACCGTGTTTGCATGCAGCCTATGAGAGGTCATTCAAAGCGTGTTCCTTTTTTTTTTTTCCTTGTTTGTGTTTCAGGTGAAGTTTGACTTTGAATGTTTCAGTATCGTGACTGTCATTGTGTTCAAGCAGCGAGTTTGGTGCAGAAGAATGAATTGTAACGATAAAAAAGAAAGAATCTCAAAGCCGTTTCAAACTATTCACTTCAGAAAACATTGAGGTCTAGCAACTTAGAAAAGTGTTGTGCAATTTATACAACCACAGAGAGGGGAGGGTTTTAGTGTGAACTTCACTGGAACACTACATGAAATCAAACCTGATTCCTGTTTCTGCCTCATCTGCCCATGTGTTGAAGTGTCTTTGGACAAGACACTGAACCCCACATTGCTCCTGGTGGATAGGCTGGAGCCAGTAAAAAACTACGGTCACACCACCCTCAGTGACACACATTCAAGAGACCAGTTACAAAAACTCTTGCATACTGACACTCATAACTGACCGACTTCCAGGTTACCATGGGTACCGTTGGCCCCTGAACCCTTCAAATGCTCTTTTCATTAGGAGCCTTAAGCTTCGTTTCCACTGAGCAGTCTAGTAAGGAGTAGTATGGGACGGACCAGTTGATTCTGGCGAGTGTTTCCACTTAGTTAAGCCTCGCTTCCGCAGAGTGGTTTGCTCTCACGACGCATTAAGTAGACCGCTAGAGTGTCATTACTAGAAAAGAAACAACAATGTCATCCAGCAGCTCGTCTTTTTCTTGGTTCACTTTTTGAAGTACAACAGGAATTTAATGTTGTTTGAAAGAAGATTGCGGGCTGCTAAGAAAAATACTACCATAAAGAGTAAAACGGAATCGTTAGCCTAGCGCTATACTTATGCTTTCTGATGCCGTAATCACATCAGCAGGTGGCTATCCAACTTCTTCCGCTCATCTGGGTCATCTAAGCAAAGATGCCCAGGCTTCCCTCTCCCCGGCCACTTCCTCCATCTCCTCTGGGGGGATCCCGAGGCGTTCCCTGGCCAGCTGAGAGACGTAGTCTCTCCAGCGTGTCCTGGGTCTTCCCCAGGGCCTCCGCCCAGTTGGACATGCCCGGAACACTTCTCCAGGGAGGTGTTCCAGGAGGAATTCGGACCAGATGCTCGAGCCGCCTCAACTGGCTCCTCTCAATGTGAAGGAGAAGCGGCTCTACTCCGAGCTCTCTCCGGGTGACTGAGCCTCTCACCCTTTCTCTAAGGAAGCGCCCAACCACCCTCCAGAGGAAACTCATTTGAGATGCTTCTAGTCGGGATCTTGTTCTTTAACTATATTTAAGACTTTAAGACAGTCTGCAAAACATCTTAAAATGTTTGTATTCTTGGTTTGAATAAACATTTTCAGATTGAATCATTGTAGAATCTGGTAAACACTTCAACAACATCATCAAGGAAAACGTCTTTCTTCTTCCTAACCACCATATTGGGTAACTGAGGACACTGAACCTATTGGGGAATTTGTGACGAACTACCTTCTAAATAGATTCTTTCAGTGTGTGGTTGTGTGACAAAATAAAGTGCAACTGGTTCAGTCTAGTCCTGTTTGCTTTATAGCCGGTTGGGCACAAAAAGCAAGAACTTCTTGATGCTCAAAGGAGCATGAGCGTTCTGCAGGTGTGTGATGTCAACTTTGTTATACATTTTTCAATATACACCGACAATATCAGTCAGTCATATTCACTCCTTTGTTTTTAGTCGTAAATAAATGTAATGTTTTATGCAAACGTAGGAGTTATATGCACCCTATTGGAAAAAAAAACTAAATAGAAAAGGAAGTAAAGGGCAAACTGCTTCTGTAACCACCCGAGGAAGCCAACACTTTAGTCTTTGTACAAACTAAAACCGCAGCATCACTCGAGACCGCGTAAATTTCCATTACAAGGTAAATTTGTATGAAGTGCATTTATAACAAACTTTTCATCGACGATCTCAGACGCACACTTCAAACTGTGATTAAGTAACTGAAAAACAACACATTTACTAAAGTGTGAAACAGAAAACTGAGGCTGACTTATATCCTGAGTCTGTGGTTGTCGAAGTTTTCAACTCCTCCCACTCACCGATCTGCTGCTCACGAAAGGTGCTCCCTGCACCACAGCTGCAGATCAGGAGCTACACTTTATCAAATGAACAACATCAATCTTCACACAGAAGCCTCAGTCACATATAAAAAAAAAAACAGCTGCAAAGTTAAGTCTCTCACAGCTTCACACTGATTTTGATTCCAACTTGTTATGTAACTTTGAAGTTGCTCTGAATAAAAGTGTCTGCAAAATTATGATATTTCAACGTTTATTTTGATGCTTTGAATCAGAAACATCAAAAGCTTGGAAAACTTTACAATTTACTTGTATTTAGGATTGTACTTCATGAGGAAAGAAACACAATTTAAAACTTTAAATTCTTAGATTTAAAAAAAATATGAATGTTAAATCTTACTAGAATGAAATTTACAGCGTTACAAACACCAGCTAGCAAACACTAATATTTGGCTATTTCTGTGACTGTTTACGACTGAAGAGTTTTTAATTAGTTACAATGTGGGTTGTGAAAACAACTGGGGCAAAAACACGGAAAAGTTTGTGTCAAAGTATGGATGCCATGTGTGATGTAAAAAGTCATGTGACTATTTTGGTAGGCCACAGGTAAAAAAAGGGTCTTAACTTTTACTGAGGTTAAACTCAGAAAGAACTGTGGGTTTTTTAGATTTAATCTTAATTTTCACGTTCTTCGAGCTGATGTTCTCTGTGAGTCAGAGGGGCTGTAAAGGAGAGTATGTTGCGGATATCGACCTCATCTTTTCACTTACGTCACATACTAATGTATTCAAAAAAAACAAAACAAATATGTAATTTTTATTAGTTTTCGTTATAAAAAATTGCACTGAAACTCATTTTTTTTCGGTAAATTTTGTTTGTTTACCTCTTTTGTTATTTTCAGTGTTCGTACGTTGATAAAAGTTGTAACTACGTGGTTCACAACTGATCACATACACACAAACTACCTCCTACACAACTGAAACACAAACGCAAGCCAGCATGTAGCTGAAACAAACTCACACTTTGGGTTTCTCTTCTGTAAATAAACATAAAAAACCACACACCCATTCCTAAAGATATTTATTGAACCTTTATATAATTAAAAATAGATTTTTCTAAACCATGACCTCTTCCTTTTTTAAACAGAATGATTTCTTATATATCGTTTCCAGTAAAAAAAAAAAATAATAAATAAGCTAACATGCTTTTTAACTTTACCATTAAAATTGCTTGTATTTTTGAAGATTCATCTGGTGTTACAGAACAAATGTGTTTATGAAATTTGGACCTGTGCTTTTGATTTAAAATTATAAAAACTGTATATTTTAAAACATATGCAGATCAGGACTTCAAAGAGATCAAAAATCAGGAGAGAAGAGGTCATAGTTCCTTAACAGTTTTATCCACTGTACAAAAAAAAGAAAAAAAAACTTGAACCAAAACATGGAAAATAGAGATGTGACTAAAGTGAAGCAGGAGGAAACACAAAGCAATGAGAGGAAACAGTCAAGAGCCACTGAAACCACGGAGCTGTATTAACTAGGTTAAAAGCTAAAATCAACTGAGATATTTACAAACTAAAACAGAATGTGAAAGGACAAGAGAAAGAGAAAAACTGAAACAGAAGTTTGGACGAAACAATCATGATGCACAAAATGCGGAAAACAAAACAAAAATCCCAAATACCAAAAATGTCATGTAATAAATGTAAGAAGAAACATTATCTAAAGTCTAGGTTGTAGACATGATACGGATTCTGACCATCTCCATCCACTTGCAGGATCTCACCTGGTGGAGAACAAATGATGAGAACAATGAGGAAACAGCCCAGAACTACACGAGGGGACGGGTCAATGACCTGAACAGAGCTGGGACCTCAGTAATAAAGGTTACCATAGTAACACATGGATTCAGATCCTGCATAGATCCAAAGGTCCCTCTGATAAGTCAGCACATGTTTAAAGTTCTCCAGAAACCATCTGGATGACCCAGAGGAGGATTGGGAAAAGTCATGTGATCAGATGGAACCAAAATCAAACTCTATGGTATAAGCATGACTCGCCGTGTTTGGAGGGGGGAGAACGCTGAGGCTGCAGGGAAAAAGTGCAACCTAAAATTGATTTGTTTTGTTCCAATCTGTTTCTGGAGGTTTTATTTCTGATAACTCCTGGATTCTGTCCAACACATCCAATCCATTCTTGACCGATGACAAGTTGCTCTGTGTAAAAAAAAAAAAAAGCATTCTGCTACTTTTTTTTAAAAAAGGCTGCTTTAAAGCGCTAAGTTGAAACCCCTCAAACTGGCAAAGTTAACAAAAACAAACGTATTTGGAAAGTTTGTTTTGGCAGAAAAAAAATCCAGTGAGGAACTTAAAATAAAATAAAGCTATGTTTAAAAGACAAAAATCCGGAGTCAAATAGGGATTTATCATAACAGTTGTTTCAACAGACCATAATAATATTCCATAATATTCAGCAAACAGCTATTTAATGTTAAGGTGATGCTGCAAATAAAGTTACTCACGTTTATTAGATTTCAATTTAAGGGATTTTTTTTTTTTTGTTTGGCATTTAAGTGTTATGTGGCATAGAAAAAAGTTGAGGAACACTGATCTGGACAGCCTGTGTAGAAACTATTAAGTCTAGCTCATGAGAAGATCTGCATGGAAGAATGGACCACAACAGCAGCTACATCGGGACCAAACCTGACCCCAGACATTCTGTTAAAAGGGTTGCATTACAAAGTATTGAGGTGAACTTTTTCAGTTAAACAAATACTTATTTCCTGCACTGTTACACAAACAAATACTTTAAAATTGTATAATTACATTTCCAGGATTTTTTTCATCTCTCGCAGTTTTAGTATTTCTATGATAAACATTAAAGAATTTTTAAGTAGGACAACTTTCAGAATCAGTCACTGACAGACATTCGTTTTGCCCCACTGTGTTTGCAAAATTGCTCATACTGAGTTAGGATCAGGGGCCCGTTTCAAGAAGCAGATTCAACAAATTTAGAGTTGAAACCTGAACTTAGAGTCACTGGACTCTAAATTCACGAACTTAGAGTTTTCGGTTTCAGAACAGCTGAAAATGTTTGATTCAATCAACTTGAAGTTGTTAGAACCAGAATCAGGTGATCAATGGAGCAAAGACAGCATGATTCACCATGGCAATGGGAACAAACTTCCGAGTTTTGTGGCTACTTCCGGCGACTGAAATTGATAAGTTCCTAAAGCATATGAGACTACAAGAACATTTTCAGCAAGATAATAAACCCAGCTGCAGCGATAAAACAGAGAGAAAATATCTGCAGAGTTAATGCATACGTCTACATTTGAATCATTTCAAATAGAGAATAAATAATAATATCAGGAAGGTTATTTTGTCACTTGTAAAGTAAGGAATGGTTCTTGATCTGTTAATAATTTAACCAGTCATCTCCGTAATCGCATGAATGACCGTTTTCCTCACCCCTCCACCCCCCAACACCACATACACACACGGATATCACTGCACGCTAAAAAGAAACACTGTAGCTGCCTGAGATATGTTAAAAATAAGCATTTATTTAAATTTAATTCTCAAGACTTAAAAAATTTTAGCTGAAAAGTATTATTTTATTACATAAACGCGACGCGCTGGGGCCAGGAATTGATCTTGAGACATCAGAAACGGAGGCAGCATCGCTGACAACCGAGCTAATGCTTGTCATGTGATTAATGTTGTATACGAGTTCAAAGCCCCTACCGGTTTTTGAGATTTAAAGATTTCGATTTTTAAGGGTTTCAAATGATGAAAATAAAACTCCTTATTATTAATAGCAAATCCCTGGAACAACTCACTATTTATAATGTCGCCCAAATAAAACTGAATCGGGGGAACTGCATCAATCGACTCGTGTCCTCAAATCCTCTCCCGACATAAATAACATTTCCTCTGGATTAATCCAGCCTCCTCTCTACATGATCCTCTATGAATGAACATGTCATTTTGGTTTCTGCGTGGTGGAAACGTGACGTCTCTAATGTGAATGTTCTCTAAGTATGAATGAAGAACTCAGATTTGAACATCTCTCACTTTAAAAAGGGGCGGAGACCGCAGAGAACTCTAAGTTTCCTGAAGAAAACCTGCTCCAGACCAGGTTATGTTCACAGACTCAGTTGCCATAGTGATTGATTCTGAGTTCAGCTTAACCCGCTTCTTGAAATGGGCTTGGTTTCGCCCACTTTCACGGGTTTGAGTTATCTCTCTTTCTGAAACTGAAAACTCAGGGTTTTGCTGAATTTGGAGTTCGCGAACTCAGAGTTCCAACAAAACCTGCTTCTTGAAACGGGCCCCAGAAACATGAAGTTTTATTTATTTTTTCATAAAATCTTTACATCTCATGACATTCAGGCTCTTGTGTGGACATTTCCTGTCATCCAAAGTACAGTCAGTCCTTTATGTCCTCATAGATACATGTGATAGGGCAGATCTCTTGCAGGAAGTCATTGTTTTATGTTATTGTACTTCTTACTTTGGCCACAAGGTGGTGCATTTGAGAGTCAAAAAGTTGAACGTTTTCTTCTCTCTGCTGTTTGATGTCCAAGCTCAAAGTTGAAACTTCTTTCCTTCATCTCCATGTTCTCTTCTGACTTCTTCTTCTGGTGTGTGTTTAGCATAAAGACAAACACTTTGAGTGGAAACTGGAGAGAAGGACAATCTGAGAAACACAAGAGAAGAACACCTCCATGAAAGAAATTACAGATCAATCAACAGAGGTTAAAGGTGAGATCCAGAGCAGACAGGACGACAGTATGGAGACCAGAGCTTCACAAAGGTTTGAATTGAGAATTTTTATTTATTTTAGGATGGATTAGGATGTCTCCCTGATTCTGATGATCTTAAACTTTAAAACCTGTATAAAACCAGACTGTTCCATAACACAGCAGCTGAGACAGCACAAACAGATGAATGTAATCAGCCACTCCCTTCGAGTAAAAACAAGTTAAAGCCAGAAGGGGATAGAGGTGGAGTCCCAGGGCAAAGCTCCAAACGATCTTTTAAACGTCTGTTTTGTGCAGCCTGTCCTAATTTTCAGATCTACTTGGAGCCAAAAGTCATGACACAATGTGAGAATGGAAAAAGGAAAATATAGAAACTCATCTGGAACAACTTGTGCATAATTTAATGTGAAAATAAATAAACAATTGACACAGATGGTTTTTCACGAGTTATGTCCAACTTCTCTCTACTTAGTTATGTGGCGTTCCCCATTTTTTCAGAGTGTCTATAATTCCAAGATCCAGTCTCTGTGAAAGTCTCTGCAAACAAATCAGCATTGATGCTTAGTGGATTGGTGAATTTGGCGAGTGGTGCTGGTGAGTAGTGAGGAAATTCAGACACAATTCAAACACGTTTAAGGTTCCTGTCTCTCCGTCGCCCTCTTCTGGTTATCTCTGTCATTGCGGTACTCTGAATTTTTTCTGTCTTATTTTTTTCTCCCACAGGTGAGCAGGATTACTGGAGCAGACTCCCGACACACCTGTAGACCATCTCCACTCACCCAGGTTATATTTAAATCTGTTTTTTGCTCGTCCCTTTTGTTAGAAGTCTCACTGTTAGAGTTTTGCTGCTCAGGCCTACATTTTCTAGCCTCACCTCTCGCTTGGATTATTCTTTCAGATAGCAGTGATTTTTTTCTTGTCTGCAAATAAATGCATCTGAATGAAGCGGAGCGGAGTACTTGTGGCCTGTGTCACTACTTTTTCAAACCATTTTTTTTGTCTTTCTTGACTCATGGTTAGAGGAAAGAATTGCTCAGAAATGCAAATCTGAGCTTAATTTTCTTTTTTTATGTTTTACATCAGAAAAATGCCACAAGAACATGTTAAAACATCAATAACACAGTTTTCACTGGAGGAAGTATTCAAAATTTAAAAGAGTCTTTCAAGCTTCTTTTTAGTTTTTGCTATGTTTTGGAGGTGGCTGCAGATTTTGTTAGATGATCAAGTTCATCCCCTAAAATTTTAAGTTTTTTTTTTTTTTTTTAAAAGAATAAAAACAAGTTAAACCAAGTTTAACACCATGAATTAAATGGGTTTTGGAGACATTCGTCCTGTTTGAGGCAGCAGAGAATCTGAATAGTTGTGGTAGTTGACCTTTTGTTCCCAAGAGCCCCCTTTGGTGGGGATAGTCTGAGAAAAACAACTTCAGAACTACAAGGGCTTCATGAAAAACTGTGTTTGAAGAATGAAAGGTCTATCTACCAATCAGAGGTCAGAAAAAATGAAAAACTAAAACCAGTGACTGAACAGACCGCAGGCCTGCACTGACGAAAAGGAAAAACTACGTGCATGGAAGACAGAAGATTTTCTCACGCTGGTTCACTCTGGTTTATACTGACAAATGCCACAGAAGTCTCATGACTTCAGCCAGAAAGCAGGTTAGCTGCAACTTGATGACACAGAACATGCAAGGGAGATCTTACTAGAAGTTTTTTTTTGTTTTTTGTTTTTTTTATTATAGAATAAATATTTTGTCTGCTGCTTTGCTGATTCAGAACTAACTAGACTTTATAGCAGTGAGACAGACATATATAAAGATCTTGACATGGAATGTTTTAATTATCTCAGTGTTGTTATTTTTAATTAAAGAAAAATACAGCTGTAGATCTAAAGCAGGGGTGGGTAAACTTTTTGATTTGTGGGCCAGAAAGGGTTCTAAAATTTGGCATAAGGGCTGGACAAGGAGCAGATGGAAGAAGTGATTTGGTAATGAACCTCATAAACTAAAAAGATAATATGGAATTTAGATAAAAACATGCTTTAATTTGGATTAAAATTCACATATATTCATTTAAAAATTGAAAATTTGGGAATTTTAATTTCTAAATTTTTATTTTTGTTCTCTTTTTGGTGATCCAATGGGTTGATGTTCTTCAGAGAAAAATATGAACTCAAAGAAATCCCAAAAATCACCTTCTGACTCAGAAAAAAACACGTGAACGACAGAGAAACAACACCATTCATGAGAAGAAACCAGAAATACAATGAAAATAAAACAATATTTAGGATTTTTGATTTAATGTATTTTTAATTTGGAGGGCCAGATTAAGTAGCTTAAGGGGCCGCATGTGGCCCCAGGGCCATAGTTTGCCCACCCCTGGGGCCCGTTTCAAGAAGCAGGTTCAACAAATTTAGAGTTGAAACCTGAACTTAGAGTCACTGGACTCAAAATTCCCAAACTTAGAGTTTTTGGTTTCAGAACAGCTGAAAATGTTTGATTCAATCAACTTGAAGTTGTTGGAACCAGAATCAGGTGCGAGCGTCGCGACCATTAAAAGCCCTGAACAATGGAGCAAAGACAGCACGATTCACCATGGCAACGAGAACACACATGAGACTTCCGGCGACGGAAATTGATAAGTTCCTACAAGCATATGCAGACTACAAGAACATTTTCCACAAGAAAAAAAACACAGCTGCAGCGATAAAACAGAGAGAGAAAATATCTGCAGAGTTAATGCATACGTCTACATTTGAATCATTTCAAATAACGAATAAATAATATCAGGAAGGTTATTTTGTCACTTGTAAAGTAAGGAATGGTTCTTGATCTGTTAATAATTTAACCAGTCATCTCCGTAATCTCATGATTGACCGTTTTCCTCACCCCCCACCCCCACCACCACGTACACACACGGATCTGCACACTAAAAAGAAACACTGTAGCTGCCTGAGATATGTTATAAATAAGCATTTATTTAAATTTAATTCTCAAGACTTAAAAAACATGCGCTGAAAAGCTTTTTTTTTAATTACAAAAACACAACTTGTTGAGGCCAGGAGCTGAACTTGGGACGCCAGAAGTGGAGGCAGCGTCACTGACAACTGAGCTAATACTTCTCACGAGAAATGTGTTTTATACGAGTTCAAAGCCCCTACCGGTTTTCGAAATTTAATGATTTCCATTGTTAAGGGTTTCAAATGATGAAAATAGTATATCCCTGGACAAACTCACTATTTATAATGGTCGCTAAAATAAAAATGAATCAGGGAAACTCCAGTCAATCGACTCGTGTCCTCAAATCCTCTCCCGACATAAATAACATTTCCTTTGGATTAATCCAGCCTCTTCTCTACATGATCCTCTATGAATGGACATGTCATT
The DNA here is from genome assembly GCA_003999625.1 of Oryzias javanicus. Taxonomy (NCBI): domain Eukaryota; kingdom Metazoa; phylum Chordata; class Actinopteri; order Beloniformes; family Adrianichthyidae; genus Oryzias; species Oryzias javanicus. The sequence continues at coordinate 8,632,165 of CM012457.1, read as the reverse complement.
TTGGTTTCTGCTGGTGGAAACGTGACGTCTCTAATGTGAATGTTCTCTAAATGTTAATGAAGAACTCAGATTTGAACATCTCTCACTTTAAAAAGGGGCGGAGACCGCAGAGAACTCCAAGTTTCCTGAAGAAAACCTGCTCCAGACCAGGTTTCGTTCACAGACTCAGTTGCCACAGTGATTGATTCTGAGTTCATCTTAACCCGCTTCTTGAAACGGGCTTGGTTTCGCCCACTTTCATGGGTTTGAGTTATCTCTCTTTCTGAAACCGAAAACTCTGAGTTCTGCTGAATTTGGAGTTTGCGAACTCAGAGTTCCAACAAAACCTGCTTCTTGAAACGGGCCCCAGATCTAAAGTCTGATGTTTGTTTTAGTGTTTTAGTTGTTGATAAACCTAACCAATCAACAGCAGCAAATGTACACAACCAGGCAGATAGATATTTGAAATATTTAAATCTGAAAATTCTTTTTAAAAATCTTGTTTTCTCCTGATTGCTTGATTGTACCAGCACATGTGACGCTTTGGTCCTAAATGCTCTTGTGGGAGGATACAGGCTAACCCAGGGGAGGGCAAACTGTTCCTCGGGGGCCACATGGGGAACATTAAACTATTTAATCTGACCCACCAAACCGGAATAAAATATACAACTAAAAACTGTTAATTTTTAATTCCACTGTCATGGGTCTGCCACATGTGGCTCTTTTACCCATCTGTTAAAATAAAATAAAATGTTTTTAAAAAATGTTAAAAGTAACTGTAAAGAAAAAAGTAACTAAGTCGTAGAGCTAAAAAAAAGTAAATTAACTTAAACTTTATTTAACTCATTCACAAAAAGACGATATGAATTGTTCAACGAGGATCCAAACAACAATAGCTGTAATTCTCCATCAATCTTTTGTAGTTTATCAACATCATACTGACACATTTGGAATTAATTTTGAGCTTCATTTATCACAGAAAATCAACTTATTTGCAGTAAGAACAACCAGAATTTAAACTTCGTTATCAAATGGATAATAAAGCAGATTTTCTATTTTTGTTCAAATTCCAGGATTTAAAGTGTGTCTCAGGGTTTCACTATATAGTAAGGGTCACTTAATCAGCTTTTACTTTGTTTTTGTTGGTTATATTTATAAATTTGTGATTGAAATTCACCCGAAACAGTAAAATAAACAGTCTTTTTTTTTTATTGACTTTACACTTTCTTCTTACTCCCTTTGCTGCATTGACATGATCTTATGGTGTAAAATGTCTTTTATTTTGAAAGGAAGTCATGCAAAGCTCTGTCAAAAGTTATAAACTAGTTCATATTTTATTATAAAGCTATTTTCTCTTCATGTTCACGTTTTATTTATTGAAAAAAATGAAATGGTTTATTTAAATATATTATTTCAGTAGCAAAAACATAAATATAAATCAGTATCTTATTTTTCTGAAGGATGAGTGAAGACTTTGTGGCTCCGACTGGGTTTTGGTTGGTGAGAAATCGACCTGAATAACTCTTTAAGTGTCGAAGGTTGCAGACTCCTGGTTCAGGTGTTTAATTGTTTTGCATTTGAAGATTTTGTTGGGGTTTTTTTGCTTTAATTTACCTTTGCAGGTTGCACAGCCTTTTTTTTATTTTTATTTTTGATAATTTCAACATTACATGAATGAAACATTTCTCTTAATTGTTTAAAACTTGTTTTCTCATGATAACGAGACAGTAGATGTCATCATACTGAGAAGAGGATAAAATAAAAAAAATAGCAGAAAAAGGCCGTTCTTGACTTCCGTATTCTTATTATTTTTTAATGCAGCCAGGAAAATCCTCTTCTTACACGTTATTTGTTTGTACAAAAAAGCTGTCATCTTTTATTGGAAGCCTAAATCAAGATAGCGGACACGCATTACTGTCAATTGACCATCATCTAAAAAAAAAACAACTTTTGTACTTTTAGTCAATAGATTAATTAATTTTAAAAATGTGTGGTAATATAATGATTACTAACTAAAGTCCAGTTCTGTTGTTGTGTCACTTAAAATATCTATTCAAAACTTTCAGGAATCAGAACTGTGCTTCACATTGAGGCAGATGTTCAGTAGTTTATGGAGTTACTCACCTGTAGAGACAGACAGCTGACACGATGCAACACAGAAACAATACAGCAGCAGGCAGTGCTGAGAACAATATCAGATATGCAGAGGATGTTGGGATATCTGAGAAATGAAAACAGTTTGTAGTTAGTTATGAGTTGTGCTGCAAAGGCAGTTTTGTTTGTGAAAATTCATGACTAAGTTTTACGCACCTGTTTCAAACAGAGTTAAGTTCCATATAATTGTATGAAATCCCTTTGTGTCAGTTACATAACAATTATAAAATCCATCATCTTCATCTTGAAAATTCAGTATCTTTAACTTTGTAGGGAGGTCAGTCTCTATACTGATCTTTGAAGAAGATAAATTTGAAACAGTGGCATTGAGAACGATGGAATGATGAAATGATACATTTCCTTTGATCCATTTAATTTCAAATGCTTCTAACACAGACATGTTACAAGTCAAAGTGACTGAATCTCCTCTGGAAACCTTCAGGTTTCTGTGTTCAGTAAACGATGGAGCTGAGGGTTAAAAGAGGTAACAATTTTAAAAAGTTGCATCATCGACATAAATAAAATCCTGCATCATTTCCATAAAATGTTTTTAGTACCTGCAAAGATCCTCTGAGCCTGAATCAGCTGGATCAGGATCAGAACTGCTGTGTTCCTCCAGAACATGATGACCATCAGAGAACAGAAGACAAACTGGAACAGCAAACGGTGGTTTCTAATACAATGCTCAGAGGATGTGTTGAGAAAAGGAAGTGGTTAGTGCTGCTCTGTGGTCTAAGTATCTTAAAATGTTGATGGAGAAGCTTAAGTCATGTGTCTTTTTTTATGCACAGAGTTTTTGGTCTTCTACATTTTCAAGAACTTTAAAGATGCTGAAGTTCTATTGGTGCAGAAATTACCGGAATTTAAAAAGAGAAAGCGTTAAGATTGTTGGGTTAAGTCACACTTAAAATATTTTAATGCAACATAAAACAAAGTCGGGTTTTGACCACTTTTTGTATTTTTTTTCATTGATCTATGAATAAAAACTACAGATTGAAGCTCGATCTTCTTGGTTTTTGTTGACCAATACATAAAAATTTACACAGATATTGGTTTTAAGTGTAACATGTTTTTGAAACAGCAATGCCACATCACAAACAGGAAGCTTCTTCATCAAGATGGTGACGGCCAACATGGTTACCGTGTTTGTGTGCACCTTTTGAGAGGTCATTCAAATGCACTTTCCTTTTCTTATTAAATTTATTTCAACCACAAAGAGGGAGGGTTTTAGTGTTAACTTCACAATATGACACCAAACCTTAAGTGTGATCACAACATAAAGATTCTGATTGGTAGATCACTGATTTCTGTTTCTGTTCTGCACACACGTGTAAAAGTGTCTGTTGGAAAGACACTGAACCCCACATTGCACCCCCTTTTGGCTGTTTTATGTGAGAAGTAACAAAATTACATATTTTAAGAAGCCATTCATAAAGATATTTGATTTTTCTGTAATATTAAAAGAAAATGTAATCTTAAATGTGCCACACACCCACATAAAGAAAAGCGCTTCTCAACGCTACACGGTTTACCCTCACGGCAGAGGACTTTGTACCCCTCCGCTTGGAGGGTCGGATTTGCACTTTATTTTATTTTATTTATTTATTTATTTTTTAACTTGTCCTGTCCAACAGCTGAGCAAACAGATATGGGCTGAGAGCCTCTTGCGTTGGACAGATTTTAATGTCCCAACAGGGGTTTATTAAGTCTAAACCCCTCTTGTATTTTATACTAAACCTTATTTATATTGATTATGTTGCATTGTTTTTCTTTTTTTTGGACCGGACGGAAACAAAGAGGGGGGGTAAAATAGGGGAGTTCAGAGAAAAAAGAAGATGATAACAGAGGGGTAGTAAGACAACCAGGTCTAAACAGCAATCTTGAATGGGCGGGGCCTGTCTACACACACACTCAGTAGAAACACACATACCTGTTGGCTAGAATAATCTTTACCTTTAAAGTAGTCAGTAGCAGTCAACCCCAGAGGAACAGCCCACCACCACCCAGCAGCGCCGAGCATTCCCCCGCCCCACCTCAGGCACGAGTCAGAGCTCCCCCGGGGTGACCCGCTTCCATGCTCCAGACGTCCACCCGCGCCCGCCGCGGGAGGTCCGGGGGGGCCAGGAAGGGGCCGCCCACCCCCGTCCAGTAGAGAGACACCCAAGAGGAACAAGGGTGCCAGAGTAAGGATGTTCACAAGGCCCGACCAGGCACACCCACTGATGGAATTTTGGAGAGGCCCATTTCTCGAGAGCAAGGACAGGAACCCGAACCACCGAGACCTGGACACCCTACGGCTCCGATATAGTTTGATCCCTTGTTCTAGATCTTAAATCTCTGGGATCCCTTTTCCAGCGTGGTGAGGAGGCCGCCGAGCCCAGGAGATCGGCATCCAAGAAACAAGACCACCAGGCCAAGGGTTCCCATCCCCCGCCCCTGGATTTGCACTTTAAATGCCCCTTTAATTGGAGGGGAAGGGAGAAGGGAAGAATTCAGATTGGACAGCGGAGATGCGGAAGATCTTTTCCATCCAGCTAAGAGTTGTTTACATTTTCGTGTTTACAATAAAATATATCTAAAGTAAGACATTTTCAACATGTGATACAAAGAAGAATAACTAACTAACTGTTGTAGCTGATCCCAGCGGGATAATAAAAGAATATAAGGATAAAAATTATTTGAAACTGTCAAAAATATATACAACAAAGTGATTATTCGCACGTAATTTTCTAAACACATCCGGCAAATGCTGAACTTTTGTCTTGCTCCTATTTTGAAAGCTGAAATTACGTGGCTTCATAGCTGCACTTAAAATATTTGTTGTGCCACTTGATAAGCATTCCTAATTTTACAATTACCCCTTAAAATACCACCCCCAAAAAAATGTCTTTTATTAATCAACAAAATTTAAGACCCGGTCCCACTGGCTTACACGATCATATCACGGGTGGAGCACGGAGAAAAATTCATCCCCGTGGTACAGACGCTGTCAGCAGCGGACTAGTATTGCAACGGGCGATATATGGCCGGGGAATTGACACGCATACACGGGGTACAAGTTTGGCCACCGTTACAAATGGAAATAATTTTTGAACTGCACAAAAATTGAGACCGCGGGTGACTGCGTAAGGAACCGTGGTACCGCCGTGCAATGGCTGTGGAACAACAATGCAACAACAGTTTCAGTGCGAGATCGGGCTGCGGAGGACGCCGAAATTCCACGCTCGTGCACAGCTGCAGCATGGCCGTTTCCCTGGCCAGTCTGCGCTGGGATCACTGCTTACAGCGTCTGTTTAGCGGCTGATCGAGGGAGGACGCGCTTAAACGAAGAAGTGGTCTGGCATGGACTCTGGCGTCTGTATCACTGCGATTCTGCGAGCATGCATACAGTTGGCGCGTCTGAGCGCGTCTGGCAGATTTTCCAACTTTTTTACCCGTGATTTGGCCGTCAAATCCTTTGGAGCCGCTGTGGTGCTCTAAGACCCCAGAACCCTTCAAACACTACTTTCAATAGGAACCTTGGGGTGAACTTTGACAGGCAATTTCAATTTATTTCCCAGCAGCAAGCAGAATTAAAACATCACAGCTATACAGAAGATTTACATAGACGTTTGTAAAGCTGCTACGGACCTACAGCAAACCTTTGAGAGCCAGAGTTTGATTACAAAGTATTGAGATTAACTTTTTACATTGAATGAAAACATTTTCTGCAAAGAAAACCCTTAAAAACCCTACAATGTGATTTTCTGCATTTTTTTTCTTCTTTTTCTTTTTGGCACCAGATAGAACATTTGTGACTAAAGGAAGCTTTGAAAAAAAGTCATATTGCTGAAAGATTTCCTCTAATCTGATGTATTTTCCTTTTTTATATCATAAAAACAGTTTCCAAAGTTTGTTTGCTGTCCAAGCTCAAAGTTGAAATTCTTTTCCTTAATCTCCATGTTTTCTTCCGTCATCTTCTTCTATTGTTTTCAGCAGAAGGACGAACACTTTGAATGGAAATTGCAGAGAAGGACAATCTAAAAAACACAAGAGAAGAACATCTCCATGAAAGACATGAAATCTGAATCAACAGAGGAACTGAGGTTAAAGGTGAGAACCAGAACAGACAGGACGACAGTACGGAGACCAGAATGTCAGAAAGATTTGCTCTGACACACAGATGCTCTGAAACCAGAAAACCAAAATCCTTCAGTCTCTTCAGGAGACAGAATCAAAGAAATCTTAATATACGATAGTTTCACTGACCTCGTCTCACTGAGACTCTGCTCTTCTTCCACATTTTCTGCAGAGATAAACAAATTAGTGTACATACTGATACATACTGCTCACAAAAATGAAAGGAGCACTTTAAAGAAACACATTAGATCCATCAGATCTCAATATGAAGTTGGATATCTATACAAATAACGACAGGGCAGTGTCTTAGGAACAAAAGGATGCCCAGTCTTTCAATAGAAATTAAAGTTTTCAGCCTACAGAGGCTCAATTGTGTAGACACCATAAAATAAGAGTGAAATGAAGATGTGGCAGGCTAGTCCATTTTCTCCAAAACGTAATTAGTTTTTTTTAAATAATAAAAACATGTTAAACCAAGTTTAACACCATGAATTCAATGGGTTTTGGAGACATACGTCCTTTTTGAGGCAGCAGAGAATCTGAATAGTTGTGGTAGTTGACCTTAGCCCCCTTTGGTGGGGATAGTCTGAGAAAAACACCTTCAGAACTACAAGGGCTTCATGACAAACTGTGTTTGAAGAATGAAAGGTCTATCTACCAATCAGAGGTCAGAAAAAATTAAAAACGAGCTTCATTTATCACAGAAAATCAACTTATTTACAATAAGCACAACCAGAATTAAAGCCATATTTAGTTGTAATCTACTGGATTATAAAGCAGATTTTCTATTTTTGAACAAATTCCAGGATTTAAAGGATTTAAAGGGTTTTACTAAATAGTAAGGGTCACTTAATCAGCTTTTACTTTGTTTTTGTTGGTTATATTTATGAATTTGTGATTGAAATGCACCTGAAACAGTAAAATAAACAGTTTTTTTTAATGACTTTACACTTTCTTCTTACTGCCTTTGCTGCATTGACATGATCTTATGCTGTAGAATGTATTTTATTTTGAAAGGAAGTCATGCAAAGCTCCATCAAAAGTTATAAACTAGTTCATATTTTGTTATAAAGCTATTTTCTCTTTATGTTCATGTTTTTTTTTTTTAGTAAAAAAACTAGTTCATATAAATATAGTAAAAAAAAAATGAAATAGTTTATTTAAATATATTATTTCAGTAGCAAAAACATAAATATAAATCAGTATCTTATTTTTTTATAGGGTGACTGAAGACTTTGTGGCTCCTACTAAGTTTTGGTAGGTGAGAAATCGACCTGAATAACTCTTTAAGTGTTAAAGGTTGCAGACTCCTATATTTTTAGAAAGGCTGTAAACCTTTCTGGTCTACAGTCTTTTTTTTTTAGATAATTTTAACATAACATGAATGAAGAATTACTCTTAATTGTTTAAAACTTGTTTTCTTGTGATAACGAGACAATAGATGTCATCATAGTTCACACTGAGGCAAATGTTCAGTAGTTTATGGAGTTACTCACCTGTAGAGACAGACAGCTGACACGATGCAACACAGAAACAATGCAGCAGCACGCAGTGCTGAGAACAATATCAGATATGCAGAGGACTTTGGGATATCTGAGAAATGAAAACAGTTTGTAGTTAGTTAGTTATGAGTTGTGCTGTAAAGGCAGTTGTGTTTGTGAAAATTCATGACTAAGTTTTACGCACCTGTTTCAAACAGAGTTAAGTTCCATATTATTGTATGAAGTCCTCTTGTGTCAGTTACATGACAATTATAAAATCCTTTATCTTCATCTTGAAAATTCAGTATCTTTAACTTTGTAGGGAGGTCAGTCTCTATACTGATCTTTGAAGAAGATAAATTTGAAACAGTGGCATTGAGAACGATGGAATGATGAAATGATAAATCTCCTTTGATCCATTTGAATTCTGATGCATTTACCACAGACATGTTACAAGTCAAAGTGACTGAATCTCCTCTGGAAACCTTCAGGTTTCTGTGTTCAGTAAACAATTGAGCTGAAGGTTAAAAGAGGTAACAATTTTAAAAAGTTGCATCATCGACATAAATAAAATCCTGCATAATTTCCATAAAACGTTTCTAGTACCTGCAAAGATCCTCTGAGCCTGAATCAGCTGGATCAGGATCAGAACTGCTGTGTTCCTCCAGAACATGATGACCATCAGAGAACAGAAGACAAACTGGAACAGCAAACTGTGGTTTCTAATACAATGCTCAGAGGAGGTGTTGAGAAGAAGGAAGTGGTTAGATGCTGCTCTGTGTTCTAAGTATCTTAAAATGTTGATGGAGAAGCTTAAGTCATGTGTCTTTATTTATGCACAGAGTTTTTGGTCTTCTATATTTTCATTAAAAGATCTTTAAAGATGCTGAAGTTCTAGTGGTGCAGAAATGACAGGAATTTGAAAAGAGAAAGCATAAGCGTAGCATCTTGATGGGTTAAGTCACACTTAAAATATATTAATGGAACACACAACAAACTCAGGTTTTGACCACTTTCTGTATTTTCAAAAGACCTTTTCCAATGGAAAGTCTGTAAACACATGTAAATGAGTGCTTTCTTCAAAATGTTTGTGTTCTCACTGTAGAGTTTTCTTCACTAAACTTTTATCTTTATTGAATTTTCTTGTTTTGTTAATTTTAATCCTGAACTCAAATAAACATAATGACAGGAGACTGTTTTACTTAAGTCCAAAGTTTGTTTGCCGTCCGATCTCAAAGTTGAAACTCCTTTCCTTAATCTCCATGTTTTCTTCTGTCATCTTCTTCTATTGTTTTCAGCAGAAAGACGAACACTTTGAGAGGAAATTGCAGAGAAGGACGATCTAAAAAACACAAGAGAAGAACATCTCCATGAAAGACGTGAAATCTGAATCAACAGAAGAACAGAGGTTAAAGGTGAGAACCAGAACAGACAGGACGACAGTACGGAGACCAGAATGTCAGAAAGATTTGCTCTGACACACAGATGCTCTGAAACCAGAAAACCAAAATCCTTCAGTCTCTTCAGGAGACAGAATCAAAGAAATCTGTAGTATACCATAGTTTCACTGACCTCGTCTCACTGAGACTCTGCTCTTCTTCCACATTTTCTGCAGAGATAAACAACTTAGTGTACATACTGATACATACTGCTCACAAAAATGAAAGGAGCACTTTAAAGAAACACATTAGATCCATCAGATCTCAATATGAAGTTGGATATCTATACAAATAACGACAGGGCAGTGTCTTAGGAACAAAAGGATGCCAAGTCTTTCAATGGAAATAAAAGTTTTCAGCCTACAGAGGCTCAATTGTGTAGACACCATAAAATCAGAGGGAAATTAAGATGTAGCAGGCTAGTCCATTTTCTCCAAAACTTCATTTTTGCAACTCAAAATGCTTTTCAGTATCTTGTGTGACCCCCACGAGCTTGTATGCATGCTTGACAACGTCGCGGCATGCTCCTAATGAGACGATGAATGGTGTCTTGTGGCATTTCCTCCCAGATTTGAGTGAGGGCATCCCTGAGCTGTTGTACAGTCTGAGGAGTAATCTGGCGGCGCCTAATGGACCGAATCCTAATGTCCCAGAGATGTTCTATTGGATTTAAGTCAGGGGATGGTGAAGGCTACTCAATTGTTTCAATTCCTCCATCCTCCAGGTACTGCCTGCATACTCTTGCCACGTGAGGAGGAGACCAGCACCTACTGCACCAGCGTAGGGTCTGACAATGGGTTGAAGGATTTCATCTGGATACCTTATGTACGGTGGCCGGGAAGTGCAAAACAATAATACATTTACCGAAACACATTTACATTTCGACCGAAACGCATTTACATTTCGACCGAAACACATTTACATTTCGACCGAAACACATTTACATTTCGACCGAAACACATTAACATTTCGACCGAAACACATTTACATTTCGACCGAAACACATTAACATTTCGACCGAAACACATTAACATTTCGACCGAAACACATTAACATTTCGACCGAAACACATTAACATTTCGACCGAAACACATTTACATTTCGACCGAAACACATTAACATTTCGACCGAAACACATTTACATTTCGACCGAAACACATTTACATTTCGACCGAAACACATTAACATTTCGACCGAAACACATTAACATTTCGACCGAAACACATTTACATTTCGACCGAAACACATTTACATTTCGACCGAAACACATTGACATTTCGACCGAAACACATTTACAAGTTTGGTCATAGTCTGTATATTTGATGGACAACCCCCGCTCCGGTATGCCATTCATTTCCTATGACGTCCAGTAGATAATATAGCGTCTATGAGGTTCACCTCCGACATGACCCGGAAGTAAGGGTGCAGAGGTGAATTCTGGGAGGAAAAGACCGCAGAAACAATAGTTTCGGATTCGGAATCGAAATAGCCGACAGGATAACAAGCGAAGATGTTTTGCCCGTTTTGTGGAGTTTATTACCCGGTTTTAGGAAGTTTTGTGGTGATTGTGGACATAATTTGGTTTTCTGGCAAATTTGTAGGGACAATAGGTCTGCCTCTCTGTTGTCGTTTTTTAACCCCATAAACCCAGCTCTGTCCCCGCACCGGAGTCTGCCCACGTTGATCTGTGTGCGTGCGTGTCTGATTGGTGTGTGCCTGTGGTCGCACGCACACATGCGACGGCCCGCGCGGTGCAGTGGATCGTTTCGGCATCTCCTCTATCTTGTGCGCGAGCCGCGAGCCGCGAGCGCTCCGCGTCAAGGGGGGCAATCCCCTCAACAAGGGCTTAAATGACACTGCCCAGGACCATAAAGCGTCTCCTCCTGGTGCGTTCACTGAGCCTGAGAACAAGGAAACATTAGTGGAAGTCCGATCGCCATCCAGCCTAACTAAGTCCGCTACTTTTTTATAATAAGGAAATAAAAAATGCCAAACCGACCATAAACCCGCCAAAAATATGCCCACCCGCCCAAAGCAATTTTTGCCCGCAAATTTAGAACCAAAACCGCCCAATCTGGCAACACTGGCTGTACACCCCCTTTCCGCGGTCTTTTCCTCCCAGAATTCACCTCTGCACCCTTACTTCCGGGTCATGTCGGAGGTGAACCTCATAGACGCTATATTATCTACTGGACGTCATAGGAAATGAATGGCATACTGGAGCGGGGGTTGTCCATCAAATATACAGACTATGGGCAAACTTGTAAATGTGTTTCGGTCGAAATGTAAATGTGTTTAAGTCGAAATGTTAATGTGTTTCGGTCGAAATGTTAATGTGTTTAAGTCGAAATGTAAATGTGTTTCGGTCGAAATGTTAATGTGTTTCGGTCGAAATGTTAATGTGTTTCGGTCGAAATGTAAATGTGTTTCAGTCGAAATGTAAATGTGTTTAAGTCGAAATGTTAATGTGTTTCAGTCGAAATGTTAATGTGTTTCGGTCTAAATGTTAATGTGTTTAAGTCGAAATGTTAATGTGTTTCGGTCTAAATGTTAATGTGTTTCGGTCGAAATGTTAATGTGTTTCGGTCGAAATGTTAATGTGTTTAAGTCGAAATGTTAATGTGTTTCGGTCGAAATGTAAATGTGTTTCGGTCGAAATGTTAATGTGTTTCGGTCGAAATGTTAATGTGTTTCGGTCGAAATGTTAATGTGTTTCGGTCGAAATGTTAATGTGTTTCGGTCGAAATGTTAATGTGTTTCAGTCAAAATGTAAATGTGTTTCGGTCGAAATGTAAATGTGTTTCGGTAAATGTATTATTGTTTTGCACTTCCCGGCCACCGTACATTAGGGCAGGGGTGGGCAATTGTTTTGACTCGTGGGCCGGAAAGGGTTCTAAAATTTGGCATAAGGGCCGGACAAGGAGCAGATGGAAGGAGAGATTGGGTAATCAACCTCATAAACTAAAAAAATAATATGGAATTTAGAGAAAAACATGCTTTAATTTGGATTCAAATTCACATATAATAATTTAAAAACAGAAAATTTGGGAGTTTTAATTTCTAAATTTTGATTTTTGTTCTCTTTTGGGTGATCCAATGGGTTGATGTTCTTCAGAGGAAAATGTGAACTCAAAGAAATGCTGCATTTATGTGGTGTAGGAATAATCCGGAAGATCACCATCTGACTCAGAAAGGAACACACACGAACGTCAGAGAAACATCATTATTCATGGGAAGAAACCAGAAATACAATGAAAATAAAACATAATTAGGATTTTTGATTCAATGTATTTTAATTTGGAGGGCCACATTAAGTAGCTTAAGGGGCCACATGTGGCCCCCGGGCCGTAGTTTGCCCACCCCTGCATTAGGGTGATTTCTAGACTCTGGTTATATTAATTGTGAGCTTGGCTACAGATTTTAATTTGCCCAACTCATCTCAGAACAATACATAGCTTTACAGTTTTTCTTTATTGGTTTGGTGCATTCCTTTCAACAATTAAATTTCTCTCAAAATACATTAATTAGGGAACAATCTATCGGCAGTTTATTATTCCGTCCAATATTTTGGATTCTAAGCAATTGACTAAGCCCAAATCTCTACAACATGATCACTTTGTCTTGCTTTTGATAATCCTTGTTTTTAGAGCTGGGTACTACTGAGCATTCAGGCAATGATCCAATGTATTACCCAATATTGACACCAATATTGATAGTTTTTGGTAGATGTGACATTAACCTCAAAATCTCAATTATTTTTAATCACTGAGGATTTTTTTTGTACTGTTCCCTTTTTTAAATTACTTCATAAACATAAAACAAAAATTAGGACAATACTTTTAATCAAATGGATAATGTTTTATTAAAATAAAAACTACTTGAAATAAAAGAAGTGAATGCAGAATTTTCAAAAGATGAAAAGAAACAAGTAAATATGATTCAAAATAAATCAAAATTGTTCTTGAGATATATATAAACAACTGGTAGAAGTATAAATAATTTGTAACTCCTTAACATTTAAATCAAACAATAAAAACAGTTGAAAAATAACTTGTCAGAAACAACTCAGCATTTAAATAATGTGGAAATAGGTTGAAAAATGCACGCTCTTTGTCTGGAGATATCACAGGACTGGGGGTGTGGTCAGGCGGCGCTCAGCTGGGTCCTTTTTGTTGATAAAGAAAAGTTTTAAACAAGAGAGGAAATATCAATATATGGGGCTGATATCGATCCAATACAAACTTGAGGTCGATATTAATGATATTTTGGATCGATCTGTCCAGCACTGCTTGTTGAACCTGTTGTCAAAGATTTTGTACATCCATTTTATACTGTGGCAACAAGAATTAGGACATTTTTAATAAATGGGAAAATAGTTTATTAAAATAAAAACTTCTTGAAATTAAATAAAACGTGGATGCAAAACAGTCATCAAACCGGAAGTATCAAATAACTATAATGAAAATTATAAATCAAAATGTTAAACAGTTAAAAAACAACAGTTACAAGTATTAGAATTTGTAACTTCTTATGTTGCAGTCACACCGAACACAGCTGAGGCGTCAAATTCTGTTGCCTCTCTTTTGATGCTTGTCAAATTTTCTGCTAAACGCCTTGATGCTCCTGCCGCGGAGCAACCGCTGAAGTTGTTCTGGAATTCATTCATTCATTGCCACATCATGAACCATGTTGAGCCTGTAGTTTATATGTTTTGGAGAGCTCTACAGAGGCGCCGGCTAGCACATCGCTGTGTTTGTTTTTAACGAGATCTTTCAGTCTCTTCAGGTGTTGTGTGCTTCACTCTTGCAGCTATAGCTGCACCTGAGGGCTGTTTTAAACGTTACTTCTGTCTGTGGCTCAGTTTGAGCATTAACTCGAGAGGGGGGAACAAATGATAAAACTGGGGATCTTTTTAATATTGTCTTGATGAAAATAAGAAAATTATAACTCTATGAAGCTGGAGTTTTCCCGTGTGCTAATACGACACTTGTGGCGGAGCTCCGGGCTGTCAGACAGCAACCGCCGGCGGGAAAGAAGAGCGTGCTCCGCTGCTCAGGGACCAGCAGCCGAGACGTTGGCCCCCATTGTAAGCAGAAATCGCTATCCACTCTGCCGGAGCCTGGGGAGCTGTGACAGCTATTAGGTCTGCAGGACCCTGGGGAGCATCCAAGGAGAAATGTAGTTGTTGTTTAGGGTGTTTGTTGTTTTATGGCATAATTTAGGAGAGCTGTAAAAACAGGAATGGTTTTGCACACCGAATATTGGGTGGAGCTTTTAAGCAACATTTCCAGCTTTCAAAATAAAAGCAGCCAAGAAAAAAGTGTAGCACTTACTGTACATATTTACAAAATAACGTGCAAATAGTCACTTTCATATTTTTGCCTAAAGTTTCCAATTAATTTGATCCTTTTTACCATTATTTTCCTCCAAATCAGACACTGTTAGGAGCAAAAGCAAAGGGGAGCAATGCTAGAGCCATGGCTGAGCGAACAGCGGCTCACTTAACCTCAATAGAAAAAAAGCGTTACAGTAGTTAGTAGGGCTGGGAATCTCAGAGTAACTCGCAATACAATGTGATTCACGATACATGGCTCACGATACCGATGTATCTCGATATGGTAAACATCGCAATAATCAATATATTACTTTGGTAATCTATGATACATAACTATTTTAAATGTATGTTTCTATTTTCTTCATAACCTTATTTTAGAACAATTTTAAACATAAAATTTTAATTTAACACCCTTTCAAACATTAAAATGAAGTTATCGATAAATACTAACTTGTCTTTACAACAATAACATACATTTTATGGTGACTTAGAGTATGTACACAGAGTATGTCAAATAACTTTCTCACTTCAAAAAATAATAAATGTGGACTTAAAAATTCACAATGTTGCATTTTAATTAATTTTATGTCAGATAATTGATTATTATTGAGGCACAATATGAACTTTTGGCCTCTTAATTTTATGATATTGTTTTTTTTTTACTGTGCGGGTATCCATATTCATTCCCCTTCCTTTTATTAAAATGTCCTGCATTGATAATCAACACGTTATTTACGTGCGCCACATATATACCGCTAGCATACACGCCTGCTGGATCCATAACGCCGCTAGACGTATCATTTGGACGGTCCCGACACTGCGCACCTCTCCGCTAGAATCTGGTGGATTTTAGCTCGGTGTTTGGACAAGTTACAGCTGTCACCACCATAACAAATCCATGTTATTTCATCTGTATGTGGAGCAGGTGGTGAGCCCCACCCCTCCCCACTGCATGTGGAAAAGGAGCAAAGTTCACTCCATGTCTGCGCTGTACCGGTGCAACTATGTTTTTTGGCATTTGGGCAAAAAACTTTTTGGTAAAATCGTTAAAAATTATGACAATGTCTATCTTGACGGCATCCTTGCATTTCACTGTTGTGCTCACGCGAAGCGCCCCCTGGTGGACTTTTTTGTCATTATTTTAGGAGACTGATTCAGGGAAAGAGAGTACCGATCATCATTCGTGAGTTGAAATATTGCGATACTTCGTCATACCGATATTTTGTCCCACCTCTAGTAGTTAGCTTTATTGCAGTGTATAACATGCGGAAATTGTATCACTTTAGCTCTATTTTTACTGACTTTGTTAGAATTTAAGATTAAAGCAACTTTTAACTGGACACAGCTCTACGTCTCAGACCCACGCTTTTGCTCGCGTTACCATACATTACCTGCATAATTAAATAAGCAGCACATAGTGAAGTGTTTGTAATCTTCGTTTAACTATGATCGGATTTCTCAGAGGAATGATCCACTAATATTGTTCATAGGAATTTGGGGATGCAGCTGTCCAGCATTTTGCAGGCACGGTTACTGACATTTGTATTTTTTGATTTGTGAACCATCTAAGAGAAGAAATAAAAATACAGTTAAGAAATGTATAAAATGATGTTCAATTTTCTTTCTAACAATTGATAAGTTTGTATTATTTATGTAAAATTGTGTCAAACAGCGTTCAGTTCTATACTTTGTCCAGTCTATACCCGTAAACTGGAAATAGCTTTACGCACTGACTGCGATTTTTCCATTTCTTGTCTTATGTAGTTTCTAAATTTTTGTCTATATAATTGATTACCCTATTTAATTAACACTGACCTTCTTTGGGAAAAATGGTGGCTTGTTTGCAATGTGAAAGGCATGCTGAGACCATGACACAATTGCTTGTTAGAAAATTCTCTGAGATCTATAACAATCATGTACAATAGGTCTTCATAAATGGGTGTCTGTCAATCCATAATGCACTGTCATGCCATGATTTAGATATGTAATGGATGTGTCCATGCCCAGTGACTACAGTAAATGCATTGGCGATATGTTCTAAAAATATGTGAATAACTATGATACAAGCATTTCCTTTCAGGTAAAGTGACAAAAAGATCATTGAATGTTCCTTCTTGAGCTTTGTTTACATATATTTTTTCAGTTTATATTTTTGAGAATTATTTAATACTTAGGTAAAAATAAAAAAGACATGGAATGGTAATTGTGATCTAAAGAGGCTCCAGTGCCTGCATAAAAACATAAAAGATCCCCATCTTAAGGTTGTGCCAAAACAGGGACTTTTCTTTTTCAAATGCTAATAATTTGCTTTATTTGAGAACTTCAATGAAAACAGGGACACAATCTGTTAATAAGTTACCTTGTTATGACCGTTAGATTTCTTGATAATAAATGAAAATATTTTTTGGTGAACTAATGTTAAGTTTTTTTTCTTGCTACACAGCAGACCAGAGAGTGGAGGTTCCGCTTGGAGCTACCGCTATCTTACCCTGCGAAATCAGCGGCACAAGTAATCATCTGACTGAGATTAAATGGCGAAGAACAATCAAAGTAAAAGTGCCAGATGGGGATTTTTTGTCAATTAAGCCCAAAGTTGGACTCCAGTATAGCAATGGAAAAGACTTAAGATTTGAATTTATTGGGAATTTTGATGAGAAAAATGGAACTCTGAAGTTTTCTGATGTAACACTGAAGGATGAAGGAAGCTACACATGCATCTTCAGCTTATTCCCCAGTGGAAATCAGAGCAGAATTTCACAACTTGTAATACTGGGTAAGATCCAACTTTTAACATTGCTCTGTGTGTTGTTGTTGTTATCATTTAGACTTGTGGATTCTTTTTTTTTTTTTTTTGCTTTTACTGGTATCCCTTTAGTGCCCCCAAAGACAAGTCTAACGGATTATACTACCATTGAGGGAAATGAGGAGGTTCCACTTGCAAAATGCACAGCTGCTGCTTCCAAACCTAAGGCAGAGGTGAGATGGATCATAGATTCCCTGGAAGGAAAAGTTCGAGAAGAACTCATTGAAATTCAGCATGCTAATGGGACGACCACCACATGGAGTACACTGCGTGGAAAACCTCAGAGAGAGATGAATGGTCAATCAGTGAAGTGCGTCGTCTCAAGTGAGACAACGAAAGAAGAAACACTGGAAACCAAAATTCAGGTCCACTGTAAGTATCTTTCCCGAAAACAAATGTCTCATTATGATATGAGTGAGAAATGCAGGCTCAGAGTGGAAGACCGAACAAAAGCTTTAGCGTGACACAAGAGGAAAGAATGTTGGGTTGCATGTCCTCTTTTGTCTACCTACGGGCCTTCTTGAATATTTGATGAGAAGACCAGAGAGTGACCACGAGGGCATCATTGGCTGTCTCCTTCCACATTTACAGAAAGCAGAACAATACTGCCAAATCTCAAAAGAATGCTTGCCAGAACAAGTAAATTATTGTCATGATGTTAAAGAATGAATACACAATGTGCTAAGAGGCACTTCAACAGGCCTTAAAAAAAACTCTAGACAGAGATTGGGATGTTCCACTCTTTTTACTGAATTGCTCTCTTGCCTGCTTGTTTTGCAGCTAACCCTGTTTTATTGTGAGGAATGAACAGTATAATACACTTAAAAGCTCAAAAGGTAATTTTTTTATGGTAGGCCCTTTAATAGGCCCTACTAAAAATCCAGTGAACAAAGACAGTTTAACCGGGAGCAAATATTTTGTTGAGGATGAAAATTCATCTGATTTCTGATTTCTGAAAAGTTCTGAAGGCGACCTGTGAAAAGTTTTCTGAATGCAAAGCTAAATTCAGAAACTTTAACAAAATTACTTCTGAGTTAGAGCAATATATATAATTGGTCAAGATTTAATTAAAAAAATATATAAATTATTATTTTTTGCCCTAAATAATAATTTGATCCTTAATTGAAGAGTCTGGGTGTTAAAGTGGCACAATAATAATACTTAAAAAATACTGTAATTTTGCTTTTATTTAATATTCAGAAACAACTTTTATGAACCAAAAACTTTGATTTACTGAATCTAGAATGTCTATACCTAATCTCTCCAGAATCTGTAGACTAGAATGTAGAAAAATCTAGACTACAACTTCAGCCGGTACATGAAAATATTGTCTGAAATTAAACTGATCTGTGACCTTAAAAAATGTCAGAAACACCGCTGTTGTGAAAGACAAATTTCTTATATCCAACATGACCACACAGAAGAGCCTTGATTCTTGTTTGCCAAAATTTTCTAAATTGAAAAGGGATTTTTTTAACGGAAAATATTTAACGTTTTTGCACACAAATGCCTATTAAGATGCCTTCAAAGGAGTAGTAACCCTGTAGGATTGACATTCATCATATGTCATAAACATTTTTGTGTTTTTGGCAGACTCACCTGGGGAAGTCAACATAATTCAAAATTCAAAAGTCTCATACGAGTGTGAAACTGAGGCAAACCCAAGAGCAACTGTTATCTGGAACAGGTACAGTAGTTTGAAAAAATTATCTGTTTATCAAATACAACAAGCAAATGTAGTGTTTTTTTTTTTCATTTTGGGCGTTTTTTGTTTATTTATTACTTGAACATATTTGTAGGTTAAACTTAACCTGTGTCTATTTAAGTTTGTTGTTTGAGTTTATTTCAATAGATCATACCCCTTTCTATTGACCAGAGTTTTTTCTGTATGTAAGCTGTTCTGTCTATGTCACATTTACTCTAAAGCAGGGGTCAGCAACATTTATGACTGGAAGTGCCAATTCAAAATGCTCTCTTTAACAACTGTACCATCACCAAGTACAATTTGAACAGTTTTTTTGTTCACCTTTCTGCTTATCCTGTCAGGGATCACCACAGTGAATCAGCTCTTATTGATTCACACAGGTGGTTACACAGGGAGTTTTACACTGGCTGCTCTTCCTGACACAATCCTGTATTTATAACCCTCAGAAAGATTCAGTTATGCAGCAGCATAAAGGGTCTCATCTAAGGATCCTCAATGGATTTTTAGCTCAATGAACCAAACCCAGGTCCTACACCAGCAAACTGAGCTATTCAGCTACCTCTAACTATGATGCAAACTTTAATCCCCCCCAAAAATTCAATATATCTAAAAAAAAAAAATTGTCATTCACAAATAGCAGGTCAAAAACCTTTTTTTTAACATATTGGCTCAAAATTATGCTTTTATAATATTATTGCAAAAAAGAAAATACTTGAAATAGTATTGCAACTGTGTTTGTTTGAAAACCAAAAGTACTGCATTTATGGTATGTCATACTAACAGCAATAGGATTGGATACATCAGAACAAAATATCCTGAATATTTCTAAGAACTTCCCAACTATTCATAAAAAAATAAAGTGTTTGCTTTTGGCTTTTTATTTTTATTTTGTTACATTATGAGACAGAACCTGAAAATTTTGTTAGTTCATTCTGTGATGAATCTTTAATTGTATGTAAAACTAAATGTTTTAACCTTTTTTGTTAGTTGGCTAGTTACTCAAATTTTCTGCAACTGGACAGCATAATTCTTCATTTTCACCTCCAGTATATGCAGTGGCAACCAGGTTTAACATTTATTCATGTATAGAACTTGTTCACATTTCATATTGACACTTGACAGAACAGAAAGTAAGTCTGAGAATAATTTGACTGGTTATTATTCAAAAAACTGAAATTATCGATCAATTTTCATTTATTAAAATAAATTTTCACGCTTTGCAGCTAAGAGCGCTTCGATGACAAACACTAAATACAAAAAAGGAGAAAAATGAAAACAAACGCCCATTTGCTTCGGGAATCTTTTAAACCCACAGCAGATCAGCCACAGATCATCATCACAGCACCCGCCAGAACCTGACAATTGGTTGCATTTCTATTACACATTTGCACAAAACTTAAAAAAAAAGAGTTGATGTAAACACACCTACTAGTAACAGGTCCACTACAGCCGCGAGGCTGCATGCTGGACCCGAACCACTCCAACAAGAGCAAACCCCGCGAATATAAACACCGAGTTAGAGCAAATAAAGATTCAAAAGATCCCCATGTGGAAACAAAACTTCATTAATATCAGCGACGCCAAAAACCCGACCATCAAAAATAGCTGTTCATCATAAAGTTTTGCTTCACGCTCTTCCCAGTCACGCACACGCTCACGTTCCAGACACGCGCTCAAATCACCACACCTATCAGCTCAACAGTAACAAACACAGGAATTATTACATCTTTTTTCTATTTCACCGCGGCAATCTTTTTTTCTCCTAGGGTGCCCATTAATTAAAACCGCCCTCTCATATGAAGGCTGACACAGAGGGTAACGTACGTTGTGTGTAACTATAAAGTTAAAAAAAAAGATAAAAGCTGCTGTATTTATATGGGTGGGCGGGGTCACAGTCATAGCGCTGCGTGAATGGATCCTTTCTTTGTGCCACAGTCTTTCCCTCCACGTGCCAGCTGTGGCACGCGTGCCCTAGGTTGCCGACCCCTGCTCTAAAGTAAAATATGTTCAAATGTTTTGATGACATATGTTGTGTTTTCAAACACAGATTGCTTAGACTACTTGGAGATGTGTACCAAGTCATCGTTCATTTGAACTTGGGAACAGTTGTGCTGTGAGTGTAAACATCACAGGTTTTATGACGTAAATTGTGTGACCGTACATTGTGAGATGTGACCTGCTGTATCAGTTCTGAAACCTTTTGACAGTGAAGCATGAAGTTACCCGGAGAAGCTAAACTGCTCCTTTTGCTTAGCAAAGAAATGCTTTGACCACATGAAACGCATACATCAAGTTTTTTAGTGACTGGATGTTTTTGTCTCCTTCAGATCTGGTCAGCCTCTGCCTCCATCAGTTAAAGTTGTGGGTCCAACCCTGCAGTTTTCAAGCCAGAGCAATGACTTGTCCGGACTTTATGAGTGTGAAACCACAAATCCATATGGAAGCAAACGCGCATATCTCTATGTTGATTTCTCTGCAGGTAAGTTCTGCTGTGAGTTTGTCAGTAGTTTTCATGTCTGCTATCATTATAAAATAAAAAAAAATACTCTATATAGATGTTGATCTGAACAAGTAACAAGAAACACAGCAGGTTTTGAGGCATGCTGGGACAGCTCCTAAAGACTTCTTTTGATTTTTGCTGTTGACAGAGGGTTGATAGACAAGACCTTTTCTGTGGACTGCATGTGTCTGTGTCACTAAGCTTTCTATCATTCCAAATGTGTGAAATCACCGCAGGTCAGAATAGTTACTATTTATTTAAAATGTTTTTTAAATTTAAATTGCATTTCTTTTTTAGATTCTTAAATTAAAAAAAGTCCCTGTGTTACACTGTAAGTTTTTCCCAACTTATAAAAATAATTAAAATTATTACAATTTTGTTTGTAAAGATGAGAAAAGCATACATTCTTTGACAGTTTCCTTTATATAGATGCTTACTTTTTTGTGTAATATCAAAAATGTATATGGAATCATTATTTTCCTTCATATTCAAATTATTGTGATATTTAGTAATGGTGCCATTAAAATTTGGATGATTTTATAAAATAAAGATTGAGTTTCTTTACTTGATCTAAGATACTGCTCATCTATGCATCTTTAAAACATTTGGTAAATTCTAATGATGTAAAGCAGGGGTCTCCAACCTTTTCTGCTCAGTGAGCTACTTTTACAAACTGAAACAGTCGGTGAGCTACTCGCGTTTGAAAACTTTTAGTCACACTTGTAATTTTCACACTTAACAATTGAAAGCATTAAAGTTAGAATGAAATCAATCTTTATTTATATAGCAGTATAGCCTGCTCGCTCCTTCCGTTTTTTTTTTTATATAAGCCCGCCCACTATCAATGAGATTGGCTAGAAGTTCAAAGTACTGACTTGATTGATGTGTCCAAAGACCAATAAAAACTTAGCACTGAAGTAGAGCACCATTTGCAGCAGTTTGTTTCGGTTATGGAAGAACCGCATAAATTATAACTGTTCCTATTTGGAACCAAACTTTTTGTGCCCAATCATAGTTGTCACCAAGTGACAAATCAAATTTGGTCATCTGTGTGGTATTGCCGTGACCTAACGGTTGGAGACCCTTGATGTAAAGTGACAAGTCATGTCATGTTATTTTTATTTTTTCAAAATAAGTTAGAGACTAAATGTTAAATTTACAGTTTAACAGAAGTTTTAATAACTTTTTTTTACCAACTCTTTTTCTGTATTTTATTTATTTATTTTACAGGAAACTGCTCTCTTGCCTGGGTCCTCATTGGTCTGTTGGTTTTCCTGACTGTTTTAGGGGCGGTGTATTTGCATAGAACTGTAAAACTTCAAAGGTATAAAATTCACTAATTTTTTTATGAGTTGAAGTGTAAAATTCACAAACTGAATAAAGACGTTTTTGTTTTTCAAGTATTTGGTCAGCTCTTTGGGTGAGATCCAACAACTTCGGACAAGAAGCTCCTCAAACACCTAAGAAAAATCAGATGCAAAAGAAAGGTAATGATAATAAAAATAACATAAATAACAACAATAATAATTATAATATTGATTCAATTCAATTTTATTTATATAGCCCAAAATCACCAAGAATTTTGCCTCATTGGGCTTCATGCAGGTAATTTTACAGTTGCAAAAAATAGTCATGACACATGAAAGAAAGATCACTAAAGACTAAACAGACTAAATAAACTGGATATCTCTGCTCTTAGACCCTCCCTCCCTTGATAACAAGAAAAATAATATTGCATTTTGTTTTTAAAAGGCCCCCTATAAACACTCGAGGTTTAGTGCAGTGGCAGGGCGTAGACTTCCTAGCTCACCTTCTGATTGGCAAGAGTGGTTGCGTCATTGAGTGAAGCTGCGTAGCCATCCATGACTGTTGTCATGGTAGCTTGGTCAAAGATGTGATAAAAATTGCAGGACGAGGAACAAATCTTGGCTTTGTTTGAATTTGCATTAATAGTTGCGATCACCACATCGCAGAATCCTGGAGGTCTGACTGCTGTGGGAATTTCCCAAGAAAGGGGGGGGGGGGGGTCAGCGGAAGAACATGCACACACGCCGGTGCACGCACCCACTCACAGCGAGACTGTATGAAGAAGAGTGATCTGCTCCGGTTTTTTTCTAAATTTAGGCCCCGGTTGCGAAAAACCATATGTTTTTTTCCTGCATCAATCAACATGTCGACTAATTTCAACCTTTTTTTATTTTTTTTTTTTTTAACCGATTCTCAAAAAATCGTTGCATCCTTACTGTTGAATGTTGATTTCTGGTTCCAACATGGTGGCATCTGTATCACAATAAAATGGTGAATGAATTTACTTAATTTGGTTGGAAGTGACGGATTTTCTATGGGTGACGTCACACTCAGTCAATCCAGTTCTCAGATACAGTCCATGGTTGGAGTGGATTCAGTGTCAAGTATCATATAACAAGACAGTTTGAACTAAAATTTTATTTCATGGAGGCAGTTAATGAGATGTAAGGGGGGAATTGAGAAATGGAGCTGGGTTTTATCTGTGTAATGTTGAAAGTAAATGTTTTATATGCAAAAAATTTAGCCATGGGGGAGAAGATTGATAATAAAAAGCATCAGCACTAGCACTGAACATTGGGGTTCAGCAGTGGAGACAGGAAATTATTGAGATTTTAACTGAATTAAAGGTGATCAGATAGATGAGATTTGAACCTGTCAAGGGGTTTGAGTGAGAACCTAAAGCTAAGAGGATGGAATGGGAAATAAAATGGAACGCTGAAATGAGAACCGATAGGAGACCGGAATCAGTTGATTTAAAAAGATAATTGATCATTAATCCTGAGCTCATCTGAGTGGATTGTATTTTAAAACTAAAGAAAGAGATTTTAAAAGCACAGATGAGATTCTCCAAACATTCAATTTTTCCTTTACAATGGATTCTTCAAATAAACTCATTTACTTACAAAATCTGTACATCCTCAAAGCTCCTAAATGCTCATTCAATATTAGACAAAGGATGTGCCATTAACATCAGGAGAAAAATCTTAGCTTCATATTTTCTGGAATTTAAAAAAATTGTCAAAATGAAGATGCTTTTATTCTCAGTTTTAAACATTTTTATTAATTGTATTTTGTTTTTCCATCTCCTTTAATATACTTATGGCAAAAATGTTGTTTCTTTGTAAATAATTAAAGTTTGTATGACAGTCCTTGCTGATTTTTCTTACAATGAATCTGATGTTTGTCTGCTTTAGATTCCTGATGAAACTGTGGAAGACGGATCCTCTGACCACTGGTGTCCATCAGCTGCAAATTTTGATCTGATTTTAAACTGAAGAGAGATTTTAACAGTAACGTTTTGTTTATATTCCCATAGAAACACAATACAATCTGAGAGAATGAAGCCTTCTCAGACAAATCTTAAACTCCAAGGGACTTTCCCTGGTGTTTTGAAAAAGCAAACAGAAGTATCCTCCTTGCTGAGCTGTGTTGGTTACTCATCTGCCCCAGCTGTTCTGCCAGTTGCTTATACCTCGTCTCTCCAGCCTTCCCCTGTCAGATTCTGCTGACGTTCAGCTCTGAAACCCTGTGAGTTTAACGTTTAATCATTGGTGCCTTGACCTGACTTTCCTTTTTTCCTCTTTTTTGCATACACCTGACTTACCAGCTTTTTGTGGAGAATATTGCCTTCAAGTGGTGAAGCACCTCCCATCCAAAGTTTCCCTGGACAATCACCTGAGCACACACTGCCCAAGTCAGTTCAAGCTGGCTTCCAGTCCCAATGAGTGACCAGTCTCTGCCAAAGCTTAACACAAAACCAAACCAGTGCCTACCGCCCTAATGCCCAGCCTGCTGCTCTGCTTCCTGCCTGGCTTGGTGTGGCCTCCTCTGTCTTAAATAGACACCAGGTGGCAATTGAGGGAGATTGGCCACATCTGCCAGGTGAGCCAAAGGGAACTGGATGGAAAAGGGGGAAAGGCTGCAGCAGGACGTAACTCAGGGGTCCACTTACAAGCTGCCTTACAAGAAGAGGAGTCAAGAGTGGAAGGACATCACCACCAGCACTACAATATTAGCCTAAATATTCACTATTCTGAAAATAAACTCACTCAGATCTTCTTAAAATAAATTATCCCATATTAGCTGACAGTAATAATTTACTTGTAAAAAGTCATATTCTTGTTTTTTCAGCTCTGGTGGTATAATTGTAACACAGCAGTGAGGCGATATCTTGCCCTTTCCAATATGGCGTCCAACTTTTCATATTTAGCTTGTAGCGGAGCAATTTTTTCTGTATACATAACTTATTGTGGGAACTTTTGAGCCTTGAGGTTGTTTTTGTTAAGTGTATTCATTGTTTCAAGCATGGTCAATTACAGCATATTTCAATCAACACAGACAAATAACATATGTAAATAACCAAAATTAAGTATTAAAAATAAAGGTTGTGATGCTATTTTATAATTATTGTCCCAAATCTCAATACCATAAATCAAATATGGTAAGATCAGAGAACAATAGAGCAAATATCTACTTTTATAGTCTAATAGGTGCTTTACTTTATTTAAAATAAAAATGCTTTTTAACACTTTGTTCTGCGTGTTTTTGATGTGTGGCTTCCAACTTAATTTATTGTCAATAATGAGTCCCAGAAATTTATATTCAGTGATACCTTCAATGGTCACATTATTCAGTTTGATCATTAGTTCTGTATTGACTTTATATTGACCGAAGAGCATTATTTTTGTTTTACATAAATTTAATGATAGTTTATTGTAATTCATCCAGATATTCAAATGCTTTAACTCTTTATTTACGACATTAATAAGGTCATTATAGTTGTCTGCCTAATAAAATATGTTTGTATCATCTGCAAATAATATCAGATTTAATAGTTTAGATACATTAAATATGTCATTGATATAGATATTAAATAATAAGGGACTCAGAATTTAGCCTTGTTACTTAGCAAAATTAGTTATCTATATCTCAGTTTTAATCAAGGATGAGCACGATCGATCGATCGTGCTCATCCTTGATTAAAACTGAGACATAGATAACTAATTTTGCTAAGTAACTAGCAACAAAGATCGATCGATCGATCTATCATATTTATGTATAGACTCATTATAAAAAGCTGATTTCTGCTAAGGACCTCCAGCAAACCTTTGAGTTAGATTACAAAGTATTGAGATTAACTTTTTACATTGAATGAAAACCTATCTGCTGCAAATAAATTCCTTAAAAATCATTCAATCAGATTTCCTGGAATATTTTTACACATCCAGTCTTTTAGAGTTAAAATGTTTCTACAATGAACATTTCAGATTTTTTTTTTAATGGGACGACTTTCACAATCAGTGACTAACAGACACTGATTTTTTGTCCTCCAAAGTACAGTAAGGTCTGTTTATCTTCTTACACACGTGTAATAGAGATCTCTCGCAGGAAGCCGTTGTTTTGCTCTGTTGTACTTCTCACTTTTGGCACCAGATAGAAAATTTGTGAGTAAAAAAAAATAAAAGGCAGCTGTGAAAAAGGTTTATTGCTGAAAGATTTCCTAATCGGATGTATTTTCCTTTTTTTTTACATCATAAAAAG
Source organism: Oryzias javanicus (assembly GCA_003999625.1). Classification (NCBI taxonomy): domain Eukaryota; kingdom Metazoa; phylum Chordata; class Actinopteri; order Beloniformes; family Adrianichthyidae; genus Oryzias; species Oryzias javanicus. Next base: position 8,605,082 of record CM012457.1, on the reverse strand, counting down.
TTTCCAAAGTTTGTTTGGTGTCCAAGCTCAAACTCCTTTCCTTCAGCTCCATGTTCTCTTCTGACATCTTCTTCTACTGTGTTCAGCATGAAGACAAACACTTTGAGAGGAAACTGCAGTGAAGGACAATCTGAAAACCACAAGAGAAGAACAACTCCATGAAAGACATGAAATCTGAATCAACAGAGGTTAAAGGTGAGAACAAGAGGAGAGCAGAGAGGACGACAGTACGGTGACCAGAGCTTCACAAAGGTTTCAAACTCGGCTGGAAACACACAGATGGTTTGCAACCAGAAAATCAACACCCTTCAGTGACCGAATCACACAAATGTGTTACAGACGAAAGTTTCACTGACCTCGTCTCAGTGAGACTCTGCTCTTCTTCCACATTTTCTGCAGAGATAAACAAATTAGTATTTTAATTTATCTTCTTATTTCTGCTTTTAAACTGATATATTATTGGATTGTAAATTAGTACAAGCATGTTTCATGTTTCAGGTTAAATTATACTAATAATTGTAGCTTTTTTGTTTTTTACAAAGTAAAAAAAAGGAAAAATTTAGTTTTTAAATTGTCCAAAAATCCTAAACTAACTCAAAAGCCACAGAGCTCATTCATATATGTTTACTCTTCCAAAATGAACGACAATAAAATCCACCATGAATATACTTGGACTATGTTACAGTTTATAACATCTGTTAATCAGTGTTTTATTATTGTAAGTTTTTTTATGTATTATGTGGATGTATCAGTGTTTAATGTCTCAATGCTTTCATGTATTTTTAACTTACTGCGGCTGCCTCTTGGCCAGAACTCCTTCACAGAGGAGGTTTGAAATCTCAATAAGATTATCCTGGTTTACTAAAAGGTCAATAAATAATGTTTCTGGGGTTTTTTTTCCCCATTTTTTCCTTAATTCAATTAAAATTCAATTCCCGAGGGACAGAATATTGGAATGTCAATTTTTATCTCTTTTTTGATTTGAAAACATAAACACATATTAGCAGTTTTTAAAGGTATGTATTTTATTAGTATTCTAAATGCATTTACTGTGTGTAGCTGGATCTCCTGATGACATACGGACAGCCTTTTAAACTGTATTTCAGAAAAAGAAATGGGGTCGAGGCTCAACCAAGTCAAAACAGGTGCTGGTTGTTGGTTCTGAAGCTGAGAGAGAAAGGGTACAACTTTGTCTGTCAATGTAACGAAGGCGCTGAGACATGTGGATCCATACGCAAAGGTTTTTATGGCGTAAGTAATAATCAAGGGCAAGGCAGAGCAGAGTCATAAACCAGGTAGGAGTCAAACACATGGAGCGAAGCAGGCAGACGAGGAACAGGAAAAGGTTGGAACACAGCAATTAAGGCAAGCGCTAACACTCAGCCTGTACGCAATGCAAATACAACACTTCACACCAAGCCTGCTCGGTGCCAGACTAAATACTGTTTCAGCTGATTGTCTGATGTGGAACAGCTGGTGAAACTTGGGAGCAGAGAGCAAAGGTTGATGGGAGATACAGTAAGGAAGAAGCTCAGGAGAATGTCAAAACTAAGATGATAGCTCCCTCTGGTGGTCAACTGTGGAGAAAGATGGTTCAACTGTGTCAGTCAGCCAACTGTATGGATTTCTTTGACACAGTAAGGAACCTCAGTTTGACTTCAGACACATATCTCAGTTTTGACCAACACATGAATCAAGTAAATAAAACTGCATTTTACCATATGATGAACATCTATCTAGAGCCAGTGCTGAATTCATACTTTTATCACATTGAGAAATAATTACTGTAATTTGCTCTTTTCTGATGTAAAGAAAACCGCGTGAAGCTTTTTCAAAACTCCGCTACACGGCTGTTAACAAGAACCAGGAATAGGGAACAGACAACATTGATCTTTAGACAGAGTTTTGTGCTGTTCACTTCAAATGTGTTTAAAAGCAAAATAGCTTAAAATGTGTAGAGTTCTTTTTTCAATTATTTTTTACATTTCATCTGCAAGGGATAAATAACAGCATATATATGTAATACATATGTTATACAAATAAAAACAACATGTTGATATTAGTTATGAATTTTGTGCACATTCCAACATAATAGTTGATAATAAAGTAAATGAAGCAAAAACAACCTAAAAAGCCATTTAGTAGCCAAAAGAGCCGCTGTTTTCAGTGAGCCAATGCAAAAGAACAGAATCTCCCATCACTACCAAACAGCAAAAGAGCGTTTTTTTTACTTTGTCTTAAGTTTCGTAAGTATTTGAGAAAAGAAACATTAATAATTAAAGATGATTATTTAGAAGTTTTTTTGAATTTTTTTTTTTTTTTTTTGCATTATTCTTCAGTGATAATAAAGGTACAATATTTTGAAGAGACATACGTTTAACTTAAGCCAATTAACTAATGATATCAATTATATTTGACAATTGTAGGGAGGGCGCAAAAGGGTAAGTTCTTCATGGGGGAGCGTAAGAGAAAGGATTGAGAAGCATTGAATTATTTTTTTAAATTCTTCTTCTGAAATTGAACAAAAACTAAAAACACTTTTATTTGCTCTAATTACTGAAGCTGAACGGAATAACTCACCTGTAGTAGCAGACAACTAACAGGGCACTACACAGAAAAATTCCAGCTCCAATCGGGACTTTTAAAAAATAATATATTGAATAACTGATTTCTGAAACAGTAAAAACAGGGATTTTAAGTCAATTTCTGGTAAGTAGCTCTACTTATTTTTTTTCTTTCCAGACCATACATACCTTCAACTTCCTCAGACAAAGTTAAATTCCACCTAATTTGTTGAAGTCCGTTCCAGTTAGTTACAGTACAACCATAGAGTCCTTCATCTTCATCTTGAACGTTCAGAATCATTAACTTAGTTGGGAGGTCTGTCTCTATTCTCAGTCTGGGAGAAGAGAAATTTGAAACAGTGGCATTGAGGACGATGGAATGAAGAAAAAATAAATTTCCTTTGGTCCATTTGACGTCTGCTGCATCTTCCATGGACACGTTACAAATCAAGGTGACTGAGTCTCCTCTGGGAGCCTCCCTCCTGTGTACAGGTGATGATGGAGCTGAAAGTGGAAACAGGTGATAAGTAAGAAAATTGACTCGTCCTGTATGAAATCACAAATGAAAAACATTTTTTTTACCTGCATTTATCTGAAAGTCTGAGAAAAGAGCGACCAGCAGAACTGCTCGGTTCAGACTGAACATGACAACCATCGGAAAATAGAAGTAAAGCAAAGACAGGAAACCACTGCTGCTAGCATTAAAGTGAAGGAGGTGCAGAGAAAAGGAAGTGGGGTCCTGAACTTTGTGCCTTAAAAATATTGTGCGGAAGAACAGGACTATGTTGTGAAAATATAGTCACATATTACATTATAATTCTCTATTATTTATAATATTCTGCTTTTTTAGTGGCTTATTTGGGCTTTATTGATGCCTCCTCTGTAAATATCTTATACATAAATGAAGGTAAATTTAGAGAAGCTGTCTGCATGTTGTCAATTGGCAGGAAAAAAAATCTAATTATGTGTGACAGTATCTTTCAATACTATACTTATATTTTTCTAAACTTAACTTCTATATTTCACTAGTTTTGCAAAGGGTAGAGTGATCAACTTCTGATTGGATGATCACACCCAGCCAGCAAGACCAAGTGGGCCCCATATAGTTTAAAAGTGGGCAGCATGTGTGGGCCCTAAATGGTTTTGCCCGCAGTTTCCGTAGTGGCCCCAACTGTGTTTGCTCACATTGGCTTGGGTGGGAGCTGAGTGGGTTTCCAGTAGGTCCAAAGTGGGTAAGTAACTTTAGAACCCATTTGGGTCCCACATAGAGTGTCCCAGATGCAACCCAAGGCTTCATGGCCCTCATGTAACCCATATGGGTCTCACTTGGCCTACCTACATGGGCTTCCCGCATGGGCCCCATTTTACTCTAACTAAATGGGACCCAGTTGGCTTTACCCAGTTAATTCCCATGCCCAGGTAGCCCACATGGATCCCTTGCAGGTCCCTTTCAGGTACCCTATGTGGGGGACCAGCGTGGGGCCAATATGAGCAAAACCTAATGGGGCCTCCAAAATTTGCCCAAGTTAAGCCCATGACCACTCAATACCCACATAGCCCACATTTTCCCCAATTGGGGCCCCCTTAGCATTGCTGGCTGGGTCTCTAGAGAGGCGTCCAGGAGGCACCTGGACCAAATGCCTGATTTCCCGCTCCGATCTCCTTCTTTTCGGAGTTCGAAAAAGGGCTTTGGATGAAGCTAAAAGCTCATCAAGTCCAAGTCCCTGTGTTCTTTTTCAGCCCAAATTCAATATACAATTATCTCATTGACTATACTGAGCTACATGAACAAAAAACAGAAAAAAAATAATTAATGTAAAGAACAGCAAAAACAATTATGAAATTTATATATACACTAGTATATTCACATAACAATAAACATATTTGATCAATTTCTTCATATTTATTTATTATATTACCTTAGATACATATTTTAAATATTTATATTTAAACATGCCAAGGATGGCACAAGGTTGACGATCATAGACAACCTGGTGAGCCTGCAAAGAAAAAATGTTCTTGCACATATATTTCTACAGGCATGCTGCTGGTAACGGGTTGTAGTGAACACTTGAGCAACATGTAAGAGTAAGTGAGAAGTAAGTGAGACTCAGGGGTTTCGTATGTTTTTTTCATTTTTTTTTCTCTCCTCCTGAGTTCTGCACACTACATCGGAAGCCGGGCTATTTGAATCATTGTCTACAACCTGAGCTTTTAATCCATCTTCGTAAATTTATTACTTAAAAATTATTTTATGTTTAGCGTTCTGGACTCATCAATGTCCCTCCCGTTGAGTCTGGTTGTCTGCTTGGACATTTTAAAGCTGTCTCTTAAGGGAGTTCAGCTCTGATCTGTGACTTTAGTTTTGTTTTCTTGGTTTCTTTTTCTCAGTTTTGCAGTTTATATTCAACATTGTTTTTGTCAAATCCTTCCTTTGAGTTTAGCTCGATTTCTTGTCCTTTTACATCTGGTTTTTAGTTTATAATCATCTTACCTTCTTACCCAGTTAATGCAGGTGCATGGTTTCAGTGGTTCTCGACTGTTTCCTCTCGTTGCTCTGTGTTTCTTTCTGTTATGTTTCACTTTAGTCACTTCTCTATTTTCCATGTTTTGGTTCTTTGTTTTTTTTTCTTAGTTATTTGCTTCAGTTCAATTGATAAACCTGTTAAGGGACTTTAACCTCAACTCTTCTTAATTTGTGACCTCTTTTAAGTTCTAATGTCTTATCCCAGAGGTCTGCAACCTGCGGCTCCAGAGCCACGTGTGGTTCTCTCATCTCTCCATGGTGGCTCTCTGGTTGAAGAATAGTATTTTATTTAAAGTAAGGGTTACTTAATTACCATTATTTATAATCACACTTTGAACAATTTCAACAATCTTATTTTCATACGTTCAGCTTGTAATGTAGTTTAATGAGAAATTAAAGGTTTTTTTGGAATTCAGCTTGTAATTAAGCAAGAAGCTAGCTTTTTTTTTTTTTGCTAATTTGGCCTCTACTGGGTTTTTATGTTAATTTGGAGTTTAGCTTTTTATTTTAGCTGCATGCTAACGTTTTTGACTAATTTAGAACACAGGAATTTTAGGCTATTTTGGAGTTCAGCTTGTAACTAAGCAACAATCTTGCTTTTTGGCTAATTTGGCATCTACTATGGCAAAAGATACAGATGTTAAAAAAAAAAAAAAAAATCACATTTTGGAGGTTGTAAGGTTCTTTTTAGATTTTTGCTTTTGTTTGTGCCAAATGATAGACATAATTCATATTTATTTTTTAAAAAAAAGTAATGAATGCAAATCCAAATTTCTTAAAGGCTGAAGTAAATCAGCTTCTTCTTGGTTTTGATAGAAAATGAGCCCAAAATGCCTCTTTTACTGTTAAAGGCCCCCGTCTCATTAAAAAATGTAAAAAGATATGTTTATTTTCACTTTGAATAAAAAAGCAGCTCTCATTGGAGTCACCGTCAAAAATCAGAACAGGTGCAAATTTCATAAAAACATAAAATTTGTTCTGTAACTCTAGACGAGGTTTTAAAGATATTTCTATGGTAAAGAAATACAAACATTTGCTTTTTAAATGGAAAGAACATAAGAAATAGTTCTGTTGATAAAGTCATAGTTGAGAAACCTCATCTCAATCTATTCTGTTATATAAATGTTCCAAAAAACAATATGTGGGAAACAACAATAGGTGTGGATGTTGTAATGTTTATTTACAGAAGAAGAACCCAAAGTGTGAGTTTGTTTCCGCTGTTTAGGGCGTAGTTTGTGTGTATGCGGGCACACATTTATCAACACTGAGAATAACAGAGGGGTGAACAAAAAAGACTTATTGGGAAAAAAAAGATTTTTGGGGCAAAAAAAAAAATCAGACATAGAAATCTAATAAAATTAGCACTTTGTTTTATTCATGTATTTATTGTATACTTTAGTTCAACCAAAGATGAGAAAAGATTCGGTGTCAGGGAGTGAAAATGAGGTAACCCAAAAGCAGGAGAAAGAACAACGAGGTCCAGGGTTTTAATCTCAAGATGAAAGCAAGCGTACGCAAAGCCAGAGAACTAGGACGCTGAGTCACCAAACTAGAAAATGAGCACATCCTTACACAGTTCACAATTAATGAGAAGCACCTGTGTGACCACAGGTGGCCTTGAGGAGAAGAGGGTTTTCCATGACATTAGGTCAACGGCCCCGAACATACTCACCTTTATATCCCCTTGCTGCTCACAGAGGACATCAGAAGTTAAAGTATTTTTAACTGGAAATTGATATTAAACCTAAAAATAACCTGAGTTCTACTTCAGGAAAAGTCATTAACAGTCACAAAAATAGTAAGAAAAATTATCTGAATTTTAAAATTACAATGGAAAACTAGTGTTTGAAAAATTTACAGCCAACTGCCCTCTTGGTAAGATATCAACCTGTTAATTTAATAATTGTATGACTTCAAAGTTTAAAACTGTGTCTCTGTCCTCATGGCTTACAATTACAAAAGCAAGTAAATGATGATGTGTTCCAATCTGCTGGGTCTCCTTATGATGTTTCTGATTCCAAGTATCATAAACAAATGTTGACTTTTCCAGACATTTTTATTAAGAGCGACTTAAAAGTTAGAAAGATAACAAGTAAATACAATTCAAAATCAGTGTGAAGCTGTTAGAGACTAACTTCACATAAGTTATATTTACATGTCAGTGAAGCTTCTGCGCATAAAGATTAATGTTGTTCATTTGACAGAGCTGAAGTTTAGCTCCTGATCTGCTGCTGTGGTGCAGGCAGAGAGTTTTGTTACAGAAATGAGTGAGTGGGAGGATTTGAAACCTTGGACAGCCACAGATTCAAGATATAAGTCACCCTCAGTTTTCTCACTTCACAAAATGTGTTGTTTTTTAGTTGCTTAACCTTTAATCATAGTTTGAATCATGTGTCTAAATCTATATTGTAATGGAATTTCATGTTCTCTTGAGTGATGTTTAGTTTGAACAAAGGTTAAAATGCTGGCTTTGTATGGTGGGTGCAGAAAAACATTACCCCATACTTCATTTTTATTATTTTTTTATTAAGGTGCATAAAACACTATATGTAAATGAATCGTACATAGAATAAGTGATGACAGGTGCAATCAGAACAATAACTGACCTCAAAGCTTTGACACATCTGCTTATGGGAACACAAACCATGTCAATGAATCAGGAAAAAAAAAATTGCACAAAGCTGAAGGTGTCATGGTTTGAAGAGCCTCAGCCCTCTGTCTCCATCTACTGGTCATATTTTGTTAGTGCTGTTTGCTGTTCTTCTTCCACAGGTGTGCAGAATTACTGGCCTCCTGACACACCTGCAACCCATCTTTACTCACCACATTTATTTAATTCGTATTTTATTCTGGCTTTTGTCAAGACTTTACCGACGAGACTATCAGATAACATTTAGTGGTGTTGAGCACACATAATTTAAAATATTTACTTAGGTCTTAATGAGTGCATACATCTCCGGGCCCCACGTGACCCCCTGTAGTCAGTCGGCCATTTTTGCAGCAATATGAACAGCGTCGCCATGAGCGCCACTGCCGAAACTTTCAAGCCATCGGAATATTCATCCAGCTTTAATTCATATGACATTGAGTTGATAGTGTTACCGGCGTGCTTTTTAAAGGTATCTCTGCTAAGGAAAACCTTCCATATAACTAATAAACTTCCCATCGTCCTACATGGGGGACACTAAAAGTATACAAAACTCTGGAGGGTTATTTAATTGACTCAATCTGTTTTTGCAGCGAACATTCAGCTGTGGAATCTTCAATCAAAATTAGCATGGCTAGCAGCCGGGTTGAGGTGTCGTTCGTTGACATTAGCTCGGCTAAAACATCTGCTTGTCAGTTTTATTTTTCTCTTCTCTGGAAATGGAAGATAGTTGAAAATAGATGGAATAAAGTCCGGACTCCATGGATTATCACTCATTGTTCTTACAAAATACATCAACATTTCAGGATCCATATTTTGATTGCCACGTTATTGCTTGCTAGCTTAAACACGACACTGTTGAATGCAATGAACTGTGGTTTTACATTAGCATTAATCTGAAACCACAATTAGAGCATATAATGAAAGTAAGTAAGCTTTGCAGAAACATATGTGATATGAAGTAATCACTGCACAAACGGCATTCTACCGCGCTGGATGGTCCCATCATTCAGTCTTGTTTTGCTAGCTCCTGGATCTTTTAATGGCATTGATCCTTTTAGCTCGCCTCTCCGCATCTTTAGGAATGCAATAAAATGACGTGCTGTGCTGCTGAGGTGATCACTGCAAAGCGGGGCGCTCCTCTCTCCATCCGCGGACTCAAAAACAGCCGAAAAAACCCTGATATGTGGAAGAAGATAATCAGGGAGAACCATTATTATCTTCAGCAAGTGTTTATTATTTGATTTAGAGGGAAGCGTGCTTCTGATTTTGAGGGATGGAGTGACTAAAAAATATGCTGTAGAGTCTTTTGTTCTTAACAATAATATAAAACTCTATGTTGAGCAATAATTCAATGTTCTTTAATAGATATTTTGTAAAGCATGATCAGAGTAATATTTGACATAGTCGTTGTAGCTTGTTGCAGACTGAAACCCCTTGGTTTTCCTAAATAGGATGCAAAATGCAAACCAACAGTTTATGCGATGGTCACTGTTAGTGCAAGATTTCAACATTGAAATCCTTCATAAAAAAGGAACTGAGATTGTGTTGGCTGATACCCTTTCATGTGCATACAGCTCTGAGTAAGTTGAGACAAATGTAAAAACTCCTTATAGAAAATGAAGTTTTAACTTAAGTAGGGAGGTGTAATGGCTGTGGCCACATTACTTTTTTTTTCTCTTTGTCTGTGCTTTTTCTGCTTTAGTTTTTGTATCAACGTGGGACCTCTGTGTGTTTGGTGGATCTTTGCCTATCTCTGATCAGCTTCAGGTGCTGCTCCTGGACATAAAGCTGGTGGAGGCAGACTTGAAAAGAACTGAGTGAACCTCCAGCCTACACGAAGGGAGCTTTGATGCAGTCTGTCTTCAGTCCATCTTAGGACTCAGCGCTGACGGAGCCTTGGCGCGCTCCCGCGGCAGGAGACGCACATTGTTGTGGCAGGGGACTAGCTTGACAGCGAACTTGCCCTGGCTCAGACCTGGCAAAACTGCTGGGATGGTGAAGCGGTCGAACTCTCCATTGATTTTACAGTCACGCTATGGCGAGCCGCGGACTCGGAGGAAGAAAAGCAGGATTTTCCTCATATTTCTCCGCGATTTTAAAGATGTTCTTGTTCACTTCTACTCTTCTGGAGGCGAAACACGTTGAAGGTTTGTTTCTATGTTTGTTTTCAAACGAGACATAATGGCACGTTAAGGACGCGGAGGAAGAGAAGAAAAAAAAAAGAAGAAAAAAAAGCAAAGTCATGCTGTTTAACTAGCTGCTTCAGCTGCTGTGGATCAGTCCGCATTGGATTTTTTCTGCGAGTTTCATACAAGACTTACGGTAGCATGTCCGTGCTCACTGGAAAATCATGGAGACAACTTAGAAAACATGATATTTTTACTCCTCATTGATGCAATCACATTGCTTTTTATGCATTATTTCACTTCAAATATGTTTAAAAGGGGAAAAAAGCTTACAATGTAAAGAGTTAAAAAACTGAAAAAATTAATTCCTTTTTCATTTATTTTGTACATTTTATCTGGAAGGGATAAATAACAGCATATAAATAATATACATTTTATATGAATAAAAACATGTTTACAGTAGTTATGGATTTTGTGCATAATCCTCCATAGTGGTTGATAATAAATTAAACGAAGCAGAAAACAACCTGAAATTCAATTTGGTAGCAGAAAGAGTTTTCAGTGAACCAATGAAGAAGAACTGAATCTCTGAGAAGATCCAGAATTCCCATCACTACTGTGGAGGGAAACAAGGAAAGATTGATGTTTACTTTGTCTGAAAGTTCCGAAGTATTCTAAAAAAAAAAAAAAACAACTACAAAAAGACAGAAAAATCAATAAAATAGATTATTTAGGAGTTTGTTTTTTAAATATTCCTTAATGATAATAAAGGTACAATATTTTGAAGCGACATATACATTTAACTTGAGCAAAATGACTAATGATACCAGTGATATTCACAGCAGAAAGTTATGGGGGGGGCGCGAAAGGGTGAGTTCTTCATAGGGGGGGTGTGAGAAAATAATTGAGAAACACTGAGTTACATCAACAGAACCCTGCTGTTGTCTTTAGGACATGTAGGAATCATCCACAAACATCTGTCGAGCTCCGTCATATCTTAACTGATTTTCACAAAACATGACTAACAGAGTAAAGCCTGGAAATGTATTGATCTCGTAATATATTTAAACATTTACTATCACCAAAGAATAATCTGTGAATAGTGCAAGAACTGCCCTTTCTAGTAACTGATTGCTATCAAATTAACACCTTTTAAATAGATGTGATTTCTTTTGCCCATATACTAGTAGAATCTGTGTACGTGAGTTTGTAATGCTTGTCACCCGAGCCCAGAAAGGAGGAAGATTGTTGAAGTTTATTAGCATAAATGGCCAATAAACTTTACCAAGTTGAGTAACAAAGCGCTTTTATTATTATAAAAAAACTCTACCACACATACGAATAAAAACCGGTAGGCAACACCTTAATCTACCACCATGAACATAGATAAAACAAAACTACAATTTTTTTAATTTTTGTTTTACATACATTACCAATTAATCTCAATTACATTAAAAAATACATTTTAAATAGACAATTTCATTGACCTTAAAAAATAGTTGGCTTGCTGTACTGATGATGCTGTTTGTACTTTTGTAGCAGTGATGTATGTAATCGTGTAACATGATCCAACCTGACAGTGAAGCGCCTCTTAATAAGGCATACTCAGTTGTGTTTATAGCATCACTGCCAACTGTCATAACTAAGCTTCAGAGCTGTGTACAGTTCCTGTTAAGATGATTGATGTTGGACATCTGTCGTAGGTGGTGTTCTGCTGACAACAGGATAGCAATTCCTGTATCTTGTGGTCACTGGAGTCTACCAAGACCCTTGAGGTATACTGGAGTGAAAGCCTCTGCAAATGTTTGAGCATGGTGTTGTTGGAGCATGAAATGGAGCACTGCATATGTCTCTTTGGAAGATTTCTTTGCAATCCAACCTTTAAAAACAAAATAAACACTGCAATTTATAAGACGAACTATGGCACAACTTCAGTTTTGTCCTGGTTGAGCTTTTTACAGCTCAACCAGCTGTCAAAAGCTCAATTTCCTCCGTTGTCCAAAAATGCTACAAGAACATCTTAAAACACCAATTTCACTGGAGTGGGTCTTTAATTCTGATTTTGGACAGATTTTTGTACAGAAGAATTAAAGTTATGTTTTTTTTCTCTTTACAGCTGTCCAGTTTGGAGATGGAGATGTGGCTGTGATGCTTGGATCTTCCACCATCTTACCCTGTCAAACAAGCACAAGTGATCGTCTGTCCCAGATCACATGGCAGAAAACGATCAAAGGAAAAGATGAAGTTTTCTTGATAATGCAGCCCACAATTGGACTCAAGTACAGTACTGAAAAAGATTTAAGATTTGAATTTATTGGGAATTTCAATGACAAAAATGGAACCTTGAAGTTTTCTAATGTAACACTGAAGGATGAAGGAAGCTACAGATGCATTTTCAGCTTATTCCCCAGTGGAACACAAAACAAAGTTTCAAACCTTGTAATATTTGGTAAGATCTGATTATTCTTCATGTGTTTGCTGTTTTAAATGAAACTTGAATTTTGATTTTTACTGGTATCTCCTTTAGTACCCCCAAATACAAGTCTGACTGCTCATACACCCATTGAGGGAAATAAGGAAGTTCCACTTGCAAAATGCACAGCTGGTGCTTCCAAACCTAAGGCAGAGGTGAGATGGATCAAAGGTTCTCTGGAAGGAAAAGTTCGAGAAGAACTCAATGAAAGTCAGCATGCTAATGGGACGACCACCACATGGAGTACGCTTTATGGAAAACCTGAGAGAGAGATGAATGGTCAATCGGTGAAGTGCGTCGTCTCAAGTGAGACAATGAAAGAAGAAATCCTGGAAACCAACATCCAGGTCCACTGTAAGTATCTTCAAATGTTCCCTAAAGCAAATGTCTCCTTATGTTTTTTTTTATTTTAAGTCCCCCTCTGATGAAAATCATGATTTTTGAGTTAACATGTACGTATGGTATTTTTCTTATGAAAGAGAAAAAATATAGTAAGAAATACTTTAGTTTTTCCATATTCGAGTATTTCACCTTTTAAATCGCTGTCAGTCAAACCGTGGCAGAGAATCTCTGTTTGAATTAATGGGCAGTTACTACGTCATAAAACCCCTCTTCATCTGGCCCAGCGAGTGTGCCGAGCTCAGGTTCCGGAGAAGAGAAGATGATACCTTCCCATTGACTGCAGCCATATGAGCCGCCTTTCTCATTTTCGTGGTTAAACCAGCTGTCACTGGATTTTGTGTGTACAATACTTGCTTTAGCCAGACTGAGAACGCTGATTCTCGTATAGACACCACTGGGCTTCTTGATGTGACCACGGAAATCTGAACGCCGGCTCATTTGACCGTAGTTGTAAAGGATCAGGGAAAGTTCGATCCATGAAGCACTCAACTTCCTTGTCCGAGCTGACAACCAGCTCAAAACAAAACTACTAGACAATTTTGTGGAGCAGCGATGATGATTTACGCTATCAAGACACAGAGCAACCATGATCGACAGGAGGAGTCCGGGACAGAGAAGCTCTTCCAGCTCCAAAAGCCACGCCCTCCCAGAGGATTCTTTCCAGAGGAAGGCTTCATACAGATCAACATGAAAAATAGCTTTTTAAGACATTTAGGTTGTGGGATGTTGGTTAAAAACGTCATAATCATAATTAAAACACTACTGGGAACGTTTTTTTTTTTTTTTTTAAATGGTAACAGGGGGCCTTTAAATGCAAATCATATATGTCTAAAATACTCAATTTAAATTGCACATTTTAAGAAGGATTTTTTTACCCTAAAATGTTTTGTTGTTTTTGGTTGTGGAGGCATGTTTTAGATCAAAATCATGTGCATGTCATTTAGACGTGTGTTAGTAGATGTACAGGGTTTAGAAAAAAAACAACAGTTTTAGTTTTAAAACCGGACATTGGGTTTGCTAATTTGTCTATCAAAACTTGTTGGTTAAAGACATAAACAGTGATTGATCGGACCTCTGATTGTGCTGATGTAGGTTGTCTGGATGAATGTCCAGTTAACAAGGTTAGTCTTTAAACGACATTGAGTTTTGGTTCAAACAGTTGCTTTGGACTTTAATTCTTGGATGAATGAAAAATGGTGAAAGTGTGTGCTCTTGACTTTTCTGTTTGATAGCTTTTTTTTTTTTCAGCAGAAATGGGAACTTCCAGTTTTTGTGTAGTGTAAGCACATCTGTGCTATAGAAAATAATCACTAAATGGAACAACAGATAATAAGGGGCACCATCAATTTATGGTCTATATTTTAAAACTTATGTTGCATTTAAGGCAAGTATAAGGCGTATTAAGGATCACAGTAATTCTAAAACTTGTTTTTAACACGGTACACATTAGCCACATTAGGGTATTCAGTATTCACAATACCAGTAACTCCCAAACCTGATTGCAACATGTAAAAACCAGACTGGTACTGCTAAAACTATGTGACTACGCAAACTCCCATCTTTGTTAGTAACACATTAAAGAAAAGAAAAAAAAAAAACACACAAAGTCCAACATGCTGCATGTTAGCCATATTAGCATATTCACAATAACACCAAACCTTTTTTAACTCATAAAGAAGCCAAACTGACATTTTGACAGAGTGCGGTGTAATTGCTTCAACATCAGTAGGCACAACGAGAAGAAATCTATATACATCGATGTTTTGTTTTGTTATTATTTTGGTCTTAGAACAACTTTTCAATTTCCCTGCGGGCACGTCCCAAAAGGATCAATAAAGCTATGTATCTAACTTAATTTTTGTGCAAAAATGCACTTTATTTCTCAGGTTAAAATGTACTTTTTGCAGACTCACCTGTAAAGATCAACATCACTCAACTATCTAAAGTCTCATTCGAGTGTGAAATCGAGGCAAACCCAAATGCCACGATTATCTGGAGCAGGTATGGTCATTATAATGTAATGTTTGTAAAAACTGTTCATCAGCTGCAGTCAGCAGCAGTGTTGTTTGCAATTTTGGTATGTTCTTAAAGCTGTAATGCACATGTGGATTAAGCTTGTTCAGTGGTGCAGTGGTAAGGTAGTCGTCTCACGATCAGAAGATAGTGGGTTCGATTCCTTACCCGCTCATGTGTCAAAGTGTCCTTGGGCAAGACACTGAACCCTAAAATTGCCTCTGGTGGGAGGTTGGTGCCAGTGTTTGACAGCGGAGCCACCACCAGTGTATGAATGGGTGAATGGGTCTTTAACTGTGGAGCGCTTTGGGCCTTCGAAGGAAGGTAGAAAGCGCTATACAAGTATACGCCATTTACCATTTTACTTAGAAGAAACACCTCACTACACACTTCTCTATTCCACGTGATCAAAACAAAACTTAAAAACCGTGCATATGATACGCCACTGCAACCCATTCAGCGTATATTATGCACGGTATTTCCAAGGTCCAAAGTCGTGGAATATGTACGCATTTCACTGAGACCGGTTTGAAAAAAAGTGCAATAAACTAAAAAAAACTCCAAGAAACTCCTCAGTTTCTTTAAAATGCTCTTCAAGAAATGAAGTTAAAGCTTTAAAAAAAAATTCTTATGTAAATACTCTGTTCAACTTCGAATAGCTTTCAAAGACAAGTCAAGAAAGAACAACAGATCAACTTAAATTGCCTCCTACTCTCTGAGGCAACAAGTAGGTACAATGGTCAGTGTGATTGTGCTTAATAAACAAAAGCCTACAGATTGCGAGCAAGGAAGACGAGTGTATCAACTGTTTCAGGTGTTAAAGCTGCCCTTTGACAGGTTACAATATTACCTCCTGTACTAAATAACCTCTCAGATGGGGTGCTGGTCGCAAGGATACACAAATAGCACTTTGCCAGGTAGCTAATCCTTGGGAATCTTTTCTTGTGGATTTTCCATGGACTGCAGTGGGTCCATTTCGCTGTCTGGATCTGGTGCCTGCAGCAGTGTTAATTTAGACGGAAAATTTTAATTAAGTTTTTGTCATAGTCTTTTGACCAAAAGAAAAATTAAGTTTTAGTCACAATTTAGTCAAGTTGATTCTATTAATTTTAGTCGACTAAATTACAGTAGATATTTAGTCGACAAAAATATACATTAAAAGTAAAGCATTTTAATGAAATTTAATAAGTATGAATAGCACAGAGAGCTTTTACTAAATTGTAAAAAAAAAAAAAAAAGAAACGAAAAACACATATTACTTCACTTTGCTTGCAAACTTGTCATCTTCAGCTTCAACAACTTAAAACACATTCAAAAACAAATTATAATTCCATTCCATTTGTGATAAATGTTGGAACATCAAAAAACTTGTATTGAAGAGGCAGTCAAGAGCAAAATATGCATAAAAAAACCCCACTTGGGAGTAAGCTGTCTTCCTAACTCATGTCATTTGCTATGACCAGCATATGTGGTTTTTTGTAATACCACCGCCAGCCAGTAGAGGTTGTTATTGTCATCTAAAACGTTTGGAGTAGGAAATTCAACCGGTGACTGTGATCTGAAGAAGCAACGGAGCCGCTAGCGCTCGGAAATACACAACAACATTGGTTAACTTTACAAACATCAAGCAAAAACAAAAAAGCATCACTTGCATTTAAACATAAAGCTCTGTGCTTCATAGCTTGGCGAGGGTAACCCTTTAAAAACGATTTCAGATAATCCTACCCTTTAAAATGCCACAATTCAATTCAATTTAATTTTTATAGCCTAAAATCACAAAAACTTTTTCCTCATTGGGCTTGCACTGGTTGTCCAACTTCTCCAGGATGGAACATCCACACGTGCTGCAGCAAGAAGGTTTAATGTGTCTCCCAGCACAATCTCCAGAACATGGAAGAGATTTCAGGAGACTGCTGGTTATTCTGGGAGAGCTGGACAGGAACGTAGAAGGTCCTCAACCCCTCAGCAGGACCCATACCTGCTCCTTTGTGCAAGGAGGAACAGGCTGAGCACTGCTCGTGCCCTACAGAATGACCTCCAGAGGGCCACTGGTATGAATGTCTCTACCCAAACAATCAGGAACAGACTTCATGAAGGTGGCCTGAGGGCCCCACGTCCTGTAGTGGGCTCTGTGCTCACTGCCCAGCACCGTGGAGCTCCACTGGCATTTGCTCAAGAACACCAGAATTGACAAGTCCATCACTGGTGCCCTGTACTTTTCACAGACCAGAGCAGGTTCAACCTGAGCACGTGTGATAGACGTGAAAGAGTCTGGAGAAGACAAGGAGAACGCTCTGCTGCCTGCAACGTGGTTCAACATGACAGGTTTGGTGGTGGGTCAGTGATGGTCTGGGGAGGCATATCCATGGAGGGACGCACAGACCTCTACTGACTAGGACATGGTGCTCTGACTGCCATAAGGTATCCAGATGAAATCCTTGAACCCATTGTCAGACCCTACGCTGGTGCAGTAGGTCCTGGTTTCCTCCTAATGCACCACAATGCCCGGCCTCACTTGGCAAGAGTCTGCAGGCAGTACCTGGAGGATGAAGGAATTGAAACAATTGAATGACCTTCACCATCCCCTGACTTAAACCCAATAGAACATCTCTGGGGCATTATGTTTCGGTCCATTAGGCGCTGCCAGGTTGCTCCTCAGACTGTACAACAGCTCAGGGATGCCCTCACACAGATCTGGGAGGAAATGCCACAAGACACGTTGTCAAGCATGCACACAATCTCGTTGGGGCCACACAAGATACTGAAAAGCATTTTGAGTTGCAGAAATGAAGTTTTGGAGAAAATGGACTAGCCTGCCACATCTTCATTTCCCTCTGATTGTCATGGTTCGCCCGGGCATTTTTCTTCTGAAAGAGAAAAAATATAATAAGAAATCATTTTGTGTTTGCATTTCAGAGTATTTCTCTTTTTAAGTCGCTGTCACTCAAATTCCCCAAGAAAAACTCTAAGAACACAGGAACGTTTGAATTCCTGAAACTTTCATACGTCCTGAAACTTTGATATGTCACAGTAGCTAGCTAACCCGGATGTAGCTGTAGAGGCTGGAGAAGATAATATAACGTCCCACTTCATTGCTGTAAAAGATTGTAATTCAGTGAAATGCCATACTGATGTTAGCTTTCATTATTTTGTGATTGAAAATCATGTCCGCTCCCCGTTATGCAGTGAAGACGCAGGTTGCATCGACCGCTTGTATTTTAATTGCGTCCAAGATGGGATTTTTTTTTTTTTTAAGTTGGCGAAGGGCCCCCCACCTTCTAACATGCTGGTATGTACCATGGAGGTGTTTGGAACTGACATGGATGAGTGGAAAAGCCCAGGTGACTGCATGGTCACAGGAGAATTTGGGTTGGTAATATAGCCAGCAGTGCTCGCTCCACCGTCTGGTGAGTCCAGTGAGTCAACTGGGGATAGAGTAACTGAGCTATCCAAAAAGGCACTCTGCATGTCCAGGCTTAGCTTCTTGTTGCGGGGCTTAACTGACTCCTTCAAGCTGGCTTCCCAGACTGGTTCCCTTTGCCCCAGGCCGGCGATTTTTCTTTCCCTGCGGTGTGTTCTTGAGGCTGGGAAGGAAGGCGCTGACGCACGATTAGATCCTCTCTATTATGATTTCTTGTTCAAGGGAATTCAACAATCAGCATGTGCTAGCATAACATCAGTTATGAACCCCAGATAATGCTGCTGCTGGTGCAATGCAGCCTGAATGGTCAATGTTTTATTTTAGATTTTTATTAGGGGCATGGTTATATTGTATCATGTCTTTTTTTTTTTTTTTTTTTTTAAAGAGACCATCTGTTCAATTTACAGACGCTTTTTCTGTATTTTGTTTTCTTACAGGAAACTGCACGCTTCCCTGGATCCTCACTAGTCTCCTGATTCTCTTGACTATTTTTCTTCTGGGGATGTTTCTTTATATAATTGGAAAACTTCAAAGGTACCAAGTCCAGCAGTTATTTTATGAGTTCAAGTGTAAAACTCTCAAACTGAAAAAGTTTGTTTGTTTTTTTTTTTCTTGCAGTACTTCACAAAGGTTCCAGTCAGACCCTCCGGGTGAAATTCAAGTTCCAACAGGAAGCTCCTCAAACTCCTCAGAAAATTCTGGCATAGAAAAAAAGGGTAATAAAAATATCAATACTAATAATGATGATGGTAACCATAGTCATGACAATAAAAATGATGATAATAATAATAGTAATGCATTTAATTTTTTTAAATGCCCCTTCTAAACACTAGATTCAGACCAATCACTTTTTGCTGATGATTTCTGGTTCCAACATTGCAGTGTTTGTATTGTAAAATGGCAACTGCATTAAACTGATTAGGTTGGAACTAGAAATAAACTATTTTCTAGTTAGACGATCCAGTTCTCAGATACAGTCCATCATCAGAGTGGATTCAGTGTCAAGTACCACATCAGTTTTTTCATCATTTAGCTGGGTTTCATCTTCACAGTCAAACTTAAATGTTCTATTTGCTAAAATTGTAATCAAGGGGGAGAAGATTGATAATAATAAAGAGCACTGAACCTTGGGGCAGGTCGGTGGAGACGGGAAGTGATTGAGAAGTGAAGGACTTAAACTGAAAGAACTAAAAGTGGTCAGAGAGATGGGATTTGAACCTAAAATTTGAGCATAAAAAAAATCATCAAAATTGTTGTTATTGACTTACTTTTACAGATGAATAACCTGTTTGTAGAACCTGTTTACAAACCAAATCCTCCATTTAGAAATTGATGCTAAACAACGTTAAAGAGTAACTGGTCGGCTGCACTTGTTTTGCTAAACCACTATTTTCTTAGCCGTGGTGTCACATACACTCTTTGGGCTCACCAGCGCCCTCTGCTTGTGACATGCATATTGTGGTGAGGCTGCTGGACTGTCTGCACCTAGTGTGTATCCGCATGTTTAGCGGATAAAAAGACTAAATAGATAGATATCTTTATTTGTCATTGTCACAGGTACAACGAAACTAAAAGCGCTCTCTGGTCAGTTAAAATAAATACATAAAACCAAAAGTACGTAAAACCTGGACATTCAAACAATTTCAAATAAAAAACAAGTTATTCTATAGGTGCTAAAATTGTTAAGAACTGGAACAGAATAATGACAAAAATTGATAAATATAAGAAAAACATCCACTTGTCCTAACTGTACAGGTTAAATGAGTGCCAAACTGGAACCAATGTAATCAGAAAGATAGCAAGAGATGAGCAAATCAGGTCAATTTAAAATAAAACTCATTTTATGATGACAGACCGAAGCAACACAGGCATGCGTCAGCTGCAGTTCCAATCATTGTGTGCGGCGCTGGGTGAGGCTGGGGGTGGAGCTGCCTCACCCACCGCTGTCTGGAGGATTTGAACAGGAAACTCATAAATTTGCTGCTTTTTTTCCAAGAAGTGTTGAAAACTAAAACAAAAATGGTAATCATAGAAAATAACATGTCTAATAAATAACATTTGATTTTTTATTTTTCATTTTAAAAAGTATACTCATCTTGTTGAATGCATGCATTTTTTTAGTTATATTTTGCTGGTGAGGCTCAGCGTCACCTGCCTCCCCTGACTGCATGTCACTGCTGGCAGCTACTTTCATTTTTTTATATTTATTTTGTTTGCTGCAACTTTGCACTAAGGTAGTGGCACTGCTGTTTATGTTTGCTATTGTTAAAACTGAATATGCAAAAAAATTCAATAGTTGACGATGCTTGTCAAAGACATATTACTGATTTACACAAAAGTGTCTACTATTTGAGGCAAAAAATAAGACACAAGTTGTTTATCATGATTGTGTTCCAGCCAAAAAATAAATGGGGATATGTTTTACCATAGAAATGTGTTCTTCTACAGATTGTAAGTTATTAGAGAGGATTTTTACCAATTATCGCAGTAGTGTGATATCATTGATCAGTGATTCCCAGCCCTACTTACCAATGATGTCCATCAGCTGCAAAAGTGGAGGTTTAAGGACCTTTTTTGCATGCTCCCATGGAAGCACAACCCAATCTGGGAGAATTAAGACTTTTCAGATGCAGCTTTTACTCCCTGAAGGACATTCCCTGGTGTTGATAAAGCAACGAGAAGAAGAAAGGAGGATTTAATGGTGCTTGCAGTGAAAGTGGAGTTTGGGTTTTAACTCGGAGTGACAAAGTTTACTTTCATACCTGCAGAAACTGCACTGAACTAGGGGAGTAAGAAAATTTTGATTCTGTGAATTATTACGATGCTTCATTTGGTGATACTTGGATCGATTTACAATACTGCCAAGACTATCTTTATTTTATTTATTAGTAAATATGCAGTTCACCACCTGCCCACGCGACATGTTCGGACCCCGGTCTACCAAGCTGACGGGGTTACTGGACCTAAACGTTCGCTATTCTAAGAATAAGTTAAACTCATTCTGATTTTTCTAAAATGTTCTTTACAAGTTCTCCCTTATTAGCTGACGGGAATAATTTACTTGTGAAAAGTCACATTCTAGTTTTTCCAACTATGTTTGTACAATTGTAGCACAGCAGTGAGCCAGCATGTTGTGATTCAGTTGTAGTGTCTAATGTGATCATTAAAATATGCCATTTTACCAACGTTAAAAGTGTATTGATATTCATTAAAAGTTTTTATTGAGTCATATTCTTAAAAGAAAAAACATAAATATTGTTTTTAGTACAGTCTTTTAGTACGCACACACACACACATATATGTGTATACTGCTCACAAAAATTGAAGGAGCACTTTAAAGAAACACATTAGATCCATCAGATTTCAATATGAAGTTGGATATCTATACAAATAACAACAGGGCAGTGTCTTAGGAACAAAAGGATGCCAAGTCTTTTCATGGAAATAAAAGTTTTCAGTCTACAGAGGCTCAATTGTGTAGACACCATAACATCAGAGTGAAATGAAGATGTGGCAGGCTAGTCCATTTTCTCCAAAACTTCAACTCAAAATGCTTTTCAGTATCTTGTGTGACCCCCCACGAGCTTGTAAACATGCTTGACAACGTCGCGGCATGCTCCTAATGAGACAACGAATGGTGTCTTGTGGCATTTCCTCCCAGATCTGTGTGAGGGCATCCCTGAGCTGTTGTACAGTCTGAGGAGCAACCTGGCGGCGCCTAATGGACCGAAACATAATGTCCCAGAGATGTTCTGTTGGGTTTAAGTCAGGGGATGGTGAAGGTCATTCAATTGTTTCAATTCTTCATCCTCCAGGTACTGCCTGCATACTCTTGCCACGTGAGGCCGGGCATTGTGGTGCATTAGGAGAAAGCCAGGACCACCTGTTTGAGCTGGAATTTATTGAAGACCGGACATAACTGGAAGATATACGGTATTCTGCAACTGAAATGAAAGGTGTGTGGGGGGGGTACTATAGGGATGCAACGATACAGTTTGCTCACAGTTCGATACCTACCTTGATTCGAGGGCCACAGTTCGTTACATTTTGAAGAAAAAAAAACACTGAATTCCTACTTTTCCACATATTATGATTTCGCTCGGAAACAGAAACAACATAACAAAAAAATCAGATTTTTTTTCAACAACAGCTTTTGGCAGTTATTGCAGAATCAGATTTATATGGATCTCTTGTAAACATTCCAACTTGTGTACAATTTAATCAAATGTAAAAGTGCTTCATTCCTTAATACTTGTAAACATTAGTATGATAAACCCCAACAATCTAACCTGTCCTTTTAAATCCTGACAGCCTGCAGTACTGCATTCTTAATTTGCCAGTGTGAGGGCCGACATATAATGAACATTTACAGAGTTGTCCGAGAAGTCCAGCTGTACGTGGACATTTAAATATGGACATGCTGGTACACTATATTGTGGGTCAACTGTTCTCATCAAATGACAACAGCCCTCATTATCACTGAGAAAAGACTGCAGAGATTTAGCTATAAACACTCTAATGGAGTCAGATATTGTCTTGTTTATCTGAGATAAGTCTTTTGAAATATATCTGGGATGTTTTCATTGTTTTACCTGCTTAGTTGTGCAATTTTTACAGGGTGACAGGGCTCTGTGATGACGCCAGAGATGGGCAGTCATGTTGGACGTACGTCTCCACATTTATAGATGAGGCTAATTTTGCAGATATTGTACTTCTTGTGACGCATTGCGCTCCCTGATCCTCATATTTAAAAGCGAACCCTAGATGTCTCCACACCGCAGGTTTTAGTCTTGGTGGCACGTCTTCAAACACGAGGAGCTGCTAACACACCAGCTGCGTCGGCGCGCACCTAAGCAGCCACGAAATGAAAAGTCCTCAAACGCTTGCATAAATCCAAATTCTGCTCTACCTGCGTTTGAATGGACTCCCCATGAAAGAGGGCACAGTGGTTTTATAATGTAAGATTTTGTTGGGTTTTTGTATCTTCATAGAACGATCTTCAAAAATGAGAAGTTCTATTTGTGCAGCCACATTCAGTAGTTTAAAAGGACAAATCTTAAGGATTGTTGGGTTAAGTGGTTCCCGACTCTTTTCTGGTCTAAGTGTCTTCCACATATGATGCAATAAATCCACCAGCAATCTGTTGACCAAATATGTAGCCAAGTTTAGATACAGAAAGTCTGAGGCTGTGACGTATTTGTAAAAATTAAGTTGTTAAAACAACCAAGCAGACAACAGCTCCTCTTTGTAGTCAACTTTCTTTAGATCTATAAAACATAAAAACAGCTCCACCTGGTTCTTTTCTCTGCACATACAATATTCACATGACTGTTATCGTGGGTTATTATTGGTTAAATAAAAAGTCTTTCCTTCTACTATAGCATAATTTGTTAATTTTATTGATCAAGAAAATACAATTTTTTAAGTCACAATTTTATTTGAAAAAACTGCTGAAAAGTTCAAATTCTTTTGGCTCTGCGGTTTGTTTCAAAGTCAGAGTTTGCTGCTATCTAGTGGATTTTTTGCAGTAGAACAGCAGAGTAGAATATGTATAAAAAAGATTTAAAATGAAGTTTTTAGTTTGTCAGCGATGACACTCAAACACATTTAACTAAATTAGATTTGCAAGGACAAATTTAAAACAGAATCTCTTATATTTTTTTTGTTTTTTTTAATGTTTACACCTTTTAAAATTCTTGTGTATGTGTGTATAAGTAATATGTATATCTTCACTTTGATGCATGAATTTACAGGCTTAAACCAAACATTCTCTGTATTATTGTTATCTTTATTACAGCAAGTTCTTTGTAAATATTTGACATACATATAATGGGTTCTGGCTCTCGCAGGAAATAACATTTAATTGTAATTCTCCGTTTTTCCACCAGATGGCGGAGTTGGGATAAAGACAGAGACTTTGAGTGGAAACTGGAGAGAAGGACAATCTGAAAAACACAAGAGAAGATCAACTTCATGAAATATGAATCAATAGAGGAAGTGAAGTTAAAGGAGAGAACCAGAGCAGACAGGACGACAGACCAGAGATTCACACAATCAGAGAAATGTGTTTCACTGACCTCGTCTCACTGAGACTCTCTTCTTCCATATTTTCTACATAGATAAAGAATTCAATGTTTAACTTTATTTTTACTTTTAAACTGATATAGCATTAGTCAAACAGGCAGACAGAAATAAATCAATCGCATGACAATTCTTGTCACTACAAGTTTTCTGTTTCAGGTCAAATAAAACTTTTGATTTTATTCTTTCAACAGTTGAATAATCTGGAACTGACTAGAAGTCACTGAGGGGATGCATGTTTGCAAAACAAAGTTTTTTTTAAATCACAAAAAACAACAAAGTTAATATGAATCATATAAATGTTTCTTAAAAGATGATTTCTATTCTAAATCATAAAAAAAGCTCATTTATATAAAAACTAGTACAAATATGATAATAAATTCAAATATTTAAAAATAAATGGTCAATATCATTTTTTGCTTCGATTTTAAATTTTATACAATTAAAATATATAAGTGAATAAAAGACTTTGTTTTGGTTCCTTGTAATTTTTTTAATCCTTAATTAAATACTCACAAAGAGCTATTTATTTCATGAATTATAATTTTGCAAATAAAAGTGCTCATTTTGAATAAATCAAATCAAATCAAACTTTATTTATAAAAAAAGCGCTTCTCATGCTTTGCGCAGCTCGAAGCGCTTTACATTAAAAACAAAAACATATACAATAAAAGCAAACCCCCCCACCCAATAAAAGCCAACCCTCTATCAACACATACAACCCATCCCACACACAATGAATACAATGAAAAATGACATAAATGAAAATTGTAAAAACAGACATAAGGCTTGAATGAATTGAATTAAATGAATTAAATCATTCTTTAGAGTCTAACTGAGAAGTAAAACTTTAAATTTTTCCAGTTCAATGGAGCAAAACAAAAAAGTTGAAAATACTATAATTGAATTTATCATTTTCTATCTAAGGCAGAACAGAAAACCTCACCTGTGGACGCAGACGACTAAAATGACGCAACACAGAAGAAATCCTGCTGCAATCGGGATTCTCAGAACAGAATAAACGGAACGATTTGTTCCTGAAACAAATACAAATAAATTCCCATCAGTGATTTTAAGTAGCTCAATTTGAACTTTTTTCCTGTTATACCATACATACCTTTAACTTCCTCAGACAAAGTTAAATTCCATGTTATTTCTCTAAATCCATTTCTGTCACCTACAGTACAACTGTAAAGTCCTTCTTCTTCTTCTTGAACATTCACTACTGTCAACTTTGTGGGGAGGTCGGACTTTATACTCATCTTAAGAGAAGCTAAATTAGGAATAGCGGCACTGAGGACGATGGAACGATGAAATGATACATTCTCTTTGCTCCATTGGAAGACTGCTCCCTCATTTAGGGGCACGTTACAAGTCAAAGTGACTGAATCGCCTCTGGAAACCTTCAGGCTTCTGTGCTCAGTTAACGGTGGATCTGAGGGTTGAAACAGACAACAAAAGTTTGTATCATCGATATGAATAAAACCCTGAATCCTTTCCATGAAATGTTTTTCGTACCTGCAAAGATCATTTGTGGCTGAATCAGCTGGATCAGGATCAGAACTGCTGTGTTCCTCCAGAACATGATGACCATCAGAGAACAGAAGACAAACTGGAACAGCAAACTGTGGTTTCTAATACATGTTTGGAGGAGGTACTGAGAAAAAGGAAGTGGGAAGATGCTACTTTGCTGAATGTTAAGGAACGTCTTAAAACTTTGATTGGAAAGTTTGTTAAATTGTTCTTGGATGAGATTTTTGTTCTTTTTTATCTTCATAGAAAGATCTTTAAAGATGCAGAAGTTCTAGCAATGTCAGTAGTTTAAAAGGACAAAGCTCGAGTATTGTTGGGTTAGTAGTTCTGACTCTTCTCAGGTCTAAGTATCTCCCACACATGATGCAGTAAAACCACCAGCAATCTGTTGACCAAATATGTAGCAAAGTTTAGTTACAGAATGTCTGTGGTTGTGATGAATTTGTGACAGCAAGTTGTAATAAAATAAATATATCTGTTAAAAATAGCCATACAAAGCACGGCTCCTCTCTGTCATTGACTTTCTCTAGATCTATGAAACATAGAACATCTTCTCCAGAAATATCTTGAAAGCAAACATTACATCTGTGGTTCTGTCTCTGCACATACAATGATCACGCTAATGTTACCATGGGTTCTTATTGGTTAAATAAAAAGTCTTTCATTCCACTATAGAATCATTTATAATTTTTATTGATCAAGAAAATACAATTGATTTTTTTCAATTACATTTTTTTTAATTTGCAGAAAAGTTTAAATGCTTCTGGCTCTTCAGTTTTGTTAAAAAGTCAGAGTTTGCTGCCATCTAGTGGACAACTGCAGTACAGCAGTTTTGACGCAGAACAGAACAGCAGAGCACAATCTCTAAATAAAAGTAAATTAAAAGGCATTTTTTGTTGGTTAGTAATGCGAGTCGAAACACATTTGAGCCACAAAAGACAAAATTTAAAAACATTTAAAACATTCTTACATTTTTCATGAAATTTTGACAACTTTTGACCTTCAGGCTCTTGTGTTTCAGTGTAATCTGTATTTGTTCAATCTGATGCATATGTTTCACACATTTAAAAAGGTTTGGCTATTTGGGTTGTTCGTTTAATTTATTGTTAAATGTAATTTATTGTTCGAGTTGGGAGTGAAAAATGAAGCAGCTTTACAAAAAAAAAATGTTCAGAATTCTTGATGTGGAAATAATTTTTATTTTATTCAATCAATTCACTTTAAGTATAAGACAAATGTCACATTTGGATAAACAGTTTCTAAAGACTTCATCTCTGCTGTTTGGTGTCCAAGCTCAAAGTTGAAACTCCATTCCTTCATCTCCATGTTCTCTGCCGTCATCTTCTTCTATTGCGTTCAGCACGAAGACAGAGAGTTTTTGTGGAAACTGGAGAGAATCTGAAAAACCCAAGAGAAGAACAACTACATGAAAGAAATGAAAGATGAATCAATAGAGGAAGTGAGGTTAAAGGTGAGAACCAGAGCAGAGGGCTTGACGGTACAGACCAGAGATTCACAAAATCAGACAAATATGTTTCACTGACCTCGTCTCACTGAGACTCTCATCTTCTTACACATTTTCTACAAATATAAAAGCGATTTGATTAATTTTCTTATTTCTGCTGATATACTCAAGTATTATTGATTTACAGCAATTACTTGGATTGTGTTACAGTTTAATCTGTAACATTTGATAATGTAACCCTTTTACAAAGTATTTTTAAAAAAATAACCTCTAGTATCAATGAAAAAGTTACCGTAAATCATAAAAGTGTTTCTTAAAAAAATATCTATGTTAAAAAGCTTCAATAAAACTCTTGAATAAATCATGAATGCAGAGAAATTAACTAAAATAACTTAAAAACTACAAATTATGACAATAATTTCACATTTTTAAGGTACAATTTTGTCTCTATTTTTAATTTTTTAACCATCTTAGAAAAAATAAATTAGTTATAATTAAAAAAAAACTATGTCAAGGCTCGAGCTGAAGAAAAATAAAATGATAGTTTTTAAAAGAGAAGGTTACTAAAGTTTATACATTTATGGTTGAGGTGCAGCTGGAAGTCACATAAACTGTAAATGAGGTCCATGCCTGCACAGATTTCAATAAAATGCAAATCTTTGGTTAAATGTCTGATTTTTTCAGATTCTCAGTTTATTTTATGAGTTTAAAGCTAATATTATCTCAACAATAGAGCGTTTTCACTGAGGTGTCAGGCAAAATGGCGACAGAGCCAGAAATGTGAATACGGACTTCCGCTGTTCGGGTTTAGAACAGGAAAACTAACAGCTGAACGCAGTTGAACACAATTTTACGTAAATAATAAAAGGTAACCTTATCAATTTTAACAGAAAAATGTACAATATTTATTTTAAGAATGTCCTGCTGAACTGTATTTTCATTTCCTGTCTTAGTACTGTAATATCGACTCATCATTTGAGCAGATAATATTCTAACAGGTTCTATTTATGTTATTCACACGTGTTTTTAGTGTGATCGAGCACAAAAGCTGATGGAAAGTCATGTTGGTCACATGCAACAAGAGCAGCCAAGATGCACATTGCTGTATGTTGACCGTGTGTGTTTTAGCTCCAAGGCTAAATTTAGTTGTTATAGTAGAGGTATTTGTTGGTTTTTGGCGTATTTTAAGGGTTAATTGTAGAAAATAAGAATGCTTACCAAGTGGCACAGCAAAAATTTAAAGTGCAGCTATGAAACCACATATTTTCAGCTTTCAAAATAAGACAAAAGTTCAGCTCTGGTCGTACGCATTTAGAAAAATTACATGAAAATATTTGTCTCCTTATCTATATTTTTGACTGTTTCAAATGAATTCTTATCCTTATTTACTTTTATTATCCTAAAAGGATCAAAAACGGTTATGTGCAACGGCAAAGGGGAGCTACTTCAGATAAAATAATCAACAGTTCTTAGTTTTTCTTCATTGTCAGACACGTTGAACTGATCTGACTTTAGTTCTGTTTTTACTGATTTTGTGAACACGGAAATGTGAGCAACTTTAACTGGACAGAAAAGATCCTCTGCAGCTCTACGTCTCATCCCTTTCATGGAAAGCTAGCGGTAGCGTTAGCATAATTTAGAAGAATATTATCTTAATTGCCTTCATAATAAAACAAGCAGCATTAAATGAATTACCTATAACTTTTGTCTAACTGTGACCGGGTTGTAGGAGAGAAATAATCTATGAGTCAGCTGTGCAGGATGCAGGCAGGACTACTGACATTAGTGCAAAGATCTGCTTCGTTATCTTGCGGAATTCATCGACCAAGCTTTCTGAGAAACTTAAAGATATACTGTTAAAATAAAAAGCCATCACGAACAACAAAGTTAATTTTGTTATAGAAAATCCTCATCTTGGAGGACGTCTTAAATAATTCTTTGTAATTTAATTAAGAAATTAAACTTTAATGTTTGTTTTCCTGTTAAATGGAGCAAAACATAAAAGGTGAAAATGCTTTTTTTTCTTCATTCCAAATTATGATGCAAACTGTATCTAAATGTGAAAAGGAAACATTTTTGTGAGTTTGTGGTTGAACTCATGAATGTTATTGTGTCTCTTTTGGATCAAATCAATCTCAAACAGTTTATTTGGTAAGCTCAGTCAAAGGAAAAACTTCTAAAGAAGGATCTTCCTTAATATGAAGCGGACCGCTTCATGAGTCCATACAGCAAAAATGCTCACCCCTCTTTTTTTTCCTATGGGCATGCTGCAGGCGACAGGTCAACTCATAAGGTTAAAATCGCTCAGATCCAGGCGAAGTATTTTAAGCTTTTATATAAAAAAAGTTATCATTGGGAGGTTTGCTTAAATAACATTTATTTATACTCCAACAGTACGAGTCTTGAAAAATATGTTGTCACCTGCATTAAGAATTTAGAACGCAGTTTATGTCTGAACGGGAAAAACTCACCTGTAGAAGCAGACGACTAAAAGGGCAGAAAAAACAGAGGAATCGCTGCTCCAATCAGGGCTACTAGATAGGGACGAATTAAAAATCTGATTCCTGAAAATAAATTAAAAAATAAAAACGTCATGTCAGTAGTTTACAGTTTGTCTACTTCAACTTTTCCAGTCAAACAATACAAACCTTTACTTTTCTCGAGCAGATTTAACTTCCATGTAATTCCTTTAAATCCTTTACTGTCAGTTACAGTACAATTATAAAATCCTTCATCTTCATCCTGAACATTCAGAAACATTAACTTTGTAGGGAGGTCGGTCTCGATTCTGATGTTAGAAAAAGAGAAATTTGAAACTGTGGCGTTGAGAATGACGGAATGATGAAATAATAAATTGTTTTTGGTCCATTTGATTTCTGTTGCTTCTTCCACAGACACGTTACAAGTCAAAGTGACTGAATCTCCTCTGGAAACCTCCAGGCTTCTGTGTTCAGTAAACGATGGAGCTGAAGGTTGAAACAAGTTACAAGTTTAAAAAGTTGCATCATCGGCATAAATAAAATCCTGCATCGTTTCCATGAAATGTTTCTAGTACCTGCAAACACCTGCTGAGCCTGAATCAGCTGGATCAGGATCAGAACTGCTGTGTTCCTCCAGAACATGATGATCATCAGAGAACAGAAGACGAAGAACAGCAAACGGTGGTTTCTAATACATGTTTGGAGGAGGTACTGAGAAAAAGGAAGTGGTTAGTGCTGCTATGCTGAGTGTTAAAACTAACAGTAAAGGTTAGCGACTTTCTCATTTCCCATCAGCCCCTTGTTTGCACTTTTTCCCGCTAGCTTACAACCCCTGAACCTAACATTCTACAATGAACAGGGAGCCAGTGAAGTGACCTGAGTACCGGGGTGATGTGTTTCATTAATGAAACTCAAAAATCAGTGAAAAAAACAAGTTCAGCGCACTGTCTTGTGGGGACCAGATGACCCCACTTTTAATGTAAACAAGCAAAGGAGAGCGGAATTTAATAAATGTGACAACACCACTGATAAAGCCTTTGATCTGCAACAACGTTCAGAAAACCACAAGCAGTCGTTTGTCAGTCCCTTTGTGGTTTGAGCAACACAAAGTTGTGAAGTCTGTTTCAGTGTGCGAGTCCACGTTTTGACCAAATACATTTTCAAATAAATGTTTTTTTGATCAAAATCGCATAATGACTTTTAACTACATCCAGATAGTTTCCACCTTCTGTTATTTGAAGAGGAGGCACCTATGAAGCCACTTCCAGATTTAAAAACGGAGGTGAGCATAGATTGAGCGGGGTTGAGGTTAAAAGACATGCTGGCATTGCAGCAATGCATGAATTTCCGTCAGTTTTTGTGCCAGGCCTAAACCAGGGGTCTGCAAACTGCAGCTCAGGCTGTGTGTCTGTGAGTGGGGTAAAATGATTGAACAGGACTTAAAACCTGTTCTAGTATTACATATTTAAAAAACAATATAAAGAACTTTTTATTTTACAATATATGAGCTCATATATCTGTGATCATTGTGGTTTTCGGTTAGATGTATGAACATAAAAACATACAGTGTGAGTTTATGTATAAAAATTGTGCATATTCTACTGAAAAATGTAGAATACAAATGTAGAGGACAAAATGGTACCTAAACTGGGGTGCGATTGTATAAAGTTTCTTCTGCCCACCCCCTTTCAAGCAGAGACAGAAAGTTATTTATGCAAACGGCAGGTCTAAGTTCACTTTCTATTATGGTGACACTCATTGTATGACTTCAACATAAAAGCTGTTTTTAATTTAACTTTTGCATATCTTTATTTGGTCCTTTTTTGTTACAAAACAAATGTATTTCTGCTTTTTTTTTAAATAAATCTAAATATAAACTGTGGAGAAAACTGAAAAAAATGCACCTTTTTGCTTCATCTATAGGAAGGCGATACTAGTGTCTCTTTTATTTTCAGAGTCTATGTATCATCTCAATGCAATAGCAGACAAAGAGTCAGTGCTTCTATGCAGATCACAATGAAAGTGAAATCATATTCTGAATGCTTGGAAATCCTAGAGGAGAAAAAAAATAAACCTTACTGTGAAGCTTTAGTGTTTGCTTTTTGTGTTGTTTTTAATGCATATTTTATGCATATTTTTCCACTTGTGAATTAACTACATGTGAACATTTATTAGTCATGGTGCATTTTTAACAGGATTTTTCTTCTTAATGTTCTTATTCATTAGTAATTGTAGCCTTCAGGCTACTTCATGTAAAAGTAAACATGCAGTGAGATGAATTTCTTCTGCTGCCTGGTGATGCATTTTGTTTAAATATTTGCAGGTGAGACAAGTGAAACTTGGTTTGTTGGGGTTATTTTTGTGAGTTTGATTGTTATACAATGCAAGGCCAATAATGTGAACAATTTACTCCTTAACAAAAAAAGGTCTTCATTTTCGCTGTCATGAAAACAGAGGCGAAAATATATGTCTAAATGATCAAAAATTGTTCTTTGAAGACCAGAAATTACTTAGTTAAAGCTGAATTCCTCAGTGGCAAAGAAGGTTACAATAATGCTTGAAAAACGTGTGCAAATATTTTCAGAAAAAAATATATTTTATGCTTTTTTTTATCAAATAAAGGCTCAATTATTTTTAGTCTTTGTATGTAATGCTTAAATATGTCCACTAGAGGAAGACATTTCACCACTTCGACTGCATTTCTCACAGTTCACATTTTAATGTTGATGTTTACTTAGTTAGAGCAGAATTTCTCTGTGGTAAAGGGGGTTAGAATAATACATGAAAAACGTGTGCAAATATTTTCAGCAAAAAATATTTTTTTATGCTTTTTGCGACCAAATAAAGGCTCAATAACATTAAGTCTTCGTGTGTAATGTTTAAATGTGTCCGCTAGAGGGAGACATTTCCCGATTTAAACAATGCATTTCTCACAGTTCACATTTTAAAGTTTATGTTTATTCAATTTTTGCACTTATAGAGAAAGATTTCATGAAATCCGAGTGGCTTAATAATTTGCTAATACTTTGCTTTTAATGCTTAAATTAAAACCCCACATGAATATATATAAAGACTTGATTTAAGTATTTATTAAACAACTTGTATTTAACGGCAGATTTTCTTTTCTGAAATTTAAAAAAAAACAAAACATTTTGAACCTTAAAGTATGCACATTCCCCTCCTCCCTCCTCACAAACATATTTAACAATGGCATTTCACAGTTCTTTAATTAGATTTTTTTGGATAATTTACCTGCTGGTTTATATTATTTTGTAGTTTTTATAAAATTTTTTTGAACATTTTTTATTGGGTTTTTTTGTTTGTTTTTTTTACTGACTGATGTTTATATTTCATCAAATTTATAGTAAGACTGGATTTAGATGTATTTTAGTTTTTATTTTCTTAAAAATATCATATAATTTTAGTCTTAATTTAAATAAAATTACATATAAAAGGGATAAAAACTATAGATTTTACAAAAAATTAGATGTGAAAGAATTTATCTATTTAAAAAAAATAATCAAGATGTTTTTTTACCTAAAAAATAAACTTTGCTTTACCCAGTGAGCCGGTTTTCCTCCTGACTTTAACCTTGTCAGTCATAAATCTTGTCTGTAGAATAACAAGTGACTTTTTAGGCAGACATTTCACTTTTGCAATGGCAGATAAATTTTAAAAATAATCTATTTTTATTATTATTATGTTATAATAATTATTACATTATATCTATGTTTATATAGATTATTTATATACTATTATATACTATTATATAGATTATTTATATACTATTATTATTATTATTATGTAATGTCAAATCAACATTAGCTGCTGTGAGTTGAGATTCATAAACCACAAGGAAATCACATCAGAAAGAATCTCCCCAATCTGCACCTCTTTTAATTCAACTCCTCTGACATTAGAGTCAAACCAAGTTCAAGATTTCAGGACATTTTCTCCACAAGCTTCAGACCAAGTTAGATGACTGCTGGTTAGGAATAGCAGCAATTTGGACCTGAGACCTAAGCAAAATTTGAGAGCAGACTGGGAAGAAGATGGCCTGTGTTTTAATCCAAACCCGACAGACTTTTTCTTTATTCGGTTCCATTTCTGAGATCTTCAGACCTTTTTTGTCTTTTTTGAATCAAATGATTGATTGATTGATTGATCATACAGAGAGGTCAAACTCGTTACACAAATAATGAAATGCATTGATTCAAAAAACAAAAACAAAGAAAAATGCAGGTAAATGTA
The DNA here is from genome assembly GCA_003999625.1 of Oryzias javanicus. Lineage (NCBI taxonomy): Eukaryota > Metazoa > Chordata > Actinopteri > Beloniformes > Adrianichthyidae > Oryzias > Oryzias javanicus. Next base: position 8,571,096 of record CM012457.1, on the reverse strand, counting down.
AGAAGAAAGTTATTGTGTCTCAAAATCATAAATAAAGAGTTTAACAGTTATGCATACAATACACACTTTGGTCACATTAGATTAATTAATTATAATGATCGGTAACCAAAGTCAAGTAGAGTTTGATTTATGTTTGAAAAGAAGTGAGAAAAAGCAAACTTATATAATTCCATCCCTATTCTGGATTTTTTTAAAGTCTGAGTGAGGAAAACTCCCAGCATTTTTTAAAGAAATCTGCCCTCACACAGCTTCCTGCCATTGAGCTTCTGAAACAAAGAGAGGCTTAAAAACACAGACTCCATCAATAACGTTCACAAAATGTCCTGAGAACATGAGAAGCTGCAGGAACATTTGCATACAGAAACCACATAAAACCTCAGGGTGTAAAATAATTACATCTTCTCTGAGAGCGTGAAGGTTTGCTGGCAGGATATGACACTACACTATAAAGTGATGGATTGCAAGAGAAAAAATCATTCATCTGAATATTTTTATTCAAAATTTCACGTGACATGTCATAAATATTTCTTTTGGCAGTTTTCTGATTTTTTTAAGGTCCTAAAATCTGTCATTGATCATTAAGTTAATGATTTTTATGCATGAAAAATGCATATGTATATTTTTTAAAGTGGGATTTGGAAGCTTCATGGATTACAATAAAACATGAAATATCAAAGGAAAAGGGTAAAAATTGAGAAAAAACTAAAAAAAATTGTAAATAATTGCCAATACATTATCAATTATATTCATATTTACGATAAATGTACATAAAAAGTAATTTTTTAATATATAAAATACGTTTTGCCAAATAAAAGTAAAAATTAATGTGTTTTGATGCCCTCTTGTGGTCACAGAGGGTATTGAGCCACAGTTAATTTAAGGGGTAAATAAATATTTTTTTAACCGCATTGAATTCTGTATTTTAGGTAGTTTTGGTTTAGTAAAACCTATTCTGCATTTTTCATTCTGTTTTGACCACAATAAAAATGTATGTTTTCTGTTTCATGAAATGGGAAACAACACAAAAAAGTAAGATATGTTAAACAGCTGGAAGGTTTATCCATTTATTCATTCACGCTTTCAAATAACTCATTTTGCATTTTTTTTTTAGAGGTTACCATGGTAACAGCCTTCGACACTGGGGATGAGGCCGGCAAGAATTGATTTGATAATCGCCATTGTGAAGTGTTTCTGTATTACAGCACAGTCCGTTCAAACAAAGGGCTTGTTAAGGAAAAAAAAAAACACAACAAATCAGTCTGACGTCTTAAAGTTCAAAAGCTGGTTAAATCTTTTTCTAGTGTGGTAACCATGACGATAAAGTGCTTCCAGATGCTGCAATTTTCATAAAAGCATAAAATGTCTCATAAAAATTCTCGTTATTCAATTTTGGCTCAAGAAATTTTTTATTTATTAAAGAATCAAGGACAATTTGTACATTTTTGTGATATTACATGATTTTCAACTATTAGTTAAATAGACATTAGCTTATTTATGTGGAAAACATATTATTGAAGTGCAGTATTAGTATATTTTAAGAGAAGTTAATGTACAAATACATTTATTTTTGCTTTTGAGGAGTCATTGAGATCATGTAAGGAACACATTTTCTAGCAGTTATTATTTTTTAATCTGGTGGAACAAGCCCTGAGCACCAGAGCGATAGAAGACCCAAGGTGTAGACTGTGCAAAGAGGCGCCAGAGACAATCCAGCACATAACTGCAGGGTGTAAGATGCTGGCTGGGAAAGCATACATTGCACGCCACAACCAAGTGGCTGGAATAATATAGAGCAGGGGTATTCAACTCCAGGCCTCAAGGGCCGCATTCCTGCAGGTTTTCCAACATACCCGGATCTGGCATGCTCCAATTGGTTGGACACACCTGAACCAGGTAATCAGTCATGAGTAGAGTTTGGATATCTGGAAATTATGAAGACACTGTGGCCCTCGAGGCCTGGAGTTGAATACCCCTGATATAGAGAAATGTGTAAAGAATATGGACTGGAAACCCAAATGGGTCAAAATGGGTAACACCTCCAGAAGTGGTAGAGAATGAGAGAGCAAAGATCCTGTGGGACTTCCAGATACAGACGGACAGGATGGTGATGGAGAACCAACCAGACACAGAAGAGAGGAAAGCTGTTGTGGTGGATGTGGCAGTACCAAGTGATGGGAACATCAAGAAGAAGGAACCTGAGAAACTGGAGAAATACCAGGACTCAGAGAGGAACTGGAGAAAGATTGGAAGGTGAAAGTTACAGTGGTACCCGTGGTAATTGGAGTACTCTGGGCTGTAACCTCCATACTGGAGGTTATTATGACTTATATATTATAACTTATTTTTGTTTTTTTCCTCCTTGTGGATGCCCATTTTATGACATCATCACCTGAAGTGTCTTCATTTCGCCCAGAAAAAAATTAAATAAAGATAAAATAAAAACTAAAATAAAAGGGTTTTACCGCTCACCGCTAGCTCCATGGAGAAAGTGGGTTTGAGTTCATTTGGGGGCGGAGCCAGCAGAGCAGACTCTTCCTGGAAGGGGCTGTTCCCTCACATTCATATGCATAAGGGACTGGTACTCGAGAGCAGGATTTTAGAGAAATGCTCTCTAAAAGCTTTTAATATTATAGAACACTTGAAAGCTAAAAAAAAAAAAAAAAAAAAAAAAAAAAGATATATGCCTTTTAATTCTTTAGAGAATAAAATCACTCTAACCCTCACCAACATCAGGCAATTTTTCATAAAGAGTCCTAATTTGAAGGTTATAATAATTATCTTTTCTTTTCTTTTTTATCCTTTATGTTTTTTAATTTATAATTTAGATTTCAATTGCATTTTAATTCATCTGTGTCTTATGTGTTTTTTATTGTGTTGACATTTTGATCCACTATTCTATTCTATTCTATTCTATTCTATTCTATTCTATTCTATTCTATTCTATTCTATTCTATCCAGCTCAGATGAGGAAAATAAAGATGTACATGGATCTATTTGTCTACCTGTGGATGAATGGAGTCCCCTCCCCCCAGTGTATTTTCTACGTCACAAACACACTGTTTTTCAAAACACTTTTTTATCTGCTCTTGATTCACAGCGATTTGACTGAGTAAATATTCAGAATTTATTTCTTCAGATGACATTTCATTATATTTCCATTTTTTGTTTATTTTTCAAGTGAACATGTTAGTTAAAAACACCAAAAACGTTATTTTCCTCAGATTCGGTCTTTAAACTGTAGAATTCCAATCATAGAAGAATTGAATCCTCGCGCGCTGACTCCACCCCCTCCGCCTGCTCTGATTGGACAGCGAGGAAGAGGAGGAGGAGGATGAGGAGGAGAGAGGAAAAAAGCCTGACGGAGCGGCAGGAATTTCCTCAGCGCTCCTCCAATTTCCACGAATCCTTCCGCCGCTCTCCGTCCAGACTGAACGTCCACAGCGACAGAAAGAGTACGAAAACCGGCTTTCTATGCAAGTTTGAACCAGAAAACGCGCGCGTGCGCTCTTCCGCGCGCCTCCTCACCAAAAGCCACTTTTTCTTTTGTGTCTCCAGATGTTGCGAAGTGTCGCCGTGCTCGTGGCGCTGGCCGCGGCGCTCTGCAGCGCAGAGGTGAGTCCTGAACCCCTCAGTGTCTGAATATGGTAACTTTTGTGACATCACTATAGAAGGAGAACATCTGAGGGGTTTATCATCTAGAAACACAACATAGCACTGAGGAGAGAAAACTGCCTTAGTAGGAGGGGTTGAAGTTTTTTTTTTTTTTTTTTTTCTTCCCTCACATAAATGTTGAGGAGCTGCATCAGCTTGGGTTGGTGTGAACTCTCCAGAGAGGTCAGTTTGCTCAAGGGCTGTGAGAAAACTCACCTTGTGGGACTCACACTGCAGAGCTAATAACCCCAAACCCCTGAGCAAACACAGATGTAATGTGAGCCCTCAGGCTACTTCACTGAAAGTTCCAGCAACTTTTTTTTTTTTTTATTGCAGGATTATAGTCACCCAACTTCAAAATACTGTCAATTTTTGCTGCCGTAGAATCCAGATTTCCTCATCTAAGGAGAAATTATGTGTTTGTTTAGTTGAAAACCACAAAGTTTGTCAGAAAATAGATTTTTCACTTGATGTTTTAAAGACTCACTCCTATTAAAATAATGTTTTTGGCGTTTTTAAACATCTTCATGTGTCATTTTTCTGGTGATGGAGGACATAAATTAAGAAAATTCAGCTCAAAATTATATTTTTTTAGTGTTTTTATTCAAATCAATGTGAATAACGAGCAGACAAAAAATGCTGTTTGCAAAAGATCATATTTGTGACGTAGAAAATACTTGGCAGGATATTTTTTGAACAGATGGATGATGGGAAATGAGGGCAGGTTTGTTACTGATGATGGAAGACGTATATAAAACAAAACCCAAAAATTTGATTTATATTCTTTTTTCATTGTGAATGAATAAAGTTTGAAAAAGATCGTATTTGTGATGTAGAAAATACACCAGGCGGTTCACAAGCTCCCTGCTCAAGATCTCAACAAGAGGGAGGGGAAGAGGGACGGGGTTGCTTGCGCCAACAGTCCCGCCCACAACTCAGAGGCGAACTTCTAAAGCTACACCGGGCATGTGATGTTCTTGTTCGCATGTACAGCAAATGGCGTTCACACTGGACTGTCGCTACTTGTTACTAGTGCACGTCTAAAGTTTGTTACTAAATGTCAAAACATAGAAAATCTCACAAATTTAGGCTTTTTCTTTCACATCTCTATTCCGATACATGAAAGACTTGGTGTCACATAATTCTGGCCAGACACAAACCCCAATTATTAATTTCTCCTTTTCAAACGGTCGGTATTGCTATTAAATCTGAGTCTCTGATTGATCAAAGTTCAACTAGTTTAACTTTCAAACCCACGTTCACTGGCAGCACATTTTGTATGTAGAAAATGGTCCTAAAAATATGCGTAGTGATGTGTGAACCCGAGAACTTTGAAGGCCGTTTACTTATAGACTTTTCGTTGTAAGTAGTCGCGTGAACGTGTTTTACCAAATGCGATGAAAACTTAATGAACTCCAGCCGCCCCGCAGAAATACCCAGGTTTTAAAAATTTTGTCTAAATTAAAAGATTTCTGGGAACGATCAACAGATGATTGGACTGAATCTTTAAACATTTATTATTATCTGAGACTCGCTGTAGCAGATGTTTGCAGTAAAGTCGTGACTCGGAGATGAAGCTGAAAGAAGATCCAACTTTTATTTCCCCCCAAACAACTTTGCGGCTTCCTCTCGTCACCTTGTTAACTTCCTCGTCTTGCCTGAACCAAATGGACAATTTCCCGTTGTGAGACGCCGTTTGTCTGCTGTTCTTTAATAGATCAAACTGTACCAAACAGCACAGAAAGTTCAGAAACTAGTTTGACTGGCAGCTTCTTGGTGGCTGGTTGCCAGGCAACAGCTTCCTAACCACGAAAAAACTCGGCACAAGCAAGGTGACAAATGTGTTCCTGGCTGTTGGTTCGATGACCTCATAGACAGGAGAGCGGTGTCGGTCGAGCTCCTCGTCTGGAAGTAGGGCTAAGTCGTCGGAGCACACAGCTGCAGAACACCTGGAGGTACGGTGACTCCTCTGTGGTGACTCCTCTGCTGACTCACTCAATTACAGGATGAAGACATAAACACTGAGCTGCTGCATAATTACAGTCCAGATTCTCCTGAACAAGACGGAGACGTTCATGAAAGAAACCCAGATCGGGCTGCAGGTGTCTCATCTGAAGATCACTCCTGATTAGGTTTAAGGGCAAACGACGATTCTTAGATGCATTGATTATAATCAATTTGGAATCTTTTTGGGCATTTAAATAATCAAGAAAGAAAAATTAGTGCAGAATGTTTAACTGACATTTTTGAATAGCCACAAACATGGCTGACACCAAAGACTGTCATCCGACCAGCCCTGATTTTGGAAGAATTTGGGCTTTTTTAATGTCAATAATCGAAGACATGCTGTGTGTAAGTTTTGTCATACCAAAATTATTTATATAATTATAATATAGGAAGCAAAACATGCAAAATCATTAGAATTTTTGTCAGCTCAGTGATTTTCTTTTTCTTAATGTTGATGCTCTGAAAGATTTTTGATTCATTAAACAAAACCTTCTTTATGTCAAAATCTTTAAGTTCTTATGGACCCACTCCACTTTTTGGTGTTTTTAACATGCTCTTGTGGCAAAAACTAAGCTTAGAATCGGATTTCTGATTATTTCTTCATTGAAATTGTTGAAAATCAGAAGCAGACGAAATAATTCAGTTTGAAAGTGATTGTATTTGCTATGTAAACACTAGGATAGCCTATTCTGATGCATCCAGTTGTAGAGCAATAGATCCATGAACGTCTTTTGTTTTCCTCGTCCAAGCTGGCTCTAAACTGTACGGCTGGATACCGCCGATATTGTGAGGGGCTGTAAGCTAGCAGGGGAGAGTGTAAACAGAGAGCTCTCAGCAGGTGAAAGCCTTGCTCCACTCTAACAATCCCGCCCACTTTTTAGGGGGAATTTCTAAGGATCTCCTAACGCTCTAGAAAAATAATGTCCTTGAAAATAACAATTTTTTTTTTATTTGTTTAAAAGTGGGATAATTATAATGAAAAAAGCATTGGGAACGTTTTGAAAATTAATCCAAAAAATGGTTGTAGTGGGACTTTAATAAAAGTTAAACAAGTTTATTGATCTTGTCTTAGAAATCCACTTTGGTGGAGAAAAGTATTGGTGTAGTGCAGGGGCGTCAGCCCTCGAGGGCCGGTGTCTTACATGGTTTCCAACCAAACTGCGATCGAAGCTCCTTATTGGCCAAAAACACCTGATCCAGGTAATCAGCAGCAGATAAGGCAGGATTTCTGGACCTCCAGCAGGAGGTCAGCCCTCGAGGACTGACTTTGGACACCTCTGGTCTAGTGTCTTGAAGTTAAATTTTAGTCCCAGTGAAATTTTTTTCTCCAGATTCGACCCATTCCCTGAGGGAGCGGTGAGCTGCTGACACAGCCGCGGTCGGGAACCATTGGGTGGTTTAATCCAATAATCCAACCCCCTAGTTCTGAGTATCAATCAGGGAGGCAGTGGGTCCCATTTTTAGTCTTTTGTATGACTCGAACATGGATTTGAACTCACAACCTTCTAGTCTCAGGGTGGACACTCTACCACAAGGCCACTTAGCTGGTTGTTTCAGAGAAAAGATTTTTAAAAAGTGCATAGATTCAGGATGGATTGATAACTGTTTTATAACCGAATTGTTGCCTCCTGAATCACAATTTAAACCCTGAGGTCCTAAATATTCCCACCCCTACTCCTGACCCTACTTCTTGCTCCTGCCTTTCCTGCTGCCGGCTGAAAGTGGCATTGTCTGCGTCTTGAATCCATAGTCGTATTTTGTGAGGTATGTCACGGAGGACACAATGCACACAGCAGGACGAGGGCAAGTAATAGCGGGGCAGGCATCAGAAAGGCGTCCATTCTCCAGAGGTAATTAGCTCGATAATATACGGCCTGTTGACTGTCGTGGGAAGAGGCCGGTCTGGCGTGCCAGAGGGCCGTCCAAAGGAGGTCAACAAGTTAGAGCCCGGCTCTCTTAAGAGTTAAGAGTTAAGTTCAGCAAATTTGAACTAAAACTACAAATGAGACATCACCACAGGCTATGAATCTGCAGGACTCTGGGTATCAAGGAGCCCCCCAGCTCGCTCCCTATGAGCGAAGATCCTGTCTTTGAAGATAAGTTGCTCAGAAATGCGGCGTGGCAGAGTGGCCGGGGGGGTTCAGGACTCTCAGGCACAAGCGGCGTGGAACCGTCTGCAAGATGCAGGAGAGATATACATCTCGCACACCGGCAGCTTGATATGCAAAGGCGGCTGGATGCAGGAATGGTGAAATCAGGAGGTTGTGGCCTCGGGGGACGTGGCTGTGCACACATGGTGTAAACAGAGAGTTTATATTAGTGCTTTTATGGGAAGCAGTGGGGCTGTCGATGGAACGGGGTGGATGACTCAGTGGTTAATTTTGTTTTTGGTTCCCTGGATTAGAAAGTAAAGATATCAATAGAAGGCTCCACGCTTTCAGTCATGAGGATTCAGGAGAACAGCAGCTGCCGTCGTGAGTCTGTTGAAGGCTTAATTGAGTCATGGCCTCTCATGCAGGCGGCCTGCCATTCTTCCGTGTAGATGCTTGTTCTTTCCCATTCAAGGTGGACTAAAAATATCAGCCCAGGTGGAGGGAACAGGAGCGTGAGGGGGACGCTGTGTCCTTTATCTGTGTGAGCCTGCTCTAATTACTGTAGCTCAACAGCCGGTCATGGATCCTGCGCGGGGATTGTGCTGGGCTGTGAGCTAGAGCGATGTAAAACAGGAACGAGATGGAGCCGCAGTCATGCAATTATAGTAGAGGGGAGTAGGAGTGATGTAGGGCCTAGCTGTTCGAGGGCGGAGAAGAGGCGAGCGTGTGCTTTGTTTCATGTCCCGACAGTGTTTTCCTCACTCCTGGCTTGGCTTGAAAGAATTCCTCATGTAGCTCTCCAGCTGTACTGGTGTTTTATCATTACCTGCACTCGCAGGGACACATTAAGCTCTCACACACACAAATGGTGGAATTGGATACTTGAAAAATCAGTTCTAAATGTTGGAAAAATGAAACATTTGGTTCGTCGTATACATATTTAGTTGTTGACATTGTCCTTGCACTTATATTAGCCTTTTTACTCTATTGGCTCAAATGTAATTGGACGAATTATCATCAACTTTAGTCTTAATTTGGGTTTTTTGCATCATCTACAACCTGTTTAAAGAAGAGTGGCTGCATCTTAAGGTGAATACAGGTTCGTCTTGGAGTTCCGTCAATGGAACATACAATTGTCATGCATGTGGCAAGTGTATCCTTAAGTATTCGTAAGTCAAATATAAGTTGCGTGCCCTTATGATTGACGAGTGATACCATCGTAGAGTGTCCATACGCCACACTCTAGTCGTTAGTGAGGTGCTAGGATTAGCACGTTTCTGACCTAGCGCACAAACCAATACACAAGTATGCTTTGTATGTCATAGGACTTGGGGGTTGTATTAGTGTTCGCTACGACCTGTCGCCCACCACGTGCCTGTAGAAAAAATGTGCACACATTTTGGCTCTACGGGTTCACCAAACGGTCTATGACTTTGATATTTTTTGTGGTTTGCCCATTTTTCACCTGCAGACATCCCCTATCCACCTGTAAAGGCAATTGTGAAAAAAATCACACCATTTGGCTTTCTTTTACAATGCACTTTTGAGAGTGGACCAGACTGCCTGACAACATGGCCGATTTAAGAGAGCTGCTTGCTTAGATGCCCTAATAAACAATCAAAGAATAATATAAACGGTTCTATTTTTTAAACTTCTTTAAGAACCCTGCCCAATCATCTTTTGATCTGTTGTAAAAATGTTCCCTGTGTTTTTTTTTTTTTACTCATGAATGTATTTTTTGGGCAAAATTTGAAACAAAAAAACTGTTGTTTTCTAAGACAAAGTTTCAGCAGTTCATTAGAATTTTGCCTCTGAGTTGTGGGCGGGAAAGTAAGCCTCTGCCAATATCCCATCATCCCTGTTAGCTTACAGCCCCTCACACGCCCAACCTAACTTTAATAGTGCAACCGAAAAGGAAAAGGTAAAACTAGTCCCAGTGGTCTTTTACTGTAGAAAAGACCACTGGGACTAGTTTTACAATAGAAAAAAAAAATAGAAATTCCAGCGGGACTTTGTTGTGATTACACTTAGTCAACTGCAGCCTAAACCAAACTAAATCCAGCTCAAATAATATATATTTTTCATTCTGCCTCTGTCCTGACACTTTAAAGCATACAGTGTTGGTTTAAATGCAACTAAGTGCAAATTAAATAAACTTTTTTATGTGATAGAACTACAAATCAAAGCAGTGATAGATTAATGGTGGGCAGAAAGGTCAACTGAGGCTGTGTGAAGCATTATATGATTATTGATCGACTGTTATTAATTCTATTTATGTGTTTTAAAGCCTCTAGATCTTAAATTATTTGTCACTTTCAATTCGCCATTAAGAGGTCATTTTCATTGTCAGTATTTAAACTTTTAAACAGATTTTTTTTATATCTTAATCTATAAACTTGCTTTCTCTTGATTTATAATGATTAAATATGATTAAATAATATATGCGATTTGTAACAGAGGCAGCATCAAGTGAGTTTACTTGTGACTTCTAACTTTCCCTTGAATTCGGCAAAAATGGTTCCAAACATGGAGTTGATTAGAAACTGATTGTTTTGTCTCAGTTTCAAACTTGACAAAGTAAAAAGCATTCTGGTCTCACAGTGGTTTAGAAATGGACCTTATCCTTGTACAAACATGTCTCAGCCCCAGCAGAGGCCTCAGATGGAGCGCTACAGAGTCCTCCCCTTTCTCCTGGACTTTCCCTAATTTCAGTGAGAAAAAAAGTGCCGACCAGAGGAGCCTAAAGTTAAGCAGAAACGTTGTGTTTGAAAGGTTTGGGAGAACAGAGAGTCCAGTTGAGGTTAAGGAGACAAGAGAAAGAGGTGATGTGGAAGAAAACAGGTGGTGGGAGATGGGGGGGGCTGAAGCCGGGGTGAATGGAGTCGGGGGGGTGGTGCTGGCTTCAGTGTTTTACGTCTGCCGCTGACGTTTTAACTGCTAGCAGATGTAGATCTGTCCCACCATGACTTATACTTCCTTTAGGGTTTTTTTCTTCACTTCTTCTTTTCTTTGTGTGTCTGTCAGATTTCTTGTTTTTTTTTTAGCTTCTCTGGGACTGTTCGCCTCGTCTCAGCTCTGAAACAATAAACTCACGACTGTAGAAAGGGGGTGACATCATCCCGTCCGTTTATGCATTCCTCTCGGCCTGAATAAGGAACAGGGAGAGAAAAAAAAAAAAACAGGCGCTGGTAATCTGGTTGTTTTTGCTAGTTTAAACTCAAAGACTGAGACCACCCCTGGAGCTGTACACGGCTCTGATACTTTTTCCCTCATTTGTTTTTTTTCTGCTGTAAAACAGCAAGTTCTGGGACTTGAATTCAACATTTTTCAGCGATGACTCCAAACCAGAGCCAGTGTTAGTCATGTTCCTCCCATGTGTGATGGCTCCAGCCCCAAACTCCCATAAACCCCCTGAATGAGAAAAAAGTTACTGTCTTTTGGCTCCACTTTTCTTCTGGTACCCTAAAAGAGAAGTTTGATGGAGCGGGTCGAGCCCCGTCTGTCTTCTTCTCTCCTGGCTTAAATCCACGTCTCATGGTAGTTCAGAGCTGGAGACACATCAACGGGGAGGAGCTGCAGGAGAGTTGGGGGGAGCAGAGGCACCGCTCTGACCCAGATATGGCGGGAGGGAGGTTTTGGCTCGGGGCGAACTGCGTCGGACACCAGCTGAGGCAAACATCGCTCAAGAATGCAACACCCCACCCAGCGCTGTCCTCTCTGACTCTTATCTCAGCGTTTTTCACTTTGTTTCCACTAAACAATTAGCTGATTAATTCTTTAAGGCCACTTTGTTTAGAAGCAGTTCTGTTTATTTTATTTTGATGCTTGCTTTAAGACCTGTAAAATCTCTATTCTTGTCATTTTTGAATCATCTTTAGTCAAAAATCAATCCACTGTATTCTCTAATCTGCTCCTGTTGTTGTGCAGTTTCCATAATTCTTTCTCCTTGAAATTTATCGTCAGAAAAAGGTTCATAGAAACAGAACCAACAATGGTGGTAAACTGATTTGAAAAAAATAAATAAAATAGCGTGCAAATGTGATTAACTGCAGACATATTTGTGGTTCGAGCTGTGTTGTTGCTGTGGAAACAGAACATTAAAAACAAGTGAGATTGCCTCTTTTGTTTCATCAGTTTGCTGTTTCATCAGGAAAACCAGTCAATGATGAGTGAAGGAGCGTAACTGCAGAGAGAATCGACTTCACATTGTTGAATTTTGTGTAGATGATGGGAAAGACACATCAGAAAGAAATATGAAACAAGACGAAAACGATTAAAACTTGACCGGTTCTAAAATGTGGACATCTGCGGTGGCCGACACGACTCACATAAATGCAAAAGCCACAACACAACGGAAATTATTTACACTGGAAATGAATAACTGACCTTTATCAATAAGTTTCAAGCTATTGGCGCTGCTTGAAACTTCGAATATTACACTGAGAGGGTGAATAAAAATAAAGCTGGAGGGATATTTTTGTTATTTTTTTAAATTCACCATTGCATTCTTTTTAATAGTGTCTTGATTTGAAATAAAAACGTAATAACCATGGAACTGGACGCGGCAGCTGCGACCTCGGCTACTGTAAAGCTCCGTCTGCCCGAGAGCAAACGTTCAAAGTTTCAAGCGGCGCTAACAATCTCTTGAAACTGAATTAAGTGTATTTATTAAATTTATTTATTTATTTATTTCTGTTGTGAACAATTTCCGTTGTGTTGTGGCTTTTCTTTGCTGTGCTTCGGCTGCTGTTGTCTGGTTTTGGCTTTCGCTGTTGTGCTTCAGCTTTTGTCGATGTGTTGAGGCTTTTGTCGTCAGGTTGTGGTTCTTGTCATCGTGTTGTTGCCTTTTGTTGTCGTGCTTCTGCCTCTGTCGTCGTGCTTCCGCTTCTATTGTCTTGTTTTTGCTGTCATTGTTGTGTTTTGGCTTTTGTCGTGGCGCTGTGGCTTTTGTTGTTGTGCTTTGTCTTCTGTCGTTGCTTTTGCATTTGTGTGAGCCTTCTCGGCCACTGTAGACATCAGATAAAAAGCAAGTATATTTATAAAGCACAATTCATACCGAAGTAGGGCTGGGTATCGATTGTAATTTCCAGAAACGATTCGATTTGATTCACAAGACCCTGAATCAATTCGATTCCAATTTTTTTTTATTCTTTAGATTATACAATTTCATTCGATTCAATTTTGAGTTTACACATTTATATACATTTGTTTAGAAATACATTATTAATCTACTATATAATTTGAATATATTTATACTAATCTGACACAGTTCAAATATTGTAAAATGTTTAAGTGAAATTGTTAATATAATTGAGATTGTTAATATCAAACAGTGTTACATGGATTCTCTAAAGGATCGATTCTAACAAAAATGTTCAGATCATTAACATTGTAAGCAGTGCTGCTTCTCCTGGAGGCCATTCCAGTTTGGCCACTAGGTGGCGATCGCGCTATATCATTACACCTTATTCTTCTTGAATAAGGTTCACGATGGCGGCTTCTTTCCAAGGTCAAATACCAACATAGATTATTTGGTGGCTGTAAACGTAAGCTAATGTGCAAAATTTTGTGCGTGAAAATCGCAAAATTTCACACTTCACAACAAAATGGCCGCCAAGCTGTAGCTTCCGTGGCCATCCCACAGTATTTTCAAATTTTCCTTCAAATATTTCAGGTTTTGTTGGTGGATTTTGAGGATTTGGCCCCATTATTTCTTGTTTTTTACGTTTTTGCCCGCTGCGATGTCACTTTTTTTTTTTGGTGGGGGAGGGCCCCATTTACTATGTCTGACTATGGCATCTGTATTTGTTGACACAATAAGGTCTGCCGCTTTTATGTAAATGTTTCTAATAAACTTCAGAGCCAAAAATTTAGTAAATGAATATTTTGTTAGTTTGATTTAAAAATAAATAAATTCTCAAGCAGATGACTAAAGTTGTTACACTCACTGACCTCATATAAATGTTAAATGTGAGATTGTTAAAAATATTTATTTATATATAGAAAGCTTTGTTGTCCTTCAAGCAGCAAGATTGGGTTCTGATGAGTGTACAGTAATGGGCTAAAAATCATTAAATGGATTGATGCCTTCAGGCCAAAGTGCTTGTCTTGACTGGAAAACTTCATTAGTTCATGTCAGAATCATTCTTTTAAATCTGCAGTGAATGCGCAGTGTGACAGCTTCTCGAGGGGGAATAATTGGCGATAAAACGTCACGTCGCTCAAGCTGTGCTTCATATTCAAATGAGTCTTTTTGATTCAACAGTCTGCATTTGTCCCATTTTATTCAATTAAAATGCTTTAATTTTTGTCAAGAAGTGTGGCATTCCACTGCTGTTCAGAGATTGGAAAACAATGATTATTATTATTATTAGAATTAAATAAATTCAGTAGTTATAGTGATATATAATGCAACAAATAAACGACATTATTTGCATAGAACACCGGTTTTATTGAACATCTTTGCAGATAAAGTTGTTACATTTTACAAATAGAGCCAAGAATGTTAATTATATACATTTATATTGAACATATGCAACCAGACGTCTTCAGTCTTGTTGAATCTTGATTGTTGATTATTCCTCGATTCCTGTTATAATCTGCAGCTCAGCAGGCTCCACCGCTAAAGAGAGGAAGAAAAAGCTCCATAGGTGACAGTGAACACACCAAACGCTTGTTGAATTCGCCGGCAGTAATTTTAGCATGGTTTATTGGGGAAAAACACCCCCCCCCCCCCACCAAGTTCATTAAATAGATTTTTCTTTTACCAGAGGAAAAGACTCTATTCATTATTCAGGGTGCTAATTTTTTTAAAAGTAAGCTCTGTTATGCTGTTTGATGTTGCGGCCGGGTGTTTATAGTCTGTAAATCAATTTTTCCAGTGCTAATGAAGGAGGGGGGGGTGCGCAGTACAAATGGATTTATGGTGGCTGTAAAGTCGACCCCTCAGCAGAGAGTCATTGATTCGCCTGCTGGATCGGTGGGGCGTCATCTTCAACATGTGTACACACAGAAACATAAATATGTACATAAAGATGGAGCGCTCGTTTTTGTCAGACGGACGTAATGTTTTAGGAATGCAGAATAATTCCTGCTGTTGCTGATCAGCCTGCTTCTTATTAGTGGACCGGAGGAGAAGCTCTTCGCCACTGAAGCGCGAGCACTTTGGCTTTTAAATGAAGCTCGCCTCGAAATCAATGAGAATGTGGAAAGGCTGGGAATTAGGAACTCTTGTTTTCTCCTGCATCCCTTCCTTCTGCATGTTTACTAGCATTTAAGCTCTCCTCAAAACTTCCTCCTGACTTCAATTTAATCTGCATGATTCACTGTTGTGCAGCTGGAAGAATAGCAAACCATAAAGTTATACAATTTTCCCTTGAAAACAAAACAACTAATACTGAAAATACAAATAGAGTGAACGGACTAACTGAGTAACTCCACCCTCCAAATAGTAAGGACTTACTAGTCATTAAAAGCCAAAACTCTCCATACTCTTGTAAAGAGAAATAAACAGCTATTATTCATTCTTTCTATTTTTTCTCTCTGTTTTTAAACATATTCTTGCTAATCTTAATTTTTTTTAAGAAATTTTTTTCTTAAGTTCAAGTTATTTAACCGGTAAACTGACCGATCAGATGCTTCAATAAAAGTATGAGGTCTCACATCAATCATTCAAATGTTTCATTGACATATTTCTTGTACTTGTTTCTATTGCTAAGCGTTCACACCAAACGTGATTTGAGCATCAAATGTACGTTTACGTCGCCAGCTAAGCCAATTTACTGCTCACCCCGTGTCCAAAAATGTGTTCCTGAGCTTGACACTGTGGCCGCATGTGGGAGGAGCTGTCAGCTAATGTTTTTAACCTCATCACAACATGGAGCGGTGTCTGTATATCTCCCCTCCAATGTATGGAAGATAGGGATGATGTTGGGAGATCAGGTTAATTTATTGTGAAGATTTCTGCAAAAACATCACGTCTCCATGTGTGGGTTCTTGTGATCATTCAGCGATTCTCCTGGTACAGGGAGCAGTGTCTGTATGACAGCCGCTTCTGAGGTGTTTCTGTGTCTCTGTGACCCAGTTTGACAGATCACTGTCCCGCATTAACCCGAGAGGGGAAAAACAAAAACAAACATAAAATTAGGGGAACTTTTTATAATTGTCTCGAAGAAAATAAGAAAAGTATCACAAAGTTCAGGAGGCCCCCTCCTATCCTGCAGAGGTGCAGTGGGTGCGACAGACTGGTAACCAGTCCAGGGTGTGTCCCGCCCAACAGTAACAGGGACAGGCTCTGGCAGCAGTGGCAGGAGCTGGATGGAAGTTCAGGACAAAAAGTTTCACAGGATTGGATTTGTATTCTACCCTCGAGCCCATTGTAGGACCTCCGATCGTGTCTATACATTTACTTAACACCGAAACTGGTGGCGTTCGGTGTGAACATACTTTTAGGGGTGTGGACTTTAACAAGCTCTCTCCTGATTGGCCAGTAGAAATATTGACTTGGACAAATCATTATTTATAGACATCATCTGGCTCTAATATTGCAGAATAAATGGCATCTGAATTGACTTCATTTAGTTGGAAATGTAAGAAATTCTCTATGGGTGATGTCACACTCACTCTGTCCAATTCTCATGTACGTCAATGGTAAAGACATGAGGGTTTATTGAGTACATTTCTGTGCAAGCACAGTCTCTGGAGATGATAGGGAAAACATCCCCTAATTTGCTATTCGTGACTAATCTGTAACTTGGAAAGGACTTTCTGATCTGTTTTTTTTTTTTTCACTGTAAGAGGCTTGAATGGATTCTGGAGAAAGCTTACTTTATGAAAGGAGTTTAAAAATATACATTTACCTTTTTTTTTTTTCTAAAGATGGATAAGAGCTTTGGTTATTGCCTGAGATCTGTGGAACACATGGAGGTCAATCTAGGCAAAAGTAGACAGTCCAGTTACAAAGTGAAACAAGCAGAATAATTAGTTTGAACACACAAAACAATGCAAAGATTGTTTTTCTGCGTGAAGAATGAGCAACAAAATTCCCTTATTACTTTTGTTACTATCTATTTTTCTAATATATTTTCATATTTGTGACTTTTTTATGTCTGTGTGGAATATTTAGATGATAAAATAGCTTTCTCTGTGGTTTTGCGAGACTTTTTTGATATGATTTTAAAAAAACAAAAAGAGCGGCCAGTTAAGGACATTCTGATTTAGTGGCATCATCGTTGGCTCATTCAGGACTTAAGGCCCCCACCCTTGTGAAGTGAATCAACATAATTACCCTGGTTGGACTTTTATTTTTCTCTTTCTCCACTGCAGTGGATTTATTATGCTGGCATGTGGGTTCATCAGTTGCAAAAACAGCAGAGATTAATCTGGTCAGAATAAAATTACAAAACTACAGTATAACCTGGAGATAGCCATCATGTCTTGAGGTTTACCCTGGTGAAGGGTAGGGTTGGGTTCCTACGCCTTCAGGTCATAGACAGTTTTCTGTGGTTTCTACTCATTGGCTGAACAGCAGTTCAGAGTTTCCGGTCTTCATGGAGCCTCTAGAAGAGTAATAGAAAGGACTCTGATTAGATTTCGTATCTGTTCTACTTTTAGAATTTAATGCCAACCTGGATTATAATAGTGATACCTTGAAGGACAGTAATCAAGAGGAACAGCCACACTAATCCGAACTTAAGTGTTGGTTTGTTATTTGACTTCTGTACCACTTGGTACAGAGAGAAGTTGGAGACACTGAGTCCGATTGAACCACGTTTTCCACCTCCTTCAGTGTTAATGCAGCTGTCCGAAGCGTTGGCCTTAAGGACTTTGGTGCCAGTTGGTGCAACAATCCCCAGCTGTCAGGTATTTACAGTCAGAGCAGCATGCAGAGGTATTTCAGTTGAGGCAAAAACTTTGGTCTACAAAGAGTTCAGGAAAGCCATGTAGAAGAACTCGATAGAAGAACTATCGACCGCCCCTAAAGGAATTCTGGCAAGTTATTCTATTCCTCAGAAGGGGGAGTAATTATCTGCTTAAATATTCAATAGTGCTGGTGGATCGTTTTCTTTCTTTATTTTTTACCTGAACTGAGGGCATCATTGTGGGTTTAAAGAATACTTTGAGGATTTTTGAGTCAGCCAAGTAAGCTGAGGCAAGTGGCAAGGCACCATTGGCAAATGAGGTCCACAGTATCCAAAGTCTCTGAACGTAGTGGTGCTTGAATGACCATCGTCATTGGCATTTGAGCATAGTGCCTGGCAGACTGGGATGCTGATTCCTCTTTTGAAAAGTGTTTCAACTATAAGGGGGTCAAACTACTCAGCCTTCCTAGGAAAGTCTACTGCAGGGTTCTGGAAGAGAATTTGGCTGATAGTTGAACCCCTGGTCCAAGAGGAAGAGTTCTGGTACTGGAACAGCGGATCTTAGATCAGTTACACCCCATACAGGGTACGAATCATGGGAGTTCATCCATCCAGTCCACATGTGCTTTGTGAATTTGGAGAAAAAATTCAGTCTTGTTCTTTTAAAGGTGTAGGGCTGAGCATCTTGGCTTTGACTCCTGCCTTTGCGATGAGCAATAGAAGACTTGGACTTTGTAGTTTCAACAGATCCAACATCATAGAAAATGGTTGACTTTGGCATTTGTATATTAATGATAACTTTTCATGTTTAAGGTGTGATTTGTGTATTTGAGATCTTGTAGGAACAAAAAAAGTGCAGTTTAAACAAAGTCTTTGATGGCTGATGGCCGGTTGACTAAAACAAATAATGTTAAATTTATTTTGTCCACTTTATTTTTTCCATTTTGTCCACTTTGTGTTCTAATGAAACATTAAATATAATAAGTGAGACACTGTAGCGATGCAACAACTTACTTTTACAACGATTTGGTTCAGACCTTGATGTTTGGGTCATGGTTTTGTTTCAGTTTGATATATGATCTGTTTATCACAAAAAACAACAAAAACTTTTTTTTTCATTTGCTAATAAGAAATTAACAATGAATAAAAACATTTCCGTTAGTTTATATACTAAACCTGGTGTAATGCAATAAAACAAATAATAGTAAATCCTAAAATTTAGCACAACACATGTTTGACACTTTTGGCACAAACAGACAGGTATGCAGTGGGGATGCACCAAGTCACTTTCCCTACAATTGGATTCAGTGTTGGGAGTAATTATTTACAAAGTAAGAAACTACTGTAATTTAATTACTTTTATCAGTAACAGAGTAACATAATGAATTGCAGTTTTAATTTGGGATATTAGGTTGCAATTAACCCTCATTACTTTAACTACTCACATTTTAGTGCAGTTAAAACCATAGGTGACTAATAAAACACATTAATTAGTGTAATTAGTTGGCTCTGACTGGTTAAATGAAACAAAACTGATACTAGTAAAAAAAATGTAGTTACTGATGAATGTGCGCACACACAGAATTAGACATTAGTAAAGTAAGAGGAAAAGGATGTAGATGAATTCGTAGACATTCGGATATTTAAATTATTTCCAATTTGTTAAAAACAAAGTCGAGTACATTTAAGTTTTGTAGACATGTCCTTTCCACTGCCCTAGTGTCAATGAGGAACCTTTTTATATACTATATGCTACTATACTATGTACATTTTACTGTTTTCAAGTGTTATATTTAATAAGTTCGCGCCAAAAATCCTGATTTCCCTTGTGGAGCCTTTATGTTTTGATTTTGTGGATTTTACAAGAGTATTTTGTCTGGACTGGCTTTATTAATTTGAGAATTTGTATGCGAGTTGAAACAAGTAAAGTAACAAGTGGTGATTACTTTTTAAATTGAGGATAAAAGTAATTTCATTACAATTTCATCCATTAACTAAAGTACTCAATAGCTCTTTAAAAGTAATTTACCCAACACTGATTGGGTTCAGTGGTTGTAACATACCAGTTTTTAAGTGAGAATTGTGGCGGTGGAGAAGAACTTGTTTGTGGGATGAATGTGACAAAGAGGAAAATGTTAATATTCACAGTGAAGACAAAAGGGAGGCGTGATTATTGGCCACATCAGACAGCACCATTGAAGGTGATATTATAGACGTTTATTTGCATTGTTGTCCTCAGTCTTTTGATACTTTGTGTGAAAGTGCCAGTCGTGAAATGTTAGCATCTCCTCTGTTAGCTTCTTTTTTGACTGACACTTGAGGGAAATTACCTCAGCACAAACCTGGACGCGACTCGCTATGGCAACAATCTAGCAGGAGAGGAATCGGTGGCCTCTGTGTTCATTATCTGCATGTCAGGGAGGCTTTGCTCACAGATAGCGGGACTGACGGACTCCTACTTTTGTTGCAGATTCATCTGAGAAGTCCATCCATTATTTATGTTCTCTTGGAGGTTTCCACAGGTTTCGACAGCCCTCCAGCCCATCTGTGGCTAACAAACTAAATTGTCCAACTCGCTCAAGGCCAGATGGACGCTTTGAAGATTTTTTCATGGTGTTAGTTGGGGGGGTGCACATGTATGTTTGCATAGAAATGAGGAAAATCCCTATGACACCCCC
Organism: Oryzias javanicus; assembly: GCA_003999625.1. Lineage (NCBI taxonomy): Eukaryota > Metazoa > Chordata > Actinopteri > Beloniformes > Adrianichthyidae > Oryzias > Oryzias javanicus. Next base: position 8,550,807 of record CM012457.1, on the reverse strand, counting down.
CCACACACACACCTCCACTCGCCGAGTTAAAGTTGCTGCTTGCTGTGGTCGCATGTGACTTCCTCTCCACCCTCTAAATCCGATCTGCTTTATTTGTAAAGAAAGCTGGTTAAATGCAGAGACAACAATCCGCCTTCTGTCAAACCTACATACCAGGCAATGGAGTCATGAGCGCGCACACGGAAACTTGGAATCCAAATCACGTGCCGACTTTCTGCCTCACTTATGCAGGAAATGGGGGGGCTGGAGGGGAGTTTGGAGAAACGGGGAGGAGAAGAGATTGTACGGAGGATGGCGATGGGCCCACAAAAACACAGACCACAGATGTGGAAACTCCCTGCACACACACACAGTCGCACAAACCCAACATGCACAAAAAACAGGGAAAGGGGGAGCTGACGGGGGTCAGTAACAGCGCTCTCTGAGGTCCGCCTGGCGCCGTCTGATTGGTGGCTTTACGGCAGGGTGGCCTCATTTCCTAACAGGGAGAGTGAGACGGCACACACTTATAAATCCTTTAAACCCTTTAAGTGTTAAATTTAGACATTAATAACAACATGTATGACAAACAAAAAAATATGAAAGTCAAATAAGTGCTGCATAAATAAATAAAAAAGGACAGAATTTAATCTAAGGCTGATCACATGACTTGGATCCAAAAAAAAGACGAATCAAGCTGGATATAACTGCCAAAAATGTAAAATTGGTTCAATTTTGAATCGCACATTTACAGTTTCATTTAAATAATTTTTAAATAATAATTTATAATTCATAATTTGACCCTGTAGGTGTCGCTATTTAATCTTTGATGTCAATTATAAACATAGGTGGATTTTCTGACTTTTCTGGATTTTTTTGCTGGAAAGGCCAGAAGTTTTCAGCGGCTGTTGCAGAAAGAAACGATTAAATGAACGTGTAGTGCAAAGACTTTTAATTTGGAGAACATGACAGTTCAGTCTGTAGATCAATCTGGCCTCCGACAATTCAGTAGCTTTAGGTTCTGGGATTTATTTAATTTAAACTGGCTTTTCACAGTTAAGATCTTTTTCATGACATTAATCAATTTCTCTGAATCAGCTCCTACTGTTTACATGCATTTTTACATAGTTATAATGTAAATGTCAGGTTTTTTTTTAGCAATGTGGCACCCAGAAAAATAAAAAGTTGAACCATCAAAGTGACAAAAATTCGCTTAAAATTTTATAAATATAAAGAAAATAACCTATTTATTGACATACTTCCACTTCCACTGATATATCACTTTTGATATATTGATGCTGAACATTTATTTACCTTCCTTTTTGGCCAGAAAATGGAGATAATGAAATAATGCATGAAAAGAAAATTAAAAAAAATGCCATCAGATGAATTATGGCTCCATGTTTTCATGTGTTATTGTAACAGTCTGAATCCATAAAAACACGTAAAAAATGCATCTTTATAGATCAAATATGAGGCAGCGTTACAATTTGTTTATATTTATGCCTCTAAAAAAGCTTTTTAATTTTGTTTTTTCTATTTGCATAATTGCATCACCCACCACTCTGCTTCTCAATAAGTGTTTTACTTTCAGTGCATTTAAAAGTCAGATAATTCCTTATTGGACTTTAATTAAATCCTTGAAAGGAGATTAGTAAAACAGCTATGAAAGAATTAAACAATTTTCCAGATTAATTTGAAAGCTTACATTTTTTGTTGACTTTTCTAAGACTCTTAAGCCTTTCATTTTTTTTTTTTTTGATTATGAACACTTTTTTCTTCTCTGCTATTTGCTTAAAAAACACTTTTAGACATGAAATTACATTTGAATACTAATAAAATATTTAATACTTAATGTTGCAACAATATTTATGGGTTTTTGGTTAACAGGAGAGCATTAGGCTTGTTTTTATTTGTCTATTTTTAATTTGTAATCAGCAAAGTGAACGTTTTTGTTTATCTTTTTAAATTATCCCCATTTTTCCTAAAGTCTTTAAACATGAATTTAAAGTTTTAATCCACAAAGACCCAGACCTGTTTTTCCTTTAAGTACAAAATTATGTGGAAAATACCACAAACCAAGTTGACTACAGAAAACATTCCAGATATTTTTGTAATAAACTAATTGTTTATTTAGGTTGTTAAGGTTTATACTGGTGGAACTGGGTGGATAGTGGGAGCAAGAGGTGTTCATTTTGACTAAATGTCTTAATTTGTGTGTATTTGTTTTTAAATACTTTGCATTTTGATGTGCTTTTTACTTGCTTTTATGTACAGCGCTTTGTGTTTCAACCGAATGAAAGGTGCTTTACAAATAAATAAAGTTTGAGTTTGATGTCACTGTGGGTTCTTATGGGTTAAGTGAAAGATCTGCACAAATCTAATCATTGAGGCTATTCTGCTGCTCCCTGCACTGCTGGTTCTGCATGATTGACTAAAAAAAAGAGCTGATAGCCAACGGAAAGGTCACAAAGGGTCAAAATAAAAAGGCAATAAACCAGAGAATTGCAAAAAAAAATAATTGCTTAAATATTTTTTTCAAGTGGTTTCAGCTGATCCACCACATTTTATTGAAAAAAATTGAGCTGCAGGAACTCAAATGTCAGACACATACATCTTAATACCCTAGAAACCACGAGAATATTGAGTCAGAGAAATGATCTGTGGGTAAATAAGAGTCTGCATTGTGTTTGAATATTTGAAAATCCTAAACTTTTTTTTATCAACTTATGTTTAAAATGAACATGTGAAGGCAATTTACACATGAAGATGAAGGAATGGAGACAATAAAAAATATGGAAGTCAGGAAAGATGACCGCCGTGGTCCAAACATTACCTTCATTGACATTTTAACATTAAAAATCAAAATTTTAGAAATTTAAAATAACAAATATAGAACTTATTAGATCAATAGGTAAAATACTCTAATTTCAGACGTTTTGCTGGAAAATGTTTACATTTAATTCAAAATAGGTATTTTTTATACTTTTAGTAATTTTGTGGCAATTCTTTTTCTAAGAGGTTTTTTCGTATTTATAATTGCTTCTTTCTCAAAAAGGAACCATCTAAATTACGGTTGTCCATAGTTTTTTGTCAGATGTAGGAAACTCAAGTTCACTGCTTTCTGATGTCCTTGTTTTAACCTCAACATCGCCACCCAGTGGAAAGACCAGGAAGTGCTCATGTTGATGTTTTCTTCTTTCTTTTAGGAGCAGCAGCAAAGCAAAAGCAAAGTTTGTGCCAACGTGTTCTGCGGAGCGGGTAGAGAGTGCGCCGTAAACGAGAAGGGAGAGCCCAGCTGTCTGTGCATAGAGGTGAGTGGAGGTCCTGCAGGAGTGAAACTGAGGAGTTTTACCCAACATCATCTTCATTCTGCTCCTCTCTGCAGAGCTGTAAACCCCACAAGAGGTCAGTGTGTGGCAGCAACGGCAAGACCTACAGGAATCACTGCGAGCTCCACAGAGATGCTTGTCTGACCGGACTGAAGATCCAAGTGGCTCACGACGGACACTGCAAGGGTACGGCAGATGGAAATGTTTACAGAACTACCATGACAAGTGTGTCATAAAAAATATTTGCATATTTGAAAGGTCCTCCATAGCGAGATTCCAGTTTTCCAGAGATGTTTTCAGTGTAAATTTTCCTGAGTTCAACCACACTCTGATAGACGGCTTTTATAAGTTTTGTCCAACATCAAGAAGTTTCTCTTTATTTTTGATCAATTTTGTCCTCGAGTTAATTTTTAAAATCCTTAGATTTTCCATAAACAACAATTAAAATCTTTAAATATTGTTTGGAAACGTCTAGAAATTTTGTTTTCCTTAAAAGTTTTTTATTCTGTTTTTACAGATTAAATGACAAATGTCCCTACTATTTTACATGTTTAAAGTACTTTTGTAGTTATATCAACCAAAAAACTAGTTACTAGTAGTTTTGATGTTTCACCCCAGATTGATTAATTTCTTTATTTCAAGCAATTTTCAGCGATAAAAACAAAGTAAAGAAAAAAGGATTCATATACGATCAAATGTTGATTCATAAATTGATCAATTGAATAAATTGATGATATCATCTTTGCATTATAATTGCTCCTAATATTAAATGGACATATTTGCACACACACTTTAAATATGATTGTCGAATTTTGATTAATTGATTGAAAGGGAAGGAAGAAGCGGGAAGAAACGCGATCTTTCAACATCTGTTTCTTTCATGCATTGTAAATGAGATATAATGCTAATGCTTACTTGTAGCGACGAGGCTAAAAATTTGAGAGTAGCTTCTCCCACACACGGCAGAAGCCTCTAGTTTATGAACACATACTTGGACAAGCGCTAAACAGCATTAGGCAGTACATGCAAATCTTATGTTTGTTGTGAACTGGCTTGATAAATTTGATCAGAAGCATTGCACTTTTCACTAAAAACTGCGAGTTATACTCCGGAGCAAATTATATATGTTTTTTTTTCCTTTTTTTTTTTTTTTTGGGGGGGTGGTCCTGTAACTTAAAATCCAGTGTGACTTATACTTTGGAAAATACAGTAATTACCATAATTTACTTAAAGTTTTTAATACTTTATTTGCCCCTGATAAATAGAACATGAGAGCCAGATTTAAAATATTTGCATTTTTATTTCATGTGGCTACTTTGGAAATGTGTTTTTGTGATCCTTGAATTTTTTTTTGTTATTTATTTTTTAATAAAATCCTTTTTCTATTAGAAACATCTATAATCCAGAAGTGCTACTTAGTTATAAATCCTAGTTTTATAGTTGAATGTATTTTTCAGTTGAAACTATCAAAAATTGTAAAGAAAACAACTTTTGTTTATTAATAATGTCTAAAATTGTGTGTTGTGTATTTTGGGAGGAAAAACATTTAAGACAATTCATGTTTTTGAAAGAGTAATTCATATTTGTTGTATTGTTTTTTTTTTTTTTTTTTTTTTCAAGAAATGATCATTTTTTAAACTGGCAATCCAAAAGTCATAAAGTTGTAGTGAATTGGCATCAAGCCACTAAAGTTTGCATTCTTCTGTGATAATTCCTCTGTCAGCCAGTGTGGCAGGTGGAGCGGCTGCTGCTAATCCTGCTCATAGTTTTATTGAAGTGAATAATCTGTGATCTCTGACAAGGTCATGTTCTCGGGCCTCATAAACTGAGGTGGCTGGGTTCACAGGCAGACATCAAAGGCCACCACACGGCGCTGCACTCGCAGCCTAACCTCCTCTCTTCTATTAATACTTCTGCTATTGGCACCTTATCTTGAAGGAACTTTTCACCTGTCACACCATGGTGTCATCGTGTCCTCGTTCGCATGAACGTTGATCCGTGCGAGGAAAAAGGGCAGCATTGTCTCCGATAAATCTTATGCCCTCTTTATGGGCCGATGGCCAACTGTTCAGCGGATGGCAAGCTGACCTGAGCTGTTCTGAATTTAGACGGATTTACGCGTCATTTATGGTTGTTTGTTTCTTTCCTTTTCAGAAAAGAAACCAGAGAAGGCAGCTGCCAACCCCGGTGAGTTTTGGAGCAAATTTCTATAAACAAAAGATCTTTAAGTTTACTTCACAGATTAGGCCATCTCAGACAGAGCTAATCCACATGACATCAATTTAATCTAGAAATGTAAATTGAAGCTGCAAGCAACGTTGCAGTGGACATCCCTCTGGCTCTTCCATCCTGGTCCAATTGATGAAAAACCACTTTTTTCAAAATGGCGGCTTTTCTTTTGGTTTTACCTCCATAGCAACCATTTCATTTTTTGGTCGCCTGGGCATGATGAACATATCTATGTAAATTTTAGAAGAATTGACAAAAGTAAATTTTTAGGTTTCCTTAGCAACTGAGGTTTTTTGTTAGCCACACCCACATTTCTAATAGGTTAATTTCACATTTTATATTGTTTTGTTCATCTTAAACCAGGGATTCTTATATTAAATTTAGGCAATATTACATTTAAAAATGTGCGAGCAACAGGGGAATGTCACGTTTGCAAGCTCGCCATCAAACCTTAAAACCAAAATTTTTCCCATGAAGCTTTCCAAAGGAGTTTAAATTTGCAGCTGGTAGTAAAGGTGATATTTTCTAGAAAACTCTAGATGGTGGACTCTTACTGAGGTCAAAGGTCAACAAAAATGTAGTTTTAGACTAAACATGGTGTGTGAGATTTTGTGCAGATCACTTGAACAAAAGTTTTCTATTCCCATATTGTCACAAAATGGGAAAAATCACAAAAACAATTGTCAAATCAGTGGAGCTGTTTTTATATTTTAGAGCAGGGGTGGCAAACTTTTTGATTTGTGGGCCAGAAAGGGTTCTAAAATTTGGCATAAGGGACAGACAAAGAGCAGATGGAAGGAGTGATTTGGTAACGAACCTCATAAACTAAAAAGATAATATGAAATTTAGAGAAAAACATGCTTTAATTTGGATTAAAATTCACATATATTCATTTAAAAACAGAAAATTGGGGAATTTTAATTTCTAAATTTTGATTTTTGTTCTCTTTTTGGTGATCCAATGGGTTGATATTCTTCAGAGGAAAATGCGAACTCAAAGAAATACGAAAAATCACCTTCTGACTTAGAAAAAAAGCACACACGAACGCCAGAGAAACAACACCATTCATGAGAAGAAACCAGAAATACAATGAAAATAAAACAATAATTAGGATTTTTGATTCAATGTATTTTAATTTGGAGGGCCAGATTAAGTATTTTAAGGGGCCACATGTGGCCCCCGGGCCGTAGTTTGCCCACTCCTGTTTTAGAGTATAAACAAATGATTTTATTCACCAATCTTGCTCCAGTGGTTTGTTACGCTGCTGACCGCAACGAGCTGAGGCACCGCCTGATCCAGTGGCTGCAGACGGAGATCGTCCCCGACGGCTGGTTTGTTAAGGGCTCCAACTTCTCTGAGATCCTGCTGAAATACTTCAAGGTGGGACTAGAACTCTGTTAGTGCTCTGCATCGTTTTCTGTGCTGCTCGCTTTATGTTTTTACCTGAGAAGCCTGATCCTGATTCATGTGTCGGGCGTGTCAGCTGATGCCTGACTTAGAGATGAGTAGAGAGGCTCAATGGGAAACTTCATCTGTTGTTTCTGTGGTGAAACTTTTGATTTTAATTTTAAAAGTTCAGTAAAAGTTCTGCTTAAATCCCCCAAATCTTCAGTGAAGTGTTTGTGGAGGACGTCAACCAAACACATTTCTAGAATACTTTATTTATCTTCATTTTTATCTTAATTATTTTCAGCAGTACTCCAATCAATTTCTAGGTTTGATATATTAAAAAAGAGGGAAAATCTACTTATAATAAAGTATAGTGCTAATTTGCAATGTTCCAATTAACAGGGTATAAAATGAAATAAATCACATTGTTGTAGGAGGGAAGCCAGTTTTTATAAAAGAGGTTTACCATAATAATAATTATTATTAATGTTATAATTTAAACAAAAATACATAAAAACAATTCAGACAAAAGGGAAAATGTTAAACAAATTAAAATTAAAAAGGAAAATGTACAAATTAACTAAAAGAAGAAATGTGAAAAAATATTAAATGTGTGCTGATATTATGACAAATAGATAATTTAAACTATATTAATTTAAAAAAAAAATTCCAACTTATGTCAGGTTATGCAGTTTTTTTTCTATAAATAAGAAAATATGCAAAAAGAAAATAATTTTCCAAATAAAACTTTAATAAGTTCAAGTATAAGTTATTATTCAAAGCAGACTCTGATCCTGCTTTTGCTGCGTCCTCCTGCAGATTTATGACAACGGCGACTCTCAGCTGGACTCCTCCGAGCTGCTCAAGTTCATCCAGCACAACGACTCCGTCGTGGAGCTGCACTCCTATGCCGACCAGGAGAGCAACAAGCTGCTCAGGTTTGTTTCTTTGTAGATTCACAGTTACATAAAGTGTCTCCCTGCGTTTGAATTGCTAGCGTGCAAACAGTGAATTGAACTTAAGCCCCTCACTCTGAGGATAAAACTCTCATCTAATTATAATTTTCCGCCTCTGGTTTCTAGAATGCTCTGTTTTCACGGTGTGCGTGTGTGCTTTCCCAGGAGCCTGTGTGTCGACGCCCTCATCGAGCTGTCAGATGAGAACGCAGACTGGAAGCTCAGCTTTGACGAGTTCCTCAACTGTTTGAAGCCCGGCTTCAACCCCCCAGAGAAGAGTGAGCCCGCAGACAAACTTCTCGATAAAATTCCTCCAGAATCCCAACAAACTTATGAAAGCGATGGTTTTAAAGGAGCTTACAGCTCTTAGAATACCAACTACGTTGGAGTTTGCGGAGCCGCTGCAGATGTAAAGTGGAGGAAAGTTCACAGGATGTTGGAGGCATTCCTCTGTCAGGCCGCCAGCATGAGGCACCGAGCTCCGAATCCACTCCACATTCAGAGTCACACTGACGAGCCAACACTTTCTTCAAGCGCGCTCTTCATTTAAAGACATCGTCTTAAAATTCAAGATTTCTTAATTTTGTTTTTTTTTCCAAGTTAGGAAAACTGTTATTTAAAGGAGTGTTTTTCCGAGATAAGTGTTTGAGCACTCTGTAACTTAGAGTCTGAAGTTTCTCTCTTAGGTGCATGTCCACTGCAAGAGACTTAATCTAAAAAAAGAAAAATCTGGAAATCACGTATTATTTTTTTTTTTTGGCAGTAATTTATTTGTATATGCTGCAAAGAAAGAAGTATTTGAACACTTAGGAAAATCAATGTTAATATTTGGTACACTTGTATTTGTTTGGGAAACGTTTCCTGAAGTTTTCTCCAGCTTTGCCCTCACTGCAGGAGGAATTTTGGCCCACTCCTCCACACAGATCTTCTCTAGATCAGTCAGTTTTCTTGGCTGTCGCTGAGGATCACAAGAGTTTTAACTCCCTCCAAAGATTTTCCTCTCCAGAACCTTAATATGCTTCCTACGGGAGCCACCTCTTGGTTCCCCTGGCTGTGTGTTTTGGGTCTTCGTCATGTCGGAAGATCCAGCCGCGACCCATCTTCCATGTTCTAACTGAGGATGTTGTTCCCCAAAATCTCACAATACCTGACCCCTGTCATCCTCTCCTTAATATACTGCAGTTGTCCTGTACCATATTCAGAAAAACACCCCCATAACATGATGCTACCGCCCCCATGCTTCACAGTAGAGACAGTGTCCTTCAGAACATCATTGTTCTTCCTCCAAACAACAGAATTCAGACCAAAAAGTTCTATTTTGGTCTTATCTGATCACATGACTTTCTCCCATGATCCTCTGGATTATCCAAATGGACTAATTTAAGACAGGCCTAAACTTGAGCCATTATAAGCAGGGGAACCCTCAGTGCCATGCATCACGTCATAGTGTATTCTTCTTGGAAACGGTGGTCCACCTTTAGGTCTTTGACCGGCTGGAGTTCTGGGCTGAGTCCTCACCTTTCTCACGATCACTGAGACCCACGAGGTGAGGTGTTGCATGGAGATTGACAGTCATCTCCATTTTGTAATAATTGCTCCAACAGTGGAATTTCTTTCACCAAGCTGCTTGGCAATTGCCTCAAAGCCATGTTTAGCCTTGTGGAGGTCTACAATTGAGTCTCTGGTGTCTTTGGACAGCTCTTTGGTCTTGGTCATGTTATTAGTAGTTGGAGTCTTACTGATTGAATGGAGTGGACACGTGTGTTTATGCAGCTAAAGACCTCAAACAGGGGCTTCTAATGCAGGATAAGACGTGGAGATGGATGATTTAAAGGTGAACTGACAGAATTCTAGCTGATATACAGGTGTTCAGCAGTAGCGTACAATTAAACTATTTTTTTAAAAAATCATACAATGTGATTTCCACTTTTTTTAAATTGTGTCTTGCACCTAAGATGAAAATCTCAGACCCCTCCATGATTTCTAAGTGAGAGAAATGAGAATCACAGTGTTCAAACACTTTGGTTTTGGTTGAATTTAGAATTTCTACCTGACAGGAACCACAATTATTAATTTCTCCTTCACAACCACTTCTGTGGTTTGAAAAGGACGCTAGCCATATATCACCACCAAATCCGAGTCTATGATTGGTCAAAGTTCAACTGGTTTAACTTTTAATGTGCGTTCTTTGGCTGCATGTTTTGTGCATAGAGCCCAAAAACGCACTTAAAATCTTGTGCATACTGTACACGTGTTATATGGACTTTTGATTGGAAGTGGTCACTTGAACGCATGTTGTCGAGTCTGAACGCAGCATTTGAGACACACCAGACTGCCTGCTACCAACCCAAAGATGGGCTATGGCAAGGTGGCACTGCTCGCCTTTTTGGCGACTTGTGCATTCATGAACTTGGAATGACTTTCTGGCAAAATCACCTACAGAATGAGGAATTTGATGCCACATTTCTTTTAGAAATGTTTGGTTTTGGCCCCAACAAATCAAATAAGGTGTGTCTTTCTCCACAATACTATTGCCTCCCTGTCCCAGAAATCTATAAAGTAGAACACTTTTCACAATACTCCTAACTTATTTTTAGGTCGTGTATATTTATGATTGATTTCATATAAAACTTTCATATCAGATAAGAGGTTAAAGATTTCTTGATCGATGTTGCTGACGTTTTATGGCGAAGCTAAAAGTAGTTAAATGCATTTGATTTTCTAGTTGTGTCAATAAAACCTTTCAGCATTCTTGATCTTTATCTCTGTGAATTGCCTCCTTGTTATCACTCAGCTTTTATCTGCTGGTGGATTTCTTTGTCTCTCTGCAGAATGTGCCCTGGAGGACGAAACATTCGAGGACGGCGCGGACCCAGGTGGAGTGCAACCGCTGCGTCTGCGCATGCGGCAACTGGGTCTGCACTGCTATGATCTGCACTGGTGACCAGCCTTCTTTTTTTTTTTTCTTCGTGCTGTGAATGAATAGTTCTTCTCATTTCTGACCCCTTGACCGTTTCCTTATCTGTGCAGACAAACACGTGGTTGGGGGTGAGTCAGCAGATGCCGGAGCAGAGATGACCGAGGAGGAGTGGAATCTGAGAGTTGCTGAGCTCAACAAACATCAGGTTTGTGTCTATTATCTGATAACTTAATAAAGCCGTATAATAAATCCTCATTTTATGTCGTCATAGAAAAAATGTTTCTTAGTGTTATGTAATGCAACAAAAATGATTTGAGTTTTCCACATTTTGTCATATTACACACCCACTCCAATGAAAATCCAGTTTTAACGTATTCTTGTAGCATTTTTATCATATAACAGATAATTGAAGATTAAATTAAAATGTTTCTGAGTATTTCCTTTTTCAAATAATGATGGATCAGAAGCAGCTGAAAACTCTGAGGTTTGTGACGCAGCAACAACCACGGGCGGGCCAAAGTCTCTCTTCTCTGCTACAATTCTGATGCCTCCACTTGTAGACAAATAGATCCATGAACGTCTTCATTTTCCTCATCTGAGCTGTCATCTGACTCAAAGCTGTTCAACTGGATGGCTCAGATATTGCTCACCATTCCTTTTATTATGCTACTGTTAGGTTGGGCTTGTGAGATTATGATTATACAGGTTAGAGACGCTATGCTAGCCTGTTGTTTAACATACGTATAGAGAGACGCAATGTTGGCCATGTCTGTAAACAATAAGATACGACTACAGTAAAATTACTGTAAAATACTTAATTTTTATTCGATTTTAAAAGGAAAAAAACTCAGATCATCACAAAAATAAGACCCAGGTCATGGTATTAATCTAAGTGAAACCGACAAACAGAATTTCAACGTTTCTACAAATAAATATTAGGGCCCGGAATTCATATAGAAAATTAACAAAATAATCTCAAATCTGGAAAAAAATGTATTGCGACTAATCGCCTTTTTTTTTTCTTTTTTTTTTTTTGTATTTGCCAGCCATTTATTATCTGCAAATTGGCATTCATGCTCCGTTTTTTTTATTAAAAAAGATCACTTTTGTCAAAAACTACAAATAAACTCCATATTATCTCAATATCTTAAAAAATGCACTGGGAACGATTTTACTACAAAAAAATAATAATATAGCTGGAGTTGGTCTAAGTCATTTTTCTGTCAAGACTCACAATGATAAGTATAAATCTAAACCTTTGAAGTTATAAAACATCTCAAAATAAATGTTTTAGATCAAAGATAAAATATTTCCAACAGTTTTCTCTGATAAATTTAAGTTCAGATGATCAAATTATGAGTGTGTCCTCCTGTGTAACTGTCCTGAGAGGTACAGTTAGAGAGGAGCAGGTTGCTGCCTTTGTGTTGTGAGATCATGATGGTGGAACCACAGATCTGGCTTGAGGCCACAGCTGAGTCAGCAAGGTCATGAACTCTGCTCGAGAAGGGCAACGGCCAACAGTAAGCAAATGTCGCTCTGAGGAAACAACGTTGGGCAAACAAACCACAAATTTACCATTTCATAATTATTCTGTTTGTCAAATACATAAAATAATGTACAGTTTTTTCAGATAAATATCTGTTGTAGCAGATAATCTTGTGAAATTCTTATAAAAGCAGTCATAAAAATGTAAATTATTAAATAAAATAATTTAAAATAAGCTACTGAGGATTTTTTCAAAGCTTTTCAATCTCTTAATCAACAACATTAAAATTCCTCATGCTGTGATTGCATAATATTCTTACCAGTCCTCTGCTTTAGTAAAATCCTCTTTAACCTGTCCTAATCCACAGACTCAAACCATTTAAAAAGATACAGATAATCTGCAGAAGTTTGAGGAACTGTGTAGAAATAGAGGGATGTCTGTGCTTTTCAAGCCTTGAGTTTGAACTGTATTTAACTTTGGTTCATATAACCAGATGGGAACTATGAGCTCAGCCTTTTGATATCTCAGAGATATGGCCCTGGCTCCTGGCACTGTGCCTCTGAACAAAGAGCATTTTCTGCACAGATCTGACAGTGAATGACAATGTAATAAGAAAATAAGTGAAATGTGTTACTGAAATGGGAAATGTGCTCCATCTCAACACATATTCAACAAAAGTGACCTCCAAAAGTGTAAAATAACATCTCTGGAGGACAAAAACATGAATTTTTACAGAAAAATTTCAGAAATTAGACAGTGTCTTTAGTGCTCTTATTTTGAAAGGCAATTCATCGGTTTGTTTTCAAGTGGGGGCTTCACAAGCTTCGTTTTTTTTTTTTTTTTTTTTAAAAGCCTTCACAGTGAACTTTTAGATATATTTTGCAGTTTTTTGCCAAAATTTCAAAAAGAAATGTTATTTTCTAGTTCATTAAACATTTGCTTCTGAGTTGTGAACTGGACCGTTAGCATGGAGTAACCCCGCCCCCCTTCCTGTCACCCATAACTCTCCTGCCATCTTACAGCCCCGCAACACACACCCAACCTAACATACCGGTGCAATAAAAATGGCGAGCGTCATTGGAGATATCCAACCATAAAGTTTTGAGTCAGATGCCAGCTCAGATGAGGAAAACAAAGACGTTCATGGATCTGTTTGTCTGGAAGTATATGCACCTGAATGGAGCGAATCAGGGAGACTGTGGCCTATCCAGCGTATTTTCTACGTCACAAGACAATCTCTTTCCAACGGCTCCTGAATCACAACGATTTGAATAAAGAAATACTCAGAAAAGACATTTTAAGCTTAATTTTCTTTATAAAGGTCCTCAATTGCAAGGAAAATTACAAAAAAACATGTTAAAATGCCAATTTCATAAGAGTGGGTCTTTAGAGACCTATTTTTCTGTCCAATCAGCTAAATTAAATTAGTTTTCTTTAAAAAAACAAAAACAAAAAAAAATATTACTTAAAAAATAGTTAACTTTTAGAACATGTCAACATTTATTTGCTCACGCCTTACGAACTTTATCACAGTGAGATCTAACATTTGTGGCTTTAACATTTTTTTCCAAAGAATTCTTAAAAATTATGAGTTAAAATTAAAGAGAAAATATTTACTAAATGCAAAATCTGAACTATTCCAGTCACTTTAGAGAGTCAAATGCCTTCCTGAACTGGACTGTGGTGATATTTCCACCACACCATACAGCAAAAGGAAAGGGCAAATGCTCTAAAGTACAGACAAAAGTGAATAAAATCATGTTCATAGAGCATGTTTTACCTGTTTTATAGTTGTTTCCAAAAGCGAAATTTCCCTTTTTTATTATTGTTTTTTATTGTTTCTTGTGTCTCATTAAGCATTTGGAAATTTTAATTCTTGTTATAATTTTTCACCTTTTTTTAAGATTAATTAAAAAAAATCTTAAACAAGATTAATTTTTCAAACACTGGATCTAAGGCTTGATTTGGACTGAAACTAAATTGAGCTTTTTCTTATTATCATCAAGTAAAGAAAAATATCCAAACATATGGGTATTTTCATAATTGTTTTGTATTTTATTTTTATTTTTTTTATTTGACCTCAGGACACGGTGGAGAAGTCCAAGACCAGCACAAAAGAGGTTTAAGTGAGGACACTCGGAAGAAGAGGATGGACGCCGTCACCCTTCTTCCATACTTGATTCCCCTCGCGGCCGATTTTATAAACTGACTCGTTTATGTTTATCTGCTATGTTATTTACTATACATTTTTGTGTGTTTTTAAGTGTTTATGTTAGAATATTAAGGGTAATCGCAAAATGTAATCAGATTGCCTTTGTGTGCCGTACTGTCATCTTTGATTGTGTTGCCGTGCTCCTCCGGTAGTCCTGCGGCTTTTTTTTGTTTTGTTTTTACAACTGTTTTTTGGTTTTAGTGGAAAGAAAATGTCAAGTTGCCACTTTTTGGAGGAAAATTTGTTTTTTTGTAGATGGAGGAAAAATCAAGAGCTTGGATAGTCTGTGTGGTAAAATGAGGACGGTGTATGAGACTGCTGCATCTCCCTATCATCGTGTTAGCAGGTCTGTTAAAGAAGTTAAAAGTAATTTGAGGGTGCCACTACTTGACCATTGCACTTCTTGATTCATTTTCTTCATCATTAATAGTATTTGTTATCTCTTTGCATCTTACTGCTTAAGTATTAGTTTGACAAAAAAAAAGGTCTCTCCGTCCCCATGCCTTGCTTCGACAGGTCTGTGGTGCTTTGTGGTCAAACCATTCTGTCGTTCTTGTTCTGAGACGAAAACAAGACTATTCTCAGCGAAGAGCAGCAAAACTGCCCCCCGAGGTGAGACCTGATCTCAGCTTAGCATGGCGAAAAACGAAACCAAAGACCTGCATTTGAATGATGTGCGAAAAACTCTCCGGGTAAAGCATTACTCTGGACCCAGCAACGACAGTATACCTGTGCTTTCTGAATGACTAACATAAAGGAGTCGGCTGTAGAGTAGAAGCATCAGTGCCTGGGTGCAACTAAAACGTGTGTTTGTCTTGTATGCGTGTTATTAACTTCAGTCTGGGAGTAATAGGTTTTTATGTGTTAAATTCTTCAGTTTGTACCTAAATTTGTTTTTTCTGACAATAAAACCAGTGCCTTAACCCTACCAATAGTATAGCCCTCTACCTTTGGGTACACATTCGCTGTAAGGCCTGAATGCATTGCAAGAATGAGTTTGCTTTGCTAAAGTTTTGTAGTAACTCAGTCCCTGATAACTGGCTGTGTGGATGTAGCACTGTAGAACTTCTTTCTATTCCAATAGACGTGCAGAGACTGCAAGGAAAATATGCATGTATGCCAATAAAGATCTTTCAGACGATCAAAAAAATCAGTGTCTTATTTTCCTAAAGGGTGAAAGTAAAACTTTGTGGCTCCTAGTGGATTATTGTTGGGGGTTTGTTTTGAATGTATGCCTTAAAACAAGTGATATAATCTAATTATTCATTTGTAAACCAATAAACTTTTATGATGTATTTGGAATTAATTTTTTAAAAAACAGCCTTTGTGGTTTTGTGCACTGAATTTAATCAGCTACATTTTTTTATTTTAACTATATTTATTTTTATACCTATATAATACTTATTTACAGTTTAATACTTAAAACATATCAAATAATTATTATTTAAAAATTATTTTTTCTCTAAATTTGACACATTGATGGCTTCTTAATAGGTTAAAATAATTTTTTAACAGTCATCCAATCATTTGAGTGAGTTTCCCCATACAATTTCCCTGCTTCTCATTCTGATCACATCCACTCAGCAAACCACAGCATTATGTAAAACAATGGGGTTGTTGCACAATGAATGAAGGACTTGGACGCTGGCCCGGTGGGTCCTTGCTAGCGTTACTCCATCGTTTAAAGATTTAGAAACTTAATAAAGGCAGTCCTGTATTCACCGCCAGCCATAAAACAACAGTAATCTGCGCATTTTTACAGTTTACAGCTGTAGATAACTAACTTTTTAGTGTAAACGACAGGATTGTGATGTAGCCAATCAGCGCTCGTGTGGGTGGGACTTGTGTCAAAGATTAGCCAATGGGACAGCAGGAAAATAGATTCCCCACCTCCATTCTGACAAATACTTTTCCGTGGGTCAAGCTTGGGGTTCTGGGTAGTTTAAAGTTACAACTGTAAGTGTTTGTGTCGTGATTTATTTACTGACTTTTAATTAATAAGAATGATTTTACGTGTTACTGGTAGCTGTGGAGACTTTTATCCGGTGTCGGTATTGAAGTTAGACGAACCCTGGAGTTAGCTCGCGTTGTTAGACGTGGGCGGCAAACCTGTTGCATGAGAATTTCAAATTTCCGTGAAAATAACCAAAATGGAGTCTCGCGAAGGAGCCGCCGCGGCCAGAGACTGTGTGCTCGACTTTTCACGGCTAAGTTTGAATACTTTAAGCCTCGACGGCGTCAGCGAGGACCGCAGAAGGGACACCAAACAGTTCTTCCTGAACTACAACAGACTGTCGTCCCTGCCGGCTTCGATCAGCCTCTTCTACAACCTGGAGTTTCTGGACATCAGCAATAACGGACTGACGGTCATCTGCGACGACATCACGCGCCTCACCAAGCTCAAGACGCTGCTCGCCAAGAACAACCGCCTGGATGAGTTTTCTCTGCCCAAAGACTTCGGCTCTCTGCCGCTGGAGGTGTTGAACTTTAGCGGGAACCGCTTCGAGGAGATCCCGCTCCAGTGCACCAAACTGCGGCGGCTGCAGTCACTCTCGATCGGCGGGAACAGACTGAAGAGCATCCCGACAGAGATCGAAGACCTGACCAGGTGAGTTCGGTATGGAGAGAAAATAGTCTCATCCGATTTATGTGTGCGTAGTTCTTGATTTGTATCCCGTTTGATAGAATACATTTTTGCGCACTTGTTTTTGTATTTTCACATGTGAAAAAGTTAGACAGTGTTCATGTTCATTGATTTAACTGTAAGTTTTCAACCGTTAACGCGATCAATGCTAAAGATTTTGTGTTTAAGCGTCACCGGTGACGTATCAGGTGTTAAGGGGTTAAACAAGTTAAAGCGTAATTTCCTTTCCTTTTGAATTTTAAAAAAATAATGGTTGACTTTTATATTTTAAGAAAGAAAATAATTTGAGTCTATAAAGAATGACAAACTTTTGTGATCAATTAAATCCATGCAAATGAGTGAATTTGTCTAAAATAGGGCTGGGAAACACTACCATACGATGCGATACGTGATACATGGCTCACGATTTCGATTATATCACAATACTGCGATAATTGGTAAAAATCGTCTCTAATAACTTACAATCTATAGAAGAAAACATTTTTGGGGGGATTTTCTTTTTTTTCTTTTTAGCTTGAGCACAATCAAAATACACAACTTGTGTCTTATTTTGTGCATCAAATAAAAGACACTTTTGTCCAAATCAGTAATACTTTGACAAGGTCTGATATCAATTGAATCTGATTTTTTAAAAAATATATAAATTCAGAATTAACAATAGAAAACATAAATAGCAGGGCCACTAGTTTGTACGAAATTGTTGTTAACAACAAAACTTAAATAAAAAAATTAAAGTAGCTGCCAGATACGTTGGTATCTGCGACAGCCAGTCTTGCAACGTGCGCCCCCTTCTACTTCTGAAGGAACGTCTCATCAAAGGTTGGCGAAAATAACAATTTACAGCCTCTTGAAATGAAAATAAAAGATCGATACTTGGTGAGAAATGATCGAGAATCAATCGCAGGACTAAATATCGCGAAATATTGCAATATCGATATGTTGGCGATATGGTAGTCTAAAATACATTAAGACAGTGTCAAATAAAACCAAAATTTTAGCTTTTATTCCTCAATATTTAATATTTCATGATTTAATATATTAAACAAAGTAAGTCATTTTTACTTCTGTACTCTGATGCAAAAGCCCTAAGCATGAGAGTACAGAAATAAAAGTACTTTTTGTACATAATATTACATTTAACTCAAGTTTTATCCTCTGCATTTGTTTAAGCCGTGATCTAGAGTGGATTTTAGTCATCGTCGTGGAGTTTTTTTAAATTTTTTTTAGAATACTACTGCTAGAAATAGATTTTACTCTGCACACTGTAGAAAAAGGATATAATGTACTCTGAAGTTAGTTTTTTTTTTCTGTGCCAGTTCTTCTGGGTCACAGTTAATGTTGCTATAAATCTCTCTTCAAAAGCGTTGCTGTTTGAAAAATGCTATAAATCCACCTTTGACACACCTACTTTGCTGATTCAGTGTTGGAAACGTGACCTAATTATTAGGCGTTGAAACTCACGCCACGACATCGCACGCTTTAAACAATGTTTTTGTTGACATTATTAGCTTCAGTTTGTGTTTTTTTTTTAAAACACAGTCACTTAGAATTGTGTTTTAATAAACAAATATCATTCATAACTTAAATAGTGGTTTCATGAAATACTGTTTAATTAATTTTAGACACAATTTATCATTAATAAACTAGATATGAATTATGAGTTATATCTTATATTATGTTCAAATCATATATTTTTTATATTTGGAAACAATAATGGTTTTAATATAAACAATTTTAATATATTTCAGAAACAAAGGCTCAATGACAATGATTTACATTGATCAGAGAGGTTTGCATTTTTCCTAGTCTAAAAATCAAATATTCTGACTGCAGCCTTTGAGCAGCGGCTGATGTCGGGGTTCAAACTTTTGGGAGTTGATTGCATTATCTTAGCGATTGTAAGTCTGATACAGGTCAGTCAGAGGTCCCTCTCTATCTTATCCTGGGATGAGTTTCACGCAAGCAGGGCGCCGTGACAGGCCAAAGGTCAGCATGAAAATCATTGGAACAGATATGCAAAGAAATAGCCGAGACACAGGAGGCAAAACTGATGGTTTGTATTCGCAGTTTTGCTTTTTTTGCTTGCTTTTTATGTAAAAGTCCAGATAAACTTTTCTCTTGTAATGTTTGTTCTGTAGAAAACTACCCAACCACTGCTGCTGCTGAGGGGGCAGAGAAATGGGGGGCCGTTTTTGATGATTTGGTTTGCATAGCTTATGTAACTCTGGTAGAGAGACTTTTTAACTCTTGAGTTGAGTTTTTTCTGTAACGGTTTGAGCAAACCAGAATGCAGCAGATAAATCTGCATCCCTGAAAATGATCACGATTTTCTGATCCTTCTTTTCCAAGAATTAAACCTTATCACATTAAAACCCTCTGGAGTCCAAGGCAAAGTTCCCTCTTTGGTCATTTACCTTTGTGACCACACACGAAGAAGAGGACAGTATGTTTATCAAATTATTCCAAGAAATTGTTTAAAAAAAACTTGCTTGCAGTCTTGCTTTTTGTGTTACGCTGAATAATCTTTTTGGAAAAAAAAAAAAAAAACACTTTTTTTGTAGAAACTTACTTGTCTTCTAAACTGAGCTTTCATATAATAACTTTGAATTTGAGTTTTGACACCAGAAAAAACATAATTCATAAACTGCTGTGCAGTAAAAGCCCTCATCAAAATACACAATAGAGAAAAAAAATATATGAGCTGAAAGGATATTTATGCAAAAACATTTTGTTCATTTTGGACATGCTAGTTTTAACAGCAAATCCTAAAAACTTTCTCCAGTGAAGTAAAAACTGTATTTTTCAGCCACTGATTCTGTTAGTTGTTCCGCTTAAAAAGGTGATGGAGCTTTTGAGAAGATCTGCATGGAGGAATGGACCAAAACAGCCTCCACAGTGCAATCTATTGACTGTGTAGTGACTGCATATGAGAACCGGACTGAGCGAATGTGACGTCACCCATAGAAAATGGCTTACTTCCGGCTCCAACGAAATGACGTCATATGTTTGCGATAAGGACCCTACCTTGTTGGAGCCAGATGTCGTTAGTGAGCTAGGATTGGTCCAAATTGGTTTAAGTCGTTGTTTCTATGGAAACCACTCTCACAAGTCGGGAGTGTGTTTGTTTAAAGTTTACACCCCACCCTTTGAAAGCGGGATACACAAAACCCTGGCAAACGTTCGACCTGGGGGCCACCCCATTGACGCATCTGATTGGTCAGTTTATAACTTGAAATTTGAAAAAAAAAAAAAAAAAAGGTAGAGCAAGATTGAGTATTAGCTGTTTATTTATCAATAGAAATTAATGGGATTTTGGTTTCTTGGAGCTAGCAGGTACTTTCTGTTTGCATTGTGATAAGGGACAGAGGTTAGAGGGGGAGGGGTGCTTTGTCCAGTACTCGTACACAGTCAATGGTGCAAACCTGCTAAAGACTTACAGGAAATGTTTGACCTCTGTCATTGATCCTCTCTGTTAAATAACCCAGTATTGAAATGAACTTTGGTCCTTATTTTCTGCACCATTACACAAACATTTTATTTAATAATAAAAATCTGATGATTTCATGGATTCTTTGAAGTGAAGTGTTTCTATGCTGAACATTAGAGCTCTATGTTTTCAACTTGCATAGTTGGGAACTGAAAATGACTCTTTATGCCTCAGTGTATGACAGGAACGAAGATGTTGAATCTAAAGATGCAAGTGTTCTGTTAGCAGTAAAGCTTTGCAGCATCCACTCAGTGAACATCATTTTCAGAAGTTTGGTTATTTGTATGCTGTAGAGATTGTAATTCTTTCGAGCAAATAGCAAAATATTCTCAAAATTTCCACAATATGAATCTAAAATCTAGTTTGACTCTCCCGTCTTCATCAGTCACTTCTTGCAGTCGTCTTGGGGTGGTTAGTGTGTCTCAGGCGGCAGGCGGATCCCAAAGGTCTCGCCGTCCGTCACAGGCGGGGGTTTGCTCGGCGTTCAGCATCAAGGACAGAATAATGGCTTCCTGTCTTGCAGCCGCTGTGTCATCAGTTCCACTGGGTGAACGTCCTGACAGCTTACCATGGCTGAGCGCTCCACTATCTGACTGTTGTTTGTCCTTTAAAACTTAAAAACTGCACACACACAAGTCTCATTTTTAACTATTAATTAGGCAGATGTTTGGGCGACTGTGGGCTGGAGATGGTTGATGTTAATGGACTGTGTAAGAGATTATGGGTTTTAAATTCATTATTACTTGTTTACACACAGGGCTGGGCGATATGGAATTTTTATATCCCGTTGTAGTTATTCTTTTTTTTTTTTAATCCTATCAGAAGATAACAAAATATATCACAATATAAACCAAATTACTATTTGTCAAACTTGAATGCTCTGCTGCTCAAAAAATAAATGTGTAATCATTAGCTGCCATGATTAGTCGACTAATCGATGACTAATCGACTATTAAAATAGTCGACAACTAATTTAATAGTCGATTAATCGTATACTTTATTTGTATGAAGTCAGACTGTAGTAAAGTTGAAAGTTATAATAGCATTCTGCCAGCTTTTTGGACTATTTTGGCATTTAATAGTTTTCTTTGGCTTTTATGGAGTTTAGCTAATATTTAATCTACATGCTAGCTGTTTTGGCTAACTTAAGGTTTATTTTTTTAGTTTTTAAGCTATTTTTTTAAGTTTAAACTAAATTTCAGACATAGCTATTTTTGGTTAATTTAGGATTTTCCTGGTTTTTTTAGGCTAATTTTGAGTTTAGCTAATATTTCAGCAGTATGCTAGCTATTTTGGTTAACTTTGGCTCTTTTTATTTTTTAGGCTAATTTGGCATTTAATTAATATTTCAGCTGGTTATCAACTTCAGCTTCTTTACATCCAGTTTGCGCATGACCCGATTAGTCGACTAATCGGGAAAAATAATCGGTGATTAGTCGACTATTAAAATAATCGTTTGTGGCAGCCCTAGTAATCATCAGCAGGTTGTTTAGATTTTTAACACTTATCTCCTGTCACACTTTCAACATAACAGATGTACGGACCATGATGCAACTGTTTTTTTTTTTTTTTTGTTTTTTTTTTTAGATAAAATTAGCTTATTAGCATCAGTTCATTAGCATCTGGCAATTCTACAACACGGTCACCAAATCCTCACTTTTTATTGAACTTTCTGTTGCTGCTGCAAGTCCAGCGGGTTTGTCTTCTATTGAGAAAAGGTTCTATCACAATATAAGTTGTTATCGTTTCATCTCCCAGCTCGATTTACACATAATTCTTTGGTGGCTTTTTATGGTTAAACTTCATTATTTCAGGTTAGTTTGCTAACAAAATAATGAAAATAGTTTCACTGCTAACTACAATCACTGTGGTTTAGTTGAACAGGTTGAGAAACACCCCATTAGTTTGTCACGCGAGTTGCCTTCACTGTGTCACTTTGGATGTTTAAATAAAGTTTTACAAACATGAAAAGTGACATTATTTCATGTCGATTTTAAAAGCACTGAATAAACTGCAGAGTATTCAAGAATCTGTTAACCTTAAAAAAAAAAAAAAAAAATGCACATGAATCTTTAATCCATGTTCTGTTTTCTTATCTTCAGTCTGGAGATGTTGTATTTAGGCGGGAACCTCATCACCGCCATTCCTCCCGAGGTGGCAAACCTGCCTTACCTCAGCTATCTGGTGCTGTGTGACAATCGCATCCAAAGTGTCCCACCGCAGCTCACCAGGTAACTCCCCGTACTTCTCCCCACAAAGGGAGTTTTTGCGTGACAGTTTCACGTTTTATTGAAACGAACACACCTGTGCTGTCTCAGGCTCCACCTGCTGCGATCTCTAAGCCTTCACAACAATCTGCTCACCTACCTGCCGAGGGAGATCCTCAGCCTGGTGCACCTGCAGGAGCTCAGTCTCAGAGGGAACCCGTTGGTCGTGCGCTTCGTCAAAGAGATGACCTACAACCCCCCGTCGCTGCTAGAGCTGGCGGGGCGCACCGTCAAGAGCCGGAACATTCCTTACTCTCCCTGTGAACTGCCATCCAACCTGGTGTTCTACCTGGACCTGGCTAGCAAGTGTCCCAACCCCAAGTGTGCAGGTCAGACTCGAGTGTTTTTAAGTGCTTGTCAAAGTCAAGGCCCGGGGGCCTGATCCATGTTTACCTAATATTTCAGCTACATGCTAGGTGTTTTTACCAATTTAGGCTTTTTTAAAAGTTTTTTTTTTTAGGCTGTTTTTGGAGTTTTGCTAGCATTTCAGCTACATGCTAGCTGTTTTGGCTAGTTAGTTTTTTTTTTTTTTTTGAGCTTTTTAGGTTGCTCTGGAGTTTAGCTAATATTTCAGATAGATGTAAGCTGTTTTGGCTAGTTAGGTTTTTTTTTATTATTTTTTTTTTAGCTTTTTAGGTTGTTGTAGAGTTTAGCCAATATTTCAGCTAGATTTTAGCTGTTATGGCTAATTTAGGCTTTTTTAGGTTTTTAAGAATATTTTGAAGTTTAGCTAATTTTTCAGCCACATGCTAGCTGTTTTGGCTAGTTAGGTTTTTTTTTTTTTTTTTTAGTTTTTTTTAGGTTGTCCTGGAGTTTAGCTAATATTTCAACTACGTGCTAGCTGTTTTTGCTAATTTAGGCTTTTTTTTTTTGTTTTTAAGGATATTTTGAAGTTTAGCTATTTTTTCAGCTACATGCTAGCTGTGTTGGATAACCTAAGTTTTTTTTGGACTAATTTGACATTTAGCTACTAGTTTAGCTGCCCATTAGCTTCAGGATTTTCAGCTATCAGCTTCAGAATTTTTAGCTATCAATTTCATCAATTTGAGCTATCAGCACTAGCATCGTCAGCGACCTAATTCAGCTTACAGCATTTACACAAGCATTGTTGCAAGTAATGCTATGTATTTAGTTTATAATTATATAAAAAAGTTACAGTTTTAAAAATGTAGTTTTCGAGTGTTCAATAAATGTTTGTTCTGTTCGACCCGCGACCTAAGGTGTGTTTCGGATTTTAGCCCCTTGTGTGATTGAGTTTGACCCCCCTGTTTTAAAGGATTTATGTTAAATTTAATAAATGAATATCGACTGTGTCGATGTATGTTTGTACTATCCCGGACAAACCCCGATCTGATCATGCTTTTCTCGGTTCTGTCCAGGTGTGTACTTCGACTCCTGCGTGCGCCACATCAAATTTGTGGACTTCTGTGGGAAGTACAGGCTCCCCCTCATGCACTACCTGTGCTCCCCCGAGTGTCGCTCCCCCTGCAGCTCCAACCCTCAAAGCGACGCCGAATCTGAGGACGAGAACAGCGTTCCCGCCGACCGGCTCCAAAGGGTCCTTCTGGGATGATTGGACATGGAGGAGCCTTATTGAGGTTCTACGGTGTGGGAACCGCTTCACCAAACCTACATCCGTGTACTGATGCAAAACTGCGCACAAATACTGTTCTCACCTAAAACCTTCCATCTCTGCAAAGAGAATATTTGAAAAACATCCCCAAACATCAGAATTACACTTCAGAAAGGTCGATAGATCAACCTGTGGGTCTGATGTTGGCCACAAGAGGGCAGTAGGAGTCTTGAGTGTGAGGACTGATGGAGGAAGATGGTTTTCTTTGTTTTCAGGGCACCATATATTTAATTTTACACCTTAACCCTCCAGCTCCTTGTAGCTGTGGCGCATTTTCCTGCTGTTTAGTGTGGATTTAACAAAGTTTTTCCTCATTAAAAAGAGAGTTTTAAAGAAACAAAATGCTACTAAAACTAAAGCTTTAAAGAGCTTGTTTAGGAGAGAAACAAATGTAATGGTGTCTAATAGGACAATCAGGAGGAATGGTTTGGGTATTACTGGTGTAATTAAACCTACCAAACTATGAAAACATTTTTCCGTGGTGCCTTAGATGACTCACGATGAAGCCTAGAGTAATGGTGTGCTTGTGCAGTTTCACTGACAGGAAGTGGACCACGCCGCGTTCGCACAGAAACAATAGCCTTTGAGCCCAGCTGCAGCCTCCACGCTTTACAGTCCAGGCCGTTACATTCCTCTGGGCGTAAACACCGACCAACGTGGAAGAACTCGCCACCGCCAGAAGTTCTGGCCCTTTTTCAAACTGGGAAACGAGGACTGCCTTCCTGCTCACACCTCTGCTCCGACTGCACGTGGAGCAAGCTGGAAAAGGTCGGAGCGAACCACAAAAAAAAAAAAAAGCATTGTGTATATTAGCTAAAAGGAGGAGCGATTCTTCGGATAAAAAGAGAAGTACCTCCGTGTTACAACAATAACTATTTTAGAGTAAACGCCTCGTTAATCGTGCCTTCCAAAGTAGTAAAATGTGTATGTTTGAATGCATCCAGAAATGTGACGGACTAAGAATTAATCCTTGTTATTGCGTTTTTGTACTCATCAGCCGAACCCCAGTGAAAAAGAAAGGCACTAACCATAAAATAATAAATATAGCTTTTATATAATTTGTTTTTCAAATGCAAACTATATTTTGCTAATGAACAGATAACATGTTAAGTGTACAAGCTTTAACCTATTTCTGAAATGCAAACTGTGCAAATGTATATAAAGTAATTTAAACTATTTTCTGTGAGTCATTGTATTATTATTTTTGTTATTACTGGTTTCTATGACGGTAAATAATGATAGGACTAAGTTAAAAACCTGGACTAATTTTCCTGGTTATTGCTTGGTTTAATATTGGGTGGAATTACGTTTAGAATGAAAAACTTGTGTAGAAATTTTCAGATTGTTTTTCATGAGAGTTTTATGTTTTAGTTCAAGCTGCAGCTTGTTCATAGTTTTGCTCAATAAAATATGGATGATGCAGGTTTTTAAAGCATTACAATTACTTTGCTTTCTGAATCAAAATAAAAACCTGTAATTTTCAGGCAGTTATGGAATGCCCCTAAAACCCGACTGGTTCTAGAGCCTGAGAAGAAATATGCTTAGATTGTCAGGAAGGTATTTCTGTTTCTAACCTCAGGGATGCTTTTATTGTGAAAGAGAGAAGCACGTATTTGCTGTCTCATACTAGTTTACGTTTAATTTTTTTCCTAGAGGAAACATCCTGAAAATTAGAGCTTGCTTAACAAGAGGGAAAAGGAGGAAGTGTCTGTCTAAAGCCACGGACCAAGAACGCCTTAATTGTGCGTTTAACCTGTGGTGTTCACACTGGACAAGCAGGGAGGGGTTACTTCTGCTGTTTACTTGCGCAAGTCTGCCCCCTACAGCTGGAAGACGATTGGTGCAAATCTCTGAAATCAAAGGTTTCTTCCTCCTACTTGGTGTCCGCACAACAAAATGATTATCAATTTTCAAACTGTTGGCACTTCTGTGAATTAGTTTAGTTCATTTTAGTTCAAACATACAGACTTTTGCCTCATAAATCTTGTAATTTATAATTTATGAAATTATAACTTTATGTTTATGAACTATTGATATCTTACTCATAATTCTACAAATTTTATTCGGAAAATTTTGAATTTTTCTTTTAATATTAAAACATTATTCTTGTACAGTTATGATTTTCTCTTTTTCATTTTAAGACTTTATTTTCCACTTCGATGTCGACCCTCAAACTGTCATTGATGTGTATAAATGAGTATCTAGTCTCCTGGCAGACTTTCATTGTGAATTTTGTTTGGCTTCTCCTGGTAAATTTCTCGATTCTTTGTCTTTTATTTAGTCTGATTTCATTTACTTTTGAATGGAAATTTTCTCCTTAAATCTGAACAATGACGACGCCTTTCTGAGATTTTATCACCTGACATCTCATCTCCTTTCTCTGCCATCTTTTCACAGTTTCTATTCATCCCTCGTCACCCTTCCTCCACCTTCGCTGCTTCTTTTAATACAAAAGATGCCATCAATGAACATCATTCGTTGGTTCTGAATCGACCACAGCTGCCTCTGGTATAACCCTTAATTTGCCTTACAGACTGCAGGAGTTTGAGCTCGCTAATACACACACGCATTCACAGAGATGACATAATTACATGTTAACCATATTATTGTTATTGCAAACAAAAAAGTGAGTCAAACTGAAGTGCAGTGACTCAATGATGAGGTAAGTCGGTTTTGTAAATGTAGATGAGTGCTTGTGTTAGCTCCTGTTAGCTACATTTCTCGTGCGCTGTTCCCCAGTGATAAATCGTGGACGCTGATCAAAGTGTTTCTGGGGTTTAGGTTTGATACAATAATCCTCTTTTCGGCCCGTGTCAGAAACCTACCGGCCCACGTCGGCGCTCATTCATACGCCAGACCTCACACATGACCGCTTTTGAATGTATTCATACAGCCGATGACAGGCAGAACCCCTCACAACAATTAGGTTTTGTGTGTAAAAGCTCTGCTGCTAATCCCAGAGAGAATGATCTGGATTGAGCTGAAGATGTGAGGAAGCAGAGGAGAAGTTGGATCACTTGAAGGTGAATTTTCACTAGTTACTAACTTCCTTATCTGTCATCAATGCTTCTACTGGATATATTTTCTAGATTTCTGTTATAGGTGAACAAAGAAAAGCTTCATTAATCCCTGCAAGACTATCTAAAGAGAAAACA
Organism: Oryzias javanicus; assembly: GCA_003999625.1. Taxonomy (NCBI): domain Eukaryota; kingdom Metazoa; phylum Chordata; class Actinopteri; order Beloniformes; family Adrianichthyidae; genus Oryzias; species Oryzias javanicus. The sequence continues at coordinate 8,523,118 of CM012457.1, read as the reverse complement.
GGTGAGTACAAATGTTTTTAGAGTTCAAATTCACTTTTTTCCTGATACTTTCCCAGATTGTATTCTGGAAAAGATTTTCATTGGCTGAAACACACAGCTGCACAGATTTAAAAACTGTGGTAAATTGATGCTGTGTCTTGAGTTTTTTTTTTTTTTTTAATTTGCTGTATTTCTTTAGGTTTTAGTTTTATACTGGTTTTTGTGTTCAGGAACGTGCTTGTTTTTTGCAAATTAAAAGTAAGTAAATAAAGTAAATATAATAATATACAGTAAATAAAGGAAAAAACACAGATTGACAACAACAAATTCTCTAGAAAAAACAGATGTTCTAAAAGCAAATGGTCTATAAAGTAGTTATGCTTTTTTTTCGTCTTATCTGATTTTATGTACAAAAAAAGTTAAAATCCATTTATATGACATGTTCAGATAAATAACAGATTCACAAAAGAAAACATCCTGATGATCTTATGTTTTTCAATGTCTGTTACATAAGGAGAATTTTTTTCAGCTTTTTTGTATTTGTTTTCTGAATTATACCTTTTTTTCTCTTATTTTGTTACAAATACATTATTCATGTCAGGATGGATGGATGGATGGAGAAACTGGAGAACTAGAATTAGATAGATGGATAGATTGATGGAAATTACTGGGAAGATAGATGCATAGAACTGGACAGATGGATGGATAGAATTAGACAGATAGATTGGTGGAAATAACTACCTTAAGGCCACTTAAAAAAAAAACACTCCAATTAAAATCCTATTTTTCTGCTAACATTTCTTTTCACAATGGAGGACATAGAGAAAAAAATATATGATTAAAACTGCCTTTGAATATTTCTTTTTTGAAATCGTGTTGGAGCAGACCAAAACTTGTGGTTTGAAAAAGTTAATGTTTGTGATGCGGCGACTGCCACAGGTGGGCCAAAGGCTCTTTGCAGCGATTCTGATTCATCCTCTTGCAGAAAAATAGATCAATCAGCGTTGTCATTTACCTCTTTTATATTGCTTAGCATTTATTTTTTTTTGCCATACTAATCTTAGTTTGGGCTTGCGAGAGTGAAAATAATGGAATGCTAAGAAATTTGCAGAATTAACTTCCATGCCAAGAGTCTTTCCCATAGCGTGGAGGAGAACATCTCATGAACTCCTGCTGTGCTGCAGAAACGCTGTCCTAGTGTCATTTCCCCATCTTGCTCAACATCTGACCACCAGAGGGAGCCCTCACCCGAGTACTGACCCTGCACTCCCTCGTCACTCTCAGCAGTCACGCCCTCAGGCGGATCTCCTCAGCTGTTTCTAATCTACCTCATCACCGCCAGTATTTAGTATTTTGTCTGCCTTCTGTCACCATCTCAGTGCGAAGTCTTGTACTGCCATGCATACATTTCTGAGCGTTTCTCTTTGTTATCTCTCCTGGTTTTGATCTCTGCCTGTCTCCCGTCTGCCTCGACCCACGCCTGGACTCTGACTTCCTTTTGCCTTACCCCTTCTTTGCCTCTGCCTCGGTGCAGGATTTGGGGGTTGAAAACATCAACATTTCCTCTGTCCTTCCCCGTCCGTGTTGCATAAGTGTTCATTATGACCTTTCATAAATGTGCATGAAACATTTTTGTTCTCTGAGCAACCTTGATATTTCCTGTGGGCCCAGCACAGGTTTTTCACCATTAGAGGCAGTTGTGACTACGGCTTAAGCTACATCTACATCAAAGTTTTGTGTTGAAGTTTCCCTTTCTAATGATTTTGCTCCTGCAGATAAACAGGCTGCTGTTACGTAACTGCAGGATTATCATTGAAAAGCGAGTGGGCTGGTGGTTTGTATTAGACACACCATGACTGGAACTTGTTTGGGAGCTTTAATCGGGAGCCGCTAATCCCGACCCATAGTAACGCTTCAAGAGGAGCAGAACCGTTTCACGGAAGGGTTTGTTCAGCGGGCAGACCCGGGCATGCCTGAGGAGCATCGGATGCTTTCTGCACCGGCACGCCACACGTTCACCCACACAGACTCCACTTCTAAAGAAACACAGGATTCGTAGCAAATCCGAATCCCAAGTGCAGATGCTTCCATGTCAGGAAACAGTCTGTTAGCAGTGCTTCAACAGGAAGCGGCGTGTCGTCAGAGTAAAAACTCTGCTTGTTATTTGTTTTTTTTGGTGTGTTTCCAGCTGCTACATGTGGACGATGTGATGATCCACGGAGAGACTGTAACCGACTCTGGATTTGGTAATTAAAATGTCCCGGTGTTTGAATTGATCCCTGGTTACCTCTGTAAACAGGGACGGATCCAGTTTCATGCAGGTCACTCCACCACTCTGACTCCTGCTTTTTGAGCAGTAATCCTGTACCTGGACATGAATTATTAAAATCACCTGTAATAGGATTCTGCTCCACCTGCTGCTATTTCAGTCTGAATGAACCTGATGGTTTCAGAAACTCGAGAGCGACGGTCACGCTTTGGGTTCAACAGCTGTTTTATTGGGACGTCGACTGAATTCACAAATTTTAACCGTAATAATCAAATGATTCTTCTTCTTCTTTTTTTGTTTCTGATGAATTTACGCATAAACAACATGGATCAAAGTTTTTATTAAAAAGGAGGAAAAAATTATATAAATTCTTCAATACTTCTGGGTGAAAATGACTAGTTCTCTATTTAAAGTAGAATTAAACATTTTTTTTAAAAGAGATAACACGATAAAATATTTTTGGTTCCAAAATAATTTTGCTAAATCTATTTATATTTTTTTCACTTAATTTTTATTGAGTTTTACAAAAGTTTCGTAACAGTTTAAAGTGTACAATAAAGTGGAAACTATACAATGACATTATATATTATAGAGGGCCATGTCCACATTCACCATGGGATTTGCAAATATAGGACAGATTTAAAAGTACCAAACAACAATAACAAATACACTAATAATAACAAAACAGAGTAAGATACAAATAGTAAAAAAGTTTTTTAAAAATTGTATTATTAAGCCTAAAAATGTTTAATGTTACTATAAAATATTTTTTTTTGTATTGATTTGTGGCTAAAAGCCTCTCAACCCTCTCTCAGATTTATATAAAACTTTATTTAGGTCTTAGAGGGAATTTGGTTCTTTTTTTGTGATTTCCTTCATAAAATGCACAGTAAATAAAAGATTTCCTTGTCAAAGTAAAAGAAACGTTGAATCAAACTATTTCATTGAAACCTGAACAAAAATTACCTTAAATAATAACCTTAAATTGCTTAGTGAGTTAAGGCTCTAAACAAAGCAACCCTTGAATGCAAGAAAAGTAAAAATAATCTTATCAGGGGCGAGCTAGACGTTTTTATATGGGATGGAGGGGGCAGAAGATGGAGAGTGTGAGGCTATTATAAACAAAAGAATCAAAAATACATACTTTTTAGCAATTTTATAGTTTTTATTTCATTCAACAATATTGCTTATGTTATTTTTGCAAAGCGTAAAGAAGCTTTTATTGATGATCTTAAAAAAAAAACTTTGTCAATACTGAAAATAATATTAATTAATACTAGTATTAAAATTTGGTGGGTAAGTGTGGGGCAAAGCTTTCTTTTGGGGGGGCAGACCCCCCATAGCTTCACCCCTAGATCTCATAAAGAACGTTTTTCAATAACATAACATGGTTAGTTTAAGCAAACATTTCTTTATGAAAAATTTTTTTTCTTTACCAATTTCTTTGCTTATTTGAAGAAACTGTTTTAGTTTTTTTTACTTATTTCAAAGGGGCCAGTTCTTGTGGTGAAAAACTTGGATTTTTCTCAAGATGTAGAAGCAGTAAATACTTTAGAGTGAGAACCTTTTTTTAATCCCTACTAATACTTATTGTCCTGCAGAACCCCAACAATCCCCAAGTATTATACTCCCACCACCATGCAAGAAGTGTAGTGTTGCTATAAAGTTTAACATTAATAAATTCATTTGATTTTAGTTAAAATCAAATGAATTATTAAAATAAAAAATAGCATTTAGGCAATCATTATTTGTAATTTAACAAATTAAACCTATAAATATTATAAACTATTATGTCCGTCCATTCATTTTCTTAAGTCCTTTTTAATGATCAGAAAGTTGCTGGAGCCTATCTCAGCTGCTGGTGGGTGAAGGTGGGGTTAAGGTTAGTTAATTTATTGTAAAGATTGTTCCTAGTAGTCTTTTAATTAGGATTATGCAACATTTAAAAAATCTGTGTCGTTTTCTAGAACACAGTTTCTGCAGAGCGGCAGGAGATCTTTACCTCTGAGTAGCAGGCGGGATCACTGGATCACTTTGTCTCGCTGAGTCACTGACTGCAGAACCCTAACCCTAACCCTAACCTTCCCCACTGTTTACATGCTCTCCACTAACTTACAGCCCCTAATAGATAACGTCACCGATGTGTAAAAAATTATAAGCTAAATTGGAGCTATAGAGCCGTACAGCTTTAAACCAGATTCAGCTCAGACGAGGAAAACAAAGACGTTCATGGATCTATTTGTTTGCAAGTGAACTGAGCAAAGCAGAGCAGAGAGTTTGAGGCCTAGCCCAGCATATTTTCACAACACAACCTTTTTTTAAAATGCTTTTTTTTTCTATCTGCTTCTGAATTTAAAAAATTTGAACAGATAAATACTCAGAAATGCAAATTTTATCTTAATTTCTTTAAATGTCCTAACAATATGTTTCAAAACAATTTCACAAAGGGCTTTGAGCCTTAAAAGTCTTTCAATGCGTCCTCTCCTTTGATCGATGAACAAGACTTTTTGTGCCAAAAATCTATTTTCTAAACCCGTTTGATTCCTTTTAGGGTCAGAGGTTGCTGGAGCCTATCCCACCCACGAAGGACAATTTGCCGGTTAATTGCAGAGCAAAAATACAGAAAACGTCATATTGGAATCTCATTGTGGGACTAAGAATGCGTCTTTTCCTTCTCTGTGGGAGCAGAAATCTCTTTCCTGTCAGCTGTCAGTCGTGGCGCTCCCTCATCAGGAATGACAGAGAAGGCTCGCACTATAATCAACTTTTTAATGACACTTTTTACCTCCTGTAGCATGCGGAAGAAATCCTCATAAATAGAGACAAAAAGTGAAACTATTTTTCCTATGCTTCATAAATTTACCCCCTCCCTGAAATGAATATAATTTTCCAGGAATCCTCCCTCCCCCCCAAACACACACAAACGGATCCCTCTTTCCATGAAACAACGGCTGATATGGAGTTATTTATTATGATTAGTGGATGGGTGAGACCCTGCCTGTCCCTCGTGTCGCCCAGTTTAGCTCTCAGACCGTTAGAAACCCCCCCGGTAACATCATTCAGGAGGCGGCCGGAGTCCAAACGGAGTCACCTCCCATCCTGACGAGCACCTCCCTCCTCTCCTTCAAAGCTCAGATGGAAACAGCAACGGTCTGGTGTAGTTTCCCTGAGAGGCAGGAACCTTCAGGTTGGGATTCATTTCCCGGCGGCGTGGATCATGTAGAAATGTGGCAGCGTCAAACTTTTGACTTTATTTTAATCCTGGCTTTGATGCGTCCATGGACGAGGTGATGGGATCTTCCCGCTGCTTTGAAGAGCAAGGTTTGCATTCTGATCACTACTGTTTTTACATTTTTCGTAAGCATTTTTAGAGCTTTCAACCAAATGTTTTTATTTAATAGCATTAAATTAAACTTTTTTGGAGGTTTTTAGAAAAGATTTCCTCCTTCCTGTATGTTTTGCTGATTTCTAAAACACTTTTCCTGAAAGTAATGGTATTTTTTTGGTACATTTTTCTGTGCAAATGATAGAAACCAGAGGGTAGCATGCCCAGAAATGCCTGCCAGAGCATGCATTCTGACTCAGATTAAAGAATAAACTTATAAACGGATTATTTACTCCGAAAGAATGCTTCACCGTTGGCCTCTGAACTGGCCCGGCATCTGGCAGTGGCCTCTAATCTTCCAAACGGAGTGACTGACAGGACAAAGAGTGGATTATTTATTTCAATGTTTTTTTTTTTTCTTTAAATCACTGGCTCTTTGTTTCCTCCCTGGGCTCAGAAGTTTGTCGGAAACGCAAACAAATTCAATTTCAGCCCGAAGAAAAGAAAGTGAAGCGTTAGAGCTAATGTGCATTCAGGTGAGGCCCATCCCACACTCACATGTTGCTCCGGTATTACTTGTGGTTTCGCCTTCAGGACTTAAGAAGACACTCCTTATATTGAAGTGCTAAAACATGTCCGTGAACCCCGGCGCCGCTCAGAGTCACGTGCTGCTCAGGCGCTGACCCCCGAGTCCTCCTGCAGCTGGATGCAGGTAGACCTTTGCTGACCTCTGCACGGTGGCGGGATCCACCAGCAAAAAGGAAATGCCTCCGTCTGTCGGCTTTTCCTGCGGGAAGAAACTAGAATCTAAACTTGGAAAGTGACGACAGGACATGAACAGGAACTAAAGACATTTCCCAGATATGTTTCCCATGGGGCCTCATTGTTCTGCGAGCAACGTTTGTTCTCTTGATTCAGTTTCCAACTGAGCATATTTAGATATTCGCTTCATTCTCGACTTATTAAGGAACCCAAGATCTCCCAGGTCGTCTTAGTCATCCTTCAGACAAGACACATGATGCCTGGCGTGCTAACACTCACCTGTCTGACCGTTGGGACGGACGCGCTCACTTTGTCTCGCTGAGTCACTGACTGCAGAACTGAGACTGAATTGGAGTCTCGTTCCGAGCCAGAGTCTCAGGTGTGCCTCGTAATTTCATCTCCAGCATGTTTGTGCAACAAGGGGGAGTCTCGTAAAAATGCCTGTGGCAAGAGTGACAAGCTGCTTTTTTTTTTATTACTGGTAAGGTGTATGTCATGTCAAACAGTGAGCCAACGGTGAACCTGCAAAACCAAAAACCTCTGAGAGTTCAATCTGTGATTTGAGTTTCCTAAAAAAATGCCATGAAAAAGACTTTTCATCAGCATTTTATTATCTTTTTAAGTGTAATGCTGGGCTGTTTCTGTGGCTCTGCTCAGGACTTTGACCTAGTGTCTGTCAGAGCGCTCCCTTGTGGTGGACACATGACCTACAACTGTGCACGGAGTTTTGCACAAAAGCGCTTACCAACAAAAACTAAAGGATGACCTCTAAACTATGAAAAACTACATAGATTAAGATTATTGTGTTCTTATTATCTTTCTTTAAGTCTCTTTGATCTATCTAAAAGCATTCCCAGTGGCCTTTTAATTATGATTTTAACATTTTAGCCAAATTTAAAAATGTTGTTTTCTATGAATTGATGATTGATTGATTGATTGATTTTCATTTGTAGAGCAACCCCGCCCCCCTTCCCATTGCCACAGGTTCTCTGTTTAGACACTCTCCCACCAGCTTACAGCCCCTCGCCTGACAATTTAAAATTAGCAAAAATAGCGAACAATATTGGATCCATCCAGTTGTACAGTTTTAGTCAGATACCAGGTCAGAAGAGGAAAACAAAGACGTTCATGGATCTATTTGTCTGTAAGCAGACGCACATAGAATAATAGAATAGATTTGTTGTAGTCATTGTCACAGGTATCATGAAATTTAAAAGGGTTCACTGGTCAGTGGCTCATTCATACAGTTTTCAAAAGAGTAAATATATATTTTATACCAAAGAGTTCAAGAAAAAAGTAAAAGAAGTAAAAGAATAAGATCCAATATGTGTAAATACACGTATCACAAAAAAGGCAGTCATAATATAAGCAAGGTGCATCAGAATGGGAGCTTGTGACCTGCACAGTTTTTCTAGAAAATCTTTCTCAAAAGGCATTTCTTCGTCTGCTTCTGAATCACAATGATTTGAACAAAGAAATACTCTGAAAACACATTTTCAAAGGCGGTGCATTTGCTTCGCACCAACAGTCCCACCCGTAATTCAGAGGAAACCTTCCAATAAATTACTGCCGCTCTGCAGAAAATATGTCCTAAATTAAAAAATGTTTTTTTGGCCTAAAGTGACATAATCCTAATTAACAGAGCACTGGGAACACGTTTAAAAAGGATCAAAAGATGATTGGAGAGGGAATTTAAGAAACAGTCATACACGGTGGGAGCAGAGTGATGGTTTGCAGCTTAATTTCTTATAAACTAAAACTGGTTTAACTGTTGATTGAATCTATTTTGGAAAAAAAACCTGATGATAGCCGTTTTTGTCAGTTAATAAAAAAACAAGTGAATTTTTTGGTGATTTATTGTAAGATTTGGATCTTAAACGCTTTTATGCTTATATGACGATCATTTATGCACTGTTGAGTTCAGAGGTTCCTGTCTGGTTACTATCACAGAACAAGGCTGCTTTATTAGCTTTAATCTGATTTTTTTTTTTTTTTTTTTTAATTGCAAATCACACATGGCAATTGGAAAAACAACAAGCTTGTTGGGTTTCCTTAAGTGCATGATGGGATCTTCCATCAGGTTCAGAATGAAGGTTTAAAGAGGCCAAATAAAAGTTCAGACCTAAATCCAGTTGGGAAGCTGCATTTAAAGCAGAGATGGGCAAACTTTCGTACTCTTGGGGCGTTAAGGAGTTGTAAAATCTGACAGAAGTGCTGAACCAGGAGCAGATTTGTGGCATGTCTTGGTAATAATTTGGTAGAATAAAGCAGAATCTGGATGAAAACATGCTTTATTCTTGATGGAAAATTACTTTAAAACAGAAAATTTTGGAGTTTTTATTGAAAAACTGTTGTTTTTATTTTAGTGCCATTTTCAGCGATGGCTTAATGATGGGAAAAACTCTGGAATGATCGGAAAAATTAATGTTCAACTTGGAAATCATACATGAAGATTGGAAAAAATACAAAACTTCTATCACTACATGAATGCAGAATGACATTTTGCGCCTGAATAAATATTAATTTTTCGTAGTGCGCTGTCTATGGGGAGACACCTGAACTACAAGGAAATGAAACACCGGGTAATTTGCCCACCCCTGGTTTAAACCTCACTAATAATCCTGACAAACCTGTAAATGAGCTGAAGTAAATAGAAAATGGAATAAAATGTAGCTATAACCATCAGAAAATGAAATCTGGACGATTATTTTTACCAACTTCCTAAAAATTAAAAAACAAAATGATTAAAACTTTTACTTTCATAAAACATTTGATGGAAAAAGTCATAATTGATGCAATATTTTCATTTTCTCCTGAACACCGGTGTAAGCTATTGTTGTTTTATTAAACAGGATGTTCATGTGATGGTGGAACGTCTGGCTGGAGTCATGGAGACTGAGCTGAACTGCACCTCCCGCTGTGAGTCCCCACTTTGTAACATCCAGCTGGAGGTCAGCAGGCAGGAGGGACGGGACATTCTGCAAAGACTATGCAGCCTAATCAAGGTAACTTCTGCTTCCTTTACAAAATAAATGAATAGACGTGATGCTAAAGCCTGATTCATGGACACACTTGACATTTGTACTTAGTGCCGACGTTCCTGTGGAGGAACACGCACTCTTAAAGGGTTTGGTCACGTTTGAAGAAGAAAAAAAAAATTTTAAAAATAACCACTAAATTTTGTCACTGTTACCATGGCAACGAGTGACTCTCTTGTTACTTGTTGTCCTGTTGATAATACATCTTGCAGAATTTGTTTTTTCAAGAGTTTATGACCCAATACTTTAACCTCAAAGTCATGTTGTGATGATAAGTATCAATAACTGGTACGAAATTAAGAACTAGATCATGATAATTATGTAAAAAGGAAAAATTAAAGGTTAAATAAAGCCCAATATATGTGTGGGATTGTATAAGCTTGCTTCGTCCTACTCCTTTTCAAGCAAATAATTAAACTCATTAAAAAAAAAACGTACAATTTAATGGTTTAAATGTGACATGTACTCTATGCATAGGAGCTAATAGGTTTATTTATGATTAAGAGTAATTAAAATTTAATTACATATTTGTGTGTGTGGATGTACATGTGTTTTTCAATTAGTTAATGACTAATTATCTTTAGTTTGATGTATATTTCTGTTTTTTAAGTGCTTAAAAAAACATAACAATAATTTAACTCTCTCCTCATTTTAAACTATTTGACAGATTGATTTTGTCATTTTACTGTTATGGCTCATTTAAATATTTGCATTTAATTAGGATCGCAAGATTTTATTATTGTAATGACATCAAAAACAGTGTTATGTTAACTAGAAAACATGTCAGTTTAAAGACCCATTCTGATCAAAGTGTTCCCAGTCCCCTTTAAAATTAGGATTTTGACGTTTTTAGCCCAAAAAAAGGAGTTTTGTAGAACGGTTTTTGAGAGCAGCACCTCTGAGTTGTGTGCTGGACTGTTGGTGTGAGGCAACCCCGCCCCCTCTTCCCCTCATCCAATACTGAGAGCTTCTCGCGTACAGCTCCTAACAAACCTAAGCTAACATTAGAGGATATTAGATCTTTCCAGCTGTACAGTTTTGATCCAGAGGTGCCAACTCGTACAAGGAAAACAAAGACGTTCATGGATCTGCAAGTGGATGCATCAGAATTGAGCGGAGCTTATACAAGACTGTATGGAAACTGCGGATTTGTTTTGGATTTTGATATTTACATGCCACACTAACGCATTTTTGTCCAGGTCTGGTATAAAACTGGTGCATTTTTGCTCAACAGCTAAAAAAATGCTAATAAAAAAACACAAATTCTTGAGCTACACAGGTTTATTTAAATGAATAGCTTATGGTTTTTGCTTCTAAACACTTTGTGTTTAATATACACTCAAAAGTTTTGATTGAAAATGTATTTTTCTCTTGTATATTGTCTTTTCAGATCAGTTAATTTAATATTTTTTCATTTTCTATGATGTTTGTAGATGTTAATCAGTCCGAAAATATGCAGAATAAAGTCCAAATAGTCATTGTTAAAGGTGGGATTATTGCATTTAAAGAGGCAACTGAGCAGCAGGGAGCAGGAAAGGTAAAGAGGGGATGGACTACTGCAGCTATGTTTAGTGTAACCCCTGTCACTGATGCCTTTAATAGAAGGGTAGACGTGATTTACTCCGACGAGAGGAAACGAAAGTCAAAGACTCGGGACGAGGAACACAAACGGGTCTCTGTCTGTTCTGCAGCTCAGAGGAAAAAGGTTAGTTTTTTATGTTTTATAATATTTCTGTTGAGCTACTTTGAATCTATCTGTGCTGTTGTGTAGTGTTTTGTCTTGAACGGCTAAAATCAAAGTGTTGAAATGTAACAGGAGGCGATTCTATTTCTGGAGCTTCGTAGAATAATAGAAAGCTAAAAATGTAAAGAGCTGAGCTGACTTATCCCGTAAAATCCCACCTGTTGTTTTTCTACGAATGTCTCCTCAGATATGGCATCTGCTGGGGGCGGGCTCTCCAAGGAGCAGCTTCTTTGCCCCATCTGTTTGGACGTCTTCCGTCTCCCCGTTTCAACCCCTTGTGGGCACAACTTCTGCAGGGACTGCATTCAGAGATACTGGCAGAGCCCCCATCTCGCGCAGTGTCCCGTGTGCAAGCACAGGTTTTACATGACGCCTGATCTCAAGGTCAACACCTTCATATCAGAGGTGGCGTCCCACTTTTCGGAGAATAGTTGTGAAATCGACGTGGTGGACCAGGCGGCAGGTGGCGAGGTTTCTTGCGACGTGTGCATCGGGAAAAGAGTGAAGGCCTTCAGATCCTGTTTGGACTGTTTGGCCTCGTTCTGCGAGACTCATCTGGAGCCCCATCATGTGGTGAGCACGCTCAAGAAGCACAGCCTGATCAGCCCGACGATGCGCATGCAGGACAGAGTGTGCGAGAAGCACGAGAAACTCTTGGATTGGTTTTGCACCACGGACCAGAGCTTCGTGTGCCACGTCTGCACAAAGACAGACCACGGGGATCATCACATTGTGCACATTGAGGATGAAAGCAGACACCGCAGAGCTCAAATGGTGAAAATGAATGTCAGAGTGCAAGAGATGATCAGCTGCAGGCGACAAACCATCTTAGAGGTCAATCAAGCCGTCGATCTCAGCGAAAGAAAGACGGAGGGCGAAATTGAGGAGAGTTTGCAGGTCTTCCAGAAACTGATCCAAATCCTCCTCAAAGGTCAAGCTGAGGCGGTTGAAGCGATCAAAATAAAACACGGGAAAGTCCAAAGCAGCGCCGCCGAGACTACAACAGAGCTGGAGAGGGAGGTCGAGAGGTTAAAAACCTGGAAAGATGAGCTGGAGCTGCTCTATTGCACGGAGGACGATCTCTACCTGCTCCGGAAATTCCCAGATTTCTCCAGCATCCCGGCCGTCAGGCAGTGGGATGACCTCTGCGTGGAGAGTGCCGAGTACGTGGGCGCAGTGAGGAGGGCGCTCCGGAGAGCCGGGTCAGAGCTGGAGGACGCCATGAAGGCTGAGGGGAAGAGGCTCTGCGCCACCGAGTTCAAACGCGCTCGCACGTTCGCCGTGGACGTGACTCTGGACCCCGAAACGGCTCACCCTAAGCTGGTGCTCTCCGAAAACAAAAAAGAGGTCTACCACGGCGACGTGGCGGTGAGGCTCCCTGCTGACCCGCAGAGATTCTATCCCTGCATCAGTGTTTTGGGGAAAGAAGGATTTTCCTCTGGAAGGTTTTACTTTGAGGTCCAGGTGAAGGGGAAGACGGAGTGGGACGTTGGAGTTGCCCTGGAGTCGGTTCAGAGGAAAGGGGGGGACTGGTTGAATCCCGAAAGAGGGTACTGGACCCTCGGGAGGAGAACGGAGGGCAAATACTGGGCCCTCAGCAGCCCTCCTGTCTGCGTGCCGCTGGTGGACGAGCCCCAGAGGGTCGGGGTGTATGTGGACGTGGGGTGGGGACAAGTTTCCTTTTACAACCCAGAGTCTCTTTCTCACATCTACTCGTTCACAGGATATTCTTTCTCTGGAAGAGTTTTCCCCCATTTAAACCCCCGCAGAAACCACGGCAGGGTCAACTCAGCTCCCCTTATCATTCTGCCAGTAACTGAGTGACTTTTTTATTGTTCTTAGTCCTTTGTTTTTGAACAATACATGGAAAACAAAAAAAAAAACATAAAAGACAATAAAGGAAAATTCTTATATAAATTATGAACTAAAATAAATGACCTTAATATGTTGTCCGAAATGTATTAGGAAGAAGTTAAGACTTTTTTAATCCTACCCCGAACAACATACCTTAAGTTTATGCAGTATACCTTATACCAGACATGGACATTAAGAACTCCTTGTTTTCATCAAACATCTGCCCACTCAGTCACACTAGATGGAGTTCCTGGATGTTTTTGTCAGAAAACAAAATATTTGTTTCATCAGTAAACTGTGTCAATTTCATGTCATTAATGTAAAGATGAAATGAAACTTTCCCAAGTATTGAACCTTGAGGGACACCACACACAATGGCTGTTGACCTCTATGAGTGGGGCTTTAAAAGTGCTGTCTGTTGGTCATTGCCACATTTTTGACAAATTAGAATAAACTTCTTGAAAATACAGTCAAAAACCCCTATGTGTGCTGCCCCCTACAGGTTGAAACGAGATATTACATTTGAATTTAGTGAATGGTCAAACCACTCAAGTCCCACGTCATGATCTGCAGCTCCAGTAACAATAACAGTCCTGTTCCCCAGCCCCACCCCTCTGATTGGATTTTAACATTTCGGCTGTGGGTGGAGTCTCAGCCTCCAACTTCCCTGTTTGGTTACCCTTTAAGTATCTTTTCACCCAATCTAACCTGTCTGTCTGTTCATAGGCCCACTCCAATCATCTTTTGAACTATTTTGGCAAATCTTTTAGCCAAAATTTACAAACAACATGAAGTTAATTAGAAATTCATCCCCAGAGTTTTGGATGGGAGCAACCCCGCTCCCATTCCCATCATCTATCTGTCGTTCTCAAGATAGCTTACAGTTTGGAGCCAGCTCAGACCAGGAAAACAAAAACATATATGGATCTAGTCGTCAATGAGTGCAGGAATCAAAATGGCTTTCTTTTCACATTTTTTGAAGAAATACTCAACTTTTGAGCTTAATATTAATATTATATGACCTCTATCATCAGAAAAATGCCACAAAACTTGTTAAAAACACAATTTTTAAATTCCTAACCTGTTTTTACTTTTACTGATGTGTGTGAAAAAACGTTCCTGTTTTTTTGTTTGCTGTTTTTTCCCAAATAAACGTTCCTAAGAGAAATCTTTGCTTCCTATTGTTGATTTTAATGAAGAAAAATGAAAACAAGACAACCACATAATAGTCAAGGTGTTGCATTGAAGCTGCTTTAAAACAGAATAAATGTTTCTGTGTGTAGACAGACTCGGAGCCTCAGCGGCGTTCCCTTTCTCCGGTTCTGACCGCGGTGATGTGGACTCTGTTCTCCTGCGGCATCTTCCTGGCGTTCTGCTTCCTCTTCTTCACCGTGCGCTTCAGAAACAACAGGTAGAGTGTGGGGGTGAAACACAGCAAAGCTCACAAAAAGGGTCAACATAAACTGAGCTGGATGTGCGTCACATCATCAGGATAGTGAAGATGTCCAGTCCCAACCTCAACGTGCTGACTCTCTGTGGAAGTGTCCTCGCTTACATCAGCGGGTCCCTGTTTGCTGTGGAGGACGGCTCCCATGGAGGAGCATCTTCATCTGTGCTGCAAGTAAGACTGCCTCCAACATGTCATGATGAAGAGTTTGTGTCCTGAAGTGACCTGACTCCGCTCTCTGGTGCAGGCCCGGATTTGGACGCTTTGTCTCGGGAGCACGTTGGTGTTTGGGCCGATTCTGGGGAAGACGTGGAGGCTGTACAGAGTGTTCACGCAAAGAGTTCCAGACAAGAGAGTGGTGAGTCTGCATGTTTCTGCTGCAGTCGTACTGTCATATGGTGTTGCTCACCTTCCGGCTGATCCCATCAGCTTTCACTGATTCGCACAGGTGGTTTTAGCACCGCTACTGCCACGTGTGCATGCCCCAAAACCCATGGTCACCCTACCTGGACCTTCGTATTTTATTACTTTTGTACTTTTATTTCTGTATTTTTGGAAGGTACTATTTCTGCATGTTCAGCAAATCATGCGGTTCTTCTGTTCCCAAGCATTTCATGGTGTAATTGACCTTGCACATCAAGAACTTTTTTTCATAACACTTGGAACAGTTTTGCCAGATTTAGTCTATCCATAAAAAAATTATTCGATTGTAGTCCTTTTTATTAATAGACAAAGAAACCTCAACTGTAACCCAACAGCACATTTTCCTCTAAGTAACTCTCATACTGCTTCCACTAGTTTTAGAGATTTAGAGGACTGTAGAATCAGAATATTACATCCAACTTGATTTGAATAGATGGGAAAACCCATTTGTTTATGACTTTTAGCAGTCCCTGACTGCAAGGATTAGATTCTTCGTCACGCCCAAGTGACGTGCTCAAAAACTCACCAAAATTTGCACAAACCTAGTGAAAATTAATTTTGGGCATCATCAGCTGATGACATCACAGCGGGAGAAACTGTCAAAAAAATAAAAAATAAATAAAGGGGACAAAATCTGAGAAATTCAAAATTTGTTAACACATTTCAGGGATATCCAAAGGAAGTTTTTAGATTATTATGGGATGGCCATAGGACCTGCGGCTTTGCTTCCATTTTGAGGCAAAATGTAAAATTTGGCAATTGTTGCCTTTTAGCACAATATGGGAAAAGAAAAATTTTGTTTGAGAGATCTTCAAAAAATTGTCCACATCTGCTATAAGCTCACGTCTACAACTACAGCCAAAGTTATTGACCTTAGGATGAAGGGGCCATCTTGAATTTTTTTAAAAAGTCACCCAGTCGCCCTTAACTTCTCTTTTAAGGATACATCAAAGACTAAAAGACATCAAACTACCAGAAAACGTCACACAGTTGTGCTCATTCAGGAGCAGGAATCTCCAAAATAAGCACTAATGAGAAAAAAGAACAGAGAACAAAGACCGGCTATGGTGTTGCTCTGATTATCATCATTTGACAGATGTTTTCACTTCATTATGATGGGACATTCAATACCGAGACACCTCCTAACTTTTCATGAGGTGTTTGTTACTTTTACCCCAAATACTCCCTCATGTGACCTCTTTACATCTCAGATCATTCGGGACATTCAGCTGATCGGGATGGTGTTTCTGCTGCTGATGGTGGATGTGATAATTCTTACCGGCTGGAATTTCACTGATCCTGTGAGGTGTTCCCGGTCAGTGACTGCAGTTACAACGGTGATTTTTTGTTTTTATTTTAAACTGAGCTGAGTCACAAGACACCACTTTTCATCTGATGGATTTTTTTGCTGCCAGTTTGCTAAATATCCTTGTTTTCTCTGTGCAGGTGATTCAGGGAGATGTCTCCTCGTCTTTATCACAGATGGACACGTGTTCTTCTGTGTACTCAGAAGTGTGGATCATCATTATTGCTGTGCAGAAGGCAGGTATTCCTGTTAAATCTGTGTCCACATACAGAAGCAAATCCATGCTTTGAAATCTGAGATTTCCATATTAACACAAATGTGTTACAAAATGTGTTATATATGTGGACAGCACCAATGATAAGAATATAAAATACACACATTATGAAAACAGTTCGTCCATCATAAAATTATTCAAATAATATTATAATATATTTTCATGTAGCAGTATTGAAATATGAAAAATGACAGCAATTGTTGTTAAGAAATATCAATTAAAGACACAAGTTGTTGTATGGCCCACATGGCCCCCTCCTGACCTTTGACATATATAGACACGGACAAAACGCTGTGACGTCACCAAAAATGCCTTACCTCCGGTTCCGACTAAATTAATTCAAATCAGTCGCCATTTTTCCACGTTACGGACTTCACCGTGTTGGAACCAGTTAGTAAGCAGTAATTGGTCCGAGTCATGATTTCTATAGCAACCACTCTTGCTAATCAGGAGTGAAATTGTTTGTAAAGCCGAACCCCTTCCACTGAAAGCTCAGCTTTTTTTCAAAATCTTGGCTTCTCTCTTAGTTTTATCTCCATAGCAACCATTTAATTTTTTAATCACCTGATGAAGACGAACAGTTCTATGTAATTTTTAGAAAAATTTGCAAAAGTAAATTTTTGGATTTCCTTGGCAACCGAGGTTTTTTGTTAACCACAGCCCACATTCTTAATTTACTTATATTGTATGTCATATAATTTTGTTCAGCTTCAGCCAACGATTCGTGAATTAAATTTTTGTATTATTCCAGTTGAAAATGCATGTGCAATAGGGGAATGCCACTTTTGCTAGCTCGCTACGCTGACGCCGTTCAAAATCTACAACTTCTTATTCCTACAATTTTTTACCATGTAGCTTTCCAATGATGCTTGACAGATCAAAACCTCAGGGTTTAATTCTGTAGGTGGGCCAAACTGTCTTTTTTATTATTATTATTTAAGATGGCTGCCTTTTCCTGAGGTCAAAGGTCAATAAAACTTTGTAGAGTTTTCTTGGTGGCGTGTGTGAGAAATTTCATGAAGGTCACGTGTAAAAAAGTTTTCTTTTCCCATATTCTGGGGAAATGACTGTCAAGTTGTGGGTCATGTGGCCATCCCATAATAATTTCAAAACTTCCTGTGAATTTCCCGTATATGTGTGTTTTGGAAAACTTTTTTGAACCCCTAAAGATATTTTGGCCCCAATCCTTTTTTTAATAGTTTCTCTTGCTGTGATGTCATTAGATTTTTTTTTTTATTGGGGTTGGGGAAGTGGCACTTTGCCCAAAATTAATTTCTGGAAGCAAGTTTTGGGAATGGGGCAACATTTTTTGCTCCAAGGTGCAAAATTCTTAATTTTTTTAAATGTTCTGTCATTTTTCTCTTCAGGGTTGTCTCCTTCTCTATGGCACCTATCTGGCCGGACTGACCAGCAATGTCAGCCATCCTCCAGTCAATCAGTCTCCCACCATCATAACAGCCGTCACCCTGGTCACCCTCTCCTCTGCCGTAGTCGCCCCGGTGTCCACCTACCTGCAGGCCTGGCCCAACCTGGTCTACGCCATAATAGCCGGCGCCATTTTCATCTGCACTTTGGCCACAAACTGCATGCTGTTTGTGCCTCAGGTATGAAGCAAAGGCACTAAACGGCTGTATGATTACCAGTATTTTCCCTTGTTGGGAAAGTTGTTTTTATTGTTTTCAATGGAGAAGGCAGAAACTTCAGGTGGGCGGATGAGAGAAACGGCGGTGGGGTTGACAGCTATGATGTTTCGGTTTGCCTATAAAACCTCAGTGATGCTGCGTCTCTAGTTTCCATGTCTGTCAGTGGAGCGTGATTCACACAAAAGCGTTGGATGAGTCGAAACTCTGTTGGACAGCAGGAAACTGGTTTATGACTCTGAGAGTCTGGCAGGGAGTTTACGTTACAGCGGAGGAATGCCTCTGTGGAGAAAGGGAAGGAAATATTTCAACTCTGACTCCGGTGCTTAAACATACCTGCTGAAAACCGGAGATCAAACACTTCTGCTGTGTTTTTGCCGCTGGGCAAGTCATTTATCTTTTCCAACTGTAACTTGTTGCTTTTTTCCTCTGAAATGTGGCTTTTGCATCACGCAGCTTACCCAGTGTCGACAGTTTGAGGAGGATCAGAACAATCCGAGTCAGATGGCCAAGTATTTCAGCAGCCCCAGTAAGAGCCAGCCGTCTATGTACAGCCATGATGAGATCTACTACCTGCTGGGAGAGAACGACTCCATGAAGAAACTGCTGAGTGAGGTAATAGACTTTTGGAAAACAATGAAAAGCCTCAGATTGGCAACCGATTTGGGGTGTACCCTACCTCCTGCAACCCCATGACCCCCAAACAGTTATTCAAAAGACATAAAACATCTCTTTGAAGGAAACCAACAAATATTTAGCTTCTTTAATCAGATATGCTTTAACTTGACTGACCAAAGTGAGAATTTTTGTTTGAAACATTTTCAGTTTAAAGTGTCAGTGTACTGGTTTGTGATTGCTGACCTCTAGTGGTGAGAATGGGGAAAGATAAGTTGTGGAAATTAAAGCTTTTTACTAGGGATGTAAAGTATGGAGGCAAAAATGTCTCATATTTCAAGCAGAACCACAGTGAGGAATATGTGCTGAATAATTAAAAATTACATATTTTGTTTAACTATAAAGAACAAAACAATATAAAAGACCCCAAAATGTCAGGTTTTAATTTTGTTTTTGTTCCTTAAATTAAAAATTACCAGTAAGAACCAAAAGAGTTTCTCAGTTAAAAAGGATTTTTATTTCTATTTTTAAACACCACATGAATAACGAATATCTAGATTGCATCCATTTACATTAAAGAATTGGACTGTATCATATCACCACAAAGTTGGTTGAAATTTACGATTTATAGACCATATATGGAGAAGTGGATTGAATAGAAGTGCGTATCTCGTGTGTCTTGATACTTGGTCTACAAATCAATACATAGAGGATTCAACCAACTTTTTGGCGATACAATGCAATCCGATTCTTTTACCAAAAATACTAAAATATATATATTTTTTATTTTTATGGCATTAAAGCTATAAATAATAATGCATGGCATTTGACAGAGAAATGCATTTAGGTATTGACTTTGAAGAAGCAAGCTTATGATTGTAAGTCTTTTTGTTTACATCGCATGTACATAAAAAAACAAAGACGAGAGAAAAAAGCAAAAAGAGAAACTGCAGTTTGCCAGAAATTAATTATGTTTTGATTGATTTTATACATTTTAAACAACATAATCTTGTTCATATCTGAACAAGATTTTCAAACGATCCATTTTCTATATATATCTATTTCTTACATCCCTAACCAACTCAGCCGTTACTCCTACTGCCCGATCGATTTTTCAATAGATATCTTTTACATCCCTAGTATTGAATCATGGGATACGGAAAGATAAACAACCCTACTTTTTATATTACAGCTGTGCTGATTGTCAACCCCCCTCCCCCATCTTAGCCACTGCGTTGAGTGAGAGTTCAGTTGCTTTTTGAATTAGTATTTATATATATGACAACAGACGGACAAAACGGCCATACAAAAACCCCAATATTTACAATGACATCAAATATTGTATAGTGTTTTAATTATCTCTCCATCTATACAAGCAGTCTAAAAATACAATTGACTGTATATGATAACTGGACTGAGTGACCCCTCCCCCCTGGTGTTCCAAACAGGAAGTACCTTCCAGCTCCAAAAAGCCAAATCCTGTAGACCTCTATTGAGAAATAAACATATTTTATTGAGTAACTACTTTTGCTTTGCGACCTTTTTATAAAATGTTTCAATTTTTTTTCTTTTTTTTCTGTAGTGCAAGTTTTTCAAGTTATAAATTGATCAATCAGTGCCTTTATGAAATTATGTGGTGTCACGTTGAGCGTTTGACAGATTCTCCCGAGCTCACTTTCAACTGTTGGGGGTGTGGACTTCCAGAAAGCTCACTCCTGATTGGTTGCTATAGAAAAGTTGACTTAGACCGACTTGGACCAATCGCTGCTTTTTGATGTAGTCTGGCGCCAACATGGGGACAACCAAAACAAAAAAACCCCAACAATTTCTATGGGTGATGTCTCACTCATTCGGTCCAGTTCCATTTTACAGTCGATAGTAAAACCAATTCAAAAATTCTCAAATTAATATGTTTTTAAAAATGGAAATATTTATGGTTTCTTTGATTTTTTTTTAGAAAAATGTCGTCATCGAAAGTCTTCAGGAGCAGGTTAACAGCGCCAAAGACAAACTCCTTCGGCTCATGACGGAGAGCCGACCCCCCAAAGAACGGGTCATGGACTGTTCCAACACCAACCTTAACTCGTCCTCCACTCAGACCATGGAGCTCCAGTCTGAGGACCCTTCTTCCTCTTTGTCCCAGTTGGACACTAAATCCAGACTGTCTTCCTGTCATGTGACCTCTGCTCCGCCTTTACCTGTAAGGGAATTCTACCAGACTTCCTCTGCTCCAAACTCCCTAGTGTCAGTTTCATCTCCTCTTCCTGAGGATGCTTCCTCCTGTGTGGTTCAGACAGACGTCTCAAAGTCAGACACAAAGGTAAAGGAGTCCACAGTGGGTGATGATCTGAAGTCCCTCACATTTCCTGCCCGGACCGCGGAGGAGGCGGTCCACTTCGTCACCTCCCTGCAAACCCAAAGACGTCTGAACCCCCTGCAGGAGGACTCGCTCCTCGACCCCGGTGGGCCAACTTTGCAGACAAAACCAGCCGGGTTTGTGAGCAGTGAGCAGCTGAAGGAGATCCTGCAGGAGCTGAGTGTGGACGCGATCATGGAGACCTCGCTGCGATCCCCTGGTTTATCACCCAGGACCCCGTCCCAGCTGAAACTCAACACACAGTCCCCCCTGTCCCCCCCACACCCACCCGTCCTGTTCCGTTACCCCAGCATCTCCCCCAGCATGATGAGAAAGCGTCGGCCGCCTTTTTACTCCAGCAGAAGAGGTTTGGCCCCTCCGTGTCTCTATAAGGGCCCACAAGCTCCCAGCTGCAGAAAGACTAGAGTCCACTATGACCTCCCGTCTCCAGAAGGTCACGCTGTGAGTGACGGGGTTTTCCATGATCCAAGCAGCGACCCGGAAGTAGAAAGAGACGAGGAGGATGAGGATGGGGCCAAATGCAGACGATGTGTCTTAAAATTTCACACGTGTTCGGGGCAGAACCTTCCAGCTCCAGCGGACACGGAGGAGACCGCCGATCGCAAGCAGCTCCGCAAAAACATCCGAGACTCCAGCGGATACTGGGACTCCGACTCCAGCAGCTCCACGGATTACTGCTACTATCACCGGCCTTACTGCGACTCCTGCATGCAGAGAGGCTTGCTGCTCTCTGACAGCTCCTCAGACTCCTCTGACAGCGAGTTTGACGACTACATCAGCCTCTGCCCGTCCACGCGCCCCGTGGTGTTCAAGGAAGACCTCAAACCCACTTTTGTGTGAAAAACTGCACTTTACCTTCCATATTTATCTACTAGCAGCACTTGAATCTACAGATATCTCAAACACCAATAACTAGAGGGGTGACGTGTTTCAAAATATGAGAAGAAACAACTTCTTGATTTTAATTTGAAAAACCAACATTTTTAGAAGGTTTTGACCATTTTACTGTCATTTTCCAATTTCTACCAACAACTTCTTCTTTGTTTTTTTTTAAATAGCAAAAGACGAAAAAAAAAATAAGATGTGCATTCTAGTTTTTGTTTCTGTAAATGTAGTATTTATTATAATATTTATTTTTTGATGTTTTTGTTATTTTTAACATTTTCCAACACATTTCATTAAATATGATAAATAATTCATTCAAACTTGTTCCTTTTTATAGATAGAACTTCTTACATCTCTTTTTTATGATAGAATCTATACCTTTAAAAAAAATGTGATTCAAAAATAACTAATTAAGAAAAAAGTTTAAAAGTTTCTTGAATTATTAAAAAAAAACATTATGAAATTTAGATTAACTGATTTATATTTCAGTCCCTATAGGAACTAAAATAGAAAAATCAATCGATCTTAAGAAGCCAAAACAAAAATTTATTAAAATGTGCATGAAAGTAGATCATTTTTATTTAATAATGTCCTTCAGTTATGATATTGTAAACAAACCCAATGGGTAAATCTATGATTTCAACAGTTATGTTGCTGTCTGGTAAATCTCTGAAACACAAAAAATGTGTTTTGAAATGAAAAAAAAAAAGGAAAATATAAAAGAGTTTTAAACATCTGCGCAAAAGAATGCCAACGCTTCATTTTATGAAAAAATCGTGTGTGTAGTATTTTTTTTTAGAAAAAAAAGCCTTATCAATTTGATTTGATCTGATTTGTTCTTTTTTTATTTGATTCGATTTTAATTTATCTGATTTGATTTAATTTCATTTAGTATTCAAACACAAGTTAAAAAAGTTAAATATGACAGTAAATAGGTGTTCAAATGTAATTGGTAGAAAAAAATTCTAATGTACATTTTGACATATTTAATGTATAATAATTATTAACATAAACAAAAACACAAAAGAGTTAAAGTTAGCATCAAAAAAGCATCAAAACAACGTCAGGAAATCATGACTATCCTTATATTCAAACATTAGGTTTGTTATTTTCTAATTTATACGTTTCCAAAATATTTAGTTTATTTGTTACATTTAAACTTATTGTCTGATTGCTGAAAGCAATCAGAGTATGTTATCCTATAAATTTATTATTCTTACTTCTTCTATTTTCTTATTCCGCCAAAAGTTTGCCGTGTATCTCCTCCTACAGTTTAGCAGCTACAATGTTGAAAGTTATACAGTTTGTAGAGTTTGCTTGTGTGACCTGTGCTATTACTTTGTTTAGCCATTGGACCTATGGTTGATTTTATATTAATATTTTTATGAATTATTTTTCCCATTGACTTAACATTGTAAGCACCTTTAAATGGTTATATGTTCAAAAGTAGTAAAGATAATTTTATGAAACTTTCCAATATCATAGTGGAGGGTAAACTACACATTCTATTAAAATTGTAGCTCAATCGACCTTTATAGCGCCACCAGGTGGTCGTTTGAAAAATGTTTTTGTTTTTGGCCTCTATCTTGAATACCGTGAGTCAGAAATTTATGCTTTCTTTTTCTGTGTGTTCCTTGGATGCTAATGAACGTTTTTCAAATTGGGACCATAGACTTCCGTCTAACTAGATTTTTCGCTATTTGCAATTTTTCGTAAAACACGTTTTTGGCTCCCTATTCAACATAATTTGACCAAACTCGACAAAAATTGGTATATAACCTATTTAAACTACCCCGAATTCAATGGTACCACTCAATCCGCGAAATTCCTTACCGTTTTTGAGATAATCGCAATGCTAATGAGGTGGGTGTGGTCCCAGATTTTAACATGCTCTAGATCCTACAAAGATAGTCAAAACTTCACAAGTTTTGAAATATAACTTCATCCCACAGTGATAAAGAAGTATGAAAAGTTTTATGAAAATATTCCAATAGGTGGCGCTATAATTTAGGAAATTGTGTTTAAGCCTCTATCTCAAAAACTACTCAACCTAGCTAAATAAAATTCAACACATATGTTGAAAGAGGGGACTTGTATAACATACTAGAACAAGGGCTCTGCTGCGCCACCTAGTGCTGACTTAAGAAGGATAAGCTATCTCTGGATGGGTCCTGTTATCTTCCAAAATATAGCATGTATCAATATGCAACCACTTGTAGTTTGTTAAGCTGATCAAGGAGATGTTTGGTTTAAAATTTCTTACCATTTGGAATTATGGTTGATTTTAAATGAATTTTTAAAAATATTTTTTCTCCCTATCAAAATACATGGGACAAACTTTAAATCCCTATTATCTTGAAAAGTAGTTGATCAACTGGTATGAAACTTTGTAAGTACATACTACAGACCAATCTTTAAATGCTCAATCAATTTTGGCTCTATTGCGCCACCAGGTGGTCAGTTGGAGCACTAAAGTGTATAGGCCTTATTCTCCAAGAGCATTTGTCTTCAGCCCTACCTTTTACCCCTTTGTGATTCATTGGATAGTAAAATAATAGCTTATATTCATCAACGATCTCTATTTTGTAAGACTTTTTCGCAATTTACGATTTTTTGCAAAACACTTTTTTGACTCCCTGTGTCACGTACTTTGACTAATCTTTACAGTTTTCTACACACACCCTATTTGGCCTACCACAAATACAATGGTGATATCCGTTTTGCGTAGATCTGTACGGTTTTTGCGTTACACATTATGCAAATTAGACAAGCTGAGATTGTAATGTTTGCAACGCTGCAGCTCCTTAACAGTTTCACATAACTTCACCAAAATTACAAGACTTCTTCCACAGTGAAAGATGAGCAAGCGTAACAACTTTCACAACGGTGCTCCCGTAGGTGGCGCTACAGCCAATTCCTGACGTTTCCTCTAATATCTCCAAAAGTACTTGACCTATGCAGACGAAACTTGGCGCGCGTGTCGTACAGAAGGTCTTTAACACTTGCAGCTAGAGGATGTTTCAGATCGGTCTTGCTTTCAGCAATCAGACGCAATTTCTTCAGGGAATTGCAAATCTAGTTTTTTATACTTTCCTCCATATTTCCTCCATGAAATTCTAAAACCTCACCTCACATCAGCTGACCTCAGGTTAGTTATTGTAAATTGTTTAAATTCAATGACTATGAGACTGTTTTTATTTTTAGCAGAAGATTTCAAACAGTTTAAGTTTAGACATAAAAAAAAAAAAAAATCTTTTCTATTAAACAGAGCTTTACAAGTAAGTGTTATGTCAGGTTGAAAGCTTGTTGCAGCAAAGCAACATGAGCTGTGAATACCTTCGGTATCTTTCTTTTTTTGACCATATCCTATCAGGAGTCTTCACAGTTTTTACTGATTCATACATTTGGTTTTTGCTGAGATTTTTATGCTGGATTCCAGACACAACCCTGTCATTTATCCGGGCTGGGGTCCGGCACAGGGAGACCTAGACTTAGGCCTCCTTGTGGCTCTATAGGAGCATGAAGGGTCTTTGTCGAAGGACCCACACTGGATTAAGCTCGTTGTACCACCTGGGAAGCAAACCTAGCTGTTTCCTTTGCACCAGCCAGCCAACTGACTAAAATTTCAAAATAAAAGTCAAGCTCTTAAATAAGATCAATGGTGTATTAAAAACACATTGATCAGGTGATAAATCCCATGTAAATCTGAATTATTTTTTCCCATTTTTTAAAAGTAAGACTTATATTTCTTCCAAAAGACGAATGATAATTTACAAGTAACAAATGCATAAAGTGTCTTTTTCCTTAATGCCTTCGTCACCCTTCCGGTGTATTTTTTACTTGTGCTGATGGGAGACGTTTGATTGCCAGAGGCATATGTTGCTATGAAGGACTGTCTTGCGTTACTTCTGCTTAGCTGCCTGTTTTGGAAATATTGCTTTAGTCTGAACGTGGACCACTGAAGGACAGCCTCAGAGAAATTCCCTTTGACATGCAATAGCAAAATATAAATAGACTGGACGACCAGTGATCACAAAGGTGAAAAAAGCCTTTTTTTTTCTTCAGCACATAACGAAAATTTGCCCTGGAGCATTTTATGACTAAAAACTGAATAAATGTTGCAATTAAAAATATATAAAATGAAAATTGAGTGATTCAAATAAAAAATATATAAATTATAAATGTTGCAACTTGATTTGTGACACTCAAAATTTATAGCTAAACATAAAAGGTAAATAAATTTAGAAAGTATGTCTGGAGAGAACAGCACTGATATAATGCACACCCCCACATTAATCACAATTTCTTTGCAATTTGACACTAATTAACGGGATGAGCTCGAGGGCTGAGTAGGAGAAGCAGGAGGAAGGGCTTTTATGACTAACATAGCAACAGTGCTGCATGACCAGCGGTGCTCGGTGACAGCTGGACCATTTTGAACTCGCAGTCGGGTTTCGGGCGTTCATTGGTCAGCGGACCCATCAATCTCAAACCCAGCTCCGCCCACTGTCCCCCTGGCGTCACAGGAAAAAGCCTTTGAAGTCGCGAGGGCGGCGCCAAGCAAATTATGCCATGTGGTGTTCAAGGGTCGCGTTCGGATTGGACAACATTAGGACGGTCAACGCCCATTATTGAAGGATATCCTCTGTGATTGGCTGGATTTGCCACCCCAGATTCAGAGCTCGCACGTTCGCTGTTTTGCTATTCTCGATGGGAGATTACGTCAGTAGCGTGAACTTCTTTTCGTGGGCGCGCAGCGTTTCGTGAAGCTAGCTAAGACGATGGCGTACGTAAAACGCGTAGCGACAAAGACTGCGAGCCTGAAACCTATGGGGAAGAAATAAAAAAAAAGACCTCCGATATCGTCGCACTCTGTACCTTAAGACCAAGATTTTCCAAGAAGCTAACCTTTCCCAGAGATTTGGAAAAAGATTAAAGATCGAGATTGGCGCTAGCTTACAGGCTATAAAGACTCCGGCTGCTGGCAGATTTTCCGTTGGACGGGCTGTAGGCTGGTGTATAGCGAGGGAACCGCCATGGCAGTCGGATCATTGAGCCCTCACATCGGGATATGAAGAGGAGCTGCGTTCACCCGGACTCGACACAGGAAGACCCGCGAAGCCGCAATCCGCGCCGGATCGACAACGGAACGGACTCGGGTTTATGGAACTCATCCTGGAAAAAAATATTGCAGTAGCTTTTTAGACGGTGGGGGCCAAAGGGAGAGGTCCAGATTCATGACTATTTTAGTCGTCTTCTGAGAACTGTTGAAGGAAAAAAATCAGGAATACGACGAGGAAATGCTCGCGTGAGGGGGAAACCAAGCGAACTCGATCAGGTTATATAAAGTAGTGAGAAGAATCGTGGGATTTGAAAGGGGGTCTCCTGCTTGTCCTGTGAATCACCACTGACTGATACGAATTTACTATCATCCCTTTTTGGATGAGAAGCCTCGGAGAACGGACCAGCCCTGTCGTTTAACACGTTGCAGTTTCCCAGTCGAGAGAATCAAAAAGGGATTGGATCATGTCGGGTCGGCCCAGGACCACATCCTTCGCGGAGAGCTGCAAACCAGTGCCGCAGCCCTCAGCTTTCGGCAGCATGAAAGTCAGCAGTAAGTATGCAGCCTTGCCTGCGCGTGCCAGGCCCCCGCGTGGGCTCCTTTTTTTTTTTTTTTCTTGCTCCGTAAAATAACCGAAGCGAGGGGAGTTAGCATACCGCTAGCCATGCTAGCCCTGTCACGTATCTGTGACACACTGATATTGGCTGAGTCGCGCGCGCGCGCCGCTCTCTCTGCTGCTGGAGCGCACGCGGCTGCCGGTCAACCGAGCAGGCCGCGCCGGGGCAGGGCAGGGCCAGGCGACGGGGTGGTCGCTTTGGCTCCGGTCCAGGTCAGAAACCACGTTCGATCACCGTGACACCTAAACGCAGATTAGATCGCACAGCCGCATTACTATACAGCACCAATCACAGGCGTAATGGGTTTAAAGCGATAGCTATTACGCAAGTGTCAGAGCGGAAGGTGCGCCCCGCGGTTGTTTCGGGTGAAACTGACGCGGTCCTGGAAGGGGGCTGGCTCCATGGAGCCACCAGGTCTTGGAGAAGGGGCGCGCGCGCGCACAGTCTTCATCAGTCCAGGGTGTCTGCACAAGAACCACGAGACTGCCTCTGCTGATCAGCTGAGCAGAAAAGTCTGGTTCATTTTATGTCGTTTTTTCCCTCTCAAATTAAAAAAAATGTATTGATTGAAATGTTAGCTGAAGGCCACATATCCTAGATTAGTTGCCCAATAATCAATTTAGCCTCAGATCAGTCTGCTTCACAGTTGCATGACCCATATTTTAGTTTATTACACAGATTTCACCTTCCTAGTTGCTTTTGTGGTCTAATCATGGGGAAATAAATAAATACATTCCAGGTCAGTAGTAGCCACACCTGCAGAAACAGCATCCCCGTTTTACCTTTACTCACTTGGGCGTGTCTGAGGGGAATACATTAGTCTTAAAGGAATGCAGTGGGGCCCCAAGGCACTGATGTGATCAGGATGTGTGGTTGGAGGCCTGACACTGAGGCTCTCCTCTGGGCTTTGGCACTAGTGGACTGACACATTGAAAACCTAATATTATTGTACTTCCTTCTGGACTATAAAGCTGGTACACATGCATTCATATTTATGTATAATAGTAAAATGATCTAAGATAATTAACAGTTTCATCACTCATCCACAACCATTTGAATTTGGAGGAAATTGACTTAATCCCAATTGATCCATTTCAAAAATGTTCCATGCGTTCTATTTAATATGATTATTATTGTTGTTTTTGGACAAAAAAAAAAAAAAAAACTAGGGTTGGTTACCAGTAATAATTTCCAGAAACAATTCGATTCATTTGATTTATTCCGATTTTTATCAATTCTTTCATCCTCTCAATTCAATTTTGAGTTTACACATTTAGACACGTTTTTAGAAATACATTACTCTACTATATGTGTTATATTAACAGTGTTACATGGTTTCTTAAAAGGAGAAGTTCTAACAAAAATGTTCAGATCATTAACATTGTTCTGCTTCTCCTGGAGGGCTTTTCAGTTTGGCTATTTAGTGGCGATCGGGCTATAGCATTACACCTTATTCCAGAAGAAAAAGAAAGTATAAGGAAAAATACTGTGCTTTAGACCAGAGGATAAAGTTGCTCATTTAGTCAGCAATGTATGTTTACGGTGACCAAGCGTTAGCATTATTCGCCATATGGGAAATCCCATTAAACGTTAGCATCAAGGTAGCCGGTTTTAGCTTTATGTGCTAAATCGGTCTATATTTTTAGGAATTGATTATCGATCTATTCAAATCAATTCATTGATTTTATCAACCTGTCCTAAAAAAACACTGTTTTCCTGGACATAGTTTCTGCAGACTGGCAGGAGTTTGTGAGAAATTCGCCTCCAAGTTGTGGGTGGGATCACTGGTGCAAAGCAACCCCGCCCCTTTTTAGAAGTGCAAATCTTGAGGCCCACAATTCAATTATGATTCAGGGGGCAATGATTTGATGATGAAACAATAATCAATAGATCCCAGATCTGCATATTTTATTTTTAGAAATGTTTCTCTTTACTACAAGACACTAGATTATTATGACTTACTTTTCTCCACCCAAAGTCCTTTTTTAAATAAAGACAAGATCAGTAAACTTGTTTACCTTTCATTGAGAACATAAACATGCCGACTTGAAAAATATTTTGTTTGATAATCAAAAATTTTTCACAGCATCAAAAAGGAAAAGTTTTTTTTCCTGAACTCAAACCTTAAATACGATTATTGTTGTCATTAGACCAGCTTTAACGAAAAGCTCTTTGAGTCACATTAAACTAAATAATTGGTGTCTAGCATGTTGTGATTTCACAAATTACTTGTGTCCCCTACATAATTAATTTTGGTTTGACATAACTTACACACCGCATGACTTTTATTCAATAGACCCTCAACACTATGAAAACCAAAATGCTTCCCAACAGTTTGGGACGATGGGATGACCGTATCTGGAAGGTCAGCCATCTTTGTTTGCTCTTCAAAAATGTCAGAGTGAAAGCCGCTTCACGATTTGTTCCGCTTTTACTTTAAATCGCATACATCTTTCAATCATCAATTATTTAAAGTTCATAAAGTGATTCAGAAATCGTTTATGGATCATAATTGATTCCCCCACCACTACCCCCCTTTCTCCTCCCCATTTGCTTAGATCTGTTTACGTACTCTCCAGCTAGCTTGTAGTCTCTCACACCCCCAGTATGACATCACATGTGCAACAAAAAATGCAGAGCAATGTTAGAGCTAACTAGCCGTACAGTTTTTAGCCAGATGCCAAGTTGAATGTAGAAAACCGAATGGATCTAGTTCTTAACCCTTTAAACACTTTAGGCGTTGTCGTTAACGCTTAAACACAAAAACTTTAACTTAATGTAACTTTTCAACTGCGAAAGCTGCTCTTCTTCTTCAGAATCTACAGGAATTGTGTTGATTGTGTCAACAGTTGAAAAGTTACAGTAAATCAAAGAACATAAACACTGGAGCTCTGGTGTTAAAGAGTTAAGTGGGTTATACGTCACAAATAAGCCCTTTTTGAAACTTTTTTTTGTCTCTTACTGATTGACGAAAATTTAATTAAAGAAATACTCTGATACATTTTTCAGCTTAATTTTCTTTATATATATGTCCTCAGTGGTGAAAACAAAAAGGCATGTTAAAAACACCAAGAACTTCGATGGAGTGAGTCTTTAAAATGAATAATTACAGCAATTTTTGCTTTAGATGTTCAGTCTGTTTTTGGTTTTTCTAGGTGAACTCTACATCCTTATTGATTTAGGTAAAAAAAAAAACTCAATGTGACCCAATTAATTAGCTGTTCTTTTTTGGTGAAATGTAATAAATGTTATATTTAGGATGCATGTGTGAAATGCTGCATCAGTTTAAGGAAAAATGCATGAGATTAAAACTAAACTCTTAAGACGTCGCATAGATGTTGGAGACCCAGTTCCAGACTGTATAAACTCGTCGGCTTATTGTTCTGAGCAGAAGTGGTTGTATAATAGCATGTGTTGTTACAAGAAACAAAGCCATATGGACAAAGGTTCAAAGGAATTTATATTGATGTTTTCACACATGCGCCGCAGTCCTCAAATTTCTTGCACATGTTCCTGAGGAGCGGCGTGTGGGAGCGTGCGTGTCCACAGCATTTGCTCTATGCTGCTTTTGGAGAGGACTCTTGCTCGCCACCCAACCATCGCTCCTGGCAATGGGACCGTGTGTGAACAGAACAGTTTATGGCGTTTTTATTAACGGAACCCAGTGCATTATGTAAACTGTCACAAGCCGAATGCCTTTTCGTAGGACTCTTTTGTTGACATGTTTGTTGCTTTCCACTCCTATAAACAAATAAAAACGCACACAGTATCAATTTCTAAGTGAGAACAGTTGGCTTTGGTTGGAGGCCGTAGCTGAACTTACATTGTTATAAATAAATTATTTAGAAATTGGCACTTTTTGTTTCTGGGAAGGCATCACCAAATTTAATTCTTGTTTTAAAATTTGCATTGTTTTAAATATTTGTTAAAAGTAATTTTTAATAGCAAAGTAATGTGGAGTTTAGTTTGCTCTTTTGTTGTTGGTCAGTTGAAGATGTACTATTTTCTTATAGAGATTAGTATTTTTTAAAACTTTAAATTAGACTTTTCAATGCTGTCATGCTGTGTCAAGATCGCTCTTTGGACTGTCTGTAGTGAGTCAGCGTGTTAGAATCCAGCTGGAGTTGCTTCCTCATTTTCTGCTATGTGGGTTTATGGTCCAATCACAAAAATAGATTATAAATATTATCTCCACTTTGACCCACATTGTAGCTTGATGTGGATCTCTGTCATTGAAAGACTGGTATTGCTGCATTGTCTTGCTTTGTATTTCCAGCCTTAGTCAGAGCAGTCACCGCTTTAAAGGAGTGAAGTAACAGATAAAACCTCTCACGCAATGATCTGCCTTTTTTAGTCACTATATTGAATTTATAATTCAGACCCAATCACACAGGGGACCAAAATCCAAAACATACCTTAGGCCGTGAACCAAACAGGATAAATATTTATTAAACTTTTAAACAAAATTTTAAAACTTTAAAACCATAACTTTTTAAAATAATTATGATGGTGCTTGTGCTGACAGCTAAAAACCCTGAAGCTGATAGTCAGTTAAAATATTAGCTAAATGCCAAATTAGCCTAAAAACTCAAATAAAAAACTTAGGTTAACAGGAACGGCTAGCATGTAGCTGAAAAATAGCTAAACGTCAAAATATATTCAAAATTGAAAAAAGCCTAAATTGGCCAAAACAGCTAGCATGTTGCTGAAATATTAGTTAAACCCCAAAACAGCCTAAAAACATTTTAGTAAATGCCAAATTTGTCCAGAAAGCTAGCAGAATCCCATTTTTTTTTTAACTTTAAAACTGTAAATTTTTAACACAATCATGATTAATAAATAGGCAGGAATATTATTCCAGAATAAATCAACTTAAATCCTAAATAACTTTCAATATTTTACTCTTCATAAAAATATATTTTGGCAAAATTATACAAGTTAGAAATAAGTGCAAGATAACATTGGATCAATAATAACAATAAAATAATATGATCTGGAGGGCCAGATTTAATTACCCGGAGGGCCAGATCTGGCCCTTGGGCCTTGACTTTGACATATGTGACTTAGAGCAGTAAGTATTGGATTGAAGCGGTCAATGGTTTATACTTGTATAGCACTTTTTACTTTCCTTCAAAGGCTCAAAGCGCATCACAGACATATTCACACACACATTCACACACTGGTGTTGGCTCCAGTGCTCCATTAATCCTGCTGACATGCATACATAGATGTACCTGACATGGTAGCTAGCCTGCTTAATTAAGTGTAACAACATCCCATTGATATCTTGGAATAAATAGTAGTAGTAGTACATAACGAACAGAATTAATTCCAGCTGTGTGTTCGGTAAGCGAGATGCTCCTTTTTGATTTTTTTGAAAACTCCAAATCCTAAATACTTCTATGTACGGGATATATGAAATCCGCGAAGTAGGATTACAGATGTTTTAAGGCTGTAAAACTCCTCACCCCACACTTTTCTCACACAGACGTGAACATTCTCACATTTTTCTCATTTGTTTAAACTTCTAAAACTTATAAAACTTTAATTTTTTCTAGAAGTCTAGTATTCTAGAATGAAAAAGATCTGCAGAAAGTTTTCTGTACGGCACAGAGGAGATTGATTGATTTGACAAGGGTAAAAGCCAATCAGGACACAGAACAGTGAGCTGAAAAAAAAACATGCATTAAAAAAGTCGATGTCAGCAAAAGGAGACTTGAGATGCATTGAGAAAGTCAAACCCCCATCAAAATAGGGTATAATGCTAGTTTTTAAACATAATTAAAAAATAATTTAATTTAAATTTTGTCAACAAATGTATGGTTTGTTAAGTGATGCAAGTTTGGCATTTGTATTGTTTGGTCATTATAGACTGTACCGTTGGATGATAAATCAAACAGATTTTATGTAGAAAAACCATCACATTAATGAACCACTTTGTATTTAAAACTATGTCTTGTAGACAAAAGAATACTTTGAAAAGTTGTTGATCTTATAATTCCTTTTTTCCCCCCCCCCTTTTGCTTTTCAGTTTTATCTTTTGTTAATCTAAAAACTGTTTTTCTTAACAAAACATAATTACTTTTAGATGGGAATCTCTCAAATAATAATTGAAATAGGAACTTTTAAATTGAAATGAGATTGCTTCAGTATTTTGGGAGTATTGCCAGTCTTTGATAGTACATACTGTACATAATCAAGATTTTCTAGAATCCAGATATATGCAGGAACTGCATACTACAACAGCATCTGCAAAACTACCTTTACTGTATTACGTGTTTTTCAAGATCGACGCAAACATCGACTCTCAAAGTATAAATGTTGAACAGGACTTCCTACCCGCTTCAGGGGCTTTACATAGGCTTGACCCAGAACCATAACCAAGCTTTACCCAGGCCTCCACCTCCTTTATCTCATAAATGCACACCCACAGACCTACTTAAAGGATGCTTTCTTCTTACTTATCTGTGTGAGAATAATGTGGTTGATGAGTCTGTAACATGTGAGAGACCACCTCCTGCACACGCAACAGACATGAATGAAGAGGACTAATTCAACGAGTCTATAATGCGTGGAGGCAGGACGGTGTGAATCACTCAGCCGGTTTCTACTCGTGGTTTTGTCTGTCGTCAGTGGGGTGGCAGGTCTGTGCAGCAACAGCCGCTCTGTAGGTTGTATATCTGAAATCTATGCTGCCCTATCAGCTTTTCTCAGAAACTCTGTCTCGGTGGCGTGTGTCCAAGTTTGCGTAGCGTCATTTCTGACATTCCTGTAACCGGGTGTTCCAACAATACAGCATCAATTGTACTAGAGGAGGGTTGGATCTAAAGTGATACCACGATACTTGAGAACATCTGTGTGCTCACAGCTTTTTGCTAACTCAGCAGTCATTTACAGCTGACTACAAACTTATATAATCACACAGATCAAAACCAAGCTTCAACTTTGCTCTGAGAATCCATGTTTCAGCTTTGTTTGGTTTTAATTTGTGAAAGGTCAGCATTTATTTGGATTCTTAATAAACACAACAACTAACGTTTGAGCCGGTGGGAACCACATACTTTCATTAAGGCATCTGATTGGCCAGTTTAAAACTTGAATAACTTGCGATACAGAAAAAAATTCATGAAAAAAATGATGATCAAGAACATGTTTAAGAAACGTGTTATAGCAAGAGTGGTTATTCTGACAAATGCAATAACTGAGTAATAGCTGTTTATTTCTCTATAGAAGTCTATGGGATTCTGGCTTTTTGAGGCCAGCAGGTACTTCCTGTTTGGAGCATGAGGGTCCAGTTCTCTTAAATAGTCAATGGTACATTGGGCTCTGCTCAGAACTTTCAGTTGCTAGTTCAAGACCAGGCTCAGTCACAGTATAGTTGAGCTAGATAGAACATTTAGCGTAAAACTTCAGGTTTTAGATCAGGGGTCTGCAACCTCCAGAGCCACATGTGGCTCTCTTATCTCTCCATGGTGGCTCTCTGGCTGAAGAAAAATAAAATAATAGTAAATTAAAAAAAAATTGGAGATTAGCTATTATTTTAGCAACATACTAATGTTTTTGGCTAATCTGTTACCTACTGGAGGGTTTTTTTTGGCTAATTTAGAATTTTAGCTTCTATTTTAGCAACATGCTAATGTTTTTGGCTAAGTTTTCTGAGAAATTTGATGCTAATTTGGAGTTTAGCTAATATTTTAGCAAAATGCTAATGTTTTCAGCTAATGTGTTATCTACTGACATTTTTTTTGGGATAATTTAGAATTTAGCTTCTAATTTAGCAACATGCTAACGTTTTTGACTAAGTTAGTTTTCTGAGAAATTTTAGGCTATTTTGGAGTTCAGCTAGTATTAAACAACAAGCTAACTTTTTTTTTTTTGGCGGATTTGGCCTCTAATTAGTTTTTTATACTAATTTGGAGTTTAGCTAATATTTTAGCAATATGCTAATATTTGAGCTAATTTGTTATCTACTGGGGATTTTAGGCTAATTTTGAGTTTAGCTTTTATTTCAGCAACATGCTAATATTTTTGGCTGATTTAATTTACAGAGAAATGTTATGCTAATTTGAAGTTCAGCTAGTAATTAAGCAACTTGCTTGCTTTTTTGCTACTAAAGTTTAAAACGTAAAAAAAATATGAGAGATCCTAGTTTCTTTTTATGTATTTTTTGCTTCTGTTTGTGACAAAAATAGACATTATCCACATTTATTTAAAAAAACAAAACAAAAAGAGGGTTATGAATGCAAATCCAAATTACTTAAAGGCTAACGTAAGTCAATGCAGCTCTTTTTAGGATTTGATCAGTAGAGAACGAGCCCAAATGGCTCTTTTACTCTTAAAGGTTGCTGACCTCTGTTTTAGAGAGTTATTTGTTTGCAGCCTGTAGTTGGTTAGTCTTGGTGTGATGTTCACATGTTTTAGGCTTAAAGCACAAAAAAACTGAAGAGACTAGCACTTTTGATTGATGTATTTTTTTTAACTTGTTTTTATTATGTGATTCTATACAGTTCCGCTTGAACAATTGTAGGATTTATTATTTTTTTCAGTCAGAGCAGTTTAGGTTTGAGTCACAGCCGCTGCCAAACTTTAAATCAGTTGTTATTTTTTATTTTTGTCGAGACTGCAGTCACTGGCTCTGATCCGGGACAACGGCTGCTACAGTTGTGCAGATTTTTTCAAATTTTTTTGGCCAAGAACATTAACCTGTTGTGTCATGTTAGCTTGACCAGCTCCAATTTTGGCACCGTAACTTCTAAAAAAACAAACTCAAAAAGAGAAAAGGTTAAACACGTTGTAAGCCAAATGCCATATAACTGAAGATTTTTTTCTCGTTTTGTCGTTTGTGGTGAAGGGTGAACTTCTACTCCTTTTGTCATAGTTGTGTTTACCGTTTTGATGAAATACAGACCTACAGAATATTTAGGCACAGCCAAATAACTGAAGGGTTTTGATGTAGAGTGAAACTGAGCGATGAATCGGCTCTGCGACTGCAGCAATGCAGACCTTTTACTGGTCTGCTGTAGTGCAGAGAGAGCTGAGTCAGAAGACAAAGCTCTCAAATTATCAGTCAGTCGTTACCTTCACCTATGACCACGAGCTGTGGGTTGAGAACAGATTAAGATGAAAGCAGTGATAATGAGCTTCCTTCACTGGGTGCTTTGGGGTCTTCCTTAGAGATGGGGTGTGAAGCTCAGACATCTGGGAGGAACTAGAGAGAGACGTTACACCTCCTCGGACGAGGGGCCAGTTGAGGTGGTCCGTACATCTGGCAAGAACGTGGGAGTCTGAAGTCCCACTGCAGACCTCAGACTCGCTAACCGAGGAACTCCTTTTTATCACCCTGAAGGGGCTAGAAAAGGTGTTCGGGGAGGAGGAGGTCTGGATATCTTTATTGAGACAGGCTACACTGTGATCCAGACTTAGGGAAAGAAAATAGAAATTGACTTTTCATGTCTAATTTATCCAAGATGCTCACTCTTATGCTTTTTTCTGCTAAACACCTGTAAAAATTGGCATATGGTCCGTTAAATCAGCTCAAATGTTGATGATTCCTTTTTACAATAATGAAATATTTCACAATATTTCTGCTTCGTTTTGCCGCTGCATTTTCTTTTAGGTTTTTCTTATCATCTATTTGTAGAAAATTGAGATACAAAACATTTCTTATGTAGTTTTCAATTTTATTTAAATAGCCCAATATCACAAAAGAATGACCTCCTTGGGCTTCATGCCGGTAATTGTACAGAAGCAGACGGTTCGTCATAAAATATAAATAATAGCTAATTGCTAAATTAAACAGACTAAATAAAACTGGTTATCCTTGCCCTTAGACCCTCTCTCCAGTTAGGAAAAAAAGAAGAAACTTTAGGGATGCCCAAATAAAGGAGAAATCCACTCCTAGGACGGATAGGTGATTTATCAGGACTGTTAATAAAGGATTTGCTTATCTAACTCTACAACTATGTATTAAAATAGAGTTCAGCAAGATAGTACTGCAGGATTGATGGGGGCGAGGTCCATAACCAAGAAGAGCCAGAGGCACAGTCTACAGCAAAGAACAGGAGCACGGGCGATCCACCTGGGATCCGAAATCTCTCCTGCTCCCCCAGAGGGGAGAGGGAAAGAGGAACAACACGTGAATCCCACTGCACCAAACAGGATGGACAGAAAGCTAAAGATGATGCACAATAAAGAATAGAGGAGAGGTGAAGTAAATGACAATAGAGAACAACCCCAGAGCTGTGGTGGATAATAACGATGATAGAAAATCTAAAATTGTTATCTTATCAATCTTCAGTCTTCAGATTAGGCCAGCACAATATTCAGCAAATGTGTCGTTATCACAATATCAGCCTTTTTATACACCTAACTAGAGCTGCCACGATTAGTCGACTATTAAAATAGTCAACGACTAATTTAAAAGTCAATTAGTCATTAATTTATGTTATATGGATTAAGAATGTTGTAAAGTTGAAAGTTATGATGACATTCTGCTAGCTTTTTGGACTATTTTGGCATTTATTAAGGTTTTTTTTAGGCTATTTTAGGGTTTAGCTAATATTTCAGCTACATTCTAGCAATTTTAGCTAATTTAGACTTTTTTGTATTTTAGATTAATTTTCAGTTTTGCTAATATTTCAGTTACATGCTAGCTGTTTTGGCTAACTGAGTTATTTTTTTTTAAGCTAATTTGGGATTTAATTAATATTTTAGCTGGCTATCAGCTACAACGTTTTCATCTATCAATTTCAGATTCTTCAGCTATCGTCACTAACATCTTCATCTGCTAAATTCAGCTTAAAACATTCACACTAGCATTATCGCAGGTGATTCTAGTGTGAATATATCTAGTTTTAAGTTAGTTTAAAGTTAATGATGGTTGAGATGTGTGTTTTACATCCACTTAGTCGACTAATCAGAAAAAATATTCGGTGATTGGTCGACTACTAAAACAATCGTT
This sequence comes from Oryzias javanicus, assembly GCA_003999625.1. Classification (NCBI taxonomy): domain Eukaryota; kingdom Metazoa; phylum Chordata; class Actinopteri; order Beloniformes; family Adrianichthyidae; genus Oryzias; species Oryzias javanicus. The sequence continues at coordinate 8,484,541 of CM012457.1, read as the reverse complement.
TGTGGCAATACTGCACGTAACGCAAAAGATGGCGTAAGCTGCAATAAAAGGTTTCCTTAAATTTTATCACACACTCAAATGATCCTTTGGTAGCTTGAAGTATTCAACAATTCACAAAAAACCTTTCACGTTGTTGACCAATCGAATGGAACCCTTTTTAAGTGCGATAATGCCCTTTGGAATGTGCATCGTCACTAAATAACGCACTTTGGAGGATGGTTCAAGTGTCCGCAGCATGCGTTAATTTCTGATAATGCGCATTTTATTGGGTGTTTTCCCTTACATGTATTACAAGTCACATCGCAATATCGATCACTAATATCCCACATCGCAAGTTTTCCTCATATCGTGCTGCCCTACTTCAGATATTGGTCATCTTTTGACACCATTTTGAAATACCTCTGCTCAAATCGACCATCATTTTACTCTGACAGGTTTGCATGCCTCCTGATTATCTATGATTGACACCCGGGGCCGCATATATTTCCTGACAGTTGCCTGTTCTCACTACTCGCGTGTCAACTAACTGCAGTTATGACCCGAATTAGTCTGGCGACCCAATTTGCCCATTGACCCTTCTGTCCTAAAGTTGCCTCGTCATACTGTGTCTCGCCCTTCTTTGTAGTTGAATTTCTACACTTTTTTTATTGTTGGCTTGAGCTCTCAGTTAATTTTATGTACGTTTCAAGAATCAAGATAAAACTTCAAGGCCACATTTCAAGGGTTGATAGTAGAAAAATTACCTTTTGCTCCTTTTTGACTTTTATTTTTAAGGTTTTTCATATTTAATCTCTTTTTTTGTAGTTTCCTGTTATAAATGTATAATCTTATATCTTAAAACATGGGATTTTTTTTAAAGAAGAAAAGATGTTGGAATCTTTAGTGCCTTAATGAGCAAATAAATGTAAAAAAGGCTAAAACCTTGTGCTGTAAAAGTGCTGTCTCATGACTTGGTCATCCTTTCTTTGCTTTGGTGTTGTCTTTTTCAGCGGACTGTGTGTTTTGTCTGTATGAGAATGAACAGACTTTTCTCACAGTTTGAGGAAGTGCAGAGGCGTTATTGAAAAGGCCCTGCTGGAATATGTAGGCAGATATCTGTGTTGTTGTTTTTTTTTCTTTTTCTTGTCTTGTACCCAAGCACAAACATGTAGATTGCTTTTTTTTTTTTTGGTCACGGAATTGCTTATTTTCTTATTATTTTGGGTTGGGGAGTCCCAAAAGGAGTCTACAAATACCATGACGAATTTGTAAAATAGCTTTTCAAAAGAAAAATAAATAAATAAATAAAATAAAGTCATCTTATTGATTAAATAACATTTTCAAGGTATAGTTTCGGTGTACGATGTCCCGTCGTTTTTCGCGGAGGTTACGTTCTATATATAACCCGCGATAGGTGAAATCTGTGAACTTTAACAGATGTTTTGAGGCTGTAAAAGCCCTCACTACACAGTTAATACACTTTTCCCAGACAAACATGAACATTTTCACACTTGCTTAAACTCTAAACGTTCAAACCTTTCGTAGAAAAATCAGTTTAGTATTACAGAATGAAAACAATGATCTGAACGATTTATGTAAATGTGGTAAACAAACACAATGTATAAAGGAGGCACTGTGTGGAGAAGATTGATTGACAAGTTCGACAGCCAATAAGGATGCAGAACGCAATACAGTTTGGAAAAAAAAAAGCAAAACTATGCTGAAATCTGTGAAACGAGACCAAAAGGTGAACTGTGATATAGTGAGGAGACATTGGACTTTATCTCCTTTATTTTGTATTTGATTTCAAACTAGCTCACACGTTGGATTCTCGTCATTTAGTTGACAAGTTATAAGGTGAATCCTCATCTCCACCATGGAGCTTATTTGTATTTTTTACCTATTTTATTTATTTTTTTAAAGAATAATTTTTGTTGCCTTCTTAGAAAAAAAGCAGGATTTGGCGATTATTTTAATCCACTTTCAAATCATCTCCATAGAAGCTTCTGAGCCGTGGAACCACAGTGTCTTTAGTCTTTATTTGAGGGCATAAATTTACACCTTGTATCAACAATACCGCAGTGTTTTTGTTAGGGTTTACACAAAGATTATCTTTGACATTTCATTTTTGAAAAGCTCGAGCTTCATCTTAACATCAAACGAGTTTGAAAGCTACTGCGGCCTTTTTTGTTGACCTGACGCAGAACTACAGACTTTAAGAAGGAAACAAACCAGATCTTTCTGGAATAATCTCTCTGAACTGTCATACTACATCAAGAAAACACCCAGGTCTGATTATATGTCCACGTGTTCACCAGGAATTGCGTGATGAATGGCCACGGTGGGTGGTAAGGAATGAAAAATAAATACAACCTGGAAACTGTTAACGTCTCAATTTTATTCAAAGTTGACTCAAAATGTCGTAAATTTTCAGTTAATTAGTTCAAGCCCTGTTCTGGTACATTTGTTGGTATTGATCATTTACATTAATTGGAGCATCTCTAATCTTTTAATTAGAGTTTTGCACTCAATGAACTATTGGCGGCTATGTTTTACTATGTCAGGAAAAACAAGTAAACAAATGATGCCGTTGAGTTTCTGTGTGGTCGTCAAAGATTCAGGGATGCTGCTGTAGACTGATTCACTCCTGGATTGGTTGTCGTTCAGCACCGGGTACATTATCCCTTTAAATCCTAATATTTGCAGTGAAGTGTGTTTGTTGTACTCTGGCAGGGTTGTGACGTTCCATGCCCATTATGACGTTTGTCTTCTCACATTTCGAGGCATTTTAACTGTTATTTCAATCCCCACTTATGTGTTCTGTGTGTTTCTCTACAGGAGATAAAGACGGAAGCAAGGTAACAACAGTTGTGGCCACCCCAGGCCAAGGCCCCGACCGGCCACAGGAGGTGAGCTACACGGACACGAAGGTCATCGGCAACGGCTCCTTTGGCGTCGTCTACCAAGCCAAACTCTGCGACTCTGGAGAGCTAGTGGCCATTAAGAAGGTTCTCCAAGACAAGAGATTTAAGGTGAGATATGCACAGGTCATCGCTCTCAGCTGAAAGCACAACCAGTGTGACAGAGATGAAGAGGATTGTGGTGTGATTTCCATGAACACATGCAGCTACACATCTGGAAACAACCCTTAAGTATAAAAGAAAGATCTAAGAGAATACATTACACATCTAATAATTGAGAACAAACCTTCTGCAGAGAGGTGTCCAAACATTTTTTCAAAGAGTTCCAGATTTGGTTAAGTAAAAATATGTGAGGGCCTGCCTTCTATTAACCCTTTTAATAACATTAAATGCAAATTAAGAATTTAAAGACAATTCTATCGCAATTGGATACTTTTTATACGTTCTCATAGAACAGAAATATGTCTAAATGCATTTTTACTAAATTAATGTGTATTTTGTATTTGAAGATGAAAAATAAAATGAAGTTAAAGTCCCTCTCCATCTATAATTTAATCTATAGTAAAATCGTTCCCAGTGATCTTTTAATTATTATAGTTTTTAGCCAATATCAATGCTTTTGAGACATTTTCTGCAGCGCGTCAGAAGTTCCTCAGAATTTTGTGTCTGGGTTGTGGGCAGGATCATTGGCACTGAAGTTAGCCTTAGTTGATATCCCAGCATTCCTTGCTTACACTCTCTCTTGCTAGCTTACTGCTCCACACAGCCCAGAGCTAACATTAGCATAGGAAAAAAAAAGAGTAATATCAGAGCCATCCAGTCGTACAGTTTTTTTCGACCGCTTCTAATCAATCACGATTGGAACAAAGAAATACTCGGACCGGTAGATATTTAAATGGGGGCCAGATTTGGTCGGTGGGCCACACTTTGGACCTCCTGCTTTAGTATGAGAAGAGATCACAATGTCTGCACCACCAGAACAATTAAAGAGGCTTTCAACGTATTTCAAGTTTTTATTAATCATACATTAAGTAAAATTAGGGTTTTCTTCCTATAAACAGACAATAACCTGTTGTTGTCATTTATTAAATTTCTGTTTTGTAAAAAAAATGTTTTTGTGGTGTCTTCCCCCTTTAAGTGGAATTGAGCTTAATGAAATAATTATATTATTGACCAAAACACTAGTTTGATTCAGGTTTGTGTGAGTCAATGTGGTCCCACCTGGAGTGGGGGCTTTCTGGTTTTCAGTGTAGTGAGCTTTATTTCAACAGATCTAAAGCCAGTCAGAACTCTGAGACCTCCAGCTGACAGAGAAGCAGACGATCACAGTTTATTTCAAAGAGCAGAATATCCAGCCAGAGTGGCAGAGTGAAAAAAACAGCAACAAATCCGAACTTTCATAAGGTTAAGCTAAAGGTGTGCGTCTTACAAAACATTTTAATCATATTTCATGCTAGTCAAAATGTACTGAAAGGTAGTTTCCACGTGTATTTGAGCGCTCGATATAACCTGACCTCCGTTTTAAGCATGACTGCCAGCTTTCTTTATGAATTCTGGCGCTTGGTTCTATTTGCACAAGCACAAAAATAGCAAGTTATTAAAAGTTTTAAATGTTTGTGTAAAAGTCTGCTGGCCCATTCGCTTTAATATTTTATTCTGTTAAAAAAAACTGTTTTAAATGTTAGAGTCTGAGATGTTGGAGGAATGAACGGAAATATTCCTCTTTAGTTGGATTTTGACCTCTTGATCAAGAGAATCATCTTTGCTTGCCAAGTTTTTTTTTTTTTTAGATTCAATCCTGTAGAAAAAACAAGTTGTTTTTGGTCTCATTCTGAATTGCAGACTTTAAATAACAAAATACGATATGGTATTTACCCCTATTGATCCTATTAGAAAGCTCCAATTAGACGTAAAGAGAACAAAAAAGGGCTTTAATAAAAGTTAGAGCAATGCTATAAGTTTGCATACTTATGTAAATTACTGGTAAATTAATGGTACTTTGGCACGTGCAAGGCGGTTACTAAGGGAATGTCGCGTAAGAAAGTCCGCTGATAAGTGTCTGACACACAGATTTTCGGGAAAACAGTTTGAGAAAGTTGTTTTGAGGAACCTGAATTTATCTGACTTAATTTCAATGAGTTGCTGTGTCTCATCGTCGCTCACAGACTCTGTTTACATCCCATAATGCCCGGCTACGGTGGCCATTTTGATTCAGTGGTTCCACTCAGAGCATGAAGCCTATTCAGACTTGGGAAACTCAAATCTCAGTTTGATTGGAAACGAGTTGAGAGCACCTCAAAACATGGATCAGAGAGCGGTTTCTGGTCCTGGACCGGGGACTGAAAATGCCTCTCAGATTATCAGGGGGAACTAATTCTTTTTCAGTTTAAGGGAACCAAATTTGTCCAATCTGATTATACCCTAAAACAGTTAAATTCTGCCTTTTAAAGTTAGTTTTTCCTGATCTTGCATGTCTTTAGTTTCATGAGAAAAAAAAATATTTCCATTCATGCTAATTATGCAGTGTTTGCTTGGTTTCGTTTTCTCTGGAGATCTAGGGCTTTTTAGCAAAAAAAAAAAAAAAAAAAGACATCACTTGCCTCTCAGAGTCACAACCTGCAGCTTGATTTCCCACGAGAGCTGCTACAATTCAGTTAAAGCCTGTAGCGTTTTAACCCAGCTGGTTGAGGGAAACCTGATTTTAACCTTTGGGAGGTTCTGCCGTTTTTTGTGTGCTTTAGTGCTTTGCTGTCCAAAAGCAGACAAGATGAATGATGTGACTTGCTGGTGTGGGGGTTGACCATCTGTCGCCATATTCGTTGTTGTTCTGCATTCTTTGTGAATCTGTGCGCAGGCAGCGATGAAGTCACATCCTGCTCTTCGTCAGAGCCTGTGGTTAGCGTGTGCTAACAGCAGGTTGCTCAGTGATCAGCTGAAGATCACATGTTGTTATATTGTATGGTTTCCTCTTTACAGCGGAGACATCCTAAATCTGCCCCCTTTGATCCGTCTTTGTGAGAAAAAAAAAAATTAGGCAAATGAGAGTTCTAAGGCTCTTCACATGACCGTCACACATGTGCCGTCAAGTGTGTATAACCTGTTACATGATAACTTGTACCTCCACTCTAATTTTCCCTCTACTGGGTTTCTTTTCCTTTCTGTCGCTCACGGTTCTCCTCTTTGAAGTGAGTCTTGGTGGACTAACTGTGCGGCTCCAGCATGTGTAAGAGCTTATCTTCTCTGACACTTACCCAAGTCAAACAGACTAATCATGTGAAAAGGCTCTGCATTAGAGCGGAGCTGGAAATGTGTAAGCCCATCTCGGTGGGTTTACAGCGCGCTGCTGCTGCTGGTGCATTATGGAAGAGGTCTGTCTCATTCCCAGCTGGGGGATCACATGTCAGCCTATTAGAAAATGGATGCTTGCATTAGAACGCTCACTCAGAGCAACAGCACAACCGGCAGCAGACACTTACGGGTTAAAAAACAAACAGCTTTTCTCCACTTTTGTTAGCAAAGGAAACAACACAAATAGATGAAATGCTTCAATCTGGATCAGATGGTTTGGTTTAAAGCTTTAGCTCCACTGTTGTTGACAAACTTTAAATTACCGTAACTCTTCTTTTGTGAATGTAGTTGGCGTCGCGTCATTCCACCATTACATTCGGACACTAAGAAAAAACACTGTTCCGCCAATTTGCAACAGTTTACTGTAGTGAAGTGTTAACACAAATAATGTAAACCACTGATTCTGACTGATTCTCACTGGTATGCAAAACTTTAAAATAGTAAAGTCTTTACGCAGTAAACCTGCCAATTTTTATGTGGAAAAAAGTTTTGTGCTGATTTATATAACTTTAGCCCAATGTCATCTTGCGCTTATTTCTAGCTTGCACAATTTTAACAACATATGTTTTTATGGAATGCAAAATATTTTAAAATTATTTAAAGGTTGTGTTGATTTATCCTGGAATAATATTTCTGCCTTTTTATTATCCATAATTATGTTAAAAATTTACAGTTTTAAATTTAAAAAATGGCATTCTGCTAGGTTTTTGGACTATTTTGGCATTTACTAAGATTTTTAGGCTATTTTGGAGTTAAGCTAATATTTCAGCCTCATGCTAGCTGTTTGGGTAATTTAGGTTTTTTATTGTAGTTTTTTTGGCTGTTTTGGAGTTACGCTAACATTTCAGCCACATGCTAGCTGTTTGGGTATATTAGGCTATTTATTTTAGTTTTTTTGGCTGTTTTGAAGTTAAGCTAACATTTCAGCCACATGCTATTGTTTTGGCTAATTTTAGTGTTTTATTCAGGTTTTTGTGCTATTTTAAAGTTTAGTTATTTTTCTCAGCAACATGCTAGCTGTTTTGGCTAACCTAAGTTTTAAAAAAATATTTTTTAATATTTAATATTTTACCTGGTTATTAACTTCAGCTTTATGCACTAGAATCTTCAACAGCTAAATTCAGCTTACAGCCTCCACAGTAGCATTATCACAGGTAACGCTATATATCTAGTTCATAATTATGTTAAAAAGTTATGGTTTTAAAGTCTTAGAAATGTAGTTTTAAAGTGTTCACTAAATGCTTATCCTGTTCGGCTCGCGACCTAAACTGTGTTTTGGATTTTGGCCCCTAGTGCGATTGAGTTTGCCACCCATAGTTTACGCAATTAACTAGAGTGTAACGGATCTCTGGCCACGGTTCGGCCCACATGTGTTTAGAATCCGAACAGTTTTGTTATCTGTTACACTCCAACTTTAAAGTCATGAAGTCGCAATTAACGTTAACCAGCTATTTCGGTCACAGATAAGTCATTTTTGTGTCAACATTGACACAAAGTTGCTTTTTTTTGCATTACTGATGGTGTGTTATTTTGCTGTTTTTGCTGCTGACATTTCTGGTGTTAAAGGGTTAAACCAGCAGATAAATAGAATAAATGTGGAGCATCTTCCATTCACTTCAGCCATGTTGGCTTTTACTGTAAATTATTAGGTTAACAAAACCTGATGTTATGAACAAACCAACTGTGACAGCTTTGTCACGCTTCACTGGAGGCTTCTATTGAACGTAACCTCATCTCATGTTCTGTCCAAAGTCATTTGAACGAGCAGCGCGGTGCTTTGAAGCTTCGTGTCACTTTCACAGGCGTTCATGAATGACGGACGAGGACTGTCGGGGATAAGGAACTAGATTTATGACTAAAATTATGTTATTGACATTAAGTAAAGATTGAATATGAAGTAAAGGAAAGTAAAGCTATGAAACTTGTGTTTCAGACATGGTTCAGTATATCTGGACTTGAAATCGGGACGTTTTCAAGCTGGATGTTTAAACATGTTTTACAAACGTGAGCTGGACAGGTGGACCTCTTTGCCTCTTGCCGTTGAGGCGACTCTTTCGGTTGTACTCCGCCTCCTCTGTGGGGACCCTGGCGGAGAACAGGTCAGCAGGAAGGACTGCAGTACGGGCAGAGCTGCTGGGCAGAGCTTTGTTCCGCGGCCCGCCCGCTCCTCCTCCATATGCTGCCACAGACACACCCCGGCGAGAGAAGACGAGGGCGTTGCCTGCAGCGCCGGGGTTGATGGTTAGGCTGCAATCTGCATGCAGTGATGTCACTTTATAGCAAGGAGGTTTTATGTCTGAGTGTGGGCTGGTTGAAGCGATGTTATTAAAGCGGAGGGCTTTAGGAACAATTTGCTTACTGGTTGTCAGTGCATTATGTTGAGGGCTTTATCTATTACAGACTGTCTGTCTGAGACAGTGGAGCCACAGTAGAGATTATACAGTCTTTTATAGTGAATTTACAGCTTTTTTTTTTTTTTTTTTTACATCCTTTTTCGTTTTAGGTTAATTAATAATATGTAAATTTTGAAGCTGTTACTCAGGAGCTTTTTTTCCCAAATTTATTTGTTTAATGAACACCTTTTAACCCGGATGGTATCCCTAAATACGTGTTCATTTTTCATCTCCATATTAAGCAAATCATAACAGAAAACCTTCATTCATAACAAAGAATGTTTGTAACCTCACAAACTGAATGGAATAATAGTCTGTGATGAAAATAAGAGCTAATAATTATCTCTCATAACTTTAAAGATCTTCTGTTCTTTCAGCCAACATTGAATTAAACTGTTTGAATTAGTTTGCGTGACAAATCCTTTCTATGCAGACTCTTCAAAGAAAAAAGCCTTACTAACATCTGTTTTTGGGATGCTTTAATGTTTTATACTTATATATACTTTGACACTTTTTATTCTTACTGCTCTTATACTTAGATCATGTACTCTGTTGGACAGTCATGCAATGTACTTCACTCCATTTTGTACCCTGTATGTATATGAATGTGACAAATACAATTTCAATCTAAATTTTGAAGTTATCAGTTTATCATCAGCCACAGAAAATAACACACGTTCTTTAAACTACTCTTTGTAGTTTTTAACTCTGTATGTTTTTATTTAAAGCTAACTGCATGGCTACATAAGGTTTAAGAGTGATGAGTTTCGTAGTGTTAGCAGGCGCGTCCCTGCACTCACGGGGTCATGTGTGTCATCCACACAGCAGATGACTCGCTTGTACTGTACTGTTCCCTTACTGTGCGTTCCTGCCTTCTCTGTGCTTTTTTTGCTCTTTTCCTTTTAACTGCATTCATTTTTTTTTTCCTACAACCGATTCAAGTTCCTGCAGTTTACACAGGTACAATAGATTAGGTCCTTTAAAGGGAGGTCAGAGCGTAAAATAAAAATAAAGGAGAAGATTTAAGTGATTGATTCACAGCCTTGGTTTTTATGAGGTAACATCATTTCAACTGAATCATGTAATAATTAATGGTGTTTGCTGAGGCTGAATGTTAATCTTGAGTTACGGCGGCCCATCAAATGAACTGTTCTCTAACTTTTCTTTTCTACATCTACAACATTTTCTAGTGTTTCTGTTTCCTTTAAAGTCCATCTGTTGTTTTTACTTTTAGTAGTAATTGAAAATATGCCTCCAAATGTTTTATTTTCCAACTTCTCATAAAGTAAATTTGATAAATAGGAACTCTTTTTGTTGATTTATCTTTATATCCACTGAAAGTATTGGAGAACAAGAATTCCATGGGAACGTTTAGCCACTACAAATGGCACCAGTGAAGTGGTAATGCTTCCTAGATTACTACGATCCCTCAGGGTTTTATGCGGCACTAAAAAAAATGCCCAACCGTCTCTCCTCTTTCCCACCGTCACGATTTAACCGGTCCTACAACTTGTAAAATTGGTTTACAAGTACAAATAGTCGTTAAACTTTACAAGCTTACTTAGTTCACACTTTCAATAGTCTGTAAGATCCCACACGTTGATCTGTAGTGGATTAGAAAAATTGGGACAGAAATGCTGATTCATGACACAATTCTAATGATACGTGGAATGCTCGTTCAAAAATTCACGTTTAGTCCATTGGAGTTTATTCTGGACTATTTCATGTCTACCACCTACAGTTGGAAAAGCTTTAGAGCAAACCTGGTGAATCTTGCTCAAGTCTTTTTCTGTCACAGCTCTGTTCTGATCTATGAAAGACTTGGTGTCATAGAATTCCAGCCGGGCAAAAACTGGAATTATTAATTTATCCTTCGAGATTAATTTTCAACAGTTGGCCTTTCCATGAATTGAAAGGGATACCAATCATATGTCACTACCAAATCTGAGTCCCTGGTTGGTGAAAATTCAACGTTGTTTAACTATTTGTTCGCAGTTTTGTATGTAGAGCCTAAAAATGGTCATGGAAACTTGCATAGCAAACATGTGAAAATGGGAGTTTTGAACTTAGATGTCCGAAATGTGAATTTACGTGCGTTTACAAAGACCAGGGATCTGCAAACTTCAAACCTTAAAGAGCCATTCCAGTTGATTTCTCACTGACCACAACCCAGAAGGAGCCTCAAAGTTTTATTTCCTTTAGAAAAATAAGACACCGATTTGTATTAATGTTGAAGTTATCATTTTAAAAAATATAGATGACCTGTTTTTTTGCATAAATGAAAGTTAAACATAAAGATAGCTTTTTTCAAAATATAAAATAGTTTATAACTTTTGACAAAGCTTCACATGGCTGCCTTTCAAAATAAAAGACCTACGAGCATCTCAACACAGCAATTTAGTAGTAAATAGTTAGATTTGTCAGTAGTCTTTAAAGAAACTGTTTATTTGACAGTTTTTTGTAAATCTTAGCAAGAAATGTATTAATCTAACAAAACAAAGTGACTTTTTTGAACAATAGCACACTTGGAATCCAAAAAAAAATCCACCTTTATAACCTTGTGCTCCTTAAGTAAGAATTCTGGTGCTAACTGACCTCCAGTTGATTTTCTGTGGAACATATACCCAAAAATGTGTCCAAAAAATTTGATTTGGGTAAACTATGGAAAAAATGGGGATGAATTATTAGAGAGTTTCACCTACAGTAGTCAGGAAACTCATTGAGATACATAAACTGTCTGTGAATGAGCTGAATAAAGTTTGAGTTAGTTTACCTTTTATTTTGCTACCTATTAGTTACCTTACAGTTACTTTTTAAAATCAACCCTTTTTCTTTTTCTTTAAAAGAGCCACATGTGGCTCCAGAGTCTCGGGTTGCAGACCCCTGACAGATATTTAATAAAAATGTGTAGCTTGAACGTTCATAGCTGAGGGCGATGTGAACATACCTTAAAAGATGTAAACAGTGTTGTTACAGTTCTCTAATGTTTTTGCTGTTCTGTTTTTTAGAACCACACAATTGAGTGATTCAAAGCTTCAAAGTTGGAATCTCCCCCTTTTTTTGGAACGTTCCATATCCTTAGCAAGATACAGCATTTTCCACTTCTTCTGCCCCGATTTGTTTATTTTTTCTGTGCCTAAATTCAGAAGGAGCGAGCTGAGGTAATCTTTAAGCTCCCGAAAATCCAAAAGTAGCTTCAGGCCTTTAAAGTTCTGTGGGCTGCTAACCCACACATACTCACTGATATTAATTTCGGTCCTCTGTGTGGTGCAGATCTAACAAAACTTTATTTCCTGTTCCATGCTTCAGTGCTTTTACTGTAATAGTTGACATTTTCTTTAATCTTTTCAGAACCGTGAGCTGCAGATTATGAGGAAGTTGGATCACTGCAACATAGTCCGCCTGCGCTACTTCTTCTACTCCAGTGGAGACAAGGTCAGTAAAAGTTTTGCTATATGGACATAAACCACCAAATCTTACATCATTCCGTCTGATTTTAATTTCATTCTTGTTGTACCCAATACAACAGGCTGCAAACCACTTAACATATTCTATAAAGCTTTCCACGACCTTTCAGTCCATGCCTGTACAGTAATGTTTCGCTCTGCATCATCTCTGCATGAGAAGTGACTGAGGTCACCGACCTGTTCAGTGAAGCCATTAAGGGACTGTGTGGAGGTGTGCAGGACCTGAAGGAATACAAGATGTTATTTCTGTGTTTTTATCACTTTGACACTTTTGGATTCTTGTCTGTTTTGTGATTCTGGAGGACCTTAAATATTTGGTTCTGGCTATATTGTAACAAAGTGTACTTTTCCATGAAAGTAATATAATTTATTTAAAGAAAGGGAAAGTTGAGCATTTACCTTTGCCGTGTGAACCAGAGCTTGATGTGGAGAGTCCCTTTCAACTGGAATTTAGAGGTTCATTTGTTGAATGGGCTGCATACGTCTAAATTAGGGGTCTGCAACCTGCGGCTCCAGACCCCTCTTTTATGGTGGCTCTCTGGCTGAAGATTAGCTACTATTTTAGCAAGATGCTAACGTTTTTGGCTAATTTGTTTTCTAGTGGGGTTTTTAGCATAATTTGGAGTTTCAGGTTCTATTTTATCAACATGCTAAGGTTTTTGGCTAAGGTGTTACCTACTGGGGTTTTTAGGCAAATTTAGAGTTTTAGCTTCTATTTTAGCAACATGCTAACGTTTGTGACTAAGTTAGTTTACTGAGGAACTTTAAGCTAATTTGTAGTTTAGCTAATATTTTAGTAAAATGCTAATGTTTTCAGCTATTTTTCTATCTACTGAATTTTTTTGGGGGTAATTTAGAGTTTAGCTTCTATTTTAGCAACATGCTAACATTTTTGACTAAGTTAGTTTACTGAGGAATTTTAGGCTATTTTGGAGTTCAGCTAGTAATTAAAGAAAGCGAGATTTTTTTTTTGGTGGATTGCCCTCTAAGATTTTTTATGCTAATTTGGAGTTTAGCTATATTTAGCATATGTAACATTTTTAGCTAATTTATTATTTGCTGGAGTTTTAGGCTAATTTTGACTTTAGCTTTTTTATGTCAGAAACTTGCTTAAATTTTGGCTGATTTAATTTACAGAGAAATGTTATGCTTATTTGAGTTCAGCTAGTAAATTAAGCAACAGCTTTTTTGCTACTAAGTTTTAAAACGTATAAAAAAATTCCTTTTTTAGAGACGCTAGTTTCTTTTAGTATTTTTTTGCTTTTTCTTGTGACAAAGTAAGTTTTTCATATTTATATTTATATAATATATATATATATATATATATTATATATATATATATATTAAAAAACATAAGAAGGTTATGAATGCAAATCCAAATTTCTTAAAGGCTAATGTAAGTCAATGTGGCTCCTTCAAGGTTTTGATCAATGGAAAACGAGCCCAAGTGGCTCTTTTACTGTGAAAGGTTGCCGACCTCTGGTCTAAATCTTACGGCTTGCGTCACAACTGGCCTTATGGGTGGATACAGGTTGTCTGTGGGCAAAAAATGGGCAACTCTGTGACACAAAATATGTCGTGGCCAGGAACATAAGCATTCTAGAATAAATTGTAAGGTAATTAGTAATTGATCAGAAAGTATGGGGACGTTCCGCTGCCTAATCTCAACTCCATGAGTTAAAACAAGGTCCAGGGTGTGCTTGTGACAGTGAGTCGCTTTCAGGAAATGTGTACCTCTTGTGCCGTCTTATGGGGTCCAGATGACCCAAGCTTTACATTGACCTGTTATCCATCCCATGACAAATATGGATGAAGGTGGACGGGATTTCACGTCTGACACCAGTAAAAATAAAAAAATTATTGTTAAAAAAAAGCTGTCAATTCTTATTTATCTATAAACATTTTTATCTGAATTGCAACTCACCCTCTTGAGTTTATAATTTTATTTTTCCAAAATCTCTTCTATTTTGACATTTCCGTCCATGTTTGATGTCAAACCTGTAGTTTTACATCACGTTACCTTGTAGAAGGATTTCATCCGAGCCTCGTCTACCTGGAATGAGGGAAAGAGGTCAAATTCCTGTTTCTGCGCAATTCAAATGAGATGAGCAAAGGTCCACTGATTTGGTCTGAGAATTCCTATGTTGCACAGATTCAGTTGATCCAGCTGAGGCTACACAACATGACTTTTCGGTGTGCAGAGCAGCATCATCAACATGTAATCTGATAGGGTTTATCTCAATTTTTTTGATGATAAAATGTTGAAGAAAAAGTTTCAGATAAAGTAAATTAAGATTTTTAGTACAAGGTGAATTCGTAAAGTAGTATTAGTAGGATATAGTAGGAAGTTGTAAGGGAGTTGAACCCCTCAATGCACATAGTACACTTTTTCTCAGTCAGATATGATGATTTTCACTATTTTTTTTTTCTTCTTTTGTTTAAACTACGGCTGCCACAATTAGTCAACTAATCAATGACTAATCAGCTATTAAAATAGTCTACGATTAATTTAATAAATGATCAGTCGTTACTTTATGTTATAGGGGTTCAGAGTGTAGTGAATTTGACATTTATAATGGCGTTCTGCTAGCTTTTTGGAATATTTTAGTATTTATTAAGGTTTTTTAAGCTATTTTAGAGTTAATAATTCAGCGGCATGCTAGCTGTTTTGGCTGATTAAGGCTTCTTTTGCTGTTAAGGCTGTTTTGGAGTTTTGCAAATATTTCAGCTGCATACTAGTTTTTTTGGCTAACTTAGCCTTTTTTCCATTTTTAAGCTAATTTGGGATTTTTATATTTTAGCTGCTATTAGCTCCAGAAATTTCACCTATTAATTTTAGTGTTTTTAGCCATCAATTTTAGCATCTTCAGCAATCAGTGCTAGCTATATTTAGCTTACAGCATTCACACTAGCATTATCCCAGGTAATGCTATATTTCCAGTTTATAGTTAGTTTAAAGCTAATGATGGTTAATATGTGTGCTTTACATCCAGTTTACGCATGACCAGATTAGTCAACTAATCAGACAAAAATAATGGGCGAATAGTTAATTTTTAAAATAATCATTTGTGGCAGCACTAGTTTAGACTCTCAAAGTTAAACCTTTGTAAAAAAAAAAAAAAAAGTGAAATAGACCAAAAATAAAGATCTTTCCAATGTAAAAAGTATGTATGTTAAACAGCCAATCAGGACACAGTGCTGTAAAAGCATGTAAAATTGCACCTAAAGCATCAGCGAAACATGAACCGTGAAATATTGAGGGAACTCTGCAGTGACGGTTTATCAAAGTTTTTGTCTGTAATACCCTGTGTCGCCTCTAGAGCTGTGTTTCAGTCATCCACCCTTTCTGACTGAAGTTTTCCTCGTGTTTTCTTTGATAAATACACCAGTACATAAAGTACAGCGTGCCAGCAAAGTCATTGGAGGTCCCCTGGAGACTACAAGGCTGGACTATGTCATTCAGGCTGCTGACAAACGGGCCCGCAGAGGTCTGCGTGGCAAATATAGACGCACATGCCGCGGGGACTCTGCCCATGACACTGCAGTCAGGAATGCCTCTCTGTCGCAGCTGAAGTCAAGGAACGCTGTTGAGGATTATGGGTTGCGGTGTGGACTGAAGGGGCATCAGTTTCCAGCACTACAAGCTGTTGGGTTAATTATAGCTTTAATTGAGCTCCATAGTATGCTCCGCCCCTTTTCCTCCCCTCTCCTCACGCCATGTGCCCAGCAAACTCTGAGAACTGCGGTGGTTTCTTGGTACGAGACCCCCCGGTAGGGTGATCTCACCAAACTTACCAGTTTGTCTTGGACCGTCCCAGCGTTTACATGTTCTCTGTGGTCCTGCTGGTTGCTCTCATCTCCTTTCCGCTGAGTTGGGTATCGTGCATTTTCTCACCCTGCCTCCCCCCTCCACCCCCCCTTATGGTCTCGCTCGGCTAATTATGGAGACTGGCACCGTATTGTTGGTATGGGGATTTACCACCCATAGAGTCTGGAGGAGGAGAATGAGGGAGGCAGGTGAAGGAGGGAAGAGGTTAGGTGGGGGGCGCGTGGATGGACGGACAGCTTGATTGATCGATTGATTGATCGTCTAAAAAGTCAGACGTTTAGAAGAGATATGAAGAGGCAGAGTCGGAGTTTAGATGCCACGCATGCCTGAAAGTGAGACTTGAGGCTTTAAGCATCGGGGAGACATGCTGGGACTGCTGC
Organism: Oryzias javanicus; assembly: GCA_003999625.1. Taxonomy (NCBI): domain Eukaryota; kingdom Metazoa; phylum Chordata; class Actinopteri; order Beloniformes; family Adrianichthyidae; genus Oryzias; species Oryzias javanicus. The sequence goes on along the minus strand of CM012457.1, from coordinate 8,468,224 downwards.
TGCTGTTGTGGTGTGTGTGTGTGTGTGTCTGCACAGGTAGTCTTATGCAACTGCATGCCCCAAGCACACGACGTGTGCCTTTTGCTTTTACCCTTTAGCCTCTTGTCTAAAGCTTGCCTTCAAAAAAGGCCACAATTTCCAACTGCGTGGGCAGCTAAGCAAATAGTTGTTTGACTTTCACCTCTTCAGAATATGAAGATGCAGTTGGAAACATTTAACTGCAGCTGGAGTTGCCCCCTGCTGCCCCTCTCTGTGAATAGATATGGGAGCGACAGCTGCCAGTCACTGAACTAGTGCCGGGGATCACCAATAATTTCCAGTATTGATTAGATTCAAATCACTAGAGCCTGGATTGGTTCTATTCTATTTTTTTCAGATTCTTTTGATCCTCTCAATTCAATTTGATGTGGGCCTGATGTACACCTGGATTAAATATGTTTGACCGTCGAATCGTAATGTAGAACATTTTCTTTAATTAACAAAAATTAGGGAACTTTTAAATCCATAAAGTAAATGCCATCAAATTATTATAGGTCTGCATTTAATTTTTAAACATGCAAACATTTTTGACTGAATCTGAATCATAATTATAATAACATTGTATAATAACATTTTTTTTTTCCAAATCATTTTTGTAAACTTTTGATAGAAAGCTGTAAAAACAGTCGTTCGCAAGCCTTGGGTCTGTTCTACTGACTGTATATGAGAACTGGACCAATTGACTGTGACATCATCTATAGAGTGGTTTACTTCTGGCTTCAACAAAAAGAAGTCAACTCATTTATTTGTCATCAGTAAGCAGTGACTGGTCCGAGTCGGTCTGAGTCAAATCAAATCAAATCAAACTTTATTTATAAAAAAGCGCTTCTCATACTTGCGCAGCTCGAAGCGGCGTTCCTATGGCAACCACTTTTGTTAGCCAGGAGTGAGCTTGTTGAAAGGCCACACCCCAACCACTTCAAAGCGGCCTGGGGAGAATCTGTCAAACCTTCTAAACGATGAAATTAGAATTAGAAATGATAAGAAAAAAAAAGAGGATTAGCAAGAACATGTTAAAAAAAAAAAGGAACCCGACAAAAAAAAATTTTCTGAATAAAATGACTGAGTAATGGCTGTTTATTTCTCCATTGAAGTCTATGTGATTTTGGCTTCTTGGAACCAGTAGGTAGTTCCTGTTTGGAATGCAAAGGGGGAGGAGTCACTCAGTCCAGTTCTCAGACACAGTCAATGGGAGGGATCTTAAAAGCTCGGTTGCAGATTTTTCTATCAGATTTTACCAAGAGTTGTTTAAAATGAAGAAAAACTTGTTATAATGCTTTTTTCACGATCTAAATAAATCATTCTTTCCTTTTTGTTACACATCCTGAAGAATTTTGTGTTTTGATGGTGTAAGTTCTGGCTACGTTCAACTAGAAGGACTTTATGATACGGAGACACATTTTTAGGTTTTAAGGACCAATCCCAAAAATGACAATTAAAATATTAACGTTCATTACTGAGGCATCATTACCGAGTCTCAGTTGCTCTGTTTAAACTCCATGTTTATATCCTATGCTGCTTAATGAATGTCAAATATGATCTTTAAGTCCTCAAAAATGATCAGGAGTAACACATTTATTCTGCTTGAGCTGTAGAGAATGTCCAAACTGTGTATTCCATGCTGTTCTCAGTCCTTCACGTCCATGTCGTCGTACCTGGAGGATTGTTGCTGGTGGAAAGTTCTGTCAGTTGTTCAGGTGCAGGCGACTCTCTCACCAAATCAGAAGCTTGATTATTTAGCTGGCAGTGAACTAGGAGCCAGTCAGATTCATGGCTGGCTAACCCTCTGGGAACAAGCCAAGGAAGTGGCTTTGTAGTGAGACAGGAAGTGAGTCATCACTGTTGCTAGGCTAAATATAGCATTGATAGCACTAGTGGGAGGTGGAACAGGCGCTCTAGCAGTCACAAATGTTATCAATGGGATTTCTGCTGCTGAAGGACGGATGACCACACACTGTGAAAAAAAAAAAAAAAAAAACACCTCGGAGGGGAAGATGACTTTAGTGAAGAAGAGTGGATCATAGAAAATGTTCTCCTCATTGTTTGGACTCTCATCAATGAACAGAAGACACATTAAGAACAAACACATCGTCTGGTTGGGAAGCTCCTTCACAGGCCCGGTTCTGGTGCTTCACAATGTGGATCCCCCGTAAATGTTCAGAGGGGTGTTACTTCTGGAAGCTCAGAGGCAGCAGTTATATTACCATAGATAAGAAATGCTTTAATACTAGGATATGTGTTTTTAAAAATGTGTTTGTGGACTCTTTCTAGCTGCTAAGGATTCAGCTCTGAAGCTGCATTAACCTCCAATGAACATTTGTGTGATAGTAAATATAAACATGAAAAATATTAATATATGAGAATCTATTCTTTATCACCTGCAAAACTAATTGAGCTTCAGTTCGGCTAGTTTTCTGTGGGACCAAAGAAGGATCCAGCAGAGCCTCCAACGGCTCAAAATGTTTGTCAGGAGTCGATACACACTGGAGTTCCAAGAATTTTAATCTGTCCCAATGCAGTTTGCAGAAGATGGTCATGAGGGGAAAAGAATTTTGTAGGATTTGTGGTTTATAGCATGTTAATGTGCAACCCCGCCCCCCTTCCCATCCTCGGTGCAAAGCGGAGCAGGGAGCTAGCGGGCCATAAGCTTTTTTTCAAACTGCATTTTTTTCATCTGCTCCTGATTCACAAAATTTAAATCATGTTAAAACACAATTTTCATTGGAGTGGGTCTTTAAAGTCCCACTCCAACTATATTTTTTATCTATTGTAAAATAATTCCTTGTTGTCTTTTAATCATGTTTATACAGTTTTTAGCCAAAATCAAAAAGCCTGTGTCGTTTTTTTTTTTTAGATGGATTTCAACACATCTGCAGTAGTTTGTTAGAAATTCACCTTTTGGGTTCTGGCCACGACTGTTGGTGCAAAAGTTAGCTTACATTAAAATCCCAGCATGCCTTTGTTTTACACACTCTTCAGTTAGCCTACAGCTACTTGCAAGCCCACAAGAAACATTCCACAATAACATGAGATTTTCATCAGAGTGGGTCTGTAAGGAACACACTGACAGATCCGGGTTGTGCTCATTTATAGCTTGCTTTAACATCCTTTTTTGTCAATCCACATCGAGTTTCTGTTTGAGTTCAGGAATTCTTGGGGCAGGTTTTGTTCTCCTCTCCCAGATCTTGTTACAAGAAGAAGTCCCCACTTTCAAGTCTGCAGTTGTTTAGTCTTTTATTGGATCTCTTCATTTTCAATAGCTTGTAAAACTTCTTCTCTTTTAGTTTTTATCTCTTGTTGGAGGGTATCCGTTACGACCCCGTTAAAAAAGCTCAGCAAATAGGAGAAGTTCTGATCTTGCAGAGACATTTACAACTTCTAATTTCTTTCTTTATAACCTGTTGGAATGATGCTGACACAGTGGAATGACTCAGCATTTTTTAAGTTTAATTTTTTTTCCTAATTTACATACATTATTTACTATATAATACTGTAAAATATAAACATTTGAAACGGGGAAAATAAACATTCTACTCCAACATAGTTCATCTTAAGATATGTTCACAACAACATTAGCAACTGAATTTCAAGTGACAACTTCCAAGAAAAAGTCGTGAGTTACGCAAGTTTATTAGTTTGTTTTTGTACTCTACGAACATTGGAAGATAAACCCGTTGAACTTTGACCTATCAGGGACTTGGATTTGGTAGTGATATGTGGATTATAATTCACGGAAGTTCCAACCGTTTGAAAATTATTAATAAAAAAATTAATTCAGAATTCAAAGGCCCCAAGTCTTTGATATATCGGAATAGAGCTGTGAAAGAAAAAACATGGAGCAAGATTCATGAGATTTGCATCAATTCGACATTTCACACCAAACCTCTTCCAGGTGCAGGAAAACGCACTAGTAGCGAGTAGCGTGAACACTATGCTCTACACTCATCACATCCCCGGGGTGAACGTAGCATCAGTCATTGTTTTTTTTCTTGTTCTTTAAAACCAAGGAAGTGATTGATGTTGTTCTGCGTATTTTAGCTAATTGTAATGGTTTGAATGGAGGTCACGTTGAACAGGGTCAAGTTAATTCCTAAGAAAGCTGTCACATTGGTCTCGTGTGGGACTGCACTGGTTGCAACCATTGACTGTATAAGAGATCTGGACAAAGCAAATGTGACGTCATACAGAAAATTACTACCTTCCGGCTCCAGGAAAATTCAGCCAATTCAGTCACCATTTTTCGGCCATGTTGAAGCCAGACAACAGTGATTGGTCCACGTCGGCCAGAGTCGATTTTTCTATGGCAACTACTGTGGCCAATCATAAGTTGGCTAGTTTGAAGTCCCCACCCCTTCCACTGAAATCAGGCTTGAAAGAATCTGTAAATCAAGCGTTTAAGGCGGGGCCAGTGAGCACCACTTTAACCGATTGGTCAGTTTATAACCTGAATAGTTTGTAATAAAAACAAAAAATAATCAACAAAAAAATTGGATTAGCAAGAACGGTTATTCTGACAAATAGAATGACTGAGTTGTAGCTGTTTATTTCTTCATAGAATCATTTTTGTCAGATAGTTCCAATTTCTCAACTGGGGGGGGGATCGCCATGTCCAGTTCTCATATACAGTCTGTGGTTGTGATCTTTGTGAGGAGGTTCTGAGCTCTGTGGATCCCTGAGCAGAAGGTGTGTGAGCAGAGAAAGGAAAGCCTCACACATGACTGCATGAAACTTTTACAAGCAGCTGTGCGTGTGTGAAAAACGAAGCGCTGAGGTGCAGCTTTGCACGCAAGCGTGGATCCTTTCAGTTTAAAAGCGTAAAAGTGGATTTTTGTGGGAGAAGAGTCCAGGAACAAAAAAAGCCATCTTGATAAAAGAGGAAACCCCCCTTGTTTTTTTTTTTTTTTTTTATTAAGAACAACAATAAAGTATTAAAATGAAATTATAGAAACTATTTTTTTATATACTTTCTGTTGCAGTTCACTTTTGATTGTTCCGATGTCACGCTGTTGCTTTATGACCCGCTTCTGGCCGCCTCTGTTCATACTTGTGGGAAAAAGGAAGTGGGAGCATAATGGGGCGGAGAGCCGTCCCACACAGCATCTTTTCAGCTCGGGAGTGGAACCCCACCCTCCATCCCGGACCTCAATCAGCCAGAAAACAAGGAAATGATATAATTGTCTGCGGCTACTGTCGGAGCACGGGCTGCGATGACGCACGGCTGCGAGCTTCCTGCTCCCCGCGGAGATGCAATAGATTCCCAGTTAGAATGTAGAAAAGCAACAAAAAAAAACGAGAGGCGGGGAGGGGAAAATGGCTTCTTTCATCAGGAAAATCAGCATCACAGCTGAGCAGAGAAACAACCGCGTCATCAGTGACTGATTTTTGAGTTCATTGTTTCTGATTACCGCCTTAAACTGTGAAAACTGCATCTGATTGGTGTTTTTTTTCCTCTTGTGTCTGCCACAGAAAGACGAGGTGTACCTGAATCTGGTTCTGGACTACGTTCCAGAGACAGTCTACAGAGTGGCCAGACACTACAGCCGAGCCAAACAGACGCTGCCCATGGTTTACGTCAAGGTGCGTGTTTCTGTGTGTGGCTGTAAGGAGTGATTCACTTCCTCTAATTCATCAAAGGAAATTCCACACGTTGGTTTCTGTCTCATAAATCTGTCGGTTTTGACATTCCTGAGGTCAAAACCATGCAAATATTTTTAAAGGTCAGATTTGAAAAGATAAAAATACATCTATATATAGATGGAAAGACGGATGGATTACAAATTTCTTTCAGAAAAATATTCTTATTTTAGAGTTTTTGTTGAAAACCATTCAGTTTTATAAAAGTTATTAAACTGTGATTCCTTACTGACTAAGTTTAGTAATTTAAGAAAAACATTTGATTCTGGTCATTATCTATTTATATCATTAGAAGTTGATCATAAGATGCATAGAGTCTCCAGGCTTTAGAATTAAACTTAAATTCAATTTTATTTATAAAGCACTTTTTCCTGTTACAAAGCATCCTAATGTATTTGCATGATAAAATAAATAATAGATTAATAAAATCCCAATTATAAAAATATGACATTAAATAACATAATACATACAAACCAACAGAAGACAATCAAAATAAATCAATTTAATTATTCATAAAATCAAATAAAATGTTTTTAAATGATATAATTAAAAAAATAATGAATTGAAAAACTAATTAATTCATTTTGATTACATTTTTGGTCAAATGTGCTAGTAGTACATAATGTGAAATGTCTAACAGAAGAGGAAATTCATCCTCTTTTCTGGGTTTTTTTTTTAAACCTGCAGCTGCAGGAATGGACGTATAAACCTGCTTTATCTGTTTGTGATGTGGGAGGGGCTGAGTCAACAGCACCTGCTGCTTGTTCAGAAGCAGAAAGATGTTTTGGGGTTCACATTTGATTCAGAAAACTGACAATAATCCAGAACGTTTGTATCACTAGTCTTTGAAAGAGTTGCTAAAAGGTCCTAAAATCGACACCACAGACAGATCAGAAATCAGGTCCAATCACTTAATATCAGACTTGATTGGAATTGGATTTTGTTTTCCGATCAGGGATCAAAAATATATTTTATTCTTATTATGAGCAGGTCTTTTATATTTCGAGCTTATTTCAAAAACAAGCTTTCTACTGGAATTCTGCATAATATGAACGGATTACAAGATTTTCTTGCTGTAAAACAGAAGAACATGTCACCAATTTGAGCAGCAGGTTAAAAAAAACAGTAAAGTTGGAAAATATTTAAAGATTTTGACTTCTGACCCGGACTCAATAAATCTTATGATAAACGTTTAAAACTGACGTCAAGTACCTTTTATTGGTTTGTCTTTTTCCAAACAAAGATTGTCGAATCCATTTAAACTATACATCAAACAATATATCATTGTAATTCTTTTTAAAGAGAATTTAACTGAGTGACGACAGTGAGACGCAGGCTAAAAAAACCAAAAACAATCCATAATCTTTCCAACAGACCAAAACAAATAAATGTTTACTGTACATTGATATGAGCCAGTCATGAAAACTCATCATCATGTTACAACAACAATTTTAGAAGAAAGTTGTTGCCTCTCATTTTTTAGGATTTTTTTAACGAATAAATGAATCACATTTGATAAAAAATGGTCAATAGTTCTAAAGATAATGAAACTACACTCACCAGTTTTTGACTAATCATCACCTATTTCTAGTTGTTAACTAGTTTCCTAGTCGATAGTTACACACATTTACTTTAAACTACTTCACAGAAGTGCTCTGTTTAGGTATTAGATGATAAAATCTGCTGAATAAAATAAAAATCAGATACAACCTGGATCTGTTCATTACATTTGTTCATTTTTTTTACATTTTACTGAAGTGTTCTAAAAAAATATTGTGACTCTGGATCGTCAGATACTCAGTATTAAATGACTCAGAATCAGATTGGGGCCTAAAGTGGACGCTCATGTGCTGTGACCTCTCTTGTTCCCGTGTGCAGTTGTACATGTACCAGCTGTTCAGGAGCCTGGCCTACATCCATTCCTTTGGAATCTGCCACCGGGACATCAAACCCCAGAACCTCCTGCTTGATCCAGAGACGGCCGTGCTCAAGCTCTGTGACTTTGGCAGGTACGGCTGACGAGATGTTCGTGTTTGATGGTGAAGATCTCCAACGATGGGTTTTTTTCTATTATGAAAGCTTTCTAAGTAGTTTCATCAATTTTGATTATGCAGTTTTTAGCTGAAATCAAAAAGCCCGTGTCGTTTTTAAGAGATTTTCCGCTGAGTGACCGGAGATCAGAAATCCGCATCACAACCCCGAGCTAACTTTAGTGTAGCAAACAACGGCGAGTGTAGGAGCCTCTGCAGCATCTTTACACGTATCCTAATGAAAAACAATCTACTTCTATGGTTCTTTTTGTCATTCATTTATTATGGTCGCACCATTATTGTAAGTTTTGATGGTTAAACAGCAACAACATAAGGGTCAAAAGACTGTCGCTTTTAGATGCAGGTGTCTCCGTTATGCCTTTTTTTTTATATAACTTTATTGCAAACGTCAATTTCAATACAAAAAGGTGCAAAATAGCCATTGCATGTGTATACAAACATTATAAACTATTAAATCAAAATAAATACATCAAAATAACAAAGTAAAATTAAAATGCCAGGGGTAGAGTTAAATAAGAAAAGTCATACAGTGAGTGAATAAAATTAAAGTCTGATAATTTGCAGAGTTTACATTTTTTTTCAAATATTCTGTATTGCAAACAAATTTCAATACATTTCACAGCCTTTTGGTTTTTTGAAAAAAAATTGATTCAATATATAGCTTGGCCTCCACCAGAAACAAGGAAAATTTAGGAATTTTGTTAGAGAATTTGCATTTATGGATGTAGAATTTGGAAAGAAAAAGGAATAAATTGATTAAAAATTGAAATGTCAAATTCCTATGTTGGTGGAAGCCAAACAGAACATGTTTCCAAAGTAAAGAAAATGACAGAGCAAACTTATAACAGAAGAAATCACAGAAAATTTGCCAGAATCCGTTATGCTTTAAGCAGCTGCATCCAATCAGGCTGCACAAACAAATGACACGCCCACTGTGCCGATCAGTAGAGATCCAAAGCTTATAAAAACAAAGTTCTTCAATAAACGCATTCAAGACAATAGTAAGCAACAAATTAATTTAAATTTATCAAAATGTATCAATATAAGTCTGATTTACAGCGAGGAATATCAGAGGGATCCAGTTTTGATACCAGCTTAAATGAGGAAAACGAAGACTTACATGGATCTATTTATCAGAATTGGAGACTTTCTGCTGCTTTTGCTCCATCACAATTTGAATGTAGAAATACTCAAAAATGCAGTTTTTAATCTTAAATTATATTCTATGTTTTCCATGAGAAAAATGCTACAAGAACACGGTAAAAACATTGGAGTGGGTCTTTTTACTGCTTTTGCAGTTTTGTTGTGATTCTGAAACAAAAAAAAGGTTCATATTTTTGTGAATCCTTCTCATTTTCATCCTAACATGATGATAATTCATTTCTGTTGCATTCCTTGCAGTGCTAAACAGTTGGTCCGTGGAGAGCCAAACGTGTCCTACATCTGCTCGCGCTACTACCGAGCCCCAGAGCTCATCTTTGGCGCCACCGACTACACCTCCAGCATAGGTAAGGTGACCCCGCTGACCCGGTTAAGCTAACTGATAAGCTCCAGAGCTCAGCTTCACTCACGTGAATGAAGCACACACTGACAGTGTAAACACGGCGCTATCAGTATCTCTCCATACAAACTACAACTGATAGTCGGACTCTCCTGTTTTCCAAAAGCTTCCATTGTCCACATCTAATTTGTTTTTCCATATTTTTTGGGGGGAACCTCCCTTTTCCTGCAGATGTGTGGTCAGCTGGCTGTGTATTGGCGGAGCTGTTGCTAGGACAACCGATCTTTCCGGGCGACAGTGGAGTGGACCAGCTGGTTGAAATCATCAAAGTAAAAACCCGCCTGATCCGTCGAGGTTTTTTTTTTTTTCTTTTATTCCATTCAACCCAGTGATACTGACGTCCACATTCTGTCTCAGGTTCTGGGCACTCCGACCCGAGAACAGATCCGCGAGATGAACCCCAACTACACCGAGTTCAAATTCCCGCAGATTAAGGCACACCCTTGGACTAAGGTGAGTCAACAGGTACAGCAGCACGTTTATTTTCCTAACTTCTATCATCTCACTGTTTCTGTTGACAATCCACCATCATTTCCATCAAGTCGAGCTGCATGTGGAATTTACAGCCTCCGTCTTGCTGCTACTTGATAATCTCAGCCTGACTCTGACGGAGGAGAACGTATTCCTGCAATACAACCCCCTTCCTTTTAAGGGTGTGGTTTTAAGCTCGTTTTGGATAAACCTGCAGTAATGACACTTGAGGCTCATGAAATACCCTCAGAGCTGTTCCCTTATTTCTGGGGTCATTACCCCCTTCAATGGGCTGTTACGATTCTATTTAAATCATCAGCATCTCAGCTCCAGTGCAGTGAAGCCTTAGTCACATGCATCCAGGTGCTGCAGGTTTTTGGGTTATCCGGTCCCGTAGAGAGGAGTGGTCGTATCTAAGGCTAATGAAAGCTACATGGATGATGCTGTCGTAAGGTGCCTTACGCCACAATCTAGTCGTTGGTAATGCAAAATGCACATAGTGTGCCCGTGATACGTCGATGCCCGTAGGACGACCACACAAACTACACTTTGGTTGTCTAATTTCTTCGTTTCTAACAGTAATCGCGCGCAGGGATTGTACACTTATCGCGTGACCAGCACCAAATCAAATCAAACTTTATTCGTATGGCGCTTTTCCAAAACGCGTGTCTCTCAAAGTCCTTTACGTAAAAACAAAATCAGATTTTAAAAAGCAAAGAACGACACATTGCAAATGGAAAGATGTTTAAAACCCAGACACACCTACCAACACACGGGCACACCATGGTAAAAAAAAAAAAATCACTAAACTGATGGAGAGTAGAAATCTGGCTTTCTACTGAAGTGGGGAAACAATATTTTTTGGGACCTGCCCCGCCCACAATCAAGTTTACAGGATAAGCTGCCACGGGACCCCCTAGATCTAAGCAAAGACCTACGATCCATTGCCCGCTGAACGTCCAAAGTCCGGCTTGTAGGCTAAATGTGGCCCGAGTTCAAATTTCTTCTGGCCTGCATAAAATCATCTTCCCAGCACAATTTAAGAACTGTGTGTACCATTTATTTTTTGCGATTGGCTGAATTACATTATAAGCCGTTGTGATAGAAACAACCTGGTCTTCAAATCCAACATTGACAGTAATTTAGGAATTTAAGGGTGTATTCAGACTGGACACAAGTAAGGCAGAGTTTTTTTCCCACAATAATCCAGAACAAAGTTTCAGTCTGAAAATACACCAAGTGAACTCTGTTCCGGGACTAGGAACCGAAAACTTGAAACTGAACTTGAAAAGTGTTTCCATTGCAGTTTTGCAAAAAATGTTCTGTTCAATATTCTCCAGAACCCACCTGCTCTAAGCACAAAAATGTTTTTTTTATTTTTTGATTAATGCGACTTTTTTTTTTTTTCTCAAATTGTGGCGTTTCCATTAAGCAAATTTAATATCAAAAATCCAATTTGCGCAATTTCCACCCACATGTCCCGTACAGGTTTGGCCATTTTTCTGTAAACATTTAAGTGCTGTTTTGACTGAGTTTTTAATCCTCAGATATTGGAGATACTTTGACTTTGATTATTGCCCTCGTTTCTATGAGTGATGCGCTGTATGACAGGAAAACAGATGATGGACATTTTTTCTTCACGTGTTAAATTTGCTAACTGGTCATCCAGTCAGCAGAGGACAGCAGGTCCTCCTCCTCTCTCTGCAGCTTCATCCATTCATTAAGTGTCTGAACTATTGGACGTGTTGTGACGCGGCTGAAGGCTGTGTGAGTGTACGCAGTCGTGTCTGTGTGATGTGTGGGTTGATGTGAAGAATCAACAACACGGCAGAGGAAACTTCACAGCGTCCCCGATGACTTTGTCTGTGATTAAGGTCTTCCGGCCGCGCACACCTGCAGAGGCCATCGCCTTGTGCTCTCGCCTCCTGGAGTACACGCCCACGGCCCGGCTCACCCCCCTAGAGGCCTGCGCGCACTCGTTCTTCGACGAGCTCCGCGACCCCAACGTCAAACTGCCCAACGGGAGAGAGAAACCGTCGCTCTTCAACTTCACCACCCAGGGTAACGAACCGCACCGCCTTTTAACACCAGCTGAAGCTGTGTTGACGTTCGTAACTCTACAACCGTTTATGCTGTTGACCCTTTAACGTCTGAGGCGTCGTCTGTGACGCTTAAACACAAAATGTTTAATATTACTGTACCTTTAACGATAGAAAAGGTACAGTAAATCAAAGAACATAAACAATGGAGCTCAGGTGTTAAAGAGTTAACGGAATTCTAGCGGATTCTTCAGAGGAGAAAACCAGCTCTGTGGTTTAATGCAACACTTTACTAACATTTAGTTAATTGGAAAAGTTGCATTACCTGCAATAATGATAGTGTGAAATGAATGCCTTTTGCTGAAAGTAGTCACTGAAGTTTTTTTTCTGAAAATCGTGACACTATTTACTTGCTGAGGAGATTTGCTGAAAATATAAAAGCTATAAAATGTTAAATTTGCTAAAAGTATGAAAATTTGTGAAAAACTCTGTAAGAGCGCTCAAGTTGACTTGAATTTCTGAAAAAATTGCAATAAAGTTGCTTAAAATCACTAATACATGTCAATTTTGCAAAAAATATTTTCTGTTACTTAAATATGATCTTAACTCCAAATTAGCCCAGAAAGCTAGCTTGTTGCTTAAATAGTAGCTAAATTCCAAAATAGCGTGCAATTCCTCAGTAAACAAAATTAGTCAAAAATGTTAACCTGTTGCTAAAATAGAAGATAGATTCTAAATTATCCTATTAAAACCATAGTGGAAACAAATAAGCCAAAAAATGTTAGCATGTTGCAAAAATATTGACTAAACTTCAAATTAGCATAAAAAAACCTCAGTAGATGACAAATTAACAAAAAAAAAAGAAAAGAAAACCTAGCTTGTTGCTTAAACTCCAAAAAGGCTAAAATTTCTCAGTAAACTAAATTAGTAATACAAATTTTTTGTTTCTATAATATTAGCTATTTTTTTGAAAATTACTATAAAAGATTAAAACATAGCCCATTCATATCTATATCTATATATCTATATCTATCTATCTATATATATATATATATATATATATATATATATATAGATATAAATTCTTGTTGCTAATCTACTTGAAATTTTGAAATTTAAAGACCTTCTCATTCATTTCCTATGTGGCATATTTTGCTCAATATTTCAAAAACTCTAAAGTTTATGAATACCAAAAATACAAGCAGTAATGTCCGCAACGTTTTGATACCAGGATCGCTGAAATCACTGAAAGTGTGATTGAGTTTTTAGGTACCGGAAAACATACAGGAAGGAGCAGGAGAATCACTATAGTGTGAATGCTTACTAAGTAATCACACAAATATTATATCTCCATGTCACAATCAGCCGATTCACGTTGATCGTGTAAACAGTCAAAGAACGCGTGTTATTTAGGCGTTAACGATGACATCTCAGACGTTAAACAGTTAAAGACCAAAGAACTGCTTTAACTGTCCAGGAAGTGCTTTATGGGAATTGTTCAGTTTAAAGTTTGAATGAGGATTTTAGGTGATGTGACTTTTTAATAGTTCATCTTTGTACAGAAATCTACTGAAGACAAACTTAGTTAAAACAAAAACAAATAAAAACAAAAATCAAATTTTTTTTTTTTTTTTTTAATTTCTAGCTCTTGTTTCTCTTTTCTAGCTGCTTGCCGTCAAACTTCTCCACAGTAATCCAGAGCTTTCTGTGATCATCTAATGCAAAGTCATCATAAAATGATCATTAATTGACATTCTAACAAATGTAAAACCAAAAACAGGTTTTAGTGTATCATATTTTTAAGAAAAACTGACTCCACGATTTTCCCAAACACGACTATCTTGTCTTTTCATCCGTTTGTTGAACTTGTAGCAAATAACTCTGTTTTCCTAAGTTGCAGCCAAGATGCTCAACATTGTGTTTTTGCAGCCAAAAAAGTAGCTAATGCATCCATTCTTATGTTTTTTTAAAAGTAGTAGATTTTCCTTCTGCAGTATTTCAGTATTTATCTTTTTGGATCAGATTTCAGAACAGGGAGGGGGTCAGACACCTGAAGAGACATCTTTGACCCTGAAAGATGCTTCCATCCTGCAGTTTCTGTTTAGATCTGTGGCGCAAAACTACATTGTTTTTTTTTTTTTTTGTCTAACAGGCAGTTCCTTATGGATCCTCTGGAGTTTTGACTGTGTTTTCTAGTGGAGCTTCACATTTGAGTGACAGTATTTCATCTGTCTCTTTACTGAACAGCACCTGTGGGGAAACCGTCCCAACCGTCACACAGCAAACAGAGGAAAATACTTTTTCAGCAGCAGCTCAGAACAGCTCTTTTAAAAGAAAATGTATATTTGATAGAGAGAAAAACATCATTTAAGCAATAATAAACTAATAAGATGATTTAAGATCAATCGCACCATTTTTTTTTCTGTTTCTTGCAGATGAGCTCCTCTGTTATTCAGGTTCAGGGGTAGCTGTGCAGCAGCTGACCTTTTCTGCTCGTTGTCTTTCAGAGCTGTCTAGTAATCCGTCTTTGGCCTCCATACTCATCCCTGCCCACGCCCGCAACCAGGCTGCTGCCTCCACCCCAACCAACACGTCTGCCACCACAGGTCCTTCTCGTCTCTGGTTTTATCCTTTCTGTGTTTGAAGGTTCTGATGGTTGGATTTGGTCCGAATTTAGACTGATGTTGAATAAACATCATGTTCACTGGAGGGGCTGAAGTGAGTGGCTGACGTCAGAAATGCAGATGCTGTTTCACATCTCGTCTGAAAATTACATTTTAGCAAAAGAAAAAAAGATTCAGTAAAGTGTCTCACAGCATAAAATGCCTTTTTTTTTTATTTTGAATTTATCGATTATGTCTCGAATTTTCAGCGTAAATCCCCACATATCTAGTGATTTTCTCAAGTTTACAGTCTGTTTTTCATTTGGATAAAGTTAACTTTGTATTAAAGTGATTTCCTGAAGGTGATTCTTAAATTTTAGTTCAATAGTCTCTTCACTGTTCTGTCATATGAAGCATACATGTTGTTACACATATGACCAAAACTTTATAAAAATTTTAGAAATGTCGGAAAAACACAATTTTGAAATTAAATTGTTTCACAATTCTATCACATTATATTATTTACATATAATTATATACAGAAAAAACACAAAACAACCCCTGCGAACAGTCATCCAAAAACATGGAAACGATGTCCTCTATAGGGCACATATAGTGAGGGAATTCAGGCAAATCCTTGTGGAAGACCATTGTCAGTATATAGAGATGGACAGAACACCTGTGACATCATCCATAGAAAATGACTCACCTCTGGTTCCAACAAAAGGAAGTCTGTTCAGTCACCATTTTTATGCTATACGGACGTCGCCATGTTGGAACGTTAGTAAGCAGCGATTGGTTCAAGTCGGTCTGAGTCAACGTTTCTATGGCAACCACTCTCGCTAACTGGGAGTGAGCTTGTTGGAAAGCCACACCCCTTCCACTGAAAGCGGGCTCTGGATAATCTGTTGTTTGACACAGCGTGCTTTCACTGAGGAATCTGATTCGTTAGTTTGTAACTTGAATAAGTTGCGATGAAGAAAATATTTGATAAAAGAAAATTTAGCTTTATAAAGAGCATGTTAGAAGACGAACCAGAGCAAGAAGGGTTATTCTGACAAATAGAATGACTGAGTAATACATGGTCATTTCTCAAAAGAAATCTATGGGAAATTGGAATTTTGGAACCAGCGAGTACATCCTGTTTGTTTGTGTTGTCCAGTTTTATATACTGTCAATGGTGGAGCCCATTGACTGTACATGAGAACTGGACTGAGTGACAAACAGCTATCTCTCAGTCATTGCATTGGTCAGAATAACCATCTTTGCTCTATTTATAGATAGATAGATAGATAGATAGACTTTATTGTCTGTTCAATGAACAGAAATTCATCTTTCAACACGGCATAACACATTAAAATTCAATTCAATTGATAAAAGTTAAAAAAGCTAAAAAGTTATTAAATATATAGAAAATCAAAAGTCATAGAGATCCTAAAAAAATCACATAATTCACCATCCACATACATACAATTTAAGTGCTATTAAAAATTAAGCAGAGTGACTGCATTGGGGATAAATGATTTTTTGTAGATGTTTGTCCTGGCCAACGGTGTTCTGTATCTCCTGCCTGATGGCAACAGGGAGAAAGAGTGATGGAGAGGGTGGGTAGTGTCCACAGTGATGGAGGTGGCTTTCCTCATCACTGCTCGCCTGTACAGGTCACTGAGAGGAGATTGAGCTGTTTGAGAGATTTTGGAGGCCTGATTGATTATTTTTGAGAGAGTGTTTTTTTTGTTTAAGGGTGAGAAAGTTGAACCAGGAAGCGATGTTGAATGTGAGGATGGACTCCACCAATGAAATGTACACCATGGATAAAATGTCCTTATTGATGTTAAAAAATCTTAATTTCCTCAGAAGGTGGAGGCGTTGCTGTGCTTTCTTGTAAATAGCATCCACATGGTGTCCGAAAGACAAGCTACAGTCCATTATTGTCCCCAGGTATTTAAAAGAGTCTACCTGCTCCACCTGCTGGCCCTGGATCACGAGAGGTTGGAAAAGATCCTCTGGGCTGTTATGCCTTCTGCCTCTGCAGCACAGCTCCTTTGTTTTGGAGATGTTCAGCTCCAGGGAGTTCTGCGTGAACATGCAGACCAGAGTGTTGACCTGCTGTTGGTATTTTTTCCAGGGCATGGGAGTCTGTCACGTGTGCTACAAGGGCCATATCATCTGCATACTTCAGGAGGGTCAGGCCCTCTGTGTCACAGGAGATGCTGTTTGTGTACACAGAAAAAAGAATTGGGGACAATACACAGCCCTGGGGAAGTCCCGTTTTCAAAATCATTTGGCTGGACCTAACATTGTTCATCACCACATTCTGAGGCCTGTCAGATAAAAACTCTCTGATCCATAAAATCAGTGTTTTATGAACCTGCAGTGAAGAAAGATGTTCCAGCAGTGTATTATTGTTAACAGTGTTAAAAGCAGATGAGAAGTCCATGAATAAAATCCTTGTGTTTGGGAGCTTGGAGTCCTGTTGTTTGGTGACTCTGTCCAGGAGTGTGAGGCTGGCATCCTCCGTACTGCGTGCAGCTCTGTACGCAAACTGGAGAGGGTCGAATTTTTCAGTCAGTTCAGACCTCAATTCATCAACAATAACCCTTTCCATACATTTGCACAAGATGGAGGTCAGGGCAATTGGTCTGTAATCCTGCAGGTCCTTGGTCCTGGTTTGTTTGGGAAGAGGGATGATGGTTTATTTATTTTTACATTCTCTTGCTAAAACTTTTAATTTTTTTCTTTATCACAAGTTATAAACTGACCAATCAGATGTCTCAATAAAAGTAGGTGTTTGCTGCTATGTCCAATAAGTGAAGCGTTTGACAGATTTTGTATACTCCACTTTTAAGTAGTAGCGTTGTGAACTGCCAACAAGCTCACTCCTGATTGGTTGTAAAGAAATGATGACTCAGATTGATTCAGACCAATCACTGTTGATTGACGTCTGGTTCTACCATGACTGCATCCATTTTAGAAAAAATAGTTTTAAAAAGACAAAAAGTAAACGATTTTCTGTGGGTGACATCACACTCACTTGGTCCAGTTTCCATATACAGCCAATGATGGGGACCGTCATTGGTACCGGTACCAAACTCTGGTTTCTTCTCTTGTCTGACAGATGGCAGCAGCACAGAGCGAGGTCCCAGCACCACCACCGCCTCTGCCTCAGCCTCTAACTCCACCTCCTGAGCCGCCAGCCCCGCCCCGGTCTCAACCCCAGCCCACAGCCTCTCCATTGCCCCGGCCCAGGGGGTGAGCTCCTCTCAGCTCCGCTCCTGCACTGCTCTCCCCCCTCCCCCCTAAGACAGCGGCGCAGCGACGCTGAGGAAGCCCGGGTTCGGCAGCTCAGCGACTGCAAAACCAAACGTCCCGCCCCCGTACCCCCCACCGGTCCCTCCACGCTGTTCGAACCCGTCTCCATCCCTTCCCCCTGCGGCCTTTCAGCCGGGGAACGGAGCGCGGGGCCCGAGGCGTTTCCGACTGCGCTACCGCTACAAGAACACTGTACATGTATACACAACGCTAGCCTGCTAATGTTTGTAAGAGGACAATCTGTAGAAAAGTCCTTTCGCTGTTCCCCCTCCATGTTCCCGACCATGCATCTCCTGAACCCCCCCTCCTCCTCCCTTGGTTCCTCCTGTAGTGCATGACCTGAATACCTGAGTACAGTAGGATCAACGGCGAGCCGTGGGGGGGCGGGGTCGTCACGCAGTCACCTCTCTTTTCTGCAGACAAAGGCATGAGGCTCGTGTAATGACGCGCAGAGACGCACACATCCTCACACACATGGATGCATGTTGACCCCCCCACACTTGCTGAAAGGAGCAGTCCATTCGGGGGCGTGGGGGGTAATGTTCGGACATTTTTTGCTTTTAAATGCGAGATTTTATTTTCTGTTTTGTACTCCTGGGCAGACATCGGGACGGATGTGACATGAATCTGGTCCTGTGTGCTGCTGGGATCACAGACAAGCGCGTACAACATTTATATATTACTTATGTATAAAAAGTATATATAGATATATGTATATTAACTACAGCAGTTCAGAAATCCTTTACGGTGAGCTCGTGTTCCACAGAGCTGCTAGCAATATTTGCTACTAGCTACGGGCAACAGATTCGGGTGGAGTTCCCCTTTTCCTTGAGTGTGTTTAGGCTCCGCCCACCTCCTCTCCGGTGTTGTAGTTAGAGCATCGCTCTATACCCGTTTCCTCAAACCCGTCGTGACCACTGACTGAAGAGTTAGCCCGCTCGCAGCACACAGAGCCGCTCGGCATCGCCCGTCGACCGTCTCCGCCCCCAGAGAATATTCACTACGTTAAAAAACGAAAAAAAAAAAATCTGAATTTGTAAATACAGTTTAAATGCTCCGCACCAAAATTCTGACTTGTTGTTTTTTTTTTTTTTTTATGTTGTGTTGAAAGGTGTGTGTGTGTATATACGCAGACCCATGTACTGTTTATGAGCAAAAACAAAGACGATTGACGGTGGGAATGAAAACGAGAAAATTAAATTAAAAAAAAAAAAAAAGCAACCAATCAGTGCAGAACTGATGAGGTTTATGGATATTGTAGATCAGCTTTATCCAGCCATATGTTCAATCTTACCTGTACAGTACAGTAGAGGACAGCTGTATTATTGTAACAAGAACTAGTCATATGTATAGTGTAACTATAGTTTGGAGTGCCTTTGCTTTCATACACCTTCGCCTTGTCTCCTCCCATCCCCCACCATGACCCCCCACCATGTGGTGACTCTCCTCTTGGTGCTGTTGAATGTCCTGCTACGACCCCCCCCCCGCCCCATCCCCGCCTCCTCCCCGTTTCCATTGCACAGTTAATGTAAGATACATACATTGTTAATTGTAAGGATATTTTCTGAAGATACACTAGACAGGTGTTTTATTTTGATAGATGTTTTACCTTTGGACGCACGTCTGGACCTGGACGGCGAGCGCTCGCTCGCTCGCTCGCTCGCTCGGCTTGTGGGTAGCAGCAGATGGCGGGGAGGCCGTAAAGCTCTCTTGAACTGTAAATGTGTCACATGGTAGAGTTTCTGTCACTGGTTCGGTTACCAAAGCCAAACTCTGATGTAGTGATGAGGCGTCCTCAGCGGCAATAACTCTCCTCCTCCTCCTCCTCTCTGTCTGTCTGTCTGGATTTTTTTTCTTTGTTTCTCCTCTCGAGCTGCAGATTTAGGGGGGGGAGTGAATTCAGTAGCACCTAAGGGGCTAAGTCCTGTAGCTTTTTTTTTTTTCTCTCACGTCTCCTGCTTGCTGTAATTTTGCAAACATGAACACGTTGCTACCCCGCACCGGAAGTTTTGACCACTTCAACCTCCTCCGGATGTCCACGTTCAATAAAAAGGCCTGAATGGTTACCAAAAAAAAAGAAAGAAAGAAAACAGTTGAATATAAATGCTAGTGGGTTTACACACTAGCGTAAGTGTTAGCTGAACATGCTAACTGGATTCAGTGTGTGTGTGGGGGGGGGGTTACGAAAGGAACGTTTTAAGAAAATGACATCCTGTATAACAGTACTACTACTTGAATGCCTCCGTTTGTGACTGAAATTTTAATTTTATTTGTTAATTTTTTTGTTCTTTTTCTTTGTTTTATTCTGTGAAGGTATGCTCAATGTGCGCCTATGTAAATATTCCCTCTGCGTGCTCCGAGGAATAGTTCCCTGGTACTGTAATTTGCATTAAATAAAGAGTAGGATAGCCTGGAAATAATCAAGAAATGTGACCGTCTCTTCTTCTATTCACCTTATTTGTGCTGACGAGTGATGCTGGGAAGTGGAGGAAATGTACAGAAGCCTGGAGATGCCAAAAAAAAAATTAATAGTTTCCTCAAATTAGTTTTTTATGTGAACAAATAAGTATTTTATGAGCATTTTGTGCACACAAATTAGTTTTTGTGTGCCCAGATAGCAATTCTGTGTGCAAAATTTGACATTTTGTGGGATAAAATTTGTATTTTGTGTGCACAAGTGAGCATTATGGGTAAATGATTGGTAGGTTGTGTGTTCAAGTCAGGACTATCTGTGCATAAATTAGCATTTTGTATCCACAAATTAGAATTTGGGTAGAAAAAAAAAGGTTTATTTTGTATGTACAATTTAGTGTTTTGAATACAAAAGATTAGCAGTTTGTGTGCACAAATTAGTATTTTGTGCAGTCAATTTAACATTTTTAGGTCACTTTTATTTCGTGCACAAAAATATTGTGCATAATGAAGTGTTTGTATGTGCAAATTAGCATTTTATTTGCACACAGTACTTTGTGTGCAATAAATTAGCATTTTGTACGCTTAAATTTGTATTTTATGAGCACAAGTTAGCATTTTATGTGCACAAATTAGTATTTTTGTTCAAAAATTATTCTTGCATGTACACAAATACTACAAATAGTGCACAATTTAGCATTTTGTGTGCAAAAATTAGCAGTATGCAAGCACAAATTTCTGTTGTGCACATTTTAAAAACTTTTTTGCAAAAATTAGTTTTTTGTCCACACAAAATCTAAACTTGTGTGCACAAAATGCTCCTTTGTGGCCACAAAAGGTAATTTGTGCACTGAAAATGCTAATTTGCACACAAATGGCTAATTTGAGGGATTTTTTAAACATGTCTCGGGCTCTGTAGAATTATTTGATCATTGTCTCTCTGCCAAAAAAAATTAAAGTCTGTCGTCTTAATGGTTTGTTCATTTGAACATTGAGAGACAGAAAATCAAAAAATGGACTTTAAAAAATTAACAAAAATGTATTTTAATTTCATTGAGAAAAGTAAGGATTCGAGCCCTCTTGAATCCATAACAAAACTTCCTCCACACAGGTTTGGTTTAAGAACAGATTTTAATGTCACAAAATACTGTCGGCAAAATACAAAAAGATGCATTTGGATGAAAATGTAATAACAGCGAGTCTGTATCTGAATCGAGTGCAGACTTGGCTCTAATCAGCTCAGTAAACTGTAAAATCTTTGAGGTGACGGTTGTTGCAGTGAACGTCTTCAGAGCAGCTGCGGCGTTCAGACTGAAGCCGCACAACCTTTAAAAAGATAGCAGCTGATGTAGACAGAAAAACATGAAAACACTAAAATTACATGTAGATGTGGAGACACGGCTCAGATTGAGATCCTGTGGTCAAACACCGCAGAAAAATACCCTGTATTTGTTTGGAAACCTGGAAACATTCGTTCAGAAATATTACCTGGAATGTACTTGTTCTGTCTGAGCTGCCCTCATGTTTTCGGCAAAAAGTCTGAGCATTTTATTAAAAGAACTTTAAGAGGTAAGCAACTTTTACAGATTTGTCCTTTTTTTTTTTTTTTTTTTTTTTTTTGGCTCATATAGTTTTACAAACTGTCATTTCTGAATTTGCCTGCTTCACAAGAGCCCAAAAATCCAAAATGACTACTAATGTTTGCACTAATGAAAAGAACTATATCTATTTGTGTATTTTCTTTAAGTCTGTCCCTCCTCTCATCCTGTGAGATTCATCAACAACTTTATCGGCACAAATGATCCAAAACTAAAAGTTTCTAACTATTAAGACATTTCTATGTTTAAATATTTTTTTAGACAGGACTCCTTTTCTTTCCTTCAGTTCCCATTATTCCTCATGGCCACAAGGGGGCAGTGTTCGCCACATTTTTCTTGAACCAGAAAAGCAGCAGTAATGCCCTTCAATTCCATCAGTTCATTTGATCCCTTCTACAGTAAATGTTCTTTCTAAACATCTGGAGGTAACAGCATCAACAAAAACTTCACATTGTTTTCTACCTGTAAGAACAGTAGCACATTATGTAAAAAAAAAAAAAAAAAAAAGAAAGAAATCCCACCTCAGATTAGGTCCCCTTGTGCGTTGCTTTAACAGTTTACATTCATTCAGATAAGAGTTTTTTAAATAAGCAGCCGTTGCTCAGAGTGCTTGTTTTCGTCGATCAGAAGTCATTGCAGGGGTTTTTACTGACCACCTCCATGAGGAGAGGCGAGATGGTGTCGGGCTGGATATCCTGGATCTGCAGGATCTGTTTGCTGTACTCCTCCGTCATCGATCGCAACTCCGTTAGACAGGCTATGATTTTCGGGTACAGCAGGCTGAAACGGGACGAGACCAAAAAGGTTAAAAGGTTTGACGCTGCAAGGGGAGTCCACATCTTCACTCACTGTTTTCCCGGGTCGGTCCGTTTGCAGTCGATCCAGGTTTTCAGAGCCAGAGCCAACTTCTCGTGGATTTTGTCGATCACCTGGTGCTCCTGCACGCCCGGGCGGTCTGGAAGACGAAAGGACAAACGCGTCTCTTCAGACTGGCTTCCTTCCGGTGGATGAAAGTCTAGGATTGAGCGGCGTTTTGACTGTCGACAATCGCGCGCGGTTTTGAAGGTTTAAACATTTACAGGGCTGGTTAACGATTGACCGGCGAGACCCGGGATGAACCGAGGATTACCTGGAGAAAACAGAGACAGGGCCTGGATGAGGGCGTACTCCTCCTCCTGCAGGTCCAGTTTGCGCAGCGTGTGGTGAAATTTAAAAAGGGGGTCCAGCAGGAATGGCTGGAAACCCGCTGGAGAGGAAAGAAAGTCAGAAAGTCAAAAATGAATCCAACTTCGCCTTGAAAATGAAATATCAATTCAATCAATCCATCTTTGAAATCCAAATTAGATTAATCTAAAATAGCATTTTTAAGTACTTCTTCATTTTAATTGTCATGAATCAGGAGATGACGGAAAAAAAAAAAACTGCACAAATCCAGACGACTGCATTTATGTACATTATTGTTGCACCGCTAATGTTAGCTTGGAGGTGAAAAGGGCTGTAAGCTAGTGCGAGAGTTTGTAAACAGCAACAAGGGGGAGTAGAAAGGGGACAGGGTTGCTATAGCAACAGTACCTCCAACAATTCAGAGATGAATTTCTAATGAATTATAGCCACTCTGCAGAAATCAGTCTAGAAATTACAGAAGTTTTTGTATTTTGGCTAAAAACGGCTAAATCATTATTAAAGAAAACCACTGGGAACGCTTGGAACATGGATCCAAAGAGGATCGGAGTGGAACTTCAAAGTGTTTTTCTGTAGTTTAAGTCTTTTTTGATAGTTTTTGATATGAGAATTCTATTACTTAAAGTTCCTTATTAATTCAGTTTCAATTTGAACGAAAGATTTCTTAAGTTATACTTAAAATGAAATGTTGAACTTTTATTTTATCTTTTTTTTCCAATGTCTTTGAGTGTATTCAGACTGGAAAAGTCAGTTGATCCGGACCGAATCCTGAACCTTGCATTTGATCTGAATTTGGATGTCTACCAGAGATTTCTGTTTCGAACAAGAGCCAAAAAAAACAAAAACCATGTGACTAAAGATCTCTTCAGTCATTGGCCTGGAATAAGGAGGGTGGTAGCTACAACACTTTTTACTACTTCCTTGGTACGGTGGAGGCATGCTGGAAGGCGGTTACTGAGGAGACGTTTGGGTATGAATGTACGCTGAGAAGTCTTTACGCCCAATCAAATTCATCCTATCTCTCTAGCCCTCTAAACGGAGAGTTTTGGAAAAATAGTGTCTCAGAATTTGGACGTCACTTCCACTCACCAATAGTTGCCAGTCAGCTAACGTTAGCGCGGAGCTTCCAGCGCTTGCATATACATAACAAAAGCGTTTTTATAACTGTAAAAAGGTTGTGCTTAAACAAAAAGTCATTAATTACATTTAAACATAAACTTCTGTGCTTCAGAACACACCCCAGTGAAGAAAAGCGCTTCTCCTCCGATGCACAGCTTAAAGGGTCAACTCCTAAAAAAACAATTTCGGACAACCCTAACACTACAAATGGAGGGGTAGGGAGGAGGAAGAATTCAGATTGGGCCATAGATTATGGGGAAGACAGTGTGATAAGTAATGAGTACGAGCAGTTTTGCTACGACATTTCAGTGACTTGCTGTCTCATCGGCTGTTCACATCCCATAATATGGTGGCTATTTTAGTCCAGCTGTTGTTCAGAGTGTTCAGACTGAGGAAAGTCAGAGCTAAATGGAGTTCAGTCCGATTGGAAATGAACCGAGACCACCTCGAAAGGCGGGTCTGAGAGCGGTTCCTGGTCCTGGATCCACTTGGGTGAATTCACACTGAAAATTTGTTCTTGATTATCGGGGAAACAAACTCTGGTTCACTTTAAGCCAACCAAATATAATAAAATACACGCAAAATCTGACACCATAAAGCAGCATCCAGAAATATTAAACAGAATAATTATTACATTAAGCCTGTTTTACTCCAACATGTTCATCATATTCTCTGTATCTTATAAATGTTTTCTGCTTTCACAGTTGGTATGTCCCAAAGGCCTTACATTCTTTAGCCGCATTTTGATGAGTGCTTGTTTTTATAATAATAATAATAATAATAATAATATTGCTTCCTGTTCTGTCTTAGAGAGTTGTTAATGAAGGCTGCAGTCCAGGAATAATCTGCAGGATTCCACAGATTAGAATTTGTCATTGCATTTTCCCCCCCTTTTGATTTAAAGAATTTCAAATTAAAAGCACAGGAAACACAAAAAAAGATGGCAAATTCACATAGGAAGAGGACTTCTCTGCATAATTTGGACTTTTTTGTTTTCCACCTCCGTTCTGAACAGAACTGCATGGCTTTTTTTTCTGCTACTTGTGTGTTTAGGTTAAATTAGATTTTTCCAGTTTTTTTCTTTGAGCCGGTTCCAACGGATCGGCTGTATCGACTGTAAGCTTATTTGCTTACCTGGTTTTCTGCTGATATTTGTTTAAGATATGCAAACCGTGAGGGGATTCTTGGTTATTTCTGTGTCATTTGTCTCTTTTAGAAGTTCGGACAGACATTGTACGGGAACATCAGTAAAAAGTCTAGTAAAGCAGTTAAAATCCTCGGGTCCGTCTGTGTTGTTTTGGAAAGTCTGGAGGAGCTCCAGCTGATCCGAAAAGCTGCTTTTCTGGTCAGGCGAGTTTTTCCTGTCGTCACCTGTAAATGATAACTCTGTTCTGAGGGAGCTTTTCTTAACGTCTGTGTTGCTGTTCTGTGAGAAAAAAAAGTTAACTTTTTGTCATTTTAATAACTGACACTTAAACAGATTTTTTACGAGGGGACCACAAAAATGTACAATCACGGTACTGACAGAAAACATAAGAAATGTGTACTTCTATTTTTAGTGTTTCGTGGAGGGAAAATAGTTTAAAACTTCAACGTTACAGGCACATAGTAAGCCAGTGTGTGGGTGTTCCTTCACATTCAAATCAGACTTTTTTTCCCCTTTTAAGAGCTTTTGCTTTGTCAGTGCACCACAAATGGCACAACTTATCTCTCACGACTAACCTTTTGGGTTATGTCTTGGTTTTTATGACCCACTTGTTTCAAGAGCAGGTTACATTCTCTCTGCTTAGCGTGCCTGGAGGCCTCAGAGATCCACAAATGCACACTTTGTGCGTTAGATATCAGACAGAGATAGATGGAGAAGGTCTGAGAGCGCGGCAGCTGTGAGGCCGGGGACTTTCCTTCACAGCTGCCAGCGTTTTCTCACCTCGAAAAGCGTCGTGTATGCAGTAAATGATGCTGCCGCACTTCCACTGGTTGGTGGCGGTGTCGAACACGATGTTGAAGCGGATCTGCATCATTTCGAAGGCCGCCCCCTTCAGCAGCGATATCTGGTCCTCGATGATGACCGTCCTGCGGGGGATGAACTCGACGTGAAGTTTTGTTCAGGACGGATCGGTTTTTCCCGCTGACGGCATATTTACCGGAAATCCTGAAGGCTTTTGGAAAAACGGATGACGTCCTGGATCATGTACGTGGAGAGGTCCACCAGGTGTGGGAGAAAAGTGAAAATGAAGCCTTTCTCTTCACTTGTGGGATCTTCTAGTGTTTCTGAGGATTCACAGAGGCCGGAGGAGGAGCAGGAGAACGAGTGGGTCGGCGCCGCAGGCTCGCTTTTGGATTGACCAAAAAATGGGCAGCTGGTCACGAGGTGAGACTCGTGCTCGTGGTCCTCCAGGAGGTCTCTGTCCATGGGCTGAAAGAACCAACCAAACAGTCAGACGAGCACTAGAACCGGCGGTGAGCGCTCCGCGGCAGACACTCACGAACCCTGAAGCCAGTGAAGCGGGAGAAGCCCGAGTCGAAGGTGTTGCGGTGACCGCGGACCAGATCCTGAATGAGCTGCTCCTGCTGGAGGGAAATCTGCTCCGAGGCCAGGTGCATCTTCCTCCTCCTGATGCGGGTTCTCCTCTGCAGAACCTCCTCCTCAGACATGACCACTACACAGAAACCAGAACAGGTGTGTTCGACAGGACTTTCAGAGTTCACCATCCAACGTTTAAGGTGCCCAAGACCCGCCATCACAACACATGAAAAGTAACTTTTAACACAAAAAAACACTACTGCAAACAAAAAGAAATAATGTTTAAAGTAAAAAGAAAGGATGCTGCAAAAAACAAATAAATGATCCTCTTGATCTTTTTTGGCTGGTTTTCCACTCGTGCAGATTTTGGCTTGTGTAATTCTCTCTACTGGCAGTATGAGGAGATTCCTTAACCCTACAGAAGTTGCACAGGTTGTCCAACTTCTCCAGGATGGAACATCCACACGAGCTGCAGCAAGAAGGTTTAATGTGTCTCCCAGCACAATCTCCAGAACATGGAGGAGATTTCAGGAGACTGCTGGTTATTCTGGGAGAGCTGGACAGGGATGTAGAAGGTCCTCAACCCCTCAGCAGGACCCATACCTGCTCCTTTGTGCAAGGAGGAACAGGCTGAGCACTGTTCGTGTCCTACAGAATGACCTCCAGAGGGCCACTGGTGTGAATGTCTCTACCCAAACAATCAGGAACAGACTTCATGAAGGTGGCTTGAGGGCCCCACATCCTGTAGTGGGCCCTGTGCTCACTGCCCAGCACCGTGGAGCTCCACTGGCATTTGCTCAAGAACACCAGAATTGGCAAGTCCGCCACTGGCGCCCTGTACTTTTCACAGACGAGAGCAGGTTCACCCTGAGCACCTGTGATAGACGTGAAAGAGTCTGGAGAAGACGAGGAGAACGTTCTGCTGCCTGCAACGTAGTTCAACATGACAGGTTTGGTGGTGGGTCAGTGATGGTCTGGGGAGGCATATCCATGGAGGGACGCACAGACCTCTACTGTCTAGGAAATGGTGCTCTGACTGCCATAAGGTATCCAGATGAAATCCTTCAACCCATTGTCAGACCCTACGCTGGTGCAGTAGGTCCCGGTTTCCTCCTAATGCACCACAATGCCCGGCCTCACGTGGCAAGAGTATGCAGGCAGTACCTGGAGGATGAAGGAATTGAAACAGTTGAATGGCCTTCACCATCCCCTGACTTAAACCCAATAGAACATCTCTGGGACATTATGTTTCGGTCCATTAGGCACCGCCAGGTTGCTCCTCAGACTGTACAACAGCTCAGGGATGCCCTCACACAGATCTGGGAGGAAATGCCACAAGACACCATTCGTCGTCTCATTAGGAGCTTGCCGCGACGTTGTCAAGCATGCATACAAGCTCGTGGGGGCCACACAAGATACTGAAAAGCATTTTGAGTTGCAGAAATTAAGTTTAGGAGAAAATGAACCAGCCTGCCACATCTTCATTTCACTCGGATTTTATGGTGTCTACACAATTGAGCCTCTGTAGGCTGAAAATTTTTATTTCCATTAAAAGACTTGGCATCCTTTTGTTCCTAAGACACTGTCATGTCGCTATTTGTATAGATATCCAACTTCATATTGAGATCTGATGGATCTAATGTGTTTCTTTAAAGTGCTCCTTTCATTTTTGTGAGCAGTATATGTTTAATATATCTATTTTATTTGCTGTTTGTAAATTATTATTATTATTTTATAGATAATGGAAATTTATTATATTTTTTTGTCTTTTTTGACTTTGCATTATGGTTGGGTGTAGAAGTGTCTTACAGGACACCAGCGCGGTCAATGAGCAAAAAAAAAAAAAAAAATCCAGTGTGGGTCTTTAGACTCGACCCTTCAAACTGCTGCCTAACCGGGTCTCCCTGTGCCTTAAAAAATACAGGGTTGAGTCAGCCAGCATCCGGTGTACAAACTCTGCCAAACTACCTCCTTCAGACACAAAAACGTCATCCAAGCGTCTTGAGTTGTTATGACAAACCGGAAGAGTCACATGACTGAAAGAAAAAATCTGCAAATACATGAAACCGCAAATAGGTGGGGAAACACTGTACAGCAATGTTTCTTTTCATTTGCAGTTTCTTACTTTTTTTTTATTGTGAATTCAATATGATATATATTTTTAAATGGATCCCTAATTGTTAAAATTCAGTTTTGTCCAGATCATAATGGTGGAAAAAAAAAGTGACCATCATCAAGGGTTCATTTAAAGACACTAGGTGTGTTTGAGCTGACCCAGCGCCTCGCCTGCATCATCAGTGAGATCAAGCTGCTGCAGGAGGGGGCGGAGAAAGGCGTCTGAGATGAGGGTGAACGACGAGACTGCACGAGAACAAGGAGTTGGGGGTTGTCCTCGACATTCGGCTGAAAGTTAATTTGCCACTCATCTTAGTATGATTTGTGCTGTTATGTCTTTTATATTAGAGTAAAACAGTTAAATAAATAAACACATTTAAATTAAAGTTAAGTTTTAGGGGCAACAATAACAAATATAACCACAGATTATTTGAAATCTCGTTTATTTTTTAATCAACGTTTCACTACTTTCCGGCAAAATACACAGATTTCCTTCGAACTGGACACCGTTTCCCACAATGCATTGTTTTGTAGTCATCACGATGACTTGAAGCCAGCGCAGTACCTATTTTCTGGCTGCGCTGGCTGAGGTAGGCACCTTGAACCCGCCGCTTTCTCACAATGCTTCATGACGGCACACATGTGACGTCGGTGCAAGAAACTAACCAGCATGCACTGCAATCCAGGCGATCTGTTGGAGGGCTAATTGTCAGGGTATGGGAAGAATTCGAATTTGGCTAAGTTCTTTCAATTAGCATTTACCCTTCTGCATAAACGGTCTTTAGTTGGTTCAAAAACATTTACAAACAAGTTCATGGCCAATTAAATAAGTAACCTTGTTTTCTGGAAAACAAACAAGTGCAAATTATTACACTACCACCTCCATGCCATATAATTGATGTACATTTTTCTTTTAAAGCATTCACAAATTTCCATAAATCTCAGTCGTATCTTTACATTTTTAAAACAACTCCTCCAAACAAAACACACCTGTTGCTCCTTCTATCCATTTCTCCTGTCACAAACTTCAATGATGTTTTATGGCTTTTACTGTGAAACAGCCTTAAACTAGCAAAAGACACCAAGTTCTGCACATACTGTACAGCTGACAAGCATCAGCTGCTGGTTCAGACCATGACTTACTTTCCTTGCGCATGCCGATGGCCTGGCATTTCTGGAAGCGGCAGGCTTGACAGGACCGACGGTTGCTTTTCGTGATGATGCAGTTGTTCAGGAACGGACACTGGAGCTCAGACGACCTCTTTATAGCACGTCTGGATTTATTAAAAGATAAAACATGTTAGAATGTTAAAAATGATACGTTTGTTTTCAAACCTAAGAATATTTAAGTCGGTTTGCTAAAAATAAATACTAGTTTCACAGAGAAAAACACCAATGAAATGAGTAAATTTACAAAGAGATTCATAACTTGAATTAGTCAAGAGAAAATTAACCAAAGAAGTTTAATGTTTTCCCCTTAAAAATCCAATTTAATTTTTGTTCATGTAAATTTCTTAAATCTTCTTAGTTTTGAATAATTTGACTCTCATAGTTTGACAGTAAAGTGCTGAACTAATGGGGCATGTCAGCAGAAAATCTCAAGGATTTGGGACAAAGATCTCAAACAATAAAAGAGAAAACAGCAGCACAAAGTGGAAAATCCCCAATCTTGCTTAAGTCTACAACAAAACATCATTCATCATCATTATGTTAGTCATGAAAAAACACAGCCGTTTAGTCAACTTTAAAGTTCTTGTGTGATATTCTTATTTTTAAGTATCAATCTTTCAATTTTTTATTAATTTACCAAGAATTCATATGTTTTAAGAAAAAAATCTAGTCACTTAGATAGTTATTTTATATTTAAAAACATGCCAAATAAGACAGAAAACATTTTTTTCTTGAAACAAGGATCTTTTGACTGTATTAAGATTCAGTGGAAACATTTTCTAAATATGTGATGATATACATCACAATTTCAGGGTCAACCCTTAATCCTTATCCAACCACACTCGGAGCCAAAGGATAATTGAATCTGCTTGTATTCATGATCTCCTTCCTGGAGTCATTAACCAGAACTTGTGACTTTGCTCAACCTGAATCTGTCTTCAATCAAGACTGGTGAACCTGATCACTTGAAGAAGCCCCCCCATTCCCAGAACTGACACTCTGATGACTCACTTTATGTCAAGAGGTGACTTAACACCAGGAGACTGCAACCTTTAACCCTTAAAGAGCCCATTTGGATTGGTCTCAAACGACCACAGCCCAGTAGAGGTCTTACTTCAGGAAATTATGAAACTGCTTTGTATCTGCTATTGTTACTAATAAGATAAACATAAATGAACAAACTTTTTTTTTCTTGTGAATAGATCATAAAAGGCATTTTTTTTAAAATATGAAATCGTTTTGAATGATTTCCTTCATAAAATAAGAGACACCCTGTCACACATTAGATTATCCTGCTGCAGAAAAAGCAGCAGTAGGTACTATGTTGTCAGAATGGATTTAAAAATTTAAAAAAAAGAACATCAGTGATAAATGCATAAACATAACTAATCACAATGACATCAGAGCTAACTTATCCTTACATATTTTACTTTATTTTTAAATAAAACAATCATAATTTGCCCACGTTTTACAGCAGTTTTGTAAGCTACAAAGCTGCACCAATGGATGGATGTTGGAGAATTATGGGTACTGTAGTCAAGGAGTGATTCATACAGGCTTTTAACTGTTTGTGAGTGAGTTGAATAAAGTTAGACTTATCTGTTTGGGGGGGGCGCTCCCTATGCTGGGCCTCCTGGCTGGGCTGGAGCTTGCATTCTCCATGCCCCTGCTCTCTGGTCTTGGGGCCCCTATGGTGGTCCTACTGGCCCTCTATCTGTTATACTGTGCAAGTGTTGGGGGCCCCTGGCTACCACTGCAGCTTGGCGGGGGTCTTGGGATGGGGATCGCCAGGCACTCTCTCATTTTTTTTCATTCCATCATCCACCTCAGCAGAATATAAACACCCACCTGAGCACAGGTGCTGGCTCACCTTTGCACAAATGGTATGTGTGACGAAATGAAGTGCTTTACATATGTTTGTTTGCAAACAGTAGTTGAATTGTGCACATGTTGAGATAATTGTAGGTGAAGATTTTTGGAACCAACAGGTATGTTTGTAACACCTGAGGTTGTGTGTGGACAGGCCCCGCCCCTTCAGACTAACATTTACACCAGACAGTAATGAGGATAAACTTTCAGCAACTTGTTGCTTTATGATTGTACCTCCCCCAACCCTTCTGTAATTAATCATCCTCCAATTTCCTTAACCCCTCGTCTCTCACATTTGTTCTCTTCTTCTTTTCCGTCCATTTCAACAAAAAAAAAGGTACAAATATAACCAATATAAATAAATTTGATCCTAAATTGCAAAAGGGGTTTATACAAATATACTCCTTGTGTGTCAGAACCCCTATTGTAAGGGTAAAATATGCCTTATACAAGAGGCATTCAGCTCTTATCTGTTTGTTCAACTGGTGGACAGGGCAAGTCCCTGCAGAAACTATGGCCACAGGTTTTTGTGTTAAATTTTGACTAAAAACGACATAATCATAATTAACAAGACCACTGGGAATGCCTTTAAAAGGCATCAAAAGATAATCAGAGTGGGACTTTAAACAGCCAACAACCCAAACCAGTCTCATTCCAGTTTACAGGCTGCTGCAGAAGCCTGGTGGAGCATCACCACAGGAAACCCCAAAGGGTGTCCTTCAGTTGCCTGTTCAAAGTTCACACGCAGGATTCCTTTTGTTTTTTTCATCTGAAATGCAGTTTGGCAATCAAACAAACCCTTGTCATGTTTTTTTTCTTTTTAAAGCAGAGATCTTCTCCACCTTAATATGATAAAAACTGAACCTATATGTGTGTGCGTCCGTTCAAGCTGGTTTAGAAATGTATTGTTCTTACCTGAAGAAGCCTTTGCAGCCTTCACAGGTCAGAGCGTTGAAGTGGTAACCCTTGGCCAGATCTCCACACACGCCGCAGGCTTTGGGCTCCTCATCCTCCGTAACCTTCCCGTCTTCATCCTCGTCATCCTCATTCTGCATGTTCAGCTCCTCGAAGTCGGTTTGCATCGACGCATCTTTCCTGGTCATCCTCGCTTTGAGATCAAAAGAAGAAAGTCATTACATCCCTGTTTCAACTATACATCCTACAAGTTTCATTCAAATTGGAACACATTTTTATGAACATTGTTGTTAAAAAATAAGCTTATTTGAATTTAAAAGGTTAGAAAATGAGCAGCAATTTTACATCAATTATCTCTCCATGCAATATATTGAGAAAAAAAAAGGAATTGAGGTTCAAATCTGTATGAATAAAGACTCGAGACGAATAAATCTCCTTTTTTCTCCCTCCATCTATTCATGAAGACTTTGTGATCAGCAGGAATCCAGACTGAGGTGATTCAGAGGAGAAAGTGCAGCACAGCGGTGACAGTAATTATGTTCTCAAAATAGTCACTCTTTATATTACAAATGAGAGATTTTTTCTTCTTTTTTTTATTTTCCTAATTTAAAGTTCATAAATTTAATCAAAAATGTAAAACAATTCAGCAAAGGTGTGAATAATATGTTTCCAGTTCATATCTATAGAAATACTTAAATATAGAAGGATTACAAACATTTTAAACTGTAAAAGTGATTAGGTTCAGTGTCTATTTCCACACGTGTCTTGTTCGGAGAGTTGTTTTTTTTTCTTTTTTTTTAATCTGATAGAAACTCCAGGTTAGATAACTCACCAGCTGCTAATCAGGGTTAATGAACTCACCTGTCGACTCCAGGTGTTGACTCAAGGTGTTGACGGCCGGTTCGGTCCGGAAGTCCCTCCTCGCTGATCCCACCAGCGTCTGGACTCAGAAAGAAGCAGGTAAAGCAGACGCCGCGTCGTTTTCTGGTTGAACTTGTTGACTCTTTAGAAAGGGGCTGGTTGCTACAAGTATTTCTGGCTGAAGGCAGAACTTAGCCCCGCCCACTACGATTATATTCTGTTATTTATTTATTTTTTTTTATCTCTTTCTTTTTTTTCTTCTTACGGTTATGGTGGGGGGTTTTTTTTGTAACAAAGAAAAAAAAAATATTTATTTCTTATCTCAACCTTTCAGACTGTTTTTTTAAAGCTTCACTGCCCTCTAGTGGTCATGTTTGAAATTGACTGTTACAAAACTGTAAAATCCATTATTTTTTAAGAAATGATGAAGTTTCTTTTCCAGTGTAATTGATTACTTTACGTTAATAACTGGATGAAATTGTAATAGTAATTTAAAAGGTAATCCACTACTCATTACTTTAGTTTTTTCCACTCTCATACACATTTTCAAGGCAATAAAGATAGTACAAACAAGATACCCTTATAAAATCCACAAAATAAAAGCAGTACAAAAGAGGAATCAGGTTTTTGTTTGTTTTTTTTTAGCACCACCTCATTAATTTCCACACATGAACATGAGAAAATGTACATTTAATAGTCGCCTATAGGTTGAAAGTGAAAGCAGTTCACCTCCAGGATATAACTATCACTTAACTAAGAAGGTTTTCCTTTGTTTACAAAAAATTGGAAATAATTCAAATATCCACAGTAGCCGAATGGCTCTAAAAATTCATCCACTGCCGTGTTTTCACTCTCCTCATCTTACTTTGACCAATCTTAACTCTGGTTTAGTGCGCATGTGTCAGTAACTGTTGGGTTTTTTTTTTGGTACCTGCTTTTCTTTTCATATAATCATTTTAATGCTAGAGTTCCAGTGTTTGTGTTCTTTGATTTACCAGGATTCTTCAACCGTTTATGCGTAATTCCATCGATCGCATGAACAATTGAAAAGTTACAGTATGGTAAAGATTCTTAGATGTTAAAGGGTTAGTCAAGATAAAATGTCAGAGCCAAGTGTTTAAACAATTAGTTTTATTTGTTACAAATAGTTTCACTGCATCAAAATGTGAGTAATAACATTTTTGAGTCCAGAAATTGTGATTTTATTTCCAAAATGTAAACTTTAATTCCTTACACTACTCCATAACTGACAAAATTACAGTATTTTAAGGTTTTAAGGAGATCTTAGATTTTTTTCTTTTGTGGTGGAAAAAAGGAATTTATTCTTAGTAAGAGAATGAAATAATGTAAAAACAAATGTGTGTGCTTAGTTTAAGCACAAAAAAAAAAAAAAATCCGGAACAGGCCTCAGCTTTGTTTTTGTTATAGAGAAGAAAAACTGAGTATCTTTTCATAAAAGGGTGTCCAGATGGAAATGCGTGAAGGCCAACCCATTTATCTGATATTGTTTTAACTATTGTAATAACATTATTTTTAAATTAATTATTTGATGAACATTTTTTTGCAATGCATACCTTTAATTTCTTACCATAGAACAAATAGATCTAAATAGTTTTTTTTTTTTATCAAAATTTGTTTTCACACGTAGATGGGATGTCTCGTCTATTAGAGGCTCTTCATCGTCTCTTCATCCCCTTCAAAAAAAGAAAAAAAGTTTTTGGAAAAATCTAGAATTCTGTTGAGTTTATGAAAGGAGCCTGAGGTCTGTTGAATATTTAAATGAGGGCAGCGTTTGGCCCACGGGCCACACTTTGGACATGCCTGCTTTAGTGTCTTACACAGGATAAGTTTCAACTTATTAACTGTAGTTCCACAAAATAATCAACCAGTTGCTGCAGCTGGAGCGTTGTGGTTGATGTTAACCTTAGACCTGTATATGGTATAAAGACCCACTCCAATGAAAATTGTTTTTTTAACACGTTCTTGTAGCTTCTTTTCTAATGATGGAGGACGTACGTTAAATTCCCTCTTCAACTATATTTCTATCTATTTTACAATCGTTCAAAGTGCTCTTTTAATCAAGATTGTGTAGTTTTAGCAAAATTAAAAACAGCCGGTGTTGTTTATTAAGACATATTTTCTGCAGAGCAGCAGGAGCTCATTAGAAATTTACCAGAGTTGTATTAGCACACAAGTGATTTCCCATCATTCCTTTGTTTACACTCTCTCGCACTAGCCTCACAACAGTTTTGAACCAGATGGCAGCTCAGACGAGGAAAACAAAGATGGATGTATTTGTCTGCTGGTGGATGCATCGGAGGGGAGACTTTGGCTCGCTCATGGCAGCTGCTGCGTCACTAACCCGAGACTTTTACAAACGGATGGTTTTTATCTAATCCAACATCGTTTGAATAAAGATATACTCAGAAATGTTGTTTTCATCTTGTATGTCATATGGAACATGCTACAAAAACATGTTAAACACCAAAAATACAATTTTTATTGGAGTGGGTCTTAAAGAAAAATATTTAGAATCAGGAGAAGATTAAGAAAATGCCTTTTGAGAAAGATTATATTTATGATGTGGAAAATATACTGTGCGGGCCACAAGCTCTAAAGCCTCCACTTATAGATGAATGGATCCATGTAAGTCTTCATTTTCCTTGTCTGGTTAAACTGTACAGCTGGGTAGCTCCAATATTGCTCGCCGTTTTTGTTATACCGGTAATGTTAGCCAAAGGTCCTGTCCACAAGTCAGAAGTAAATTTCTAAAGAGCTCCTGCCGCTCTGCAGAAGCTATGTTCTAGAAAACGACACGTTTTTTTAAATTTTAACTAAAACAAGCTTTATCCAAATTTACAGCACATCCACAATTAATCGTAGTCAGATATAAACAGCTGTCTATATCCTTTCTGCTTTTGTTAAATTTCAGAGATCAATAAAGATGATTCAAAAATACATTTATCTAATGCTTCCATTAGGCAGTCCTAACTATAAACCTACCAGAAGAAGAGATTATTTAAAATTTCCACAAACTCTTCATTGATATCCCAGCATTCCTTTCTTTAAACTCTCTCCCAATAGCTTGTAGTCCCCCCCCCCCCCCCAACCCCAATCTAACACATTAGCGGTGCAGCAAAAGTGGCGAGCAATTTCTGAGCCATCCAACCGTACTGTTTAGAGCAGGGGTGTCAAACTCATTTTGGTTTAGGGGCCTGTAAAATAAACGAATTTGAGCCAAACATCAGAAACACTTTGAAGACATTTTAGTTCAAACGTCATGTTTAAAAATGACTTTTGATGATTAAAAAGATTGACTGTAAAGGTTTGTGGCTTCTTTGTCAAAACTTTCAGCAACAGAGACATATCCATTTTTTATGAATGGAAAAAAAAACCTATTGACTGATATTTACTGTTTTACTCAGTATTTTTGACACATATACTGGTTAAGTTTGGTTGCCATGGTGACTGGCGTGTTTCCAGGTTTACTGGGGGTCAGTGGGGAAAAGCTTGTTGCTTGTTGTTGATCGCTTTCACACGTTCTCATCGTTTCTCGCTGTTGTTTGTGTCAGTTTACCGTTATATTTTGCTGCGTGCGATGAGCCGGACGTGCTTTCCATCCCATAATAAACGGCTGCTGTCACCCGCATTTAGCAATATTAATTGGAAGTCACTAAAAACAAATTCTTAACATTTTATTCTCGGTGTGAGGTCATTGAACGGATCGTTTCAGGTCCGTTCCTGGTCATCTCGGCGGGTCTCGTCCTCCTGGCCTCCAGTGGACGATGTTGCCCCGGTGGAGGCAACAATCTCCTGAATGATGCTCTGAGCCGCTTCCAGGTGTTTACGCTGCTTCAGCCGCACTGTTGGAGAAGCAAAAGTCGATGTTTTCAGCATCAGGGATTCCTACCACTGATTGTGTGTCATAAAAGGCGTGAAAACAAACCGTTTTGCCAGAAAATGTTCTTTTCCACCCCTGGGATCAGATGACTGTACAGCAGCTCCGACACGATCTCCTCCGACTGCCGTTTGTCCCGACTGCACAGACACATTTCAGCTTCAGGTTGAAGTCTCTTCATAGACGCATCAGTGCTGAGCTTGTTACCTTTTCTCCATGGCATACGAGATTTCATTTAGCTCCTTTAGCTTTTCGTAGATCTCCTCTCTGGCTTTTTCATGGGACATCTTCTCCAAAGTCTCTAAAATAATGTCCTCCAAGTACATGTCCACGCTTTGCTGGTGCACCTGAACGACCTTTGGAAACAGGAATGATTGGTGTTAAAAACGTAAGGAATTCTAATGTACAAGTTCTTTTTTTAAATTTTCAAATGGAATTCCGTTCTTTTCTTAAATTGTACTTGTGTAAAGATCTCGTCCTCCTCTCTGCGTCTGCGCTCCTCCTCCTGCCTCCTCCCACTTTCCTCCGCCTCTCTCCGGCGGCGCTCCCTGTCGGCAAGCAGGGCGAAGGCGTGGATCCTCCGCTCCTCCTGCAGGCGAACCATCTCTTTGGACAAAGTGTCGAACAGGAGCTCCTGCTCTGCTCCGACGACCCCCGAGTGGAAGGCCTCCTGTTCAGAAACCTTTAAGAGGAGAAGAAACGGGTTGAGTGTTTGCAATAACACAGGAGAACCTGTCCGCCTGTGTGGGACCTTCTCTCTCTGCTGGTCTCTCTGGTCTTTCATTGCTGTTACTTGCTCCTCGTCAGCTTTGAGCAGCTCCTGCTCCTCACTGTCGATGGAGTGGACAGTCCTCAACTCTCGCATGAGATCCCGGTTGTCCTCCATCGCCTTACACATCTGCACAAGTAAACAAAAGGGTTTATAGACGTTCAGGAGTGAAACGATGAATCAATCCTACTCTATGATCCAACCAGATCCATCTGTCTGAGGTAAGTTGTCAATTGATGTATAAAAGAGGAATTCTCACTTTGGAGACAACAAACTCAGAAAGATCTAAAAATATAAAAGACATAAAATATTGTAAAGTTTTCCCTTTAAGTTTTTTAAATATACTGACTTATTTTAAAGGCGATCAGACAATTATTTTGAGTTAAATCGATTCAAAAATATCAAATCATTCAACTGGCTTTATTTGTCGCCGACAAATAATAAAAAAAAAATCTCTTGTTCTCATCAAAGTACCAAACCAACATGATGTTATGACAGTAACATTTGATTCCTGTTTGAAAATTGAGAAAAATCCACGGATAAACATTATTTGTGATAACCTGAGCAAACGCAGCATTTAGAAGGACAATGGTTTAAATCCCACATCCACAATCCTGCCTCCGGCATTAGTGTTCTAAGTCTAAATTACTCGACACACACTACAGTAGAAAATCAAAAACAGTATAATTCTCCAGATTTTAAACATCATTAGAATGTATTTTCTTTATATAGGCGCAAATTTATTTATTTGAAATTAAAGCAAACGCAAATAAATCTAGCCTATTATACAATCGGTTTAAAACTTAATGTTTTTAAAAAAGATATTTAAAAAATCATGTGTTCTTTGAGACTAATGAAATGCAACGATGTATTTAAAAGAAAAATAAGCTGCAACAGCAGGATTTGAAACTGGTTACTTCCAATGCTGAGGGTTTACTATTTAGTGAAAGTATTAAAAAATAAATAAAATATATGTATATATTTTTCTTTTCCATTCCATCTACGTAACGAGCACCCCACTATAAAATTATGTCAAAATGAAATAAATTAACAATAAATCTTGGAAAGTACCATTTGGATTGAGACACAATAGTTGTATTTTACACATACAGCAGACGACACGCGAGATGACAGCAAAAATGATCAACCATCATTACAGTCCAATGTGTGGAAACACTTTGAGTTTATCTAAGACGTGAGCGAACAGTGTGTAGAATGTTCTGTTTATGTGGACTGAAACTTATGAAACTAAAATGTGAATGAATTTTCCATTTATTCTTGTTTGTTCACATATTTAATTCACACTTAGTTATGTTGCAAGAAATACCAGGAATCTGTAAAACTGTTCAATAGCAGGTATTTATCTCTAAAGATTTAAAGATGTTCTGAATCGATTTTAGGTCAGGATCGTTCAAATTCCATATTAACTACTAAATTATGACATTACTGGTTACCTGGATCGCTACAACCCTATGAACATTAGAAGCGATCATAACTCGCGTTCAGACCTCGTACTGCGTCTGCCGTCCCCTCAGGAGTTTCTGCAGGACGATTACAGCAAGTTCTGTCTTCTCCTCCTCCTCCGACTGAACACGAGAACAAAACAAGTTTGACCAAAAATCCCTGATGAAGTTTAGAAAAGACGTTGAAATCCGGGGAGAAGAGCCAACCTGGGAGGGGGATTTCCCTCTGGCAGAGGCCGGAGGAGTGAACTTGTTTTTCTTCACAGGAAACCGCCGAGGTCTTTTCTTCTGCTGGATCTTCTCCTCTTCTGTCTGAGCCTACAGAGTCCCACTGTTTAAACTAATAGACAAAAATGTTCCAAAATATACAATCCACAACTATACTTTACCTTATATTTCATTAATAAATCCACAGCTTTACCCACACGAATCGGGTTTAGATCAACAACTTTGCGCGTTTTAATTCCTGGTTTAGGAACCGACTGATGGAGTTCTCCATGGACGTGCACTCCTGTGTGGAAAAATAAATATTATAAAAAAAAATATGGCTTTTGTTGTGACATTTATATTCACACCTTTATTAGTAACTGATTTTTGGCCTCCAGACTTGTTGGTTCTTCTGTCAGTCAGTAAATATGTCTGGAATTCGGAGACGATGTCCAGACGCTCCCGCTTTCCTCCCGCCGTTTTCCTCTTAGCCTCCAGTTTTCTCAGAGCTGCAGGATCAAATTTATGATTTACAAACTTTAAAGTTTTTATCACAAAAAACCAAAACCATCTTCTTACCCCTCATGTGGGCATTGTGGATTTTTTGCAGCCTGGCCTCCTTCTCTTCTTCATACTCAGAATAGATCTGGTTGATCCTCTCAGAAGTGGCGTCCTCCTGAGCTTCATGTCTCTGCCTCAGACGGTTCTCCAGCAACGCCA
This sequence comes from Oryzias javanicus, assembly GCA_003999625.1. Taxonomy (NCBI): domain Eukaryota; kingdom Metazoa; phylum Chordata; class Actinopteri; order Beloniformes; family Adrianichthyidae; genus Oryzias; species Oryzias javanicus. The sequence goes on along the minus strand of CM012457.1, from coordinate 8,427,692 downwards.
GTCGAGCTTCCTGCAGCCTGGATGACACAAAGTTACAGACTTTCATCTGAAAATGCATTTTTGGCCACAGGAGGGCAGCACAAATAAAGACAGAGTTTCAGAAGTGACACTCATGAACATCATTTCACCTAAAGTGCTCCATGATTTTCAATGTTTTGAGAGTCATGAGTCCCTGAGTAAAGTCTCACATGTACCATCAATGGATGGACCAAAGGCCACTTCTCCAGTATTATCATTAATATATATATTTCTAATTTTTCAATAATTTTGAAGCATGTTTTTAGGATCTTCCTATGTCTTTTCCCCGTTTTGTAACATAAAAAACATAAAAGTAACTCCAATTTATCATGTTTTGTCATATTTTGATCTATTTTTTATGAGAAATACTTTTATTGGCTAAATTATATCGGGCAAAAATTACCCAGCAAAAGTTATGGTGTAGCTTTTAATAGCAAACGTGTTCTATAGTTAATGAAATATCTGATAATTCTCCCTCAGCCAGTATTTTTTTTTTCTAGGTTGCACCATTATTAATAAATCTGATAAAAAGCAGCTTATAGACTGGAAACCTGTAATTTCAGACTGTTTGAGACAAATGAGGCAAAAAATATAATCAATTTCCTTAATAGGAAAAATCTGGTAAAAATGTACTCCATAAATTCAATTATTTAACTTGTTAATGTAGTAAAAGCCAAATCTTTAAATGTAAAAATCCACAGTGAGGAGTAAAATGTAGCTACTAACGCAAAACTTCCTAACTAGCTTAAGTTTTTTGTTTTAATTTTAGTTTTTTTTTTTATTATTTAAAGTCTAAATTTAGTTTCATTTATTTTGTGAAAGATGAATCTAAAGGTGAAATGATGAAAAACAGAATATCCAACAATAAAATGGAAACAAAAACTTACAAATTAAAAAAAATCAGGTCTAATAAAAGGGATGAACTGCCTTTTGAGTATTTATCCAGTAAGATAGAAACTTTTTTTTTTTTAATCCTGTTAAGAAATTACTTCTGTATTTTTGCGTCCCTCAAAGCCCACTCCTTGGCCAGGATTTCCTCCAGCATGCGCCTCCTCTTGTTCAGCTGGCTCCTGTCATTCAGGGGAGGGAGGCGGGCCTCCCACGCTCGCTTTTCCCGCGCCCATTCTATCATTTCCACCTCGTCGAGGCCTGCTGGCAACCCCCGTCCTGAGGACAAGTGTCAGACAAACAGACTTGAGGAATTATTCAGAAATTGTCATTTTTTTCTTCTTTTCTGTGGTACCCCAGCTCAGAGCTGCCATCTGCAGGAGCTCTGAGGCAGCCGCCCCTCGTCTGACGACATATTCCGGGCTGTAGGGGTCCGTCTGTGTTTCACTCTCTCTGTAGTCGGTCTGGACCCCCACAGTAAAGTGGGTGGGCTGCTGCTCGGGGATCCCAAAGTCCTCCCTGAAGAAACGATTCAGCTAAAATCACTGTCCATTCTAGTGATAACTCAAATAAACTTTATAGAACTCACTGTGCAAACACCACATTTGGAAGCAGCAGGTGTGAAGAAGGAATCAGAGGACTGCAGATGAATGAAAAGATGATATCCATAAACATATGAGCAACATGGTAGTTATAATGTCAGGATTCCTGCAGAGTCAAATCACCGTTTAAAGTATTTCCAGTAATCGGCTCCGGTTACTCTGCACTCCTTTTGTAGCCACGCCTGTTCGTTTTTCCTGCAGATGAGAACAATCAGATAAACCGATCCCTTCAGTCCAGTAGAGAGCTGCTGCTGCTGCTGCTGGGTTTATCCATGTTTTATTACCCGGTCTGTGTCCATCTGAGCTGCTCTGGAGCGACAAACGCCGGTCTTGGAGCTGCAGGCTCCACTATCACAGCGTAGTTTGGATGTTCACTAAACATGGATCCAAAGTCCACAACTTTTCTCTGAACAAGGTAAAGAAATCAAAGTTTGGATTTGCACAAAATGCTGCAGAATAAGCTTCTTTATCGTCGTTTCCTCTTAACACCAAAAACCCGGAATTTAGACCCTGCCTAGACTGTTACTTAAATTTATTTTTACTAATTGAGATTTGTTTTTGTTTCAAGCAATTAAAACAAAAATTAAGATGACAACAACAACAAGAAAAAAATAGTTATATCAAAGTCATTTACTCCATTAAATATTGAATTGAAACTGTAAGTTTTTATAATAGGTTTTGATTGTTTGCTTGAAATGTGGCATGAAAAAAGTATATAATCTGACCTCTATTGTGCTTTACTTCACTTTTTTAAAGACAATCTGGTTCAGATCATTTAGTATAATATTAAATAGTCAAAGTTCGTTTAGTGGAAAATTAATCAATTTTTCCGACAGTCATTGAATGCACTCGCAATATTCACCAACAAATAAGTCCTTAATTAGACCTTTAACCTATTTATTTATTTTAACTTTAGGCCATGCAGCCTTATTCTGTTTTATTGATGTTCCTGGACTCACATAACGGTGGTTCTTGGACGGGACGGTCCTGTATCTGGTTCTGGTGCGGCCCACCTCAGTCGGTACGGTGCAGACCGGACCTGCGGTGACAACGCTCCGGTAACTACACCGTGTTCAGTTCGCTGTCGTCGGGTGAATCGGACTCACCGAGCCGCGGGTCTCGCAGCTCCTCCGTGTGAGCAGCGGCCGCTCTCATCATCTTCTCCGGATTTAAACCCAACTGGAACTCTTCACCAAGAGGCAACAACTACCTCTATTACGACGGGTAACCATGGAGACGGACAAACTAACTGCTAGGAAGGGGGAGGAGTCTGGTCTGTCGATCAATGAGATAGAGTCGCCACGCTAGCTTGTTGCATACGCAAAGCTGGACGCCATGTTGGATAGGGCGAGATGCCTGTTTACTGCTCTGCACAGAGCAGGAAAAACAAAAATTTGACTTTTCACAAATAAATTATTACTGTCAGCTAATAAAGGAGAACTTTTTAAGAAGATCTGAGTGAGTTCATTCTCAATAATGAACATTCAGGCTGATCTTGTAACCTATTGAACGTTGATGGCATCTTTAGACACTATTTCCACGTTTTCTGGCAGGACCACCGATCGTTTTATTTCATGGAGGATGGCCATGGTATTGTATGTGTTTGACCAAGCGGAGGAAAACAAACGAACCAGGTTTTCCTCATCAGAGAGAAGAACCAGGCTTCAAATCCCCGTCTGATGGGCGAATAGAGATGAAACCCCCTGCCCGGTGTCTCGCGGCTGCTTGTCCTACTGATAGAGGCCGGGTGGGATCCACCTATGCAATTAGATGCATCTATACGGCTGGACAGCTCCAATATTTCTCGCCATTTTTGTTGCACCAATTATGTTTGTGAGAGTGTAAACAGATGATGGGAAGTAGGGGCGGGCTTACTCTGGGCCAGAAATCTCACCCATAACTCTGAGTCGAATTTCTATCGAGCTCCTCCCACTCAGAATTTTCATAGGGAATGTTTGCATCTGTTGAAAGCTGCCTTTATTCAGCTGCAGGAAGCTTATTGATTTTATGACATGAGCTTGCAGGCCGGTGAAAATTTAAACACCGATCCCATTAGGGCCGCCTTTGGAGATGCCGGAATAAGATGACCACAAATTTGTCAGTACTCAATACAGTCTTGAAGAAAAATGAAGATAGTGTCTCACAAATGTTCTTCCGTTTGATCCAAATACCTCAAACTTTGGTTTGTCTGTCTTTAACCCTTTTTTCCAGTCTTCCTCTGTCTAATGTCTCTGTTCTTTTGCCCATATTCACCTTTTTCTTTTGTTAGCTGAACTAAAATATTCTTTTTTTTTTTTTTGCAACTCTGCTCTTAAGGCCATCATCCCAAAATCGTCTCTTCATCATAGACGTTGACACAGACATTTAACAGGTACTATTTATTGAAGCTGCCGGTTGATGACCTTTGAGGAGTCTGTTTCTTGAAATTGACACTAAAGCCTAGCTTCCCTTCAGCTGTCCGGTCCAGGATGGTAAGAAGTGGTACGGTACGGGTCAATTTTGCAGTGGAAACGCTCAAAACACAGGACTGGACCGCTCAGTGGAAACGAGGCCTAATGTGCTTATCTTCAGTTGTGCAGCAGGGCCTCCCACTTCTTTTTCTACTCTGTTAGAGCCTGTTTGTGCTGTTCTCTAAAGAGAGTAGTACACACCTTAAAAATAAATCTTCAATTTCGTAGCAATTTCTCGCATGTAATAGCCTACACAACACTAGACTGCAAGTTTCACATGAAAGCTGTCCATTTTGAGGGTTTAACCGACCCCACAAATGTGAGTCTCCAGATACAACCCACTCAAAGCAAGGTCTGGTTTACAGCTTCTCTAACCAACTAAACTGTTTTTACCTGTGCTAAGATGAGTGCACAAAGGTTTTCTAATCATCTGTTAGCCTTCTGACACAATTAGCAAACAAATTGTACCATTACAACACTGGAATGATAGTTGCTGGGAATGGGCCTCTAATGCACCAAAAACCAGACAAGAATAGTCATGTTTTAATCATTTACCACATTAATAATGCATAGAGTTTTTCTGATAAGTTTAAAGTTATCTTCTTAAATTTTTTTTATACATTTTTCTTTCAAAAATAGGAAAATTTCTAAGTGACCCCAAACTTTTGAACGGTACTGTCGGTTCCTAAGCTATTTAAAAACATCTAGATATTTGTATTTGTTGAAGACAATTAGATCCACTTACTGGTATTAAATACAATTTGTTCTAAATATTTTTTTACAATCATTATCTATCATTGTTTGATTGCTATTATTTCCTAATATGCGTCATTATTATGCAAATCATTTTATGATTAGCAACAAAAGAAGGGAAAGCACCAAAAGGGTAAATGTCACAACGTTTTTTTTTTTTTTTTTTCTATTTTAACATTTTTTGTCAATCTTTGTCCTTCAGGGTACTTATTTTGGGTTGATTCTGACTTCAACAGGAAGCCGGTGTTATCTGGGGGAAATGGTGCACGCACACAAACATCTACACAGAATACACACCACAAAGCCTCACTCGTTCTACATCAGCTTTTTAAATTTTTTTTCTTCCTCTTTCGTAGCTTGGATGTTTAGATTACTAAACTGACCAAAGCAATGTTACTTCACAGCTGGAAGGTTTTGTAAGTTTTTGGAAAAAGCTAGTTCCTCTGGAATGAAATATGCCAGCTCACAGTCAGCTGAAACTGCTGTCTTTATGAAAGGAAGCTGTATTTTTAGATCTCAGAAAGAAAAAAAAAAAGCTATTTGAGTCTGTTTACATCTCTGATTCCTCTCTGTTTCCTTTCTTCTCAATGTTAAGTTAACGCTTTCTCATTTTCAAAACAGTCTCTGAAGTGATTTTTTTTTTCTAAGATATATTTTTCAGTTTTAAGTCGATTTATAAAAGTGAAACCTAAAGATTCAACCACGTGTAATAGTTGGTGAGTCTGCTTTTTGTGGGGTTTTTTTTTCTAACCAAAGATGGCCAAAGGGAGAAAATGTAACGGAAAAAGAAAGTCGAGTTTATCATGCTAAAAAAAAAAAAAAAAGACACCTCACTACAGGAATTACCCATAAACCACATAGGCCGCATACATCTTGCAAATCCTCGCTGTTCTCACACAAACGAATCCACAAAGGCAGAAAAATGTCAGTTAATACACTTGCACCCACACCAAAAACAATTCATATAGGCCAACTGGGTTGACTCTCAAACGACACGCTCCTGCAGATAACCAGCAGATAATCGCAACCACAACCACTGCAGTTTTGCACCAACTCAGCATTTTTGGATGTCTGCCCAAACCGTCATTCTCTCCATCTGACACAAGAAATGACACGAAACTTCGCTGCATGGAGCTGAGCTTTGTTTTGAATCAACTTTATCCTACCTTAACTTTAAATTGATTCTACAAATCTGAACCCCCTTGGAAACACTGGACGCACACAAACTACAAAAAGCTGAAAAAAAATTCTTTTTGCAATGAAAACAAAATGTTTTTGTGAATAAGATTCTTGTTTATTATTGTGAGGAGGACAGTACTGTCAGAAAAAATACTTTTATCGATTTATGGATGAAAATATTCTTAGTTAAATTTACAGTTTCTGTTTAAAACTGCCGGCAAACATGATTCAAACTCGACAAACAAGCAATTCTAATAAATTTTTTTCACTCCGTCATGGTCATTTAAGGTCAAAACTGACTAAAGAAAAATTTTGCTTTAAGTTGATGGTCTAACTACTGAAATGACATCTATTGTATGTCCCTGATTACTTTTTAACCCCATCCATGGTGTTTGTCGAATTAATTTGGAGGCATTAAAAGTCAAAGAAGAAAGCTGGATTTACCAAAGAAAAAGTCAAATGAATGAGCCCCAGTAGAATGTGATCTTAACATTGTAACCAGGATTGACAGGTTTAGTATAAACAGACAGGAATGCCTAAATATGTCGTGTCTGTTTTGTTTTGCTTGCTTTAATCAGGAAGAAATCAACTTGAAAAAAACATGCAGTTACATCAAACCTTTTATTATTCCTGTTTAGGGTCATGAGGACGGGGGAGGCATACCCAGCTACTGAAGGGCAAAGATGGGCCCAGCACATTCTAACACACACATTCTGGTGGGAACCAAAACCCTCCGGTGGGGTGAAAGCCTCTAATCCCTTAACCCAACCCTCAAAGTTAGTGTCAGTTTTTGGTCCCAAGTGGGATTGATCCCACAATGGCCCCTTCACTGTATAAGAGAATTGGGCCAAGTTAGTATGATGTCACCCTCAGAAAATGGCTTACTTCTGGCTCCAACCAAGCTAAGTAAATTCTGTCACAATATGGACGCTGCTGCCATGTTGGAGCCAGAAGACATCAGTGAGCAGCGTTTGGTCCCAGATGGTTTGAGTAGACATTTCTATGACAATCCAACATTTCGAACATTTCACGTGAAACCGCATACTTTCATTTCAGTTCACTAAATGTAGGATTACCAATAACGTAAAAAAATAAAGATAGCTGAGTAAAAATGGTTATTCTGATAAACAGAATGACTGAGTAATAGCTGTTTATTTCTTAACTGTCTATGGGATTTTGGGCTCTTGGAGCCAACGGGTACTTCCTCTGTCCAGTCCTCGTATACAATAGTCGGGGGGAGTGGGGGGGGGGGGGGCTTTTTCCACTGGACCCATTTTTACATCACTTATAATGTGTCAAGAAAATCTGAGAAAAAAAAAAAAAAAAAATGTAACACAAATATTTATCGTAGTAAAAGTGATCCTGTCTCCTCAAGTGTAATTTACAATTATTGTATTGTACAGGCAGCAGCAAAGAGATTTTTGGTTGGCTAAAGCTGCATTTACACCGGACGCGATTTACATGGCAGGGGTGTCGAATTTTAGTTTTAGGTCAATGTCTGTGATCCTTCGGTGTGATTCCGCCGTCAGCCACGATTCAAGGCTGACGCTGTGACTCAGCTTTGGGGATCTGTCGTTTTCAGTGACTTGATCAAAGGGTAGATTACTGTTAGAGTCCGGTTATTTTGGGCAAAGGTGGGATAGACCCTGGACAGGTCGCCATCCTGTCAAAGAGCCAACAGAGCTGGAGCAATTGCACCTGCTACGCTACTCTGACCAGCCTCCATGCAGGTGGACAACATAACATGCTAAAGAAGTTTGCTGCCTAGGCTGCTGGTCCCCGGGTAGCGGAGCTCTCTGGGCTGTCGGTAGTCAGCAGCCCGGCAGGCTATCATGGGTGCTGTCGTAGCGGGCAAGAAATTAATAAAAACTTCCTCTAGTTTTATTTTTAATTCTCAAACAGAGCCACAGACGGATGGAAGTAAAGTTTTAAACGTAGACCGCACCAGGAGACTCTGAATGATCTGATGAACCCAGACACACCAACGTGCTTTGTAGAGCTCTCCAAAGCATATATACCCAAGCTACTCGCTCAACATCATCCATGATGTGGCAACATGAAGTCCAGAAAAATTTTGGGTGGTTGCTCGATGGACGGGGCTTCGAGCAGTAACTTTAACGTTTGTCAAAAGTGAGGTGGCAGACGCAAAATTTGACGCATTCGGTGTGACATGCTACATAAAATAATTTATTTAAAGAACTGATATAAAAGAGCTGCTTTTAAAGGGAAAATTCAACATTTAAAAAAATTACAAAACACTAAAATGGTAAAAATGTGACACGGTTTACATGTTAAAGTCAAACCTTTAAAAGATGTCATTTTTTTAAACCACTTTCTCATCAGACAACAAGCCTATCTGTCTCACAAGAAAGTCAATGAAATTTAATCCTTGAAACTGCTTCCTTCCTTTCACAGACTTGTAGAGTTTTAAATTGCTCAAATGTATGTTGTATTCAGTGCAGGTCTTTTTATTTTTGAAGAAATTAAAAGAAGAAAGAAATGCCTTATTAAGAAATATTTCATCTTTAAATATAGTTTCCTTCTTTATTTCCAAAAAATATGTTTGACAATGCAACATTAAAAATATATTTAAATGATATAATTGATATTTAAGGCAGCAATAGAGCAAGGGGGAATTTTATTGAGATATTCTAGAAAATTATTTTAAAATATTCCAAACAGTAAAGTTTAAAACCAATAAAAAAAGGAATAACCTGGATTGCCACAAATTTGAGGAAATTAACGAAAACAAGTAAATAAATTCCTAAAAACACAGGATGATTCTTGTCAGAATTAGGTCATTTCTCATTTGGGGAAGTTGCATTTTTAATAGTACAGTACTCAATAAATAATCAATCATTAAGTGAATTTGTTGGAAGATCAGAAGGAACTATTAAAAATTGAGTCTCCTTTTAGGGTTAATTTGTGAGAAGTTTAAAGACAATGCGAGTAGATCATTAGTGTTCTGCGTTGTGTTGCTCGTGTCTTTAGTTTCTGAAATGTCATGTGACTGGCAAGAACGGAAACGGCTGTCTTGACTTATCAGACGTCAGTCTGCGGCAAATGTTTTGGGTGGAAAAGAAAGGAGGAAGAGAAAAAAAAGAAGGGAGGGATTTGGTTTGTCACTTTTTTTTTCTTGATTTATGGTTGGCTCGCTCTAGTTATCAAACCCAGAACTTGTGAGGGTTTGAGGAGAAAGAAACGGTGGAGTTCCAGAGAACAGAAGCGTTGACACCCCGGCTTCTGTTCAGGTGTGAGATGAACTTGTGAAGCAGTTAGATTAAACAGAGATGAGGCCCATTCCTTGGATTTTTACTGTGACCGTCCTGTTTTCTGTGGTGTGGAGCGTGGAACAAGGTATGAATTTTTTTTTAATCACTTTTATACCTTTTAATAAAGACTTCTTGAAATATTTTTTCATATCTATTGTAATATATGTGGTTGCAGTTTACATTTCTGGAGTCTACAACCACACTGAGATTTCTTTTAAATTGTGACTCAGAGTTGTACTCGGTCTGTGGAAAGATGGTGGGCCTGCACCACAGCAGACGAGGCAGAAACACTTGTTCCATAACAGACGCGTGAAAAGGTTGCCCCATCTTTCTAAATGAGTCGGCTGCACGCTGCCACTCGCGGTGATCCGATGATGCAGCTTTTCTCCACTGTCGGGGTCGCAAAGTTGTGGTTTAGCAGTCGTGAACTTTAATTTGGTAACATCTGACAGAAGTAAACAAGCAGCAGCCTCAGCGGGGCTTCGGCAGACACTAGTCAGAGAACTCTGAACTTTTCCTCGCCCGTGTTTCCACAAGTTTCTCCTACAGTTAAAGGTTTAACAATGGAACTAAGTGAATTGTCTTTTCTATGTAGCTGCAGTTTAAAAAAAAAAAAAGACCAACTTCCCTCTTGGCTTTTTGTAATCCTGTGATTTGTCTTTTATTTATGACCTTTCTTGACTACCAAAAATACTAAAATCTGCATGACTACTAACGCAGAACTCATGACTTTGTTACCCATAATGCACTGTTTGGAGTGAATCACTACTAACCTCCAATAAATCTTCTTTATTGTACTAACATATTACTTAACATCACCCTCATCTCTCTCAGGAACTAATGACAATCCCTCTGTGATCCCAACAAAAACCTCTCAGCCGTCTAAGTTTTATGGTAATTTTTTATTCTATATTTTCATTTAAGGAGAGCAGACTGTACAGATTTTCTTTCTTCACACAACTTTTTGTTTTTTAAGCACTTCCTTGAACTAAAATGAGTGACGACGTTTGGGTTTTTTAGTTGGAAAGATATTTTTATTCTATAAAAACTTTGTGTCGCTAACATGTTAAAGGTGCTTTATAAATAAAGTTTGATTTGATCAAATGAAAGGAAAACTTGTATTATTTGGAAATAAATATTTAAATTAAAAAATTCAAGTCAATTTAGAAAAAATTATGACTGAAAGACAAATTAAACATTAATTTATTTGTTTGGGAGATCAATCAAACATTTCCATTTTCTATTGGTCCTAAACATAATTTTTTTGCTGAAGTTAAAACTTTTTTTTAGCTCAGGTTGGACTTAAAAGTGCTATTTTTGTTATTTAATATGAAACATTTTTTCGATTAACAAGTTTTGTCATTATGCCAATTTATATATAATTATGTGCTGTAAATAAGTTAATCTGTGATTTTTAATATGAATCTAATACAAGTTTCTGTCTTCTTTTGCAGCAAACAGAAAAGAAGTTTTTAATATTGGGACCAATGTTATTCTAATGTGCAGTAATAAGACGTGGAACGAAATCCTATATGTTATCTGGAATATAACCATTCGAAATCACTCCTGCATGATCTCATTTAGCAATGATGGAGCAGATAGTGTGAACTCCTGCAAAGATGGAAAATCCCTCCAAAACACTTCCAGTGCTCAGCCCTATCTGTACATCCCAAACTTTTCCGCGGACGATGTGGGACTGTACATGTGCGAATCTCCTTACAATGGTGGAAGTGAGAATTACAACATCAACGTGTCATTCACAGGTAACACTTATAAATGTTAGAACAGTCACAACATTTTCTGCATCTGTTACTACACTGAATTAATTAATAGAAGTTCTGTAATTTGTTAAATTTTAAATTATTAGTTTTAATCAAATTACATTTTAAGTTGATGGTTTACTCAACTCAAAAATTTCATTTGATTAAAAAACACATTTGCAGAGGTTTTTTGGATTCACCCATCGTTTCATTTTTAACAGTGTACTATTTATAGGTGCAAAAAAAAAAAACAACTTTTTATATTACTTGTCTTTATTTCTGTAGTTGCTCCAAAAATATCCGCCTGGCTCGAGTACAACGGCAGCAAGAGGGTGGCGGTTTGCAGAGCAGACCAGGGAAACCCTGCCGCCAAAATCAGCTGGAGTCCTGCCGAAAACACGTCTGTGGAGATCATACACGAGGCCGATGGGTTTTTTACCGTAGAGAGTCGTCTTTCTGAGGAGGAATATCCAGAAAACTTGACTTGTATTATCGGACACCAGTTGTGGAGTCAGAACAAGACTTTGGTACCAGACAGGAATAAAACGATGGCTGCGGCAAAAGGTTTTTACATTTGATCATCCAAAGCACGATAGTAATACATATATGCATGTATGTATGTATGTATGTATGTATGTATGTATGTGTATATATATATATGTATGTATATATATATATATATATGTATGTATATGTATGTATGTATGTATATGTGTATATATATATGTATGTGTGTAAGTATATATTTGTATATGTGTATATATGTATATATATAATATGTATGTATGTGTATATGTATGTATTAATATATATATATATATATATATATATATATATATATATATATATATATACGTGTATGTATATATATATATATATATATATACGTGTATGTATATATATATATATATATATATATATATATACGTGTATATGTATATATATATATATATATATATACGTGTATGTATATATGTATATGTACATTTACATATATATGGTCCGATCTTTATGAAATCACTTTCTTTTTGGAAATTTTTCCAGATAAGAATGGATATGAAATATGAACATTTTGAAGACGGAGCTAATTATTAAATGAGTCTCCTAACTTGTTTACGTAACTGTATATATATATATATATATATATATATATATATATATGTACTTCCTAGAGGACAATATTAATTAAGCCCTCTGACTACCAGGGGAAACAGATTTTGTCCAGTGATTCATTTTTTTAAATCCACCAAAAACTACAATTCCCAGCGTTCCCCTCCCTCACCTAATTAAAAAGTTCTATATATGTACTTCCTAGAGGTAAGCTAACCAAGATTTTGGTGTTTATTTCAGCGACATGTAGCGGTTTGATGTTCAGGAGGACCGATTTGCATTGCTGGTTGTCAGAACATTATTTCAAACAAATGTATTATTAATTTCCTCAATGACATCACAGAAAAATCTCTCTACAGCTCATCTAGCCTTGACGTATGCGGGTGTTGTTGGGGTCGTTCTTGTGATTTTGGCAGGATTTGTGTATTTTGTATTAAAGAAATCACATTTATTTGCGTAAGTAGAAAATTCAACTCAATCTTCCCGTTTCTTGTGTCTTCACTGTTTACTTACTTGCATGTTTGAAATGTTTCTCCCAGGCTCTGTCAACAGACAAACACCTCTACATCTAAACCACCTGTGGTGAGTCACCGGATCTGCAGGTTTCCTTTTTAATTTTTCTGTTTTCGTGACGATCTGTTCCGTTTGTCTATGCAGACAGACGACGTGGAAGAAGTGGAGCCCTATGCTAGCTACGTTCAACGCGTGAACTCGATCTACAACTAATCTGGAGACACGTTTTCACAAAAAGCCTGCACATGAATCAAGGTCACACATCTAAATGCACTTCTTGAAAACCTGAAGGCTGTGAAACCGAGAAGAGCTGGAGTAATGCAGAGACGAGGACGAGATCAGAGGCGGGTTTGATATCAACCCCGTCTTGGAAAATTGTAAAGACATGCGGAACAGGGGATGTACAAAATGCTACGATTCGGTCTCCATTCAGGGCGCTCTCTGCCCACGAATACTACAAATAACATGAGTCATCGTTCTGGATGGAGAATGCAAAGACTCAAATTAATTACTTCCTGTTGAGGAAGAAACCAGAACACTGTTAGTATTTAGAAAAAAATATTTATAAATCAACTGGAAAAAAGATGCTGAATACAAAAATGAAATTAAATCGTGCAATTTGTGCAAGCACATTTTTTTGGGGATAATGTAAATACTTTTTATTGCACAATGTAATAAAGAATATTTAAACAACTTATTTCTGCTACTGTTTTGGAAGAACATTGTGCAAAAAAGATGGCTACACGTCTGCTTTTTATCACCTGCTTGACTGTTAACAGGATATTAGCTGAAGCTGTGAAACTCGGAAAGACAAGTAATGTTGTTCTGCCCTCTGCTGGTAGGTGATGAAAGAATCACATTACCGTGGTTATCACACTACAAAAATATCTGTTAAGTTATTGATTTATCGAGTAAAAAAAACAAAAGTTTGTATTTTATTAATGGTGATATGCGTTTCACACTGATAATCTACCAAAGTTTCTTTGACATTCTTTTTTTTTTTAAGTATTGAGATATATTGAATGATTGTAGTACCATAACACCCAGATTGCTCTAAAGTTCCTAAACCAGGAATTGGTGCTTTGTAACTGTGAGAAAAAAACAAGTCCTGCTGAAAAATAAACCCAATTAACAGAGCATTTTAGAACATAAACTGCTCTAAAACATCCTCATAAACAGCTGTTTTGTAACCATTGTGTTCTCCAAACAATTTATTTATCTCCCTTGTCCTATGGGTCAAAAATTTCCCACCCTACCGAAGACCGAAAATATAGCACCCTCAATTAACTTCAAATTTAAACTGTATTGTGCATGATGAAACAATTCTGTGATGTTTGGCTGTGGTGCAGAGGTAAAGCGGTCGATCTCCGATTGGAAAATTACAAGTTAAACTCCCATCTTGTCCGTCCATTTGTCGAAGCATCCTTGAGCAAATCTCTGAACCCCCAATTTTTCCTGGTTGTTATAGGTTGGCGTAGGTGTTCGCAGCAAAAAGGCTGAATGGTACTGACTGTAAAATGCTTTGGGCCTTCCAGGGAGGTGGTAAAATGTGTATAGTGTACGCCATTTATCAAGTTTTTTTTTTTTTTTTGTAATCCCTTACATAGAACGATCACCAGTGGACATAATTACTTTTTAAAATTTTTTGTAACAAACTCTATCTGTCATAACAGTTTTATTTTTTTATTGCTAATAACTAACTGTCTGGAATTCTCTCCAAACTGACCATAAAATGCTTAGTTTTGGTCTGATTTTAAAAAGGAAAAAACTCTGATCATTACTAAAATAAGACCTATGTCATGTAGACACATTTTTGTATTTGGTGCAACAAATGAATGACATTTCAAACTTTTTCTATAAATAACTGCATATTTATAATGTATTGTAAAATTATTTTAATGGTTTATAAATGTTTTTATGGTCTTGGGCCTTCTTATCTCAATGATCTTCTTTTAAAGTATGAACCCTCGCGGACCCTGAGGTCCTCCGGCACCGGCCTGTTAGTTGTTCCTAAGGTGAGGACCAAAACTTATGGTGAGGCTTCGTTTTATCATTACGGTCCTCGCCTGTGGAACAGCCTGCCGGAGAGCCTCAGGGCCGCAGAGACCGTGGAGGTTTTTAAGAAGAGGCTCAAGACCCACCTTTTTAATTCTGCTTTTAGTTGATTTTATGTCCTTATTTATTATATTAGTTTTAATATGTTATTGCTTTTATATTTTACGTATTTTACATTTTAGTATTTTACTATTATTTTTAACCCCAGTGTTTCCTGTGGGGATCTATCGTATCAGGGCTTGCTGGCTTGGTCTGGGGTCGTTGCTGTGGTTCTCGCCCTTGTTGGGGCGGCTGGAGTCCTGCACTGCAGCCTCACAGCTGTGGGGTGGACTCCGTTGCTGTCCCGGTTTGGGTGGGCGCCGTGGCGATGTTCCTTTGACCGAGCTGGCATGATGGAATCCCCAATACCGTTTCCTCACAGCAGAGCCAAGCCTTATGTCTGTTTTTACAATTTTCATTTATGTCATTTTTCATTGTATTCATTGTGTGTGGGATGGGTTGCATGTGTTGATAGAGGGTGGGGGGTTGACTTTTATTGGGTGGGGGAGTTGGCTTTTATTGTATATGTTTTTTTTTTTTTTATGTAAAGCGCTTCGAGCTGCGCAAAGTATGAGAAGCGCTTTTTTATAAATAAAGTTTGATTTGATTTGATTTGTAACGCAACGTATACCTGATGAATGGTTGTGATTTTATTCAAATC
This sequence comes from Oryzias javanicus, assembly GCA_003999625.1. NCBI lineage: Eukaryota > Metazoa > Chordata > Actinopteri > Beloniformes > Adrianichthyidae > Oryzias > Oryzias javanicus. Next base: position 8,412,392 of record CM012457.1, on the reverse strand, counting down.
TACATGCAGACTGAGATTTACACAAAGTGTTAGACTCCTCGGTCCGTCTTTATAAACGAGTCGGTGGGTGGCCGACATTGGCGCGAACCGCTTGATAACCCCGGTCAACAGTTGTACCCGTACAGGAGAGAGGGCACAGTAAGCACTCCTTCCACAGCTCCGGACCAGGAAGGTCAGCATTCCCTTTTAAAGCACACAGCGGCCGGGACTTATTACCTAACCGGAGCCGGTCGCAGAAAACGTGGAAATAGTGCAAAGTCTAAAGCTTTGAATAGGTAACAAGATCAGCCTAAACATTCATTATTGAGAGTAAACTCACTCAGATCTTCCTAAACTGTTTTCTACAAGTTCTCCTTTATCAGCTAGTAATTTTACTTGTGAAAAGTTACATTTTTGTTTTTCCAGATCTGCTTGTACAGTTGTAGCACAGCAGGACACAGGCATCTATACCATTCCAATATGGCGTCTACAAGCTAGCTTGTCATCTCTAGTGGCCTGAAGCTTCATTTGGATTATTCTGCTCCTTTCTGTGCATCAAAATAAAGGTTCCTTTCAACACTGCACATGTCTCTAACTTGCACTGTTAAACAATGCACCTCGTAATTATTGTACTTTCACAATATCTTGCTGCGTATAACGTTTGCACCTTCCAAATGACATTTCCTTCATATTATCTTTTAAAAAACGTTTCACTTTGTTGCAAGTCAACTTCAAATTTCATATTGTAAATTTCCTGATTTCATTCTGCTGTTTTATATTTGTTTTATACTGTAACCTTATTTATGTGTTCTGACCTCTTGGCCAGGTCATCCTTGAACTGATCTCAGTGGGTTTCACCTGGTTAAATAAAGTTTAAATAAATATAAATGTGACAAGTATTGCTTTCACTTTGTGGGGAAGAAAAAAAAAAGTAACACATTTGTGTGCAAATGTGAGAATGGCGGTGCAGAGGTGTTTCTCATATGTGAAGCACACAACTTTTGTCTCGTGGTCCTTCTTTCAGGGGCAGAACTGGAACCCTTTTTGGTTTTCTGACCGACCCAACTGCAACCTCGGGTGGATCTGGAATGTGTGTATCCTTTAGAGCAGGGGTGTCCAGAGCCAGGCCTCGAGGACCGGCCTCCTTCTGGTTTCCCAGAAACCCTTCATTTTCTGCTGCTGATGACCTGGATCAGGTGGGTTTGGTCAATAAGAATCTTTTATGGCAGGAAGGTCTGAAAACATGCATGACACTGGCCCTTGAGGCCTGTATTTGGACACCCTTGCTTTGGAATTCCTCTGAAAGAAACAATATATTTGATCAAAGAACAAAAAATTATAATATGTCCCTGTTAAGATACATTTTTAGCACGTAGACCTCACAAGAACTGAATGCTGGAAATGAATCTAAGTGATGAAAAAACTAACGCAAAAAATTGACATTTCAATTCTTTAAAATTTAAATGTTTTGGGGAGTTTTGTGTTATTTTATTGTGCTTCATGTTTTGTTTTTTTCCCCCCGCTGTAGTACCTCTGGAAATGATGGACCCCACAACTTGGAAGAAAACTTTTGGGCCCCTTAAAGTAGGTTTACGAGTATGTGTGTGTAAGCATGAAGATGTGTATATCCTGTGTGTGACCTTTGAACTTGTTCCTGGTGTTCAAATGCTTTATGGGTCAAAAATTACCCACAAGACAATCTTTGTATCCAAGTGGTGTACAGCCCACATAAACAGAAACAAAAACAAAAGCATTTTGAAGTGTTTGAAGTAATGATGCGGTAAAAAAAGATAAGATTTCAAGCGGGAAAAATATGGATTAATCTTTCTACAACACAACAGTTAATTAAATCAGTGAAATAGATCAAATTTGTTGACATTTTTAAAATAATGTTCCATTTGCTTCTTTTAATAGCTTTAGTTTGCATTGGGTTGTATTTGTTCCAAACCCACAGTAGAGTAAAACAGAAGATGTTTTGTAGCTAAGAGATCTACTTTTGAATTCACATCTGTGTTTTTTTAAGCCACACTCAACGTGAACACGTTCCCACCAATTTTTCTATGAAGTTCAAATATCTTTTTAGATATAGGTTGCAGTAAATCAATCAACAACAGTAGTTTATACACCTTTTAATAATAATAAAAAAAAATCCACAAGGAAACAAACACATTTTTAATGTCACCGGATTCAAATGAATCCATTTATAAATAATTCTAAAAATATAAAACTAGCGCACGTGAACAAGGAGGGCCACATTGAACCATAATACATTTACATAAAGAAGGAAGAGAATATAGTTTCTGTTTACGCTAAACACAGGAGTAGATTGGAGTTCACATGAGTTCTGACCACACAGGTCGTTCTCATTAGCCTAAATATATTTGTGCTACAGTACAAACCATAAATGGACTCTGTGGGTTTAGATGTTGTCAAGGCAACGGATTTGACTTAGCTCAAAATTTGAAAACCAATATTCAAACTTCTTGAAAAGGCCTCGAGAATTTAAAAAGAAATTAGAAAATGATTCATCCTCAAAGGCAGCAGAACACGGAAAACCAACATTAGGTGCAAAAAATAAAAAAACGTTGCGGTTATCTTTTGCATCTTTGTTTCTGACGCATTATTGATTTTTTTCCGGGTTTTAAAAAAAAGTGTTTTGCTTATCTTTAAACATTCAATTAGAAATGTTTTACTTTGAGTTTTACTCAAGGGTATTTCAAAATAAACTTTTTTTGTGCAAAAAAAAAGTATATTCCTCCTTCAAGTTCACAAATTCATTTTTTTTTTTAATGTTTTTTCTACCTCCAAGTTGTGCATTAGATGCCATGTCTCAGGAATTACAATCATCCAACCAAAAAAGATTTGATCCAAGTGTAAAGAGTCTCTTGAAAGGACAAAATAACCTGTCTTGTGTTCACACATCCTAATGATGTTCAGGTTTTCAAGAGTTCAATCTTGACTCAACTGCAAACGAGCTTTCTTGTTGCATCAGACGAAGTCAGGCCCTTTGGTCTCACAGCTTCTTCATCCCAATTCTCTCGTCAGTTTACTCCATGAGCACATAATCGTCTGTGCATTCCTCTTTGGAAGAGCAGTTGGACACCGTTTCTGGCACGAGGTTTTGTGGAAGGCCAACGGTAGCATAGTCACAGTCAGTGTTTGCTATGAACCTTCTCTGCCCTTGCGTGTTTTCATGGTTAATGGAGGCATAAGTTACGTCCTCACTAGGCTGGAAGGAAACAATGCGTTTTGTTAGAGCAAATCATTTTATCATCTACAGCATTTCTACTGTCAACACGTTTCTGGACGGATCAACAATGAGGGATTCTTACTATTCCACCAGTATGCAAATCTCGTCTTTCATTCAAAAATATGAACACGCAAAAAGCGAACATGACAAGTTGGAGCTGATGCAAACAGTCAACAAAAGAAGAAAGGGGAAATCTACCTTGCCATCGTAGCTTTTATGAGATCGAGTCGAAGCCTCTGCAAATAGGAAATGTCAAAATGTAAAATACACTTTTTATTTTGCTTCTCTTTTTTTTTCAATACGTTAATTCATGTACCTTTCCTCTTCTTCTTTGCTCTGTAACCCAGAAAAAAAAAAGGAAACTGCAGTTAGAATCAACACGACACTGAGAAAAAAACACAATTAAATTCCAAAATACTAACATTCTCAAAGAAAATTTAAGTATTTGTTCAGTTTGTAATCTTTTTGGTTTAAGTTTGAAATAAAGGAAAAGAAGTAAAAATAGTTGAGCGATCATTGCAGCAACTCGTCTTTCCGTCTGCATTTCCTTGACAGATGAACAGATGAAGCAAGTGTTGCAAGAGGAAGCAGTTTAACTACAGACAACTTTTGACTGTGAGCGGCTGCTTCTAATGCCTGTTCAATGTTTTTCTTCAGATAAAGACAAGAAATTAGTGATAAAAGAGAACGCGCATTTTTGACTCGGTGCTGCTCCACATAAACGCACAAACCGAAACGAGGCCTATTTTTATCAACCAACCGCTGTTTCCTCGATCAGGAAAATGCTGAACTGCTGCAAAACTTAAACCCAACAAAAGTTTATAAAGTCAAAGTTTAAATAATGCTGTTTTCAGTTTAATTTTAATTAGAACAGCATTTTTTCCTCTAAATTTAGGAGTTCAGAAAAACCTTAAAAGTAAATTTTGCAACTTTTTTTCAGCTATTATTACACATAAAGTGCAAAAAAAAAAAACATACCTTGAGGTGCAGTTTCCCATGATGATTCTTTATGGAGCTTCTGATGAGTGAGGAAGAACCCCCCAGGAGCACCGCTGCAGCAGCTGATGCCTCTGATCGCTCTGCATCAGAATGAAGCGGCGGCGGCGGCGAGGAAGAGCTGACAGAGAGAGAGAGGAAGAGGGATAGGTTTATGAGCAGGCTGCTATTTTTACACCTGCCTTTGTGGGCATCACCACATTCATTAAACTCACAGACTGACTGAAGAAACACTTAGCTCCTAAATAAAGGTGTGAGTACTGTTCTCAGGTGTTTATCCGTGGTGTGAGAAAAAAAAAACAAAACAAGTTTGGTCTTTAAAACTCATGCGGCTTTAAATATTTACTCCCTCAGCAAATTACAACAGGTACATTTCTAGGTAGATGGCAGCGGCATGACTCATCCCTATAAGATAATGTTTTAACCTTGTTGCTAGAAGTTCTTATCTGGATATGTGTGCAAATTTTCTCGGCGAAGAACACCAGGAGATGCAGGTCAATGTTTTAGCAGGAGTTGTAAGGAGGAGAAAAATGACTGATTGCAGGAAGGATTATTTTTGGTTTTTATAGTAATACGTTTGAAATATATATTTATATATGCAATTAATTAATTTTGAAAAATCATTTTCAATTCTAAAATGCGTTTATAGAAACATAATTCGACTATACTTTTGAAGACATTTTCAGAAAACTGTACAGTGAAATTGTACTAATTTTTGTTGAAATATAATAGAATTGTTGCTGCCTCTGATGTGAATATATTTTAAAAATGTAAAAACTGAACGCATAAATGTTTGTTAAATCCCATGTGGACTGGGAACTCATAAATGCAAATGTTCCCTGGAGCAGAAATTCCAGTTTGTGTGTCATTTTGTTGTGGAGACACAACAGTTCCAGGTAGTGATCTTCAAATATGCAAAATGTATTTGCATGAAGACAGAAAAATATGGGGCTGAGGTCATCATAAAAGTTTTTTTTTCTGTCATCAAAAGACAACAGTTTACTGTTGTGTAAAAATGAGTGGACGCACGCTTTGTGAGAAGTTTGTTTCACATAAACTTAAAATGCTCTTGTGTGCAGGATGTCTTCAAAATGCGTGTTGGAGGAAAGGAAGCGCAGTGAGATGGCCACAAGATGGTTTCTTAAGCCACAGTTAGTTTCCCAAAGCAAAAAGTGTTGCCCAATAGGTGTTAGATGAAGAACACACACAAAGGAATAATTTGAAACATGTCACAAGGTAGAAAAAATAAATATGAACAACTGAGTTCTCACATTTTAAGCTGATATTCTGTACTTTTAAGTGAAAAATATGAAAATAATTTACTTTTAGACAAATAAAACAGTAACCTTTCATTATTTAAAATGGGTAATTAGTTAAAAGCAGTTCAAGGAGCTGTAGTAAATAAAAAGAAAACAAATTCAAAGCCACAAGTGACATTGTATGGCCTGAAACCACCACATGCCACCACCCTAACGACCCCCTTCCACAAGCCCCTTCCCCCCTTTTTGCCTTGTCCACCCTGGTCTGACCTGCACACAACATATTCATGCAGAATTTTTTTTTTCAAAATGGCAGCTTTTTTTTTGTTTTGTTTTTTTCCATCGTAACCATTTTAGTTTTTGGCTCCCTGGGGGTGGCAAACAGTCCTGTATATTTCCTTGTCCAGAGTGTATCCTGCCTTTGCCAAACAGTAACCAGGACAGTCTCTGTCAATCCTGGGGCTCCCAGTGGTTGAAGAAAATGGATGCAAGTTCAGGACGAAAATCCTCGCACCACGCCGCCATATTGAATTTCTGTTTTCTACCCTTTGGTCACATGCCCAAAGCTGGAGTCCCTGATTGGTTGACGTGCTTGCCGTGCCCAACGCTCAAATCACGCCGCGCCAGATCACGTCTTTACATTGAAACTTGACAGCTCTGGTGTGAATGCACCATTACACTCACATTCTTAGTACAGTTAGATGGCTGGATCTATAGAGTTAGCGACGCATTAACTCTCACCCATCTGTGTCCGCATTTGACCCCTGGGGGTGGAGTCACCTGTAGACACAGACGTACTCAGACAACATTTAGTGGTCTAACCCCCCAACACTTGGGGTTAGATTGACACTGGGCCTCATTTTTAGGATCTTACTTATGACTCGGCCTGGATTTGAACTCATGACCTTCCAGTCTTATGGCGGACGCTTCTACCATAAGACCACTGAGCTGGTCTTGTGGTGGAGGTGTCTGAAAGTTATAAAACCAATGATGTCATGTATTTTGCTAGCAGCTACACGCTAAAGTAGATGACCGGCTACTACTCATGATGTGATCACGCGGTCAGTGGTGACTTTAGACTTACCTTAGTGGCGATCATGGGAGAATTTTAGTGAAGATTGCTTAAACTAAAGTTTTCTTGTCCCATATTATTCAAAAATGGGAAATCGAAGAAAATGCCACAAAATGGCGGCCAGGACGTAGGTCCTAAGGCAATCCCATAATAATTCTAAAGCTTCCTTTGGATAGACCTGACGTGTGTTTTGGATGCGTTAGTCGAATTTTAAACATTTTTTGAGCCCCACAAAAGATTTTGGCTCCATTCATTTTTTGGGGAGTTGGAGGGTGCCAGTTCATGTCTGTGCAAATGTAGGTGAACTTTTAAAAATGGGGGTTTGCATTTTGCTCAAAGGCACAGTAAGAATACGATCCTTGTGGTCCAGGGCTACTGCGGGACAAAGTCAAACTGAACTATTTCAGTTTGGAACACATAGATTGATTGGACAATGATAAAGTTACAATTCCGTCCAGTATAAACATGGCGGGACTCTGGAAAGAAATGGCTGCACTTTGAAACCTCTAGCACAAACATTGAAGCGTCTGCTGGAAGGAAGAGAACTACACATTTCATATGTGCTCAATTCAGTTTTATTTATATATCTCAATATCACAAGACAGTTGTCTCAACGAGCTTCCAGTAATTGTACAAAAACATAAAGTCAGTCATAAAATATATAGCTGGTTGCTAAACTAAAACTGGGCATCCCTGCTCTTAAATAAACCGGAACATCCCCAATCCTTACGCCTAAAAGGGTGCAACTTCCTCTGTAAATTAGCTTAAAATATTCTATAAATATCTCAAGCTTAATTTAAGCTGTTAACCTCGATTGCAGTCTTTGCAGATTAAGGATGGCTGCACGGTGGTGCAGTGGTTAGCACTCTCACCTCACAGCGAGAAGACTCAAGTTTGAACCCCAGTTGAGACCTTTCTGTGTTGCATGTTCACCTCGTGCACGTGAAAATCTGAAAATGGATGGGGGGAATAATGGGGATGATGACGAGCTCTTCAACATTTGATTCTCCCAACAAATCCCAAACATGCAGCAAATAGATAATAAACATGCTTAAACTTTATATAAGCCCTTTTTTTATTATTTACATTTTCTTCTTTTTAATTACTTATATTTTATTTGTAACATTTTTAATTTACATCAAACTTTCACTGAAACATGAAACTTTAGCTGCAGAAAAGAGGAAGTAACGTGAACTTCAGCTCTGAAAATTCACATTTTTTACACTAAATGAGCTCTACTATCATAAAACTTGAAGTTCTGTTTATTTTGGTCCTTCCCTCTATGAAGTAAACAGCGTTAAACACGAACAGACTGTCTGTGCAAATGCAACTTTGAAAAGCCACAGATAAAAGCGGAAATCTCCAACCACAAACCAGTGAGCTCTGAATTTAAGACGACCTGTAAGATTCTACAGGTTAAACCTGAAAGACCCACTGCAAACACAAACATTTTTTGGGCCGTTTTTTAACATGTTCTTGTGGTATTTTTTTGATAATGGCTGACATTTGTTGAGAAAATTAAAATAAAAATAGCATTTCTGAGTATTTCTTTATTCAAATTGTTGTGAAACGGAGCCGACAAAATAATGTCGTTTGAAAAAGCTTGTAAGGTCGCTGGGCCACGAGCTCTCTTCTCTGCTCCATTCTGATGCATCTACTTGCAGATAAATATATCCATAAATGTCTTTGTTTTCCTCATCTGAGATTAAATCTTGATCAAAAGTGAATGCCTGGATATCTCCGATATTGCTCAGCATTTTTTTAATCTTATTTTGAGGATAGAGGGGATAACGTGTAAACAAATGAAAGATGGGACACGGAGTCAGGTTCAATCCGTGCTAGCAGGTGAATTTCTAATGAACTACTGCTGCTCTACAGAGACTATGTCCTAGAAAACAACACAGATTTTATTTATCTTGGCTAAAACCTTCATGACTATGATTTAAAGGCAACTGAATGCTTTGAAAATAGATTGAAAGATGATCAGACTTTAAAGTATTGTGTGATTTAAAAAAGTGTTTTAACAACAAAACCTTAGAAAAACTCTGTAAATTTTATAATAGAGGAACTAAAACTAAATAACAAATTGAATACATAACACAAGAAGATCGTGAGTAGAAATGCGGCAATGACTAGACTTCTAAACGACAAAATCACACGTAAAAGTAACTTCTCTATTTTGTAATCATGTTCAATTTGGTGAGCCTACACGGTTAAGAAAATTAAAAAAAAGTTTAGTTACTCTTGAGGAAGATAGTATAGGTAATGTAACTTTGAGCTTTTCTGTGGCTGAATTAAGATAGAGATTATGTTTACAGCTGAGAGTCAAATCTGTCCTGGAAAACTGTAATAACTCCTAGATTTTTTTAGGGATCAAAAAAAACCCCAAAACATTTGAAATAAAGCTTTTAGCTTGTAGTTTATAAAATAACCTTTATGGATTTGCTAGATGCCCTTTATTTCAAACACCAGATGGGGCTGTTGGTTCAATCTGACACTGAGAAAACAGCGGAACTTGAAGGTGTGTGAGTTCATAAAAGCTTCTGGTAACCTGCAGGATTTCAAAAGAACAAAAAAAAAACCACTTGATAAACAACAAGTAGATCTACTAATCATCCAAATTAGTCCTCTTAGTTCATCCTAACCAGTTTCTTAAATGTTCTATGTTTGTACATATGCTCAATAAAAATATAATTAAATATCTAACAATCAAAGCTTTAACAAAGTCAGTGTGAACCTTCGATGTCAGGGATTCTCAGCACATGGTCTTCACACTGGACTGTCACTACTTGATACTAGTGAGATATCTCTGGAATCTTGCTCCAGGCTTTTTCTCTCACAGTTCTGGCTTGAGACTTGGTGTCCAATAATTCCAGCCAAACGCAACGCGCGAATAATAATTTCTCTTTCATGATCAATTTTCAAACTGTTGGTACTTCTGTGTTTTTGAAAAGAATGCCATCCGTACATCACCACCAAATCCGAGTCCCTGATTGGTCAAAGTTCTGGAGATTTAAAGTCTGCTGTGCGTTTGCTTTTTTTTCGGTAACATACATTTATCAAATGTTTGTTTGAGTGATTTTAACTTCTCTTTCTCTGATCTCCTTGTTTGACGTCATGTATAAAGAAACTGGAGCTGAGCCCCAGCTGAAGGCTGTGAGGAGCTGATATAAGATATTTGAAGAAACCGGCGTCACGGAAAGGATGATAGAGAATCTGACATTAGTGAGAGTAAAAACCGGTTAGCAGCTTTCCTCTTTTCCCCTCTCTTCAGAAGCAGCAAACATAAGTGTAACTTGGAAACGCCCCAAACGGAATAAAAAGGCAAGGCCTGGACTATAGTAAAAGTGTCCCTAGTGGTCTTTTAATTATGAAAATTCAATTTTTAGCCAAAATGTAAAAAAAAAAAAAGTGTTGTTTTCTAGGACACAGGCCCAATTTGAATTCTTCCCTTCTCCCTTCCCCTTCATTTAGCCCTCCAAACGGAAATTTGTCTCATATTTCAGACGTCACTTTTGTCGATGACGTCACCAACGATCGCCGACCCGCTAGCTTTAACCCGGAGCTTCCAGCGCTTGAATATACATAACAACATCGGTTTTAAAACTTTAAAAAGGTCATGCTACAACAAAAAGTCCTTACTTACATTTAAATATAAACGTCAGTGGTTCAGGGCGTACCTACGTGAAGACAAGCGCTTCTCAGGGCGACGCGGTTTAGCCTCGCAGAGGAGGACTTTGTATCCCTCTGTTTGGAGCATCGGATTTAAAAAAAAATGCACTTCCTGGACACACTTGGACTTAAAATCCCGCTTTAAATAAAATGGGAGAGGTGAAGGGAAGAATTTAATTCATTCAAAATTCACCTCTGAGTTCTGGGCAGGACTGTTGGCACTCTGTAAGCCTGTCCTCATTTCCCATCATCCATCTCTCTACACGCTCTCCCGCTAGCTTATAGCTCCTCACAACCCCAGCATAACATTACCGGTTCAACAAAAATGGGGAGCAGTATTGGTGCTATCCAGTCGTATAGTTTAGACAAAAAAATGAGAACATCCTCTTGTACGAAAGAGGATGCACCAGAATGGAGCGGAGCAGAGAGTTTGTGCCTCGCCGACTGTAGCAATATGTCATAAATATGACCTTTTCAAACAGCATTTTTTGTCTTCAACAACAAATTCGAATAAAGAAATACTCAGAAATGCAGTTTTACACTTAATTTTCTTTTATGCATGTCCAGAAGCCACAAGAATATGTTAAAAACACAATTTTCATTGAAGTGGGTCTTTAAACATATTTTTCAGGAGGAAAATAAACTTGCCATTGATCAAACATGATTTGAAATTTAGAAAAGATTAAACGTCTTTAAAATTAAAATCATGTCCAGTTGACTGTTTTTTTTTTAACCTTTTAATAGAATCACATGTATTAAGTTAAATCTACCTAGACACTGTTGTTTTAATATTTCAAGTGAAAGTGTAGCACTCTCTGGAAAGAGTTGTTCTCTCATTTGCAAACAGGAAACTTTCTCATGACACTCGGTGCAGGACGACTATAGAAAGCATGTGGGAAGTCAGGAAGTGGTTGACTTCTCAAATTCTAGATTAGCTGCCAGTGTTGCTCATTTGAAAAGGTTCCGGTGATAACATCAAGTCAAATGGATACACAGAAATGCATCAGAGTTTGCCGTCTTTAATTCATCTGTGTCTAATGAGGTGATGAAGGTATCCTTTGTTATTTGGGAATGACATGAGAGCATATTAATGTGTTTACGTGATGAATACTTGAAATGCTTTGATTTATTTGTGCTAGAGGACGGAGAGTTCACCACCAATGACTTTCTAAACAGCTAAAACAGTTATTTTTTAATTTTTTGCAACCATTTGTAAAGATTTTTGGTTGAACTTTGCATTAAAGTTGATTTTAGCATAGGAAAAGGCAAACTTAAAAAATTGAGAATTTAACCCAGTTAAATTTTAACACAGTTAAAAGTTAAAATGTGATCCTCAAGACAAACAAAGCATAACTTTTTACATATTTTTTTTAGCATCTCAGCATGAAATGTAAAAAAGTCTGTAAATGCAAACCTTCAAGTAAAAAACGATAAATGGATTTATGAACGATAATTAAAATTAAAATTCACTTTTTTGAGATGAGGATTTTCTTTTTTTCCCTTTGTCTTATGTTAACATGGTTATTGATAAAAAAAAGGTACAAAAATATGCTTTTATAGAGGTCAGTCAGGTATTTATTTCAGTTTTCCCCTTTTTTTCTTATGTTACTGTACTTTCCTAATATTTTTATTCCATATAATGCATTTTGTAAATTATTTAAGTTGTATTGAAAACAATAAATAATCAAATTAACAACTAAAAATGAAAAGATTTTTTTAAATGTGTCCAATTCACTCAGGTTCACCTGGACTGCCTGTCTTGATACTGTATCTTTGGTATATTTTGATTTCAGGTCCGTCTGCTTTGTGTTACCTTGAGGTCTTGGTTAGGAGAGAAACGTATGTTGCAGGACCCCAAAACAAAGTCTGATGATCAGCTGTCCTGTCACAGCTGTAAATAAAGAAGACGTTGAAATGACAAAGAGGTTTTGAAACACGTTCCCTTCATGATGACGATTTGATCAGATGTGAAAAAACAGCTGAAGAACTGTCAGAAATCCCATCAGGTACATTAACCCTAAATGTCAACATATACATGTAAGAGTGTTCATGTTAACTGAGTGCTTTTTATTTCTCCATAGACATGTCCCAAGAAATTGAGGACAACAACCATTTAAATACTGAAGGTACCACTTTTTTTAATCAATTTTTATCAGTCAGATTCATTGACTTCAGCTCAGGATTGCAGATCTGATTATTTTTTCTTTTACAGCGAACTCTCAGAGCGCCTCTGACTCCTGGTCCTGGCTGCCTCACTTCTCCATCTGTTTCAGCGTTGTTGTTCTGGTGATCTCTCTGGCACTGATAACAGTCCTGCGCTGCAAGTCATGGGACAGTAAGATCGTTCACTTATACAGCAGCAAATCTGGACTTTTAACTAATCAAAACAATAATCTGTTTTTTTTTTTTTGTTATAGGACTACTGGAATGCATCTGTGCAAAAAGAAAGGTGGAAGAAATAATCTTTTGATCTATTGTAACCCTCAGACATCACTGAAAGGCTTGGGTCATCTGGACCCCATAAGAGAGCACGAGGGTTAAATAAAAGTATTCTCAGTTGTCTTTTACTTATGAATATGGTGTTTTTAGGCAAAATCTAAAAACCTGTGGAAGATCCAAGGAGTGGCAACGTACAAGGCTATGAAGAGCTTTGATGGGAGGAGGAATTCTGAGTGACGAGGCGAGCTGCTGAGCATTATCTGTAGACTAAAGATCTAGATCTCTCCCTATTTTTGTTTCACCAGTAATGTTTAGAGTGTGAGGGGCTGTAAGCTAGCTGGGGAGAGTGTAAACAGATGGATGATGGGAAATGGAGGCAGACTTGCACCTCACCAACAATTCAGACTACACTCAGAAGGGAATTCTAATGAAATAAATCCAAGAAAATGACAAGTTTTTGGCTAAAAATGGCATAATCATAAGTAAAATCCCACTGGGAAGACTTTGGAAATTTGGACATTAAAAAACACAATTATCAATAGAGTGAGTCTTTAATAACACAACTGTGTTCTGTAATTGTTTTTCAGCAGGGAATGTCAAACCGGATGAGCTCCAGTGCCATCCTGCCCAATATCTTCTCCCCTCTGAACTGTTCAAGCTCTGCAACAACAACCGTGTCTCGTCAGCCTGCTGCTGCGAACAGCCACGGTCAAACTGGAGTTTCAGACACGGTGGTCTACTCGGTCATCACCATCAGAGGAAGTGGAAATCCTGCCGCCGCCTCACTAGAGGAGAGAACAGAATACGCAGCGATCAAGGTGACAAACTTTCAGGAAAGCTCGTAAATGTTCTGTCAGCGTTGGGATTAAATATGGTTTTTATGACTTAACACTCTCCCATGAACTGTGTTCTCTTTAAAGCAGAGATGTGTGTAAAATTTACTGTCCCCCTGCATTAAATCAAGAAGATTTAACAATAAAATAGGAACTTTTGCACATAATTTTATCTTATAAGCTTTTGAAAAATGGCGATATGACTATATTTTAATGTATATTTTATTTTAAAATAAAGAATTGTACCAGTTTTTCTTACTTAATGTGACAGTTTTGTCTGACTCCCACCACCATGTAACTGTTTCCAGGTCTTTTTAAACAGTTAATGACACTTTTTCTTTCCGTTTTGCTCATGCTTCTATTTTGAGTGGTTGTGTTTCATAAATGGAAAAACACCAGCTCTTGTGTGAGTCAATACACGACAAGTTATTCTTGAGACAACATTTTACACGTCAGTGTGTGAAAAATAATCACCAAACCAAATACTAATTTAACATTAAATGTTTGGAAAGTTTTTTGTATTATTATTCAAAGTATTATGCAATTCTCAACTGACAATGTTTTCAACATGTGGAAACTCAGTTGCAGCTAAAAACTTCAAAAAGATTAGGAAAATCATGCTTGCAGCCTTGAGTATTGAAAAAATAAAAATATAAATTGAATACAATAAAAAAAAAGAATATGTTCCTGTTTATTCATCCTCCAGCAAACAACAGAATTTCCACCCGATCTTTCCGTGGTGACAAGACGGAGAGATTTGAGATGGTCACGAAGCCGAAGAGGTGAGCTGCGGCTGGGTAGCTTCACCGTTTTATTTATAGTTAACTTCAGACTATACTTTAGTACAACAGGAAGCAAAACATTTTCCATTGTTACATATATTAAAAGTAATTTCTGGTCTGTCATCATTCAGTAACAAACAAAAGTAAATCAGTTACAAATAACAAACAAAAATTGCATCATTTCATCATTAAAACAAGAAATTAAAACGGATTAATTTGCAAAAACAAATAAAGAGTGCATCATTTGGTCATTTAAGAACATAAAATGCAATTAAGTTTTAAAAATTAAATTACCGGTAGTATTAAAATCATTTGAAAAACAAAAACTGTAGCTAATTAATTTAGAAATAATAAATAAAAAGTGCATCTTTTGTTTTTTTAAACAAGAAATTACAACCAGCAATTTACAATTTATACATATTAAGTGCATCTGATAGTCATTAAAAACAAAAAATGCACCTAATTAATTTCCAAATAATAAATAATAGTGCATCAACAAAACAAGAGATCCCAACTTGTTATTTTAAATCTACTGATTTAGTTACAATTTAATGTTGTAATAACAATAAAATTGATTCAGATTCAAAGTGGTGCGCTGGTCATTAAAATAAAAAAGCTACCATTTTAAAAAGGTGTTAAAATTGCAAAAAAAAAAAAAAAATCCTGTCACCAATCCTGTCCAATCCTGTCACCAATCAGGAGTCAGCTTGTTGGACGTCCACACCCCTTCCACTTGAAGCGGGAGAATCTGTCAAGCATGAATGTTCGGGTGGGGGCCAGCGGGCATCAGATGCTTGTCTTTCATTAACTATCTGATTGGCCAGTTTAGAACTTGAGAAAGAAAAAACAAATATGAAAAACAAATTAAAATGAACAAAAACACGTTAAAAAGGGCAAAAAAAATTTTGCTTCCTGGTACCAGCAGGTACTTCCTGTTTGGAACGCCAGAGGGGCGGAGTCACCCAGTCCAGGTCTCATATACAGCAAAAGATTTACCCTCATAATGTGGAGCAGTAGGCTCAGAATCCATGTTGTTTGAAGTAATACAAGGAAATGTTCGAGCTCTCCATGTTGCTTTCTGCTGACAAACTGTACAGAGATCCTGGCTCTACTTTACAGAGAACCAACAGATCATTATCAGCAAGTTTAGTGAAAATCTTAGAGGATGTTTTTCAAGAGGAAGATGTGAGAAACCAGACCAAGCATTGCAGATGACCTAAATAAATAGAGCTAGAACGCATCAAAGAGTTTCCTTTAAACCTACGCAGTGCCACAGACGCATGGGCACCGATGCAGCCAGCCATGCAGAAAGAGGCCACAGCAAGCAGTCAGGGTATAGGAATGAACCGTTTGCAACCCAAGTTCAGGAGTCTAGTACTTGCTTTGATGGGTATTTATAATATTTGTGGAAAATCAAGTGCAGGTTTTTCTTTTTCATGTTCTGAAAACTATTTGATAGTTACAAAAATGTAAAAAAAGTGTTTTTATTCAAGATATTTTAACAGATTTAACCTGTCTTTGCTCTACACACCTTTCCAACCTTTTCTCTAAATCAGCAGTCGATAATTTTTTTTTCTCTTTAATTTTAGTTCTTAATATTAAAATGACTCTTGACAATAGAAACACTTGATTTGAGACTGAAAAAAACTAAAATTGCTCTGGTTTAATTTTAAGTATATTCTTTTAAAGTTAAATAAATGTTGACAAGTTAAACTTTTAATTATTTTTGAAGCAATATTTGGATTTATCTTCGAAGAATATGTTCTAATTTTAGATTTTAGAAAGATTTACTGAAATGAGCCACATTGTTCACATTTTGTTCTAAAATTACATTATTTTTTTTGCAATATTTTTATCAAAATAAACAACAGGTACACAGAACTTAGAAAATACAAACCACTTGCTTAGAATTAGCAAAAAATACTTATGGGCTGTATAGCATTCTATTTAAAGTAATTATAATTTATAGTCAGCTTTCTTTTTTAGCTTATTTTCCCTTTTTAAATGCTCGTGTGGAACTCCTTGTTTCTTATTATTGAGGTTTCTTGTTGAGAAAAGTTGCATGAACAAATCATTTGACTACTTCCTGGTGATTTTAAAAATTTTTATTTTATTTTTTTTAGGCCCCCTCTTTTTGCAAAGTTTATTCAATGTGAAATAATTATGACCCACAGCAGTCACTGGATCATGTAGTTTTTGCATACAGAAAAAAAAATTCTGCGCCTTTGAGCCAAAATGTAACTCCCCCTTTCATGCACAAATATTTGCACACACCTAGTATAATAATTTTTGGAAGAGTGAAAATATCTCAAAATACACTAACAAAACTAAGTATAAGTTTGCACATGTCAGGGATATTGAAGGGATAAATAAGCCCTAGGTGGCGTTTTTTTTTTTGCAAATTTCGAGATGTTGCTTTTTTTTTTTTTTTTAAACGCTTCCACGCAATATGTGGGAAAAAGAAACTTTTCTTCAAGCGATTTTCCAGATATTTCACCCTCATGCCGCCAGCTTAAGTCTACAACTACCTGGAGTTTTGACCTCTTGAATAAAAAAAAAACAAAAAAAAACGTTAATACCAAGCAAAAATTTGTCTTGGAATTTTCATCGATCGTTATAACTTCTCGGGCATCATTGGAAAGCAACTTCCAAAAAAAATGTTGCAATTAGAAGTTGTAGATTTTAACAGGGGTGCGCTTGGCGACTTTGCAAAAGTAGCTTTCTCTTATTACTTGCAGTATTTTTGAATACTAGGAAAATTGAATGCATGGATCAAAATAACATAACACAGGATATGAACATATTAGGAATGTGGGCGTGGTTAGCAAATAACCTCTGTTGCTAAGGAGATCCAAAAGTTTACTTTTGACGATTCGTCTGAAATGTACATAGATTTGTTCAGTGTCCCCAGGTGACCAAAACACCAGATGGTTGCTAGGGGATAAAACCTGTAGAAAAGCCACCATATTGAAAAGAAAAGTGTTTTTACATCAATTTGTTACATGCAGCTGTAGCTTGAGTCGAATGTGAGCAGCGAGGGTGGGTCGTTCTTGCAAGCCAGCTTCAATTCCATTTAAAATACAATTTTCTTATATTATAATTTAATTTTTTTTCATAGATTTACACATTTTGGTAACTAAAAAATCCTGAAAAGTATTGTTTTGTTGCAAATATGTAAGTTAAAGAGAAAAAATATGAAGAAGTATCTAGAGGAAATATATCAGTGAGGTAAATATAGATTAATTTATTCTAGTAATTAGGTTTGAAATCAGAATTAAGTTGTTTTAGTGGTGATAAAAAAGCACAAGATTTGGATTTCTGCTTTATGCTGGTGCAGTGAGACAAGCACAGGTATTCAATTCTATGAGCTAAATTAGGTCATCATGTGGCAGCCAGAAGTATCTTGAGTCATTTTAGCTTTTCAGATTCTCCAAAACAGAGAAGTCCAATCTTCCATTCTGAGCGCAGATCCATCAAATAATTGTAGATATTTTGTTTTTCTCGGGGGTTTTAAACGTTCTCAGCCATTTTTTCTCACTTTGATGCTTTCATCTTTCTTTCATCTATTTTACGGGAGAGCAGCGCTCCACCTTCTTCTCCCACATGGTCTAAAGCTCGTTGAAAGACGGCATGCGAAAAAGTCCAAAAGTGTTGTTGATCGATGTGACGTGAATAATTTAAGTCTGACATTGACTGGAATCCATGCCTGAGAGAAAAAGGGTGAAAAGTTTAACTGCAGCTGAGCTTGAATCCCCAGTCAGGGGACCGCAGCGCGTTTCTGAGAGGAGATTTTTTATTCAGCCACACCGTCTGGCAGCCGGAGTTCACACACAGTTTATGGGCTTGCTGTCTTTGCCTAACACACATGCACACATGGAGAATTGCATTATTTTTCCTCTCTCTGGTGGACAAAGCCTTCATTCAGATCGCAGAGTGACAGCATGGGAGGCGTGAGCAAAAAGCCTGATTAGATCAAACCCAAAGTGTCTTGCAGAGCCAGTTCGCCGTCAGCACTGTAAAAAAAAACTCTCAGTAGGGGATCTGAGCGCTCATCAGTCTGCACAGAATCTCCATCTAAGAAAACAAACCCTCAGCAAAATTAAATACACTTGAAGTTTATTTCATGAAGTGTACTTCAGTATTAGTATGGCAAGTATACCATAAACCATGTAGTGTAATATACATGTATACCCAAATACTTATTCAGAAACGTTTACAATATATATAAAGTAAACTGCCTCTTATAGACTCCACTCCAAAAAGAGTGAGTCCTAAAAAGAGGAAAATTACACTAAATTTTTAGAAGAAAATCACAGGAAAACAAGTAAAACGGCCTGCAAGTCATTTTACTTGACAATGAATCTAATAAATATCAAAATCTTAAAACAAGGTTTTCCACAAACATTTTAAAAAGTAAAAATGAGCTAAAAAAAATGTGAACTGTTGGATGGAATTACCTCTAATTGAATGTTCTACAGACTAATACGTATTTTTCTTCTAATTCTAAGCAAATGGTTTGTATTTATTGAGTTTTTCAAAACCTAATTGTTCATTTTGATTAAAGTGAAAAATAAAATAGTGTAATAAAGGAAAATGTCTAATTTTGGATCAAAATGTGAACAAAAGGAGAAAATAATCTTAGTACACGATCTATCTTAATAAATCTTTATATTAAAAAAACTGTGTTCAATATTAAAAAACAGTTATTAAGTAATTATAATATGCATAGATATATAACAAAGATTTCTTGACTCAAACAATTTGACTATTTTTTGTCTTTAATACATTTTTTTCTATTTTCAAGCATATGGAGCAAAAGGATTTTGACTTATTTTAATATTTTCCTTTTTTCTAGATCCTAGCTACGACAGAGTATTGAGGCCATTTTAAAAACAAGCCATCAAAACTTAAATTAAGACTTTAAATCTCGTACATTTATGAGAAAAAGTCATAACTGGTTAAATTACGATAATAAAGCCGTATATTCATGATTTAAAAAGTCATAGGCATAGTTTGACTTATTTCTAAAAAATCACAAGTTTTAAAGTCCTAAATTTCTGACTTTAAATTTTGTAAATTTACAAGGAAAAGGTAATAAATATCATAGAAAAAAACTAGTAAATGTCATGTGTTTCCCCTGGGCTGATTGCCACTCCTCCCTGACGGGCTACACCTGTGTCCTTTGTTTTTTTTTCACTCTCCTTTCTGTATTTAATGGGTTCCTTCCCCTCACTTCCTTGCAGGTTTGTCTTGTCACCCTTACCCACTAATCCTGTCTGTCATTCCAGGTTCTTGTGTGTTTTTGTGGAGTTTTGGCCTCAGTTAGTTTTGGACTTTAACCTTAGTGACTGTTCCTGTTTTTTAAGCCTTGTGCTCTTCCTTTGTTTTGGATTTTTGTTATTAAAAGACACTTTGATTTGGAGCTCGCAGCTGTCCTGCAATTGTGTCCGCGCACCAAAGCCTGACAGTAAATGTCTCGTTATTTACTTTTTTTTTTTTTTTGGTGGCCCTAATACTCCATCAAAGCTAGCTCTTAAAGAGAAAAACAGTTTTCATCTGTGCTGTAGATAAAAACTTGGAAATTTATTGAGAAAAAAAATAAAAACTACTTCAAACCTGGTAAATTGTCTTAAATGTCTAAAAACAAGATTTTAAACCTTTGCAAGGATCAAATAGTTGTTTGTTGTGCACTGAAATTTTTACTTTTGTTACGAAAAGATTTTGAAAATTCAGAAAATGTTTTAAGGTAACAATAATTAGGATGTTTTAAGTTTTAATTATCAAAGTTCTGCATAAATATTTTAAAACAATATTGTGCTTCCATATGTGCCAAACTAAAAGATTTGTTCCAAAAACAAAATGTTTTCAGAAAATAAATATATTTGAAATGTTATTCTCGCTGCTGTTCTTTGGTTTTAACAGTAATCTAGAATCTCAGCTGCTAAATCCACATCTCACCATCTTCTCACCACATCAGTAACCTGAGACCTCAGTCCCACCAAGGTCACAGAACCAAAGTTTTTGAACTTATATAACATTCTCATGAAACCACATAAATGTCAACATGTTCTTCTTTGAAAAGACGGTCGTTGTGGTGGCCTCTACAAGACAGTGGAACCGGCTATTAAACTACATTTGTCCCTCGTTCTATCGCGGTTCACCTTTTCTGTTCTCGCTGCTTCACAAATTTTTTGCATTGCAATATTGACGGCTTTATTTTTCAAAACCCACTTCTGAGTCCTGATTTGCTGTTGTCAATCACTCTCCTCCCTGCTTGTACAAAATGTGTTTAGTTTGCCACATTTACATAAATCGTCCATCTTGATCGCATCTTTATTTCTTGTTTCTATAATCCTGGAGGTAAATTTCTATGCAGCTTTGAATTTTTTGACTTGAATCATGAAAGAAAACAGTGAAAAAGTTCATATCTGATAAATTTGACTTGAGTGCATTGAGGAGTTTTACAGCTGATTTCCCCTATTACAAGATAATTTTGGAATTAACTTCGGCGATGATGTGGGAAATATTTGTAATGGTTCATTTTGTGGTACACTGTAAAAAGTGAAACTTTGGATCAATTAACAAAAGCTCTGTAATTCAATTTAAAATATTATTTTTTTTTTATTAAATTAAATTTTTAAGTAAAGTTAAACCTTCATTCAAATTTTCAATTTGATTAAGACTAAAAAATGAAATTTAACAAATTACAAAGCTTTTGTGAATTGATCAAATGCTTCACTTTTTACAGTGTACAAGCACTAAATTTGGCAAAAACCCATCTTTTAAGAAAACAAAAAATAATATATAAATATATATATATACATATATATATATATATATATATATATATATATTATACAACTCACAAAAATTAAAGGAACACTTCTTTTAATTGGGCCTGGCATGAATAGAATGAAACCTGTCTGATCATTTTCTTGTTGGTTAAGCAGCTGAGGGCCTCGTTCATCAATTTCAGCTGCATTGGTGTTCATGGAATTAACAACAGGTGCACTTCAGTGGCAACAATTAGAAAACCCTCCAAACAGGACTGGTGTTCCATGTGGAGGTCATTTTAAGTTTCTCCCTCTTGATCTTTTTTGGCTGGTTTTCCACTCGTGCTGATTTTGTCTTGTGTAATTCTCTCTACTGGCAGTATGAGGAGATTCCTTAACCCTACAGAAGTTGTACAGGTTGTCCAACTTCTCCAGGATGGCACATCCACACGTGCTGCAGCAAGAAGGTTTAATGTGTCTCCCAGCACAATCTCCAGAACATGGAGGAGATTTCAGGAGACTGCTGGTTATTCTGGGAGAGCTGGACAGGGCCGTAGAAGGTCCTCAACCCCTCACCAGGACCCATACCTGCTCCTTTGTGCAAGGAGGAACAGGCTGAACACTGCTCGTGCCCTACAGAATGACCTCCAGAGGGCCACTGGTGTGAATGTCTCTACCCAAACAATCAGGAACAGACTTCATGAAGGTGGCCTGAGGGCCCCACGTCCTGTAGTGGGCCCTGTGCTCACTGCCCAGCACCGTGGAGCTCCACTGGCATTTGCTCAAGAACACCAGAATTGGCAAGTCCGCCACTGGCGCCCTGTACTTTTCACAGACGAGAGCAGGTTCACCCTGAGCACCTGTGATAGACGTGAAAGAGTCTGTAGAAGACAAGGAGAATGTTCTGCTGCCTGCAACGTGGTTCAACATGACAGGTTTGGTGGTGGGTCAGTGATGGTCTGGGGAGGCATATCCATGGAGGGACGCACTGCCTAGGAAATGGAGCTCTGACTGCCATAAGTTATCCAGATGAAATCCTTCAACCCATTGTCAGACCCTACGCTGGTGCAGTAGGTCATGGTTTCCTCCTAATGCACCACAATGCACGGCCTCATGTGGCAAGAGTCTGCAGGCAGTACCTGGAGGATGAAGGAATTGAAACAATTGAATGGCCTTCACCATCCCCTGACTTAAACCCAATAGAACATCTCTGGGACATTATGTTTCGGTCCATTAGGCGCCGCCAGGTTGCTCCGCAGACTATATAACAGCTCAGGGATGCCCTCACACAGATCTGGGAGGAATGCCACAAGACACCATTCGTCGTCTCATTAGGAGCATGCCGCGACGTTATCAAGCATGCACACAAGCTCGTGGGGGTCACACAAGATACTGAAAAGCATTTTGAGTTGCAGAAATGAAGTTTTGGAGAAAATGGACTAGTCTGCCACATCTTCATTTCACTCTGATGTTATGGTGTCTACACAATTGAGCCTCTGTAGGCTGAAAACTTTTATTTCCATTAAAAGACTTGGCATCCTTTTGTTCCTAAGACACTGCCCTGTTGTTATTTGTATAGATATCCAACTTCATATTGAGATCTGATGGATAAAATGTGTTTCTTTAAAGTGCTCCTTTAATATTGTGAGCAGTATATATATGCAAATAATAGAGTTCTATAGCCCCCCCTCAGGTTAAAAGGCTGCATTTTCTGCACTAACAGCCCATATTTTGTTGTGATTGGGAAGTAGGCCTACAGGAGTGAAATGTTTTTGTAACAATAAAATGCAAAACGCTGACTTTTTTTTCCCTTTTCTCATGGCTAACATGCTTTTCTGAAAGAGAGGGGACATCCATGGCAAATTTGGTGCTTGTGCCACAAATGCACAATTTTTCTGAAACATCATAATCGTAAATAACCATAAACTTTGCAAGTTGTGACACAAGAATTTTAGTTAAAATTAGTTTTGACTGCAGGAATGCTTAATGTTTTTGTTTAGTTTCAACGTTGTTCAAAAGTTAAGCTTAAAATGTAAATTACTACCAAACAAATATTTCAACATGGCTGCTCAATTGTTGTCAGTTTGGATAATCTGTTTAATTTTTTTGGATCAAAAATATCTGGCCTTAGCAAATGTAGTCTATGTAAAAACACTATGAGTACACACTTACTATATCTCCTACACTATGTTTACATACTTGCTATACTTCTACTCAAGTGTAATAATATAAACTTCAAAAGTTTTTTTTTCTTTTGCTATCAGGAGTATTTTTACTTAGCTGAATCAACATTAAATTTAAAGTGTATTTTTAATACTTCAGAAAAATATTTTAAAATTTTCTAACTTTTAGATTAATTTTGTGATCAAACTTTGTTCCTCAAAAAACAGATAAATGTGGATATTCTTTTAATAAATTTTGGAAATTTCTTTTTTAACAACATTTGAAATTTTCTATACAAATGTTTACAACTAATTAAAAAAGATACACAATTAGACTTGCTTTTGCCTATTGGATTGTTATTTTCATCCTTTTTTGTCTGCTTGTTAAAAATCCAAAAACCACCAGGTTGTTGTTTCACATCACATTCAGTAGCACGGACACTTCCATGGGAAAATATGTGAACTTCAGGTTATCCCAGAGCTTAAAGTAGATCCCAGAGCAGATGAGCTTTATTGTTTCTCCATGAAGATATGAGCAGATTAAAAAAAAAAATCTTCTTTGGAGCTGTTTCTTGTTTGGCCTGGAATGGAAAGGCCCCTAAAAGCAAACATCTGGCAGGCAGGTTTGACGTACCTCAGAGGAATTTACTTTACTTAAAAAAAAAAAAAATGATAGTAAGAAAAATATTTTGAGAAATACTTTTGTTTTTTCTTTTTGAAATTTACTGTTCTGTTTGGTTTAAATTCCCTGCATTGTTGGCCAATATGTTTTATCAATTAAAGCAGTTATACATTTCTCAATATATATTTTTTGTTAAAAATAATAATTGTTTCGATTTAAAAAAAAACATTTAAAATTTTTATGTGACTTAAGCAATGAAAAATGTCAAATTTTTTTTATTTTTCCTGTTACATTTCTTAAAAAAAAAAACAAAAACACAAGGATCTTATTGTACTTTGATTTGTGGCATTAAACCTTCAATGTATGAAGCTGAAACAGGACGAGCATTCCTCTCAGGGGCACCTAAAAGGTTCCAGTGCTGCCTCGTTAGACTACTGATTCAAGCCATCTGACCGTGGAATTTAACCTCTAACCAAAACACATGAGGACGTCTCAAAGTACCACACACAGAATCAGTCAGGCTAAAATATATGCAATAAACATTACATAAACAACGTGAGTGTAAAGCCCTTCTAGCCCATACAAGAATGTCTGTTATTTCCCCAGAGGTACAATAAAGTTTTATTTCTTGTGCCAATCAAGTTGGTTATGAAAAGGATACAACATCTTTTAATTTTTCCTGCAGTTAAACTTTTACACAAAAATAACCCAGTTTATGTCGCTGTTTATGATCCTTATTTGGATATATAAAATATTGACAGAATACAGACCAGTCAGGACAGAAAAAATGAACTTTCAAGCCTTTGAATCATCTGCAAAAACCTCCGTAGAGATCCTGCTGTCGGAGTGTGTCGCCCTCATCAATTACAGAGTCAGAAGAAAAGGAAAGATCAGCCAAAGTGCTCCACTTAGACACCATGTGAACGCCAGGGCCTGGAGGCGATGCAAGAGTCAAATACAGCTGCAGCAGAGCAGAGGTAAACGCCGCCGTCCAGGTTGGGCTCGTAAATAGGATTGTAGTGGACATCCTCTGGACGTGTTTCCGTTCCCGACGCCAATAAAATGCTCAGGATGATGATGATGATGCACGGGGAAATCATCTTCCTCAGCTGGTTCTATGCAGCTTCTGGGAGATTAATCATCTAAAAAAAAATGTTTGAGGAGAGTAGAAGTTAACAAAAGTCTCATGAGATCACATGAAAACATTTACTTATAGGAGCGTTTGCCAATTTTCAAGAAACAGAAGATTCTGGAGATTGAGTGAATCAAAAGTGGCAGCAAAATAGTTGAAAATCAAGCAACAAAACCACAAAAACACATGTCGGGAACATCCAAAAGAAGTTTTGGAATGATTATGGGATGGCTACAAGACCTACGGCTTGGCAAACATTTTTCTGACAAAGTTTGATATTTGGGAATCTTCACATTTTTGCACAATATGAGAAAGAAAACAATTCTTATCTTCACAAAACTTCATGCCACCAGCTCAAAATGATAAAAAAAAAAGCATGTTGACCTTTGACCTCGGGAAGAGGCCGCCATCTTGAATTAAAAAAAATATATATTTTTGTAAGATGTAAACTTCTTTCAATCTAACACCTCATTTGAAAGCGACTTGGGAAAAAAAAAATGAGTTTAAAGTTTGTTGATTTTTAAGGAACTTTGCGACCAAAAGTGGCGTTCCACATTTTTTACTGGAATACTATAAAAAATGAATATATGAATATTTGGCTCAAGCTGAATGAAATGATGTGACATTCGAGTTAAACACACGAGGAATGTGGGTTTAGTTAGCAAAAATCTCCGTTGCTAAGGAAATTCAAAAACGTACTTTTGCCAATTCTTCTAAAAATTACATAGACATGTTCGTCTTCATCAGGCGACCAAAAAATAAAATGGTTGCTATGGAGATGAAAACAACTGAAAACAGCCATTTTGAAAAAAATGTTTTTATCTATGAATTTGTCACTTGCAGCTCCAACCAGGGGGGTGGGGCAAAAGGGAAGAGTGAGGGGGGTGTAGCAGTCACTTAGCCAGTGAGGGCAGGTCAAAGGGGGCGGCAAGAGTGGGGGTGGGCAGCACCTGCGGGCCATACAATGCTGCTCACAGCATCAATATTTGCTATATCCATGTGTGAAATTTGAGACGTAAGAAGGCCTCTGCTATGGAGCACATTTGTACCCAGCATGACCTGAGCTGAAGAATACTGGCTAAACATTTACTTGATTTAATCCAGTAAAATCAGATTTGTTAAAAAATTGAATAAACTAAACCTTAGTTTAGAACTGTGAAAAAAAAGCTATCATTGAAGCATGAACTGATTTTTAAATGTGCAAAGATGAAGGAGAATACTTTAAGCCAGGGGTCTTAAATTTAAAAAGGCCAGTTAGGAAAAATGTCTTGAAGTTAGAGTCCGGAAAAAAATAAAGTCTAAATATTCAGTGTAATTTATTCTTAAGTAGCAGAGGATTGGTGGCACATCTGCATCTTTATTATCTTGAGATAATGTGAAACAGAGTGGTTTGGTTCATGGAAACAACTGTCTCCATAAATCCATACTTGGAGGAAGACACCTGGCTGTGTCAACGGCAGCTTTATGTTTCTCTGAAGCCGAAAGCTCTTCTTCAGGTTCCTCACGGACTTTTTTTTCCCCAAAGAAACTCTTCAAACATGTCTTGATGTGTTGCAATGACAACAAGAGATGAGCCGTTTAAAATAGAGGTGCCCTTGTATCAGTTTTGCGTCAAGCTCGCACCCAGATGCTGGACCCATATGACCCAAAATCTGGGTCCGGATCCGGACCGCGGTCTGCTCTAAGCAAGCCAGCTAACAGGAGAATGGATCCATCTTGGATTGGAGACGCTTTCTGTTCCACCACACATAACACCAGAGTTTGGCAGCTCTTTCATTGTTTCTTCTCTCCAAAACACACATTACTGATGAATCATTCAACATCAGTGTGTTGACTCTGAAGTTAGACCTTCATCTTTAGTGAACACTGAATCTGCAAAGCATTATGAGCATATTTCATTTCTTTTACTTTGTTTGAAAGTTGTACAAATATTTATATCTGACAGCTTCATAATTTTACCAAAGCTATCACAAAAGTTTTGATAAATCGCTGGAAAAATAACAGGGATGTAATAAAAAGCCCCAAAACATAAAAATAACAATTGAGACACAAACTTACTTTCTTTGCGCAGAAAACATTTCCAAAGGCAGAAGCAAAGGGACATGACCAGCAGAGCTGCTACCGTGGTGACAGAGATGAGGATGGTCAGAGCTGTGCCAACTGAGAGGGAGACGGAGAGAACTCTGATCAGGATAATTGATCGTTTGATGTTAAGAGTTACTGTTAAAAATCAAGTTTAGCTGCTGATATGTGTGTCAATCTATTCCACACTTTGATTTATTCTGAACATTGCTTCCCTGTTTTCTGTCTAATCTAATACAAAGTTCAATTGAGAGTTCCTCTCTGACTTCTCTTAAATGTGCACAATTGAGGATAAACCAAGACTATATTACAGTATTGTATAAGTAATGTGTATTTCCTGACCATTAATGACTCTTTTTTTAAATGTAAAGCTGAATTAAATGCACCGACAGTGACACAAATAAATATGGACGTAGTTTTCTAACAGATCTAGAATCAATTAGTATGAAGTTTTACTGTATAAAGTACTAAAGTCTCATTCTTAGTGTGACTAATGCTAAATAAAAAACATCTTTTTGAATTCTTAATTTTAAAAGAAAACTTATCTGCAGTCATTGCTTAAGAAAAACTCAGAATATAAACCAGGAGTCTGTTGCCAGTTTAGCTAAATATAGAGTGATGTAATGGTTTTATTGGGTGGAATTTTGGCTCTTTCATCTTTATTCCATTGAGGTTTAGGTGGTGCTTGTTCATTTGCAGCTCTTTGAGGATCCCTAAACACAATTTTCATCAGTTTAAGGTCCTAGCTTTATTGCAAAGCACCACTTTCTTCCTTTGTAGCCAATGTGGTGTAGAGTTGAGGCGAGTTTGTCCTTTAGCATGACCCACTTTTGAGCGAAAAGCTTTGTTTTGACTTTTGCACTGAGGTTTTCTTAGAAAAACCAACAGGAAGAAGTCACAGTTCACTAAAAAAACAGTTGTTTTTTACACAGCTGTCTCCATTTACTCCATCGCAAAATATTCCTGTTTATAAAAACCTGATCTAATATTGTTTCGCTTAGTAATGTTACTTATTAACCATATTTTAAACACAACTGTTCTAAAGCAAAACCTTGGTGTACTTAATTAGTTTTTTAAATATCTCAACCTGACGTCATCTTGTTTATCTATCTGGATTATCAGGTCGCATTAACCCTGGAAGGTTCTGTTTACATCCGTGGTTGAAAGTCTGTTAATCCACTGGTTCATTGACGTTATGTGGATTTTGGAGGAAGCCCGCCGAGGGAGGAAAGCAGGAAATTATGGACAAAACAACTGAACAAGATTTAACTCGTTGACTGTAAATAAGAACTGGATCAAGCAAGTGTGATGTCACCCCTAGAAAGGGATTTACCTCTGGCTCCAATGAAATTACACAAATTCAGTCACTTTTTTTTTTTAATACAAAATCTGCTATTTTGGAACCAGATATAATAACTAAGCAGTGATTGGTCTGAATTAGTCTGAGTCATCGCTTCACTCTCACCAATCAGGAGGAAGCTTGTTGGAAGTCTTCATGCATTAAAAGCAGTCTCGGGAGAATCTGTGAATCATATAAACGTTGGATGTGGGGGGTAGCAGGCACCACATGTGTTTATTGAGGCATCTGATTGATCAGTTTGTAACTTCATTAACTTGCACTACAGAAAAAAAATATTTAAAAAAAATATAGCAACAATATGCCAAAAGAAGTATCAGAGCAAGAATGGTCATTCTGACAAATGTTATGACTTGGTAATAACTGTTTACTTCTCTATTTATTTCTTCTTGGAGCCAGCGGCTACTACCTGTTTGGAACGGTTGACTGTATAACAAAGAAGTGGACCAATTGAGTGTCACCCATAGCAAATATTTTACTTTCAGTTCCAATGATATGAAGTCAACTCAGTCGCCATTTTTCCGCAATAAGGATGTTGCCATGTTGGAACCAGACGACAGTGATTGGTCCGAGTCGGTCTGAGTTAACGTTTCTAGGGTGACACCCCTTCCAGTGAAAGCAGGCTGGCGGCCCCCTACATGCTTTTACTGAGGCATCTGATTGGTCAGTTTTATAACTTGAATAACTTGCGATAAAGAAAAAATATCATGAGAAAAAAACTTAGGTTTAGCAAGAATTTGTTAAAAAGAGGAAACGGAGCAAGAATGGATATACTGACAAATGGAATGACTGAGAATGACTGGCTGTTTGTTTCTCAATAGAAGTCTATGGGCTTTTAGCTTTCTGGGACTACAACAGGTACTTCCTGTTTGGAATGCGAGGGGGGAGGAGTCACTCAGTTCAGTTCTCATTCAGTTCATGATTCAACATGAAGTCAAACATGATTTACTGAGAGGTTGTGGAGGATTTAGGATGAACAGTAGTCTGAAACTAGTTGAACTTTGTCTTCCTCATGGTTTTTTTTGTAATTCTTGGTTACAATTTGCCTGGTGCACCCAACTGAGAAGTTGCTGAAACTGCATATTTTCAAGACTTTTGTGTATTTGGTTTGCATCATTTGAGAAAGGAAATTCCAAACCAAATGAAGGTGTCCGAAACCATTAAAATTCTATGCTCATATCAGCAAGTTGGAATAAGACCTTTCAATCGTGCAAAACTCACTCTTAGTGTTCATGGATACAGCAATGGGCGTCTCGAGTCCTTTGTGATGCACCAAGCATTTGACGGACACATCTTTGAGTAGCCCGGACCGGACAGTCAGCGTGCTGACGGTCAGGGTGGTCCCATCCTCCTGGAGGACCTGCGTGTTCAGCGGAGCACCAATGGTGCGGTTGTCCGTTTCCACGTTCCACACAATCTCTACAGGTGGCCGAGACACAGAGGTGCAGTTGGCCTCAATCACACCTGGGGAGGTGGTCCTGTAGCTCACTTGAGGTTTTGGAAGGACTGCAAAAAGGAAAGTCAAACATTTTAGTGTTTATAAAATATGGAGAGAAAATAGACTCACCCCAATTTATTATCAAGGCATATAAACACATCACTTACACATGAATCTTGGAGACAAGAAAAGAGTTTAAAATCAGATTTGTGTGTAAATGTAGTTTTGTGTGAGCAAAATAAGCGATCTGTGCCTAATTTCTAAAAAAAATTGTGTGTTGTTGGCTTCTAACTGTTGTAATTTTAACTTGTGTGTATTGTATTTTGTACTTTTTTGAAATTGTATTTTTTGTACATAAGAATTCACAATTGCAATTACATAAAGTTATGTATAAAACGTATTGTATGAGTTACAAATCAAGAATTACGCTTGCACAAATCAGGTTGAGCCTGTTTTCTCTCCATAATAAAATGCTCAATTGGAAAAGATCTAAAATTTTTAAACATGAAAAAAAATCAAGATTAAACTGAAGCAACAATGCTGCTGCCCCTGCCCCCCGTTTTGACCCCTTCTCTTCAAGCTGCGCTGCTGCTACATGCCCCTCACCCTCCTCGTCTTTACCAGCATATGACAAATTCATGGGGAAAAAAATCAAAATGGCGGCTTTTCTCTTGGTTTTAGCTCCATAGCAACCATTTTATGTTTGAGTCGCCTCGGGGTGATGAACAAGTCTATGTGATTTTTAGAAGAATCGGCAAAGGTAACCTTTTGTATTTCCTTAGCAACGGAGGTTTTTGGTTAACCACGCCCACATTTTTAACAATTCATATCGTAGCCTATGTCATAGGTTTTATATTTAACTCAAGGATTCATTTATTACATTTTCCTGATATCCCAGATATAGATAAAAGTCCCCTTTTTCCAGCTTGCCATGCTAACGTCATTGAAAATCTGCAAACTTTAAAGCCAAGATTCGAACTAGCTTGAATCTGTATCTGGGGCTTAATGATGTTTGTATTTGATCATTCAAGATGGCGGCTTTTCCCCAAAGGTCAGTTGTGGTTGAAGACTCTTACTGGCAGCTTGTGGGTGAAAGTTTGTGAAAATAGCTTTTAGCCTATTCTGTGAAAATATGAAAATTGACTAATTTTACACATAGCCACAAAATGGCCGCCAATTCGTAGTTCTTGTGGCCATCCCATAATAATTCTAAAACTCTCCTCGGATATCACTGACAGACTTGTTGGTTTTCTTACTTCATTTTCTATTCATTTAGTTTTATTTTTGTTGCTTTCTGTTGCGATTTTATCATTTTTCTGTTACCAAAATTCATTTTCTCCGGGTTCTAGGCAAATTTTGGTGAAGTTTTTCAATATGGGACAGGAAAAATGTTTGCTCCAAGGCGCGCTAAGAAAGAATAATTGTAAAAACAACAGTCCAGGACTGGAGCCGGACAGAAGGGAAGATAAAGTGTGGTGTTTTTCACTAGAACATATTCAGGAAAATCTTTCAAAACAAACAAATCAAAATCCTTTTTTTTTCCCAGGAAAGTTAATTGTATTTGCAGGATGATACTTGGGATAATACCTTCAATACTTCAGACCAGTTAAAATATGTGAATTCCTGCGTTTGTGCATAAATCTGTTACTGTTTCCAATTCCCTGCTCTCTGACTGGAATGTGCTGCGCTGGAACTAAGAGGATTTTTGTTGGCAAGTTCACGTTTAGCCACAGATATTTGCAGATATTTGGTGTTCATGCTTTCATAACTTCTCAACAGCTTTTGGGATTTCAGCCACCCCCGTCCTGAATAATACAGGATGGTAACAATTGTTTTCTCATAACAGGGTAAAAGTACAAGGACATACTTCTGCTTGAACACAACACTGCGGTAGATACACCAGATTTAATTTACTGAGAAAGAACATTTTTGAGAAGCTTTTAAAACCTTTTTTCCAGAAAAGTCAATTGTTCTGTTAAATTCTAAAAACTCTCTAAAGAAAGTAAAGAAATCCTTTTTTGAGAGTTAGACACACAAAACTGAAATATTGATGCCATCTGATGTAAAACTGTCACCAAAATTCATTTGAGACATCTTGTTATGTAGTAATGTGTTGTTGCCATCAGTCTTAACACAGAGGCTGCAAAAAAAATAAAAATAAATAAAATGTAACAACATATTGTCTGCATTCTTCTTTCTGTGCAGTAATTACCTTTATGTCCTCATCACATCCCAAATCTAGCCTTCTCTTTGGCATTATTCCCGGATTTTCATCTCTTAGATCTAAAACGATACAATTCAAAACTGACACAATCACAGATTTTTTTTTACATTTTTCTCTTTTCCTTGTCTAGTTCAGCTCTTTTGCCCTTTCAAAGTATTAGCCACAGAATTTCCTCTCATTTTATCTTCTTCATTTGATTGCTCTTGTTTTTAATCTATTGTGTTTCCTGACTTTTTTTTTGTTTTAAACCTATGTTTCGTGTCAAGCACCTTTCGTTGTGCAGCTGGTTGATGAAAGGTGCTCTACAGATGAAGTGATTGACTGATTGATTTGATTGAGGATAATATTCCAGTGCACAAATAATATATTACTCTCAAAAGGTTCCAAATATTCATTATTTCTGTGGTAGCAGTGTTCCCTTTCTTATCACAGGCGATATGTCCCATAAATGTCCCGCCATAGATTAAATTTGTGATGTAGGACTACAGATGTTGCATACTTAAGACACTTTTCTCTGACAGACATGAACATTTTCACACTTTTCTCTCTCTCAAAGTTCAAACCTTTGTGGAAAAATAAGCCCAGCATCGTAATGACACCAAATATCTGCTTTCGATCAAAGATTTATGTCAAAAAGGTGCTGCAAATGTAGCAACTCTGTACAGGAGACACATCACAGATGAGATTGAGTGACAAGATTAAGAGCCAATCATGATGCAGAACACAGTCCATTGCAGGGAGAGAGAAAACAGTGAAATTGGGAAAGAAAAACTGCAATATAGAAAGAGAACACTGTACTTTGATTAGATTTAATACTATAAACCTCTAGAGAAGGGGTCTGCAATCTTCAACACTTTAAGAGATATTTTGGTCAATTTCTCGTCGATCAAAACCCAGTTGGAGCCACAAAGTCTTCACTAACCCTTTAAAAAAATAAGATTCTGATTTATATATTTATGTTTTGTCTTCTGACATGATGAATTTAAATAAACTATTGTGTTTTTTGTATAAATAAAACCAAAGCATGAAGAGAAAATTGATTTTTTGAAAATATAAAATTGTTTGTAGCTTTGAATGACTTCCTTTCAAAATAAAAGACATTCTACATCATGCCAAAGCAGCAAATGCTATAAGAAGTGGAAAGTCATCAATGAGTTAAAAAAATGTTTATTGTACAGCCTCTGGTGCATTATAGCCACAAATGAATAAATATAACCATGAAAAACTAAAACAGAGCTAATTAAGTGACCTCTACCATGTATTAAAACCACTTGAATTTGTTCAAAAATAGGTTGTGTCTACTGACAATATGTTGATATTTTTGTGATAAATGAAGCTCAAAATTCAATCCATATGTGTCTGTATGATGAATTTCAAATACCATTGTTAAGATCCTCGTTGAATAATTCCTATCGTCTTAAAGTAAGTTAAATAACTTTTTTAAACTTCACTACTTACTTAATTTTACTTTACAGATACTTTCTAAAAAAAGTTATAAACATTTTATTTCAACCAAAAGGCCAAAATCTCCGATCTAGAGTGTAAAGTTAAAAAAAATGTAACTGCTTCACAACAGCAGAGCTGACTGTTTAAAGCTTTTTTTTTATACTGAATTCACTAAATACTTGTAAGTGTTACAGAGTCCACATCACTTGTTTAATATTGTAGTTAACTGTTATTAGATCATGTTGATGGAAATGGGAGGGACTTGGGTGAGGCTATGAGGTCACAGGACGCAGAGGTCGAAAAGGTGAAAAGCTTTGGTCAACAGTCCAGTTAAATGATGTAAACATGTTGGAACAAGAGAAAGATGACCAACAAAAATGAAAGAAGACCGGTTTAGAGACCGGAGACAGAGCTGGAGGGAGCAGAGATGAAGATGTTGAGGTTTCTCTGGAGGGACGATAGGATCAGATGAGCTAGATGTTCTGGAGATAAATGCAGGGAAGCAGACTGAGATGGTTTGGACACGTTGAGAGTAGGAACAGTGATGATGTTGGTAAAAGGATGCTGAGATACCAGATCCGGGCCTCCAAATCATTTCATGTTATTGTTACCAATGGCCCGATGTAATCTTGCGCTTATTTCTGATTTCCAATTTTCACAAAATATATTTTTATGGAGGGTAAAATGTTGTCTTTTTATTATTAATATTTATGATAAAAAGTTACGGTTTTAAAGTTTTAAAAATTGGCATTCTGCCAGCTTTTGGATAATTTTGGCATTTACTAAGAGTTTAAGGCTGTTTTTGAGTTTAATATTTCAGCTACATGCTAGCTGTTTTGGCTATCCTAAGATGCTTTTTATCTTTTTTTTTTTTTTAGTTTTTTGCTTAATTTGGCATTTCGTTAATAGCACTCGCTATCAGCTTCAGCGTTTTCAGCTATTAACTTCAGCATTTTCACATATCAGCTTTAGCGTTTTTAGCTTTCAATACATCATCTTCAGCTATCAGCACTAGCATTTTTAGCGTCCAAATGCATCTTACAGCATTCACACGAGCAATATTGCAGGTAATGCTATATATCTAGTCCGTAATTATGTTAAAAGTTAAGGTTTAAAAGTTTTAAAATTTAGTTTTAGAGTGTTCAATAAATGTTAATCCTGTTATGTAAGTTATGTTTTGGATTTTGGCCCCTTGTGCGATTAAGTTTGACACTTCTGCTCTAGAGAAAGACCAAAGACAAAGTTCATAAATGTAAAGAAGAAGGACACAATTGTGGTGTGATTGAGGACGAGGAAGAGGAGCAAATTCCCTTCTTAGAATGAGAAGTCAAAATGCAAAAATCAAGAGCATGAGCAAACATGGAGGCAAACCCAGGAGAATTACATCACAGAAGTTAGTGGAAGACTCCCGCTGGCAGAAATGGACTGACGTAAAACGATAATATTAATTCAGTCCACATCTTAACCCTGGAACACCTACAGTACTGTACAGTTCAAATTCAAACAAAAGCACATCTGTTTCTTGGAATTACTGGGATAGAACGGCATTAGAAGAAAACGCAAAACGAGAACAAAGAGAAGCAGACAAAGCACAGAGAGAATCACTGTCTACTGTGGACACTGCCACAGTCATGCAGCAAGATCTCACTCCCTGCCTCCATCATTCTTTGCAATGCTCCATTCTTCACATAGACACACTTTCTCTGTGTTTGTGCAAATGGGCTCCACAGTCTTGGTGCTTTAAAACATTAAACAGCGTCAGTCTTAAGAAAACATCAGCATACCAGTTTAAATCCTCGGGGTGCCGGTCTTTCCTGCCAGCAAAGACCAGGTTGAGGCACGAAAATCAGACTAAGAAAAGCTAATCACTTCATAGAGCTTTCAGATTTCCTTCACTAAATTTAAGTGTTTTAGAAATACCGGGGGCACTTTCTTTTGTTTTTTCTTTTGCCGTCGTGGGTAAATCGGAGTGAAAATAAAGAGGCGTCGATGGATATGTTGAACACGGTTTATTTTTGTACTTTAGAGATTTGGAGGGAAAAAATACTGAGTAAAACTCCAAGAAAACCTTCCTGAAATTCCTTCCATCTGACTGCAGATGTTGCTTCATGTGGAAAAAGTCTTGCTTCCAGCTTGATTACCCAGCATGCCTTAGCATGTTTTTTTTTTTTTGGTACACAAGAAATCAAAATATTAATCCTTCAATTTGGATGTTGCTAAGATTTGTCTTCTGTGCAATTGTGTTCATTTAAGACCTGCTAAACAAAGAGAGCCGATTGACTTAAAACTCACTCCTCGATAATACAGTAAAAGAAACGCAGATTGTTGCTGTCTATTCCTGCATTAGGGTGAAGTAGGTGAGCTGTAAGCATGTCCTGCGTATTTTGCTTTTTTTTTAAGCCCTAGAAATCCTGTGCTTGGAGCCCATTATTGCTATTCACATGATGAAAGCAAGCCCAGTGCATGCATCCTGACTATTAAAAATTAGCCCCAGTGTGTAGTTTGCAAGGGCATCTTATGGCTACGTACATATCATCTGTGCTTTCAGAATTTTGAAGGAAAATGGTACTCGTACCATCCTAATGAGTGTGGTGTAAGGACAGCATTTGTCGTACATGTGTGGAACTTTTTACCTTTTACCTTAACTTTTACTACCTTTTCAAATACTCCTCACTCCACACACAGAACAATGGTGCGTTCCATTTGACATCCCTTGAAGTCACTGTACACAATGAATTAAATAGGGTAGAGTTGCTATGCTAGCTTGTTGCGTACGCAAAGTTAGACGCCATATTGGAAAGGGCCTGTTTCCTGCTGTGCTACAATTATATAAACAAAGCTAGAAAAACAAGGATGTGAATTTTCACAATTAAGTTATTACTGTAAGTTAATAAAGATATAGAACACATTTTTAGAAAGATCTAAGAGTGTTCACTCTTAGAATAGTGAACGTTAAGGGTGATCTTGTAGTCTATTCAAAGTCAGTGGTAACATTAGATTTGCACTATTTCCACACTTTCTGTCAGGATTTCCAACTTTTTTCTTGTTTTTTGGAGGCTGACCCACTGAATTGAAACATATTACTAAACGGAAAAAAAGAAGCTAACCAGGATTCCCTAAAAGAGCCAGGCACCAAATGCCTTACCAGCGGGCGGGCGCAGGATATTTTCCGTACGGAGGACCGCCTCTCCAATATTGCACAGAAGCCAGAGTCCTTCTGACAGAAGCTGGGTGGTGTCCTCTTGTGGAACCCTCCACCCAGCCTTGCCCATCCCCCCACCGGAATAAACGTTTTCTGCCCTTTCCAATATGGCGTCACTCTTTACGTACATTGGACAATTGTAACAGGCTATCTCAGCATCTGTATAACTCATTGGCTGGGGAGCTGTATGACACACCTGTGCTCCCCTCGAGATGCTGATCGCTCCTCTGTACGACCCTCCATGGGCCCGGACAACCCAAAAACTTGCATGTAAACCCCTGTTTGGATGAATGTGAAAAAGGCACAAGCATATTCTTGTCGCTCACTTAAACGGGTAACCAAACACTAAACCACAACCTAGAATAATTAGGCTCTAAAAGTGACATCTGTTGGTCCTTGACACATTTTTTGGCAATTTAAAATAAACTTAATTCCCGAAATTATAGTCTAAAACCGTTTGTGTGCAGCCCCCTACAGGTTGAAACGAGGTATTACAGTTGAATTTTGTGATTGGTCAACTGGTGTAAGTCCAACGTGTGGTGGAAATTTGTGTCTTCCCTTGGAATAAAGACGCTTCATTCATTCTGTCTTAATCCGAGTTGTTTTATTCCTCTGCAGAAGGACAATCAGAGATACACAAGGCAGAGACGCTCTGCCATCTGTGTGAGTTCGGGGCACGAGATGAGTTTCACACAGTTTAACAGTCTTCGGGGTCTGTCTTACACTAGTTGTTTTATCTGTGGTTCCGTTCCCAGCTCAGAATTCACTAACACCTGCATCTGTATTTAGTCTAATAGTGCGATTAGAAAAAACCAAGGCACGGTATAACATGGTGGGATGGAAAATGCCACCATAAATGTGAAGTTTCACGTCATCATGATCTGCAACTCCACTATAAAAGCCCCACCCATTTTTGATACTATTGTTGGTCGTTATCGTTAGCATGGCTTGTAGCTGCCTTCGTTGTCAAAAGTCTACAGGCTTGTACAACTGTCCAGTGGACTTGGAAGTTAGGCAACAGTGATTGACAGCAATTGGAAGTGAATTCATTGAACTCCATCCTGTTGATGGGATTTGCAAAAAACGTTTCACTCGGGATTATTTGTTTAACATGTTAGCCTTTATTAGCTTGTAATGCTAGCTTCATTTTACCACTGAAACAACTGTCATGTTGTGTCGCCCTTTACCATTCTTTTAACCTCAACAGGTGACTAATTCTTAGCAGAATGTGTTCGTGAGGGTGATCATTGAGATATTTTAATTATTTCAAAAACTGTAAATGTGTCTAGACAAATAAGATCTTAAAATTGAATAAAAACAGACATTTACCATATGTGGAGAGGCAAACGGTGGAGCTCTTTGGACCATCGAGGTGAGTTTCGTACAGGCAGGTGTAGCAGCCCTCATCTTTGATGGCAACAGGCTGGATGGTGAGCTGACTGTCTGACAGGGAGGCCGTGAGCCAAACTCTTCCCTGGAACTGCGGCTCGATCATGGGGTCGCTCCGCTTTGCAAACGACGCGACGTCTGTGGATTCGCCTTGCGGAGACGTGTGTCGCCATACAACCTGCTGCACCTTTTCAGGCAAAGCGTAGGAGCATGACAGCGAGGCCCTCTTCCCACTCACCGCTGTTTTGTTTCTCTCTGAAGTGACTTGCGCTGGGGAGGGGGGGACAGAGTATAAGTAACGAGAACGGTTTGGTAATATTCAGAAACAAGATGAG
Source organism: Oryzias javanicus (assembly GCA_003999625.1). Taxonomy (NCBI): domain Eukaryota; kingdom Metazoa; phylum Chordata; class Actinopteri; order Beloniformes; family Adrianichthyidae; genus Oryzias; species Oryzias javanicus. The sequence continues at coordinate 8,373,948 of CM012457.1, read as the reverse complement.
GAGAGCAGCTTGTGGAATCTGCACCAGCTGTTTCTGTTTAGGAGAATAAGCGCCTCTCTCTGTGCCGCGGCGCTCTTTATTAACATGACATGGCGGAGTCTCAGCAGGCTCATGAGCTTGTGCTCAGAATTTAACTGTGGTCAGGGACATCACATATCTTCGGCTTGAGCGGTTGGGTGCAAAGGGCAGGCATCCAACAATCAGTCAAGTCATGAAACAGTTATTTGGAGAAAAAAAAAAAAAAACATGCAGAGACATCCATTTCACAACCCAGCTTAGCTATGGAGAAAGCAGAACACGGGGAACCTCATGTCTTTCTTTTGGCACAGGTCATGACCTTTTGGATGGACTTTACACAGCCACTCTAATGAAAATTGTGTTTTTAGCATTTTTCATGGATGACACATATGAGGAAAATGAAACTTAAAATTGCGTTTCTGTCAAATTTTACTGATCAAGACAAAAAAAAAAGTTTAAAAAGAGCTTGTTTGTGACATAAAAATACGCTGGCCACAAGCTCCCCGCTTCCACTTGTAGACAAACAGATCCATGTACGTCTTTGTTTTCCTCATCCGAGCTGGCAACTGGCTCAAAACTGCACAGCTGGGCAGCTCCAATGTTGACTGTAAGCTAGCAGGAGAGTGTGTAAACAGAGAACTCTCGGCAACAGGGAGGAGGTGGGGGGTGTGGGTTTCTTTTTCCATTTTTTGATCTATTTTCAAAGCGTTCCAAGTGTTTCTTTTAAAAATGTTTATATCATTTTTAGCTAAACTGAAAAAAAAAAAAAACAATCATTTTGCGGTATATAGTTTTTACATTGTAAAAAGTGAAACATTGGATAAATTAACAAAAAATTCTGTAATTTGTTACATTTAAAATGATTAGTTTTCATCAAATCAGAGTGATTTTGAGTTGATGATTTCCTCAAATTAAAAAAAAAAAATTAGATAAAACTAATATTATTAAATGGTACCAAATTTAGCTTTTACTCCCAGTGTTATTTATTTTGGTTTTTTTTTTTTACATTTTTTTATGTTGATGTCTCTTGTTGGATCTATCTCTCTCCATGTTTCTCCGTTACACGCGCAGCAGCAGCTCTTATATGTCCTCCATCACGAGAAAAACGCCTCAAAATCACGATAAAAAGAAAACAAATATCATCAAAGAGGGTCTTAAAGCATAATTTTAACTCTACTTTTACTTAAATTTTAAAACCACACAATGCATGATTTAATCCTGTCACGCCTTATGTCACTGATCCTTAACAAAGCATTTAATCCAGAACGCCACTTATTCCAGCATCAGCACGAATGGAAAATAATAATAATAATTTGAAACAAATTGAGGCATGAAGGAGTTAGACCTTAACCTTAGGTGGATGAACTAAATTTGAATGATGCTGATTTTAAAATACTTTGAACAGGTTCCAGTCTACAGACATGCTGTCTTGTAAGCAAGATTTATAAACACTTGTGGACTATAACATAAAATTTAAAAATAAAAAAAGAATAAACAAGAAAACTGTCAAGAAAAATACTTTCTGGCACACTATTTATGATTTAATTTTACTGAGTTTATATTAAAAAAAAATCACCTTAGGAGTTTGTTCTCAAAACGTGTGTTGTTTGATTGCTGTCAGACCCCAATGTAGACTGAAATGTGTCAGAATATTTCTCAATAATGTCCATTCTTACCTGTGACGGTGAGGCATGTCTGTCCCTGCTTTAAGCCAGAACGCTGCAGGTCAAATATGCAGGTATAGCAGCCTTCATCACGAAAGCTCACCCTGCGGATTGTGATCGTCGAGACGTCCTTTGGTGACGGAGCAAGTTCCACATGTTGCTGTCCACTCACACTGTCCTTGTTTCCCGGCTGATATTCCAGCAAGGTCTGGTTCTGGACGTCCAGCCAGCGTATCTGCTTTAAGACTTCACCTCGATCCCTGGAAATGGTGCAAGTCAGGGTGAAGGGCTGTCCCACGGGAGCGTTCAGCTGACCTGGTGCGGTTACTCTGCCTGGAACATCCACCACTATGTTACACAGGACAGAAAGCTGCTCTAGTTTTGTATTTTCCCTCATAGTTTGGCTTAGGATACTCACATTGTAGCTGCCCAACCAACAGAAGGAGTAAACACACCTGCAGACTTTTCCAACAAGGTGCCAGGATCCTCATCTTCTCTGCTCAGGAGCATGACGGACAGGAGATTTTAGGATTCTTATTAGCCTTTCTAAAGTGAAATCATCAGTTTCTTTGACTGGTGATCCAACACAGCATGACTTCTGACAGGCTAACCTCATTTCAACCTCCTGTGGAACAGACTCTACTCCTGAAATAACCACTGCCCACTAATATCAAATGCATCAGCTGATAAAAGTTAATTTTCACATTATTTTAAGATAAAGAGTTCCTGGATAAACTGCTTGAGGACGACGCAAGAAGGAAAATACTACAACAACATGATTTAGCAAGTATGAATGGTGTATATTTTCATTTATTTTGATTATTAACTGTGGCAAAACCTGAAAACAATTATACAATATTTAAAATTGAAGCTAAAAGCATAATATTGTACTTTAAATATATATATATATATATATATATATTATATATATATATATATATATATATATAATTATATATATATATATATATATATATATATATACATATATATATTATATATATATATATATGTTTAAAAATTGGATAGTTTACTGTGAAATAGTCATTTAAAGTATTGATTATATCAGCTTTTATATATAGGAAATACTGAGGGGAACTTCATCAAAAAAAATGAATATTAAAAAGCTGCAGCTGAATGTTTATTTATTAAAATCAAGACTCACCTTTTAAGTTTTCAGAAGTTTAAGCCAAAACCAGGTTTTAGGATGATCTACCTCCACAACATCTTTTGCATCCCAATGATCCAGCAGTCTCTGGGCACATGACAAGACGAGAAGGCAGTTCTCCTCATCCAAAGCTGTTCTTCTTTTCACACCACAAATCCAAAGAATCAGGAGTCTGCGCTGTAGGATCTGAACTGTAGGAGTAGAGAGTGAGGACTGAATGAGTGATCACAGCTTCAGTGACTTTTTAGCCCTCTGCTGGTACAATATAGGAGCTTTGTCCAGAGTGAGATGAGGTCTGCAGAACAGCAATGGGTTAACAAGGCCTTTTGGAGGACATTATTTTAATTAAAAAGGAGAATTAAGAACCCATTAGGGAATTTTTTTGTGTGTAAATACAGCCATGATCTTACTTGTAACAACACAAATACAGTATGTACATATACATATATTTTTGGCCTAATTAAGCAAATATTTCAAGGTCAAAATATCATTCATAAAAGAAAAACATGGGAAATTAGTAACATAGAAAGATTACTAAACAAATAGTATGTTGCAAAAAACAAATTTCTTAGTAACGATTGATATACTCATGTTTATTGTTATCATTTGTTTTTATAGAATACAGACTATTCTAGTTGGATAAAATAATCCCAGATTAAAAAAAAAAAATAGACTTGCTTGAAATTTTAATAGAGATGCCTTAAAAATTAATAAAAAATAAATAAAAAGGTAAATAAATAAAACATACTTTCACAATTACAAGTATTATTTTTAATCAATTGAAACATTATGTTTATAATTATATTTTTTTTAGTTCTAGTGAGTGAACTTGTACACATATTTTTGTTTTATTTTGCTTTATTTGATAATGACGTCACATCTAGGCGCCGGAAGTACTCGATGGTGACGCATTTAGCTGCCGCGGTTGTAGTGAAATGCTAAACTGCAATAAACTAAGTTCAAATGAAATTTTCATAATATTTGCACCAATTTGTTTATGTCTTTTGGACAGAATGCACTGACACCACCAACGTCTTTTCTACTCAGGATCTGCAAACCTTCGGCGTTCATTCATCATGTCTTTTCTGGTGGATTCTGTCATCATGTTTACCTCTCAGGTAATTTTGTTAGCATCCGCTGCTCATTTGTAGACGCTTTTATGAAATAAGTTGGAGTTATAACATATGAGAAAATATGTTAGTGTCTAGCAGTGTGTCCTAAAGCACTCAGAAACCGGTTTACCAGCTCACTACGTCTTGTATTACTTATTAATACATACTAGTGTGTTAGCTTACTTTAACCAAACTTTAACTTATTTAATCTTTAGTTCTCATTCTGTGGAACTTAGCTACACAGGAAGTAAAGTAAACAGTATGTTTATCCCGTAATATTTTTGGGCTTAGTTTAAAAGCTTGATCCATAAAACTAGCAGGAGAAAGATCTTATTGGTAATCAATAATTGGTCCCAAGCAGATGAATTTCTTTCTCAGGTTTAACATCTAAGGCAGGCTTATTTTAGACAGCAGAATTCATATTTTAATGCAATTGATATAAAAAGAAAAACTCTTTGCTGATAATTAATTTGTAATATCCCATTTACTGAAGATTAAAAGAGACATGTAAAAGACTTTTGGCTTTTTTACATGCAGCTTAAAAGGGTATTGTTCTAGATTTTAGTTGTTTAAAGCTAAAATCCTTCTTTACTGTGTTCTATTTTGACTTGTAAACCGCAGCAGACATGTTGTTCCTTGAGCTTTTCATAGATTGTTGCAGGTAGGGAGGTGGTGTACTGAACTTTGGTGGTAAACCTGTCAAACGGTCTGAAAACAAGCACAGAAACCTCCTGAAGAGTAGAAGGCTGAAGCTCAATTGGTTTTCAGTTGGAATAATAGGAATAAAAATAATTCTTTTTAACAACAATTTTATTCTTGGAGTTGCCAATTCAATTCCCTTTTGATATTGGTTCATTGTTAAGGATCCGGTTCACTGATCTAAAATAGATATAGGATATCTTTAGCCAAGTATTCAACTAGTGTAATTCATAGATAAATACCTGGTAGTGAACAGGTGAAGTTTTCCAAATTCCTCTTATTTCCTTTCAAGGTATTCAAGTGTAAATGAAATATGTGTATAAACAAAAAGGTAAACAAGAATTTATGGAAAATATATTCACATTTTTATATTCATGAAGTCCGGTCCACTGTTGTTTTTCTACTTTAAAATAATACATACGTTATTAAAACAGTCTACCACACTGTAAAGTCACACGTCTTTGTGAAATTCAAAGTGTTTCTCTACACATTGGACTGGAATGGCGGTTGATCATTTATAGCTGCCATCACGTGTGTTTTGTCCGCTTTGATGGCACTTTGTAGTTTTTACATTATGGTAAAATAAGCTTAGCATGTTTCAATCCAGATGGTATTTTCCAATTATCGAGTTATCTAATTTTGAAACATTTTTTAATGGCAGTTCAATTCGATTCTGCCTCAGACAGATTAATCTGGCTGGATCGAAATCAATGTCATTACATCCCTAGTGAAAACAGACAGTGAAAGTGGATCCTCATGATCCTTCTGACTTTTTGGGGTTTAAGCAGGAGCTGTCAGAACAGTTGCCACAGGGATAACTGGTTTAAGGAGTCAGGAGTCATTGTGAATCAGGACAAAAAAGAGCTACACAAGCAGAACTGTTATAAAGTTTATTCTCTTAGCAGCAGGAAGTAATCCAAGACAACCAAATGTCAAGAGTTTTAAAGAAGTAACAGCTTGATTAAAATCTGTGTGAATAGATAGTTTGATATTCAATTTTAAGTATTTTCTTAATAAAAACCATTATGTGGAAAAAGGATTTATTTGATCACTACGCTATATTTTCTTATGTTTTTATGGTAATAGATAATAATTAGTTAACTTGATTTGCATTAATGCTAAGTTTCTTTCTGAAATAATTTTCGTTTTAATCTAACGCAGGTTCTATTCTTCGGGTTTGGTTGGTTGTTCTTTATGCGGCAGCTATTCAAAGACTATGAGGTAAGCATTTTGTGGATTTTACTTTGTAATGTTTTATTTGATGTCCCGTTGATCATTGGTTGAAGTCTGGACTGACTCCGTTGTTGCTTCAGGTGCGGCAGTACGTCGTCCAGGTGGTTTTCTCTGTCACCTTTGCATTTTCATGCACCATGTTTGAGCTCATTATCTTTGAGATTCTGGGTGCCTTAAGTAGTAGGTGTGTTTCAAAACTAATCATTTCCAATGTGCAGCAAATGCAGTGTATTCATCTGGACTGTTGTCTTACAGTTCACGGTATTTCCATTGGAAGCTGAATCTCTATGTGATTCTGCTGGTTTTAATCTTCGTGGTGCCTTTCTACATCGGTTACTTTGTTGTCAGCAACATACGTCTTCGTGAGTACAACCTTTTTATGAAAATTAGCATTGGAATAAAAAAAAAATGTTGCAGACCACATCCCATAATGAACTCTTTTCTTTTTGTCCATCCAGTGCAGAGACAAAGACTTCTCTTTGCATGTATGGTGTGGTTCACGTTCATGTATTTCTTCTGGAAGTTGGGAGACCCATTCCCCATCTTGAGTCCTAAACATGGTAAGAGTATATTCATTTATTTTTTTTTATAGCTTTTTAAGGTTCTATTACCAACTTCAGTAATGTTTCTAGTATTTAAGGTGAAGCGTAAAAGCATAACTCGTTCGTTTTATGTTTCACAACTTATTACAACGCTCAATTTAAACAATAGATGATCATTAAAAAAAAAAACTTGGATCCTAACGTTTAATGAAATGTAAGAATCTTTACTTCAAGAATTTATATTAAAATCTTATTAAGCCGTCAGGAGTGAGGAGGATGTGGTAGGAGGGTTTGGTGGAGGTGAACAACTGTGTTGACCCCTGAAGGAAGCAGCAGAAAAGCTGAGAAGAAGATAAGCAGTCAGTGAGTCTCAGAATAAGTAAAGCATTATAAGGTTTCCAAAAATTGGTGTTTAATAATCCACAAAAATCTGCATAAAACAGATTCATCTCATGGTCACAAATGATAAAGGCTCATAGAATCCATTTTATTTTTCTATTGGACTCCACTTCCTCCTTCCCAAATTGACTTAACTTTATTGAAAAACGGTAATGACAACTGCTAAATCTGCGTCCAACAATAAATGTTAAAATAATAACTTTAAGTGTTAAAAATGAGTCAGGACGAGAAATGTTGGTTCTAAAATCCACTTTGACTAACTTTTTGTTTTTTTAGCAAGCCTGTGTGGTATTTTTCTGATAAACGAAGACACAGTTACAGAAAATTAAGCTTAAAATGGCATTTATGAGTTTTTTTGTTTTTAAATCGTGATGAATCAGGAGCAGATGAAAAATAAAAAACTATTTGAAAAAGAAACTACGATGAGCGGGGCTCAAGCTTCCTGCTCTGCTCCAGTCTAATGCATCTACTTGTGGACAAATAGATCCATGTACGTCTTTGTTTTCCTCATCCGAGCTGGAATCTGGATCAAAACTTTACATCTGGATCGCTCCATACCATTTTTGTTGCACTGGTGATGTGAGGTTGGGGGTGTGAGGGGCTGTAAGCTAGTGTGCTAAAGAAGAGCTCTCAGCAACATTTGACTGCTCTTTTTTTTTTCCTTTAACATTTTTTTAATATTATTTATTTATTTTTACTTCATTTTTTTGACTGCTGCTAACTGCTGCTGCCCAGAAACAACAAAATATTAAATTAACTTTAAGAATTCTTGAAGAAAATTCTTCTTGAGTTTATATTTTAACGGGAACAAAAGTGTTGTGACTTCATTGGTAGGACTATCATCGCACTGTTACAACCTCAAATCCTCTTTCAATCTGTTTTAGCTTTTATTTAATTTTTAAAGCAAATCCTTTTCGAGATCTTTGCGCTAAAAAAAAAAGTCAACTTTTTATAATATGCACTAGACCACGTGTCAAAGTCAAGGCCCGGGGGCCAGATCCGGCCCTCCGGGTATTTAAATCTGGCCCTCCAGATCATTTTACTTTATTGTTATTAATGACCCGATGTTATCTTGTTCTCATTTCTAACTTGTATAATTTTGACAAAATACATTTTTATGTAGAGTAAAATTAATAATAGTTATTTAAGGTTTAAGTTGATTTATTTTGGAATAATATTCCTGCCTTTTTATTATTCATAATTATGTTGAAAAGTGTTGGTTTTAAAGTTTTAAAAATTGATATTCTGCTAGCTTTTTAGATTATTTTGACATTTACTAAGATTTTTTTAGGTTATTTGGGAGTTTAGCTAATATTTCAGCTGCAAGCTAGCTGTTTTGGCTAACTTATGCTTTTTTGAAGTTTTTTAAGCTCGTTTTGGAGTTAAGCTAATATTTACACGCTAGCTGTTTTGGCTAATTTTGGCTTTTCTCAGTTTTGAGGCTATTTTGAGGTTTATCTGTTTTTTTCAGCTACATTTAAGCTGTTTTGGCAAAACAAAAGTTTTTTAGGCTAATTTGGCATTAAGCTAATATTTCTTCTGGCTATGAGCTTCAGCGTTTTCAGCTATTACTTTCAGTGAGTTCAGCTAGCATCTTCAGAAGCCAAATTCAGCTTACAGCATTCAAACAAGCATTATCGCAGGTAATGCTGTATATCATAATTATTTTAAAAAGTCACAGTTTTAACATTTAATTTAGTTTTAGAGTTTTTAATAAATGTTTATCCTGTTCGGCCCGCGACCTAAGGCATGTTTTAGATTTTGGCCCCTTGTTTAATTGAGTTTGACACTCCTGCACTAGACATTTTAAGCCTGAATCAGAAAGCTATTTGTTTGCATATAAGCATTGAAACCTTTTCTTATGGAACTGGAATAATTGCATTGTCTTTTATTTTTGCAGGGATTCTGTCCATCGAGCAGCTGATCAGTCGTGTGGGAGTCATAGGCGTCACTCTGATGGCGCTGCTGTCTGGGTTTGGTGCCGTCAACTGTCCGTACACATACATGTCCTACTTCCTCAGGTGAGGTGTTTTATCTCTTGTGTTGTGGGTTCTGTTTATTATTCAGTCATAGTCTCTGGTTTCAGACGCTGTGATCGCTGAGCTGCTTGCTTTTGTGTGCAGAAATGTGACAGACAGTGACATCCTCGCTCTGGAGAGGCGGCTGCTCCAAACAATGGACATGATTGTCAGCAAGAAGAAACGGTGGGAAGAAACACTACTTTTTGTTTTAGTCTTTAAAGATTTTCTTTTTCTTATCACTACTTTTATAAATGTGAAGAATCGCCATGACGCGGAGGCAGATGTACCAGAGAGGGGAAGACCAGAACAAGCAGACGGGATTCTGGGGGATGATCAAGAGCGTCACCTCCACACAATCAGGCAGTGAAAGTATCCTTTCAACGTTTGAGTTTTAAATCTTTCTAAGCTTTTTGAGGAAACCGACTTGACTCCTCCCTCCGAGATCTCTCTCTGATCCAGCAGGAAGTCGACGCTCTTGAGGAGTTGAGCCGGCAACTCTTCCTGGAAACAGTGGACCTTCAGTCTACAAAGGTAGCACAAATGCAAGCGCTCGCTCAGGGCTCCAGCTTGTGGGGTGGGACGTTTTTTAATTATTAGGTTAAACTTAAAACATCAAAAACATGAGGTTTTTCTACAGGATTTGATTCAGTATATTTTTTTTTTTAGATTGAGTTTGGTTTAGAAATAAATCATTTTAGGTTATGATGGATTGTTTTTGTAACATAATTCTAAACAAGTATTATTATCTTCAAATTAACTAAATGTGTTTAATATACAACTTTTACTTATTTTTGATATAGTGCTTAATTTTGGATAAAATGTGATTTATTGAAGGCTCCAGTGTTTGTCTCTGCTTAAAGGCCGTGTCACACTGCCGCTATGTACAGTTTGTGCTCATAGCACGAAAGAAAATTGGTCATAGAAAAAGTGAGAAAAGTTGTGGTCTTTTATGTAAAGTTTTAATAGATGTATCAGGAAAAAATGTATTATGACACAGTAAATCACCCAAAGAACACATGTAAACCCACATGTCATTGAATTTCTTCACTTTGACGCTCAGCAGAAATCACATTGCGTCAGCACCACGGTCCGCACCGTCATGTCCCCCATAGAAAATGCTCCCTTAGAGAAGTCAGGCCAAAGCCGTCACCGTGATCCATGATACTGCTGCCACCATTTTGAAACCGGACAACAGTGATTGGTCTGAGTCACGTTTTTAGTCACGAGTGAGCTTGTTGGAATTCTCTTCCACTGAAAGCGGGGTCAGGACGAGCTGTCAATCAATCGTTTGAGGCGGGGCCAGTGGGCACCACATGCTTTTACCGAGGCATCTGATTGGCCAGTTTATTACTTAAATAACTTGCGATAGAGAAAAATGAATCTTTAAAAAAAACAGGATTTAAAACAGGAAGATGTTAAGAAGAATGTAACAGAATGAATGGTTATTCTGACAAATGAAATGACTGTTTTCTCAAAATAAGTCTATGGGACTTTGACCTTTTTGGAACCAGCAGACAACATGAAAAAAGAGGGGTGGATATGTCCAGTCATTATACAGTCAATGGATTAGACTTGTAGAGAGGTGAAAGATCGGCCAATTTAGGTCCATCACAGATTATGTGAGGCGTGCATGAACGGATTATTATTCCGTTTATATGCAGTTCATTACGGATTTGTACGCAATTTTAACTTGATATGAGCGCTAATATATAATATACAAGTTATACATTGGTGGTACATGCTGGAAAAGTCTGTTAAACAAATTAGACAAACAGGGAACGGTTGTGGAACTTACAAATTTGTGTATGACTATCCCAAAAATTGCACACAATTGGATAAGATTTACATAACTATGGATAAACTACGTAAAATACGCATAAAACTGTATAATTCTCAACAATCAAAGATTTTACAACATCTGCACACATTGACAAATGCAAGGAACACAAATGAATTACGTATATCACGGATTTATCACAAAATACTGAAATTACATACGTGACGATGCTCAAATTATATGTAGCGGCTTGTCTCCAGACTTACTGACAAAGTGAAACATGTTTTTTTATTCAATCAGACGATGCCTTTTCTCCCTAAGATTAATATTTCAGGAATTCTTTACTGACACTTTTCATGGTCTTTAGGAGCGAATCGAATACTCAAAGACATTCCAGGGAAAATACTTCAACTTCCTCGGCTATTTCTTTTCCATCTACTGTGTTTGGAAAATCTTCATGGTAAGATTATTTACAGTTTTATGAAGCTCATGTTGGACAATAGTGTGTTTGGTGTGTAACACCATAAAAATAAAAATCTCTTTCTGTTACAGGCCACGATAAACATCGTGTTTGATCGAGTTGGAAAGACCGATCCAGTAACCAGAGGCATTGAAATCACTGTGAACTATCTGGGCATCCAGTTTGATGTAAGAAATGACACACTCGTATAAAAGCATAGTCACAACTGCCCTTATGGGGGGAAATGGGCTGTAGGCGGGCTAAAAAATGGGCAAACTTGTTGGCAGGGCTGCCATTTTATTTATTTTTCTTCATTTTCCAACTGAAGTTTTTCATTTGCTCCTGATTATCAACAATTTTAATGAAGAAATACTAAATTTTAGGCTTAATTTTCTTAATATTTGTCCTCCATCATAAAAAAAATGCCAGAGGCAGTTCAAACTAATGTTTTTTTTGTTGTTGTTTTTTTAATAATTATTCGGAACATAATACTGTACCGCTGGGACAGCTTCACTGTGCGGAGATACACCTCAGCATCGCAGCATCTCTTTTCAGACGCAAGAGTCACGTTTCAGTTTAGTTTATTTATTTATTTATTTCATTTTCATAGCACACAACAAAAACTTTCATGATATTCTTTTCCTTGGTGAAATTGAAAGGAGACAGAAAGAAGACTTATTGTCTCTGCCCCATTTATCTAAATCAATCAAACTTTTCAACCAAATTTATCTCTTTGTATTTTAACAATAATATGTCAAGTGGCGACAAAAAACAACAAAAGCAGACAAAACAAAAACAAGAAAGAAGGAAACAACAAAACAATAAGCCAAATAAACATAGTACTTCAGATTTTTTTTTAAGTTTATACCGTTCCCAACGACTTTATTATTAATTTGGTGTGATCATTTCTTTTTTAAAGATTTTTTTAAACGTGATAATTGAGTTACAGTCTTTTATTGATTATTGAAGATTAGTCTGATACCCTGCACTGAAACACTTTTTTCCTACATTTTTGTGAAAATGTCCTTTTACATTGTAATTGCTCTTTCTTTTTTCAAACTTTTTTGCATAAAAGAAGAACAAATAAGCGAGGGAACACTGTACTCACTATTGCTTATGACCTCATTTTCAACCTTTAGGTGAACATTTAAAGCCCCAACTGATGCTGTTTATGTTCAGATACATTTTTGATGATTTATGAATTTAATTCTCTCAGTTTACATGCAGAATGCACAACATTAAAAAAAACCCCATTCACTGTTTATTCTTAAATCTACATTGTAACTTTATTTTTTCCCCCCCAGGTTAAGTTTTGGTCTCAACACATCTCTTTCATCTTAGTTGGAATAATAATTGTAACGTCCATTCGAGGCCTGCTTATCACTCTGACTAAGGTAAGGCTCTTGCAGAATTTTAGTTTGTGGTACTTAGTCACTTAAAAAACAAAAAATGTTTTATTTTTAAAAGCTTTCTGAGTGTTTTGTGGGTAAAATAGTGAACATTCAGCGGAAGCTTTTCGACCTGATTATGGCTGATCTGTGGTGCTTGTTCAGGTCGTCCCATGATAGAGAAGCTCTCTCAGTGTTTCATCAAGCCAGAGGCGACAGTTTGACCATGAACCTTTTTAAACATGAAATGTGTTTTGGAGCTGATTTTTTTTTTTTGCTTCTGTTTGGAAATGCACTTTCCAAACACGGTTTCCATGGAAACCTGCAATAATTTTTACAACTCGTCCTAGAACAAAAAAGTATTCAGTCAGCCACCAATTGTACAAGTTCTTCCAGTCATAAAAATGTAATTTTCATCATAGGTGTGCCTCAACTATAAGAGACAAAAAATTCCAGAAAATCACATTTTAAGGAATTTATTTGTAAATTATGGTTGAAAATAAGTAGATTTCTGGCTCTCACAGACCTGTAACTTCCTCTGTCCTCCACTCGTTACATGTTTTACTGACACCTGTTTGATCTCATTATCTATTTAAAACTTCAAACAGTCACACTCCAAACTCCACTCAAGACCAAAGAGCTGTCTAAAGACACCAGAAACAAAATACAGACTAAATACTTTTTTGTCCCACTGCATATGTACTACTGCCAAAAGTATAGAAAAATATAGAAAAATGTCACTGTTATTGTTACATAATCTATATCTTTAAAAGCTTTATTTTATTAATTAATAACTTAATGGCCACACAAAATATAGATGAAGTGTATTTTTTTTTTTTTGGGACTTAGCGGCGCTTGTTTGGTTGTGGTCAGTAAGAAATGGCTCTTGTAGTCAAAGGTTTTAATTAAACTTGTGTGTGAACTAAACCTGTTTAAACTTGTTTATTGTCAGTTCTTTTATGCAATATCAAGCAGTAAATCCTCCAACGTCATCGTGCTCGTCCTGGCTCAGATAATGGTGAGCGCTTTATCGCATTTATGAAAAAGATCTGCAACCTTTGCTGTTCGGTCTGAACTCTTCCTCGTATCAACTCCACAGGGAATGTACTTTGTCTCATCCGTGCTGCTGATGCGCATGAGCATGCCGCTGGAGTACCGCTCCATCGTCACCGAGGTTCTGGGAGAACTGCAGTTCAACTTCTACCACCGCTGGTTTGACGTCATCTTCCTGGTCAGCGCCTTGTCCAGCATCCTCTTCCTCTATCTCGCCCACAAGCAGGCTCCAGAGAAGCACATGGCCCTCTGAAGTCCTCCTCTTCAGCTGAAAGAACTCGGATTTCTGGATTTCTCCAGATTCACTTTTTTTTTTACAAATGCGTTCCTGAATCAGGAATAGCAAACCTTTGAGTGAAAACTTTAGTTCTTGATTGACTGATAAAGGTTTAAGTTTTAGACAACATAATAACGAGGACATGTTTCGATTTTTTCTTCCAAATATTCTTTTTTTTTTTATGTTTCTTAAAAAATATAATTTTTTGTCTACACTGGAGCAAAACTGTTCACTGCATGTCTAATTTTCCCAAACTCAAGAAATCATATTGGATACCATGTGTGTATCGTCTGCAAATCTTTAGAAACAAATAAAACATGTACTTCAGAGTTAGTCAGTTCTGTTTATTTGTGTTCCTTTTTCTGGGAAAGACAGGAGCAGCTGAAGTCTTTGGGCTTTTCACAGGCGAACGTAAAGTTTTTGCTGTTTAAATAGATTTTAATTCTAACTTTTGAATCAAAATAAAGTGAAAAGAAGCCATAAGGGGGGAGTTGTTGTTGTTGTTCCCGTGTGCAAATTCTAACTGCTTAGATATGTGGCACTAAAAGAAAAATTGACCTTTGCGTTTTCTGACAATAAAGTGACTAATCTTCATTAAAGACCCCATGTGTTGCAGCTTCTTTGATCCCATCTTCCTAATAATGTGATTTTTGAGGAAGAGCGGGCTTTGCTGTCAATCAAGTTACTTTTCGTTGTCTATGCCGGTTGGAAGTCCATAGTTGTGATTTTAACTGGTTGTTGCTTAAACATGCGATCAAACGATGGAGAATCAGATGTGGGCCGATCGGGGGGGGGGCTCAGAGTCTCTCATCAATGCTCTCTGCAGATGAAGATGATGAAACCGATGGAGTCTGGAAGAGGTAAAAACATGCAATTTAAAAGCAAATTCTCAACATAGACGACATCGGTTTAATACTTTGAATGTTAATTCAGTTTTTAAGCTCAGGGTTTCTAATGAAAGTCAACCGATACATCAGATCATTAATGTTTTCTTCTTATGAAACAGAAAGACTGGGTTTTCAGATTTCAAAATCATGCAATGTTTAATGGTTTATTCCCACTTTTTTGTATTTGGTCATGAAAAAAAAAAAACATCTTAAGTTATTTTATTCAGTTTATATCAAAGGTTTTTTATGTTTTTGAACGGGACTAAACCGTATTAGCTTTTTGCAGGTCTTAAAAATAACAATTATGATCTCAAATAAATGTTACAAGTAACTTGTGGATTATCCTGATGCTAAGATCAATAACTAGAACTAATCATGGTGCAGACACTTTATCCGTGTTTAAGATTGTGGGGGAAAAATTTAGTGTCAAGTACCTAAAATGGACTGCAATAATTATTTTATAGCATACAGTGGAGCAAAAACGTATTTAGTCAGCTACCAATTGTGGAAGTTCTCACACTTAAAAACATGAGAGAGGCTGTAATTTTCATCATAGGTATACAGTATCTCAAGTGTGAGAGACAAAATGAGAAAATAATCAAGAAAATGAAATTGTCTGATTTTTAAAGAATTTATTTGCGAATTATGGTAGAAAATAAGTATTTTGTCCCCAACAAAAAAGCAAGATTTCTGTCTCTCCTCCATGTATTAATGACTTTCGTTTGAACTGTTATTTACATAAAAGACACCCATCCACAACCTCAAACAGTCACACTCCAAACTCCACTGAAGACCGAAGAGCTGTCAAAGGATACCAGAAACAAAATTGTTGATCTGCACCAGGCTGGGAAGATGGAATCTGCTATAGTTAAGCAGCTTGGTGTGAAAAAAAAAAAAATCAACTGTGGGGGCAATTATGAGGAAACGGAAGACATACAAGACCCATGAATGCTAGCCCCAAAACATCACTGCTCTACAGGAGATCTGAATAGAGGAAGGGACCAAAATACCAGCGACAGTTTGAGAAAACCCTCTGGAGACTTACAGAAAACGTTTGACTGCTGCCATTGCCAACAAAGAGTATATAACAAAGCATTGAGATAAATTTTAAATATTGACAAAATACTTATTTTTCACCATAATTTTCATATAAAGTCTTTAAAAATCAGACAATGTGATTTTCTTTCTTTTTTTGTCATTCTATCTTTCATAGTTGAGATATATCTTTGATGAAAATTAAACGTCTCTTTCATCTTCTTAAGTGGGAGAACTTGTAGTATTGGTGGCTTACTAAATACTTTTTTGTTCCACTGTCATGGTAATCTCCAATTTTTGTCATTAAATGTGGATTGTTTTCCGCCTTCCAATTCTATCTGATAATAAACAACAAAGAAAAAAACATTTTCTCAACATTTTCTATAAGAAGACATGGAAGCTTAACTTGACCAATTTTGACCTGTGGTTTTATGAAAAGAGAAATAAGTGAAGTAAAGATAATTTTAAAAGAAGTTTCTTTGGTTTGTTCTCTAATATATCATTTTTACCCAGTTTTTAGTTTGCTATATTTGGATTTTTGTAATTGAATGGTTTAAACTAAGACATCTGAAATGCACAAAAACCCTTGAAATGAGACAGAGAAATATATTAAATAAATGTAACATTTTCGGGTTCTTGGTTCAATTTTTGTTTTTTCTCAGTGAAAAAGAAAGAAAAGTGTTTATTATTTGAGATCCTTTCAGATTAAAAGCTTTTAAAATCACATTTTATAATAAAGTACTGAGGGAATACACTGACAATCTTTATTTTTAGACTCACCCTCTGTCTTTCTGGTTCAGCTGGACTCTCTGGTCTTTCTATCTCTTTCTTGCTGGTTTCTGGACTTTCTGCGGTTGGTTTTTCACTCTTGGGTTCCTCCCCAAGCAGCATGCGCGTGATGACTACTCCTTTGGCTTTGAGTTTCTCATAAACGCTCTTTCTGGCAACCAGCATCTCCAGAGAGTTGCCACTTCTGCGGATCATTTCCACCACCTCATGGTGGCTGCTTTTCTCCACATTCACTCCGTTTACCTCCACCACCATGTCATCGTCCTCCAGACCTGCTCGCTCAGCCGCTCCTCCCTTCACCACCTGAAACGAGGGAGGTCTTATCACCTGGTTTGGTAGCAGTGATGGAGAAACGTCGTTGTTAATCTCACCTCTTTGATGAACTGTCCAAACACGCCTTGGATGCCGTTCAAGTGAAAGCCATAGCCATCAGGAGTCTTCTCCATCCTACAAAACTTTGGCTTCAGGTCCTCCTCCTCTTCCTCAGGTTGGGCCGGCGTCGCTGTGTTCATGACCTCTGTGTAACTGGGGGGTGAATTGGAATCCTTCATCTCCTCCATGAAAATGATTGGAGAAACCTTTCCCTGTGGGACACCAAACGTATAAATAAACCCGTTTTCCTTACAGGATAAAAGCAAATGGAGAACAACTCACCAGCTGATACATTTGGTCTGTTTCTTTGTCCACCACAAGGAGGCAGCACTCACCACCACTTTGCCTGAACATCTCCACCACCTGCTCATGGCTGTAATTGTCCACCTCCTTGCCGTCCACTGCAACCAAGCGGTCCATTTCTTTCAGTCCTGCTCTTTCTGCTGGGCTGTCTCTGTCTATGTCCTTTATGAAGTGTCCTATGTGGGTGAAGGAAAACATGTTAAATCACATTTCAATTTCAAAAGTTCCATCAAAACTCAGCATAAAGCAAATATTTATGTTTTGGATGTCGAGAAATCAACTGAGGACCATATGTGTGTGCATTTGTATATATGGGTGTAGATATGTATATATATGATGATTATTTTAGTCTTTCTTTGGAACCACAGACCAGATCATGGGGCTTAAAGGATTATAAAACACATTATATTATTGTGGCCCTGCCTGCTTGCTGGGGCTCCTCTCTGAGCATGAAGCCGTATCCTTCAGGTCCTTTCGTCAGGTTGGCGAGACGCGGTTTGTGAGGGAGGTGCTTGACAGTGGCCGACCGAGATCCCACTTTTGCGTATTGGCTCCTGCAGACTTTGTCTGCGTTGTCGTCGAACAGCAGAAACACAATGGCGTTCCCGGCCTGTTTGATCTTGGCCACCACCTGCTCGTGTGTGCAGTCTTCCACGTTCTCTCCGTTGACCTCCAGCAGGCGGTCTTTGGCTCTGACGCCTGCCTTGTAAGCCACGCCTCCCGGACTCACTTCTGTCATGAACAGACCCTGCTCATCTAGAGATCAGTGTAAAAACAAGAACAACAAAGCAGTATTTTAGCAACAATTCAGCTAAATTTGTTTCAATCTTCTTGCTCTTTGACCTCTTCAGCTCCTGAATGTGTTGCAGCAGTTTGACTTTCATCATTACTGTTAGAAAGGCTACCCTCTAACTACAACCTGGGGGACCATTAAAGTATTTAATCTGGCCCATCAAACTGGAATAAATTACATTAATAATCCTTATTAATGTTTTATTTTCCCTGTAATAATGCTATCTCCCCATAGGTGATGCATTACAAATATATTGACCTCTATTTAGGTGCAGGAAGTGGAAAATGTGTTTGTTTTTAGAATCTGACGGTCATTTATACGATCATTCCAACACCACATGAATGCAACGTTTCTTCAAGTTTGCTTTAACCATAAACTAAATTGAAGACTAAAGTTACAGTTTTATAATAAAAACTGTAAAAGCTTTGTTTAAAAACATATATATTGAATTTCAATCAAAAGAAAACCATGTTTCCAGATTCCATGTTATTTCTTTTTCTAATAATGTAGATTTCTAAAACCCTTAATGCAATGAACCCTTTGTGGCCCACGGGTCAAAAAGTTGCACCACCCCAACTCAATACTAAAAAAATATATAGTGTAACCCTGAAAAGCATGTTTACTACTTTTTTATTGCCT
Source organism: Oryzias javanicus (assembly GCA_003999625.1). Classification (NCBI taxonomy): domain Eukaryota; kingdom Metazoa; phylum Chordata; class Actinopteri; order Beloniformes; family Adrianichthyidae; genus Oryzias; species Oryzias javanicus. The sequence goes on along the minus strand of CM012457.1, from coordinate 8,355,319 downwards.
AATATAATTTCCCAAAGTAAAAGCTAATAAATATAAATATTTTTCAATAATTATTTATGAATCCACTGTGTTCTGAAGATAAAAATGTACCTGGTTTATAAATATATATATATATATTTTTTTTTAATTTAAACTCATTAAAATGTAATGCATTGTGGTCTACATTCATCAATCATAGCATCAATGTACATACGTAAGTTTTTTGCAGAGACTTCTTGGAAATTATGAGCAGGGGCGGACTTAACATCAGGCAAACTTAGGTAATTGCCTAGGGTCCCCCCAAAGCTCTCTGTCCTAAACTTGAACACTTCATAAAATTGTATAAAATAAATTTTAAGCCGCTTATTATTTACCTCTGCTTTAAAAAACACCCCAAAGCAGAGAAATTTTATAAAACTAATCATGTAAACCCTTTTTGTCCTCCCTCTCGCCCCAATGGAATACTCCAGGCAACACCAAGTTCCCAGATTGGACAACTTACATTTTGACTTTGCGAGCAAAGGAATGCTTTAAAACTAAAGTGCCTAAAATAAACATCAACTAACCTATACATTTGACTGTAATAACTTCATCTTTATCCGCAAAAATTGCTGCATTTTGTATAAATTCTGACTACTAGTGGACCAATGAAGAAGGTTATTTTTTTAATTTAGGTCATGATTATAAACAAAAGAAGAAGGATCAATTCAATGGCTGTGCAGGACCCCATTCGATTCTTCACCTGGGACCCTCAAACTGCCAAGTCCGTCACTGATTACAAAGACATTAAATGTTAGAAAAAAAAAGACAAATGCATTGTAGTACACTAAAGAGTGAGTAGTGAAGGAATTTGGGCACAATCGTTGTGTTTTAGTTTTAAGAAAGAAAATTCAGTGGAAAACCTCCTTTACCAGCAAACACAGAGACCAACAGAAGTGAGTGTAATTTAGAGCGAGCACATGGAGAAGAAACGACAGCAGTGTGGCATGAAAGTATCAACAACATCTGCTCATGAAACTCATCAAATACATGACCCACATGCAACAGCTACACTCTCTCCCCTCTGCCTATTTGTCTCAGAAATTCCACTGTTAGAAACAAAAATCGCACATTTAAAAAATGAATTTTCAAGTCATTACGCTTTATTTTGTTAGGTTTATATTTTCCATTAAGCATCTTAGTTCATTTTATTGCTTGTTTTTATGTTTAAACTTGATGTTTTACAGACTTACTTTGATCACCTTTTTACCAATCTGTTCTCAAAGCGTTCCCAGTGGTCTTTTAATTTTGACAATTATAGGCAAAATAATAATTTAAAAAAATCAGTATAATTTTCTAGTACTCTCGAAGTTTCTGCAGAGCGGCAGCTCTGAGAGCTCTCTGTTCACATGCTCTCCTTCATATTTCTGACTGGTGCTAATTCATGATTTGAATAATGAAATACCTAGAAATGCAAGTTTGATCTCTTCTCAATATAAATGTCCTCCATCATCAGAAAAATTAACATGCAAACAAAACAAGCAAACAAGCAGGTCCCTAAAAGCAGAAAAACAAAAACTTCTGTTATGGAGCTGAGACTGTCGCACAGTGAGAGGCGCCTCTGTTCAGCTGATTGTTGTCTCAGTTTTTAGCTTTTTCCTGTCATGGTTTAGCATCAAAGTTTACAATTTCTTTCCATTCCTGCACAAACACTCAAACAAAACTGCACAACTCAGCAGAGTTAAATCTGAAGACAAATACAATTGAAAATCTTCCAAACCAGCTTGCCTCCTTTCAGGGCTGCTGGAGCCTATCACAATCATACAGACTCACATGCACACTTAGGAACAATTTAGAGTCACCAGTTAACCTATGAAGCACAGGAGGTAATCTGCATTCCAGATAAAACTCAGGCGTGCCCAAAGACAATGGGAAAATTCCACGCAGATTCAAACCAGGACCTCCCTGCTGACCACCACTCCACCGTGCACTCAAACCCAGAAAGTTGGTCTAGTTTCTAACAGAATTTGTTTCTTTAAAAAAAAAAAAAAAATAGTCATGAAGTTTTGCTATAAAAAATATTTTTGGTTAAAAAAGTAAAAATCATAAAAAAAAAAAACATTTCAGTGTATCAAATAATATAAAAAAATCATTTTAACCAGTTTATCATCTTCCATTTTCTAAAGTAAGAAACATGCAGTCCCTATTTTGCAAAAAATTAAAAATAAATTAAAAATAGATGTAGAACAATGATTTGCCCATAATGCCTTTCTGTGCGTACTGTTGGCTGTGAAAAAAAAGAAAACTCTACAGTCCTTTGTACATTGTATTATACAGTAATGAAGCTGTAATAACAGGAAATAGAACCCAGACGATGTTAACGCATTCTCTACAGAATAAACTTTCACTGAAGATTCACACACAAAGTTCTTGATTCTGAGCTCACCGTTACTCGAGAAAAGAGAAAACTCGAAGCCTGAAGCCGATTTCACCAGGTAGCAGAGTTTAGGCTTCTGTTCCCCTTTGGCCACTCCGTTGGCAACCACGTTTGCTTTGTTTTGGGGTTCAGAAAGGTTGACCCCCTTGGCTTTTGCCTGCTTATACGTCGACTCGTCCAGGATGTGGAATGTGACTGACGCTCCGCTGCTCTTCACCAGCTCCACAACCTGAAAAGAACAACACCAAACCAGATGCTTGAATGTTGAGGGGACGCCTCAGGATCTCACGAGAGGAACCCGTCTCACCTCAGAGTGGGACAGCCCGTCGACAAACGTCCCGTTGACTCGGATGATGCGGTCTCCGTCTTTCATGCCAGCCAGTTCGGCTGGACCTCCCATTTCCAGAGAGCGGATCAGGTGACCCTCCTCGCCTTGCTCCAGCCTCAGAAAGAAGCCGAAGGTCTGACTCGGCTTTTTAGACAGAGAAATCACCCTTGGCTTGTATGCGGCCATGTCTACAAAATAAATACACAATTTTTTCTATTTCAAAATAAACATTCACAGTAATGTTTTAATTACGATTGTGAAGGTTTTACCAAAATCCCACATCCTAAATGTCTTAAAAAGACACGTTTCATCATGTTGATCTGAAGCTTCTGTTTACAAAATCTCCTCTGAGGGGGCGTGGCTTTTGGAGCTAAGCTGAGCAGCCCCGCCCCTGATCACCCCATCTGATTATAATAGCTCTCTGTCTTGCTCGCGTAAATCTTCACCTCTCCCACATAAAAGTGTCCAGCCGTATGGTTCTGATCCGTATGAAGTGAAGATCTTCATGGACTGAACTTCCTCCAAAATCCTGATTCTTTCTCCTTCCAGTTCACCAAAGACTCTTTTCGCTCATTCTCCAATGTTTATTGACGTTGCTGTGATCAATCAATAACATCAAAATGCTCTTTCATTGATTTATAATCCTTTCCAACTGCGGTCAAATGAGCAGCCGTTCACATTTCTGTGGTCACATCAAGAAGCTCCATGGAGTCTGGTGGAGATTTTCCAGCGTTCTCAGCCTTGCTACCGTAATTATTGTATGAAACTCACACATAAAATTCAGTGACGGCTGATTTGACCACAGAAATGTGGAGATACCACCTTCTCTTCTCCAGAACCTGAACTAGACAGACTAGAGCTGTTGTGACATAAAGGAGGCTCATGAATTCAAACAGAGACTGTTTGCAACAGTTTGATTGACAGAGATTTAAAGGAGAAATACTCAGAAACACAAAAACGAAACCTCTTTAAGTAAAACGTCACACATATATGTTAGAAAATCAAAAAACTTGATTTTGAGGGGGACTTTAAAACGTTATATTTTTAAAAGACATCAACACAAAAAAATCTAAATAAATGAAACAAACTTTAAATTGATATTTCAATTCATTGAAGTTCTAACAACAATAACTTTGGCCCATCGAATTAACCACCATTAGTTTTGTAAACATAACTAAATTACCAAATTATCCAGGACAAAGAAGTGCTGATAACTCCAGATGAAAAGTTAATCTTCCATGAAAGCTCTGGAGCGCCGGTTAATAGTTAATGGGAGGCACAGCTGTCTGCAGAGCATGCAGCACTCATGGACACGCATAACGAGGAATGTCATTCCCTTTGTGTGCTGCTATTTCTATTTGGACGGTCATCATCACAGAAAGTGATCAGCCAAAAACATTTGGAAATTTTCTTATATAGTTTTTGAAAATAAATTCATTTTTGGGGTTAAGATAAACATAAATCCTTTTTTTGTCCTGCAAAAAATGGAAATTGGGCTTACAAAACTAACAAACTATCATTTGTTTTCATTAATTTCTGAAATGAGTCTATAAAAAAGTACAGAATCACGTAAGAAAATCTGATCCAGATTAGAATAACTCTACATTATAAAATGATTAAAAATGCATTTTTCAAAGCGTGTTTGCTCACCAGCTCTCTTCTGTTCAGCGTCCGAGTCTGAAGAGAGATTCCACCTGTCACTGATTAGCTGTTATCGTCCCCTCAGCCTGTCTACGACCCTCCTCTTCTTCTCCGAGCGGGGACTTTGGCGGGTCAAAGGTGAGCCTAAAGGCTGAGTTATTTAACAGTGTCTTGTGTCATGGACGTCTGGAGAGGTGTTCAATCTGGGCCCGAGGAGAAAGCAGTCACCTGCTCTGTGGTCAAAGGTCCACCATGTGGGCGGCAATTAAGCAATTACAGTTCACGCATCACAGAAAACATCAAGGTGTGCCATACTCTTAGATTCGAATTTATCGGGTAGTTTTTGAATGTGTTTTAGGAGAATAATCTGCAGTTTAATCCGTTATGAATTATCAGATCACTTTTAAACCCTTTAACACCTGAGGCGCTTAAACACAAAATCTTTAACCGTTCTACGTCATTCCAGCAGATTTTCGGCCCACGAGTTGATCTCATCCTGCAGACTTTGAAGCTTTTCTGTTAAATCTGGTTCATTTTTCCCTTTCAAACTTTTCTAACCGATTTTGATCTTTCTTTGCACTTAGGACTTCACTCTGTAAAGTCAGGACTTTCTCAGCAACATTGACATGGCGTTCAGGCGCAGTTTGGGTGGAGCCTCCTGTTTATATGGTTATTGCATTCTGACAACAGTGTTGTGCAAGTTACTTCCACACTGGATTACATAGCAGATTACTTGTTATGTAAAAGTAGGTATTTTTTATGCCATCAGCATTGTAAGGTGTTACATACATTCATGTTAAGTTACTTTCTTGATAAAACTTTCAGTTGTTAGACATTAAATCTGAAGAGAGTTTTGTATTTAGATGAGGAGCCATGAGATGTAATAATGTCTAACGATACTATCTTTATTAAAGCACAGGAATAACGGCCTAAAATGTAATATATCTAAAGTTCTTTTTTAACACTTTTCTTGGTCTTTAGAAGAGTTGATAAGTTATCTACATTGAAGAAAAAAGAGAGAATCTGATGTTTGTTTCCCTCAGAACGATTAAACAAATTCTGCCTAATTAAGTAAATTGAAATGAGCAAACTCGATAGAATGTGAAAACAAACAGTGAAAAAGCAGGAATGGACAAAACCTATAAAAAGCACAAATATGAAATAAAAATGTTTGAGTCTATGAAACTTAACGGGAAATTGGGCTGAGTAATTAAAGCCAAAATTTGTTCATGGAAGTCATTACAATTTACAGCGGTTTAAAAGGTTAGATCCGTTCCAGAAAAATCTCACTGAAAGCTCATTAAAGTTTGAAAAAGTAGCCAGTAAAACCAAGATGGCCGACAGACATGAAGAAAGACCAACCGGCTACATTTTTCCATCTCTACCTTCTATTAAAAGACATCATCGTAGGTAAAACTATATAATTACATCAAGTAACATCTAAGGTAACATATGACGTAAATATTTTGTTTATTAATTATCTGTAAACTCAAACCAAGTATCACAAGTTATGTCAATTACAACCAAAGTTGCTCTTGAATACAATTCCTAGTTTGACTGTAAATCAACTTCTTTATGTTTTTAGAAAGTAAATTTAGTTTTACCTTTTTTATATATATTTTTTGTTTTATATCCCTAAAGATGAATTAAAACACTGTAAAAAAATCCTGATTTTATCTTAATTCCTATGATAAGTTGTTAAAAAGTTTTAGTCAAATTTAGTCGACTAAATATAAACAACAAAAAAAAAGAGAATAAAAACTTGAAGACATTACCTTTTGGATGGTTTATCTATTGTAATACACAGAGTAGTTCTCATGTAATGAGTTAACTTTTACTCAAAATACAACCACAACAAAAAGTACTGTAATATATTAATTTATATATTGAGATCCTCCCACAGAGTATCATGAGTTATCATGGTTATCAGAGTTATCATGGTTCTGTTGTCATTAGAATAAGTTATAGATGATTAAATCTAAATCCAGCTTATCAAACTCATAAATAATTAAACTTTTTTTATATCTGAAATCTCTTGCAACTTTTTTTTGTCTTGAAACAATGTGTAAATTCTGCTTCCTGCTTAAATCTTTGTAAAATATGAATGACTGTTAAAGAAATTCAGATTTAAGGCAAACCTGTAATAGAGATCATCTCACAGGATTAGGTTTTAAGTCCTTTATCCTACTTTATTTTGAATCTATTCATGTTTTATTAAGGTATTTTTGTGTGTAATTTGTCTGTTTCAGCAACCTGAAGCCCAGGCAGTTATTTTAAACCAAATGAAAACATTTCTGTTACAAAGCATCATGTGGATTTAGAAATGTTGGCTCTTCTAGTTGAATTTTACAAAAATAAAATGTTTTTTGTACATTTATTTAATATATTTAATAAAAATCAAACTTTTTCTTCGATCTTGTTTGAACTTGTACATCTACTTAGACTCTTAAAGCTTCCATGATCCCAAAATAATGTTTCCATTTCCAAAACCTTTCAACATATTCACTGCATTTGAATGATTTGAGTCATGTTTTTCCTTCTTTAAGGGCTCGCTGAAACCTTTAATGGCGTGGAAATCGTCAACAAGACGAGATAAAAAACTGTTGTCCATGCTGGAGGTTTGCATAGATTCCATTACCTCCAGTGATGACGTGAATCGTCTGTCGCAGCAGCTTGAAGGAACGTGCATCAGGTTTTCCCCGGGCTCTGCTGCTACATTTGATTGAATACTTATGATCCAAACAGCAAGAGAAACATTTGGTAAAGCGTCAGTTTACAGCAGTTTTACAACCATAATAAAAACACATGTGATGTAGAATAAGAATACATGTTCGGATGCATTGTATTCTTGTACAGAATTTACATTATATGTGATAATAATCTGAGAAAAAGGTTGTGATTTAAATCTCTGGAGACTTTGGGTACTAAACAAACTTATCCCTCAGTAGTTCAAGCCTTTTCTGAGAGTTTTTTTTTTTTTTTTTAACTATTTCACTGTTTGTATAGAAGAGTATTACTTTAATCAAAAAGAAGAAAGAGAAGAAATACGTATGATTTTTGTTTAAAATTTTTCACGCAAAAAAAAAAGCTTCACTGTATTTGTGTCTATTAGTTTATGCACTATGAACTGTTCATTTTTGTTTATGGCAATGCAGAAAATGAATTACAGTCAGTTTTTCACTAAACAGGATCCACCTGTTCTGAGTTTTGAGCTTTGCCTTGACGTTGATGCCTGTGAAGCTGCAGAGGCGGCGAGGACTGACAATAAACGAAAACATCCCAAACATGAGCTATTTATCAGTGTTTCATCAGGAATAATCTTAACCTATAAGAACCCATGGTGACATCTGTGTCACAGAAAAATATCAGACACGTTTTTTGTAGTAAACGCGGTGTGTGGGATTTTCTACGTGGTTTTACCTTTAAGGAAGAAATGGTTCTGGAGCTTTATTGGTTAAAAACTTCACAAGTGTTCATTATTGTTAAAACAAACAGAAATTAATTTTATTATTTCTCTTTATTCCTAAAAAAAAACATATATATATCATAGTGAAAAATGGAAAAACATTCACGTAAAAAATGAAAAATATTTTTAAAAATATTGAAAAAAATATATATAGAAAAATAGAAGAAAAATCTTGAAAAACAAAAAAATGTGTGAACATTTTCTAAACAAATTGTTTTATTTTATATGACTGGAGTGCCATAAAGTTGACCACACCCACAATCTGAGCATCCAACTGGTCAACAACTTAACTGCTTTGTGCCGGAAACAATGTTAAAATCATGACGAACACATACACAAAACAGACGTGTCTATGACACGGACATATTGTTACTTTTTAACTTTTTAATTGCAGGTAATCCTGTACTAAGTCCTCAGTAAGTAGTTATTAGCTTTTGTAGTTTCTTAAAATATTCAAAAGATTTTGTACAAAAAACACTTTATTGTGTTAATATTCCTTAACAAGTTTTATTAACATATTCATAAACATTAATAAAGTGTTTACAGGGTGGCTATTAAGATATTTATTAGCAAAATAAGATGAATAATGTTTATTAACACGTTCATTGATTCATTAACATCTAAAGTGAGACTATTGTCTACAAATATATTATTTATCTTTGTCAATATTATATTTAGTATTTTGCCGAACCTCATCTAAAGTGTTTTTAATATAAAAAAAAAGGTTAGAATGCAGATCACCTGTTTTTTATTTTTGTTTTTTATTTAGTGCAATGTGTTTCCATAAGTTAGTTCTAATTTTAAAGTAGCCTTTAAAACATTTGTATTTGTGGCAATGCTGAACCTTCATATTTTAGTGCAACCTCAGCATTTTTATATATAGTTTTTTTTCTTTTAATCATATTACATAAACTGCCAAAAAAAAAAAAAAAATCAATTCGAAGTTTCAAATCTTGCTGATTTAGATCAAACTGTTTTTTTTTTTTTTATGTTTTATCACAAAAAAAAAATAATAATTTAATAAATAAAACAGGCAAACTTTCCCTGAAACATAAAGTTAAGGGTTTATATTCCAGTGGGTATGTCTCATGCTAACTTTGTTTTAAGCTAGCGCTGTTGTGCAATAAATTGTTGTGCGATTGATTAATGGTGTCCTGTTGTTAATCTAATTAATCTATTTTTAATTGCAATTATTTTAAATGTAATAATTGTCATTTTTTGTCAATTCCTGATCCATAACAATTTCAATAAAGACATACTCAAAAATACAATTTTTATCTTAGTTTTCTTCTTGATGTCGTCCATCATGAGGAAAATGCCACAAGAATGTTTTAAAAACATGGTTTCATCGGAGTGTCTTTAAAGTATGACTAACAGCAGGATAAAGAGCTTCCTGGAGGGCATCAGATTCTCTGTTTATCAGATATCAAAAAGGTGTGTTGTGCACTTTAGGGGCTGTTTATGGTCTGGAGTTACCCCATTAACAGCCACATACACACGAGCTTTAAAGCTGCTGTTGCCTCACTCTCACACTGCGTCAGCGATCAGCCTCAGGGGTCCAGGAAGCAGAAGAGTGCAGGAAGACTGAAATCCTGGACAGCTGGGCTCAGCACCGATGCATTACCATCCATTACCTGCAGCCTGCATTTAATGTCTTTCCACTATACTGACTGCCTGCGTTAATGAGTCCTCTAGAGCCTCTGTTGTCTCTGGAATCTATAGCTTAATCTCAGCGGTGTTTACAGAAAAGGCCACCAAATATGGATGCAGGAGATATTGACATGAGTAACCGTCCCTGAGGTGGCGCTCGCCAATTTGTTCTCATCAGCAGAGATGCGTCAGTAATCAACAAGCTGCAAGCTTGTATCAACTACACCCAACGGGGAGCGCAGGTCTGTCTCCTTTTCTCTGCTTGTTTATCTGGGTTAAGTGGCTCTGCACATGACCCGCTGAAGCCTGAAGAGGAGGAGCTTCAAGGAGGAGAAGATCAGCGGTTTGGCTCTAAATTAACGCTTCTTTTAAAAAGGATTGAATTGGTTTGATTTGCTAAAACGATGGTTCTCACTTGATGATACGCTGCACATTAAAAGTTTCACTCCGATCGTCTTTTGATCCATTTTAAAAGTGTTCCTAGTTGTCTTTTAATTATAATTATGCATTTTTAGCCATAAGAAAAAAACCCTGTAATTTTCTAGGACAGTTTCTGCATGAGTTCATTAGAAATTTGCCTTTGAGTTTTGGGTGGGACCATTGACTGTATATAGTAGAGCTGGGAATGACTGAGTACCTCCCAATACGATGTGATGCACGATATATGGCTCACGATATCGATGGTATCGCGATACTTCAATAATTGATAAAAATCTTCTTTGATTACTTAAAATATTAAAAAGAACACATTTTTTGGGGAAATTATATCCCATATTTACATTTTTGCTTGAACACAATCATAATAAACAGCTTGTATCTTATTTTGTGCAACAAATAATAGACACTTTAGTGCAACATTGTAATACTTTGTCTTTGACGATCATTGACAAAAATTTAATTTGAATTATCTGTAAAATTCAGTGTTAACAATAGTAAACATGAAGAGCGGTGTTACTACTCAATGCAAAATTGTTGTAAACAATAGATCAAAAATGTTACATTTTCCATGACAGCCAGTCTGCTATCAACACCTTTCTACCTCCAGGGGAACATCTCACCAAGGAATGACAAATACTATGACCTTTTACAGCCTCTTCAGGCAAAAATAAAAGATCGATACCCATCGAGAATCAATCGCAGGACTAAATATCGCGATACATTGTGATATTGATATTTTGGCACACCCCTAGTATATAGAAAACTGGACTGAGTGACCCCCCCCCCCCCCCCCCCGAGTTCCAAGCTGGAAGCTAAAATCCCATAGACTTCCAAAGCGAAAAATAATCAACTGTTACTCAGTCTCTGATACATTTTTATTAACATATTCTTGATAATTCAATTTTTTTTTATTTATTGGAAGTTATTCAAGTTATGAACTGACCGATCAGATTCATTGGGTGCCCGTTGGCCTCAAACGTTTGATTGGCAGATTCTACTGAGATTCTACTGAGCCCACTTTGAATGGAAGGGGTGTGAACTTCCAACAAGCCAACACTTTCTCATACCCAACTCCTCACATACTGACGTTTGGCTAATGACCCCTCCGTGTTAAAATTGGACATTCTGGGTGTCCCCCCTCGTCGTTTTTTGACACGTTGGCTGTTCCCATTAAATCAAAGGTCCGAGCCACAAACTGGAACCAGTTCAGTAACGGGGTGCAAAACACACCAGTACCTGTTGGAATCTAGACCACACTCTGGTACTGGTGGGTAATCAAGGTACTGTATTGGGGTTGGTGTCCGGTACCAGGCCTGGACGCATACCCCAGTACTGGAGCATGCCCAGGTACCACGGTACAGCACCCGACAGGGTTGTGACCCCTGATTTGTGATGCCTGATTTTAGAACATCAGCCAGTACATCAAAAATGACGAGTTGACAATGCGTATAACAAGCTCAATCCTGATTGGTGATAGTAGTTGCCATAGAAACATTGATTCAGACCGACTTGGACCAGTCAACTGCTTAAAAACCTCACCTGGCTCCACATGGAGGCATCTGTATTTTGGAAAAATAGCAGCTTTATTTGCTGCGTTTCATTGGCTCATTTTTTTATGGGTGTCGTCACACTTGCTTTGTCCAGTTCTCTTTTACAGTCAAATGCACAACACAGAGCCACCCTGCTCCCCTTCCCATCACCCACAACTGAGACCTCACTGTTTACAGTTGAAGATTTTAAGGCTTTTCCTCAGAGGAGGAAAACAAAGACATACATGGATGCATCAGAGAGGAGCAGGGAGCGTTACACGTTACAAATAAAACACGTTTTTCCATCTGCAACTGATTCTCAATGATCTGAATGAAGAAATACTCTGAAATTGAATTTTAAGATTCATTTTCTTTATATGCGTCCTCCATCATGACAAAAAGTCCACAAGAACATGTTAAAAACAGCAAGAAACAACATTTTTCCTTGAAGTAGATGTTTAATTGATCAAACTGATAGTGCAAAGGGTTTATATCCACATAAGAAAAAAATGTTTTTAAATCTGATTGATTTTTACATTTTAAAAAAAATCCAGACAATAAAAGCTGCATTTATAAACAAGTCAGTGAAAATTTTGAGTATTTTTTTAAAAATAATTTAAAACCAAACTATTTAATCAATTCAGAACATGAGCAAGAATAATAACAGCAGAGTCTCAGGATGTCATTCAGTGACACTTAAAGTAGGGACAGATTCAGAAAACAGATTCAGCTCATTATTTGTTCAACAATTGTTATGAATTCACTTAAGAAGTCAGGTTGTAGGAAAATTGCAGTGTTACTCGTTCCAACATTTTTCAGGAGATGAAAGCAACAACTAAAAAAATTAATTGCATCATCTGATTGTTTGTGTTGCCTCTGTGGGTAAAGCAGAAGTTCCACCAGATTTTCCCTTCAGGAAATGAAAATAGGCCACTACCTTCAAAATGAAGATCATTTCTTCACTCCTCAATCTCCAGAATCAACTGCATCCATTTGGGGGTTCACCCTCAGCAGGTAGCACGGCCTCACACTCAAATGCACACCTGGGGGCAAAATAGAGTCACCGATTAACCCATGAAGCATGTTTCAGGACAGTGGGAGGGAAACTCGAGCTTGGAGAGAAACTTGGGTTTTTTGCACATGTAAGAATATTTCTAATTTTAAAATGAGAAAACACAGTCGAGGTTCCAAATGAGTGACTGAGTCCTACTGGTGTATTAAAAAATAATATATATCTGTTTTCCATCCCCTCACATGCAGACCTGGGGGCAAAATCGAGTCACCAATTAACCCAGGAAGCATGTATTGGACTGTGAGAAAAAGACTCCGTTCCAGGAGAGAGGATGATGTCACCAATATGCACGTTGCTGCATTACCCGCATGTGTTTTTAAGGCTACATTTTTTTGTTGGTCGCACGTATTTAAAGGAATAATTGTAAAAACTGGAACGGTTACCAACTAGAACAGAGAATATTTTAAGTGCGGATACAACTTTTAACCCTTGAAGAGCCATTTGGGTCGATTTCTCACTGACCACAACCCAGTAGACGTTCCACATCCTTTAGACAAATAAGACAGTTTCTATTTATGTTGTTGTTATTTTTATACAAATTATGAGTAAAGTTTTTTTTTTAGTATTACAAAAAAAATTATGAGAATATATATATATATATATATATATTTCCAAATTTTAAACTATTTATAACTTTTAACAGAGGTTCATACTAAAACTTCCGGTGTCACATATCATCTCAATGGAGAGATAGTGTAATGTCATCACTGGAAAAAAAAAAATGTTTTTAAATCTTTGTGGTGTTCCTTAGTCAGAAATTCGTAAATGTAATTTTCTAAAATTAAAACAGAGCAAATGAATTGTATATTTTTTTTAACCACGAGACACTTAAAACACTGGAATTTGCCAAAATGTTTAGTTCTCAATTATTGAACCACTATGGCTGTTGTGCTTTGGATGCTCGCAGAGTGACGTGTTTTTGGGGTTTTTTTTCTTTACAGTTACTTTTTTTTTTTTTTTTTAATAAAAGCTTTGCATTTTTTTTTTTTTTAGAGAGCCACAGTGGTGGGGCAGAGGAGCCAGAATGGAGCCGCAGGTTGCAGATCCCTGGGCTATATAAAGACATTACTCGCATTTAGTAAAATAAGTGTGGCCAAGATATAAGTTTTTAGAAAACTACCTGCAAATAGTCACTTTGTCCGTAAAAATAAAGTATGACGGTTGTATGGATATTCCACATAGCCAGGACTTGAACCAGAGAGTTTTGGTTGTGAGTATAGAGTTCTAACCACTAAACCACCCTGCAGCACTCCAGTAATATCTCACACACACAAAGTGACCAACTTGGCAAGCAAATTACATTTTTTTAAGTAATATTTGCTGAAAGCTTACATGTGATCTCCTCAGCCGCTGTAGAATCTAAGCATGATCTAATAATCGTTTTATGGAGATCAAGATCATACATGAAGGACTTTATGATCCCTTTATGGCACAAAATGAAAGTTAATCACCAACGTGGTCTGGCAATCCTTGACAAAAACGGACACGTGCGCTCTGTCGCCCTGCAGGTGACGTTCTCTGACGCACCGCATGAGGGCGACTGTGAGCTTTATGGACCACTTTATCCCTGTTTGGAAGCGCAGGATGTTCTCCAGCTTCTCTTATTAAGTGAGCGGTGATCTAACATCACTGTCAGAACACACGTCTAACTGCTTGTTGAATTTAGAGCTTTAGCCATCGGGAAGTTTGGTGTTTACATCCAATGGATTGTTTGTGGGAAAGCCCATATGACGCGCTCCTCTCATTCATGATTCTTACATTTTGTTTAAATAAGATTTTTTTTTTATTCAAAAAGAGTAAACGCAGTTGAGACTCCAACGGAATCATTTTGGTTCATTAAAAACTAATTTAAATCGGTGCGTAATGGGCATACGAGTGCGCATTGGCATTTTACTATCCACTCTAACCACGGCTCTGTTTCTCTCACGCGCACAAACCATTCATGACATTAGAAATCCACTTTCCTCTGCTCTCTCTCGCCCTCTCCTTTGGCAAAAGCGCAGCTGCGCGCTTCGCTTCTTTTCCTCCTCTGAAGCGCAAAGGAGCACATGACGACAGAGCCGGACGCGTTCGGAGAGATATAAAGACGGAGAGCCAAAGACAGGCTGGACAACCAAGAAAAGAAACTTTCTTCTCCTTTTTGTTGCGGTTTGCCAAGTGATGGACCATGGCTGCAGATGCAGAGCTCACCTTTTCCAGCACTAAAGTGTTTTTGACTTAAATACTTACAAAAATAAACATTTTTTGCGTCCTATCATCAAACTTGAAGACATGGATACTTTGAGAAACGAGACTGCAGTGAACATCGAATGCGTCACGGGCGCGCTGATGGAGCAGCTTCAGAGCAGAGCGGGTTATAACGGGAGCCTGGACACCGAGAACATCTCCTGCGTGAACCCATCCACACTCCCGACACCGCAGCGCGTGAGGCACAGAGGTGAGCAGGACTGTGGCAATTAGGATTCAATTTGGGTAAAAATTGCTGCGTAAAAGTGTTTCTTTGACATTATATTTTAGTGGCTTCTAATAAAAGTGTGAACCATGAGAAAGTCATAATGAAACCCGAAGAAAGAAGCAACTGACCATACGAACAACGACGGAATTCTTAAGAAAAATCATGAACGCTCAACAGGATCTTGGATGGAGAAATCCATTTTTATGCTCATTATTATGAAAAAACATCTGTAAAGATTTATGTTTATTTTTTGAGTGAACTTCCTCTTCATCGTCTTCCTCTCCAACATCTCTATTATCTTTGTTTCCACATCATGAACACAAAGACCTGCAGAGAACTCAGTATCTAATTAGGACTCTGAGGTTAGTGTTGACTAATTAACATTCCAAATGAGAAACCATTTTTTCCAATAGGCTACCTGCTACACAGGTGGTCACGTGACTGGTAGAAATAAATTGCCCTCGTTCTCGCGCATCATTTCATCCTTAGAGCGCATGGAGACACAATTGTGATGAGGTTTCCAAGTCACCCGTAATTAACCAAGACAGAGTCCCATAAATGCAAATGGATTTACAGGCAAATGTGAACAGAAGTGGAGCAATTTTTGACATTTTCAGATCTTTTTTTTGTAGAAAGTTGATGATTTGAAGTGATGATGAATGACAGTTTAATCAACAATGGTTCTATTTGTGGGAGAAATGGTACATTTGTGAAACAAATTATTGTCTGACATGTCCTCCCTTCACTTTTAATGGCTTATCAGATAATTTAAATATTCATTTGTAATTATTATACATTTTTTTATTTACAAGTTCTCTGTCAAACTGAATTTCTGCTCACATTTTTATAGCTGCTCATAAACCTATAAGATGATATAATGAGCGAGGAACACATGCTGGAACCTCTGCTGGTCCAACGAAAGCATTTTGGGTTTTAAATGAAAAAAAAAAAAAATCAACAAAGTTTATTACTGCTAAAGTCTTAAGGTGGTGACAAAAGGTTAAAATATTAATTTGTAAACTAAAAGCAAAACCTTCACGGCTTAAAACACTAAAGCAAATCCCAGCAGAGGCTTGATCACAACCTCAGTGGGAAATGTTTCACTTTAAGGTTGGAATTCTCCATAAACAGAAATTTTGGACGGTAGACTTGGACAGGGTGACATTCAGGGGTGTACTTTTGCAGGGTAATAATCACAAAACAGTTTTTAATCCTCAAACAAAAAAACAAATCAACGTAAAATTTGTAATTTACATGAAATATTTTAACTTTTATCATCGTTACTGTTTATTTTATAATAAAGTCTTACCATCACTAAAGAGGGAACTTCTGCACAAGGTCACATTATCATGAAAACGTTAACGATAACTGTAATTTTGAGATGAGATGGAACATTTCTCACTAATCTTTCTCTAAAAATAAAAAAAAAAGTCTTTAACAAACATAAAAAGACACAAGTGGGTTTTCTGTTACAATATAGTGAATAAAAATACCTTAAAGCAGTTTAAATCAAATTTAAAGTTAAAAATATGTTAATAATTAGTTGTGGAGGACCCAAAATAAATAAAGTTTGATGTGACAAGAACCCACAGAGAACCTAAAAGGGTGACAAAACAGAGCAGATGATCTTGTGAAACTAAAAACCAGACAGTTTTAGACTGAAGGACTAATAAGAGAAATGAAAACATCAGTGGATTGTTAAGGTGAACCTTTGGTGACCAACAAGGGAGAATTCGGAGCATGACCAAACCAAGAACACAACTGAAAAACCAAACTAAAGCACAGAATCCACACAAAAATGACAGAAATCAATGTGATATGTGAACAAAAAAGGCTTAACCGGATTCTAATCTTCACATTGCCTTTGCATTAATGGAATGGTGATTGAACGAAAACTGATGTTGCATTTGAGTTTGGATATGATCATTGTCCAACATTGGAGAGTATAACTGAACAAAACATGAATAGAAAGATCACAATCTTTTCTGCAGTTTCTCATTTGAGCATTCGACACAAGAATAAGACTAAACACTAAAACTCTCATAGGTGCAAAACCAAATTTGATCACGTTTCTCAGTGGAACAGAAAAAAAAGCAAATTATGTCAAAAATAAAAGAACAAAAACAATAGAAAAAGTAAACTGTGGCACTTTGTGGCAATAAATATCCCAGAAACAAACAAATTCTCCGTATAGACACTTCGTACGAGGGCGTGAACAAAGAGAAACTGTGCTTCGATGGTTGATCTGCTCCAGTCGCTCACATATTTACACACCTATAGAGAAGTGGAGGTTTGCTCTGGAAAGACAGGAAACTAATAAAAGAAAGACAGAGTCCTTGTGTGAGTCAAAATAGATGAGAATAAAGAGAATTTTTTTTTTTTTGGTTTTTAACACCTTCTTATAGAATTTTCCCCATGATGGAGAATATAAAACCATTTAATATTAAAACTACAGTATTTATTCATATCAGGATGAATCAGAGGGAAACCCGGGATTTGAAAAGCTGTCTTTTGTTACGCAGTGAAATGGCAGGGGAAACGTTTCTGTTCTGCTCCATTCTGATGTATCCACTTGCAGACAAATAGATCTAAGTATGCCTTCACTTTCCTGGATCAAAACTGTTTGGCTGGACAGCTCCGATATCGCTTTTTGTTGCATCTGTAATGTTAGCTTAGGGTTGTGGGGGCTGTAAGCTAGCGGTGGAGAGTGTTAAAAAGGGATGATGGGATATCAGCGGAGGCTTACGTCAACAGAAACATACCTTTTCCACAACCGGAGGGCAAATTTCTGAAGAACTATTGCTGTTCTGTAAAAACTATGTCCTGTTTTTTCAATTTTACCAAAAAACAATAAAATCATAATTGAAAGACTTCTGGGAAAACTTTTACAACAGATCGAAAGATGATTGGAGTGGGACTTTGAGAGACAAAAACTGTGCTCGTGTCTCTAAGCCGTGTCATGGGAAGCTTCATCTTTGACTATAGTCAATGATAGTGATTGGTTGTAGTATTGGTCATTCCCAACACGGCAACCAGGGTTTAAGAGAATGTCATCTGAATTTCTTGTTGCCTTAAAATCAGATTTCATTCAGCTCTCACTTCCACCCTGAGGCCGTTGACAAAAACGGTGACCAATTCACACAGGTGCTCTAAAGGAACCGGATCAGCATTTAATCTCACTCAGACATCCAAACTCCATCACATTTTCAGGAACGTAATCCTTATCTTAAAAAGATCAAAGCCCACGGATGCATTATTTTCAGTCAGAGGCGGCTGCGATATAATCCAATCTCTTTCTCAGTGGAAAACAAACACTTCTTTTTTTTCCTGAGTGGATGAGACGTGTCGAAAGAGTAAAACCTTTACTCACTATTATAAAATGTGTGTTTTAAAAAGACTGCCTATTTAGTATTTATGTTTTGCTTCGATAATACAGATAAAAACAGCGTAGAGAATTGTGAAAGAGTTGCATCATTTTTGAAAAAGAGGTTCTGCTTTGTGGGACAAAGACGTAAATCTGAGTTGTGTCCGAATATATGAGAGTCGTAGAGTAAGGAATCTCCTGATGTTTGCAGATGACACCGTGATGTATAGTGAGATCAGGGAGGAGCTGGAGGAACATCCAGAGAGGTGGAGGTTAGGAAATTTATAAAAGAATGACAGAAACATAGAGTCCATGTGTGAATGAAAATGGATGAAAGTGAGGAAACAGAGGAGAAAGTGAAAAAATGGACTGTCGGTTCCACAGTCAATAGTGCAGATCTCTAGAGAGTGCGAACTAGATGTGAAGAAACATGTGCAAACATGTCAGCAGGGATGAAAGGAACAGTGTAAAGGACGGTGGTGAGACCAGATGATTTTTTAATGGGGGTTAGATTGTCATGATGAATTGTTTTAGAGACAAAAAGTCCGTTTGAGATGGTTCAGACAAGAGATTCTATTGTAGAAACAGTGCGGAGATCGGAGCGTCGATGTCAGGGTAACACAAATGCAGGACAGTTGGCAGGTCAAAAACAAAACAAAAACAAAAAAAAACAAGTTTTTGTTAACAAAAGAATCCTAAAAACCAAAGAAGAGCTATGCTGAAAAAACTGCCAAAAACATAAGCTGGAGAGCAGCAAAACAAGACAAACCTGAGAGATGGGGATCGGCCCAGAGGGAAAACACATCATGTGTTCAGGGATAAAGGTAAGACTCAGGAATTTTGGGAAAGATGTCAGAGAAGATGATAGAAATCTTGGAAATAATGATTGCAGGACATTTACAGACAAATTGTGTAAGGAGTAGCTAAAAAGAAAATGGAAAGCTTTCAGAATAAAAGCCCCAATCTGCATTCTTTCCTTCTCCCTTCCCCTCCATTTGAAGGAGCAGCGAAGTGACGTCTAAAATATGAGACAAATTTTTTTTAACTCTACTTTTGGAGGATTAAATGAAGGGGAAAGGAAAAGGGAAGAACTTGTGACACCCTTTTCTTTAATCACATTTCGTTTGCATATGTACACTAAATTTGATCAATTTACCCTAGAATTTTTATCCCAACCCCTTGACATCCATTAATACAAAAAAAGGCATTGAACCACCATTTTGATTTTCAAAACTTAACAAGAATTTAGGCATTAAAAATCTTTTTGATATTGATTTTTGAATTCATTTAATAAAAATCTTTTTTTTTTTAAAAAGTCATTTACAAAGCAAAACCAGAAAAAAATTTGCAGATGAGATTTAGGACAAGAAAATATTGTAATTTAAGAACAATTTATTTGAGGCCTTTAATCATCCTATAACCATAACTATCTCTCAGATCATCCTGTTTCAGGCCTAAATACAAATAAATGTTCATTTCTGATTCTATTATATTTTTTTCTTGTAACCTGTTTTTTTTTTTTTTATTTTCTCAAAAGCTCTTTTTCCAGGCCACTGTTGAAAATAAGAATTATGTTCTTAATTTGTACTGCCTGAAAAAAATAATGGTTAAATTAAAAAAGAAAATTATAAAAAGGGACAATTTTGTCAAATTTTTCATCTCTGGGTTGTTGGATGATGCAATCTTTTTCCAAGGACATGCCTTGAGTTCAATCTGTTCCTCAAATGATCAGTTGATTTAGGAAATTGATTTAAAAAAAATCAACAAGTATTTTTGTCTGAACCTTTTTAAGTATTGAAACAAGAAATACACACTTTTAAAAAGCTGAGTTTTGGGTTTATTTTCTCAATTTTAGTAAATGATTTTCAAGCTCTTATTATCCTACATGGAAACAAATTAAATGTTGGATCAATTAACAAAAGATCTGAAATTTATCACATTAAAAATGATTAGTTTTTATCATATTAAAGATTTAAGTTGATGGTTTACTCAACTTAAAAATTTAATTTGATGAAAATTCATTCTAAACTAACTAGAGTTTTTGTTCACTGATTTAATGTTTAACTTAAGTTAGGTTTTTTTTTTGTCTCCAATTATTGATTAAATTACATCTGTTTATTCTGTTTACTAAGGTCTGAATATATTTTCCTTAATTGTGAAGCATCCTGCTAAGTAAAAGATAATTTGAGTTATTTCTTGTCAATTTATACAAAAATCAAGTATTTTTTTCAAAGTTAAGATATTTTTTTATTTGCAGACTGGAATTGAACATTTGGTAAAGTTAAACATTTTATCTGAATTCATGTTGTTTGGGTAAAACTTACAGAAATTCTTCACACTAAACATTTTCATGGTCACATCTTTTGGACGCCTCATTGTTATAAGTGCTGCAAGACCAGAGAAAAGCAAAATTAGTCAGAATTTGGTGTCATGTTCATCCATTGATAAAAGAGCTGGTCTTTACTCTGGAGGAGGACATTGAAAAACAATGAAGGAGAAGTATCTGTCAGACAAGACAAAACCTCCAACACAGTGTTTATTTTGCTGACCGCTGCGACCAAAGCCTCTGTGGATCATGAGCTTTGGTCTGCGAGTCAGTAGAGAAAAGCTTTTGTTCGTTGCTTCCATCAACTGTTGTGGAGTGCAGCCGGCTTATAGTGACAAAGCCTGGATGACAGTTGCCAGGCTGGATTAGAGACTAGCTGTGACATTTACCAACACCTATACAGGAAGCAGTGCTGGCTTTTCCCTCATCGAGCCGACGTCACGAAAGCCGTGCATGTGACACAGACTTCATAGGCATTAAAAAGTGCTGGTGGGGGCGGGTCCATTCATAGTCAATGGTGGGGCCAAAGTGGAACCACTTTGCAGCCTGGGGAGGATTATGTTGGAAAGTAGCCCAGTTGTCTTCAGCGTGGAGAAAACTGGATTCAAAAAAAGGGTTTATGTGTTGCTACTGAGTAAATGAGTCCTTCTAACAAAAATGACACAATGCAAATGATGTACAAAATTCAGTACTTTTAAGGTACAAAAACAGTTTAGGAAAAAAAAAAACAACAAAAAAATTCAATTATTAAAATGATTTCTGAGATCTGATCTCATTAGATAATTAAAACTTTCCTTAAAAACTCACCGCATATTTTAGAGATAAGCCCAAAAATGATTGGACATCCATTAAGTCTGATGATAATCCCCACTTTAAAGGACATATTACGCTCACACTATGAAGAAGAAACATGGCTGGGTCTTTTCCGATCCCAAACACACTGCCCGGGTAACGAAGGGGTGGCTTCTGATTCGATGTTCAAGCTACATGTAGCAGAACTGTATATATGTAGGTTTAGTTCACAACTGGATCCTGAATCTAAAATGTTAGATTTATTGCTTTAACCGTGTCCTTTAGTGAAACTAAAACTGTTTTTATTTTCTCTCTTAACCTCACTTTTGACCTTCTATGGCTTCATTTCCTGGAAACCCATTATATGACTTTTTGTTTTAATTTAACTAAACCCTGGCTGTGTAATCTGAGGGGCATCTGTTGCTTTAATAATACTTAAGTAAACATTATATTAACTCTTGATGGAAAATGTTAAGTATAATGAATTAAAAAAATTAATTTTGTCCTGAACAGATTGTAAACCTGAAATGGTGAGTTAGTGATTCTCAGGAGAAGGGTGTATTCAGACTAAAAAAGTCTGTCAGTCCGCTTAATTCGGTCCGGATCGAGTCCTGAACCTTGTGTTTGTATTCACACTGCCATATACCAGACGGGATCTGTTTTGATCCAGTTGTTCCTCCCCGAACACGGAGCCTATTCAGACCGAGGACACACAGAGCTCAGTCCGATTAGGAAAACAAACCAAGACGGGTCTGAGAGCGGTTCCAAGTCCAGGACCGGATCCCGCTTGGCTGTATTCAAACTGAAAATCTGGTTCACTTAAAGGGAACTATATGTGTTCAGTCTGAATACACCCTAAACGTGGATCCAAGGTGGTATTTTTATGTACCAAAGCACCAAACAGCCTCACACTGTGCTGTCATTTTAGTGTTATTGTGGTTTAAAATTCTCCCTGGCAGCAAAGACAAGAACATTATGAGTGAAAAAATAGAATGAGTGGGTTTCTCCAGGACCAGCTGCTCCGCCACTGATATCATAATCATTAAAGTTTAAAGAAACACTTTCATACCGATATGATAAGAATCTCCTGGTATCGAGGGATTTTCGGTTTCCAAGAAGAACTGTTAGGTAATCGTAGGAGCGGATGAAAGAACATCAATCTGGAGAGTTGCTCTACATTTACATTAAATGTAAATATTTTTGAAAAACTGTCACAACTCAGGAAATCTAAATGAAAGAGACCAGAGACGGGAAAGTTAACCCTAACTCTGAGGGAATTTTCAAAATAATGGTTGGATCTGTTTTAAGATTTGCAGGGATTTCAGTTTTTAAAGAGGTGCAGCAGTTTATGATCACACAATGAAGCTCAAATGATCCGCCTAAAGAAGCCTTTCTTTACTGACCATAAATGTAATACAGCTAATAAACGTTACGACTCCCACTGCTGCTCCTGCCTTTACATGACAAGAATCCTCAATGGTTTTGCAGCTACACTCACATTCATTTTATTATCTGAAACATTTGAATTTATCTGTGTAACATCAGGCTTTTAAAGTTTTACCAATATTTTGTCAGTGAGATGTTAAAAACTCATTAACGTCTCAGATCAGGGATTTCTGTCAGTTAACTTCCTCTGGATGTGATCCATTTCTGCGAGCAATTTGTTATTGCCTTTCCATAATTTATGGACTCACAGTTCATAAATGTTAAATCCGGTCTAATACTCTCATTTATCATCTGACACATTATTATCTAATCTGTTTTGCTGCAAAAGGGGAATTTCGAAGCTTTTTTAGCTGAAAGTTGCTTTCAAGTTTGACAGTAAAGAGGTAATTCTGAAACGCCAAACGCATTAGTTCCTAAAAAATTCATCACTTCACACTAATGTGAGGTCCTCACAGCGGTGACATTCACTATAAACAGTGAACTTTAAAAAAATGAATTTAAATAGTTTGGATAGTTTTAGAAAATACAGATAATTAAAAACCTAATTAGCTATAGTGTAAGAGGAAAACTCTTATTTATTTTGTTTTTATTAACTGAAAAAGTACAATCCGCTGTAAACTGGATGTTTTTTTTCAAATTATTTAAACTCCTATTGACACGAATCCTCTTGACATGTTGACATTGTTTTGTTAATCCCTTCAACATGCTCTACATTTAGAACCTGCTTCAAAAAATAATATTGAATTGAAAGCTTAAAGATTACATAAAACTGACACAGCAACACAGTGGCCTTGTGGTAGAGTGTCCGCCCCCGAGACTGGAAGGTTCTAGTTTGATTCCACAGTCGAATGTCTTGACATTATGGGGTTCGACTTTAAAGTTTCACTTCAATCATCTTTTTTAAAGTGTTCCTGGTTGTCTTTTGATCATGATAATGCTGTTTTTATCAAAAATAACAATGATGTAATGATGAGAAACTGTCGTTTTTCACGACTTTGTTTCTGCAGAGGAGCAGGAGGTCAGTAGAAATTCCCCTCTGAGATTTGGGTAGGACCATTGTTGTGGAGCAACCCCGCCACCCTTCCCATCATCCATCTTCTTACACATCTCTCCCACTAGCTTACAGCCCCTCACATCCCCACGCTAACACTAGCAGTGCAGCAAAAAATGTCAAAGCTATTGTATCCATTTGAGTCAGATTCCAGCTCAAACTGGGAAAACAAAGACGTAGATGGATCTATTTGTCTGCAAGTGGATGCATCAGAAATGGAGTAGAGGAGCAGGAGGCTTGTGGCTCATCTGCATTCTTTCTTCTTCTCCTGTTTCACATAGAATTGGAAAAAACCCAGAAACACAATTTTGAGCTTAATGTTTTCAATAAATGTCCTCCATCATGGTACAAATGCCTCAAGAACATGTTAAAAATACACTTTTCTTCTGAGTTTTAGACATCAGACCATGAACGACAGGAAAAATGAAGTTAGTGTCAAATATTAAAAAAAGAGGCAAAAATCATTTCAGGGTAAGATGTTTAATTGGTTTATTTAAAGCAATCAAAACAAAAAAAACAAAAAAAAGAAGAAACTTTGGATAATTAGTCATAGATAGGAAAATTAAAAAATTAAAAAAGATAGAGAGACACACTATATGTAAGATAATGATTTGAATTGATGCAGTAAAAATAGGGCGTCACAGATTGTAGCGACTACAACAAAAGTCCAAAGTCGCTGAGAGACTGACGCTGGGTCCGGTGATTGTGTGACGCGCTTGGCAAAAATGGACTTGAATTGGGTCATGCACTTGAGCCTTTTATTTTTATAACAAAAAGATACTTGAAACAGCTTGGAATTGCCGGATTATTGTGAGTTAAATAAAATGCACAAAATGGGCAAAAAATGTAACAAAAGCAATAAAGCGACAACTAAAGCGGCAACTTAAGCGATCAACAAAAAATGTGGCAACCCAGCTCACCCTCTCCCTTCTACCTTACAGGTGTGCAATAAACAGGTGAGCTATAACAACAAAAAACGTCTCCGCCCACAACCATGTGATGCACCAGGTGATACCTGCTCAATATGGCGACAAACAATACTATAATAAATCAAAATAATATTCATTCATTTCTTACACAAATAAAAAGGTTGATTCATGGCTACAACACACCAGCCCCATAATTATTAAGGTAATATACATAATAATTACAGACATTAACATTAATAGGAGACATGAATCCTCAAGAATCCAGCCTCTGCAGTTCATAATTTATGTCCATCTTTCTTGTCTTCAAAAAGTCACAAGTCAATGCAGTCAAAGGTTCTTCATGGAGTTGATCTGACCATCATTATGTCTGAACCAAGTCTCTCAGTCCAAAGCAAAGTCAAGTTGATGGTCAGAAAAGTTCCAGTGTGAAGTAGCTCCTTATCCAGCGTCCTCTTCGTGCAGTAGACAGATCTTTGTTATTGGTCTGTCCAGGCAGCCACTCTTGGTTTTGATCCGCACTTGACGCACAAATCCTCTTCTATCAGGAAAAGTTTGTAAAACTCTTCCCATGATCCAGGAACTTCTAGGTGCTGAGCTGTCCATAACGATGACAATGTCTCCTGGAATGACATTCCGCTTCACTCCAGACCACTTTTGACGCTCCTGTAGTAGAGGTAAGTATTCTCTAATCCATCTTCTCCAGAATAAGTCTGACATGTATTGCACTTGCTTCCATCTGCGTCGAGCATACACATCAGCCTCCTTGAAGTCTCCTGGTGGTAAGGATGGTACTGTTTTCATCAGCAGCAGGTGATTTGGCGTTAGTGCCTCCAGGTCATTAGGATCTGTGGTTGCTTTGGTTATTGGCCGGCTGTTGATTATTGATTCAACTTCACAAAGAACTGTGTGGAGTCCATCTTCATCTAAATTTTGAACTTTCAAAGTTGAGTTCAGGACTTTTCGCACAGATCTAATTAATCTCTCCCAAGAACCTCCATGATGTGAGCCAGTGGGTGGATTAAAACTCCATTTGATTCCTTTCTGCATAAGCATGTTGTTAATCTGGGAATGGTTCCACTGCTCAATAGCTGTTTTCAGCTCACGTTCTGCACCCACAAAGTTCGTTCCATTGTCAGAGTAAAGTTCCAGAACTTGACCTCGTCTTGCTATGAAGCGTCTGAGAGAATTTATAAAGGAGTCTGTGTCTAGTGAAGTTGCCACTTCAATATGTACTGCACGAATAGCCAAGCAGGTGAAGATCACTCCATATCTCTTCACAACACTCCTCCTGCTCTTCACTTCAAATGGCCCAAAACAGTCAACCCCAACCCGAGTGAATGGGGGTTCATCTGGAGTGACTCTTCCAATGGGTAAGTCTGCCATCTGCTGGGAAACTGGCTGAGCATTCAGTCTGCGACAGATGACACACTTGGACAGGATTCTTCTTATGGCTGTACTGGCACCAGTGATCCAGTACCTCTCTCTTAGTTTGGCTAACATGTGGTTACGACCACCATGCCCCACTTTATGATGAATGTGTCGTAGAAGAACATCTGAGATGTGGAAACCGTTTGCCAGTATTATGGGATGTTTAGACTCAGCAGGCATGGATGACCTACTCAATCGACCCCCAACTCTCAGGACTCCATCTTCGAGTAGCGGGCAAAGTTTATAAAGGTGGCTACAACCTTTCACAGTTTTGCCTTTGCCGGGACTGGAGATTTCATCTGGAAACATCTGCTTTTGGCTAAACTTGATGATTTCTAGCTCTGCCTCTTCCAGTTCTTCTACTGACAGACACCTTGAAATGGTCTTCTCTTTGAAAGCGCCTGATGAACACATCTTCTGCAGATTCAGACTAGACTGTGTTGCATCCAATTTCAGCTCTCTCCTCTTCTGACAGCACAGCAAGAGCAACCTTTTCCATCTTAAGATCCAAGCAACAGATTTTCTCAAATTAGTCCAAGATGAGAAATATTGTATCATGCGAGTTACGGCATCAACTTCTTCAGTCTGCACAGCGTTCATTTCCACAAGTTCTTTGACCTCTGGATCATCTGCTGAGAGTTGATGAACATCTCCAAGGTTAATAGGCCACACATTCTCCGGTTGAGTAAGAAACTGAGGTCCAGACATCCACATTGTGTTTCTGAGGAAGTTATTCACTTTCAAACCTCTGGAGGCAATATCAGCTGGATTGTGTGTGGTGTCCACATACCGCCATTGAGCAAATTGTGAAGCTTTGAGGATTTCTGAGACTCGATTGGCAACAAAGACTTTGAATCTGGAGGTTTCGTTCCTGATGTACTTGAGTACGGATGTACTGTCTGTCCAAAACACAGATTCTTGAAGGTCGATGTGCAGTTCTCTCCTCCATAAGACATCGATGCGGCTTGCCATGGTGGCAGCGATGAGCTCCATTCGAGGAATTGTGATGGACTTAAGTGGAGCCACGCGAGCCTTTCCCATGATAAAGGCAACATGAACTTGTGAGTGTGCATTGTGGGGACAGCAGGTAAGTCACTACTCCGTAGCCATCCTCACTTGCATCACAGAAATGGTGTAACTGTGCCATGGTTGTTTCTCCAAATCCAGAGGTTTCAAACACCTCATGATTTTAAATTCATCCAGCTGACATAGTTCCTGCAACCAACTACTCCATTTCTCAGCTATCGAATCAGGTATGGTGTCATCCCAGCCGAGCGTTTTCCTGCATAGATCCCTTAGGAGTTTCTTGGCTGGCAGTACAATGGGGCTCAAGATTCCCAGAGGGTCGTAAATAGAGCTAAGAGTTGAGAGAATTCCTCTTCTGGTGAATGGTCTGTTTTTGATCATGATCCTAAATCTAAAGGAATCTGACCGAATACACCATTCCACACCAAGCACTCTCTCCACAAGTTGCTGCCCTTGATCCAGATCCAAGCTTTTCACCTCTTTGGCTCTGTGCTCTTCGGGGATGGCTGCTATAACTTTCTCTCTGTTGCTCATCCATTTTGTGAGTCTGAAACCACCTTTTGCACAAATTGAAACAAGGTCATGACAGAGAGATATTGCTTTCTCTTCTGAAGCCACAGACACCAGACAATCATCAACGTAGAAGCAATGCAGAACTTTGTCCACAACGTCTTGGTTGAAATATGGCTTATTATCTTCTGCACATTTCCTGAGAGCAAAATTAGCGCAGCTGGGGGAAGAAGTTGCACCAAAAAGATGCACAGTCATCCGGAAATCAGTGAGTTCTTGATTCAAGTCTCCATCGGGCCACCAGACAAACCTCAACAAATCTGAGTCTTCATCTGGGACCTTCACTTGGTGGAACATGGATTCGACATCTGCCATGATCACCACTGATTCTTTCCTGAATCTGGTCAAAACTCCAATCAATGCATTTGTGAGATCCGGACCTTGTAGCAGCTGATCATTGAGAGATGTGCCTTGGAAACTTGCCCCACAATCAAAGACCACTCTTATCTTCTTTTTTACTGGATGATAAACACCATGATGGGGAATGTACCAGACCTTGCCGTCACATCGTTGCAATTCGTCTTCAGGTACCCTTTCACCATAGCCTTTGGCTATTAGATCATTCATAAAAGTAATGTAGTCTGCTTGGAAGGAAGAGTTCTTCTGAAACCTTTTCTTCAGGTATAAAGCACGCTGTTCAACAATTTTCCTGTTGTTTGGCATATTAACCTCCTTATTCTTTAATGGCAGGCTAATCTGATAATGGCCATTCACATGTTTTGCTGAGTTTATGACCAATTCCATAAACCTTTGATCCTCCCTTGACATCCCAGCTTGTTCATCCATTTTATTTTCAGGAAAATCTGTTTTGAACTGCTGCTGCCAAAGTTCCTCCAACTCCACAACAGACACTCCGTTTACTGATATCTCTGGATGATCACAGTCGGTTGCTTCTTCGCTTTCTCTTCTCAGAGGTCCATTCACAGTCCATCCAGCTTTGTTCTGATTGCATATGTCCTCCATCAACACTGTGATAATTTCCAATGGTTCCAACGCCTGGGGAACATTTGCTCCAATCAGCAGCTCAATATCTGCATCAATCTCAGGCAGCTGCACAGATTCCAAATATGTCCATCTTGGAGATCTATTTCTCTTGGAATGTTTCCTTTGTGAACAGGCATATGCTGCTGTGTATATGTCTTTGGCAGTTCACAGAAACTGTCACTTTGTAAGCCAGCAACCTCCAATCCTGAGACAATGCAGCTACTCACAACTTTCTCTTGACCCATGGTTCTTAAGAGAATGCGTGACTTCTTTCCTGTGAGACCCAGCTTGTAACTTAGTGCCTCTGTGCAAAAAACGGCTGTGCTTCCTTGATCTAGAAAAAGCATATGTGGTAATAATCTTGTCACCCTTCTTGGACTTGACTTGTACAGGAACAATAGGGAGTTTGACATTATCATTACCAGCCCCAGTGAGCCCACTTGACACCATGGTACTATCCAACGACACATGTGTTTTTTCAGATAGACTAGGATTACTTTTCTTTTGAGGAATATGGAGTATATTTGGATGTTGAAGACCACACTTTCCGCAGAAATTCGTTTTCTGCAGTCTTTGCTGAAGTGTCCAATACACAAACAGCCAAAACAGATGCTTTTGTTTTTTTAGAAGCCTATCTTCTCTTTATGGGTTTTCTTCTCCATCTGTGGACACACATCCAATATATGTCCTCCCCCACAGCAAAGACATGTCCTTGAACTTTGTTTTTTACATTCAGTTGCAGGGAGGTTTGGTTTCCAAAGGAGCCATGGTTGTGGCAAAAACTTGTTCCTCTGATGCCAACATGAGCTGCAGTTTAGGTTTGCTTGTACTTCTGTTTGTCGTCAAATGAGAATCTTGTATGTTTCCAAATACTGGATCAGATAAGATTTTCACTTGTTTTTCAATGAAATCCGTAATGTCATTGAATGTTGCTCTTCGTCTGCATTTCTCTTGCAATTCACAGGCTTCAGTTCTCCATTTATCTTCTGAATTTTTATGGCAACTTTTTTATGATGGTTAACATGTTAGCAGGCATGTTCAGCTCGTGCAAATAATCCACTCCTTCCATGGCATTAGAACAGCTTCTAAGAAAAAGGCTGTAATCTTGAAGAGCTTTTAGATCTTCAGTCTTAATTGGCGACCAT
Source organism: Oryzias javanicus (assembly GCA_003999625.1). Lineage (NCBI taxonomy): Eukaryota > Metazoa > Chordata > Actinopteri > Beloniformes > Adrianichthyidae > Oryzias > Oryzias javanicus. The sequence continues at coordinate 8,325,284 of CM012457.1, read as the reverse complement.
GAAAGAACTCTTTCCATATATGCAGAAGCGACTTTCTGCTCATTTCCAAAATGCTCCCGTAGCAGGGCTTTAGCTTTAAGATAGCCCCTGTCTGGGTTGAGATGATGGCAGCTTTTAACCAGTTCTTTTGCATGACCCCTGGTATATTGCTCCAAAAAATACAGTCGATCACTGAAATTGTCAGTATTTCTCTCCACACCATTCTCAAAAGCTTTAATAAATGAATGATAGTTTAATGGGCTTCCATCGAAAATTGGGATTTCTCTCTTTGGTAATGATGAGAGACATTGCTGTTGAACCAAGAGTGTTGTTATCTCATTCTGCTTTCTCATAATTCCCAGCATATTGTTGTACTGTTCATCTCTTGGCTCAGATCCTCCATTCAAAGAGCTTCTGTATGGAACTTGAGTATTTAAGTTGTGATTTACTGAATGTCCTCTGGGTTCATCATCGAGATATTGAGGTGTAGATTTTCTTTTAGGCCTTGTTCCTGGATCCAAGGGTTCTTGTTTGGTTTCCTTTTGCTTTACTGCTGGTAGTGGAAATAAATGAGTTTGCATCAGCATTGAGAGTCTTTTGTTTCAATGTTCCTTTTTTGAAGTAAGACTCCATTCCATCAGAGTGCTTGGTGGTTGATTTCTTTGCACTTGTGATGCTTTGAGATCGTAACACATTCAATTTGGCCATATGTGCTGCAATATCTTCGTCCATTTTAAGTTGCTCCTTTTTCCTTTTCAGATATTCCTCTTGTTCCTCCAGTTCATGTTTTTCTTTTAGAAGCTTTTGTCTTGCCATCAATGCTGCTAGGTCAGCTTCTGCTTTCAGGCGTGCAGAAGAGGTAGAAGAAGCAGCAGACTTCCTCCCAGTAGCTGAAGTTTTATTGTCCACATTTGACACACTGTCACTTGGTTTTATGTCATCTTGTTCATCTTCTGTACCGACCTGTGATGCAGCTTTAAATTGAGCATCCTCTGTTAGATTTTGAAGCACTTCTTCATCTTTTACAGCTGAAACAGATTGAGGCAAATGGAGGCTGCCTATTCTGCTGCAAGTCTTCAGACCCACTCAGCCACCTTTCAACATCCTCTTTAAACGTTTATTGTATTTCATGATGCTGTAAAACCATTCATTTTGTCTGTTTTGTTCATCCTCCATGAGTAAAGGAATCAAAACTTCATGTGCATTGACTGCAATGGTTATTTAAAATTGTTTAATTCAAAACAGACTGGACATGTAAACATTTTCTCTTGTCTTCATAAGTGATTTGATTTCTGGTATAAGTGATTTCATTTAATTTTATTTTCCGTTCATGTTGAAGCTTCTCGATTTTATTTGCCCAGGCCTTGGCTGTGGGTTTGACTTGTCTTTTCTCGCTTTCCATTTTATTGTCAATATTTATTGCGTCTTTTATTTATTTTTTCATTCATTGAAACACATTCAGCATCGGCGTGCGCTTGACACAATCAACCCATTTGGATCCCTTTTGATCCAGACACATCCACTTTTGGAACGAAGCAGGGGCGGCAACTTCACAAACAGTGTGCGCATGTTTCACAGCATTGCGTAACGCAGCCTCGGAACGCTTTGCGCAGAGGACCCAAACCTCTATAAACCAGCGATCGTTCCCAATGAACAAACAGCAGTCAATATTAAGCTGACATCCTTCCACGGGTACAGCTTCCATGCGCAGATCCACAGGTGGGCTTACCTGCTGTAGTTCGCTTTGACAGCGGCTCCGCAAATTGTTTGACAGCCAGCGCCTACCTCCGCACGCTCCGGTGTCCGTGTAACTTGATCCTTTTCTGGTACTCCAGATCTCAGATTCGTTGCTTGGTTTCATTATATTTGTGTTCGATATGCTCATGTTTTTTTTGTTGACAAAATGTAGCGACTACAACAAAAGTCCAAAGTCGCTGAGAGACTGACGCTGGGTCCGGTGATTGTGTGACGCGCTTGGCAAAAATGGACTTGAATTGGGTCATGCACTTGAGCCTTTTATTTTTATAACAAAAGATACTTGAAACAGCTTGGAATTGCCGGATTATTGTGAGTTAAATAAAATGCACAAAATGGGCAAAAAATGTAAAAAAAGCATAAAGCGACAACTAAAGCGGCAACTTAAGCGATCACAAAAAATGTGGCCACCCAGCTCACCCTCTCCCTTCTACCTTACAGGTGTGCCAATAAACAGGTGAGCTAATAACACAAAAAGTCTCCGCCCACAACCATGTGATGCACCAGGTGATACCTGTCAATATGGCGAAAAAATACTATAATAAATCAAAATAATATTCATTCATTTCTTACACAAATAAAAAGGTTGATTCATGGCTACAACACAGATCTTCTTACATGTTGTTCAGTAATTACATAAACCCACCTTTAAATGAAAGCAGGTTACTTTTTTGTTGCATTGCAGAAAATGTGTAACAGCCCCTAACTTGAATAAATTTAAAGTGACAGTAGTTGTAAAGAAGAATTCCAGATATAAAGTCTTACGCAGAGAGAAGGAGACGGATTACACCGTGCTCTTCCTGATGCACTCCGGTAAAATAACGGATTCTGGAAGGTTCTGATTAGTCACGTGACATGGTCATGCTGCTCCAAAATAAAAAAGCACCTTAATCCAATTGATAATTTTAATTCAGAGTGAATAGTTTACTTTTTGCATTGAAGAAAACTGAAAAAATAAATTTAAGAAACACAATCACAATTTAACATTACTCCAGGCAAGAAAAGATTTTCCAAACAAATAGTTTCACTTTTTTCAGTGTAATTTTTTTGTATTCTTGTGTCTTTTTTGCGAGAAAAATCATAAGTAAAACCTAAAGTCATTGCACTAAGAGATCAGTGCAGTTTTAACCAAGAACTCAAGCAGATTAGCACATAGGAGACACCACAAGAAAGTTTGGCCTCCAGAGACTGGTAAATATGCTGAGGGAATTACAAGCGAGCACACAGAAAGCTAATTGGCCTGATGCAGCATATTTCATCAGAGTGACACCAAGAGGAAGAAAAGAAGTGTTGCTCCCTCAATTTTACGCCATTTTTTTTGCACATTTTCTGTATCGCTCATTCATATTTTTAAGCACCAATACAAACACGGTAAAAAGGCAATTTAAATAATTTAAAACGCTGCCATTTCTGTCCTTCCTCTGATGGGAAAACCCTGATGTTCTGACAGCAGTGCATACAGAATATTAGAGGTTTTTATTTGTGTGACAGATGGCAAAGCCACATGTCAGTAAAAGCGTGCATGTGTGTGTGTGAGTGTGCACGTTTGTGTGCAGAGAGAGATGAAAGACTGACTTACTGACTTTTACTGACTGAGTTGAGGCTAAATCTGTGAGCCTGCAAGTGATATGAATGTATTTCATAACGGTGTCCCCGGGCAACAGCAGTGGATCCGTCTGACGGCGTCTATTTGTGAGCTACATTCCCTTGCATCGATTTTTGAAATACTAAATAATGCATTTAATTCATGTTGAACCTGATTGGGGCTCTCGGTGCAGCGACGCTCCGATATTACTCCTCAATTGGAACACTGCGCTGCTGTCCGGAGATAAATGGAGCTGGGATTATGTCCCGGCCAGCTGTGCACAATTCACGTATTTACATCCCAGGTGGATTACTTAAACTCAAATTCAATAGAAGTTTGGTGGTGGATTACTGTGTCAAAGGTCACCAATAAAAAAAAAATGAAGACTTTTCATTCAATTGTTATAAATAAAATCTCAGCAAATTCTTTGTTCATCAAAAATCTGTTGGTAAAACTGTTGCTTACTCCAAAAAAACTTAAAGATTTGTGCAAAAACACATCAAAGTTAAGGTCTGTTCAGACTGGACACATTTGGTTCGCATTAAGTGAAGTGAATTTTCACTCCCGTACCCCGGTTCTGGATCAGGAACACACTCTGACCCATCTTTTGAGGTGGTCTCAGCTCGTCTCCTATTGTGCTGAGTTGTGGTTCACTTTGATTTTTTTTCTCAATCTGTGCTCAAAGTGGAACAACTGCACCTTAAAGGGTAACCAAACAGGGAAGTTGTAGGCTGACTCCGCCCACAGTCAAAATTTGAAAATCCAGTTGGAGGGGTGGGGCTTGGGGAACAGGACTGTTATCATCTCTGGAGCTGCAGATCATGACGTTGGACTTCTGAAATGACGTGGGACCAATCATGACATTCAAATGTAATACCTCACTTCAACCTATAGGGGGCAACTGACTATATTTTCAAGAACGAAACAAGTTTATTTTATTTTATTATTTTGAACTTGATACAGACATTAAAAATAGTTTACTATCCCGACAAGTATTGCAAAGCGAAGGACTTCCGTTTTTCTTTTTCCTGTTGATTTGCCCCGCCCTTATAATTCCTGGCCAATGACTGAAGAGGTTTTTAGTCATGTGATTTTGTTTACAAGCTTTGGTCCAAAACAGAAAAGTTCTGTTGAAAGGCAATATGAACACAGACGAAACCAGAGATTCAAGACTCGGTCCAGACCAACGGACTTTTCCAGACCCAAAAACTAGACTTTGAAAGGTTTTGTTAGTAGAAGGCTACAGAACGTCAAAAAATACACAACTCCAAGGGAAAAAAATACACAACTCCATAATTTTCACATTTATTATAATTATTAAATTTGAACTGAATTGAATGTATTTATTGAATAAGGACAGATATAAAAACAGACTTACAGTCCCATGCCCATACCCTAATATTAAAACAAAAATCAGTTTTGCAAAAAGGAATCTTAATCAGAAGTCAGTGACAATCTAAGCATCTTTTATACCTTTAAGTGATTAGTTTTATGTTAAAACTTAAATATCAACTATAGCAAATTACATTATTTGAACAAGCTCCGTATTGTACTGTCCTTATCTGTTTGGAGGTTAAGATTGCGTCATTTGAGGATTTTAGACTCAAAAAATCTACATAAACAATATTAAAAAATGACAGATTTATCAGGTTTCATGATATTAAAATAGGACACTAACAGATTCTATTCACACGCTAATTAATGAAAGATTTCTTGTGGTAAAAGGAAATTTAAGTATGAACAAAAAAAAGGAATCTTCATTTCATGGATGAATTAAATTGAAGACTGGCTTTAATTAAAAAAGTATTTGGACTAGATTGCAAATATTTTGAGGTTGTTGTTAATTTGTTCTTCTGTCACTTTTTTTTTTGTAAATTTTCAAAATATTCTCTATTTGTGATCAAGAGATTATCAGGGTAATATTTCTTACACAAAAATCATGTGATTAAAAGTAGCTAAAATTATAATTTATTGGGATTATCATAACTGCTCCTTGAATAAAAAAAAGTTTTTAGATTGTATTAGCCATCTTGCACTCATTGAAAAAGAAATTAACATTTTTTTTCATATATCAAAAGAATAAAGGAACAAAAAGGAAAATAAATATATATATATATATATATATATATATATATTTATTTATATATTTTCAAAGAGACTCATTGTGGTGTGCTGCCAACCAGCAGCGAGTGTTTAGAGTTTGAGAGTTTGTGTAAAACAAGAGTAAGATGTTTGCTCTGTACATGTTTGCTTAATAATAATCAATAGATAAATATCGCCTTAGCAGTGTTTTAAATTCATACAACTTTCTTCAAAATAAAGTATCGCAATATGTCACGAATCTTTATTTTCTTACGCCTCTATTAATGAGTATTGTCATTTTTTTAGAAACAAAATTTTAGATTTATGTTCTAAGAACAGGGCTAGCTTTAGATTTTATGGGTATTTATGAAAATGGGCCAACTTGAACTATGACTGGATTCTCATTTTGTTCCAAAATGAGTCACTTCCATTTATTATGCTAGTTTATGTCACTTTAATCAAAATGAAATGCAATCAAGTATATAAAAAGTAATGAAAATAAAGACAATTTGCTTAGAACTAACAAAAAAATATGTATTATCGGTCTGTAGAACACCCAGTTTGAACTGATTCTGTCTGACAGTCCATTTTTTTAACTTTATTTTTGAATATTGTTAATTAAATATATTTGCTGCACGGACTGGTCATTTTACTACTTTTTAATCATTTTCTTCTTAGAATGAGTATTCTTTTCCTAATTTAAGGCTGAACACACAACAGTTAAGTTGACTTGACTAATGGTTATGTTGGTTTATGAAAATGAAGTTTAATATTTGGTTGTATAAATTTAACATTTCACAACCTTTAAATGAAATCTGCATCACCCAAAAAGGAACGGGATGAAGCCTCATGCTTATCAAACCTCATCCAATAGATAAAAATGAACGCAATTTCCTGGTCACAAAACAAAATTAATAAAGTAAATTCTGTTTTTATAATAATCTAAATCTAACAAACACATAACTTGCTATTTTTTATAATTGTTATTATAAAATGCTGGAAAAAACTATGTGGTTTTAGGTGGTTGTCATTGGGAAAAAAATAATGCTTTTTTTTCAATTGTTTGCTGAAGTTTTATTATTTTTAGACAGAATAAGAACTTTTTTGTTTTTTCCCTGAAAGACCAGCACTTTCTTAATATTCAATACATGATTTGGGACACAGCCTGGCGCCCGGATAGAAACAACATCCCACGGTAGAACGAAATGAAAGTGTCCATCCAAACAGTCAACAAAGTTAACTCAAGTTACCTTCTGTGTGTTTTAACCCTGAACTGCAACCGGTCACAAAAAAACTGGAGCTCATCGACAAGTTTTCATTTCCCCACCTGCTTCCAGCTGGACCTGAGAATCTCATATGAACTTGTAGCAACACCTTTCCTGTTCTCTGCAATCTTCTCACTTTGTTTTTTTTTTCTTTCTTGACAGACAACCTCTTTACAGGAAAGTTAAAATAGCAAACATCTCTGCTGACAGCTTCATTTTCTTTGTCCATCCGATGGGTTTCCAGAAATAGACTTAAAAGAACGTCTGTCTTTGCACCAAGAGTTTGAGGTTTTTAATAGACGGTAATAGATTGATGACTCTTAACACAGATTGTGTCGTTTTCTTACAATCCAAGACAGAAAAAGAAAACTCTTAGCAGAGAAATATGTGTCTAAGTGGTTGAGATAGAAGAGTTCCTGTGTGCTTGTAGCCGAAGTTTGGAGTGATTGCAATTTTCTGCAGCTCCGAGGAGCTGTTGGGGGTACATTTCATGTGCAGTAAGAGTTTCTCCGTGACTGTGGCCGCACATGCCTTCAACAGTGTTCGCCTGCAGCTTTTGATGTGATTTGCGTCCTGCAGATCTGGCACACACGGGGACCGCTAATCCCCAGGATGCAGACGCAGCGGGCAACCTGCAGAAAAAAGAAAAAAGAGTGTCACCGGGGAGGTAAAGGAGAAAAAGCCACAGACTGTAGAGGATATGACCCAGTCACAGCGGCTGGTGGCACAAAGGCTTAGGGATGCAGTAGTTTTTTTTTTTTTTTTTAATTGCATCTGGTTTTTGGGGCGGGGGAGCTTTCTGTCTCTTTGGAAATGGCGCAGATGTCAAAAGACTGAAAACCTTCACATTTTTACTGATTGTGGATGACAGCATTTCAACCAGAATAAGAGTGTGTTTAGCACAGCTTGATAGAGTCATTTTCAAAGTGCTGCTGAGCGTCTGTCGCCAAAGATAGATCAAAAACGTTTCTAATTTTCTCACATTTGACAAAATGACAGTACTTCTGAGATTCTATAAATGGTTGCATCTAAATAAATTCCTCTGCTTTAATATCCCAAATAAATCTTTTTAAATTTGCAGTAAAATGTTGGATGTGTCCATGGATGTTTTTTCTTTATATTCCTGTTCTGTGGTCAACAAAATGGAAATTAGTAGAGATTATTGAATATTTTAATCTTGTTTCTTCAAACTGGATATTTAAATTATTTTTGTTTTGTTATTTTTGTTTGTTACAGTAACAGACCCCTTCCCCCTTCAGAAAATTCTTCAAATATGAAAAATTGTCTTTAAAAAAAGCAACAAAAAAAAAAAAAAATAACCCATGGATTAAGAGAAATTGATTTTCAAGAATTCTGATTTGATTTCTTTGTTTATTTCAGGCATTGATGTAGGCAATACAACAAAATCACACAAATATATAATATTCATTACAGAAATATATTATTTTATCAAAAATAAAAATAACAAAAAAAGTAAAAAATGTGTGCAAGTGTAAGAAGAAAATAACAGTGTAATGACTCAAAATTAGAAATAGAGATTATTGAAGTCATGCACACAATACACACTGAGGTCATATCAGATTTATGAAATATAAAAATTACTAACAAAAGTCAAGTAGAGTTTAATTTATTGCTTGGAAAGAAGAAGATAGAGGAAGCGAATTCATATAATCCCACCTCATACTTAATCCACATTCTTTTTTTAAGAACAAAACAAATCTAGTCACTAGAAAATGTTTTCTTAAACTAAAATTATATTGATTTTGATCAACTTTTTAGATTATTATCTTGCCAGACAGAAAATAAGATATTTTTGTAGAGTCAGTAATCTATTTGCACACATCAGTTACTATTAGAAAAAGCTAAAGTTGTAAAAAACTCCATCTCAGTAAATTCTTAAAAAATAATTATAATAATTATAAAAATCACTTTAACTGGGAACCCCACTCTTAAATGCTATTTTCTGAATAATTATGGGATAGAAAAAACAAACTGGCATAACATATTGACATTTAAATTGCAGAGATTAAAGGGTCATCAACTCTTATAAGGGGAATGAGAACTGTGGGACAAACTTTAGCGGCCCAGGAATCTGGTGTGTTCATGTAGTTTCATTGATGTCTGTTATGTGTTCTGAGAAAGACACATTTGACAAAATTGGTATTTTAATTAAAGCTGGGTTGATAAAAATCGATTAATCAACTTAAGCCTAATAAATCAATAATTGATCTGTAAAAGTAGAGATCAATCTAAGGTATAATGCTAAAGTTTGCTAGCTTGATGCTAACATATAATGGAATTTCCCATAGGACGGCTAATGCTAATGACCTAAACATACATTGAACATCTTTATTTAGTGATAGGTATGAATTTTATTATATTATATATTTAAGGAAATATTTTTAAGCAACCATTCGGTCTAGAGCATAGTTTTTTGGTCATACTTTCTTCTTCTACTGGAGTGAGGTGTATAAGCTAGTGGCCAAACTAAAACGTCCTCCAGGAGAGGCAGAACCGTTTGAGACTCCATGTAACACTGTATGTTATTAACAGTCTCATTATTATTTCACTAATACAAGTATGTGAACTGTACAAGATTAATATGAAACTATTCAGAACATAGTTAAAGATTATTGATGGATTTCTAAATAAATGTGTCTAAACTCGAAATTGAATTTAATTAAATTGAGAGGATCGAAAGAATCAGAAAAAATCTGAATTGAATCGCTCCAGACTCTAATTGATTCTGGAAATTATTGGCAATATCCAGCCCTACTTTTAATGATTGTTTTTTTTATTTTATGTGCAAATTCATCCCTTTTTATTTCAACAAATTCCCATATAAATAGTAAAAAAAGTAAAGATTTCCTTCATAAAACAACTAAAAAAAAATTTACATTACAAGTTGTTTTTCTCTTGTTATAAGTGAAAAATCTGGTAATTGGAAGAAGTAGAATTTATCCTGGTAAGAATTTTTAAAGTAAGTTGTGTTGTCCAGATCTTTTAAATTAGCTCTAACGCTCATAGCTACATATTTTACTCTGATATTTTGAAATAGTATGTCCTAAAACTAGATAGTATTATAAAATAAGTTATTTATCTTTGAAATATAAGTACATACTCATATTTTTTCTTTAAATATACTTACTGTATTTTCAGACCACATAAAATAAAACAAGAATTTCACATTTAAAGATGAAGTTTTCAGCATTTTATGTAAATAATGAGTAAAAAACAAGAATTTCATTAAAAATATTGCTTATAAGGATCTAAATCATGACTCAACAAGAACCTTAACATTTATCGTCTTAAAAAAGTTGTTAGATCTTACTAAAAAAATATTAGCATGGTAATTTGGTCTTGTAATGGACGTTTAATTGTCAAAAAGTGAAAGTTGTTGGGATTTTTGTATATTTAGCTACTATTGAATTAAAATCATTTTTTGTAATGCCGGATAGAGATGTTGTTATTTAAAATTAATCCTTGATATACGGTTTGTGTGTCTTATACTGGACAGATTAATGAAGAGCGATGAAGCCGTATTGTCATAAACATCATAATGATCTGGTTAATAAAGAGAGCCTGGGATCAACATAGAGATAACGTCATTCATCCAGTCAAAGACTTTTATTCTTTAATATCCTGCCTTCTTCTCTTCCAGAGGAAGACCACACGCTTCGGATCCTGCTGTACTCGCTCATCTTCTTCCTGAGTGTATTCGGGAACCTGCTCATCATCGTGGTCCTTACAGTCAACAAGCGAATGCGCACCGTCACTAACACCTTCCTGCTGTCGCTCGCCATGAGCGACCTGATGATGGCCATCTTCTGCATGCCCTTCACCCTCATCCCCAGCATCCTCAAGGACTTCATCTTTGGAGCAGCCATGTGCAAGATAGTGTCCTACCTGATGGGTGAGTGAATGGGAAAAGATGGAAATAAACACTTGAGGAGAAAGGATGCACTGAAGGACACATTGACGAGCTTCATGCTGTGTTTGCATGAACATGTTTTGATCCTGGTTCACATTTTCCAGGTGGAGGTGATCTTTTTAAATTCATACGGAAAGAAAATGAAATTCATTTAGGTTCCTTTTTAAAGCACTCAGGTGTTTTAAAACCATCTATAATTGATTTAATACATTTTAATAAGTTCATACATATGAAGGAATACTCAGAAATGGACTTGAATACGTTTGTGTAAAGTAGATTTTATTGCAAAGTTCTGTACAATAATGTGAGCATGAATTGTTTTAAAGATAAAGCTTTAGTCACATGACTCCATATGGGGGTTGACCTATGCAGATACATCAGGTTTTTGGGTGGTAGAGCGGAGTCACTGACTCTTAAGAGGAAGCTTAAGTGTGTCTTCTGCGACTCTATGTTATAATTTGTCTTATGTAAATAATTCTTATTGGTCTTCCCTTTTTTGGACATTTTTTGCCTTAATCAAAAAGCCTGTGTTGGGTTTTTTGTTTAAAAAAAAAACAATATATATATATATTGTATAGCACCAGCAGCTAATTAGAAATTTGCCTCAGCTCAGGGTTGTGGACGTGATTGTTGGAAGAAGTTTCCCCTCCAACTCTTAGCTATCACTCATTAGCTTATAGCGCCTCAAAAACCCAAGCTAACATTAGCGTAGCAAAGAAAGCGGAGAGCGGTGTAAGAACCTTCCAGTCGTACAGTTTTGAGCCGGATGGCAGATCAGCAGAGGAAAATGAAGATGCTAATGGATCTATTTGTCTGGAAGTGGATGCTTCTGAATTGGAGGGAGCAGAGAGACTTTGACATTTGCTGCATCACAATTCTGAGCTTTATCTAACCACAGGTTTTTGTCTAGTGCTGATCCATCACAATTTGAATAAAGAAATATTCATAAAATTAAATTATTTTATATATGTCCTCCATTATTTGAAAAAAATTCTACAAGAACACGATTTCATTGGAGTGGGTCTTAGAGGGATGTCATGAAAATGGAATGTACCATTGTCTTGGATGTGGTAATTGCATCATTAAGTATTTGTAATAGACATTAAGTTCCACACACTGCGACGATAAGTACCATTTGGTTGGTATAGTAAGGTGTAAATACTATATTCTAGAAAACAATCTTTTTTTTTTTTTTTTTTGGTTAAAAACAGCATAATCACAATTAAAATACCACTGGGAGTGCTTTGTAGCAGATTAAAATAAAAATTGAAGTTGGATTTAAAGATCTTTTCCTTGAAAATGGTCTTTTATGTCTTTTGAACATGTTCTTGTAGCATTTTTCTTATGGACCTTCATAAAAGAATTTACAATTAAAACTGTAAATGCTTTAAAAATGCTCAAACTGATGACGCAGCTACTAATATGGGTCTAACATTTCCACTCCAATTCTGAAGCATCCACTTGCTGACAGTTCTGTTAGCACCTTGATTTTCCTCGTCTGAGCTGGTAACCTGTCTTAGAACTGCACGGTTGAAAAGCTCCAACATTGCGCGCCGTTGTTTTGCTACGCTAATGTCAGCTTAGAGTTATGAGAAGCTGCAAACTAGTGTGAGAGTGTAAACAAAGGTTCGATGGGAAACTAGCGGAGCTAACTTCCAACAGTCCCTCCCGTAACCCAGAATGATACTTCAATGAGCTACAGAAAATATGTCTTAAAAAATTATACAAGTTTTTTGGTTTTGGCTAAAAACTGGATGATCATAATTAAAAAGAAAAAAAAAACTTGAGAATGATTTTACACCAAAAAAACTATATAGTTGGAGTTTAACAGAGAATGTGGAAGTGTTGCATCTTAAGAGCATGGTTCAAAATGATCATTTTGCTTTGAATTGACAAGATTTAGCAGCAGTTTGACTTAACTCTCAGTAATTTTCCATTTTAGATCAACACCATGGTGGTAAACTTGTAGCGCTCAGCAGTTAGCACCGTCATAAAACATAATTTATTGTGAAAGTATTGCAAAAACTGAGCCGATAATGATCTGGAAGAAAAAGCCCAGCAACTAATGAAATCGAAGACATCAAGTAAGCACTTCCTGACTTGGATGAGAATGTGACAGTCCTTTTATTATATTAATACTTATAGATTTAAGTAATTATCTGTATCTACAAAGCACAAAAAACTCTCAATACAAGTTAAAAAAAACAGATTTTAGTTACTTTGTAAAAGAAAGAAATTAAGTTAAATTGTGTAAATTCCTATCACTCCAAATAATCAAATACATAAACATAATAGAAGTGTAATTATTATATATATCTTTGTAATATATATATAGCTGTTTTGACTGCTTCTAAACTTTCCTCTTGCATTGATTTTACACAGTTTTATTTGACTGGAGATCGTCTCTGTGTTCTCTGCATTAATGCTTAATGCTGTAGATACAACCAAGTATTTAACAACTATGATTGACCAGAATTTTAAAAAGTATATTGGATGAAAGGGAATGAGAAAACGACAAAAATACAAAGGAGCTCTCCTAGTGAACTGGAGCGTGGTTTTCTCAGGAGGGAACTTATGATTTACAGCTCCTGCTGCCCACATGCTGCATTACAAATACTTGTTTGTTGCTTTATAAAAAATGACAGTGACAGAAAATGAAAAAAATAAAGGACTAAATCTACAATAAAAGAAATACTTGTTTTTGGTCTGTAGTGCTGATATTGTAATAGCATTTTCATTAGCGAGTAGAGGGGCAACATGTTTTCTTGACAGTCGCCTGAGGCTGTGTGGGCTCTGATCTTTGCATTTAGATTGAAAACCAGAAGAACTTGCCCCCAAATTCCCTCACTTACCACTGCTGAGACAGACTGTAGCCCTGACGGTGACCCGGCCCTCACGGTCATGCTGTGTTTTGGCTTTTGTGAGTCTGGCTGTGGCACAGTTGTTTGGCTGCAGTGAGTTTTACTCCACAACTCCAGAAGGAATGCTTTAAATTCAAATTTGTGATCTTTAGACATTTTTGATATGAATACAATTTATTCCTGCTCTGTATTTCAAATCCAAACAGTGCCATAAATAGAGAGGGGGCACAATTATATCAAATAATCAAATTGGATAAATTATATTGTACTGGGAATGTAATTTTTTTTTTTAGAAACTCTCTCTCTATCCACAGATTTTTTTACAGTAAAATAGTCTCTGGGATTTTGTGTAAAAGCTTTACAAAGCTTAAAATCCCCTCGTTTGTATGAAACTGGGTGAGCACACACTGTGATGAACAGGTGTGCAATAACAGCAACGAAGGCAAAAACAGAGGCACACAAAACAAAAGCTTAAATTCTGTGTTTGAATGATTTATGTTGACCTAAAAAAGTAGAAAAGTAAGGAAGAGCTTAAAGCACAAAGTTCTTGAACATGTCCCACAAGTTTGAAATGGAGCCAAAACTAAGAGAAACATTGATTCAATAAAGGTGTCAACACTGCTCTTTGACTGTATTTGTGATGTGGACAGAGTGAGTTTGACATCATCCACAGAAAATGGCTTACTCTGGCTTCAATGTAATAAAATCAATTCAGTCGCCATTTTTTGCAATACGTATGCCGCCGTGTTGGATCCAGACGTCCTCAGTGATTGATCTGAGCCAGTCTGAGTCAATGTTTCCATGGCAACCACTCTCACCAATCAGGAGAGAGACCGCCCTCCTGACGTTCCTAACAGAAGTGGATTCAAAATTTCAAAATTCCGTAGACTTCTATTTAGAAATAAATTGCTATAAATACATATTTCTCAGAACAACTTTTTTTTTTTTTTTTTTTTTGGGGTGGGGGGGGGTGTTTAGTATCTTTGTGCTATTGCTATTCTTTTCATGCTATTTTTTAAAATACATTGTTAGTTATTCAAGTAATAAACTGGCCAATCAGAGGCCTAAATAATGTGGTCACACGTCCGATGTTTGAAAGATTGAATTGTCGGTGTCCCCTGAGCCTGTTTTCAAGTGGTACAAGCGTGGACATCCAACAAGTTCACTGCTGATTGGCTAGAGTGGTTACCTTAGAAACGACTAGATCGAGTTGGACCAACGACTGCTTACTGACAATGTCTGGTTCCAACATGGCGGCATCCATATTGAGGAAAAAAATTAATTTCATTTGATTGAAGCTGGAAGTAAGTCATTTTCTATGGAATACGTTACACTCAGTCCAGTTCTTGTACAGTCAAATTAAATGATTACCTGGTGGCTAAAGAAAGGAATATGTCTGAAACATTTTTACAAGGATATCCACATGACTATTATTGGAGGGAAATAGCTTGGCACACATTATTAAAAGCTAACCAGCAACCTGACGTATCAGAGCAACATGCAGCTCCTTTATGCCTCTACTGTGGCTCTTTGACTTAATAGATAATTGCTAACAGTTTAAATAGTAGTTTTGGTTCATTTGTTTTAGTTAAGTTGTCATATATATACAGTTTTTTAACATGTTATTTAAATGATCAAAATAATGGTTAAAGGTTCAATCTTCTGTCAGAGACGTTTATCAATGAAATTAGCTTAAAGCTCTTATTCTTATCTTCCATCTCGCAGCTGCTCTTAACCTTCTGACTATTCAGCTAAGACTAAAACATGAATCTTTTTAAAAAACGTGTTTTCTATATGTGCTCTAGCATTTGGTGGAGGTTTTAAAGGGTTTAAAGCCATCTAGATCTAAAAATCTCTTGAAACTTCATTAAATCCAAAAGGAAATTTAGTGATGGATTTAAAAAAAAAATGGTGGTGTCATTTTTATATTTGATAGTAATAAGAGAAAGAGGATGAAAAAAAATGTTTTGTTTGAGTTTGTTTTCTTGCATATTTATTTCAAGTGAGTCTTCTGCATCAGCGTAATCTGATTTGACACAGGGTGTATTTTATTTTGAAAGTTAATTGTGTGTGCAGCTATCAAAAGTAAAATAAATAAAAACCCTTTAACATAGAAGTATTACCCTGTTAAAATTCAATCATGATAAATATTTAAAACCAACATTTTATAGATAAATGACCGCAGAAGCATGATTTTTTTTTTTTTTTTTTGGAGAGACTGAAGTTTTCTTTAGCTTTGGTCACCAAGAAAATAGACCAAATGGCTCTTTTAGTGTTAAAGGTTGCAGACCTCTGAGCTAAACAGTCAAAATCTCTCTTAAAAATGTCAGTTTTTTTGCTTCCTAATACAAAGTTGAGTTTCGAAATAAATCAAAACCAATATGGAAATAAATTAAACAGAAAATCTGCTTTTTCTACGACATTATGAAGAAACTCGGCTCCTTTAATAACACTTTTTTGCATCAAAAAATTTGTTTACTATAGTTGCGTTTCCATTGTCTATGAAATTGGATTTGGGATAATAAATTTGCCAAATGGAAACACGACGATATCGACAAAACTCGCATTTATCAAAAAAAAAAAAAAAAAAGGTTTTTGAGATGAACTGAAATGGACATGTGTTGAATTGTTTTCAGTTAATTGTTCCTTTCCCAGTATAATTCCTCTGAATTCAAACAGGACAAGATGAGAAATCCTTAAAAAAAAAACTATAAAAAGAAGAAAACATTCTTTTGTGAAAAAGTGATGGAAGATGCAAAAAGCAAAAAAAAAAAAAAAAAAAAAAATCTGTGTGAAATGAGACACAAAGGCACACATGTGGACACAGACATACAGACAACCTTTTCCTGAGGACATGAATGACACAGGTAAAGAGTAATTTCCTATGTTGTCTTGCGGGTGCCGACATGGCAGATTACATCTTTCTCTGAGGCCTTGATTTCCTTTCCTGGAGACTGATAACGTTCTAACATTTGTTCCTCACACTATGTTCTTGTGCAAGCACATCTTTGCACAGCATTATATTACAGACATTGTTTCCTCATAGAGTTTCTCCAAGATGGTGTTCTAATCTTGGTGCCCCAATCTGAGATACAAGATTAAATAATGTGTTTTATTAAATTTTGATTCTCATTTTATATTGAAAAAAAAATCAAACCTAATGTTACCTTTGTTTACTCTTTTCCTCCTCCACAGGCACATCAGTGAGCATCTCCACGTTTAGCCTGGTTGCCATAGCGATCGAGCGCTACAGTGCCATTTGTAATCCACTGAAGTCACGGGTGTGGCAGACCCGTTCCCATGCCTACCGCGTGATTGCTGCTACATGGGTGCTGGCCTTCATCATCATGGTCCCCTACCCAATTATTAGTCACCTGGAGCCTTTTCAGGGTTCTGCCAACACCACGGCGCACAAGTGTCGCCACAAGTGGCCCATCCAAACAGCTGAGCAGACCTGGTAGGTGTGAAGGCTCTGAATGGTGTTTCAGGTTGAAGGACAACAGCACGGAGGCTGTGGATTTGTGTGTGCTAGGACGCTGAAGGAATCAAAAATCCACAAAAATTACACAATTTTTTTATTGATCGGCGGAGATTTTCATTCATCCACGTGTGGTTTTGGGAAACGTTTCAAGCAAGAAGATTTTAAGTCCAAATGCCATGACTGAACCTCAAAACATCAGTTTTCTATAGCGTTATTCTACTATAACAGTATGCTATGTACACACCAGGCATGTGTGGGGTCCTGAACACACCTTTAACATACTGTATAGTGTTCACACAGGTCTGTCACTACCTGACACTGGTGTGTGGCTGCATGGCGCCCCAGGTGAAAAACTATTTTGGTGCCTATTGTTTCAGCTGGGGCGCAAACTGGACAAACTCTTCGTTTTAAAGGCATACACGGTAACCGACTGCAGCACCGGATTTTGAGCAGAAAGTAGGGTGATTTCAACTGTTAAAGATGTTACAAAAAAAAAAAACACTACGCTGATTGCCATTTCCACAGAAATTTTATATAACTAAAGTAGACAAACGTCGGCTTTGAGCCCGTGTTTCCTCCTCTTTCCCTCTTAAAGTTTAAGGAAGCACCGACAGCTGCAACATCCCTCTCCTCCCCCCAACCCAGCTTTGCAGCAGAGACAGGAAGGGAGGGGCGCTGCACTGCAGAGTTATTAACTACATCATTCTCTATTTTCTTTTTAATTATTACTTTTTTTAAGATAAAATAAGTGGTGCGTCAAACTGTTAAACAAAAATAAATAAATATTTATCTATCTAAGTATTTTGATTTGGCGACTCCTCCAGCAGATTGCGACCTAGGCAGCTGCCTAGGTCATCCATGCCCAGGCCCGGCCCTAACCTGTAGTTAGAACCGGTTTGGTGAAGAATATTGTATTAGAAAGAGTCTTGCTTTTTCTTTTACAGCTCTATTCCGATATATGAAAGTCTTGGCGTCATATAATTCCATCCATAATCAAGCCGCCATTGCTAATTTCTCCTTCATGATCAAATACAAACATGTTGGCAATTCCGTGCTTTGAAAATGGCACTACCCAAACAAATTCCAAGTCCCTGATTTGTCAAAGTTCAACTTTTGACATGAGTTCTGTGGTTGCCCATTTTTTACATAGAGCCCCAAAAATCGCTAAAAAGCGTCCCTAGCGACGTGTTTGTACCAGAGTTTCGAACATGGAAGCCCAAAATGCAGATACATGCATACGCAGACTTTTCATTGAAAGTGGTCACTCAAAAAAGCATTTTAAAGTGCAGTATGAACGTGGCAGTAGAGAGTCTTCCATTAATCCCTCTTTGGATACTTATTAAGGTCAGTCTGAATGGAAATTCCTAAACTCCTCAGTGGAATCTCCCACATCTACCAGTGCTTCCAATCAAGCAGAGGAGAGGGCAATGTTGTTGCCTTTGAAGGTTTTAGGGGTGGGGCCACACCCCCCTTATATTCTTGATAAGTGTAATTTGCAATTTTAAAATTGTTTCTTCAACAGAGGACAAATTTGAATCTCAAAACTTTGAGAGATGGTTGGATTAACAGTCAGAGTTCATCCCTGAACTCCTTCAAACATCAGTGAGTTTAAGAGTCAAAGGTTAGACTGTTGATTCAGTAGCTAAAAGCTTTAGTTTGTATTTGGTAAAAGATCAGGAGAAAGATCCCCCAACAGATTAGTTCAAAAAGCTGATCTATCCTTAAATCTCCTTAATCAGCCTTAAACTTCATTAATCTAAAATGTTCTTGTGGGTCAGTAGAAGAAGAAGAAGATGAGTTCTTTTAGGATGAGTTTAGTAGTTTTAATTGAGTTTTTGGTGTTTTGTAATTTTTAAAAAAATAATTAACTTAATTTTTTACTATAAAAACACCCTTAGCTGAACTAACATTAAAAGGCTGATTTTTTTTTTTCTGAACTTCTTCTGTTTTCTGTATTATTAGTTTTCAAATCATATAACATGGGATTATGACAGCCTCTTATCTCAGGAATAGAAATAGAGAAACATTGCATGATGTGAAAGAAAATAGAAAAATAAACGTTTTGATACCCTGAGAAAAAATAGTCAAATATATATGTATATTTTTTATTTAATGGACAGAGTATCATCAGCCAGTCATTAAAAAATACCCTTAATTTTTGTTTCTCTGGATTATCTCATCGGTTTTTTTTCTGTTTTTACTTTCATTAAGTTTATGGCCAGTCGTAATGATTTAGTTCATTTATATTTTTTTGTGTCTTGCAGGTACGTCATGCTTTTGCTGATATTGTTCGCCATTCCTGGAGTGGTTATGATTATTGCCTACGGACTGATCTCCAGGGAACTTTACCGAGGAATCCGTTTTGAGATGGGCCAGAAAAAAGACTCAACTGGTGAGTTGACGCACACAAAAAAGACAAAAGACATGGAAAACGATGAGAGACATTTACAGGATTTGTGTAAAAAAATTCCTACCTTGTGCTGCTTTCATAAATCCTTGGTTAGGATACTTAAATAACTCAAAATGGGGAATGAAGAACAAAATTATGTGTGTATATTTTAGGGAAACTTATTATTTTTTTGCTATCCAATAGTTAGACAATTCTATGATAAATGCTGAAGCCTTATTCAGTCGTTCCAAGAACAATTTTAATTTATTTTACATTTTTTGCCAATATAAATATCTGCAAATTCTTAAAAAAAAACAAAAACAACTACTTTAATAATAGTTTTCTGGTAATATTTTCCATGTCTGAAACTACTTTTTTTTTTTCTTATTTATCTTTTTGAGTTTGCTGTATTTTGCGATAAATATTTTTACAAAGAACAGATTGTGGGGGAGATCAGTACCTGTCTGGGTTTTATGAAACCCTTCGGTTGTGTCACTTATGCTACCAAAAAAGTAACAAGCTCTTTTGGACTTTGGGAAACTGTTTGTACCATTATTGATACTCTTTAACATGACATCTATCGTCGTCCCTCTACCTGCGCTGCATTTTGAATCCTGTGCTGTTGATTCCAGGATGGATTATTTTTGTCTTTTTTCACCTCTTCATAAGTGGGATTGACTTTAATTTTGTCTTCATCCTCTCCTTTAGTTTGCTAGTTCCTGTAGTGGATCATCCATCCACATCCATCCATCCATCCATCCATCCATCCATCCATCCATCCATCCATCCATCCATCCATCCATCCATCCATCCATCCATCCATCCATCCATCCATCCATCCATCCATCCCATTTTAATGAAATAATTTGTTTCCAGCTGAAAAAAAAAACAACTTTATCAACAAGTAAGACAAACAAAAAAAAATTAAAGTACAAAACATTTTGTGTATCATATGAATTGTTCTCAACTTGGGTTGCACGATGGTGTAGTGGTTAGCACTCCCACCTCATAGTGGTCCAAATCCCAGATGGGACCTTTTGTTTCTATGTTCTCTTCAAAGATTGGTGGGGTTTCTCTGGGCATTACGGTTTCCTCAAACAGTCCAAAAACATGATTCGTGGGTTTATGAGCTACTCTAATTGACTCCTATAGGTGTGAATTTGTGGTTGTCTGTGTGATTGATGGATTCACAGATTGTCTGAGTAGGTTCTAGCAACCTTACTACTCTGAAGATGAATAAGTGGGTTTAGAAGAGGAAGGAGTACATCTTTATGAATTTATAAAAAATACACTAAATTTAGATTTGTCAAAGGTCCAATTGTCCTTCTCCAAAGACCACAGAACAAAGTTATCAAACCGTGTAAAGGAGGAATCTCCTGCCGATCAGAAGCAGCACTGATGAGACCTGCAGGTCTGCAGGTGACCTTCTAAAAATACACTGATGTCCAAACGCATTTCCATATAATGACAAACTCCAACTATCACAGCAGAGCACAGAAGCGGAAAGTTGCAAACAAGCACATTTGCTTGTAATCAACAGCCTGCAATTCAGCAGTTCAAGTGTCTTTTGTATTGTCACTAGATCACCAGAGTTCAATCTCATTAAATGGTTAGCTGTTTACTTTGTAAATAAAGTTCTTCGGAGAGTTTTGTTTTGATAACTTTTGAAATCAACTCAGCTATCTATTCTTTCAATTTGTTGTTCAATGTTTCCGGGTTTATTTCAGGGGTTACCCTCTGAAAATGACCTGCGTTTAAACCCCTGATGTATTTCATACTAAACTTTATTTATATTGATTATGTTTTATTTATTTATTTATTGGATCATTATTTAAATCTATTTTCAAAGCATTCCCAGTTTTCCTTTAGTTATGTTTATGGTATTTTTAGCCAAAATCTAAAAACCTCTATAGCTTTCAAGGACATAGTTTCTGCTCATCAGAAATTTGACTGTTGGCGCAGAAGTTACATCTGGTTCACACCGGACGCGGAAGCGCTGCGAAGGTCGCTTTCATTCGGCGCCCTTGTGGTGTAGTTCACACTAGATACAAAGTGCTGCGGTTCTTCGTAGCCAGCTCACACCGGGGATCAATTGTTTTGGCATCTGGTCTATTTCTTTACAAGCTGTGAGTCTTGTCAGGAAGGAAAATACATCAAGACACATGAGAAAATCTTGTCGATTTTCAAAATATAACCAGTTTTTCACAATAAAATACCACGATTGACAAATGCGATTATATTTTTGTGTCTAAATAGACTGTAGAGATGAAAATAAACGCACAAACACAACACACACAAACAAAGACACAAACAGATCAACATAATAGGCCGACTATGGAGTGGGGTGTGTTGTTTTGGATGTATGAAAATGGCAAAAAAGAAATAGCTCTACAGAAGCACGGATGAGCAAAAGCAAAAAATACATGTCTGGTATGAACTGGGGGTTGTTTCGCAGCGCTTCTGCTTCTGGTGTAAAACAGGAGTAAGTCTTCACATATTTCCCATCATCCCTTCATTTATACTCTTAATTGTTACCTTACAACCCAAAGTTAACTTTTTTTTTTTTCCGTTTAAAATCTAAATTTTCATGCACTTTTAGCAAAATGAGCTCAGTTTTATAGAAGTAAAACAAAGATCAAAGATTTGGTGAGCTCATTCTGTTCAGAAGAAACAGCCAATCAGAACACAGAAGATAATGAGATGTGAAAAAAAGAACAGATAAAATAACAAAATATTTGAAATAAGAAAAAAAAAAATCTGTCACACAGTGAAACCATTAAAGTTGAACTACAATAACACGACCACTGCTGTTTTCATCTTCCATATTTTATCTTTTAGCTGACATGAAACTAACATTATTTCTAGAAAGAGATGACTCTTCCAATAACCACTCAGCGTGGCAAATAACCATTCAGCAGTGGAGGTGAAAAGGTCTGGAGAAAATAAATTTAAAATGACAAACATAGTTTGTTCACATTTATCATTTCCTTTTCTGTAAAACAAGCAACTCTCCATGATGAGAGGTTAGATCAAATAGACTGATGAGCAAATGGAAAAGTGAAATAAAGTGTTTATGTTTGACTTTACTGAAAAGCTAGAAAAAAGGCTTAACCCTCAGGACTACAGAGTTGCATGTCCCATCAGATGTTTATGTTTTGTCTGTATGCAGTTGATGTACAGAAAAATAGAAACAATCCACTGTTTTAGCTGGACAATTTACATTAAATATGCTTTTCTAAACCCTTTAAAAGAAAAAAAAACAACATTTTTTAACAGTCGTCTAACTAAGGTAAAAGCACACATTTTTCCTGTCGACATCTATGACAAATCAACATGATAAACAATTTACTTGTAATTTTCACAACACTTTTTGTACTTTTAATCAAACATTAAAAAAGAAACGTCAATAATATTTTAATATCAGGAAAAAGGTACCCATACGTATCTCAGTGTCTCAGTAAATGGTTGCCTTGAAGCTCTTAATGTGTGTTAATTATAATTTTTGTCATTCAAAGTGAAGCAGGATTATTAAATAATGACAACACACAGTAAAGTCCCCTGATGGATAATTACTGCAGCTCAGCAGGAACAGTTAGTCACTTTGTCTTCCATTAGGGTGAATGGATGCTCAAAAAAAAAAAAAAAAAACGAGAATGAGAATAAGCTTTTAAAAAAGTTATTTTTTCAGCAGAGCAAGCCCAAAATTACCAATATTGCTTAAAAAATGAGAACACTATGCAAAATATCCTAATATTCATTTTAGTTTAATGAAATTTGTCTTTATCTTAACTTTAGCAGCAAACCTTGTTGTGTTTTTGTTTCCATTAGGCAAATTTATTCTCGCAAATCTAATTTTCACAATTTCATAGTCAATGAAAATGTCGCTTATGAAGAGTTTCTTTGAGAAACGTTAAGTTAAAAATGTGTCCTTTCAACACTCAAGTCTTTTAAAGGAAACCAAACAGTAAATCAATTTTTTTTTGCCTGTCCACCTCAATAAATAGGGCTTTAAGTGCTTTATGTTGGTCTTTGCCACATTTTTGATAAACCAAAATAAACTTGTTTAATTACCTGAAATTATCGTATAAAACTTTTTTCTGTGCTGCCCTAGAGGTTGAAGCAAGGTATTACAGTGGAATTTTGCGATTGGTCAGCCATGTGATTGGTGTCCGGAGGGTGTGTTCCAACTACAGTGGAATCCCACTCCTCAGCCTCACTGGGAAAGCCTATGCCATGGTACTGTAGAGGAGACTTCAACTGATAGTCGAACCTCCGATCCAAGAGTGCGGTTTCCGTCCTGGTTGTGGAACAGTAGACAAGCTCTACACCCTCTTCAGGGTGCTGGTGGGTTTGTAGGAGTTCGCTCATCCAGTCCGTATGAGTTTTGTGGATTTGGAGAAGGCGTTCGACCGGGTCCCTCAGGGTCTGGGGAGCCTTACTGAGGGCTATCCAGTCTCTATGATCGGAATAGGTTCTGTTCATAGTTTTTATGGACAGAATTGCCTGGGGAAGCCAGGGCCCTCAGGGGATCTGATATGGAGACCACAGGATTTCATCTCTGCTCTATGCAGATGATGTTGTTCTGTTGGCTATATGAAGCCAGTTTGCAGGCCGGGATGAGGGTCAGGACTGCTAAGTCACACAGCTAGCGTTACAGCTTGGCTGCAATGCGAGAGCAGTCTAGCTGCAGCCAATGGCTCATATTAGCTATAGGTTGGCCACGGGTTCTGCTGCCAACCTTGCAAAACTCCAAACTCACATATGTCCACACTAATCCCCCCTTTATTTGCTGCGGTTCAGCAACGACGTCCAGCGAAAATTTGAACCAAACAAAACGGATTTGCAATGACGTAGAAGCTTGACCGCAGATGCAGGACGTCAACGGCAACAGGGAGATTTACTCTCGCACTTTTAAAGTTACGTGAAGACTGCAGCGCTCCCATCGGCGCTGTAACGATGTGAGCCCAGTGAGAGGCTATCGTTCTGGACCGGAGAAAGGTCGTTTGCCCTCTCTCAGTGGGTGGAGTGCTCCTGTCTCAGGTGGAGTAATTTAAATATCTTGGGGTCTTGTTCACAACTGAGGGATGATTGGAGCTTGAAATTGGCAGGGAGATTGGAGCGGCGTCCGCCATTTTGCGGTCACTACAACGGTGTGGTGAAAAGAGAGCTGAACAAGAAAGCAAAGCTCTCAATGTACCGGTCAATCTTTGTTCCAGTACTCACCTATGGTCATGGGTTGTGACCGAAAGAAAGAGATCCCGACCATGAGCAGCTGAAATGAGTTTCCTCCGTAGGCAGGCTGGGCGTTCCCTCAGAGATAGGGTGAGAATCTCGGTCACCCGAAGAGAGATCTGAGTAGAGCTGCTTGGAGCCAGTTGATCTGGTCCGAATGACTCCTGGACGCCATCGGAGAGGTGTTCCAGGGATGTTCCAGGCATGTCATACTAAGTGGGGGCCCCAGGGAAGACCCAGGACACAATGGAGAGACTACGTCTCTCAGCTGGCTTGGGAATGCCTCGGGGCTCCCCCAGAGGAGCTGGAGGAAGTGGACGGGGAGCTCTTGGCCCTGTGACCCAGTCCTAGTTGAGTGGAAGAAGATGGGTGGGTTGGTCAACTGGTGTAAGTCCCACGACATTTCAGGAGTTTCAGGTCATCATGCTCTGCAACTCCAGTATAGCCCCGCCCAACATCCATCAAAAGTTCTGTGGAGATACTGGCATCACTTTGCTCAGGAACCACTCTTCAAATTAAAGACGCAGAGTGAGATGCAAACCTACTCCGCCCCCCACGTTTTCTTCATTTTTCAAATCTGGGCTGAGAGTAGAGTCAATTGTCCTCTTTCGTTACCCTGTAAAGTCATACTTTTTTATACCTGATGTTCTCCAAACAGTTATTTATCATTTTCTTTGTTTTTCTGGCCCCCTATCCTGCATAAAGGTGGTTCTCTAATACCTTTTTTAAAGATTGATACTTCTACAAGTATTTTTTTGCACAAGCACATAAAGTGTTTTTGCCCTTTTTTTTGTTTAAGAAATAAGTTCCTGCTTTCTTTGAAATAAAAAAGTTGTTGATTGTCCTTGTCATTCTTTTGGATGAAAAGAGTAAATCATAATAAAAATGTGTCATAAAAATAGGAAGCTTAAGCGCAATGTTGAAGTTAATCCTCACAGAAATAATCTTTTTCTTCCTGCTGTTTCATGCAGATGTGAAGAATGGCCTGACTTCAACCGTGTCAAATGTTAGCGACGATGAGATGGCTGTTATGTGAATGTGGTTCAGAGGCCGCACTCAAGGAAATGTCCACCATGGCTGCATCAATCAGGCAGGTCAAAGCGGATAGACCACGCAGCAACACGTCAGAGGCCAGGCTGGAGGCCAAGAAGCGAGTCATCCGTATGCTGGTGGTCATCGTCGTCCTTTTCTTTCTCTGCTGGATGCCTCTGTACTGTGTCAACACCTGGAGGGCTTTTGATGACCCCTCCGCCACCCGTGCTCTCTCAGGAGCACCTATTGCTTTCATCCACTTGCTGAGTTACACCTCCGCCTGCGTCAACCCCATCATCTACTGCTTCATGAACACCCGCTTCCGCAAGGCTCTGCTCGCCACCTTCTCGTGCTGCGGCTCTCCGTGCCGTCACTGCTGCTGCCGCCGCCGTGGGCTGCGCGACATCGAGGAAGACGTTATGGCAACGGGGGCCTCCATGTCAAAGTTCAGTTACACTACGGTCAGCACCATGGGAAACTGCTGAGAGAGATGTGAACACAATCCAGAAGGGACAGTTACCACGGCAACACAGCATCCCACAACCTTTGTTTCAGGCCAACACTGTGCTCATTGGGACAGTAATGTGAAGAGGTGAAAAGGACCATTTATTGTAGCAGTAAAACAGCTTCGTCTATAACTGTGAGTAAAGGTATGTAGAGATTATTAGAAAAAAGTCCGTTTTACAGTGTAAATACACACATATATGGTGTTGATTGAAAAACTTTGTGTTGTTTGTCACCGTCGACCAAGAAAATTGTTCATTTGGAAGTTTACAGTAAGATTTCTGTGTGTCTGTGTGGGGGTGTGTAATGTTGCACTGCTAAAGGAATTCTTAATGAAGCCTATATATGTTGCTATTTAAAACTTTTATATTTGGCTGTTAGTTGCTGGAGTGGCTCTGTGTTGATCTAGGTAAAGCAGCTGCCTTGTGGACTAAGTGCCTGCTTTTAAATACTGTTGCTGCATTCATCTCATTCTGATCTGTTGTTCCTTGTGTAATAGCTGCGGGGAACCTGTAATTGTGTGGGTTTAGATCTTGCTTTTAAGTGTACTCACTACAGCTGGTTGGTAGACCCTGTTACAGATGTTTTAAAGGAAATTCCAGAGACTTTTTATAAACTTGCTCTCCTGTCTGAGGAGAGTTGGCAAGAACTTTGAGCTACATCTGCTTAACTTTGCAGTTTAGCCAAAGAACTTGGAATGTTACCCTTAAAAAAATGTTTTCTGGAAAAATTCTCGTTACTCCTTAAAAACCTTATAGAAAAGCTTCCATGCACTGACTTATTTTCGACAACAACTTCACATTCTTTCTTGCATATCTGGAAATGTGTCACAAACACTAAAGATGGACGAGTATTATGAAATGTATTGATCTTTCATTGATAGTATAAAATAAAATCTGTCTGATCCAAACCCATTGACTGTTTATGAGAACTGGACTGTGTGAGTGTGACATCACTTAGTTTTGGCTCCAACAAAATTAAGACAATTCAGCCACCTTATTTTTGCGATATGGATGCCGCCATATTGAAACCAGACGTTGTCATTCTGAATATTTCTATGGCAGTCACTCTCACCCAGAGATCAGGAGTGAGCTTGTTGGAAGTCCACATCCCTACTACTTGACAGTGGGCTAATTTTTTCAAATGTTTGACATGAGACCCCATGCTTTTATTTAGGCATCTGATTGGCCAGTTAATAGCTTGAATATATTGCATTAAAATAAATAAATAAAAAATAAGATTATCAAGAACATGTTAAAAAAAGATATCAGAGCAAGAGTGGTTATTCGACACCTTCTCACTCCCATCTCGTCATATATGGATGTATGGCTTGGGCACCCTCCGCGTCACTTTTTGGGTGTCCCCAGTGTGTTGTTTTTTGATGTCCATTAAATCATGCTTGGTTATGGTGCTGGTAATGGTCTGGTCCGGTCTGCGTCCCAGTACTCGGGCCAAAATGTTCAAAACATCAGGTACTGGACCTGTCCGCAGAACCTGGGTTAGGGTAGCTGTCTGAATCCCAAGGGTTGGGGAACCCTAATTAGCGTCTGTGACTCTGTACCAAGCGGCCTTAGGACTGGTACCAGTTTGCACTCTGAGGGTTGGGGACTCTTGATTTAATCAGTATGTAAAATAGATGAGTTGAGGACACCCAAAATGTTAAAAAGTGATGCGGAGGGTACCCAAACCATTTGTTCT
Source organism: Oryzias javanicus (assembly GCA_003999625.1). Classification (NCBI taxonomy): domain Eukaryota; kingdom Metazoa; phylum Chordata; class Actinopteri; order Beloniformes; family Adrianichthyidae; genus Oryzias; species Oryzias javanicus. The sequence goes on along the minus strand of CM012457.1, from coordinate 8,297,490 downwards.
GGTACGGGTCCTCGTCCCGAGGGTTGGGGACACCTGATTAGTGTCTGTGACTCTGTACCAAGCGGCCTTTGGACTGGTACCAGTTCGGGGTCTGAGTTAAAGGGAACAGCCAGCATGTCAAAAAACGACGAGTTGGGGACACCCAAAAAGTGACGCGGAGGGGGCCCAAACCATACCACCATATATGACAAGTTGGGAGTGAGAATGTGTTGGGTTATTTTGACAAATCTAATGACTGAGCAATAACTCTTTATTTCTCAATAGAAGTCTATGTGATTTTGACATCTTGGAACCAGCAGGTACTTTCTTTTTAAGACGCCAGGGGGAAGGGGTCACGAGTCCATTTCTCTTATACAGTCAATGTCCAAACCACCTTTGTGGGAAACTTACGAAACCCTTTGAATTCATAACAAACACTAGAGTCAGATTTATTAACAAGTGTCTGTACATTTGAGAGGATTCTGAATTGAAACCTTAAGACAGTTCAGCCTCAACACTTGTGCAACAAGTTCAACTGCCACCGTGCATTGAGAGGGCATCGGCACGAGGTTAAAGATGTCATGGCTTCGCACAATTCCTTCGAAAATTGTTGGTGTGGTCATGAATGTAGACAGCGACAGAAAGGCGGTTGTCAGACTTGCAGAATGGTCTGCTTTTTATATACCACTCGGCTGCTATTGTCACTTGATATGGACGGTCGCCGTCCTGAGACACTTACACATCGTCCAATCAGAGCTACTGCTGTTTGACGATTCTGGCTGCCGCCCAGCTGTCGACCTATTTTGTCATGGTGTCATTCTTGTCTGTTGTTGGACCGCCACTGCACAACCTCGAAATATGTCACGGCAGCCACCGACCAATATCAAGTTTTAGAGAAAATGTGTCCAGTCGCTGAAAAATTTCCTGAAAAACTTGCATTTAAGTCACTGCGCGCTGGTATCTTGGGATATGTTACTGCAGAATGAGAATTTAAAAAAATACATGGAGACTCTTAAATCCATCATTCATACCTGGCACCGTCAATTTGCAGTACTTTACGATTTATACTGGTAAAATAAAAATGCATGTTATATTCATTTTTTTTTTTATTAAATTGGTATGAACATATCCTGGGAAAAAAATAAATATTTATAATTTTAAGGTTGAAATATTAGATTTTTTAGTTGGATAAAGGTTAATCTGCTGCACAAACTGAATATTTCATCTGATTGTAGTACATTTAAGGAATTGACTTAGTTTAGTAGGGTAGGATGAAGCGTCAAGCTTCGTCTTAAAGCTTGCATTCGGCGGAAATGAATGGGTGTCAGAGTGGAGCACAGCTATTTGTTCTGAGTTCACCTGCAGCCCGCGGAGCAAATGCCTGAATTTAGGGTCTGTCTTTGCCTTCTGTGGCTTTTATTCTTCGGTCTTGACTCCCCGCACACTAATTGTGTTAAAAAGTCAGCCCTGCCAGGCGCAACAAGTGAGCATATTTCTCTGAGTGCACCAAAACACAGTGCTGTCAGCGTCTCCGTTTATGATGAATGGCTTGCTTCTGTGTGGCTTTTTTATTCTAGACATAAAATGATTTTTAATTTCCAAATTGAAACACAGTCTTTGTGTTTAAATCATTTGATCCCTAATTACATTAAGGATGATAAGGACATGCCAAAACAGTCATTAACACAATGCAAAATAAGAAATATTAGTTACTGTTGCCAAACATCTAAAAACAAATCAATTCGTATCGGTTGCTCTTGAATCGATTGTGACAAAACCTTTGCTTCACAAAGATATGAAACTGTAAGCTGGTGAAATAATGACACTCCCTTTGTGACAAACAAGAAAGAAGCAGACATTCATTTAGCTTTTATTAAAGTTTAATGACCCCTGTCCCGCTGACAGATAATAGGGGCGACCCCGATCTCACATCTTATTGTTGAATGTCAGAAAACTTTTTTCTTTTTTGTTATGAAAGGAGATCTTTCGACGGTTGCAACTGAAGAATTTCAGTCTCCACATTATTGTTGCACACTGTAATACAGCCATCTGTGCTGCTGTTTATGAGCAGCTCTTGGAAAAAAAAAAGGGAAAGACGGGGCTGTAACTGTGATTTCCCTCGGGCGTTTGCAGAGCCTGTTAAATATTTCCTCAACCTCATCCCCACACGCACAGAAACACACCGTTCACTCGCTAAAACTACCCATAATACCCTTGCTGACATCCAATTTAAAAGCGATTTGGATAATTGATGCACTCTTAGTTAAAAAAAGAAGGGAAGTTGTTGCAACTTGTGTGTATGTAAATTTACTTCCATGTTTTCACCGCGTCTCCTTCAAAGTAAAAGACTATTCCACGAACTCCCTCAGCGGTTTGATGGGATTCTCAGAATCCTTCATTGTGAACAGTGCACAAATGAAAATGCATTATTCACTTCTAAAGAGTAAAAAAAAAAGGTATTTGGAGCTTTTGTCAGCGTTTATTGGGTGAAATGATGGGAACACAAGGGGCAGGGTGCCAGTCAATCACAGGCTGGAAATATAATTTGGCTTCATTTTTTTCTGCAAAAAGGGGAGCAGTAGTGATGCATCATTCATCTTTATATTTGGTGTGTAACAGTACAGATGGCTGCGGTTGAACATGAATTTTAGACTTCTGGGCCTGAAATGAATTTTGAGCAAAGCACATAAAATGGCAACAAAAGAAAGAGACGCACAGTTTATTTACTGCAGCGACGGCGGAGCCAAAAAGAAACAACCGTCTACAGAGACTCGACGGATGCTGAATTATTCAGATGAGAATCTTTTTCGGCAACAAATGAAATTTTTTCTGGATTCTAATTCTAATAGTCTATTCTTCCTATTTATCCAGCAAATGTATTTTTGTAATGAAGCTGACTGATCGCTGTCATTTGCGGCGGGTATAATAAGCAAAGTCCAGACAGTAAGTTGGCCTTTATATAATGACTCGCATCTCCGCGACTCCCAGCACCTCTGGTGACACAAACCTCTCATTATTGGAATTGACCCCCCCAGCCCTTCCAGCTCATTATCAACCTCTTTGCTAATGTCACTTTTTGAGTTTTTCCTCCTAATTTCTGCTGAATCTCCTTCTCTGCTTCAGTAACCCACCATCCTTACACAACAGGTGAGCCTTCACGTAAAGCTATTCATCACAGTAAATGGTCCAATATTCTATTCTGCTGCAGGAAGGAGCTTTTCTGCAGGAGACTGATAAGAGAACAAGTGCAGAACGATGGGATTGATGGTCACACGCGGGAATTTTTCAGATATTTGTGGAGCGGGCGGCCACACTAGCTTATCCTAAAAGGTTCCAATTGGTGCCGTCAATCGATAAAAAAAAAAAAAATCACTTGGTACATTTTATAAGACGGCATGCAGCTTCTGAACAAATACAGGCTTCAGAGAAAACTTTATCAAACATTATTAATATTCATAGTGTTAACTCAGATGTCTCAAAAGTGTAATTTATGAGCACAAAAAAGAAACAAAGTGAAGTAAGCAGACCTCTAGAGCATCTTTAAAGGCTTTTATGTCTTTGACATCGCCAAGGCTTCTCTTCGCCAGCATCGCTTGACGAGTGCGGCTTGTTGCTAGCGTCAACAAAAACATGCTTTGCTTTAAGGTGATAATTCAAGCTAGTTGTCCAATAAAAATATAGTTTACTGTCTTGATGTACACACCACCTTAGTTTTATCCAGAGTTCCCCTAGACCAGGCCTTATCTTGCCTTATGTGAAGTTGTTTACCTCGAGGTCTGGATTTGGAAAGTCCTGCCCCAGAGTTTTTTTTTTTTTTTTTTTTTTTTTTTTAAACAGGGTCAAATCTGAATTCTTCCCTGACTTTTCCCTACCTCTCCGCGGTGGAGGGCTCTGCTTCCCTCCCCCGCGTGGGAGTTCCGCGTCGCACTGAGGCGCGGAAGAGGAACGCATTTCTTCACTTTTTGCTTTAGCACAACCTTTCTTAAATTATAAAAACAATATTTTATATTTCTGCCTGTTAGCGGCTCTGCGCTAACTTAGCTGACCGGCAACTATTGATGATGTCATCAAGTGGGCGTAACGTTCCAATTTGAAGACACTTGTTGTCTCCAAATTCCCTCCTTAATCCCTAACGACTAAAAAACTATATAGTGCGTGACTATATAGTTCGCTAGATTTTAAAGGTAATTTGGTCATGATGCTCACTACTTTACTTTGGTTTTTCTAAAAACCGAATATGACGTCATCAATTTCACAAAGTGAAAATCAAATAAAATTGAACATTTCATGGCTTTTATTTATGACTCCTCTGTGTTCTGAAGGTGAAAATGTGCATGATTTATCTAAATATTGCATTTAAACAGGTTTTTTTGTTCGAAATTGTTCGCCCGCAATGCATTGTGGTCTATATCCGCGAATCTAGTGATCATCAATGTACGCTAGTTTTTCGCAAAGACTTCTGGGAAATTTCGAGTGCACTCAATTTGGAATTAGTAGATTCAGACAATACTAGAAAATGGCGAACGCACTATATAGTGATCAGGGCGGGAATTCGGACACAGCCCCAATTTTTCTATATCGCTCCATTTGGAGGGGCCAAATGTAGAAGCAGGAAGAAGCCATAGGGGAGGAATTCGGATTCGGCCTAAATTTGCCACTGAACACACCGATCAGCTCACTTATTTTTCCATTCGCTTTTGCCCTGACATGAGCCCCGCCCCTAAAACACCCAGCTCCCTCTAACAGGTAACCTTCCACAGTATAATCATATTTTAGTGTCAATTTTCTTTGATTATTTATATGGATTAATGCATTAAAGTTGCCAGCCCTCGATTAAATAATTATTCAAAGGTTCAATAATTTACAATTAAGATAATTCTGATAAACATGTAAAGCGTAAAAAAAATTGGTACAAAAGGAAGAATGAAGTAAGTAGTTCTTGAAAAAAGCAGCCGTTTACCCTCTTTGTGTTAAAGAAGCCAAAAAGTATTATATATATAAGTATATATCATGTCCCAAGCCCTGAGATTTAAACCCTTCTGTAGACAGCAATTAAACATATTTTAGTGGAGGTATTTTTTAACCATACAACACATGATTAAAATTATTTTTTTTTTTATTGTTTTACCGCTAATAATAAGTCTACTTAGGACTTCATAAAAGCCTCTACTGTGTTACTTAATGAAACGTGTTAGGAGGGTGCTCCTCTTGTGTTACCATGGTGACCTCCATCTTTACTGCTGATACACCAGTCCATTCTAAAGCCTTTGGTGAAATGTATTTTACCAGCACTTAAAGGCTTAATGACGACGAAGCTTAAGTGAAAGCTGCTTGATAAATACTGTGAGCACCTGGTTGATGTTCTGGAAATCTGTGCAACGTTGTGATCATTTTGCAGCTTCATAAGTCAATTTATGATTTCATTTTCCTTAAAGTTTTTGTGCTAAATTTTAATAATTATGTTTAGGTGACAATCAGACTAACTGCATTGTGATAGTCAGAACTGTTTATCTTTAACTTATAGGTTTGTTTTTTAAGTATTGCATAAGTACAAAGTTATCTATCACACTGGCTGTTTTAAAGAAACACATTTGAACATTATTGACTACAGTTTGTTTGTTGTTCAGTCTCCTATCTATCTCTGTTAATCCTCAAGCAGCCCCTGTGAATTGTGGCTGCTTCATGAGGCATCTGGCTGTCAGGTGAATCTCTGTTGACTTGCTGCCAAAAGCTACACCTGTACAGTCTAATTCTGCAGTGCAGCAGCACTGCTGCAGCGACAGAAAGAAAACAAAACAACAATACCTTTAATTTAGATATCAATAAAGTAATGCTATCAAGTATGACTCTAGATTTACTCAATATGTTGATGTTTAATAACAGTAAAAAACAAAATGCAACTTTCATACTTTGAATTAAACGTACTGTGAGCTATATTAGCCAACAGTATGTGCTGTTGAGGTTCCTCCTAAATAAATATTTCCAAACTGATGTCCACAATTATTATTTTTTAACCACATTTTTCATGTTTTACAATTTTATTATCTTTATTTTGTTATTTTACACTCCATTCTCTTTTCCAACCACAATTTCTTCTGAAACTTCCTTGTCTTTAATTCTTTTCTGAACATTTTTGTTGCTCATTGACTATGTCAGGACTTTGAATCAAACTCAGTTTTGTTCATTTTATTAGCTATCCAAGCACATAAAGACATTTTATCATAGGAACTTCAACGACTGGTGGATAATCCAATTTCAACTGTCTTATTAAACTGTTTATTGCAATTTAATAGAATAAATGTGCTTCACATTTTGCTTGTGTTGCACTGAGCTGTGAAAATATTTTGGTGCCCAAAGCATTTAATCAATATAAACTTTAATTTGATGAAATATTTTTTGCAGCAAATTTATGTGAGGCTGACATCTTTCCTCAGACTAATCATTACTAAATCTTTTAATCGCAACTTCCCAGTGACAACGATAAAATTTCTATATAAATATTATTTGCTCTCCATTACATTAAATAAGCTGCCACTCTGCATGTAAAGCAAAAAGATCAGCCCCACAACTATTATTCTGACACAGAGAGGGAAATGGATTTCCTGGGTCAGTCAGTACTTTCTTTAAGAGGTTTAAGTGTTTGCAGAAAATATAGGGTGTTCTTTAAAAAAATTGCTTATTTTTTCTGAAGAAGAAAACCCAGAAAATTCACCTATTTCTTTGCTCAAACAGCATGTTTTTTACTCATTATAAAAACATTCAAACCACACAGCAAACTTGATTTTGCTGCTATTATTAAAAAACAGTTTATTTTTGGCCCAATAGTGGTTCTAAAAAAATACAGTTGCCTTTTCTGAAAGTTCATCTTTTTAAATTCCCTCCATGTAAACTGTATGAAATGAAAAAAAATCTTGTTTGAACAATAAAAATGACCATTGGGTAAGGTTTTTGTGCTATTGTTGCTTGTTCGTTCCATTGATGTCAATGGTAGATCATTTCAAAACTGTTCAAAATCTAGTTTGCTCATATTTATTGTAAATCTATGTACACATACTTGAAATTGTGCTCAAATCAGGAGTGAGACATGTAAATATTCAGGTGGTGAAGCTTTGTATAGCAGAAAGCACCACCACTGTATTTTGGCTCTTTATGACGATGTTATTTGTCTTTCAGCAGCTTGTACAGATCATAAATGTTCAAGGTTGGAAATATGAAAAAAGATACAAAAGCATTAGTGGCACGTTTAGATTTACTAGAATAGTCACAGTTGCCAGGCCACCACTGCCTTAAGAGTGTTTTCAGTGAATAACTGTACGTCTGAGTGCATGACTGTGAGTTCTTTATGTATCTCGTTAAAGTGGTCATGAGTCACGACTGACTCAAAAAAAAAAAGACCTTCAGAAAGACGCTAGAATATTTAGTTTTTCATTCAAAGAAAAAGACCTTCAGAAAGACGCTAGAATATTTAGTTTTTCATTTAGTTTTTCATTCAAAGAGGAATTTGGAGAAAAGTAACTGTATTTGTTTGTCATGAAATTAAATGTCGGCGGAAGTCTGTTGTCGATCATCCAAATGTTTTAGGTGGTTTTAAGTCTCAATCAGAACATTTTATTAATTCCAGCGGAGAAACTGTATTTTAAGGAAGCTTTGATCAGCAAATTTAAAAAAAAAAAAAAAGGGATATTTTCCATATTACAATATTAAAAATGCGATAAAAAGTTTTCTGCTGCTTAAGGAGAAAGAGCTGTACCCATAATAATATCTATGAAGCAAATGTGATCCTGAAGTAGACGGAACTTATCTGGAATCTGAATCTTTTTTTAGAGGAACTCCTTATATATTTATTACTATTTGCTACATTAATGTAGCAAAACTCAGTTAAAATTTGTTTTAAAATTGGGAAAGGCTTTTGCAATTAAAATTTTTCACATATATCGCCTTAAACAATGATCCATTTTTAAAATAATTCGTACCAGACAAATTGACCTTATACAGTAATAGGTGGAAGTTTACCAGTCACATTTTTTATTTGCCACTTCTTTAAACACTTCAAATACACATTATAAAAAACACTGGATTTAAAAAGGGAACCTTGTTGAATTGCTAGTGATTTGGAAAATTCTAATTTTTTTACCTTTAAATGATTTGGAGTAAACGCCCAAAACAACAGGAAGACAAAGGAAGAAAGACAATTATTTCCTAAAGCTGAATTTAATCTATAAGTAAAACAGTTCATATTGTATAGAGGCGATGTTTGACTTCCCAGCCCACTGCCTGACTACTAAATAATAACATATTGCGGGACCATATTTTAAATTTTTAAATTTGAAAAGCAACTTGGACCCCATTCTAACTACTTTACATGACGTCAGCCATTTCACACAGTAAAAACGTATTCAAAATGGGAATTTTAGGAAAACTACTTATAAATCTAAAGTGTTCTGGTGATGAAAACTAGTAAAAAAAATATATAAATATATTAAATTATGTACAAAATTATTAAGTACATAAAATATTATTTACATTAAATTATATACTTTTTGTTTTGGTTTGTTTTTTTTTCTTGTCAAAATTTGTAAGGCGTCAATGTAAACAACAATGAGAATTTTTTATTTAATGTCAAATATTAATAAGTGTTCAATCATTCAATCATATAAATAATTTTGGGTCTGAGAATATTTTCCTTTAGTTTACTTCAACCTTAGTTAAGAGGTTAGACGCGTCAATCTCTTCTAGGGACAAAAACATCTTGAATTTAAAATCACTTGGTGAGCATGATGAATGTGCTTTCTACCTTAATTAAAGATTGTCTTGTTGATATTTCTGCTTTTTTAGCATATAAAAACCAGCTGCTTATAGATGTCAGAGAATTGTGAATAAAATGTTTAACTTGTTTTCCTGTCTGTTTTCTTTCAGATTTTTATTGCTTCTGTACAGCTACATGTTTTACAACATGATTGTAAATTGCCTCATATGTTCTTGTGCAAATTTATGGAAATGTAATAAAATGCTCGCACACAACTTTATGAAAGGTCTTTCATTAAACTCATTGAATTTTAAATGATGAGTCATTTTTATCTATATTTGAGTATACAAGAATGTTTCTTTAAAAAAGAAAATCTGTTTCCTCCAAGCAATTTGCCGGCAAAGTTTTAAAACTATGTAGACACTTAAGAAGGAAAAGTTCACTGGCATGACTCAGCATTCCGCCTACTTTGTTGTTCACTTTGAAAGTGCTTTAATGGGTTAGAAAAGAATGAAAGAAATAAAATAAGTTGATGGTTGCTTAGTTACTAGCTTCTAACTCTATATAAAGATAACTCAGTAGTCCTAAGAGATTATGAGCACATATAGGCCGTCAGGTAAATGTTCCGTGACACATAGAAATGACGCTCTAGTTTTCATCCTTCCAGCCAAACACGTAAGAATATACCTTCTTTTGACATTTAAACTCATTCAATTTTATCTGACTTCTTTTAAAGTCAAGATTTGTGTGATGAAGAACATTTCCAGCTTCTATTTACTCAGTAACTTTTTCAGCACAAGATCCCAGTGATTGACAAAATATCAATTTTATCAGATTTGACGATTTACTGTACTTGAGAACTGTACTGAGTGAGTGTGACGTCACCCATTAGAAATTACTTGCTTCCCATTTCAATGAAAAAAGTTAATTCAGTCATAATTTGCATGCGATACAGACGTCACCATGTTGAGAAGAGAAACCAGTTACATGTGATTTATTCAAGTTGGTCTGAGTCAATGTTTCTATGGCAACCGCTCAACAATCAGGAGTGAGCTTGTCGACTAAGTACCGCATATCTTATAATAGTAGCCCCAGTGTTTATTCCATCACAGACAGAATGGTGATGGCTAATTGGTTCATTTTGCTGTGAAATTTGGTAAAAAAAAATGCAGAAAACACCTGATGAGATTTTCAGGATGTATTGAAATGATGAGAACACTGTGTTATGTTCTGACTATCGCTGGCTGTGAACATTTTTTTTTTCTTTGAAGCATCATCGATGTTTGTATCAAAAATCTTCTTCGTTTTCATGCTAATCGTTTCAAGATTGGTTGCAAACAAGATGGCAGCTGAAAATCATTAGGTGGAAACAAAAAAATCCTAACATCATTAGCAGAAATTCTGCAAGATTTCACAGTTGTTGCTACCTTTACTCCAAAATTTAATGTAAATAAAGGGTTTAGTCTTCAGTATTATCTTAAAATGTGTCAAAAGAGGGTAGATTTTATTAATTTCAGTCCAGATTTGTAAAAGTTCTGGATTTCCTTTAAGTTAATGATTTATAGCCGCCATCTTGTCTGCAGCCAGCCCCCGCTCAATCATTTTCCTGGAGACATGTGTTGCCTTTCTGTCTTTGCTCAGTAATTCCTGTTCAAACCAGTTCTTCTAATTCGTTGCTCGTTTTCTTTGCACCTCCACCAGGAAATCATTTGCTTGTTTCTTTGCACATCCCCTCTCTATCTTCCTGCACCATTCCTGGATACGTTTTGCAGATTCCTCACCAGAATGTTCTTTGGCGTGTCCCACCGCACAAAGTTGAAATGCTAAATCAAATCAGTTTTTTTTTTTTCCATTTTTACACAACACAAATACCACATACAACCGGATCTGCACCAATGTGCACGACCCAAGGAAGATAGGTGGATCTTAAAGGAGCCCGGCCACTTTTTGAGACCAGTGTCTAGAATAGAATAGAATAGAATAGAATAGAATAGAGTAGAATAGCCTTTATCGTCCTTGTACATTGTACAACGAAATTTGAGCGCCACTCACTTGGTGCAAAGTAACAATAATAGTAATAAAATATAGAAATATAAAATATACACATAAACATAAGCAGCATGGAGGCATAAAAAATAAAAACAGAAGCATTAAACGTAAACATTACAATGTAATTGCACCTGTATAATGGGATAAATGAGACCACTGTCTAACAGTTGCAAGTTACGGCTATTGGAGATCGGCATCAATTTTGACAGGCTACTATAGGAAGCTATGTAGTAAAAGGCTGTTTATTTCTCTATGGAATAATTCTATGCGGGCTTCTTGAAGCCGGTTGGTACCTGTCATCCAGTTCTCTTATACAGTCAATAGATTTTACACCAAATCATGTTTACAGTATTGTTTAAACATTTTAATATAGATTGCTTGATTTAAAATTTTTGACAACTGTTTGAAGGATAGATTGATTTAGAATGTTGGAGGAAATTAGCTGCAAGAACCCATATGACCAATCTGTTTTTGATATGAGAAAGAACCAACAAGTTTGGCTTTAAAGTAAAAGACTTTGAATTTATAAATGGAAAAATTGTAATAAATGTAGGACTTTTTTGTGCATGGAAAAATCTACAATCCTACAAAACAGCACTAAAAACCCCTTAGTATCTGAGAGTTTTTTCTGAACAGGACATCATTTCATCTACTTCTCCTCTCCTCTATTATTCATTTCTTAATTAGTTCTGCATGCCTCTGATGGTGCAGTATGATTCGTGTGTCGTTCCTTCTTACCCGCTCCCTTTCGGGCAGAGCGGGTGAGACTTCAGTTTCCAGGAGGCTCGTTTGGGCTCCTGTTCCTGTCAGTGGACCCCGCCTCTGGCCTGTTTCGCGTCTCAGAGTGGGATATATTCCAGGTGGCTCATCTGTTCCTGGCAGTGGACCCCGCCTCCGGCTCGTCTCGCATCCTTACATGTCCCCCAGCCCATCTGGATGAAGCCCATCAGCTACACTAGTAAAAAATGTAGTTTAGAGTTAGATAAGTTAATTCTTCTAGTAAATTGCTTGTCCGTCTGATAGGATCTCTCCTCATGTTTCGTCTTTTATTTTCCTGAATCAGGTTTTTTACAGGAGTTTTCTTTACTGGGAAGCAGGGTCTGAGGGCAGCAATAACCAGTTTCATTTAGTCAGTTTAGTTTAGCAATTAGCTATTGTTGACATTTTATGACCGATCTTCTGCTTCTGTAAAATTATGAAGCCCAATGAGGCAATTGTTTTTGTGCTATTGGGCTATATAAATAAAATAGAATTAAATTAACAGAAATAATATCTGAAGAAAGTTAAGAGATGCAAATTATGTTAATGTTCTCATTATCTCTAACTTCCACAAAACACAATTGTAAATTTATTCAGCATCTGCTAATCGTCTTTTAATTAAGGTATATCTGGGTTCTTGATGAGGTCATTACTGTAAGATGGATTTCATTACTTGGTTGACATGACGGATTGAATATTTCACATTTTTGTCTTTATTTTTGAAAAGATTTAGAAACGGTCATTATTAATTAAAAAAGTATTAAAAAATGTTCATTTGTTTTTGTCTTTTTACAGCAGAGATAGTTTCAGGTTTTGTTTAACAGGTTGGGATGGCTTCTATTCATTTTTACTTACTAAAGAACAGTCATGACTGTAGTTATCAGGTAAATAATGATAATTTAAGTAAACAAGATGTCAATATATTTCATCCAACATGAAGTGGTGCCAGCAGACTGCCTGCATGTAATGAATAAGCCGTTTGTTAAACCGATTGATTCCTCTCCTCCCCGGCGACGGCACAGGCGGATTCCTGAAAATGACTGAATTGATTGGGATAAAAATACGAGAGATCGGCTTAAGGAGCAGGAGATGTGACCAAGAGTTGGATCTTCACCTCAGAAAAACCTAAGGTCAAAATAGCAATCTGACTCTCCCATCACTGATATCATTTAGATGAAACCACTGAAAAGAATAAATGAATTCCTCTTATAGACTTAGATACACAAAGACCTCCAGACTTCAACTTGCTCAGCCGTCTGAACTAAAGATAAAAAAAATGAGGAAAACATCAAACTGAAAACTTATCAAAGAATTTCAAATTTTCTGAAGATAATTAACTTCAAGGACTGAGCTGAACACGACTGAATAAGAAGTCTGGGGGACCGCTGCTTGAGACAATCTGACCTCAGCGGAATAAAAATAAGGACCATGAAAGGCTTTTGCATATTCATACTCTTGTATGTCACTTTAAAACATATTAGGCTGATAAAAGCTAGTTTTAGAAACACTTTAACGTCCTAATCTGAAAGCTGTTGGATTTTTTTTAAATACTTTTTTTAGTAATTTTTCTGTCACATATTTGTCATTGCTGTCATCACAAATCTGATAATAAGGCAAAAATAGTGGCAAAAGTTGAGCTGATAAACAGCTGTTCAATATGTATTTGCAGCAGTAGCATACAAATAAATCACATAATAAAAATATCATACAATATGATTTACAGATTTTCTTTTCAGATTATGTCTCTCACAGATGTGCACCCAAGAGGAAAATCTCAGACTCCACCATGATTTTCTACATTGGAGAACTTGTAAAATCACACTTATTTGCCTCATTGCATGTGAATTAAAAAAACAAACAAACAGAAAAAACCTTGATCACAAAAAAGCCATAAACTTAATGGATAAAGAATAACTGAAAATGAATTAATGAAGCCAGGCATTGAACTGATTTTTAAGTAAATAATAACAACCATTAAATAAACTATAGCTTGAATAAAACTTAACCTCATATTTCTTGTAGCACAACTGATCATTCCAGGTTTTTCTCTATACAGACGGGTTTAAAAGTGTTCCCCCATGTTCCCCTGATCAAGAGAAAGCTGGCGCGGACTAATTCATGGATTGGATTTGGTAAAGCTCTTCTTGCTTGGTCAATTTAAAGACTCATTCTCTCACCTCCTGCTGTCCACCTCCACATCATGACCTTTGTCTAATCCACAAATAGAAGGTTATAGATTGAGCAGAATTACATTGAAAGGCTAAGTCTTTAAGAATGATCATATTGCTTTAAGTAGATGAAAGACATCATAATAACAACCACAGTGTGACCACTCTGATTTCAGACATCAAAAAATCATCAGGAAATAAATGAAGGATTTTAATAACCCAGAAAGCTCTGTGATCATTTTGTAAAGACATCTAGGATACTAAACGCATCAGCTCAGAGTCAAGCCGCCCTCACAACTTCATTTGTGATCCACTCTGACAAAGAAACAGCTGACACATTATCAGAAAATAATAAAACAACAATGAAAAACTCATTTAGTTGTTCATGACTGAACTGTTACTTTTGGCTCGAGTAATTTCCTACAAGATCCAAATTATGGAAAAGAAGTGCAAACAGAAAGTCTTCCCTGAAACTACAGATACTCCCACACTTAGTATTTTTGATAAAACTTTAATTAATGGAATTTGCAAAACTGTCTTTACTGAAATTTTGACCAGCTTTGGTTATTTCTTCCTTTAAATTGATGTCCTCGATTCAGACATTCTCAGAAAAACTACCTGTTTTTATAACAATAACACATTTTAATTTAGGTCACTGGACTGTCTGGTCGCACTGGTCTCAGTTACACAATCTCAGCAGTAGAGTAAGGAACAGAAGGGCATCCAGAGGGCTTGAACCCCCCTCTGGTATTTTAAAAGATGTAAAGGACATTATACATTGAAGCTCAGTCACAAAGATTTGGATTTCTTTTGATTTGTCTTGGTGTCAACAAATCATATACTATATTTGACAAAAACAGACTTTACAACATCATAGTTCTCTCTGTTTTTTTTATTTTTAATTTTTATTTTTTTGCATTCCAAATCGAATCTGTTAAACTATAGATTTTTGATGTGACAAGAGTAAAGTAATAATGCATTCGATACAAAAATGTAGTTACTACTCAATGAGACATGTAACAGTCATCATAAATCCTCATTGTTCTCTAAGCTAAAAATGGACTTCTTAAACATTACCTGGAAATGTCTTGAATAAAAAAAAACATTTTCACAGAGGATGAACACATTAAAAGCAGGTTAAATGCAAAAACAACCATTTCGGTAAAATCATAGAGCTAAAAAGACACACTCGGATCATATTTGGATTTATTTTCAAAGCGTTCCCAGAAGGGATGGGCGATACTGGGAATTGGGGTACTTGTAAAGTAATTATAGGGTAGGAATTGCAGATATTAATATGAATACTTTTTTCCTTGAGAAGTTGATTTATGGAATTATTTCAGAAATACACATTTTTTGTTAATTAAGTTTATAATCAAACAGAGGACTGAGATTTTCAGCAAATTAATTAATTAAATGGTTTATTTCAAGCAATCAGGTAATAATACATGAAATAACATCTTACATAATCAATCACAAGTGGATCGCTTGAAAGGGAGTGAGAGGAAGAGAATTTATATAATCCCTCCCTGGTTTACATTTACCATTTTCTTTACATGAATTATCATCATCTGGTTCAGCTCGTGAACTGGGACCAGAAAATAAATATTTTTTTAAACTGCAAAACAAAGCGTGCATTACAAGGAATGAATGCACAATGTGGAAGCCTGAATCATCTAATGTAAAACTTATAATGGTCACTTAAGAAACAAATATTCAATTGATTTTCAGTCCTTTTTTCTTGTTATTTCTTAGTATTTTATTGGTTTAGATTTGGTTTTGATTCACATAAAAGTGTTCCATTTGATACGTAGAGCAATGTGTTTTCACACTGACTTAGCCAGCTGAAAAGTAACAAAGCAACCATGAAAAAAGTAACAAAATCGAAAAAACTGTTGTCATTTTTTAGGACATAGTTTCTGTAAATCAGCAATGGTTCAGCAGAAATGATGTTGAATAAAATGGTTAATCTAATTACAGTTTTGAGTTGAGTAAAGTAATCTTTTTATTTGGATGTTTCTGAGCTACAAAGGTAAAATTTTAATATTGTTGAACTTAATGACAGTCAGGAAACTCTTCAATTGCTTTTGTTTGCCAAAAGAACATGTTTATTTCTTTGATTAATCAATTATTTGTTTTTACACATTTGACTGCATGTGTCTGCTTTTAATTTTTCCTTTTTCATATTTTTTTGTCTCTTTATGAAAGTACAAATACATTTATTTTTCCTTAACAAAAAATGTGAAAGTCAAGGAGAAATTCAGATGATATTTATCCTGTTTTTCTCCAGCGTTTCTAATGTAAAGTGCAATGTTTAAAAACGTAACAGTGAATACTTTTTACACAACGATCTTTTTGCCATTTCTTCTCTGACTTTAACAAAACTTCAATGATCCCAGACTAATCACTCCTGAAATATGGATGTAAATTTGCATATCTGGAGCTCACAGAGGTGTTAAAATGTTGCTGTTTGGAATTAGACACTTCATGAGCGTTTGGTGAATACTAATGAGCAAAACTTATCGTTAATATTGTTTTTCTGGACATTAGAAGAAACCACTTAGTGGGTCCTCATGAACAGAGACGCTGAGGCAGAGGATGACATTTAAGAGCCGAACCTCAGCTGTCAGGATATTCCCTCATTTTCTCCTCCAGACTCATCCTTTTCAGGGTCATAGAGGTCCAATGGAACCTCATCATCAGCTGTGAGGCAAGGTGCGCATTTATTAGGTCACCAGTCAGTCACACAAAGACAAACAACAACACGCAGCTGAAGCAAGTCCACACATGAACACGAACAGAACACGAACCCTTAACCGCTTTCAGGTGGACATTTTGTGCGGGCTAAGTCCAAAGTATTTAAGTGTTTGTAACTAACATGCAGACATTCATTTTTGTCAGCTTGATATGCTTAAATGCTATTATAAGTCTATGCCGCTTCTCTGTTCTGATGCATTTATTAACCCTTTATGTGTTTCGGTGTTGCAACAACTAATTGTTCCAGAAATGAGTTTCTCTTTCCTGATCAGAACCACCAGCACATAGTTCAGTTCTGCTGTACTTCATGTTCAGTACAGGAAATGACATAAGTTTTTTGTTTTTTTTAATATAACATTCAATTTTTGCTAAAATAATTTAATTTGTTTAATTGATATGATCCAGATACGATTAAAGTGTAGATCATAACTAAAACAAGTTTTTTTTTTTTTTGCTTAAATTGATCTTGAAATGAAAATTTGCCTCAATGAAAATGTTTTTGACCTATTAACATGTTCATGTATCCTTTTCTGATGGTTGATGACAAATATAAAGAAAATGCTAAATTCAATTTCTGAGTATTTCTTATTCAAATTTTTGTGTACCAGATGCAGAAATGTTGTTTTTCTTCACATTGTGTAGAAACACTGGACAGACCACAATCTCCCTGATCCACTACATTCTGTTACATCAATTTTAGCAAAGCCAATTAGATATTATTATATTAGATATTTCAGAAAAAAATCAATTTTGTGATACAAGCCTATGTACGTTGGGATCCCCTTTTTCAGAAAAGAATGTTAACCATGAGAAAAATCCAAAATGGCGGCTATTTGTAAAGATGGCACTATTTTTAGAGATGGCGGCCATTTTTTCCCTCGTGCTCTCTTAAATAAAAATATCCCCCAGTTTTATTTCTATGCCCCACCCCTCTATGGTTAGAGCTCAAACTGGGCCTCAGACAGACGGAAGTAACGTTTAAAACAACCAGCCTCACAAGTGAGGACCTGGAGAGACTCTGAAAGATCTAGTGCGATGTGGTACCAGTGACTCTATTGTGGTCTCCAAAACAGATAAACCCAAGCTACTCGCTCAATATATCCAAGATGTGACAACAAATACATTCCAAAACAACTAAATTTGAGAGGCGGCAGATGCAAATTTGGTGTGAAAGAACCAGGAGACTTTGTTTTCCTCGTCTGAGCTGCTAACTGGCTCAAAACTGGATTGCTCCAATATTGCTCAACATTGTTTTTGCACCGGTAAATATTAGATTGGAGGGTATGGGAGAGCATGTAAACATAAAGCTCTCACCAAGAGGGATAGGAAGGGAGATGGAGTAGCTCTGCACCAATGGTCCTACTCAACCTACCTTCTGCAGAAACTATGTCCTAGAACACCCACACAGCTTTCTTGATCAATTAATCATGTATTAAAAGACCACTGGGAGAACTTTGAAAATAGGTCAAAAGATGATCATTTTAAATGAAGTCAACTTAAAATTGTATTTCTATTAATGACGTTTTTCTGATAAACTGAATAAAACGTTACAGTGATGGTTCCCCAAAGCCCGTCTGAGTGTGTGTTTGACAGTCAGTGCAGTTGAGGTTAATGCGGTCTGGGGCTTTTGACACCGCCCATTGCAATCAAATTCATCTCCATCTGTTAGACAATACAGACAAATACATCAAAAGAATCAAAAAGCGAACGCTAACACTAAGAGCTGCGAGGTTGGACATAAGAGCACGAGTGCGGTAATTCCTCAGACCTGATGGGGCTCAGAAGATACTATTACAGCGTGGCTAAAAGCACGCCGTTGAAGTCAGAACTCCCTCATTTTATGAGCCCCCACTATAGAATCCATTATGAAGACAATGCAGTTCTTTTTTATGGAATACAGATGTACCACAGTGATGTTCATTTGTAAAAATTGAGGGACATCTGTGATGCTGACAACTTCTGCTCTGAATAGAATGTCTGGGTTAGAGCAAAATGGAGTCTGGAACTTCATGTTTTCAATTTTCATAACTTAATCTACAAGTTATGATGAAAAAATAAGGGAGAAAACGTCTGTCTTCATAACAAACAACGGACAATTTCATAGTTGGTATAAATGTTTGATTTATTGACATTTCTAATTTACTTCCTATATATGTTTAATCAAGTCATAGAATTAAAATCCCAGTGTGTGAGTCGATTAATGGTTATGTAAAAAGGTAAACTTCATATATGTCTATTTTCATAATCATTCGTGAAATTCACCGGTCTTGTAACCTTTTTGGACTTAATCCTCACTTCTAAATCAGTTAAGATAATATTTATGAAGATCTTCATTGCTAATTTATAAATAAAATGAAAGGAAATATTTAAAGATTAAACATAATTGTTTAATCTTTAATAAGCTGCCCTTCGTTTTTTTGCTTTTAAAGTTAAAATAAAGAGACGCAAACATCTCGACAAAAGATTTCTTAATTAAATATTTCAGTAAAGCATTTTTTGGAAAACACACTATACTGGTTAGTTGGCTTTTTATCTTAAAAACGAACTAATAGGATCAGGTAGATGCTGTTATTTGAATATAAAAGGTGAGTGTATAGTTTACTTTAAGTGCACATCTCCCACCTGGTTCTCATTGGATGCGGAAGCGCTGCAAGGCTGCGCGAAACGGAGGCCACTCCCATTCGGCGCCCTTGTTAACCAATGGTGCGTTCACACCAGGTGCGGAGCGCCGCGGTCTTCCGCGGAAGGCTCGCACGTTGGTATTTGCACGTCATTTTCTAAATACTGCAGTCAGTTTTGAACTTCTTCTTGGCTCCACGGACCGGAGGAAAGGTTAGGTTTACAGTTCGGGTTAAAGTTCCAAACGGTTCCCGATCGCGGCCGTATCTGCAGCTGCGCTCCTCGCTCTAGCTGAACTGGACTTCAAAGCAGTTATCAGCATCTTGCCTGCACCTGTTACATGTCGCTAACATGAATATCCATCAGCTTTTGAGCTGGTCGCATGTAAATATGTTTGAATAACATCAGCCTAAGCAAGTTAGCTTTGAAGTTTGCTATGTAGGATGACAAATACAATTTAAATCCCTTTTGTATTTTTATTTTGGGGTAATTTGCTTGAAAAGGGAATAATACGCCCAGTGACTCTTGGTAGCTACAAAAAACATATTTTAAAGTCCAAATACTCCACTATTTACACATAAACAATAACCCACTGCCCAAACCGGAAATAACTGGGCGAATAAATACCGATTCATGTTGAAGTAGGTTGTGCACCAAGTCTTTCGTTTATCGGAATAGGGCTATGAAAAAAGAACAAAAGCAAGATTTGCGAGGCTTGCAACATGTCAACATTTCGCATCAAGCCTCTTCAAACTGTAGGTGGCAGACATGGACTAGTAAACAGCAGAATGAGAAGTAGAAGAAGAAGCCCCTCCCTGCTTGTCCAGTGTGAACGCCATTGGCTAAATGGGCGTAACATTCGGGAAGTGACTCGCTTTTTTTATTTTTCTAATACTGGAAAATTTGAAATGGAGACAAAATTGTGCTATTCAAGTAATTTGTGAGGATTAGATCTTTGTTGAATTAAAACAGAAAAGTCACAAAAAGTCTCACTCCTTGCAACTGGGCAGCGTTAGTTATCTTCAGCTGGAAATAAAAATAAAGCACTGAGGAGTTTCCACATCAAACTACTTCTGACATTCCACCTGATATCCAGATGCCTGGTGACCACCTGGTTAAATAGAATGCTAAAGGAAGATTCACTGATCATTAAAATAAAACAGGTGTTGCACATCTGGACAAAATTTAAAGCTCTAAAACAAAAACACAAAGCTTCACTTTTTTTTTTCTTCACATTATTAAATAGACCAAATTTCTCACCAATATGACTTCAAGAATTCACTTTTATACCAGAAATCTTTCTCTAAATCATTAAAAGGCTATGATGTTGACACAAAATGCATAAAAAAAATAAATAAAAGCAAATATATCACATATTTAGACAAAACAGAAATGTTCGAGAATATTAATCCTCTTTTCAAACTGATTTAAAAAATGTGAACACCACCAAAATAAGGTAACTTATTTAACAGTCATGATTTTCAACATGAAAGTTTCCCCGATCCAACTCTTTAAACTTCAATCTTTTGGCTGGAGTCAAACGCATTATTTTAAATGAGACAATGGAGAAAAAATGTGAAATATTTTAGATCAAACAAGCATGCCCAACACAGAGAACCAAACTGTTTTATAGTTAAACAACAAATAAACTGTGAAGATCATAAACATCTGTGTGTGTTGTGACTACTTTTTAAAGCTATCAGTAAAAAAAATAAAAATAAAAATAAAGGCTGCTGCAGACAGTTCTGATAACAAAAATCCAGCCCACATTTTGGAGTTAACGTTCTGCGTCCCGGTTGGCCAGTTCAGTGGAGATCTGCATGTTATCGACTCTTAACAGAATTAATTCTTTATTACAAATATATCAAATTTACTTTTTTAATTTAAAACTTTTTTACTGGTGGCACATGAGTTCAGAAAATAAATTTAATGTAAACTTAATTTGCAGTTTTGTTTTCCCCCCTTTAACTTTTTAACCTCATGAATAAAGTGTGAAATATGCAATTGTTCCTCTGAATGTGTTATATTAACAGATAATTTGATGTTTCCTTGTAATCCCTCCTCCCAAAAAAATGAAATGAAATAAAATGAAAACATAATAAAAAACGTATTTACTGTGCTACAAACATTTGTTGTTTTAGTTGAAATGTCTTCCTTAAATAAAATAAAACAATCACATTTCGTTTTGTTTGTGTGAAACATGTTGGCAATTTGTTTTCCAACTTGTTATAAACAAGCGATAAAAGCAATCAGAAAAACAGATTTTTAAATATAAAAAAAAAAAAAAGTCATTTGACTTTTATACCAAAAATATTTGCTTTTGTGTGGATTTCCTTATTTTAAGGGGAAAAAAGTCAGTAACTAATCAAAAAATGAATATTAAAAAAATGTGTACATTTGTTTAGGATAGGGTGTGTTAATAATAAACTCATTTAAAAAATAAGGAGAAGCAGTTTTAGAGTTTAGACCACTCCAGTAGATTGGTTGATTTTAAATACCAGTTAATAAATTAATAACTGTTAAATTCAATGAGCTTTAAAATGTTTTATAATAAGCCATAATCCATCATGTCGAGGTTTCCTCTGGATAACGCTGAGTTGTGTTGGTCCTGATGTGGTTAGAAATATAAGTGTAAACAGGAATAACTAAAAGAGTCAGAGTAAAAAGCTGTTAGCTGATTTCAACATTATGCATCAATGGCACTAAACCTAATCTATACTAATATTTGCGGAGTATTTTATGAAAAATTACAACTTTTCATGCATAAATCTGCAGTTGAATATGAGTAATGGTGAATGGGAACATGGCCCCAGCTGGTAAACAAAAATTTGACTTTTGCTACTTTTCAAGAAAAACAAAATAAATGAAAAGTACACATTTTCTCTTGTGAAAAGAAGAAGTCACAAAGGATATTTTCAATAAATTTCCTTACTTGACAGATATTGACGATAGCATTAGAGAAGAGTTCAGCTTTCTCTGCCTGAGTTTGTTTGTGGCTGCTTTATTATTGGGGTGGGGGGGGGGGCTCTATGCAAACCAGCCAATAAGAGAAGCCAGTGACCTGTGGGTCATTTCATTACATCAACTGCAAAGCTCCAGAGGAAGAAGGAATTTAATCAGAGCTGCTGCATTATTCTACTTAAAATGTTTTAAGAACCTCTCAAATGATTTGATTAGAACAACACGTGCACGGTTCTAACTTAAATATGCTATTGGCTGATCATTTTATAGTTCTTACATTTAGGTTTGTAGCCCGTTTCTTAGAGCTCTAAAGTTTTGTTTTATCTTTAAGAGTTTGGTGGGGATATTTCAATTACAATATGCATTTTAGTCACGTTTTCTTAAACAGGTGGTGCTTATTTTGTTTATTTTTGTTGAGGGTTGGGCAGAAAAATTTCACTGTACCTGAAGAATGGCAATTGTTGATTCAACACAACAAAATTTTACAATTCGTCTAAGTATTAAGGATTTAGATCATAAAGTAAAATATATACATAAAATGTAAAAACTGTTAGAAAACCGCATGAATGAAATCTCTCCGTCGGTATAGAAGTGAGCTCCACGGTGCAGTTTAAGATGATCAATGATGCCAATTGCATCTGGAGCTCTAACGATGATGGATGTGTTCCAGAAGGATGAAGCAAAGTGGGAAGTGGAGGAAGAATGAGCCAAGTGCAAAAAGATCTTTGATTTGTTCAATATCTTCTTTACCTTTGGGATGTTGACAAATTACAGCGTGAAAATTGAATTCCGAAGAGCTAATTAAAGATTGAAGCAGCTCGAGTCTGGTAAATGTGTAAATAACTTTGAATGGAGTGAAAAACAAACCAATTTTTAATCTAAACTTCCTAATGGGTGGTCACCATCACCCAGAAAGCTTACAAAAATAGACATGGATTCTAGATGCAGAATCTAAGAGTCATAGGTCATATAATCATTGAGCTCCTCTTCCTTAACGATGTACATTACTCTTATTAATCAACTGATTAATTAATTGTATTTTTGAGAAAATATTAAATTTTAATCATTCAAGTTCAATCATATAGCACATCAACACATACAGTATGATAAATGTTACCATTGGACTAATGTTGATTATTTTTATCTTACGTGAAAGGACGGGTTAGCCAAATGCATGGTATATGCTAACACCAATTTTTGAAGTTTTAAAGTTCTCTATATGACAGTGTCCTTCCCCAAAAATAAGTTTCAAAATGAAACATTCTAAATCTTTTCTTCAACAATCACTCTTTAGCCCAACTATCCAAAATAATTTGTAATGCTTTCTTTACTGTATATACTGTATACTTAGAGGGTATTTAAGTGGTATTTACATGGTACTTTTTGTACCTAATCAGTATTTACATCGTACTTGCTGTGCATTTCTATGGTGGAATTTGTTTTATATTTATTTGGTATCTACTGGGTATATATGCTGTACACACAGGGTTTTAACATAGTACGTAATGGGTATTTACATGGCACTTTTTTCCACTTACTCAGTACATACATGGTATATGTTGTATATTTTCACTGTACTTTTTGGTTTATACTTATGCTGTACCTACTGGGTATTTGTATTACACCTATGGGTATATATGCTGTACTCACTGGGTTTTAACATAGTACTGTGTATTTGCAGGTTTTGCTAATGTGTTCTTACATGTAAGAACAAGGTAAGTACAAATAAAGTACTTTGAATTTACTTCTTCACTTCTTCATTTATTATATGCTTCATGGTATTTACCATGTGTAACGAGATAGTATGTAAACAGAAACTAACTTTGAAGTACTGTGGAAAATGACCGAGAATTAAGTTTCTACATACTTAGCAAAGTTTATGTTTGTTTCATGTACTCACCATACGTAAAAAGATAGTAATTACATAGTATGAGGTGCCTTATTGTGTCTTCATGGTACATGAAGTACCATTTTTTACATGTGAATTATATATGTTAAGTTGGTGTGTTTTGTGGTATTTACCATTTAAGAGGAGATAGCAGTGACGCCTGTGAAGAAAAATGAAACTGACCTGAAAAAAATAGACAACCCGTTTTCCATTCTACTACATGGTACTTGCAGAAATAGATGCTGGGTATGTTCACACGAGTGTTACTTGGTATTTACCCCTTAAATAAGGTGCGAATGGATGAAAATAATGCTATGGTCACACATTTTTTAAAATATTGTCGTCGTGGTCACAAATGTGGACAGCGTCAGGCGTGCAGAATGACCCGCTTTTTCTTTTAACATTTTCACATCGTCTGGTCAGAGCGACTGCCACCCGGCAGCCGGCCTGTGGCCGCCCAGCTGTCGACCATTTCATAGTGTGGAACCTCCAAATGTGACAAAGAATGTATCAGGTAGCCGGCTGTAACCTCTGCAGTCACTGTGCGGAGTGGGAAAATACATCTTTAACCAAAGTATTTGAAAAACGTGCATTTCGGTCATCGTGTTTGGGATATGTGACTGTCCTCTAAAGACCAATTTGTGAGATCAAAGATGTAGCTTATCATGTACAAGTTAGTAATTAGTACTACCAGTACCATCGGTACAATCATCTCAATGAGTAATAGCTGCATTTATTAGCTAAAGTTTTCCATTTAAAGGTAATTATGCTCCCAATTAAATAACAGCCAAACCACCAAATGCAACTTTGTGGTTTGTTTTGGTTTAGCTACACTACAAAAACAGGCCACCTAAAAATTTGTAAAAAAATTCTTAAATTTGAAAATTTTTTGTTAAGCAAAAAAAAAAAACTTCCATTGGAATAGGAAAAAATGGTAAAGACAAAATTAACAAGTTTTGTCAAACTAAGATTGTTTTGCCTTTGGAAAAAAAACTTTCTTGATAAGATTGTTTTAATTTTCTGTCTTGCAAGAAAAAAAAACATGTTCTTTCAAGAAGGGTCTTATTACTTTCTTATATTTAATGTTTGCATCAGAACCACATCCAGATCCAGTAATGGGAAAACAAAACCATCTCCGACAACGCAGCTGCAATTAAAACGTGCCATGAAGTCAGTTCCACGACGACTGTGCCGAGGCATCTTGATTTATTAAACATTCATGTCCTCTCTGCGTCAGGCATGAAACAACTCATCATCCTTCCATTAACCTCGTGGCTCTTCGTCTCCTCAGCACCGATCCTTTTGAGCTCTGGGGTGTCGATGACCAGGGGGTGTTTTTACAATTGCACAGCATGCTGACAACTCATGTAATCAAATCTATCAGTACAAATTGCTGACTCCCTCTCGGGGCTCCTGGGGTTATAGAGTCAGGGGTTAAGATAAAACAGCAGGAAAGAGGCCGTCTGTTTTCTACATTTGTGACATGATTTCCTCAGAAATAATTGTGTTTTCCTTCGTCATCTCTGTTTACTCAAAAAATACTTAAATACCAAGAGGCTCAGAACTCTGTAAGTACTTCCTGTTTTAGCCAAATACAGTCTAAAAGTCTACTGGCTTATCTTACTGTGAAAACTTGGCTCCAAATTAAAACAGATTTGGAAAAAAAATTAACAATTAAGGCAACAAAATTAAAGTTAGTGGAGTAAAAGTATAAATTACATTAGGATGTACAGTAGTTTAATAAAAAAAAACAAGAGAATACTTTGACAAATAGTTGCTTTTATTGTTTAAGTTGTTAAAAAAAATTCAGATTTGATTTATTGGTGACCAAATCCTGATATTTTGCTTTAAATTTTGCTTTAAAATTAAAATATTTAAGTTAAATTAAAGTGTTTCTTAATTTCGTTTAACAGTAATGCCCCAAACAAGCTAATTGTATTTTATTTCTACTTTATTGTTTTAAATATATATTTTCTGGTAATAATACCTTTTGGCTCAGGAATAGAGATCAACTCTCAATGGGATTTCCTGGTAAAATAAAGATTAAATTACAAGAGGTTTGTATCACTGTAAAAAGTGAAACATTGGAACAGTTAATAAAAAGTCTGTTTCGTTACATTTAAAATTAGTTTGCTTTGAATAAAAATTTTGAGTTGATAGTTCACTTAACTTAGACATATTTTTTTTTTGTTCTTTATTTCAAACACAAACACAAAATGAAAATAAAATAAATATAAAATATAAGAATTTTATTACAAATATAAGAATTTAAAAGTACAAAAATACTAAATAAGCATAAGAATCTAAAAATATAAATATAAGAAAATTGGAAAAAAAAATACAAATATACAAGTGAAGCAAACAATGTGCTTGAAATGGAGTGGGTATAGAAGAAAATTCTTTTTTGGTCCCACCCCTTCCTACAACATTTTGTTGTTACCTGGTCTATTTACAGTTTTTTTTTTTTTTTTTTCTTTTTAAAAACACTTCAAATCTCTTTGGTTAAAATGTATGTACAATGACATTTGTACATGTTTATACTGATCATGTCAATCCTTGTAAAGATTCAGCAGCGACAGCTTGTATGTTTTTTTAAATATACATAAACTTTTGCTTTGTTTTAAACCTTCATTTAACCCATTCCATAAGTCCACACCACAAAATGATATACACATTTTCTTGTTTGTTGTATGAGTACATTGTTTTTTGAAAGAATTTGATAAAAAATGATATAGTTGAATGTCACAAATTACAGCGCTTTAAGTCTGTCCTTGGGTTGTTCTCATTGGTTTCTCAGTTACCCGAGGCGGAAATTTTATAAAAAATAAATTAGCATTTTCAGAATTAATTGACTTTTCAAGAATGTTTTGGCTTTTATGCGGAGGTGTACCGTCAGGGCCTGCAAAGCCTTCAGTGAAAGCCTAAAATTATTTGAAAAGAAGTATCTAAATATGTTTTTTCTATATACATTTGTCCAAATATCACTTTTCAGATGCAGATTCTATGGAAAAAAAAAAAAAAGTCAGTCATGACTGAGGAAATATCTGAGTTAATTTATCATCTTAGCAAGTATACACCCCCTCAGAAAGTGAACCCAGATGACCTTGAGGGAATTCTCTTTCTTCCTGATGAAAACTGATTGTTACAGTGATAAAGACCTGATAGAGTTTCCATTTCAGGAGGGAAAATGTTTGCAGGGATTGATGCTCTGACTAGACAAGTGGGCGTTCACAGGAATCCCCTGCTGATACTCTGTTGATGCCGGGCGTATTCAATAACATAACATTAGGACCATGTTTACTTAAGTACCAAGTGCATAACCGACACTAGAAAGAGTTTTACAATGAAAAACGTACATAGAATACAAATGAAATGAAAAAAAAATAGTGTTTCATTCAGAATCCCAAGAAAAAGCTAAATTTAGAAAATCTACAGACTGAGAGCTGACCTGAAAAAAAGTGTAGAGAAAGGGTCCTCACGGTCCTGAAGCTGTGAAGTGAACAGAGGTGAAGATGGTTGCTGAGCAGGTGTGGGGGCGGGGAGGCTGTTACTGTAAAACGAAGAACTGTTTCAGTTTAACAAACGTACATTTACACAGAGGAAATGAGGAAAACAACTGCATGTAGAAGACAAACGTTCTATGGATGGAAGAAAAAAGGAAGTGAAGGAAAATGAGACCCAATCAATTCTGGTTCAGGAGAGGGAATTAAAGTAGAGTTTTTTGTTTTTTTTACTGGATACTGTAGATGTCATTACAAGTTTTTCTAGATTCACTCTGTTACAAAATATGTTTTTGGTGTTTAACATGTCCATGTAGAATTTTTCTGACTGAGGAGGTCATCATCTCCTCAGTGGCAAGGCTCCGGGGGTGGACGGGGTTCGCCCCGAATACTTCAAGTCTCTGAATGCTGTGAGTGTCTTGGCTGACCAGTCTTTGTGGCATTGCGTGGCAGACAGGAACCGTACCACGGGACTGGCAGACTGGGGTGGTGGTTCCCCTTTTTAAGAAGGGGGACCGGAGGGTGTGTTCCAACTACCAGGGAATCTCACTCCTCAGCCTTCCTGGGAAAGTCTATGCCAGGATACTGAAGAGGGGAGTCCGTTTGATACTCGAACCTCAGATCCAGGAACAACAGTGGGGTTTCCGTCCTGGCCGTGGAACAGTGGACCAGCTCTACACCCTCTCCAGGGTTCTGGAGGGTTCATGGGAGTTGGCTCATCCAGTCCATATGTGTTTTGTGGATTTGGAGAAGGCGTTCGACCGCGTTCCCCGTGGTGTCCTGTGGAGGGTGCTCTGGGAGTATGGGGTCCGGGGAGCCTTCCTGAGGGCTGTCCGGTCTCTGTATGACCGGAGCAGGAGCTTGGTCCGCAAAGCCGGCAGTAAGTCAGACCTGTTCCCGATGCATGTTGGACTCCGGCAGGGCTGCCCTTTATCACCGGTTCTGTTCATAGTTTTTATAGACAGAATTTCTAGGCGCAGCCTGAGGCCGGAGGGGATCTGGTTTGGGGACCACAGGATTTCCTCTCTGCTCTTTGCAGATGATGTTCTGTTGGCTCCATCATGGGTCCTCCAGCATGCATTGGAGCGGTTTGCAGCAGAGTGTGAAGCGGCTGGGATGAGGGTCAGCACCGCTAAGTCTGAGGCCATGGTTCTGGACAGGAGAAAGGTAGTTTGCCCTCTCTCGGTGGGTGGAGTGCTCCTGCCTCAGGTGGAGGAGTTTAAATATCTTGGGGTCTTGTTCACGAGTGAGGGAAGATCGGAGCGTGAGATCAACACGCGGACTGGAGCGGCGTCCGCCATTTTGCGGTCGCTGCACCGGTCCGTTGTGGTGAAAAGAGAGCTGAGCCAGAAATCAAAGCTTTCGATTTACCGGTCGATCTTCATTCCAGTTCTCACCTATGGGCATGAGCTTTGGGTCGTGACCGAAAGAACGATCCAGACCACTAGCGGATGAAATGAGTTTTCTCCGGAGGGTGGCTGGGCGCTCCCTTAGAGATAGGGTGAGGAGCTCAGTCACCCGGAGGGAGCTCGGAGTAGAGCCGCTTCTCCTCCACATTGAGAAGAGCCAGTTGAGGTGGCTCGGGACGCCTCCCCGGAGAGGTGTTCCGGGCATGTCCCACTGGGTGGACGCCCAGTGGAAGACCCAGGACACGTTGGAGAGACTATGTTTCTCGGCTGGCCTGGGAACGCCTCCGGGTCCCCCCAGAGGAGGAAGTGGCCGGGGAGAGGGAAGTCTGGGCATCTTTGCTTAGACTGCTGGACCCGCGACCCGGTCCCGGATGAGCGGAAGAAGATGGATGGATGGAAGGATGGATGAATGGATGGATGGATGGATCCCGTATCACGATATGATACGAATCACGATATATTCCGAGACTGTACCAGAACAATTTTTTACTTTTTAAAAGTATGACCACCTGAACATTAACGTGTCTTTCATTGCATAAAATGGTAACATTTACAGTATGTTAGTTAATGATCCCAACATTAAGCATTGCAGCAAATATCGTGAAATATTGCCGTTTTGGTTTGATACCCATCCCAAGAAAAAACTAAGTACATGTCTAATAACAAAAACTGCAAGGCAGACTGAACATTTAAAACAAGCTGTCTCTCTAGAGACCGTGTTGTTTTTGTCGTATTGTAGAGCTATTCAAAGAGGCTCGGTGTGATGGCAACTAGCGGTCGGAGATTCAAGTGGAAAACAAAAGTAAGACGCTGAAGGACGCTAATCGATAAATAATCGAGTATCGTCTTGTCAGCATTTCAAATCGGTATAGTTGTAATGGCAACGATTTAAAAACGTATCCATAGATGATCAGAGTGGGATGTTAAAAGTAATTTCCTGTCAAATCTTTCCTTTTGTTTTATTTTCTTGGGTTGTCCTTATCACTTTTATTCTTAATCTTTTTTCCTTTAACTATATCATCTGGTATTAAATTAATCTGACCACATTAATTAAAATCTTTACCAGCAAGAAAACAAAAAGTAAGTGAAACTAACTCAATAACAAAACCAGCCGTTTCGTGCAAAAAGAGGAAGGACAGCGATGCTCACGCGGTGATGTTTACCTGATTTTCAGATTTGCTGCTACAAAGAGGATTTCAGCACACAGGAAGAGTTATTTAAAATCAAAGCTGCAAGCAGAGTTAAGTGGCCTTGATTGCAGTCTGCAATCTACAGCTTCGTCTCCTGTGACCTGTCAGGGCAAGCCACTGTTAAAGGTGTTCGGCATACTAATAATAAGTATGGGCCACCGCATGCAAAGAGATCAGCTAGTTCAAATAAGCTCAGAGTTTTTGACCACGTTTAACAGATTTTTATGAACATTAACATTGAACTTTAGAAGGACCTTTGACACCCGATTTTAATTATTTTACCTTATACCTTTACATATAAATGTGTACTTTTAATTGCAATTTATATTTAACATTTGCGTTTTTGTTCAGGATTTGGTGGTCTAAATTAATTCAGATTTAACATCCAAATAAATTAAATAACTTTGCAATTGAGTTTGATGTTCAACATTTAGATCTGCCATTTCACAGATTTAAAAAAAAAAAAAAAGATATTTAGTTTCATCATTTTACTTCTACATGTACGTATGTAAAAACACTATTTCTTCACATATGGATTTTCCTATTTATCCAAAAGTCATCTTTAATATATTTAATTATGTATGCATTTATAACATATATAATACAGTACATACTTCTGTCTGACATAATAAGTAAATTAAAAAATCGGTTTAACATTAGATGACAAATGCAGGAAATGGGAGAAAACTGATTAGAACGTGAGATAACTGTAATTAACATTTGGCGCCACACAAACAAAAGATCCAGATACTGTTTTAAATGAATCAACCACAGGAATTTTTCTCATTTGGATTTTAATTTCCTTGAGGTGGGTGCAGATGGTGAGTTTAGGGGCTTTGTTTGGTGATCCAAGAAAAATTTAAGCTAAAAGTGCATTGAAACTTGTTTTAACACAAGGTGCTTAAAACAGAGACAAACAGTTAATAATAATATATATATTTTTAAAAGTCATAAGACATGTCAGATAAAAAGCAACAGCGATTAAATAGGAGGTACGACAGAGTATTAGGGCCACTTTAGAAAGATTTTTTTTTTTAAATTACGACTTTAAATCTGTTACATTTACTAGAAAAAAGTCGTAACTGCTAAATTACGAGAATAAAGTCGTATATTTATGACTTTAAAAATAATTGGCTAAATTTACGACTTTTAAACTCGTAAATTTACAAGAAAAAAGCTTGTAAATCTATGAGAAAAAACTTGTAAATGTACGAGACTAAAACTCGTAAATATGCAAGATTTTAAGTTGTAAATTTACAAGATCAAAAGTTGTAAATTAATGAGAAAATAACCAAAGTTTATCAGAGCCGTGCTTGAAGATGAAAGTATCTTGTGAAGATTTATTTCCAGATCGGTGTTAAAAATAAAGAAATTATTAACCTTTTTGGTGATCCAAAATAAAATTTTTTCCAGGTTCGATGTCGATAGTGCGGAGTTTCATATGTAAATTAAAGAAGTCAGAGATACATGTTCATCAGGACCGTCACTTTATTACCGTTCATTTCCCAGAAGCCCTTTCGCCACCTTACGTCATGTCTCTGTCATGCGCAGAAACTAGAAACCAAAAGAGAATGTAAACAGAGCTCCGGACGCCTCCTTCTCCCGTTTCAACACAAAACAACACTGAGAAATGACAATAGTCTGTTACGTTAGCACAAGAACATAGAAAATTCAGAAAACTAGAAATTTCCAAACTTTTGAAATATTTTAAACATTCAGTTTACCTGATGAAATCCAAGACGCTTTTCACAGTTTAGTCTGTCTGCTTCAGCTCACGGCATAAATTCACTGGACTGTAGTCTCCCCTCGACTTTAATACATTTACAAGAAAAAAGTTGTAAATTTACAAGAAAAAAAACTCGTAATATTACTTTTTTTTTTTTTTTCTTGGTGGCACTAAAACTCCGTTGTAAAGAGGCTTAAACATCCACATAAAATAAAAGGAAACTGTGGTTAAAACTTGAGGAGGCACTGCATTGATTAAAAGACAGACAGGGTGAAAACATGAAAAGGAGTATCCATAAAAGCCATGAAATGCTTAAAAGCCCATCATATAAGGAAACAAACAAACAAGTTGATTAAAGGAGTTATACAAAAGCTAAGTCAAAGAGTTGCGTCTTTAATTTACATTTAAAGATCTTGACAGACGCAGACGCTCTCAGATCCTCAGATAAACTTTTCCACAAATGAGGAGAATGAAACAGAAAGTTGTGAGTCCTGATTCTCACAGTGAGAAGAGATAGGAGAGCAGAACCTGAAGATCCAAGAGTTCTGGACTGTTTCTCAGAGATCAGAGAGGTAGAATGGTCCAAATCCATTAAGACAATTAAAAAACTAAGAAGAATCTTAAAATCAATCCTGATTTTAATCAGATCAGTCCTGAAATTGTAACTATTTTCAATCTTACTATTTTTATTTTGAAAGGAAAAAAAAAGACTTTCTTCAGTTACCGTCTGAAGCCTCATGAGACTGTTTCCAGACATCTTTTATGGTTAAATATGCGTCTTTGTGAAACATGTTTTGTGGTGAGTCATTTTAAAGAAAGAGAAAGAAAAACTAAAAAAAAACAAACAAAAAAAATCCTGTGTTTTATAACTGTTAAAAAGGTTTGCAATTTAACAAGAACACATTTTTAAAAATTGATAATTAAAATTTTGAAAAAAATAAAATTAAATTTGCTTTTTATATATATTATGGTATAATATATCTGAATCATTTGTGAAAACAAGATAATCTTTTTCAGAATACCTGAAAAATCCAAAGAATTCTTCAGTAAAACAACAATTGTATTGGAAAAATCATTTATAAAGGACATGGAAAATTAATCCTTAATTTTGAAACACAAAAATCTAAAATCTGTTAAAAAGTAACAAAAACAAAAGCATGTCATTGAAAAACAAAAAATTTCCAAATTTTTAAATCTTCTCTATAAAGTGATTAACCTCTTTTTAAACCTAAAATCTCTTAAAATGTTTTCAATTTCCCAAAAAACCTAAAAAACAAATGTCAAAACATTAAGAAATAAAAAAATTTCCTTATACATTTCATCTTTTTTATAACAGTTTGTAACAATGTATGTTTTGATCAGTAAAATACTTAAAAAATGTAATTATTTCAAAAGTTTTATGTCTGTCACATTAAAGGCTCCTCCTTTGATGAAACAGTTGGACATGAACGTTAAAAACTCAGATTCACTGCAAAACCTTATAGGTTCATCTATTTGTCTTCTTTATGTTTATCTAAGATGCACATGATGCTTTTAAAAAACTTTTTAAGTGGAAAAAAAAAAGAAAATTAGAATTTTTCTTTAAAAATAAATGTCTTTTTTAAATTATTAAAAAGCTAACAAAAGGTTGAAGTCCATACTCCTATTAAATAAAACAAGAGATTTTTCTGACTGCATGTTAGACACCAAAACAAAACACATTACTTTAGAACCACAAAGTATTTTGTTTCACAAAATACATCGGCTTGAAGAATACGAAAAGAGTAGAAACAATCAAAGTGATGGAGCCAAATTGTATTTATCCACCTGTGTTCAGGAGATCTGCTTCCTCTATTAGATTTGGTTTGCATTAGAAAACAGTTTGGATTCAGAATGATTCCACTCCGGCATAAAAGTGACGGTAGAGTCTGGTTGAAAGAAGCCGTCTCTCCATGCCTGATTTCATTTTCCTCGTCTGTCCTTGCATTCGTCTGCAGCAGATTTTCAAATAGACGTTCTGTTTTTAGACCTGACGTCTGTGTGCTGCATCACCGCTTAACCAACGCTGATCAGGACTTTTCCTTTTTATATAAAGACATTAAAGAAGTCGATTTGACTGGCCTTCATGTATTTCTTTCAATGTTATCTTTAGAATCATTAATAAAATGTTTCTATCAAGTAATTTTTTGTGTAAACTTTTACTAAATCTTTGATCCTTTATACAGTTTAGACAAACAAACACAAAGGAGGATTGATCTGTGAACTAAAAGCCTCAAAAAAGGTTTGGAAACAAAGAGGTCTACATACTGTATAAATGCTACAGTAAACCCGTATTTGGAAAATGATCAAAACACATGTACACAACATTTGATAGATTCTAAAGAACTTAAAATGTGTTGAATTTACTGAAATCAAGACAGATTTTGTGACTGCTCTAATATGTTTATCAAATTTAAGGTCTGTGTTCATCACTACACCAAAGTATCTGGCCTGGTTGGTAGTTTTTAGATGGATGGATTGAAGCTCCAACCTTTTTTCTTTAGCCCCTAAGACAATAACCTCAGTTTTGTTTTTGTTTAACTGAAGTAAGTTGTAACATGTCCAGTCATTAATGTCCTCAATGTATTTACAGAGAGCCTGAAGAGGGCATCGGTCTCCAGGTGTCAATGTCATATATATTACTGTGTGTCATCTGCATAGTATTGAAAAAAATTTCATCCTCGTGGTATAGACGCTGTTAGCAGTGGACTGCTAGTGTAACAGCCCAGATATGGCAGCGGAATCGACACACGGTACAAAATTTGGCAGCCGTTACACGGGGAAAGAAATTTTGAACTGCACAAAAATGTATATCCTGGGGTGACCGCGTGTGGTACTAGTGGTACTGCCGTGCAATGGCTGTGGAACAGCAGTGCCAGTGCGAGATCGGGCCGTGGAGTGAATGCCGGCATACGTGCTTGGAAGCCAAAATTTCACGTTCGTGCACGGCAGTATCACAGCCGTTTCCCTGGCCCATCTGCGTTTGTACCACTGCTTACAGCGTCTGTTTAGCGACTGAGCGTGGGACGACCACTTACACGCGCTTAAGCAGTGCTCTGGCAGTGGAGCAGGAGTGGAATGGACTCCGGCGTCTGTATCACTGTTATTACACAAACATACATAAAATTAGCCGTCTATGGACGTATGGCAGATTTTCCAAATTTTTGATCTGCGATATGGCCATAAAATTCTTTGGGACCGGGCCTTAAATAGAAATGGTCCCAGGATGGAGCCTTGGGGAACTCCTCATGCAATTTATGTTGGCTAAGATGAAAAGTTACCAATTAACACAAAATATTTCCTGTTTTCCAAGGAGGTTTTAAACCAGTTTAGGACTGGTTTAGCTAGACCCACCCAGTTGTCCAATGGTCAGTAATATAGCGCGGTCGACTGTTTTAAAGGCAGCACAGAGATCCAATAAAACTAGCACTGACATATAGTACGACAAATAACGAAGATTCCACTTAAATTTGATGAAATATCTAAAGTTTTCACACCTTGTCCAAGCCATTTAACTATTTCACACTTTGCAGTAACAGAAATCTTTTTCTCTTTCTCATAATGCTTCAAAATGTTGTTTAATAATATGGAATGCTTTTCTTGAGTAGTTTTTTGTTTAATTGAACTCATAATGATCGCAGATATCTGAGATTGATGTCAAAGAGCCCAAGGGCACAATATTATCCATGAGTTTAATTGAAAAAACAAAGACTTTTTACTTTTTGACACGTATTGTAGTTTGCACAATAATGTGGAACACACTGTAAGGCTTTACTGATGAATAGAAATCCATATGAAACCTGAATGACTGAAATAACTACAAAGGCTAATCTTTTTTACAGTTTTGTAAACAATTAAATCTTAAAATTTTAATAATTTCCATTGATGCAACCTGTAGAAGTTTTACAAGTTTGGGGTTTGAGGTAACTGCAGGAGCAAAAATGATTTTCAAAATGCATCTTGAAATGATTTTTAAACCACAGCTCGACTCAGTTTAACTGCTTTTAGGCAATAAAGACCAACACTCATGAGGTCAGTTAAATGTCGTGTTTGCCCTCAGACTCTCCTGTTGTTTCACTTTAACTCCATACATACTTATAATTGTGTTTTCTCTGCTTGTAATTTATGAACCGAATCTGTTTTTAAAGCACTCGTTACAGTACAATTGTGGGAACATGAGGATTAACAAATATTTTGTTCTGACTTGGATGACCCAGCATGTCATGATGTTCTGCACCAGCATCATGACAGCTTAGAGCCTAAACTGACTTCATTTGATTTTCTGTGTGTTCATAATGCTTTTATATCAAATTTAGGCTCGTGCCCAGATGGAAAGAGGTTTAAAAGCCAATTTATAAGCTTACTTATGACTGTAAGAATCCCCCTTTTGCAACTGTATGAATCAGACCAGCAGCGTGGAGGAAGACGATAAAATTTGGCTTTTTATAAATACTGAAAAGGATTTACCCCTGTGAGAGCGGCTTCTTTTAACCCCAGTTATATTAAAACTGGTCTCTTTCAGGAGCTACTACTGTGGCTGCCACTCTGGCTCAAATGTCACAAACGATGCAATAAAAATTGCGTGATTTCAGCGGCACTTCCGGGTCAATGTACGTCTGAGAATGACACTTTAAAGATTATTCTGTAACCTTTAAGACGAAGCCTTTTTTAAACTGTTTATTGCAAAATATGAAAGTCGGCGAAGAACCAAATGAGAAAACAGACGTCTGCAATATGAGCTTCACTCCAAATAGATTTTCATTTCTCGTTGACGTGAAGTCACAGGAATTTCCATGGTAAGAAGTGTTTTGACAGCAGCAGTTTAGACTGCACACACAGTCGCTCCATCATCCGCCAGTGACTGATGCTAGCAGCAGATGGCATTTGGAACAGATTCTTTCGGGCAGAGTTCAGCTCCATTTGGGTTTAATCTCTGGTGCTCTGTGTAACCTATAAACCGGTACGCATGCGTGCATTAATGAATGCAAAACAACTGTTTATTCCAAACGACAGTCTTCGTTTTGTTTCGTAAACACTTGCAAATGAAGCGATCGGTCCACCCAGCACACTTTCATTTATGAAAGAAAATGCTATCACCCTGAAGAAAAACTTCATAAAGTTCTTATTTACAGGTATATAAAAGAAGAAAACTAAGGAAAAACGTTATCAGAACATTCACCAGGCGTTTGGTGGTTCCCCTGCAGGTGGATACAGCTGGAGACCGCTTTAGAGCGGGGGTGTCAAACTCAACCGCACAAGGGGCCAAAATCTAAAATACACTTAGGCTGCAGGCCAAACAAGATAAAAATGTATTTAACACTCTAAAATTATATTTTTAAAAACTTAAAAACTGTAAATTTTTAATATAATTATGAACTAGATATATTGCATATATAGCGATAATGCTTGTGTGAATGCTGTAAGCTGAATTTGGCAGCTGAAGATGCTGAAATTGATCCCTAAAAAAGCTGAAAACACTGAAGATGATCAGCTAAAATATTAGCTAAATGAATAAATGAGTCAGTAAACTTTTATCATATTTTAACAAAAGCAGCTTTAAAGAGCTCATAATTACATTTTCCACACCTCAAGGACCAAAATATCCGTCCATCCCTTTTGGGGTCAGAGGGCAGCTGAAGCCAATGGCTACTGTGGGGTTCATCTTGAACACATCACTAAAATTCATGCTGAAGGGTAATTTAAAATCTTCAATTAACCTAAGAAGCGTGCTCTTGCACTGTGCCAAATTAGCCTAAAAAAGGTTAGCCAAAAAAGCTAGCAAGCAGCTGAAATATTAGCTAAACTCTGAAATAGTCCAAAAAATCTCAATAAATGGCAAAATTGTCTAAAAAGCTAGCAGAATGCCAATTTTTTAACTTTAAAACTGTAAAGTTTTAAAATAAATAAGAATAATAAAAAGGTAGGAATATTATTCCAGAATAATGCAGCTTAAACCTTAAATAACTTTCAATATTTTACTCTCCACACAAATATATTTTGTCAAAATTATACAAGTTAGAAATCAGCACAAGATAACATCGGGCCATTTATAACAATATAATGAAAGTATCTGGAGGGCTGGATCCGGCCCCCGGACGTTGGGCTTTGACACGTGTAGAGTAAAAATGTTTTTTCTTCAAGTATGCAAGTAAGCACTTATACAAAGTGTAAGGATAAGTAAGGGTGAAGTAGGTAAGATCCAGGTGTGTTATACAATTTTTTTAAGTTTCAACCTTTTCTAAATCCTATCCACTCCTCATGGAGCTCATAAGTGTTGCTTATGTGACAATAAATGTGCTCCATGTATGCAGCCTGACCGCTAAAAAATTAGCAAATTAAACAATCAGAGCGCAATAAAGAGTCAGTACGTGCACCTTGAGAGTGTGACGTAAAATACCAAATGACAGTACGTCATAAGTATGTGTACTTACATTAGTCTTACAATTACTTCAAAATACCCTTACCAAACCAGACACATGACAATGGTATGTTCAGTTTTTTTCATATGTACCTTCAAGTCCCACTCAAACCTTTATTTAGTTGTAAAATCTGATCTTTTAATTATGATTCGGAAACTTTTAGCCAAAATCAGAAACCCTTTGTCATTTTTTAAAAACATTTATGCAAAGCAGCAGTAGCTCATTTGAAACAATTTCTGGTTGTTGGCGGGGTTGTTGATAAAGAGCAACCCTGCCCCCTTCCCCGTCACACAGAGTTCAATTAGCATTTACATTTACAAAGTTTTAGCCCTAAGCTAACATTTGCGGTGCAAACGTAACAACTAGCAATATTGGATCAAACCAGTTGTAAAGTTTTGAGCCAGAATTCCAATTTACTGCAGCACAAGTGTTAAACGCCCATCATGTCTCACACACCTAAGCGTGAGTGAGACTTTGACACGCCCGTTTCTGTAGCTGCGTCATTACCCCGGGTACCTAGAGTTACAGATCAGGTGCGATGCTGGAGCGGTTTAGCTACTTCAAACTCACGAAGGTTTTATGCAATAAACCGTCATTTATAGTCCCTGACTCTCTGAGACGTTCGATGAAAATTTGAACCTAAAGAAATAGATTTGCAACGCCGCAGAGGCTGATTATCTGCAGTGGGATTTTTTTCCTCGCACTTAGAGACTGTGGCGCTCACATCAGAGTCGTAACGCCGTGTGAGCCTGGGGTAATTAGTCAGATCTTTTTCTTGCATCAAGTTTTCTGATCCAACTGGATTTAAATGAAGAAATACTCAGAAACACATTTTTAATTCTAGATTTCATATTGGTCCTCTATTGAGCGAAAAAGGCTACAAGAACATGTTAAAAACACCAAAAAGGCTATTTTCATTGGGGTGGGTCAATAAAAATAGTGTTTTTAACATCGTCACAGAGCATTCTTGTCATGACTCAGCTGTTTTATAAAGAAAATCAAATTAAAATTCTGTATTTCTGATTACTTCAAATTATTGAAAAAGGTTGCAGTTGCTACATACAAACTCTCTCTAAGCTACGAGCTTCCTGCCTTCCGATTCATCTACATCTTCGCTTTCTTCGTCTAAGTTGGTAACTGTCTCAAAACTGGATGGATAGCTCTGATATTGCTCGCCCTTTTTGTTGCATCGGTAATGTTAGCTTGGGGTCGTGAGTGGCTGTAAGCTAGCAGGAGAGCATGTAAACAAAGACATGATGGGAAATAAGCGCCGGCTTAATCCACATTAACAGTCCTTCCCACAACTCCGATGACCTGGACTTTGGTTTCCTTCCACAATCAAAAATATATTTGATATGTTGATTGGTGACACTAACATAACCCTTATGAGTAACTGTGGTTGTGAGGCTACAGTCCGTCTTTGTCATTGTAATGGACCAATCACATGTTTGCAGTGATGGGGTTTGCTTCTGATCCCAGCTTTCAAACATAAGGAAAGTGTGTGGATGGATCCCAATCAGTTCTTATTATCAAACTGTCACCTCTCGGGTTCTTGCCATAAACCAGGAGTAGGACGAGCTTTGGATCCACCAATCCCCCAGAAAGTGATGCACACCGGAAGAGTTTCTTCCCCCGAAATAACAGCCGTGAGTGCAAATGGATGCGGCGTTCGTGAAGCAGAGTTTTTATGAGCTCCATCATCAAGGTGAGTCTCTTAAGAAGCCGTTCCGGCACACGGCCCCCTTCGTGTCGGCCCTTTGAAGTGCTGCTATGGTGATGAGATGGTGGGAACGGCCTCCTCATTGTGTTCCACGTCTCTGCTGGAGGTGAGCGCGGAGGGTTATGACCCCATCACTCTCGCTGCAGAAGCAGGAACTCTCATTTTATCAGTGTGTGACGCAAATGTTAATTCATGGGAAAAAAATGTTGCACGGCACTAAGAGCCCTGAAGTAGAAGTTTTTTGTGTGGGTGGATGAAGGTTTTATTTTTATGTCTTCAGTCATTATTGATGTCTTAAACAGCTCAAAGGGGACATCATTTCTGACAGACTATTAAAAAATATTCCATCTATTATGTTTTTAACCCTTATTTTAGGGTCACAGAACCCATCTCCGCTATCAGATGAAAGTTCAGGATTGTAACAACTTTGTGGAAAGGTTTTTTAACAGTTTTTAAAGGTTTTTTTGTAAGAAACTCAGCTTCATCAATCTAAAACCAGATAGATTTTATGAGAATAATAAAAACTGTCATTATTATGCCAGGATTGGTTCAACCACCGTTATTATTCATTATTCTGAGAGCCGACTATGTAATTATCTGAATATAAGTGACTGCATATAATGTTGGGAATTGCATCGAGTGATGAACCTAAATGAAGATACATTACAGAATGCATGGAAGTACGTTACTTAACCTCACCTGCTGTTGTTAAAGAATAAATGAGTCAGTAAACTTTTATCACATTTAACAAAAGCAGCTTTAAAGAGCTCATAATTACATTTTCTACACCTCAAGGACCAAAACATCCGTCCATCCCTTTTGGGGTCAGAGGGCAGCTGAAGCCAATGGCTACTGTGGGGTTCATCTTGAACACATCACTAAAATTCATGCTGAAGGGTAATTTAAAATCTTCAATTAACCTATGGAGCGTGCTTTTGGACTGTGGAAGGAAGCCGGGATCCCAGCCGCTACACCACCGTGCAGCCTCGTCCTACAAAAGCAAATGGAAGAGACTGAAGTAAGTCCAGTTTCAAATAGGAGCCACAAAAATACACAAGCAAAATATAAATTCATGATAACAACCATTATTATAGAATATTATGCTTTAATCTTCATCCTGTATTTTTTCCCCATCCAATAATTAGTCTGGTCCAAGAGGCAAAATATTCTACAACCGAAGACATTTTATACAAAAAAAAGCAGTAAAACATTTTAAATAACAACATAGTTAAATGGTGGCACAGTCAGTTAATGCAGATACTACATATGTAAAGTATCTAGTTGAAACCCCACCTTGGACGTTCGAGTTATCGACCCTGCAGGGGCGCAACATGTGGTTTTCACCTGGGGTGCCATGCAGTCCAGGACTGGTTTGTAAAGATGAACAGCTGTTTGTTCACACTTTAGATTCGGGGGGCTGCAAAACACTAAAGCTGTTAACAAGGACTCAATCAGTACATTTGTTATTACCTTACAAGGTATTTGTAGAACTTTGTTAACAAATATATTGGAAAGGATTAACAAAAGCTAATAAACATCTTCATGATCAGTTTATTTAAAGTTGTAAGTCATTTGTAAGACACCAGCAAATGCTAATAAATATCTTTATAAGCAGCTTAATAGCGTGTAACTAATGATTGTTAATGATTTATAAGTAGTTTATTAAAGAATTCTATTATAAAGCGTTACCGAATGCTTTAGACCAGCTATTTTTTATTTTTTTTGTTCAAGCTGGTTTGTTGACATTGACCCAACTATGGATTGTGCAAAACAGTATTTCACTAAAATTTCTCCCAGAATAATAATAATTTTTTTAAAAAAGTGTCAGATTGTTGGCTAAATGTAGCCTACATTTAACGTTCTACGGGCCTGCAGGTTTCTGTTGTAAAATCACTTGTCCTTGATAGCCATAAGTGTCAAAAGGAAAAGAACAGATTGTATTTGTGGTAAAACTGGTGTGGTTTTATTTTCAGAATACGATAACTTTTTGTGTGTTTTTTGACAAAAAGTTTCAACTTTTTTGTATTTCTGGTTCAAATATGAGATCCACAGTAATTCTGGCAAACATGTTTTCCAATATAATTATACATGAACAAATTAAAAGCATCCAATTTGCAAAAGAAATATAAAAGTTAATTTGGATTTATTGTTATTATAAGGGTGCAAAAATGGCCCAAACCCTGACATTTTCACCCAAACAAATCTGGCCCTCTTTGCAAAAGGCTTGGATACTCTTGCCGTAAAATATTGACTAACCAACAATAGTTACCACTTAAAAGATGTCCTTAATTTACATGTATTATTTTCTTTAAAACTTTTTATATTCCCCAAACCATCTTTTTGTTTTGAAATGATCAAGTCATTTTTTTTTTTTTTTTAACCATTTTTACGATTAAAAACTCACAAGCGTCCACAGGAACTATGGAGCACAACACAGAGCTTGTCATCTTCCTCATATATTAGCATTGATTTGAATGAGCCTGCTGTGTCTAATTATGTGGAGTTTTCCGTGGCTCGGATCATCGCTCTTTAATCCTCTCTTGTCCCAATGTTGCTCTCTTCCCCTCCCCCTTTCTATAAAACCTTAATGCACGCAATAACCAGACTCTGCTGCGAAAATGAGTCAGAAAAAAAAGCATGAATGATAGCCAGAACTTGGCTTAATACAGTTACGAGAGAGCGTTACGTAAGAACTTCAGAGGCTTTAAACTTTGTGAACCATAAACCTACGCTGACATTTCTGAGCTCGTCTGGAGCCTTTCAGAACTGAATATGAACCATCAAATGTTTTATATTTGTTGAAGATTTTATCCAACTTTGCAGAAACACAAACTAAGATCATTTTGCTTTATTATCCACATGAATCATCGATGTAAACATTTATAAAATAATTGAATAACCGATGTAAATTCTGATATGTGAATATTTATGGCCTGCACTGACTGCAAGAAATCACACTAACACTTCTCTAACAAAACCAAAACACATGTATGGGGGGGGATACAAAGAAAGTTCTGAAATCATTATGGGATGACCACACGGCCTGTAGCTTGGTGGCCATTTTGTAGCAAAATGAGATTTAGCAATTTTCTCACAATATAGGAAAGGAAACTTCTATTTTTCTTAAGCGATCTTCATTAAATTTCACACACAGGCTGCCAGTTTAAGTCTACTACCACCACAGAGGCTTTCTTGACCTTTGACATTGAGAAGAGGCGGCCATCTTGAATTTTCAACAACTTTAGATCCAACTACAAATGAAAACTCGTCCCGCGAATTATCATCTCCTAACTTGTGAGTTTGCGAAAGTGACATTTTCCTCCCAATATTTTAATGAATTATGTCAAACTTTATTGCATGGATCCTTAAGCTTGTGCTAAACTAAATTATTTGTATAAGACAAACATATTAGGAATGTGGGCGTGGTTAGCAAATACTGTTGCAAACAAAATCCAAAAATGTACTTTTGCAGATTTTTCTGAGACTCACGTCGATCTGTTTGGTATTCGCAAGCGACCGAAACGTAAAATGGTTGCCATGGAGAGTAAATCACCAGAAAAAGCCGCCATTTTGACCATCCTGATAAAGGGACAAGGAAGAAGTCAATGGAGTTTGTAATAGTCGAGGTCTGATCAAGGGTGGGTGGTGAGGGTGCTGCAGGGTGGTTTTATTTTTATTTTTTTTTGCCAAAATTTGATTGAACTCTAAAAGATTATTTCAATTTCATCATTGCAGGCCATTTCCACCCCTATAATAATTATGTTC
Organism: Oryzias javanicus; assembly: GCA_003999625.1. Classification (NCBI taxonomy): domain Eukaryota; kingdom Metazoa; phylum Chordata; class Actinopteri; order Beloniformes; family Adrianichthyidae; genus Oryzias; species Oryzias javanicus. Next base: position 8,253,817 of record CM012457.1, on the reverse strand, counting down.
AAAGCAGAGGAGTCCAGGTTTTAAATTGTTTGTTTTGTCATTATTGGGATTTCATTGTATTTTAGTGGCAGAAAAGCTTTTTTTTAAGACTTAAAGTTCAATGTTTTGAGAAGGGTGTGTTACTCTGACGTTTTAACGACTGGTTTAGTATTTTTTTTTTTTTTAGTTTGTCTGATGCAAAATCTGCACCTTTTTTCCATTGGTTGATCAGTCAGGAGGAGCAGCTGCACAGCCAGATGTGTCCTGCAGGATTTCCATAATCCAGCTGTAAGATGCTGGAGTTCAGGAAAAACCTGGCACCATTTCATGAGAAGTGTCATTCTTCTAAAACTGCATAAACTAATGACCAGCCATGAGTTCCCAACAATATATAAATAAAACACGTGATCAGAAAATCTTTAGAAGAGGAACTTCTATATTAATATTGTTATTTTATATTACAACACTGAAATCACGTGTGAACAGGAATACAATCCGTCATTTATGCAACAACAATTTAATATTTCAAATTAAAATGTCAACACGCTTTAATTATTTCAACTAATTAAACAAAATTACATTTTCTTGAACTGTTTAAAATCTGCAGCATCTCTGGTCACAAGCTAAAGTCATTTGGGGCCAAACGTTGTAGAAGTTGTTTTATTCCTTTTTTAAAAAATAAATAAATAAAAATCAAGGTTTGAACCGCTGTGTAAGATTGCGAGACTGACCCCCACAGTTTGAAGAGGCCTGTTAAAAAATGTCAAAGTGGTGCAAATCTCACAAATCTTGCTTCAGGCCTTTTCTTTCACAACCATATTCCAATGTATCAAAAGTCACAAACCACCTTTATTAATTTCTCTTTCACAATTAATTTACAAACATAAAATCATTTCAGTGAATTTAAAGGACAGCCTGCAAACATCCCTGATTGGTCAAAGTAAAACTTGGTGTAACTTGTAACGTGTACATAGAGCAGAAAACTTAGCAAGAGATGAATGAACACGAGAGTTTTGTCCGTGAAAACCCAAAATATTTAGACTTTTTATTGAAAGTCGCTTGAGTGTTTTGAACGTAGCTTCATGCAAAGTAAGAAACGGATGTTCCACAATTAAACTTAAGAGTCATTAATTTATTTATTTATCTGTTTTCTTTACTTGCTTTGTCCAACAGCTGAGTATTAAGACGCGACTCTTGACAGATTTTATTCTTAGAACTGGATTTATGTGATCTTTGAACACACAAGATGTATATTTAAGTAAACTCCTTCCATATCTGAGGCTAAACATTTTATTGTGAAATATATTCCTTAAAGTTTTAGACTGAAAAGAAGAGAGAAGGAGGTTTTTGATTGAGAAAAGGGCTCATAAATAAAACAAATATTTACCAAGGAGTTAATTTTTGTACACAAGTACACTCTTCTACACACAGAAACATAATCTTTGTCCAAATTCCTTCACTATTCACTATATAGTGCATACGCAATTTTGTAGTGTTGTCCAGATCTACCATTCCTAAATTAAAGTTTCTTTGGTAAAGCCAGTGTGTATCGATGCTCACTACATTAGAGAATATATACTACAGCGCATTGCGGTCGAGCAATTTCTGAAAAAAAATGTGTTTTATTGTAATTTTATAATAAACCATTTACATTTTCATCTTTGGAACACATTGGAGTCACAAATAATTGCCGTGAACTGTTTGTATTGGTTACATTTTCACTTCAAAAACGTCAAATCAGCCTTTAAAAAAAAAAAAAAAAAAAAAAAAGAAAGTAGTGAGCATGGAGTCCAAACCGCTTTAAAATTCCAGGGCACTATATAGTCCAGTACTTCATATTTTTTATTCAGACATAGCCAAACACAAAATAAAACAGGATAACTTGACCGCACTCACTTCCCCTCCGGTACCCAAACCCCATGACGTACAGTTTTTTGCAGGTTTTTGGTTTCACCACGACCTCGTGACTTTTTAAAGTTCAATCTTTGAACTCCGTTACACCACTTTTTTTTTGCCATTTTGAAACTGTACACATCATTCATCTTTTATATGAATTATTTTACGTTTAACCATTAACTTGTTTGAATTGGTGTAAAAATAAAAGCATTAAACTGAGTTTCCATTTTAAACAGTGGCTATAATTTGAAAGTGAGCAGTTTTCTGTTCAGGGAAAAGCTCTGCCTGCCAGTGTTTATGTTCTTGAGATAATCCAGCGTCCTCCCACACGCCGAAAACACGCATGTTAGGCTAATTGTTGAGACTGAATTCATAGTGGGTGTGGGATTTAGGGGGCGCTGGCATTGTTGTTGCTCTAACAGAAACTGGCACCGATGACCCTGAATAGGATAAGGTGGGTGACAAAACCAGGTAGATGAATCAACCTTGAATTAACGTTGATTTATTCCACCAGGTAACTGAAGATAAGATAAGGCTTAAAGGGATAAGTCACTTTCTCCAGTGTAGTTGAATATAAAAACATGGAGATAGTGTTGCTCATGTACCCCATTACATTATTTGGAGTGATTTTGTTTTAAATGTGGTTTAGAATGACATTTGACTTTAAGTAAAAGGAGAAGAAAATAAATAATAATGCAGCAATAATGCATTTTGAAAGTTGAAATAAATTAAATTAATAGCCAAAGACAGACCAGTACTCCTTTTAAATGAGTACATTTGTATACATTACTGTATTCTTTATTAAGACAAATAAATTGGACATAAACAGCAGAATGACCCAGAATTTAACTTTTTCTCATCAGTTCAAGCCACTTTAGTGCATTAATGAAAACTCACAAGTTGAGACTTTGAGCGCTTTGTCTCAGACAAAATTAGCTTTTAAACTAAAGAAGATTTATAACCTTGGTGAGTCACTGATATCGAAACTAATACAGTCTGAATTCTTTTTTCCCTTTTTGGCTTTTTTTTCCTAAAGGCTTTATTACATCATTGTCTGCTGCTCCATCTTGTTTCATCTTTTTTTTAATCCAAATTGTTTTTTATTAAATGAAAGCTTCACCTTTCACCTTTTAAAAGAAAAATTCTATTACGCTGCATATAAAGTGATCATTTAGTCACCAAGCTTACAAATTCCACACACTTCAATCCCACTCAAATCGTCAACCTTTGCTTTTTATTTGCTGGAAGCTAAAGATCAAGTTTTAAATTCTCTGAAGTGTTGCAGCACGGTTCATAAAGAAAGCCTGTAAAGGCCAGTAATACATACGACTTCTGTCATTTTTGGGGGAATTAATGAGCTGATTTTTGAAATTTGTTTTAAAATGACACATTTACAGAGTTTAGGAGCAACACGAAAGGCTGGCTCTGCAATATAATAATTATTTAGGAGTTTAATGCATGAAACACATTGAAACTACTGCTTTGGCTGAAAGAAGATCCACATACGTGTGACCAAAGGTTACACGTATGTGGTTATATTTTATTAATACTAAAATATAACCAGAGCCTTTAAATGATGAAAAAAATTGGATAAAGATCAAAAAAGTCAAATACATAAACCAAAAGAACAAGAATCAATCAAGTGACTGAAGTAAGGAATGAGCTTTTCTGGATTCTGAGGGTTAATCAAGACAACGAGCAGCAGCTGAGCTCATTTCAATTGAAATCAGGTGTGACAGAAACAACCTAAATCACAAAATATCTGTTCACAAAAATACTAAATAAATTATAAAAAATGTTAGATGTACATAAGTATATCAAATACTAAAAAGTAGAACTTTAAGGGGTCAAATAAAGAAATCTGAGCTTAAATTTTTGATCCAAAAAAGTCAAACTTTAAAATAAAATAAAAATAAAAACATTTTTATAAGGTTGTGCATAAGTTCACTTTTTTAACATTTGTATTCCTTTTTGCTATAAAATTATCAAACATCTTTGTTATGATCAGATCTTTAATACTGACATTTGTTTCAAATTGAATTTTTTTCTTTGTGGCTATAAAAAAAAAATAAAATCCCTATTTGCATTTTTAAACGTTCAAAAGACAAAAGAATTCTTGAAGCTTTTTGCTTTGCCTCCCAGCTCAGCGGGAACAAAGTGTTTTAATCCCCAAACTTTCTTCAAGACTTCAGAGTAACCTTTTAAATAACCTTTTTAATCCTTCTCAGCATGCTTGCACGTTTCTTCTGCTGCATAAATGCAGTCTAAATAATACACTGGAATAATGGATTATAATTTTAGGAAGACCAAGTTATAGTTTTTTTTTCATCGAAGCTGTACACACAATGTTGAAATTATAGTTTTTCAAAAAAAATTTTTTTTATTTTGTCATTTAAATGCTTCTTAAAAGGCTTGTCAGTATAAGTATTTGGGGGTCATTTAAAAAAATTTAAAAAAAAGGATATGCATAAATTAATTCCATAACCAGTGGGAAATATTTTTATATAAAACTTAATGCAAATATTTGTATTTATCACAAGGACATTTCTCAAATAAAGATTTGCTTATTTGTGCACATTTTATTTAAACTAACATTTATTTGAGGGGAATAATCTAAACCACATGAGCCTCATAAATACATTCAAAATTAAAGTGGTAACAACTTACAATATGATTCCTCAACGAGCTTTATTAACACATTGACAAAATTAATTAATGTGTTTATAGATAAAAAATGTGTTTATTACAGTTTTTCCCAAATGCTAAAACACATTTTCTGAAACATTTAACCAATTTAACAAAACATCAAACACAGTTTTCAAAATATAAGCTAAATATACAAAATTCTTGACTTTTGAGTCAAAAGCTCACTTTGAGGTCAAAATGAAGACTCTGTTGTCAAAACTTACACACACACAGCAAACACTACACACTACACATCAAAACACCAAACACAACTTTCAAAATGTGAGCTAAATGTACAAAATTCTTGACTCTTCAGTCAAAAGCTCCCTTTGAGTTCATAATAAAGACCCAGTCGTCAAAACTAACAAACCTGCAGCAATCACAACACACTACACAACAAAACATTTGACACTGTTCACAAAATGGTTTGTAAAAAAAATGTAACACCCCCCCAATAAAAAATAGAGTAAAACAGTATTCAGGATTTTGTTTTATTTAGTTAACTCTTACTGTAAATCCAGGTTCACATTTATTGCACTTCACCATCTTTTCTCTGTGGGTCAGACCAGAAGATTTCATCCACATCACTTATATGTTCACTCTAACCACACAGCAGGAAAAATTAAAATTTTTTGCGTGATCTAGTCATGAAATGACCCAACTGAAATGTCATCATAAGCCATGTCGAAGGCCTGCAACAGATTTTGTCAAGTGTATGGTTGTCTCTTCTTCAAATTCCAAATAGAAAAAAAAACATTTAATTGGGTTATGAAGAACAAGGTGGAAGAAAACTGATACAAATTTGGGATTAGTGTTGAACTGTCTGATGGGTAAACTTTTGTGAAAACTGATATTGTCTCAGACGGCAAGAAAGTCTTCTCTGTTATTTTCTTGTTGAAATTCTACAGTACATGAATGATACAGATTATAGTAATAACTTGAAGCTGCTGAGTTAAGGTTGACCTTTTGACCTGCTTCCCTCATGGTCATTCCATAAATCAACATACGGTCAATAACTATGACCTGGATCTCATCAGAACCTTGTTTTTTTATCTGGGTCTAGGTCTTGGTCTGAGTCTTTCTCTGTCATCAGTCTTTGAAAAACCTCTCTGTTGTTCCAAAACTTTCCTTATATTCGTTGCAGTTGATTTGCAACAAGTGTTTTCAGTTTTGACCAGTTGTGTGTTGATGGTGATCATTGTGTTGGAACAGAGTTTGAGTTTTGACTATTTGTGTCAATGTTTTGCCTCTTGTGTGTTGTGAATGCCAGCTGTGTTTAAAAAGTGAGAATGTGTCTTGCTTTGTGTTGTTGCAAACATCCCAGTTGGACTAATAAATGATGTTTGTTCAAAATTGTTTAGGTTTTGACCAATAATTGAATGATTTTTAAGAAAAAGAGTTTTCAGCTGCAGCCGTTTGGCATTAGTTTGTTTTTTTTGAGGAAAAAGCATTAATATCTGCATTAATATTGGTAATTTTTTTTTTGCAGCACCTCATCTAAAGTGTTACCGGCGCTTCAAGGGCCCAGACGGGGTCTGGTTTGGGGACCAGGACCTCCAGCATGCATTGGGGCCGTTTGCAGCCGCTAAGTCTGAGAGACCTGGTTCTTGACTGGAAAAAGTAGCTTGCCCTCTCAAGGAGTATTAACCCTTTAACAACAGAGCTTTGGTGTTTATGTTCTTTGATTTACTGTAACTTTTCAACCGTTAAGACAATCAACGTCATTCCAGCAGATTCTCAAGGAGAGAAACAGCTCAGCTTCAGAGTCTTCTGAAATTATATTTATTTTGAGTTTTTAACATGTCTGTGTAGTATTTTTCTTATGAAAGAGAACAAATGTAATAAGAAATCAATTTGTTTTTGCATTTCCGAATATTTCTCCTTTTAAATCTGTCAATCAAACTCTTAGACAGACTGTTTGAATTAATGAACCCTCTTTACGTCACAACAGCTCTTCAGGTTCTGGAGAAGAGAAGATGGTATCTTCACATTGACTGCAGTCAAATGAGCCGCCGTTCACATTTCTGTGGTTAAATCAGTCGTCACTAGATTTTTGGTGTGAGTTTCATCCAAAACTTACGGTAGCAGGGCTGAGAACTCTGGAAAATCTCCACCAGACTCTACAGAGCTTCTTGATGTGACCACGGAAATGTGAACGGCGGCTCGTTTGACCGCAGGTGGAAAGGATTGGAAATCAATGAGAGAGCATTTGGATGTTAGCTTTCATTATTTTCTGCTCTGAGAAACCAATGGATTGAATGGATTGTTCACAGTAACGTCAATAAACATTGAAGAATTAGATTATTTGGTGAACTGGAAGGAGAAAGAATCAGGATTTTGGAGGAAGTTCGGTCCATGAAGATCCGAGCTGACATCCGGATCAGAACCATACGGATGGACATTACTGTTATTGATTCAAATTTTCATGTTGCAGCGATGAAGATTTGCGCTAGTCAGACACAGAGCTACCATAATCAGACAAGGGGGGATTAGATGTGAGGTTGCTCAGCTCTGCTCCAAAAGCCACGCCCCCTCAGAAGAAATTTTGGAAACAGAGGCTTCAGATAAATAAGGAAAATGGCTTTTTAAGACATTTAGGTTGTGGGATTTTGGTTAAAAAACTTTATTTAATCATAATTAAACACTACTGGAAACTTTTTTGTTCTTTTTTATTAAAGTTTCTCTTTTTTTTTATTAATTGATTTATTTTCTTGTTTCTGTTTTTAATTGCACAGCGCTTCGAGCTGCACCAACATGAGAGGCGCTCTTTTATAAATAAAGTTTGATTGATTGATTGAAAAAAAAGACTTGTCATAAGAGGACTTTATAGGGTTAAACATCTTGGGGGTTTGTTTACAAGAGAAGGAAGGTCAGAGGGGGAAATTGACAGATTAACTAGACATCGTCAGTAAGCAGTCTGAATCGGTCTGATATCGTTGCTATGGCAACCCCGTTTTGCCAGTCAGATTTGAGCTTGTTGGAAGGTCACACCTCAACCACCTAAAAGTGGGCTGGTAATCAAACATTTCCTTGCCTGTAGGTGCTTCCTGTTTGGGATGCGAGGGGGGACCCAGTCCAGTTCTCATGTACAGTCAGTCAGTGGTCTGTATACATTATTTATCGTATAATTAGATTTGTAATATTTGTTTCAATGACTAAAGAGAGATATCCAATGTGTGTGTTTTCTTTTTTTTATTTTCTCTTCTGTTGGGAAACTAGAGATCAAAGGTCTCCATTTGCCTCCGACTGATTTTCATTTATCCTCCCATCCATGAGGTAAAAACTCACCACTCATCAGATTCTCCTGGGTTTTTAATATCCCACATTAACACAGAATCTGTCGTCTAGATGACAGGTGGAATATTGGATGCTGACTATTGGCAGGCTAGTTGAGGATTAGTCTGCTGAGCACTTCATCCCCCCCAACAAGCCGAAATAGAAATGAGGGCATTAATCCGAGATGGAGGGACCACTGGCCCAAGCCGGAAAACCAGAAAGAATATGTTCCAGTATAGCTCTTCCCATTTATAATCCACTCTTTACAATAGCAAGTAGTTTCAGTCATTTATTTATTTATTTAAATGACGTCTGTTGCCAATATCCGCAGACCAGGCCAAGCAAAGCCGAGGCAGTCGATCTGTTTCAGTGACCCACAATGTTCTAATCCTTGAATCACAGCTGATGGAGCGAAGCATATGAAACAAACATCTGGGACTTCGCTTTATGACTTTTCATGCTCTTATGCAAACCCAGGATGTGCTTAGATAACCGGCAGAATAGATGCCGGTGCGGAAGACGTTTAAAAAATGTACACCCGTGCGGATGACCCCTGTGACCTTTGGGACTCACAATTTATGCACAGAGAATTATTTAATTCAGTCGATTTAATTCTCAGTTTAGAGTGCAGACATTCACAGAGGTTATGATGAGCAACATTAGAAAGCATCCCTCATGAGGACAATCTGGATTTAAATGAAAAGGAAGCAGCTAAATGTTTGCATGTGCGTCTTTCATTCATAATCCCATTATTATTTATTTATTTTTTGATCTACTTTGTATTGCTCGATGGATGTTTGGTGTGCTTTTGTCACCCTCTTCTGGCTTTAGGCGGAACTGCAAGAACATGTTGTCATTGACACTTTTAAAGTTCACACTCCTAAATTTAAAATGTACATGTTTCAGAATATGAGGTTTATTCATATGTGCTGATATGTGATTAAAAAAAACACACAAAATTGATGCCTTTAAATGAGCAAAAACAGATAAATCAATTAAAAATATATTCAAACACAAAAATATCCGATTAATCTTTTTTTTGCTTTGAAAACAATAAAAACATTTGATTTTTTTTTTCACAGCTATTATTGTGTGAAAAAGACTAAATACATTAACAACAAATGTATATATATATATATATATATTCACTTCTTTCCACTACCTTTTAAATAAACTTGATGTTATATATATGTGTACTGAATGCAAAAAGTCTATTTAATGAGATATAATTTTTTTCTATATTTTCTAATATAGATATTTGTTCATATCTGAAATGGGTTTGGTATATGTTTTTTTTTTAACTTAGTATTCCATTTTTAATGCTTGAAAAAAAAAACATGCATCAAATCAAATAAAGTATTCATTATTTTTAAATGGATTTTGCAAGTATTTGCATTTAAACTAATTCTGTGTTTCTTGGAGGCTTTTTATATAAGAGGACAATAAAAGCTTTCTCTTTGGGTTTAACTGTATTTTTTTGCTTTTGTTAATCACTCTAAATTTAGACTTGAAAGATCCTTTTCTCATAGCCTCCTTCTTTTTAATGTCTGTATTTTTGGTCTAATGTAACTTCATATTAAACATCTTTTCAAAGTTGCTGCTATAAAAAAAAACAAAAAACAAAACGTTATTTTTCAAAAAGGAGCAAGAAGAAAAATAAGAGTCAAAATTTTTTTTTCATATTTTTTTGCATTAAAAACAGCAAAAACATTTGATTTTCTTTTACAGCTGCTCCTGTGTGGAGAAGACTGTAAACACTGAAGTCAACTTTGGAAGAATATTAGTAATTATAGCACTTTAATTATTAAATTTTGAAAAAAAGTATACATTTTTGACGTGTTTTCAAGTATTCATGTTTTTAAAAAAGTTGTTTTTAGGAGTTATGTTTTGAATATGAGCTCAGTGGCGGCGTGCTTTACACCACTGAAGCCAACACTTTCCACTGAACTTGTGTAGCTTGGATGCAGCTGCTCAGCCATGAATCCCATTCCATGAAGCTCTCTGTGTTCTGTTGGGCCAATCTGAAGGTCACACAAAGTCTGGAGTTCTGTAATAATTGACTGTGCAAAAAGTCGGTGACCTCTTTGCACTCCAGCATCCACTAACCCCTCTCTGTCAGTTGATTGTGGAATATTTAGGACATTTTATGACAGGATTTGTTGCACAGGTGTCATCCTATGACAGCTGGAATTCACTGAATTTGGATGAGTGAGCCAGTACTTTTGGTAATATGGTGTATGTATATTTGTGTTTTTTTACTTAAAAATCTTTCCACTACCTCTTCATTCACAAAACTGCATTTATTCTATTTTTATGTCTTCATTTTTACCTTCATGCTTATACTATTTATCTCATTTTGTGCACTGATATGGTAATGGATTTCTGCTCATCATACATGCTCATAGTGACAATAAAAGTATTATATTCTAATATATTCAATTGATAATTAAAAAAATTCCAATTTTCATGCCCTCTTTTTTAATATCTGCTCCGTGTTGCTTATAAGTTTTTTCATTTTTTTTATTCAAAAGTAGGGATGCAGGGAAATCTTTGTCAAAATGAAGTCAAATGATACAAAAACACATCAGATAAACAGATTATATGTCTGTATTTATTTTCATCAGAACACAATTTATGCATTGTACCTGTAGTTTTCATACTTTTTCAAAAGATCATGACTTGTGAGACAGTTTTATAAATCATTTCATCAAAGTTCTTTGTAAAAAAATTAAATAAGTTACTTGAACTAAAGCATCTATAATATTACAATATACTGGTAGTATAGTAGTAATCATAATAATTATAATCGCAATGATACTTCTAAATGCCTTTGACCCCTTTTTCATCTGTAGTAGGATAAGCCTTTCTGTCACACGCACACACACACACGTGCGCACGCACACAAAACCACAACCTTTCACAACGAGGTTGTGAAAACAAGTCCAAACTTTGCCACAGACTCTCTCTGAGTGATTTCAGACCTTCAGATAAAACAAGGAGAAGAGGAAGGTAACAGCATGACACCAACTGAAAATACACAAAACAGAAACACATTTTGTTCAGCAAACATATTTACAACCAAAAAAAAAAAAGGAATGTACTTCTGCATAGATCCACAGGGTAGAGAACGCAACTATTGTGAAGACCGATAGAGGGTAGAGAGGCATTCATCGTCTGCGTGTGAAGTGGAAAAACAATTTACTTTTGTGTTTTATGAAGCAGAACCGTGAGAGCCGTGCAGGCCGGCAACTCAAATCTTTTTTTGTTTAGCAGAAATACAGCAGTTCATCGCTGGATGTCTGGGCGGATGTCACGGACAACATCAGCCATTGCCCCCATGCAGCGAACGCGCACGCATGGGTTCAGGTACGGGTTTAACTGCTGACACATCAAAAACCCATGAAATGATTTATCCTTTTTGAGGAGTTTGGGGAAAACATTTGAGGAGAGATGTTTGCCTCCAACATTATTTCTCATTTTACTGCTGTTTGATTAACTTTGACCATCGACTGTAAATGAGAACTGGACTGAGTGAGTGTGATGTCACCAATAGCCACCAATTTCTGGCTTCTACAAAATAAAGTCAATTCAGGTTTTTTTTGGGGTTTCATAAAAGGGCTGGGTGTTGGTTATAATTTCCAGAAACGATTCGATTCACCAGAGATCAGATCGATTCTGAATTTTTTTGATTATTTCAATCCTCTCTATTTAATTTGAATTCATTCAATTTTGTTTAGAAATACATTAATAATCTTTATACGTTTGAATATATTCATATTAATCTGATACGGTTCACATACTGTAAATTTATTAGTGAAATAATGCAATTGAAAAATGTTCAGATCAGTTACTTTGTAAACATTGTTCTGCCTCTCCTGAAGGGCGTTTCAGTTTGGCCACTAGGTGGCGATCACATTATAGCTGCACACTTTTTTTTAAGAAGAATAAAAAAAACTGTTAGACCACAAATAGTTACTTTAAAAATATTTCCTTAAATTAGTTTGGAAAATTCATGCTTGTGAGTTTATAAATATGCTAATTTAGTCAGCAATGTATGTTTAAGTTGACAGAGCGTTAGCATTAGCTGTCCAACAAGAAATTCCATTAAACGTTAGCATTAAGCTAGCAGACTTTAGAGATTTAGATCGATTTATATTTTTAATAAATTAATATTTGATCTATTAAGTTTGAATTCAATAAGCGGTGATTGGTCTGAGTCATGTACGTTTGGTAACCACTCTAGCCAATCAGCAGTGAGCTTGACAAAACCTTTTGAACATTTGATGACTTGACAAACAGGCACCATTAAAAAAAAAAGAGGATTAGCAATATGTTATGAAAGTATATAATGACTGAGACAGTTTATTTCTCAATGGAAGCCTACAGGATTTTGAAAGTACGTCCTGATGTGGGTTTACTCAGTCCAGTTCTCATTTACAGTCAATAGATCTGACTTCACTTTGTGCACTTTAATCTCGGATGCTCTGTTGCATCTTGTTGGGACGAGGAAACGCTTGTCCTGTCCTCTCTCTGTGGAAAGACAGGACCGGTCGGTTGAGGGTTCATTGCATCTCTGATGAGGTGTAAAACAACAGAATTGTACAGCACAGGGGCACAAACACACGGCAGAACCCTGACAGCCACAAACAAACGGGCAGGTGAGCAACAGCTCATCCATCCTGGTCGGTGTGGAACTGGCAGCTCCTGTGTTGGAGGCTTTCAGCAGCAGAAATGAGCTCAAAGAAATACAAACAGCTCCATCTTTTGGTGGATATTGGTATAGCAGCATTTATGTGTCACTATGTGCAGACATCCACTTCCTGTTTACATACAGAGATGGGCGGGAAGGCGGGGTTAAAGTATAAATCAGAAAACTAAAAAGAAAATAAATAACAGTTTTTATTATTATTTTCTTTAAGTCAGAAACTGTAAGCAGTATACCAAAATGTTTGACATCAGACACTGGGCTGGACATCTCGTATCATTGGACATAGTGTGGAGTACAGTGCATTCAGCGACATTGTTTTTAGCAGGTACCTGACCTAACAGCTGTCAGAGAGAAATCAAACTAGCAACTGAAGAAGAAATCAGCCCTTGAGATCACACCGTTTCTTTCTGATCGACATTTACGACATAAACAAAGCTGGACGGGTCCACACAGACACGACGAGGGGAGGTTTGTGGTTTTTTTTAATGTATTTCTCTGTTTTTCCTCGTCTCAAGAAACAGCTGTGCCTTTTTGAATGAACGTCGTGGGAGTTGCTTTTGACTGGAATGAACATGAATTTGAGAGATTCTGTGATTGGTTATGTTTGAAATCTTTTAAAGCCCTTTTCGTGATGAAGCCTGGAGGTTTGGTGGAGAAAATAAGAAGACAGTGAACGCACCACAGGAGCTGATTATGGTTCTGATGGATAAAGAGAGGCAGCTTTAACCTGTCAGTTAGAATACCTCACATTTTTAAGTCTTCACTTTTTGAAAATCACCTTTTTGCCATCCAAAATAGAATATAATGTATCCCTGCTACTAATGTTGCAGCAAAAACTCAATAAGAAATCAGGTTTAGCTTTTTAAGTTGCATTTTGATCATTTTTGAGTTAACCCAATTTAGTTTGACTTTTGATAACACGTAAAATAGTATTTATTAGTAAACCATAAAGAAAAATGTATGGTATTTTAAAATGTTTACTGAGCCTAAAAGATCAAAATCCTACATCATGAAGCATTTGCAAGCAAAAAAAAAAAAAAAAAAAAAACATGGCACAGTAATATGTGAGCGCATTATTTTTGCAAAAAGTCTGCATTTTGTATAGAAATAATTTTTCTTAGTGTATTTTTCCTAACAAAGATAACATTTTCACTTCCTCAAACTCATTCACTTTTTTATTTATTTGGTTGATTTCCAGGTGACAAAAAATCATTAAAGTTCCTTTTTTTAAATAATCCTATAAAAAATGTGAATAACAAAACTTTTACACGTTTTGCTTAAATATCATGTTTGAAATGTGTGGGTTTTTTAAATTTCTCACTCAAATATAATTCTCTTTTTTGAAGCAAACTGAGGAACATGCAGGTTTTTTTATTTGGTAAAATGTATTAAAAACATGCAAAATATGGGATTTTAAATTTTATTTTGTGCCTAAACAAACCAATCAGGCCTGAGAAAGTTAAAAATGTTAACGTGAAGGATTAGCTCAGAGTAATCAAGGATTCTTTCATGCAATTATTTGGGATAGGTTAGCCTTAGCATTCCAAAATCTGGCCTACTTTCTGCCTGTGGCTCGAGAAAAGACGGACTGAGAGTTTGTTTAGGCAAGTAAAGGTGAAATTATTTATTTCAAAAAGTTCCATAAATGACAAAATTTGAAATAAATCTGCTTCTTTTTTTCTCTGAGATAGAAAGACACGTCCATAACTTCAAAATTGTGAGATACATTTGGGTATTTAGATGCCTGTTCGGGTTTTTAAAAACCAAAAAATATGATGGGATTCCTCATATGTTTCATGAAACCTTTTAAATGAAATGAGACGGAATGACTTGTACAAACTAAATGAGTTTACGTACAAAAGAAGACGAAAGGCTGTCTGTGATTTCCCTAAAAAGGTCGTTTTGGTGAACCTAATAAATGGGGATTTTCCAAACCTGATAGTTTTATTTTTTGCCATTAAAACAAACAGAATTATGAGGCTGTGGGTTTTAAAGACTGTCTGAACCATAAAATAACATCTCAAAGAGGCGTAGCTTGTGTTCCAGATGAGTTGGTTTCATTCAAACTTTAAATAAAATGGGCTTTTTTTTTTTTTTTTTTTTTAACCAAGTGCTTGTTTGTCTCCATTCATCGGACTTCCTTGTAACAGTTCTGCATGGTTACATCATAATCACAAAGCAGGATTGGGTTGAAATCAGTTGAGACGTTGGCGACTTTGGAGGAACACTTCCTGAGAGCCGGCGGCTGTTTACTTTTTCGTTGAAATGCAGGAATGGTTTAATCCATTGACTGTATAAGAGAACTGGAACGAGTGAGGTTGACATCACCAGTAGAAAATGACTTATGAATTCAGTTGCCTTTTTTTACAGTGTAGAACCATACATTATCAGGGATTACTGATAGGTTGAAATTGGTTGGAGTCGTTTCTATGGCAACCACTCTAGCCAATCAGGAGTGGGCTTGTCAAACGTTTTGAACGTTTCAACGCAAGACCACATACTTTTCTTGATGCAAACAGAAATATATATATATATATATAATATATATATATATATATTATATATATATATTATATATATATTATATTATATATATATATATATATATATATATATATAATATATATATATTTATATATATATATGCGTGTGTGTGTGTATAAATAATGAGGATTAGCAACAACATGCTAACAAAAGGTAGCAGTGAATCATTTTTTTAAATAAAAGTCTATAGGATCATTGTGTCTTGGACTTCCTGTTTGGAATCCAAGTGGGGGAGGGGGGATCATTCAGTCCAGTTCTCCATGTACAGTCAAAAGTTTAATCCTTGAAAATAGTCTAAATTGTTGAATGTCTTCTAATGAAACCGAACGCAAACACCTGTGTCGAACGCAGGACGCGGCGTGGACCCACTCAGGGGCGCCATCGAACCCTGGTGATGTCTTAATTGGACTGAGGATAACGAGCTGGAAGGGCTGAGTGACATCTGAGGGGGTTTCCGCGAAACCGCCAGCCTCTTAGGTAGACGTTTAGGATAGTAACACGCGCTCATTATCTCTCACGAGACTCACCCAGACGCACGCACACAGTAAATGAATCCACTCCCACACATGCACACAAACCTGCAGCGAGATCTGGTTTTTTTGTACACATCCTGCTATTTAGAGAACATGTTCTTCCTCCGTGAGAGACCCAGAAACAAAGACGAAAGATGGACATAAGAAAGGGGACATGATTGTGTTACTCCATAGTCAGCCAGTGCAACAAAAACCAATAATTGGAACACAGTGTAAAAACATGTAGGGAGAAAAACTCAGCCGTCAGGAAGCTGACCTTCTCTCTCAACAAAGGCTGTGGTTTTGTCCTCTTCTCCTATCTGAGGGACTGAATCCCTCCGTATGTCTGTTTAGTTCCTTATTTGTTTTGATTGATTCATGCGTCCTTCGTCTCAAAGCGTTCCGCGGTTTCCTCTTGCCAGAAAGTGTTTCAGAACGTCCACAGGCACACAGCTCCTGCCAATCGCGCAACTGTTGCTGTATTTTTCCACAACGGTTGCCATGGTGAGGGGATCCCCCCACCGCAACAAACCCCGCATCCTCCTGGCAGCTCGATCACTCCTCGTTTGCAGGGCTCTCCTCCAGAGGCGAGATGGCGGGGAGACCCAGTCCTGTTGCATTGTGGGATGCAGTGAGGCTGGCAACAGTGTGTAGGAGGACAAGGACCAGCAGGCAGAGTTTGAGCCGGCTGTTACACAGTCTGCAGGCTGCCGAGGAGCTGAGGGAGGTACGGTGCTGGCATGGAGGGTGAGTTCTTTTTAGGGTCCCCCTGGAACGGTTGTCTGCTTTCAAGTCCCACCTTACATCGCAGCACTTTGCATCTGGATCCACACCTGATGGATGGTCCTCCAGCAGCCCTGGAAGGGAATCATGGAGAGGGTGATGTGAGGATAAAAAATGGAGACTTTGAAGACATCGAGAGTTTTTATTTGTGTGGATGCATGTCTGTCTTTTGCTGATAATAAAGTGTTTTTTCTCTGGTTTGAATTTGTCTTTAGCAGTAATTGAGATACAGTGAGGCAAATCGATTTTTGAAATCCCTGTGATTTTGCAAGTTCTCACACTTAGAAATCATTGAAGGGGCTGAGATTTTCATATTTAGGAGCATTAAGGATATAATCTAAAAAAAAAAATCTGGAAATCATATTGCATGATTTTTTTAAAGATAATTTATTGGTGTACTACTGCAGCAAATACATATTTGAACAGCTGTCTATCTGCTGGAACTCTGATACTCAAATAACTGTTAGTTTGCTTTTAAATCATCCACCTCCACTTACTAAATTAGAACCTGTCCACCCCATATGTTCAGTAAGACTCAAACTACTAACATGACCAAGACCAAAGAGCTGTCCAAAGACACCAGAGACTAAATTGTATACCTCCATAAGGCTGTAAGGAGCTACAGGATGATTGTCAAGCAGCTTCAGATCCGTTGTTGGAGCAATTGTTAGAAAACGGAAGAAGCTAAACATGACTGCAAGTCTCCCTCAGACTGGAACTCCATGCAAGATCTCACCTCGTTGGGTCTCAGTGATTCTAAGAAAGGTGAGGATTTAGCTGAGAACTACACAGAAGGAGCTGGTCAATGACCTGAAAAGAGCTGGGAGCACCGTTTCTATGGTTACTGTTGGTAATACACTAAGACGTCGTGGTTTGAAATCATACATGGCGCAGAAGGTTCTCCTGCTTAAACCCGCTCATGTCCAGGTCCAGGCCCGTCTTAAGTTTGACCATTTGGATGATCTAGACTAGAGGATCATGGGGGAAAGTCATGTGATCAGATGAGACCAAAATAGAACTTTTTGGTGTCAATTCCACTGTTTGGAAGAAAAAGAATAATGAGTACCATCCCAAGAACACCATCCCTACTGTGAAGCACGGGGGTGGTAGCATCATGCTATGGGGGTGTTTTTCTGGACATGGAACAGGACGACTGCACTGTATTAATTAATGACCGGGGTCATGTGTTGTGAGATTTTATGGAATAACCTCCTCAGTGAGAGCATTAGAGATGGATCGTGGTCTTCCAGCATGACAATGACTCAAAGCAAACAGCCAAGAGAACCAAGGAGCGGCTCTCTTAGAACCACATCAAGGTTCTGGAGTATCCTAGCCCGTCTTCAGGCCTAAACCTTAAACCCTAATCCTCCTGCAGTGAGGTCAAACCTCATGAAAAACTACAGGAAACGTTTGACCTGCGTTATCGTAAACAAAAGCTACTGTACCAAATTTTAACACTGATTTTCTCCGACGTTATAATATGTCTTTGCAGAAGTAGCATACAAACAAATTACTTTTTTAAAAAATTATGCAATATGATTTCCCGATTTTTTTTTTTTTTTAGATTGCGTCTTACAGTTAGTGGGCATGCACCTAAGATGAAAGTTTCCGACTCCTCCATGATTTCTAAGTGGACGATTTTCCAAAAAAACAGATTCATATGACAAAGTATTTATTTGCCTCATTGTACAGGTTTTTTGATTTTGTCTAAAAAGGATACAATCATAATATAAAGATCACTGTAAGCCTTTTTTCAATAGATCAAATCAAGGTAGATCTTCAATAACTACGTTAAAGTAACAAAAAAAATAAAGTGATTTAAAACACAAAAGGGCGGGGATTATGTATATTTTCAGGCTCCTTTTCTATCAATTCATCAAACTGTTCTTGACAAGCTTAATATTTAATAAAGTCAATAAGTGCAAATTTGAATAATTAATAATTATTTCTTTTGTTTGGATTTTTTTTTAGGTTTTTTGCTTTGATTTTCTTCGATTGCTTAAAATAAAAAAAAGAAAAACTTTGAATCTCATATTCAAAAACATGCATATTTTAAGTGTAAATTTGTCATAAGAAAGAAAGATCTATAACAATTCTTATATATTCCCTTGAACCGTTTCCATATCTATCCTTCTAATGATTGCATTTCAGGTTTTATAAGCTAATAATGTATCCAACAAATTAAACCAACAATACAGACCTTTTTTTTTTTTTTTTTACAACAAAAACCCTTCTGACCAGGGTTTGTGATAATAATGTGAAGCTCTGCATGACCACAAGGTGGCAGCAGCAGTGAGCAAAAGAAGCGTCTCCCGCCTCGCCTCCCCTGTGCACAATGAGGAGAGCTAAATTTGTTCTGATGCTGCTTTCATCAATATTGGTCAACAGAGCGTGTCCTGTTCTTTAGCCAGGAACCAAAATTAGAATTTACCTCTAATTTCTTTCTGACTTCAGTTCAAAACCCAATCAAACAAAGCGACGCCTCTCAGAATTGAACTAGAAAACATCTTAAAAATGATACGTTTCAGTGGCAGCTCTCCTCTGCGTAGATGCCTGTGTAACTTGAAACTTCTTCATCAGAAGATCCTGCATTCATCTCTGGGCTTCAAGCCTAATGGCGTCAACAATGAGAGTGAACAAACAGGAGCGTAAAGACTGTGTCTGAGCTGAGGGGCTTCAAGGAGCCTGTGACTCATGACTCTGAGTTCCAGGATTTGAGGAACTGGGGTTTTTATCCCTTCGTCCACAAAAACTTCTGCTCAGATCAACTACAAACATGAACCCAGTGATTTAGTTCATTTGGTTTTGCTTACGACTTTCCGGGACAAACTCCCAAGTGGCGTTAATACTTTTCACATCTGATGCAATTGTCTCCAGCATTTCAGATGTTTTGTGCCATCCTATAGGGTCCAGATGACCCAAGCCTTACATTGACGTGGCGTCCCTTCCATGAAAAATGTGGATGAAGATGGACAGGTCTGCCACAGACACCAGTAAAAGTCAAAAATAAAGGTCAGTGCACCGTCTTGTGGGGTTCAGATGACCCAACTCCCAACATACCTAGGATAGCACAAGGGTTACAATGTACGAGAAGGGCGAAAGAGGAAGTAGTAGTATGTTCGTCCACGTAACAGAAAATACAAAGGTGAATTCCATTCTCGAGTGAGAGATATGCGACGTATAACTCCTAACTTGTTCAGTTTCTATCATCAGTTGTGCTAAAAGACATCACGACCCACAGAAGACCCACGGAAATTCCTTTAATCCAATAACAAATCGCCACGAGGTATGAACTGGACATTAAAATATCCTTACCTGTGCATATAAAACTGGGGCTTCCTCCATGAATAAGGTCATCATTGTCAGGCAGGATGAAGGGGCACCGCTGCTGCACCTCCAGGCAGTACTGGCCACAGGGGATTCGGTTGCTGCAGTGCATTTGGGTGGTCTGGAAGTACTGAGAACACAGCCAGGGCTTATAAACCATCTGGGTGGAAGACAGAAAGGTGACAGGATATTGATGAGTTAGAGAGGGTCACTTTGGAGGGGGAACAGGCACATGAGCGCATGTTCACACCGTGTGTGTTCACCTTCATGACCCTCACAAAAATCGATTGGTAGGACAGTGAGTAAATATCCTGGTAATCCTGAACAGAATGTGTGACTGGAAACTTTTTATAGGTGAATGAACTTACTGTACATTGAAATAATCTAGTCATAAATGTATAATTTGCAAGTTTTTTCTTTTTATTTCACTAGTCTGCGGACTAGAACCACCAGGTTCCGGAACAGTTTCTTCCCAACTGCTACCACACTTCTGAACTCTGCCTCCTGACAACTTAGCCACAACACCACTCTGTATCTTTTTCTAAATCACTCACAATAACACATGGACTGAATCACCACTACCTGCATACTACCTGCACTTTATATGTTGAATAATTCACCTGTACTGTTTACATACTGTAAATACTTGTTTTATACCCTCTCACTGCTATTTATTCCACTTTGCACATTGGAAATACATATTTATACCTGCTAAAGCACTCTGGATGGATGCAAACTGCATTTCGTTGCTGTGTACCTGTGACATGTGCAATGACAATAAAGTTGAATTCTATTCTATTCTATTCTATTCTATTTATTGACTTTCTAACTTGAAAGCTCCAGCGTAAATGGTTGAAGAGTTCCAGTTTGTCAAAGAACGTATTTGGTTACGGCATCGTTATGTTATGCTTCAGTGTGGAAACACACGTTCAAGTGACTGATTTCAATGAAAAGTCCCTATAAACACATGTGAAAAATTCTCTCCTTTCTACACCAGGGGTGTTAAACTTCAGGCTTCGAGGGCCGGCTTCTTGCTGGTTTTTAAAAAATCCTGCCTTGTTTGCTGCCTATTACCTATGTTAGGTATGCTTAGCCAATGAGGAGCTTCTATGGCAGGTTAGTTGGAAGACATATTGGACTCTGGCCATTAAGGCCTGGAATTTGACACCTGTGCTCTACATAGGAAACACAAGACCCTTCCAATTGGTCTTTCAAGGTAAAGCAGTTGAACTTTGACCAATCAAGGACTCGGATTTGGTAAAGACGGATGGGTAGTGTCCATTTCAAAACACAGATGTCCCAACCGTTTGAAGATTAATCATGAAGAAGAGATTACAAGTTGTGGTTTGTGGCTGGCTAGAATTATGTGTCACCAAACCAGATATATATATATATCAGAAGAGAGTTTTGAAAGAAAAAGTCTCGGTAAAGATTCTCAAGATTTGCCCCACTTTGACATTTGCACCAAGTCTCTTCTAACTGTAGGTACAAGTACTTGTATCAAGTGCCAGTCCAGTGTCAATATTCGTTCATCTTCTTCCCCTCATCCAGGACTGACCTCCACCCAGTGGGATAGTCCTCAAAACCTCTGCCCAGGGAGGGGTCCAGGAGACATCCGGACCAGATGCCCGAGCCACCTCAACTCTCTCGATGCGGAGGAGCAGAGGCTTTACTCTGAGCTCTCTTCAAGTGACCGAACTTCTCACCATTTCTCTAAGGGAACGTCCAGCCACCCTCCAGAGGAAGGTTAATTCAGCCGTCAGCAGTTGGGACCTCATTTTTTCGGTCATGACCCAGAGCTCATGACCATAGGCGAGTACTGGAATGTTGAGAGCTTTTCTTTGTGGCTCAGCCTTCTCTTCACCACAATGGACCAATACAGCAACCACACAGCACCAATCCACCTGTCAATCCCCATCTCTGATCTGTCCTCACTCGTGAACAAGACCCCGAAATATTTAAACTCCTCCACCTGGGACGAGAGTGAACATTGTATGCTAAAACCGGTCTTCTTGAACAGGTGTCACATGACCGGTGCATGTGTATGGAGTATTAAAGGGTTAAACTAAACAACTTAAAGGGTAATCAAACACTAAATTGACTTTTTTGGGTGTTGATCTCTATAAACGGGGCTTTAGAAGTGCCGTCTGTTGGTCATTTGCCAATTTTGACAAATTAAAATGAACTTGTATAATTCTTGAAAATGTAATCAAAAAACTGTCTGTGTTGCCTCCTACAGGTTGAATCGACCCCTCTGCAGCCACCCCTCTGAGTGGTTTTTCAAATTTTGGCTGTGTGTAGAGTCAGCCTCCAACTTCCCTGTTTGGTGACCCTTTAAAACAATAAAAAATACATATTTCTCCAGTGAAGGAACAAGCAAAAATGATTGCATCGTTTTTATTTATGTATTTCCATCTAGCTTCAGAACTATAATGCTATATCCCTCTTGGTGTTGCTGGAGCCTATCCTGGCTAGGTTTACCAGGTTTACCAATTGCAGGGCCACACACTCGCATGTACACCTGTGGACAATTTAAAAACACTTATGAAGCATGTTTTCGGACCAAAGAAAAAAATCTCCAGACAGAAAAGATCCAATCAGGATTTGAACCAGGGCGCTAACATCTACACCACAACCATATATTTAGTTTAATAATTTATGTGTTTAAAGTATGAGTTATATACCAAAAGAATAAGAAATAGGAGGGTTACGTATGAAAACTAAAACTAAAACTGTTTTTAAAACGGCTTGAATTTTTTTTAAAAATACAGTAGCATAAACATGTGTGCAAGTATGCTAATGCAGCACAAAAGCTTCCAGTTCACATCAGTTACTACACGTCACCTACAAATGCAGGAATTTTTTTTTTTTTTTCAAATATAATCTGCCTTGTTTCATATTCTACTTGTTCGTTCACAGAATAAACTAGCAATGCTGATTGGAATTTGCAAAGAAAATGTTATCAGATTTATTTAGTTTCTATTGTGAAAGCTGCTGGAGAAGTGCATGCTACTCTATTTTATTCTATTCTATTCTATTCTATTCTATTCTATTCTATTCTATTCTATTCTATTCTATATTTGCCCTGATTTCTAAAAGCATGCAATCATCTTGTGCAAATTCACTGAATGTATATTGGAGTAATGAGGCGGAGCGAGATCTCTGTGTGTTTACATTTGCTTGATGGTAAAATGCAGCCACTGCTCTGTTGAGCAGGATTTATGAACTAATAATGACAGACAATGAGTTTATTCTCATCTTCAGCCGTTGATAGTTTTTTTTTTTTTTCTTCCTTCTTCTTCTTCTTCTTTTTCCACCAGGATCTAACGGCCGAACAGACAGATTTGAATATTCGGAGAACAATCCGCGGCAAGATTTGAACCATTTTTCATGCGGGACAGAAATTCAGGTCTGCTAAATGATGAATGAAGTGGACTGCACTCAATAAAATACAAAAAGTAGTAAAATATAGATTCTTTTCCTCGATCCAGGATCTAACTCCTGCTGAGTATTTAAAGATAAATGAGGAATGTCACATATTATTTCTTACACTGCGTATAACGGAGCCTCTGGTTCATTTAAGTCCAGAGTGACTCCTAACATTAGAGCTTCTCCTAAAAATCATTATTTTTTTCTCGATTTGTCTTGCATGCTTTGAATTTTTGCTTCATAGGTTGCATAGATTAGTGAACCTGAACAGACATCACCTTTTCAAAATGTGTCAAATCGATGTATAAGCTGTTGATGTACTAAAAATCACTGCACAGATGGACTTTAATGAATGCTGCTGTATACTAATGAAGTTTTCTCACATTTAAAAAGAAAACTTTAACTTGTTTTTTTTAAATCAAACATTTTTCTGAAGAGTATTGGGTCACCATTAAAATAAATAATTAAATTTACGAGAAAAAGTTTTAAATTCATGAGAAAATAGAGAGATAAATTTTTTTGTTTTGTATTTTTGATTTATTTTCTGATTATTTAAGGTCTATTAGGCACATTTTAAACAAAAACAAGAAAACTACTGTAATTTATCAAAATAAATCAAAACTATTGTTATTTTAAATTATATCTTGCTTTGCCCTTTTCTATTTTCTTTGTTATTCTTTTTGTACACGCTGCCATTTTTGTTTTTTTTTTCTTTTACATTAATTTCAATTGTCTGCTCATCCTAACTTGGTTTGTATGTGAATAAACATTTTTTTAAAAAGCTACGAATTAATTAATTTAGTCTCATAACATTTTTAACTTTTTCTTTTAAAATGACACATTTTTCTCCAACATTCACTACGTTTTTCTTGCAAAATGGTGTATCTTTCATAATTAACAACCTAATTCTCCAAAATTAATTTATTTATGGTGGCCCTAATACGCCATCATTGAGATCTTTTTGGGATGGTGGCCCTAAATCAGATGAATGTTTGCCTTGTTTGTTAGAATAGACAAACAACTTGATCCTTTACAAGTAAGAATATGTTTTGGGGAGTGCTCCCCCTCCCCGTTATGAATATTAAAGGGTAACCAAACACCAAATCAACTTTTTTTGGCTGTTGACCTCTATAAATGAGGCTTTAAAAGTCCTGTCTGTTGGTCCTTTACAATTTTTTTTTACAATTTATAATAAACTAATTCCTGAAGTTATAAACAAAGTCATCAGTGTGCTGCCCCCTATAGGTTGAAACGAGGTATTACAGTTAAAATGTGTGATTGATCAACTGGTGTAAGTGCAACAAGTTCTGCGTCATCATGATCTGAGCTCCAGTATAAAAGCCCCGCCCTGCTTTGAACACCCGACACGCTCAAGAGTTGAAGCTCACCACGTGATGCTGAAAACGGCGCAGATCACTCGGCGATGCTGACACCAAGAGTGGAGGAGGTTGTCCCGCTACGCCGAGAGCGGCAGAGCTGGCTCGCTAGTTGAACCGACCCTTGGAAAGCTGGCTGACCGACGGACAAAGAGCCTGTTTGGGCCTCCTGAACCTTTAGATTTTTTAAATGTATTTTATTTTTATTGAGACAATAATAAAAAGATCCTTTAATTACCTCAAGCTAAACTCACTGTCACTGTCAATCACAGATCCAGACCACACCTCCTCTGCTCGGCCCGCCTCCCCGCCCCATTTTTTGCATTTTTTCCAAATCTAGGCTGAGTGCAGTCAGCCTCCAACTGTCCTGTTTGGTTACCCTTTAAAGACCCCCTCCAATCATCTTTTGATCTATTTTAAAAGCAGTCTTTTATTTATAATTAGGCCATTTTTAGCCAAATTCGTCTTTATTACATCGTTTCTGCAGAGCGGCCGTAACTCATTAAAATGTAATTACTGAGTTGTGGGTAGAACCGTGTGCATGGAGTAAGTCTGCCCCCCTTCCCCTCCATATTCCTCAAATCTTTTAAACTCTTTTTCAAACAATATTTTTCCCATCTGCTGTGGATTCACAAGATTTTATTAAAGAAATGTTCAAAAAATTGAATTTTTAACTTTATTTTCTTCATATGTGTCCTCCATCATCAGACAACCGCCACAAGAACATGTCAAAAATAATTTTTTTAATCATTTAATTTAAGGTTTCGATGAGTTTTATTTGATGCCGTGCAAACACGCAACCTCTTCTACAGATTTTCTCAATATTTGGAGCAAATGTAGGAGATGTTACACGATGAACGGATCACGTCACTGTATGGTATTAGGACATAAAGCAATTAGCCGCTGTGTCCGCCTCTCTCGGAGGACTGTCAGGCGAGCCAGCACCTGCTGTGAGTTAATCATCAGAGAGAAAACCAGAGCTCAAATCGCGCCACTCCCCGATGTTGCCGCGTTTGTGTGGGAGTGCAGATGTGTAAACAAAGGCTGTTTATGCTGATGTCGCTCCAGAAATAGTGACCCTCGACCAAAAAGATTTCCTGCTGCTTCACAGACCAGTCAAACATTTAGGGAGGCAAACGACCGAAGCTCCAACAAGCTTTAAACTGTTTACAGGAGATTAATGAGAGCGTGGTATCGTTTCATATTCTGTGTTTGGAAAACTTTAATCAAGACGAAGCCGAGAAGAAGGAGCGGACTGAGCAAAATGAAGGTGGAAAGCTATTAAAACGGGGAAAACCAGCAGGCAGGGAGAGGGATTCATCATGGTCTGGGTTTGTTTGTGGCACCGGCAGAGATTAAAACTCGCTCTTCCAATGAGGAATTAATACAACCGACTCTCAGCAAAGTTGAAAAGTACAGCCTGTAAAGCAGCAGAAGGTGATAACACAGAATGAAGACACTGGTTGCTATAGTGATCATTTATAGGATCCGTCAGTATGGTAGACCAAAAAAAGAGGTTCTGAGAAACTACAGGAAGCATTAAGGGACATCTTAAGGAATTTGTTCCAGGATAATTAAAGCAAAAAGTGTAAAAATGAAAAAAAAGTGTTATTTTAAAAAAAAATTATTTATATATATGTAACTCAACTCAACACATCCAGAATTATGTTATCCTAAAATTTGCAAAAATTATTATGGGATGCTAACTTTTGACTACAAGTGTCATTTAAACATCAAAAATTGTGTTGTGTTTGAGCTCAGAAACACATGTTGGATGCTTTGTCTGCTCAGTTTAAAGCTTAAAAACAATGTTCAAAAACCAAAGGAAAACTGGCCAAAGACACTAAAAAGTCATCGTGAACGGCTGCAGCTCAGAAAGCAAACTGTGTTAGCTCAGACATTTGTTTGTACTTTCATTGTACGCCTTTGTGTTTACTGTGGAAACATGATAAAGCCTTTTGTATCTCGGAATGCACTTAGCAAAGTTTTTACAAACCTATTAACAAAAAAGAAAAGATAGAAATTAAATTTTATAAAACAAGGCAGAACTGAACACATTTTCTATTGAGCGTTTTGGAAGTGAGATCATGGGAAGACCGGAGAGGACTTGGGGGAAAAACGTGACATATAACAAAAAAGAAAAAAACATAATTGACTTATTTTTTCATGTCAGTACAAAATGATGCTAAGATGGGCTAAACTTGAACAATATGACACAACAAAAGCACAGTTTTATTTCTTTAACCCCCATCTTACATTTTTTTGCGTTTTTTCTATTTCTGAAAATGGAGTGCTTGTCATTTAAAAAAACATCTTTTTAAATAGTTAATAAAGTCTTTTTTTTTACTTTCTATTCTCTGTCTCTCCCAGGCAGTGGCAGATTAAACAGTTTTGGGGCTCCAGGCCAACAATAGCATGGGGTGTAACAGGGTGAATTGCTTTTATTTTGTTTTAAAATTCTGAAGGACCCTGAATGCACCACCTCCATTGCTCACAAGGGTGTTTCTAATTAAAGAGTTATTTCATTTATTTATTTTAAAGAACAGTCTGCCATACGACCTGAGGGAGAGACACAGGAGACAGCGTTGGAGAGCGCCGTGGGCGGGATCTACAAGACAGCGTCCGACCAGTAGCGGTGGAGCGCCGTCGGAGGGGGAAGCGACAGACAAGCAGCAGAGGGATGCGGTTATGACCCGCCCCTCTTCACGTGAAGTACACCTCTCACACTATTATTATTATTTATATATATATATATTTTAGCGGCCAGTACTGCTTTTTTTTTTGCATTTATTTATTGTTTTATTAGATGTGTATTTTAATAGTGATTTTGTGTAGCCTGGCATTTTAATCTCAACATCTTGGTGTATTTTGTATCTTTAACAGAGATAGAACTCTCTTTTAAGTCCTCCCTTGGACTAAGTGTCCCGGTTATCTTGTTTCACACACATTCAGATCAGAAAGAACGCAACCGTCTGAAATAACCCGTGTTACATGTGGTGCGGTGTCGGTCTTTATCAATCATTTCCTGTTTTGTCTTTTTTCCAGTACAATACTTTGGCTGCTTAACTTGTTAAAATGTGATATTGTTTTTTTTTTTTTCATCAATATTTTAAAAATAACACACTGCTGCTCGGATATTTATGATTTATCTTCATGCATTTCTTTCTTTTTTTCTTCAATCTCTTCAGAGAGTTAATGGATGAGACACTTTCACATAACCAGTCTTCTGCCATTTCAGTGATTTGGGTTTTTATGTCAGAATTAAACAGTGAATGGCATGGAAATAATTTTAGATTTTTTTTAGCTCTGGACCCCCAAGAGAACCAGGCGATCGCCTACCTTTACCAAATGGCATGTCCGCTCCTGTTCACAGGTTGTTCAAGAAACAAATACTTTGTTTTTGACTTCTCAATATTTTTCCTGCCTTCCTGTTCTTAGAATCTGAATTTTAGTCTCATTTTTTCTGTCAGAAAGCAGCTTCACTCTTTTGTTTGGATTCTAAATCATTTTCTCTGAAGTTGCTCTTTATGTTGAACTTAGACACTAAAATGAATCCTTCAGTTTAATAAAACTTTTATGATTCCTAGAATGTTAGATTTCTGCATTGATTTAAACCGTTTTGTCAAAACAGTTCTTAAAACATCAAAACCGTCTGACAGTAAATCAGTTTCTTCTTTCCTTTATATTGATAAAACTATTTTTTGACTCTTATGTAAAAAAAAAAAAGCTTCACATCCTGTAAAGGAAATTAGGATTGTTTTTCCGTCACTTTTTTTTACACTTTAGGAGACGTCAGCAAACAGCGTGAGGAAGAAATAAGAAAACATTTTTGTGACCTCTTCAGTCAGCTGCGCCTTTGTTAAAAAATGTGACTCAAAGAGCTCCACTTTCTGGGTGGAAAATGTAAAAAAGATCATGAATTTATTATAGTTTTACAGGATCTGGCAAAAAAGAAATAAATATTTAGCATCTTAAAACATTTGGAGATTTTCAATGAATTCAGAATAGGTGTAAAAATGGTGTGAAAAGTAAATATTTGGAATTTTAATCTGTGAAAATATTAAATTTGATTAAATTCATTTATGTTTCATATTTTTGCCAAAAACATATCTTTATTTTACTCTGTGAATGAGTTTAAGACAAACAAGCTCCAGTTGTTGTGACTCTGCTGAGATATTTTAAAAAATATATCAGATTCACTGCATTTATGCAACAACATTTGTATGCTAAACTTTGACTTTATTGCTGTTTTCTGTTATTATTATTATTTCTTGGTTAAAAATAGATTTAAAAATGGATTAAAAAGATAATTACAACTCCCTGAAAACGAAACGTTGCTCTCTTTTGAGTGAGACATAATGACATTCCTGCATGCTTTCATCTATCAGAGTTTCTCAAATAAGAATATTGTAAAACTGTTTTGTGTTTTCTGGGTTTTAAGCAGCACATTCAGAGTAAAACAAAGTTTCAGAACATTTTCAGGGGAAAGTTACGTGTGGTATTGATGGTGAATGTTTGATTTGGTTTTCACAGAGTTAGAGATTGTCTGCCTTGTTTGGTTTTTTGTTTATTCTTTGTGGTTGCAGTTAGTGGAGGAGCTTAATGTCAAAGTGGTCGAAGGAGCAAAATGGAAGCAGTTTGGTTTATTGCGAACATTCTTGAAATATATTACCATTGTGTCAGGAGAGTGGCCTTGGTTTATCTTTATTTAAAAAGAACAAAGCTCATCTACGTGTCTGGATCCACAGATAAACCAGCTACGGTCTGAGTTTGGTGAGTTTACCCAGCAGTTAGTTCAGCTTAGTTTAACGTGCAACACTCGTTTTGTACATACAGCCTGAAAATTGTTGTAAAAACTTGTGTAGCGAAGTGTGATCATTTAAAAAAAACTACCAAACACGTATTTACATGAACTTTTCAACTTTTTCTTTAAAATCCTGAGTTTGAGAGGGACATTATATTACTGAAAAATTTGATCTATAAATAATAGAACACAGTTACAGGAGAAAATTTGTGAACCCTTTGGAATTACTTGGTTTTATGCATAAACTTTGGCGTGTCATTTAAGCAAAGGTTTTCTCCATTGTTGGGATTTATATTGAGATAAAACATCATGTGTCCATTACGTACAGAAACTGACATATACTTTCTCTTGTAACTGTAGGAAGTGAGCTTTCATTCTATTATATATAATATTCAGGCACAATAGTAATAAAACAACGCAAGCTGTAATTTTTGTCTTTGGTTAAGATAAAATTAAAATTATCCATACCATCTGAGTTGACAGGTTTTTTTTTTTAATTAAAAAGGTGAATGTACGTCTTTGTTAATTTAGTAAAATTGTGATTTTTCTGAGGTAAAATTGATGTTCCGACAATAAAATATCACAAAAGCAATAATTTTAACATTCATTTGATAAAGAGTACCACTGTATATCTTGCAGTAATATTCTGACAACCTGAGCTTTCAGTTTTCTACTGTAAAAATGAATGTGTCAGTGTTACGCTGTATTTTAAAAGGTAAATACCTTGCTATTTACAAAAATAAGGAATGTTATGTAAAAAAATCTTTACAAAAATATTGTTTTTTACCGTGGTATTGCTTAAATTAGCACCTTTTTTCCAGTTATCACAACTGCCAGCTTTTTAAGCGTCAAATTTACAATAATTTTTTACAGTGTACATTTACCAAAAAAAAAAAAAAAAAAACTTTTTTTTTTTTTTTTTTTTTTTTAGTGTGATGGCAAGTGCTTTCAAAAAATGTTGCTGCAAATTTTCTAAAATGATTCTTTTTAAAGCAACACGAGCGAGATGAGATGAGATGAGATGAGATGCTGGGAAATTTGGTTGTTGCAGCAACAGCGTATCAGCTGGCAGAAAAAACAAATAAATAAACAAAGAATGGGTAACTAGAATCAGGGGAAAAGTAAGATGGCTACTAAATGTTTGATTAAAACAAAACAAACAAAAAAAAACAATAGGAAAGCAAAAAAACAATCAGTAATTGAATAATTTGAGGTAAAATCAACTTTTGTCCATACAGTATACAGTGGTGATGTTTACTGTAAGCAAAAAAAAATGGTCAATAATGTGAAAATAAGCTGTCTTTTCCAATAAAAATCCTTTAAAAGGTAAAGCTACTATTTAAAGCTTTACGTTAGCCCTTCCCTGCTTCTCAGCTGCATTATTTCCATTGCGACAAACAATTCTCCCATCCTTCCTCTGCTCTGCTCTGTTGGCAGCCTGCAAAATTTAAGTCAGCTATCTTCTAAATTGGATTACTTCATTACAATTAAACTAACAAGGTCCTGATTGAAGGATGGCGCTGCCTTGTCCGGGTCGGACGCGGCTTTTCTAGCATTGCTAATAAACTGCTGACAGGCAGACAGCAACAGGCAACACACCAAACAACTGTGAATCACCTGCAGTACAGTGCAGAGTCATTAACAATGCACAGTCCTGTGAGCCGCCTGATGGATTACAAATAATTCAGCCATTCCCTGCTTCACTGGGCTCAGGCCGCCCCTTCAGTTTTAGTTCTCCTCTGCACATTTAAATGTTTTTTGTCATAAATAATGGACCGGGACAAGTGTGCATAACAGGGCCGCATTAGAGTCAGCTCCGGCCGTGTGAGTCTGGTACTGTAACTTAATAAAACAACTGAAAAAAGGTTAAACTGCAGTTAAACATTTTGGAAATGGATTTAATCGAATTCACCTTTCTGCTTGTTGCATTATTTATTTATTTTAATAGCCTGCGTTTGAGATAGAAAAGAATCGTAAATTTAAAACTTGTGTGTAAGGTTATATTCATGCTAAGACTAAATACGATTATTTTGTAAAATGGGACAAACTAGCATTTGCATGTACTTATTCCTGTTTTATACTGTTTTCTTCATCTAGTTTGTCTTGACTGATCTTTAACCTTTGTGCTCCTTGACCATTCACTCGTAATAAACTCAGTTCTATATGGATCATCCTCATCGTTCCATTCCATAACGTGAGTTTTGAAATTCAATACACACCTGTGCTCCCCCTTAAGGTGAGGCCACTCCTCCCTCCAAATCCCTGACTACCCAAAGACCTGCAGCACCTGTACAGGTCCAGCCCCTGTGCGGGTGCATGTGACTAAGGCTTAAAGTCTCATTCCAACTGGACTTTTTTCTATTGTAAAATTGTTCACAGCGGTTTATTAATCATGATTATGCCTTTTTTTGCCAAAATCAAACGGCCTGTGTCAAATTTTTAGACATATTTTCTTCAGCGCGGCAGGAGCTCATGAGAAATTTGCTTCTGGTATGTGGGCGGGACTGTTGGTGAAGAAGTAACCCCATGTTAAAATACTAAAATTCCTTTGTTTATAGCACCACACAACCCCAAGCTAACATTACCAGAGCAAACAAAAAAAAAAAAATGGCGAGCAAAATCAGAGCTATACAGCTGTACAGTTTAGTGCCAGATGTCAGCTCAGATGTAAAAAATGTAGAAATGATGGATCTTTATGTCTACAAGTGGATGGATTGGAATTGGAGCAGAGGAGGAGGACTATGGCCTGCCGATCGCAGTTGCTGCATCAAAAACCTGAACTTTTTCAAACTCCATGTTTTCATTGACTCTTCAACCAACACAATTTGAATCAAGAAATTCTCAGAATTGCAGTTTTAATCTTAGATATTATATTTCCTCCATCATGTGAAAAATGCTGCAAGAACATGTTAAAAACACCAAAACTAGAATTTTCATTGAAGCAAATGGTTCACTGGCTCTTCAGTCGACAAGTTAAACCAAAGAAAAGCATGAGAGCAAGTGAAGATAATGTTCAGACTGACAAGAGATCAAACAAGACTTTGCACCGAGAAGAGCTTGGTGTCAGATTAAATACGGTTGTGGTGATCACTGAATCAGGAAGAGTCTGGGCATTATGAGTGGTGGCTGATGGGAGGTGTAGTGAGGGAAACAGAGATCCGTTTGAGATTAATATTCAGTTCAATTCAGATCAATTTTATTTATATAGCTCGAAATCACGAAGGAATTTTGCCTCATTGGGCTTCATGCAGGTAATTTTACAGATGCAGAAATTAGTCATGAAATATGAAAAAATAGCTAAAAACTAAACAGAGGATTTAAAAGGTGTTATCCCTGCCCTTAGACCCTCCCTCCCGATAAGGAAAAACTCCTAAAAAACCTGAGTCAGGAAAAAAGAAGAAACCTTAGGGATGCCCACATGAGGAGAGATCCTATCCCAGGACGGACAGTTGATACCAGAACTGGTAAAGACAAGTTAGCCTCTACAACTATGTATTTAAATATTATTATTCAGGAGGTGGCTCCCTCTGGTGGTCGGTGGAGGAGGAGACAGAGGCTTGACTCCAAACAGCAACGTACGATTGTCGTGCTTGTGTTGAGTGTATCATGATATATTTGTAAGACCAATGCATGTAGGGTTACTGTTGCCCCTAACACCACATCTTTAGGCGCTAGTAACGGGCAAGTATTGCCCCCTTACTGACCGTGTGTGAATACTCAAGGTGTGTAGGTGATACATAAATCCCCTTAGGATGCTATTTGTATTCTATTTGCTATTTAAACTGAATTTGTCCGCTACAGATGCAAGTGCTGATAGCTGAAGATGCTGAAATTGATAGTTGAAAATGCTGAAGCGTATAACTGAAAACACTGAAGCTGATAGGTAGCTAAAGTTTTTGTTAAATGCCAAATTATCCTACAAAACTAAAAATAATAAATAAAAAATAGGTTAGCCACAACAGCTAGCACGTAGCTGGAAAAATAGTTAAACTTAAAAATACCATAAAAAAACAAAAAAAGGCCTATATTAGCCAAAACAGCTACCATTTAGCTGAAATGTTAGCTAAAGTCCAATATATTCTAAAAAATCTTAGTAAATGGCAAAATACTCCAAAAAGCTAGCAGAAAGAAAACTTTAAAACAAAAAAATTAAAAGGCAGGAATATTATTCCATAATAAATCAAATTAAACCTTAAATAATTTTTTATATTTTAGAATAGTCTTTATTTTGTCATTGCACATTGTACAATGAAATTCAACTCTCCATAAAAAAAATATTTTGTCAAAATTATACAAGTTAAAAATAAGCGCACGATAACATCGGTCCATTAATAACAATAAAATTAAATGATCTGGAGGACCGGATCCGGCCGTTGGGCCTCGACTTTGACACGTCCAGTAGAGTTAGTTAAGCATATAAGGCTTCTTGAGTTGTTGTAATTTCCACATGGGTGTTCTACAGGCACCTCAGCCACAAATACTATGTATTTTTTAAAAGTTAGTGCTTCTATGTTTCTTTTTTTTTTTCCTTTAGCCAGAGAACCACTATGGATGGCTATAAGGGCTCAGGTTGCAGACCCTGGCCTAAGGTCTCACCCAATGGCGGCTGGATAGTTCTGTCGGCTGAGCGTAGGACTAGAACGCACCTGGTGTACAATAAGCCTATCCAGTTTGGATCCTCAGACCCTTCATGCTACTGACTGACTGAGTCTCCATGCATCTGGAAAACACAGGATTATGTCAGGCTGGGAATCTGGCATAAAACTCTCCATTAAACCACATCTGGGGACTCCTGATGGGAGGAGTCAAAAGATGAACAACAACTTTAGAGTCTCACCTAGCACTGTTGTGTCTAACAGTGTAATCTGTTCAGTGTTGATGAATCGGATCAATTTAAAGACAACTCGTCAATTCTCGCATACTCATCAACTCCACACTAATTGATCGAAAGATCCTTAACAGGGTGACTTTTTGGTACCAAGAAATCCACCAAAAAAAAATCATAAAATCCAATAAAACATTGCCTGAAACGAGCACCACAGCAAATGTTGTGTAACTGATGAGTGACTGCAACACAGCATCCACCAACAAACAAGTTTGCACGAACAAACACATCGCTAAATCAATGAATGTCATCAGGCATGAAGTCAAACACAAAAGGAAAAACAAAGCAGCGGTCCATGCAAATGTTGTACACATGTAAACAGTGCACTGTATTTATCCAAATAGCTTAATAGGTTGTCATGCATGCTGTATTTCCTGTAGTGTACAGTGAATCAGCGTTTGCGTGTTAGCTGACTAGCCTGAGGCTCCAGTACCTGGCAAGCATACAAACCATGTCAAAAGCAGTTATTTAGAGAAAATGTAACGGAACTAATGATCCAAACAACCAGACAGACGTGGAGTGAATAGGCAGGCTCAGCCAAGATGTTTGGGGGAGCCAACCGGATTCTGCGAGTGAAACAAAAGCCGGAGTAAAGCAACCAGCCGGCTGGAGCTGCATCACAATACACTGATTGATGTGAAGTAGAAAGCACTTATGTAATGAGTGAAACCTTTTCAGTCACATCTGAATGGCCGACCCGCTGCTCGTGACCAGATCATAGCAGAATTTTCAAATGCTGCACACACCGCAGCTTAACACCATCTTTTATTAAAAGCCGCTCGGTTGGCGAGCGGAGAGCAATAGTAATGTAATTACCACACAACAAAGCCACATGGTATCAAACTAAGTGTGGTTTTTTTAAAAAAAAAGGGGAGCATACAGTTCACATCGGAGCTGCAGAGGAAGTGCATCCGAGTAAAAATAGCATAACCTCAGACTACAAAGAGAGCCGCTTCGCCAGAGTGATATGTTGAGACATTTACGTGCCATGTTGCACGGCGGCGTGATTGTCAGTTAAAAGGAGGAAAAACACAACAAGCATTATGAGTGCTGAATCACAAAATAGCAACAGAACAGGGGTTACATGAAACATTAATGGCCGAAAGATCCGGTCATGACAGTGTGTGAATTAATAATGAAAGAATGAATTCCCTGTGCGCATGAGGGATTCGCTGCCTCCGAGTGTGTGTCAGGCGGTGCCGCGTGCAGCTGTCTGCGCCTCGGAGGTGGTCTCTTTCAACTCCTCTTGTCAGGGTAATACTGAGTCTGGACCACTTGGTAAACTTTAGCAGCCTCCTGTTACACTTTATGGACATTAAACTCCATTGAAAATGTCTGAAAGTGCTTCTTAAATGTAAACGTGAAGAAAAAGGTGGGATTTTGGTGTTTTTAACATTTTCTTGTGGCGTTTTTCTCATTTACTGAGAAAAATTTGCTCAAAATTTTATTAAACTTTATTAAAATTGCTGTGAATCAAAAGCAGTTGAAAAAAATGCAGCGCTAACCACAAGCTCCATGCTTCGCCCCATTCTGGTGCATCCAGGTACAGACAAATAGATTCATGAACGTCTTTCTGAGCTAGAATCTGGTTCAAAACAGTACAGCTGGACATCTCTAATATTGGTTGTCATCTTTGTTGCACCACTAACGTCAGGTTATGGGTGTGAGCATGTAAACAAATGGTTTTGTATGGAAAAGGGAGGCGGGCTTGCTCCATCCAAATGGTCCCACCTACAACTCATAGGTCAATTTTTTATGAATTACTGCCACTCTGCAGAAACTATGTTTTAGAAATCAACACAAGTTTTACATTTTGCCAAAAACGGAATCATTATAAATTAAAGAGCACCGGAAACTAAGGAAGAGCGATATTGAGCATTCGAGTATCTATCCGATACGATAAATACCGCCGATATTGATATTTTTAGTAAATGTGGTAGATGTGAAATACGCCTCAAAAGGTTTTTTTGGTAGGTTTCCACTTTTTTAATTACATGACAAAAATGAAAATTAGGAATTAGGAAAATATTTTTAATTAAGAATTAAATTCTTAAAATTGAATAAAAAGTGAAGAAGTGAAAGCAAAACAGTCAACAAACCAAAAAGAAACGAGTAACTATGATACAAAAATAAATGAAAAGGTTTAACAATAAAAAACAACTGGTAAAAATAAAAAAAATTGCTTTTTGTTGGCCTTTAAATGTAACAATAAAAAAAGTGGAAAAAAGAATGGAAAAAATTGATATCTGAGGGTCAGTATCAATCAAATACTGTTACAAACTTGAGGTAAAACTATCGATATTTTTAGATTGATTCGCCCAACAATACTGAAAATGCTTTTAAAATAGGTCAAAAGAGAAATGGAGATTTACTGGTTTGAGTTTTCATCTGTCTTAATGCTGCAAATCATCATAGTTGTTTAGTATTATTATTTATCTTTTTTCATTATATTATTTCAAGGCCACAATGAAGCTGATTATGTCAGCAATGTAGATTTATTGAGCTTTAGTCATCAACTATGATGGTCTGACTAGGAAATCACACACAAATATTGGAAAAATAAATCATTAAACACTACGTGAATGCAGAATATCCTTCTATGGTTTTACAAAAGTCAATTTATTTGTAGTGTGCCATCTATGGGCAGAAACCTGAACTACAAGTTAGGTGGGCCACAATAAATAGCTTAAGGGGCCGAATATGGGCCATAGTTTGCCCACTCCTAGCCTAAGAGCGGTATAAAAAATGATGTAAAAACTTGGATGATCTAGGATGATGTCTACAATGACATCATTTGACCTCATTACCTCTTTATAAATACTTTATTATTACACGTTTACTAGTTGTTTAAAACAGGCACTGTCTGGCATCGGGTTATGTACCTTTACGGTACAGACATTTAACATAGAGAAGATGTCTACAACAAATATGTTTGAAAAAAAATAGCCCTCAAAAAGATGATTTTAGATGTTAGCTAAAAGCTTAAAAAATGTTTTATCTGGAATCATGTTTTACTCCTTCAAGGTACCAATATTTGATATTGAAAAGATGTCTATAAAGACCAAATTTGGACAACAATTAGCCCTTACAAAGACATCTTGTGTACATCAATGACGTTAAACAGATGTAAAAAAAAAACAAAACAAAACATGGCCTGGTGTGATAAGCCTTCTAGGGCAAAGGTGTTGAATTCCATGACAAAGGGGACAAAATCCAAAACACACCTCTGGTTGCGGCCCGAACAAGATAAACATTTATTGAACACTCTTAAAAAAAAATGTTTTAAGTTTAAAACCATAACTTTTTAACATGATTATGAACTAGATGTATAGCATTACCTGCGATGATGCTAGTGTGAATGCTGTAAGAATTTAGCCGCTGAAGATGCTAGTGATGATAGCTGAATATGCTGAAATTGATAGCTAAAAACCCTGAAGCTGATAGCTGAAAACACTGAAGCTTATAGCCAGCTAAAATTTTAACTAAATGCCAAATAAGCCTTAAAAAAAAAACAAGGTTAGCCAAAATAGCTAGCATGTAGCTGAAAAGATAGCTAAACTTGAAAATAGCCTAAGAAACTCAAAAAAAGCCTAAATGAGCCAAAGGAGGCTCGTGTATAAATATTAGCCTCGCTCCAAAACAACCTAAAAAACTGAAAAAAAGCCTAATATAGCCAAAACAGCTGGCACACAGCTGAAATATTAGCTAAACTCCAAAATAGCCTAAAAAAAATCTTAACAAATGCCAAAATAGTCTAATAAGCTAGCACCATTTATTAAACTTAAAAATCGTAACTTTTTAACATAAATATAAATAATACAAGGAAGAATATTATTCCAGATTGATGACTTTTAATGTTTTACTCTATATAAAAATATATTTTGTCAACATTATAAATAAGCCCAAGATGACATCGGGCCATCAATAACAATAAAATAAAATGATCTGGAGGGCCGGATCTGAAGATGTCAGGAGGAAGACATCTTTAAAATACAATTTTGATGCATGAGGAGCTAATTGAATCTTTTAAGGATCGATTCATGGACCGTGTATCGAGACCGTTTCCATTGATGAGAGGGAAAGCTACAGATCCCTTAAATTTATGGCCACAACGAGGAACTCCAGATGGATGAGTGCGAGCGAGGGCGTTTTCTGCTAGATCCATACGCGTACAACATTTGCACAAAAGCTCATTTTGTTGATTAATCAAGGTCATCTGGATGTAATTCATCAGTACTGCCATGCTGACACTTACCCTGCTAATTAATTTGACAAAGATAATTATCAGCAGCACGGGCCTTGTGTGTGTGTATGACTGATGAATCAACAACCACCACACTCATCCGGCCTTCTGTCAGCTCTACCAGGTCACATGAACTTGTGGTTCACTCAACAACTTTTCCCTGACGATGTGGGGGTCCCAGTCCTTTACTGCCACTCAAGGAAACCCGTAAGCGGTTCCGGCGGGCTATTACTGCTTAGTATCCCATCACATTTCTCTCTTTTTGCAACATGGCAGTCTTTCTTCCACCCTGACATCCACTCTACCCTCCTCTATCTCCCCGTCTCCCTCTGCAGCGTGTGCTGCAGCAGCTAGACGAAAAACGGTCCAGAAGAGGAGCTTAGTGAAAGGTTCCTAGCAGAGACATAACAAAAATACACACTCACCTTCAGGCACGCACTGAAGGAGCCGTCCTTTTAGTTTTTTGTGATATTTTCTTTGGCTTAATCCCATGTCATGCAGGCATCTATTTAAATAGTCTGCATTTGCACAGCAAATTCATTCGAGTTTCCCATTCACAGAAACGCATGCCGCTTGTATGTGTAACGTCGTCTACACACAGAGCTTTTTTTCCCCCCCATCTCACCGACAAGCAAATTGGAGAACTGTCAGGCTCAACATCTTACTCAAGGGCACTTCATCATGTGAGAAACGACCTTCCAGCTGGAGGACAAACATACCTGCTGACACCAACGACACTTAAACACAAGGGAATGTTGTTTGTGGTAAAGTTCTCCCTTTTTGTGACTGACACAGCCACGCACTCCAAGCGGTAGAGGTTGAAAAACAATTTTTTACAATTCTGCTGCATATAATTGAAAATTGTTTGACTATCTCCAGTGTAATCCGCTAACCTTAGTTTAGTAAATCCGCCACATCAATACGGTTTAGTTCGACAATTCCTCGAGATAAAAGGAAAAAACTAAACCAGTTTATAAATGATAAAACAATTCTGCTGACGGATGTGCCTTTTTTATTTATGCTAAAGTTCACTGGAGCACATGAATATATAACCAATGACTGTGTATGACTGAGTGCCCCTCCCCCTAGTGGCTTAACCCTTCCGCTCTCCTTGGGGTCCAGATGGCTCCAACCACATATTGTTATGCGATTTCTTCCATGACAAATGTGGACGAAGGGGGACAGGATTTTATGTCTGCCATGGACATTAGTGAAACTCCGAAATCAGTGAAAAAAAAAAGTTCAGCGCACTGTCCTGTGGGGTCCAGATGACCCCACTTTTAATGTAAACAAGCTAAGGAGAACGGAAGGGTTACATAGGTCACAGCAAGCTAAAATCTCATAGACTTTGACTGAGAAATAAACAACTATTACTCAGTCATTATATTGTCAGAATACCTTTATTGCTCTGATACCTTTTTTAACCAACTCTCTTTCATATATATATATTGTACCTTTTTTTTTTTCTTTATTGCAAGTTATTCAATTTACAAACCGACCAATCAGATCCCTCAAGAAAAGTTTCAGGTCTTACATCAAACGTTTGAAATGTTTGATAGATTCTCCAGAGCCTTTAAGTGGTAGGGTTGTAGACTTTAAACAAGCGCACTCCTGATCGGCCAGAGTGGTTGTCATAGAAACGTTGGACCGATTCGGACCAATCACAGCTTACTGACGAATTCTGATTTCCAACATGGCGATGTCAGTATTACAAAAGCATAGCGACTCAGTTTTCTTAAAATTCATTAGTTCCATACTGCTGCTGCTCTTCTGCACCTTTTCAACATGCCCCGCCCTTCTACTCACATGGCAGGTGGGGCAGATAATCTTAATTAGCACCTGCCAGAGCAGAGTATTTGAGCTGTACTTTGAGTTATGCTGGTATGTTTTGTCATTTTTCCCCTCTTCATCCTCAGCAGTCTTCCACTGCTGGGTTTTGTTATTTTAGTTTGGGGTTGGACCTTGGTAGTCTTAGTTTGTGGGCTTTGTTTATTTGTTTTATTTTGACTTATATTGACTTATTTTATGTCCAGCCAAGGTTCCAATTCCCTTTTGGTTTGTCTTTTTGTTTGAACCAGTACACTAATTATTTAATTTATGTTCTTTAATTTCAGGAAACAGAATTTCATTTATTGAATAAACTGTGTTCCTTATATTCTTATTGGTGTGCAGTTTTTATTATTGTCCCCTTTTGTATTTTTACCCCGAGACCCGAGTCAGGTTTACCCATAGCAGATGTAACACATTGGAACCAGAACCAAATCATTTTCTAGGGGTGATGATGTCTGGCTTACTTCGTTCATTTCTCCTATGGATATAACCAAACCACTGATGGGATTGTTTATAATCATAATAACAAAGTCCTGGCACAACTAAAGAGAAACAGCCTTTAATTGAGGAAGGGTAAAGTGGATGGGTGAATGATAAGAGTCTGTCGAAACTGATCTGAGATCTAAAAGTGTCCTTAGGCAAGACACTGGCACCGGCACCACCATCAGTGTGTGAATGAGACTGTGACTATTAAACTCTTTGGGCCTTCAAGGAAAGTAGAAAAGCAGTATACAAGTATATGCCATTTTACTGAGCATTATCAAAATGTAGAGTAAACTCCAGTAGGATACCACTGTAGCATCATAACACAGGACTGAACCTTTGTCACCAGGTGACTCTGATAAAAGCTAAACTTTAAATATTTAAATGGAAAACCATAATAACCCAGTGATGGACTATTCAGATTAAGCTTGCATGGTTTAATTGTGAACTAGTTGTTCACAATTGAGTCTAGATTATCTTTAGACTTCAAATTCAAGAAGTTAGTTCTTTCCCTATTTAGATACATGTGATTTTCCATCCATACATCCTCAAAACCCACTGTATTCCATGTAGGGTCACTGGAGTCTACTCAGCTACTCCTGGGCAAAGGAGGGGTAAGCTGGGAAAATGTCGTCAGTCTGTTGCACGGCCACACAATCACATACCAATGATCCTTTCAGTCATGTTTTTGGACAGTAAACAGCCAGAGAGCTCATAGAAATCCAGCGGATGAGCGAAGAGAACATGCTAACTTATGACTGTGCAACCACAAAACTATGGGATTTTACTTGTTTTAATAACTGTGTAATCAATGGTGGCCACCATGTTGAATTCTTGGTCACTCATAGGGCATTTTCATTTTTTCTGTGGATA
Source organism: Oryzias javanicus (assembly GCA_003999625.1). Lineage (NCBI taxonomy): Eukaryota > Metazoa > Chordata > Actinopteri > Beloniformes > Adrianichthyidae > Oryzias > Oryzias javanicus. The sequence continues at coordinate 8,212,184 of CM012457.1, read as the reverse complement.
TTCTTTTGAATGTTTAAATCTGACAAAAAAACAAAAACTGAGATTGATAATTCCTCAGGATTGATGAGAATGGTTTATTTAGGATCATCTTAGTCTCCTCACAAGCCCAGTGGGCTGAACAGCACCAATCTGTGCAGCAGTGACTGATTTAAAGATACCATCTCGTCCTCTCAGTTTTAATTGCACTGTCTTTGGAAGGACTCCCCTCCACAAAGAGTCTGTTTTGTTAAACTCTCCTCCCTGCCAGGTATTCTCTTTAGTCTTCATAGAGGGATCTGACCGCTGGACAACCTGCAGAACCGGTGTGCCACGAGCTGAACTTCTGTGTTTATCTCTAGGTAAGGACTTGCAGAGCTCTGTCAAGCAGGGCAAATGTTAGACACACAGTCCGGCTAAGCTAACACAACGAAAATACATGAAAGGAAAACATGTTCTGTTAGTCCAACATACCAGTGTATTCTACCAATTGACAAGTGAATTGGATAACAGCCTGGAAATAAACGATGGTAGTTAAAAAGGACATTAAAACCCCTATGGAGAATAAATAAATATATATGTGATGTTTTATGTATGTCTTAAGAAATTATAGAGTGGATAAATTATAAAACATTTTTATAGCCTACAATGATACAGAAAAAGCTAATATATTTTAATTAAAATCATAAAAACTAAATGATGGTCATGAGGTAGGGGTATAAATAAAGTCAGAGAGACAGAAGATGAGAATCTTCAAAAGGTGTTACTGAAGTTTATCTCTGCATCTGATTGGGTGACTCAAAGCTGTCTTCAAAGAACCGTTGAAAGGAAAAAAAGGTGCATCTTTTTTATGAGAAGTTGAGGTAAAGGTGGAGTCTGCGGAGAGCAAAAGAAAAAAAAATAATATAAGGGATGCAAGAAAAAAAAACACCAGGAAACATTTTAAGTTTACCCTACAAACAAATTCTAGACATAAAAAAAGATGTTAAAGAAATAAATCGAGTGTACGCCTGCAGAAAGAAAATTATTTGAAGGTGGAAATTTCACAAATCTATTCCTTTGTATGATGAAAATTAAAAAAATATATATATCTAATCATACATGTTCCTGAAAATATGTCAAATTCTCAATTTACATGTGAGAAGTTCTAACGTTAAAGTTGTAAAAAGTTACAAAACCCAGATGGTTTATCTCATGCCTCAGTCACAACAGCCTTTATGTGTGGATATGGGTTGAAAAGTGTACATGGTGCTTAGGTGTCCCTCATGAAAATGTAGACCATTACCATAGACCAAAAATACTCAAGTACATTTTTCTATGGGTTTGCTGCGGGGAACAGGTCGTAGTAAATACTTATATAATCTTAATAGTTATCTTTTTTTTTTTTTGGTCACGAGTCTATATTCAAAATGTCTGCAAACAACAGCAAGTGGTCTGCGGTAGGGTTGGGCACAGAAGTTCGACTCCAAGAAGGAACAGTTATGATTTATGCGCCACCAAAACTGAACTAAGCTGTGGCAAATGGTTCCACATTTTGGTGCTTAGTTTCATTGGAGGTCTATTCGTCTTAGGAAGTCTATCACTTCTACTCAGTTCAGTTCACTAAAAGTTCTGGCCAATCCTTCTGCCTTTTCTGCAATAGTGGGCAGGCTCATATAACTGCTGAGGGGGTGAACACAAGGGCGGGCACCGCACAGCGCTCAAATGTCTGGCTGCATTTCACAGCAGAACACAGAAGTTTGCGCCGTGTCGTATCAGCCAATCAGGAACTCAGCTTTGGGGCCATGATGTTTTCAGTGACTCAATCAGTGGGTAAAATACTAATTCAATACGTACATTTTTTCCATCCATTTCCTTGACCCGCTGGAGATGTTAAAAAAATAAAAAAATGACGACACACAAAATGTCAATTTTTGAGCGAAGGTCTTACCATGCGTCATGTGACGACTTGGGATTGAGAATGTTTTGATTTGGGAAGATGTAGACATTATTTTTTATTACTGAAATACCGAAATTGGCACTGATTAGGAACCGGAACAAAAGAACCGCTTTGGCACCAGAACCGAATAAAACCCAAACTGTGCCCAACCCTGGTCTAAGGTGGAACTGCAAACTATCCTTGGAGACAAAGTGATACAGAGTGAGCGAGCTGCATTCTACACCACGTATGCGCCATGAAACAAACTGCTCAGTGGAAGCAAGACTGAACTGAGTGGAAACGCTCTCCAGAATTAATTGGACCGTACCGTACCACTCCTTACCATACCAGACCGCTCAGTGGAAATGAGGCTTTCTGTTCCACCAACACACCTGTCCTTGCATACTATCAGTAAGAAGTTGATGGCACCGTATGGCAGCATCATCCATACGTCATGACTGCGTTAACTGACATAATCCTTACAAATACTTCACAACACATAGTGTCCCTTAAGGTGGCCTCAAGGGGAACTGCAGGACACACCTGTGCTACCTTTGAGGTGCAACTGCACTTGTCTACAATCCTCTATGGGCCCAGACAACCCAAAAACTTGCAGCGCCTGTCAGGTCGTAGACGGATGAGGGTTCAGCATCTATCCAGGGCAATTATTTTTACACAGTTAAGGAAGTTTGTGATCCTTGTGTAATTTCATTGTTCATCCATCCATCTAGTTTCACTGAAGCTTACTCAAGTCACTGTACTGCAAAGGTGCCATACATCCTGGACAGGTCCCTAGTCCATTGCAGTGTCACTCAACAACAACACACACTCACACCTGAGGGCAATTTAAAGTGACCTGCAATGCTCTCATTGGACTGTGGGAGGAAGATGGAGAAAACCCACATCTACACAAGGAAAACATGCAAACTCCACCCAGAGAGGATCCAGCTGGGATTCAAACTAGAGCCTTCAGGCTGTGAGGTGAGATTTCTAACCACTACATCACCAGCCAGTCTCATGTTTGTATACTGAGTTTAAATTTTGACCTTCAAATTGAAATAATCTAAACAATCAGTCGAGAATGTTTGCCCTCCAACTAAAACCGAGCGCGCTAATCTCTGGAGGGAGTTTGACGGCTGCAACAATATTTGTCACGCTCTTTGTCCTTTCTTGAGTTTCTTGTGTCATTCTGTTTTAAACTCTCACCACTGTCTTTGTTCAAAGTCCTTTTTTTCCGTTACTTTCAACTTTACTAGTCATTCAACACAACTCTTTGTTCATTTTAATATTTTTGCTCGTCTTAGGTTAATTAAAAAAAATGCACTCTGAAATGCACCTATTAATGTATTATCCATTTACATCCCACAGAGGTTGCAGGAGGTGTTCCATTATTAGATCCTGGACCGATGAGCCACTGTGGGTTTTGGCCTCTGAAATTTGCAATGATTCCATCACCAGCAAGGAGTTGTCTTGTGTGGCACTAGTGGACACAGGCTCCACTGCCACCCTGCTCAGGCCTGACATGGTTCATGCTGGAACCCACCGCTGTTTAGCTGAGAACTGTACCTGGTGGCTTGACTCCCATGCTGGGTCGAGGAACAGGGAGCATTTGAGAGGGCTGCATGACAGTGGATTTTAAAATGTGGGTCACAGCTGTGCAAGATCAAATCAAATCAAATCAAATCAAACTTTATTTATAAAAAAGCGCTTCTCATACTTGCGCAGATCAGTGCACGTTGGGCTTGGACTTTTTGAGAGCAGCCCGATGTGTGTTAGACCTAGGGAGGAATACGCTGGAGTTTCCTGGGGGCCCTATGGTGCACGTGGTCCGACCCATTCGGGCCCAAATCTCACCCCAAGAGACATCAAGGGCGGTGGAGATGCATCAGGATTTGGAGGAATCGCCCCACTCTACTCCCCTACCCCCTGCTCTTCAATCTACCATCAAGACGCAACCACTGCTCCCAGATCAGCAGCACGCAGCAGCTGAGGCTGACAGCGGCAACTGTGAAGGAGATCTGGAGTCTGGGGTAAAGGGACCAGACTCTCCCCTCCTTTTCATTCCTGTCTCACGTTTTGTTTAGGTTTTATTTTAATACCGTAAATAAGATTATTTTGGTAATTATGTCAAATTACATAACTATAGCAATAGTTTTTTTTGTGAACATTTCTGTTTTCATTCAGGACATATTTTTAAAATGTCAAATTTAAAAAGAATGTTCTAAATTTCTTAAAATTCACCGTTTTACGATAGCTACCATGGCACGGCTCACTCTGCAGAGAAGTAAGCTGTGAAATTGTTTCTCTCTTGGAGAGCCTCTCTGTAGGGGCCGTTGACACCAGCTCGTCCCAGCCTGTGCAGAGGTTCCTCATCAGTGGCCACAACTACTCTCTTACTGCAGCTGGCTGTTGTGTTGAGGACCTCGTGTGGTTGTGAAGGACACGCATTGCTTTGATACACTGCTCAGCAAGTTGTGGTTGGACCTCAACCACACCCTGATACAGCTCCCACTGTGCAGAGAGCACGCCAAAAGCATCCTCCACAACTAGCCGGGCTAGAGAGAGGCGGTAGTTGAAGATGCAGGCGGGAAGGACAGGCCCAGGGAAAGGCCCCATCATGTGCCTCTGTGGCTGATGAGGCCATCCTGCTTCAAACACATAGATTAGGAGTCCTCTGTGATCAGCTCCAGGGACTGGACGGTCAGCTGGCAGATGGAGAGTGCCCAACATTGATCAACCGGAATCAACTTTGGGTATCCACAACCACAAGAAGAACCACTGAAAAGGTTCTCTAGTAATTGTGGAACGGGGATCCTGAATTGTAGGGATGTGGATCTGAGGTGATTCGAAGTCTAAAGGGTCTTCATGATGACCATGGCCATCAGGGCATTGACCGCACCAGTAGCCTGATGTGGCAGCAGTTCTACTGGCCCTTTGTGGGATGTGACATTAAACAGTACATCCAACAATGTCACAGATGCACTTTGGCCAAAGCAGTTCAGCCTAAAGTTTGTACACTCAGGGGAAGCCTAACTGCATCCAACCCACTCGAAATAGTGGCCATAGACTTTACTGTCTTGGACAAAGTGTCTGAGGGGAGGGAAAATGTCCTGGTGGTCATTGACATTTACGCAACTCATGACCAGCAAGCAAGTATGGTGGTCAAGCTCCTCACAGAAAAGTGGTTTTACACATATAGAGTTCCTAAAAGGATCCATAGTGACCAAGGAAAAAATGTTGAGGGAGACTTGTTGAGGCGTCTGTGTAGCCTTTATGGTGTGTAAAAAAGTAGGACAACCCCTCACTGCCCTGAGGGTAATGGACAGTGCGAAAGGTTCAATCGGACTTTACACGATCTATTCCGCACTCTTCCCCCAGAAAGCAAATAGAAATGACCCCAGCACTTGCCTGAAGTTCTTTATGCATATAACACCACTGAACACCAGTCAACAGGTTATTCACCCTATGAGTTATAAGGTTTGGCCAGCAACCCAGATTGCCTGTAGATTTTTTGCTTGGCACCACACAGGACAACCCAACCACTCGTCCCATACAGGACTGGGTAGAGGAACATCCCGGCACCCTGACCTAGGTTAATGCAAAGGATAAGTTGCAGCTAGCAACAGAGAGGCAGAATAGGCATTATCAGCCAAATGCAACAAACATTCTCTCACCAGGAACGCTAGTGTACAGAAAGAGCCACCCCCTAGGCCGCCATAAGATACAGGACGCGTGGGATGCCATAGTGTACACAGTGGTTAAGACTCTTGACCCAGAGGGCAGAGTATACTAGATTTGTCCCCGTGATGCAGCAGGATCATTAAAGAATGTTAACAGAGTTGAATTGAAGGTACTGCCTGTTGCCTCTTCCCAGCTATGTCAAAATCAACTGCTTCCAGACCCCACCATTCAGGATGACCTTCCCCAGGAGACGGTGACCTTCCAAGCAGGGACAGGTGTAACCGCGAGTTATAACATGATGGACCCAAAGATGGCCTCACACCAGGTGTTTGATTTCTGTTATTGATGAGGGACGCTATATGGTGATGCAATGCGCAATGTGTTTATACAATATTATCAATCTTTTCCTGTGTGTATGTGAGATTCATTTCTTGTTCTTTTAAGTTATAGAGGTCAGGAAGGGGAACTGCAGGGTTGAGTTCAAACCTAAACCTGTGCAGAATCCGTTAGGTTTACTTAAACTAGATTGTAGGTTTTTTTAATTTTTAGTAGTAATATTTCGTAATGTGAAAAATTTATTTGGCTCTTAAAGAAGTACAGTAAAGATTATGAGTGTATATCTGAGACAGGAAATGCACTGTAGGAACAAAACACATTCTTGCACACGTTTGTCTCAAACCTAAACCTGTGCAAAATCTGTTAGGTTTAAATTTCGTTTAGTTTAATTTAGACAGCCTGCTATGTGTTTTTTCTAACACTAAGATTTTGTCCCAAAAAGGTAGAAAGAAGATGGATGATCATAATAGACTTTATTGTGGGTCTTTTGGGAGTTTATTGTCATATTTGCATTTTTCCCTACATATTCTATGTAAAACGACAGTTTTCTATGTTAGAAATTTTCTATTTTATCCGTATCCTCTCTCGTTTTACGGAGAATATGTGGTTGAAAAAATCAAACATGGCAGTAAACTCACAAAAGCCCCAGGATAAAGTCTGTCTTAATCGTCCACCTTCTCTTTACATTTTTTTGGACAAAATGTGAGCGTTGTGAAACCGGCCAGCCCTCCTGGGTTGATAGTGGTGTCAATCACAAACAGCTTTAAGACCTTAAACCTCATCCAAATAAATCAAAATGCTCAGATCAGGGTTAAGACATCATCAATAGAAGCTTCTTTAAGCATTATAAACAGCAGCTCAGGTAAAAGAACTGCTGTTATCTTATTAATAACAAAAATAAAACTATTTGTGACCTTCCACTCTCTCATTTGCCATCCTTTCAAAGACTTCTGTCCCCCTCCTGCGACCCCATGGAAAGTGTTCTAGCTCCAAGTCCATTGCAGAGAACTATACTGTCCCTAACAAGCATTTTGAATTCCAATACAGCTAAGATGTCAGATGATTCAAAATACCTAAAAATAAGAAATGAAAACATACGTGGGAATGCTCCTGAAGAAAGCCACAGGCATGCACATGTCCACCCCGAGTCTCTCGGTACATGACAGATAATTGTAGCTTCACACTGTGTAATTATATAAAAATATAACAAAATGAAAAGAAGGTGAGAAGTTATTGACGATAGAAATCTGGTCTGGGCTCGTCCGGCCAGAATCACGTATGAACTCGAGACCAACAGTTGAAGTGTCTCGTGTTGACACATGCAGACATGGCTGCTGCTGCTGCTGGGTGCGGGACAGCAGAGCACAAATATGCCTCAGTGAAATTCACAAACATGGTTTTATTTTCTGAATAGTAAATATACATGCGGATCAACTCCAACAATCAAATAACAAAAAGTCATAGCAAAGACGATAGGCAGCATGAAGCTATAAGCATCTGCTGCACTATTTTACTATTATTAGAAGATAAAGTAGATGTAATGTGAGGCTATCTAAGAAAAAAAAAAATCCAAAAAGCACATTTGTTTATTGACCTGAAGCGTTGTAAGTATTGTCATGGGGGAGTTTAGAGAAGGTCAGCTGGTTCTCAAAAAAGAAAAGAAAATTGCCTTGCAGCAAGAAGATCCTGGTTCAAGTCCCTGCTGGGGGGGTTTTCTGTGTGTTTTGCATGTTATATTCCCTGTTTTTAGGTTTTCTGTGGATACCCCGACTACTTTTCAAATCACAAAAATAAAGAAATTGTTAGATTCGCATGGATGAGGATTTCATTGTTTTGCTTGAAGGATGAGGAGGTTGTGGATTTGCATGTTTAAATACCCAGCAGTACCAGGGGACAGCAGGAAACCCAAATGCATGTTACCTGACAGGTAGACTTTGATTATTTAAAGACTTTTTAATCTCACTTACATAAAAAAAAGACCTACGCTAAGACGTAAACAGGCTGTGAGGAGGGTGTTGTTTCCAAATGTGGGAGTTACTTAAAAAAAAGTTGAAAGAAAAAAAAATGTTCTTTATTTATTCAGCGCATAATAAAATAATAGACAAGTGACAAAATCATTGGAAGTGACATAGTTCTGCGGTAGTCAGTACACTGTCTCAGACCACCGTCTTTCCTGAAGCTGGAGATGCTGATGGTCGGATGAAACCCTTGGCCAACTCCTCTGGGATGGACGCCTGCATGGCGTCCAACTCAGGTTGGGCCAACGGGAACACCCGTCCTCTGGAAGGCATGGCACCGGGCAGGAGGTCAGCAGAGGGACATGGTGAGGGCGGGCAAAAGCCAAGTCAATGAAGCTGCCCCAGAGTCAATCATAGCCTGAGTCTCTACGTAACTGCCATCAAAGCGCAGGGTCACTGGCAGAGTAAAAGTGAGTGCACGTTCACAGAGCGCCGTGGAGGACGATTTGGACAGGTGTGGCCCTGCTGACCAGAGTAGAGGCGCTCCCAGAAATGTCTCACTCTCTCCTATGGAGTGAGCTGGGAGGAGCCAAGATGCACGGGCTTGTGGTCAGAACCGTTGGCGGAACTGGTGATCAGTGAGACTGGTTCCGCAGCTGCCGGATCCTCAGCAGGTTGTCGAGCTTGATGGTTAGAGCGATGAGCCGGTCAAGAGTCAAGCCCTCATCGCGGCACGCCCGGTCCCGCTGCAGCTCCACAGTGAACCCCTCTCGACACGCCATCCTCAGTGTGCTGGGAGTCCAATCAGTGCGTGCTGCTGGGGTCCGGAACTGGAGTGAGGCAGCTGCAGTCTGCTGCCCCTGCTTGATGCCATATAACAGCTCACAGGGTGCCTTGCCAACCGCTGGGTGATTGAACACCTGTGTGAAGCCTGCATAGGAGTAAAAGGGAAGCGCGCCTCCCGTCCAGAGCGCAGCCAGCCACTGTCGTGCCTCTCAAGTCAAAAGGGAGTACATCAAAGTCCCTTTAGCCTCTTCGGTTGCGTAGATGTGTGGCAGCTGATGCAGAAACAAGTCTCATTGCATGAGAAAGCCAGTGTAATGCACAGGATCTCCATTAAACTTCTCTGGAAGCGCCAATCTTGGCTCTGATGTAAGAACTGGAGATGGGTTGGTGCGCCATCTGGCAGATGAACTTGTGATGATTTCGATAACAGAAGTCAGACGGTGGAGCTGGTAACTTTGCCCCTGTAGCATGGTGGTATATCCAATCCGGTTAGATGGGCTGGGTACTCCTGCTGCTGGATCCATGTATGGTGAAGTATTCTGTCACAAACAGCTAGTTCCACATGCAGCAGGTTTATTAGTTCACAACTAAGCAGAGGTAAAAGTCCACAAAACTAAATCAGGGTCAGACAGGCAGAGGTCATACATGAACATGGGATCATCCGAGAGGAGAGAGTGGAGTAGTACGAATCCAGGCGAGGTTCAGGGCAGGCGGCAGAAGATCAGGTCCAGGTAGAAATGCTCAGTACTGCAGGCAGAGTGGCACAAACAATACTTCGCACTGAGCGTGGCTCTGAGTGCTGCTTAAGAAGCAGCTGGGTGATTGTCTGATTGGAGACAGCTGAGCAGCATCCAGGAACTGTGGGCTGCTGGGAAATGAAGTGCAGTCAGTACTCTGGAGACTGTTCCCGCTGGAGGCCAGAGCACTGACTCCTGACAAAATGTACCTCCATGATTTCAGCATCCTGATAAAAACAATCCAACCACTGCATGACTTTATTTGCAATGTTTGAGGGTTTCTCTGTCAATGAAATGTCCCTGATGTCCAGTGGACTTGAGAAGATTGACTCGTTTTTGACAGTTTGTAACATCAGGCCTGAAAGGGCTTACTTTCTGAGACTCCTATTTTGCTCTTCAGAAGGACTAATTGGCCACATGATTAAATAGGGTCAAAAAAGGCAAAAATCCAACTCTAAAGCTGCAAAACAACAGGCGTGTTGCACAGAAAACATGCTGAACGGGCTAAATGAGAGCACACATTTAGACCGTAGTTCTTTTTTTACCATTTATTAGCATGCCACCAATGGTTGGAAGATGATTGGTACAAAATGTTGAAGCAATGCAACTGTTGATAATCTCGCTCCAGGTTTTTCTTTCACCGCTCTGTTCTGATAAATGAAAGACTTGGTGTTGAATAATTCCATCCAGGCACAACCTGCAGTTATTAGCTTCTCTTTTGTGATCAATTTTCAAAAGTTTGGCACTTTCATGTCATAAAAGGATGCCGTCCATGTCTGTCACTGCCAACACGAGAGCCTGAAATGCACAAATTTGGACTTTTCATTGGAAGTGGCCACTTGAACGTGCAATACCAAGCAAGGGTGACGTGAACGTAGCCAAAGACAGAGATATAATCAAATCAGCAATGAGACAAAGAAACATTAGAGCAACTTTTAGAACCTAAAATTTCAAACTAAAAGCATCAAAAGAAAGAAAACATACGTCTCCAAACAAGGTTTTTGTCTTTTTCCCATGTAGATCTCAAACGAATCTTCTGTCATCTGATATACAATAACATTCATTTTGTTGTCAGATGTACAGAAAAATTTGAGTCGTTGTGTAGTTTACAATGGAATTTTTTGTTGTCGTCTCATCTGCCAGAAAACATTTGTTGTTTTTGCGTGTTTAACAAACTTTTTGTCCTTGTCAGATGCACAATGACATTTTCTTCGTTGTTATGTCTAAAACAAAGTCTTAGTCATGTAACAACAGAATTTTTGTCATACAATGACGTTTTTTTTCATTGTCACATGTTCGACAGAAATTTTGCTGTCACAACTACGTTTAAAAAAGTGCTCTTTTATCCTATAGAACTATTGTCAGGTGATGTATTCACATGAAGTTTATTTTTTGAGTTTTATGGTCCGTGACATGTCCCAGGAATGGGTGTACCAAAAATCAAGTCTCCAGTATCATTATTTATTTTCTTTTTAGGAATTTTTTTCTTCTCAAATTCCTAATTTTTCAGTCATTTTCAAGCCTGTTTTTAGGATCTATGTATTTATTTTCAATTTTGTTATATAAACCACATAAAACTACCCTAATTTATCATTTGTTGTCATATTTTGAACTATTTTTTTGTCAGAAATACTTTTTATTGGGTATATAATATCGGGTAAAAATGTAAAACTTACCCAGCAAAAGTTTAATAGCAAAAGCGTTCTGGGATTCCTTTTATGAATTGAAACAATAATTTATTGCAATCAAATTTACCCCTACACAAAAATAAAAGTTGCATCATTTGGTCAATAAAAACAAGAAGTTAGAACTAATCAGCCAAATAAAAAGGACACCAGTCATTAAACACATTTAATCTATTTTTTAATTTTTTTTTTAATGTAGCTCATAGTGAATGAGAAATTGTATATTTAATTTGGACTGAAAAAGAAAAAAAAAAAAAAAAAAAAAAAAGAGGTCAAAGGGACTTGGAGTTGATAAGCTATTAGCTTCATCCAAGCCCTTTTTCGAACTATGAACATCTCTTGTTGCATTCAAGAATGATTGTGAGAGAAATTGCTTTGTTTAGTTTGTTTATTGTTTGTTTGTTTTGCTCTTTTCATTTTTTTTCTTTTTTTTTTTTTTTTTGTTGTTCTTGTTCAAAAATAAAAAAAAAACAAAAAAAACCATCCAATTAAAATGTGAGAAAAAGGCTTTTGTTGTTTATAAATCCTGATCTGCATTTTTTTGTATTGGTGACCCCCCCTGACTACATATTGCTAAAGCTTAAAACCCCACAAGTACCTAACTCGTGGTATTTTTAGCACTACGGATGCAGCAATACTTCTTTTTTTTTTTTCCCATCTTCCTTCTAGAGCAATTTTTCCTAAAAGTGGGCCAACACTGGCCAGTGTTTGAAATTCAAGACAAAATTAGAAAGAGATGGCAAAAATCAGACGGGGTCACAACGTCTGGGCTGCGCCTGACATGCAGCTGCCTTGCTGCTCCCAATTAGACTACAAAAACTCCAGGCAGAAAGTCGGAGTCTGGTACTTTCAGCCACAGTCCGCCCCGCTGCTTCTTTCTGTCAGAGACTAAAAAGGGAGAGAAACGGGGAGATGCAAACACTGGAAGAGGAGGAAGAAGAGGCTGAAGATAAATTGGCCAGCCCTCCCCCCCCTCCCCCTGCCTCCTCTCCCAGGACGACTGTGTGCAAGACTGCAGATAGATTCTGATGTTCTCATTTATGTCTTAATGATTGGGTTAGTATGCAGCTTGTGCTCTGCAATGCTGCACGTAGAAAGAAAACAAGATCACAGAGGCGTGCATGGCCACTCATACACATACGCTCCTAACAGAGAAATCCAATGCACGCAGCGGCAAATACATTGATATATGCTTCAGCGGAAATACAGAGATGACTCGGCTTTGCAAAGCAGCTTAGACCCGAATCTGGAATGAGTCATGTATCGCTTTTCTGTGTCACGAAAGAGGAGAGCGGCGAGCGCGCTCATAAACTGACTGCCAGTTGAGCAGGAAAGGAGGAGACTCGGGATGTCACACCGTCACCGTGCCGAAAAATTCCACAACGAGCAACCTTGAAGTAAACATCCACGTTGTGTAAACATTTCAAATTAATAGCCGGCTAACTTATTAATCCGTCAGCTGCAGCCAGAATTAGCCCGGTTGGTCCGCGTCTGGTGGAGAGAGTTTGAGCGGCGTACATGCAGCTGCCCCCGCATGCTTTTGGGCCTGCTGCTGGGAAAGGCTTCCAGTTTACACGGCTCTACATACATGATCACTGAACATGAACACTGTAGACTTATCACTGTCAGGATCAGCAGAAATATGGAGTCAGATGTGACATTTTTCTCATGATAGAGGACATATATAAAGAAAATTAAGTACAAATTTGCATCTCTGAGTATTTGTTTTTTCAAATTGTTCACTGCAAAAAGTCTGCTTTAAAAAACAAGAAAAAAAATGTACAAAAATAAGGTGAATATTGCTTCAAATAAGAAAAATTATCGGCCAACAGAACAAGAAAATTTGACTTGTCAAGACTTTTCAAAACTAGTAAAAATATCTAACCTTAAAGGAGCCAAAAATATCTTAAAGTTGGTATATTTTTACTAAAATTAAGCTCATTGTGACTAATATAAATACAATTTCCAAGATTAATTTTCTCAAAAATTAAGAGAGAGATTTTGCTAGTGAGGTTGTCTTGACACTATGCTAACCACTAAAGATCTGTTTCTTCTTTAACCCGCTGAATACACTAAAAACAAAATTCAAAAAGAACAGTGAACTGTTGTTAGCCCCATTCTTTTCTCACTTTTCATGATCGTTTACTTGAAATTCTTGAATTAAAATAAAACTCCTGCATTGATCTTAAATGTCACAGGCTTGAATGAAGATAATGTTACTGTTGTAACTATTGAGATTCTAGTTTAAAGTGAGTTTTTAATAGGTAATCAAATCTTAGTAACAAGGATGAATAACTTATTGAGATAATTAAATACTGAAACTTAAAATAAGAGGAATTATCTGACATAAAATCTACTAAGTGAGAAAAATGATCTTATTAAAAAATAAGCATGTATATGCTTGTATAAAGATTGTTCTTAGATTTCCCTTATTCCAGTGTTGTGAGTCAGGAGCAGCTGAAAAATACTGTCTGAAAAGAGTTTATTTGTGATGTAAGCTTCCTGCTGCGCTCCATTCTGATGCGTTCACTTGCAGACAAACAGATCCATGAACGTCTTCGTTTTCCTCACCAGAGCTGACACAAATCTGTACATCTGGATGGTTCTGACTGTCATTTCTGTCTAAGTGCCTTTTCGTCTCCTTTGATCTCAACGGGATTTTCTGGTAAAATAAAGGTTAAAGAAAAAAAAAAAGTTGCACTGGTAAGTGTAAACAGAGAGCTCTCAGCAACTGGAAGGGGAAGGAGAAAAAGGGAAATGAACCAAAAAAACCATTTACGACGAATAAAAACGACAGAGATTTTAAGGTTCATGTCCCACCCACCGTATTAACAAAAAATATCAATATCGATATTGATACTGGCAATATTAATACCCAAATGCTCAGTATCGCCCAGCCCTAGAAAATACGTCCAAGAAAACAACACAGATTTTTTTTGATTTTGCCTAAAAACAACAATCATAATTAAAAGACAACTTGGGACTTTTTTTATAATAACTCAAAGATAGTGGAGGGTTTTTAGATTAAAATATGTAGCATATAGTAGTTATAATGCCGTCACCACGTTTGGTAAATCAGAGGAGAGATGATACAGGCGGAAAAATTATTAGACGCAGTTTTGAAGAGGAAATAACGTGACTGAAACCTCCATCACTGGATGTTAATCATGTGATGTAAAAAAATAAGATATCACTTCACATGTACAAGAGGCTTTTAGATATTTTAGAGAGTCAGTCTTCATCATTTAAATGTTTTATATGAAATCATTATTTTTAGTTTTTTTTAACTTATTTTATTTTTACTATTAATGTGTAATCAGTAAAGTGTAATTGTTTGTCTGCCCTGTAATATTTGTTAAATGTTTTGCTGCCTCTTGGCCAGGACACGCTTGCAAAAGAGATTTGTTATCTCAATGAGTTTCTCCTGGTTAAATAAAGGCGATATAAAATAAAAAAATAAAATAAAATAAATAATGTGCTGATAGCCAATGAGCTCAAAGCCCAAACTTCACGCAAACCCAAAATTCTGATTTGAAAAGATAAACTGAGAACTGAAGAGGGAGAGAAACTAAAGAAACATAATTGAAAATACAATAAAACAGCTGCAACAAGTAAACATTATTATTTTTATTTGTTAATAGTTTTAGCTTTTTTTTAAAATCAAAATTATATTTTATTATTTTTATTTGTAATTACTTAAAGTTATTTATATAAAAATCAACAATTATATTTGATATGTGTATTTTTTATATTTCTTATACCCTTACAATGTGTACGTTCAAGTTTAAAACCATTTTCAAATTGTTATTATTGTCTTGTTTTTTTCAAGTTTATCATCTCTTTTTTTGTTCACTTTAAACTAATCCTGACTTAACCCGATAGAAAAAGCATTAAATTGTGAAAAGTTGTAGATAAAAAGTTAACTTTCAGCTTACAGCAGAGGACATGAAGTCAGAGTTGTTTGACATGAAGCAAAAAAATTCAATACTTTTTTTTTAAGCAAATGTCACTAAAACAAACAGAAATGATCAATTTTTGGCTTTTTACTGTCAAAATTGTTGATAAATTCCAGTAATCGTTTACGAGTTTGTGACATATTTACAATATTTTTCATCTGCTCTTAAAGCAGAATTAAATCCTTTGCCTAAACATGAGAATAGAGATGCCGCTCTTCATTTCTGATTGATTCCCAGCGTGGGTGTTCATGTTCCAGCGCATCGAGGGGAATCTGCTGGCAGAGCAGCAAAACAATATTTTACTTCAATCTAAAAGAACAGAGTGCTTTGCAGAACATTATATTGTTCTACGGGGCCTGTTTAAAATCTGACTCTTCAGAAGGCCTAACAGCTTGAAGCCTTTTGTGAGCATGTGTGTAGTTCGTCTGCGAGTGTGTGAAACTGTGTGGTTTGAGCCTGAAGAGCAGACTACATGTTCACAGCAGACACTCCAAATATTCCCTTTTCTACACCAGAAACAGAGTTTCTGCAGGTTGTCTGCAGGTGTGGGCCGTGCAGACGGTTGAATTCAGA
This sequence comes from Oryzias javanicus, assembly GCA_003999625.1. Taxonomy (NCBI): domain Eukaryota; kingdom Metazoa; phylum Chordata; class Actinopteri; order Beloniformes; family Adrianichthyidae; genus Oryzias; species Oryzias javanicus. The sequence goes on along the minus strand of CM012457.1, from coordinate 8,196,578 downwards.
GAAACTCTGAGTTTGATCCATTAGAACTCGCTTTAAAACCGATATGAGGATTATGGGATAATCAGAAAATACTAAATGATTCTCTTCTCGTATTTCCTTTGGGATCCATGTGAAAACTGGGAAGAAGTTCTCATAAAAACGGTATAAATATGTAGATCGTAGCTTTCATTACTGCTCACTCAGACTGCAGGGATCCTAAAGGGACGGGCAAACAAACAAAAAAGAACATTTTATCAGCTAATCCAATTCCAGGGTTTGAGATTATAAAAGCTGTAACTTAAAATGCTGAAATGAGCAAAAATTAAATGCAGAACAAGAAAAGTGAATATGTTAAAAAGGTCAGTGAGACAAACTCATTCTGATGGGCAGAAATGTTGAGTAAAATGTGAAAAAAATGACATTTAATTACTGTACATATATGCTAATAGTAAATAAATCATAAATAACTTGACAATTTTCAATCAATAATTGTATTTTGAGAGCATTATTGATTTGCAAAACATTTAACGAAAAAAGTAACTAATATAATTTCTGATAAACTTGGTGAAAGGTTTACATCAAACATAATCAGATATCAATTAACACTCGATCTACTGGAGATCCACGACTACTAGAAATCAGTTATTTCTGTCTAACTCTGATTATATGGAAAACATCTTGGAGTATTTGGTAGAATTGGTAAAAATGCATCAGGATGCTAAATGAAAACTATTATAATTGCACCGTAATTAGCTTTAAATCATGGAATATACATTGGAGTTTCTTCCACTTCATAATTTATTTCTATCTGTCATTTTTGTTTATTTTGGGTTTAGAATGAAGCTCTGGCTCGATTTTAGCTTCAGAGCAAAAAAGAAAACAAGAGGAGAAAGATCAGGAAAATCTAACAAATAGGGAAATATGACCCCAGGTAGAAACACTCAGATTTGTTTTTGCATTTTGACATTTTAACAAGAAAAAAAGTGTTGGAATAAAATATTTACACATTTAAGAAAGTCAAGGTTTTATTGATCCAAATGATTTATTTTAATCATAATGTGGGGAATTTTTAAGCAGACAGAATGACTGTCTTTGTAAATCTACTGTTAAAACATTTTATTATTAACTTCCAATAGTTATTTTTGACCATCCAAGTGAAGTTATATATATATATATATATATATATATATATATATATATATATTATAATCTTAAAAATACTTTTGGTCAGATTTTATTTATCCATCAGTTACTATCGTACTTCATTCATGAATTGAACAATAATCAACAATTCATTAGCAAATAGTGATCAATAAAAAACCCAACACCCCCCACCATGATAGTCTTCTATTTCATTTTAACAACTAAATTAACTCATTACATTTTCTTAAAAAAAAGTTGAAAAGGTGGAGCGATTGACCTCTGATCAGAGGATCGCAGGTCTGGTTCCCATCCAGCCAGGTGTTAAAGTGTCCTTGAGCAAGACACGGAATCCCACGTGTTGCGGCGACATGTCTGATACAGTTTCAAGAAGCTTCAAAGGCAAATCCACATAAAAAAACGTCAAAGCTACAAAAGATTCCGTCATAGCATCAAGATTATTGAAGTTTTGGTGTTAGCGGTCAACAAAAGGTGCATATCTCCAACTCGCTCCAGCTGGAGTTCAATATTCCTGCGTGAACAGATAAACTTCATCAATATATTCACCACTGTTTACCAGGTGATTCACCCACAAGAAATCAATTTCTGTCAAATGAAGAGTTTTGGGACCTACACCAGGTTTCTGTCCATGGTGCATAACTCCTTTTCTCCCTATGACACAGTCTCCTGCTACCTCAATGGATCAAGACAATGGCTGGAAAATCAGGACGAAAACCCTCGCGATGGGCAGCCATATTGAATTTGTTTTCCACCCACTGATCCGGTCATTTAAAACGTCACGAGTCCGTGACCTCGCCGTGTCTGCCCCCAACTCGTAGCGCTCAATTCACGCTGCTGCCACAAGACTGACAAGCCGCACCAGACGTCCAGATTGTGCCTCAGGATCTCAGATCGCGTCTATACATTGATTTTGAAACTGGAAACCGCTACTGCGCGAATCAAGTCTTGTATAAATTCACTATAAGAAGGTAGAAAAGCAATATTTAAGTATAAACCATTTAGTGGCCTTATTTCTGTATTTCCTGAGCATTATCCACACCTTTTAATTAGTTATTATTTACATAGAAAAACCAGAATTTCCTGACAATACATATTTACTATATGACCCATAACTACAGTATAGAACCAATAATTTTTATTTATTTATCTAGTCTGTTTCAAAGCAAATATTTGCATATCTTATTACAATGTGGCACCAGAATATAAAATAACTGGTACACATACTGACCACTTCAGGGTTAAGAGGTCAGTTGTTAGATAATTCAGGACAGTGGACAAGATGTCCTTGTGTTCAAGAGTCACTAACTTCCTAAGTAAGTCTTGATTTAATTTAGAAAAACACTAAAACTAATACATTTTTAACTTTTCCAGTTCAGATAATTCTCTGACAGCTCCATTAATCTAAGTCCCACCGCAGCAGTCTGTACAGGTACATGACTGTGTCACCATCCCTGGCTTATTACATCTCAAGGGCCTACTCAAATGCTTTGCTGGTCACATCATCAATCTTCTCCATGCTACTGCATGAAACACATCACACCTATCACCAGACTGGATCTACCTCTTACACGGAAACAACACTCAAACGGGATGCCGAAATTTGTGTTCGTTCAATTTGTTCTCTCACACGTACAATATTTATCTGAAGCAGAACATGGCTGTAATTCCGCCGGGCTTTGATGAGATAATGGACCATTCCGGTAGCATCATTGGAAACAAGCGATCTAGCCTCAGGGCCCGGCTCACCGCTGCTTAGGGGACTTGATATATGAGAGGATTAGAGGGGAGCAGAAGGGAGAAAAGCACCTTTGGGCAGTGACTGTTTCCAGTAATAGTAGCGCCGCAATGATGATTGTGTGGCACAGGTTACACAGTATTTAAGGTTTACATAAATAGCGGAAGGAGGGAAGGGAGTCTGCATATATTGCCTGCATGTGTACACCTCTCTGGGTCAGGCTCTTCAGAATCCAGAGATTTTCTGCTGCACGGCATGTGAGGGTGAGAGGAGGCAGGAACTCCTCGTGCACACTGCTCTACTTCAAAACATGTGCTCAATAAAACAAAAGGCTAATTTAGCACTCCAGCTTCATCAGATATAGCTGTCCTCTTCAGCTTTAATCACTCTCATCCACTCCAAAACAACCGGCTTAAACAAGAAAACCCTCTAAACAGCTAAACAACTATTTTTTGGGGGGCTCAACTAGAAACCAATATTTTTACTTTTTTTAAAAACTGATGAAAATTGTGTTTTTAAAATGGCATTTTTTTTGATGATGGAAGTCACATAATAGGAAAAAAAGCTCAATATTACATTTCTGAGTATTTGTTGCTTTAATTGTTGTGTATCGGAGCAAACGAAACAATGCCAATTGAAAAAGAGCATTTTTGTGACGTAGAAAATGCGCTGGTCGGGCAAAAAGATCCCCGCTCTGAGCTCATGTTAACAGGGAGGGGAAGGGGGGCGGGGTTGCTCCATGGCAAATATTGAAATGACTCCTGCTGCTCTAGAGAAACTATGTCCTTGAAAACTACTGTATTTATTTTATTGTTTAATTTATTCTTGTTTGATGGGGACAAATACATAAGAACATAGATCTTTGCAACTGAACAATCTGATGCTTGTTACATTTTTAGGATTTGCGACAGCTACCGTTTTCCTTTTTTTAATTTTGGCTAAAAATGGCATAATCACACAATTTTTAAAAACGGTTTAAAATAGATCAAAAAGATGATCAGAGAGGGTCTTTAAAGGGTTATTTTTTCATAAACGCTGGCTTTAATCAAGAAAAAAACATTTTGATAAATTAAAAAAATTACTGTTTACTTACTGATTCTGTATTGACCTTAGAATATCAGATCAGACATTTCAGCCCTTTCATAATTTTATGACTAAGCTATTTTCTTTACTTTTTTTTTTTTATTGAAAAAAAAAAAAAAAAAAACAATGAAAAAAACCCTTAAAAACATTTGTACCGGTAGAAGATTATTTAGGATCTGTAAATTAGAGCAAGTTAAATTAAAAATATAAAAGAAAGTTCAAATGTACTTTTCGAATGTAAAATAATGCAAGAAATAAGTTTTATATTTTACACACAGAAAGAAAAAAATACATTTTCAACATACTTTTTTAAGATTTAAGGTAGATCCTATGATTTAAGATGATCCTATGGAGACATCTGACATCTGATATTTGACCCCTGTAACCCAATAAGCTTGGCGTTGTGTTCAAACTGGACAACCAGGAAGGAGTTTCTCAATTGTGCATGTCTGCCACCTATCGTTGGAAGAGGTTTGGTGCAAAATACCGAATCATTGCAAATCTTGCTGCAGTCTTTCTATTGCACAGCTCTATTCTGATGTATGAAAGACTTCCAGCTGATGGCTGGTCAATTTACAGCTGGTACGTCCATGAATTAAAGGGGCTCTCAAAAGTGACATCACTAAAAAATACAAGTCCCCGATTGGTCAAAGTTCAGCTTAGTTTAACTTTCAACGCGAAACACGTTTTGTATATAGAGCCAGAAAACAGTCGTAAAAACAAGAATTAAAGCAAGAATTTTGAAAAGCCCAAAATGAGGATTTGTACAGACTTTTCATTAGAAGTGTCCGCTTGAGAGTTGTAAATGTAACTTTAGAGCTGGGGTGGGCAAACTTTTTTGACTGGTGGGCCACAAAAAGTTCTAAAACTTGACAGAAAGACCGGACCAGGAACACATGCATGGCGCAGTTTGGTGATCCACGTCATAGGAGGAAGAAATAGCATAATAAACAATCTGGACAAAGAAAAACGTTAATTTTGATTGGATATAAATGTATGTATTTTTTAGAACAGAATGTTTTGAAGTTCTGTTTGGATTCTGGAGAGTCAAAACTGTGGCTACTGTTCTCATTTTAGTGTCAATTGCACCAGTGGGTTGGTGTCCATAAAGAACAAACGCTAGCTTATGGTCAGTGTTGGGACTAACGCCGTTTAAGTATAACGGCGTTACTAACGGCGTTATAAATCAAGTAATTTAGTAATCTAACTAATTACTTTCATCCTCGCTGTAACGCCGTTATAGTTACTTCGTGTAAATCGCGGCGCGTTACTTCAAAGTTTGATGATCTTGCTGGAGCTGGGCGCTTCGCACCCGAAAGTTGCTTGTGTAATGCGGAGGGAGATCTCGAATGCGAGATTGTGATTGGTTAAAGTGTCAAGTGGGCGGATACTAGCTCGCGCGCATGAGCCAGTAACCACTGGACGCGGAGCGGAGCGGAGAGCGGAGTCCGCGCCGGTTCCGCTCCGCTCTTTAGTTCACACCAGAGGTGCATTTTCCCGCGGCGGTCTACAGGCGCTTCTGCTAGAGATTTTTTTTGTTTTTTCCATCATGGTTGATAATTTCATAGCCTAAAGACATTAACTCATGTTTCTGCTACGAAAAACTGCTCCCTGCCTCTCCGCAGTTGCTTTACACCCAAAACCCCGCTCTGTCGGCACACTGTCCTGATCTGTGTGCGCGCGCGTGCGTCTCTGTTTTGTGTGTGTCTGTGCGCACGCGCTCGCAGGTGTGTGTGTGTGTAGGTAAATTAATAAACTAAAATTATTAACCCATATTTCTGCTAAAAGCAGCTGCTCTCTGCATCTCTTTTTCTCTCCCAAAAACCAGCAACCCCGCTCCAGAGTCTGCTCACTACGTTGATCTGTGCGCGCTCGTGTCTGTCTGTGTTGTGTGTGTTTTATAAATATGACCCCCTGTTTCTGCTAAGATGAGCTGCTCTCTGCCCCTGTTGTAGTTTTTTTAACTCCCGAAACTCCTCACCCCGCACCGGAGTCTATCCACGTTGATCAGTGTGTGCATGTCTGTCCAAAAACTTGTCTTTTCACCAAAGAGGAACAGGCTCTCAGACCAAAGATTTGAGAAGTTGCTACTTTTGCGCTACAATCAGTGGTTCAAAAATTAAAGCATTGAAACCATTCAACTGGCTGCTTATGCTGGTGGCATTGTTAAAGTTCAGGTTAAGGTGCAATAAAAGAATGTTTAAATGATCAGACATAAAGTATTGTTACTGTGCTCCTAAATATTCTTGTTAGGATACTTGTGATACTTGGAACCTTTACTTTTATTTTTATACAAAGTTTGGTTTTATCTAAGTTTATTATTGTTGATATTTATATTTTGCGTGTATTGTTGTTAAAATTTTATAAAGACAATGTTAAAGCTGCGGTGTGATATAAATAAAGACAGCAGAGATTTTGTTACTTGACAGTTATTTATAATTGTTTATTGTTTTGCACTTTCAGTTTTTTAAGCCATTTTGTTTAATTATAGTTGTAGGTAAGATACTTGAAGTATGTTAATACTTGAAACGTTTACCTTTTTTGTGTGAAGTTAAATTTTTTATATACCACTTGTTGCAGTGTTTTGTGGGATAATTCTGACAAGTAAATATTGAAAATTCTTTCCCTAAACCCTCTCTCATGTGTATCTTAAACTTAGACAATATGACTCCATTGGAAAACTATACCAGTATACTATTGTCGGTTATCATCTATTATTGAATGTAAATTATTTTTTTTATTTGTAACGCAGGAAAAAATACAAAATATTACCATATTTAAAGAGAAATTTAAAACGAGTTACTTTGCCAAGTAACTAATTACTTTGAAGATGCAGTAATTGAGTTACTAACTCAATTACTTTTTGGGAGAAGTAACTACTAACTATAACTAATTACTTTTTTGAAGTGAAATGCCCAACACTGCTTATGGTGTTTTCACACTGAATGCGATTCGCGCAGCTTCAATGTTAATCATGGTACGGGCTCGCTCTGAGGCGAATTGAAGTTCCGCGGCACGATTTGGAAGTGGAAGTCTGCTCGATTTGAGATGGAGCGGCGCCAAAATGTAAACACCGGAAGTTTGACAGGTTGCTGCGTCGCATCAGCCAATCAGGAACTCAGCTTTGAGCCTGTGACTTTTTCATTGACTAGATCAGCAGGTAGAATATGAATCCAAAGCGAGCGTTTTTGTACAAAATTTCCATCTATTTCATTAACCTGCGGGAGCCTCAGGTTTTCAGAGCTCATCGGGCTACTTTGGGGCAAAGACGGGATAAACTCTGGACATATCGGCGGCTTTCGCTACCACGGCGGGGCTCACTCGCTCAATATACCGGCAGACAGCGAGATGCTGCGTGATGCAGAGGCTGTCAGCTCTGGCCTCATCCAGACATTAAAAAAAAAAAAAGGAAAAAGGTCTCCTAATTTTATTTCCCCCCCTCAAATTAATATGAGACGGTCGGCCTTTAAGCTCAGCCACAGAGACACAGAAACACAGTGGAAGCGGCTGTCATACAGACACAGCCTCTGGTACTGGAAAAATCTTTTAATAAAAATAATAACCCAAACATGGAGACATGATTACCTATGTTTTTGTTGAATTTTTCACATAAATAAACTTTATTCCTCGACATCGTAGTAAGATATCCACAGACAGAGCTGGTAGCTCCTCCTACATGCAACCGCTGCATCAGGTGGCGAGCATCGAAATCACCGCACAGCGAAAGACGGGCGGGGCACGCAAATTCCGCTGGGTGTGAAAGCACCTTTAGAGACACGTTGTGTTCATGTGGAGTTTGAATTACTGGAGAAATGACTAACACATGAACATCAGAAAAACCACAAACATTCCAAAACCACATGAACTAAAGTCCATGGATCTGTAGTGCATCATCAATGGGGACACACCAGAAATAAAACATTTAAAAGGATTATCTTTATAATTTATTCTGGGCCAGATTACACTGTTTTTAGAGTCTTAATTGAACCTTTTTTCACCCATCTTTATTATACTACATGTACTTTCTTTAAGGCCTTAACGGGATATTATGAAGAGGAAAAACCAAACCCTTCTAAAAATGAATAAATGAGACAAATATATCATTTATTTTATGAATCTTGGAAAGGCGTCCAAGGCATGTATAGAAACACAAGTGTAGAGTTACTTGCAATATGTTTCCATACACGACCTCAAATAACAGTATCTATACCTCAAGAACTAACAGCAACAAGTCTTTGTGTAAAGGTGGCATGTTTACTCTTTTTTTGCCTATCCCTGAGTTATGCAGTTTACAAGTACTTAGTAAAAGAACAGCCTGATTTTGCTCACTTTGCTTGCTGCTGTTAAAATTATGGCATTTTAATCCAATCCCAACACTTTCAGATGACCTCAAGCGTTTATCTCAAGTGCAGCTCTTTCATTTCCTAAGTGGTTTTTTATTGTAAAACATTTTGTTGGAAGGTGTGACAAAAATCCAAATCTTGCAAGGCTTCTCAACTTTTTTGCAAAGAAGTCTCCTTGGTCCTTCATCCTTCTGTCTTTGACCCAGAAATCGATCGCAGTGTGCCAACCGGACTGATGTCTCAATTCCTTCAATACAGCAAAGGAATGAGCTGCAAGGAGACGTTTCTTTGTGGGGTTTCATGGAACTGCAAGTTGCAGAATTATTTCTTTTATCATATCAAGAAAGATTCATTTAAAAATTGTAAAGAGAACAATTACGTTGCCACTCCAGGTAGCTTCAGTTTTAACCTAATAACTACATACAGAAGCACTTTCATGACTGGTTAGGATTTGCCACAGAGACAAACAAATATTTGTTCTTGTGGATGGATATTGGTTATTAAAGCACCTAAACACACCTACTGGCCACTTTATTTGGTTCTATAGTGTCTAGAATTGCCTCAATCCCTGGTGGCATTGATTCAACAAGGTACTGGAAAGATTCCTCAGAGAGTTTGGTCCATATTGACATGATAGCATCACACAGTTGATGCAGATTTGTTGGTTGCACATCCACGATGCTAATCTCCTGTTCCATCATATCCCAAAGGTGATCTATTGGGTTAAGATCTGGCGACTGTGGAGACCACTTGAGTTCAACCAACTCATTATGTTCAAGAAACCAGTCTGAGATGATTCCAGCTTTATAATATCCTGATGGAAGTTAGGGCTGTGGATCGTTGCTTAGGTGGCGATCCGATATGATTCACGAGTTGAACCACGATTCTTACTTTTTCATATTATGTTTATTGCTATGGGTATATTTACTAGATGGAGGAAAATTGAAATTATTTGTATTGAATCCCCAACATTTATACCTTTATTTAGAACAGTAGATTCAATTAACAAAACTGATTAAAAAAAAAAAACACAAAGATTCAGATTGAAAGAAATTTTGCTTGTCATTTTAAACTTTTCTTTCAACCTTCTGGTTAAGTTCAGCAGTAACATAAACAACATAAAAGGGATAAAAATGACTGCTGTTTTGGATGATTTAACAACAAAACTTGAAAATGTTTTCCACATTTTTCTATCCTCGAAGTTCTTCAATATTTTTACGTTCTAAGCATTACATATTGGTGGAGAGCCTTTTACTACAGCAGAATCAACTGATTCACGTTGTTTACATCCGCCTTTCAGCAGCGCGAGACTGCGTTTCTTCTGAATAAGATGGAGTTTTGTTAATTGCGTCAACTGTTGAAGAGTTATCATAACCAAAATAATGTAAACACTGGAGCCAAAGCTCCGATGTTAGAGCTAAGTCATTTTTTCAGTGAACAGAACTTCAGTCTCGGTTTTTGAACGGAAAAAAGCTCTTGCTAGTTTTACTTTGAAAACCGGAAGCTTCACAGTCACAAAGATTTGTTTACTTTCGGTGACTACCGACGCGCTTTCAGCTTTGTTTTAGTTCATAAACTTACCATTCTACATCAATCTGCAGCCCAGAGGAAAAATACATTGTTCCCAGATAATATTTTGATCATATTTTACTACAGTTTACTATATTTATAAAGATCGCAAATCAGCGATCTTGGACGTTGCGAATATTTGTACTCGGATTTTCGGGAGCAGATCGCAAATACCCGAGCACCCGGATACTCGTTACAGCCCTAGTGGAAGCAGCATCAGAAGATGGCACACTGTGGTCCTAAAGGGATGGACATGGTCAGCAACAGTACTCAGGTAGGTTGTGGCGTTTTAACCATTTTCTAGAGAATATCTCGCACATCGTTACACCACCAGCCTGGACTGTTAATGTGACGGCTGGGGTGACAAGAACCCAGGAGCAGAGAATCAGGATTGGACTCGGAAATGCAGTTTGAGTTTTAATAAACAAAAAACACCTCACAAGAGGGAAAACTGGAAAACGACAGAAAACTAAAGATTAAGAAAAATACCTGAAGAATTGGAAACCTACAAAAGGAACCTCACGGTCTTAACAGGGACGCACCAACACTGAGAACTGAAATGCTGCAACTTAAATAGTCTTAATTACAAAGTGCAGACAGCTGTGCACTCCTCCACAGAGAGCAGGGGAGGAGGGGCCATCCAGGAGGAGTGACAGCTGACCTGCAAAACACAAAATGGCAGAGAAAACAGAAAAAAAACTCACAACCGTGTCAGTTAATCTATTCTTTCATGCTGTTGATGCCAAATTCTGACCCTACTATCTAAATGTTACAGCAGAAATGGAGACTCGTCAGACCAAACAACGTTTTTTCTATCTTCTATTGTCCAGGTTTGGTGATTGTGTGTGAATTGTGGCCTATGTGAAGATTGTATGTTGCCATGGACACCAGTGAGGATAAAAACTTATTGAAAAAAAAAAAAGTTCAGCGCATTGTCTTGTGGGGTCCGGATGACCCCTCTTTTAATGTAAACATGCCTAGGATAGCACAAAGGTTAAATGCTGCCATGTGATTGGCTGGTTAGAAACATGGAGAAGACTGCAACTTGTATGAAGTGTTTAGGATTTGTAAACGGACTCATCTGAGCCAACCAAGCCCGTATAAAGGTGCCGATGCAACCGGAGATGCCACAGTTATGATGACCAACTTTATTGCATCTGTACTGTTTCGTTTGCTTTTTAAAAAGTTTTATTATATTTGCAAATGTGTAGAAACTATCACAAGGAACCGATCGACCAGTAACTGAACTGACACTTTGAACCTATGAAGACTGCTCCAACTTTCATAACAAGTTTTCAGAAATTAGTTTTCAAAGAATGTTCAAAGTGACTTATGTTATGTTTACATGCTTCATTTTTATGTTTAAGACCACAATCTGTGATTGGTTGCCCCAATAGAGCTACTCGGTGCAACATGAAGTGTCAGCTTGCAAACTCCACACAGCAAGAGCCCAGCTGGGATTCAAACCAGAGCCTTTTTTCCCCACTGTGGGGCAAAGGCGCTAACCACTACACCACCATGCAGGCAATGAAGCAACCAACCCCTCCCAAATCACAATGTGATTTACTTCTTAGCGTTGACAGCTCAAAGTGAAATGTGGTAAAGAAAGTGCTTTATTCTGTTTGTACCTAAGTGTTCATAATCTATGGAGTGGGCAGGACTGAAGCACATTACTTATTATGTCAGAGTAAATTTACAGCATCCCAAGACCAATGTATGGCAACAAGGGTTGTTCTGAATTAAAAGAGGGAGCAGTTACACATCAATGCGAAGCTATAAGAGTGCTGCTGTGTGTCTGTATCTGTTTGTGCTCCTCGACAGCTCTCTGACCTGCAGGCTCGCTGAACGTCGTGCTTAAGTGCAGACGCCGGCAGGTTGTATTTCTCTTATCGCAGTTACTCTGCATCTAATTCTCTGCATCAGGGTCACTTTGACCACAGAGGTATTACTGCACAGGTTAGCAACACCAGAATAAAAGCCATTCATAAATATGTCCTCCTGAAACAACTTCATGCATGTCCGACAAAAAACAAAAACACACACACTAAAGAGATGCATCTTCTAGCTAAAACCTTCTATCAAGTTGATTAATAGCAACATCAATCAAGATCTCAATTTGTGGTATTGACATAAAAGCTTTTTATTCTGAGCTGTGAAAGATGCTATATACTCATAATAAGTCAAACTAGTTTACTCATCAGGATTTTTAACTCCGTCAAAATCCCAATTATCTAAACAAGTTCCCCTGACTCCTCCTCCTCGTTATCATCAGCATATACTTGCAGCTGTCATCATCGCATTTTCCTCCAACCCTTTAAAGTCCCCCTATGACAATTTTTTAATTAAAAAATGTTCCCAGTAGTGTTTTAATTCCGATTATGAACTTTTTAACTAAAATCTCCTGAGTGGGCGTGGCTTTCAAGCTGAGCTGAGTAGCTCTGCCCCTTTGCTTCCTAATATGCTTATCTTAGATGAGGCTTTTCTAGCCTTTTATATCTTATTTAAAAGGCTTCACTGTCTGGGATTACAATCTACGTTGAAACATTTATAGCAGCTGGACCGACTTATAAAACAGAGCGACTTTGATCCTGTTTTGTTAACATCTGGGAAGTTAAAAGTCAGATTGCTGAACAAAAAGGTAATATTTTATATTAAAAAAAGATCAGAGTTTGACTCAACATACTCCAGTAAAAAAAAAGAACAGTTTTCCTGCTATCTCTCATTTTATTTTTTGCAGGTGATTTTCCAAACAGATGCTTATTTTTTCTGATTTATGAAGCAATAAACTAGTCATTAAAATTTTTCTTAAACAAGGAAGAAATACTTATTTGGTTGTCAAGGTAACAGTTTGTGGCTAAAGCTTTGCTAAAGCTGAGATTTTTATTCATGAGTAGGATTTTTTTTGTTTTTTTTGTTCTTTTCACATTTTAATCACATAATTGTGATTACCAGCTCACAGCTTAATTGCTTTGACATTAAAAAGAAATTATGCTTTTTTTTATTAACATTTATTATTTAGATTAATATTTTTTTCAATTCAATAAAAGAAAAATTTGTCACTTTTTCCCCCATTTTTTTTTTTTTTTTTTTTGTGGTTTTCTTAAATACATGAATTGATCTTTTTTTTTCTTTTCAGTTTCCTGTCAGGGGTATTGTTGATGAAAACGATTGAAGCAAATCCGTTCATTTGAGAACTTTAAATTTGAATTTAAATTTGTTTTATTTAAAGTTCCTTTAAAAAAATACTTAATATATTTAAGTTGTAGCCTCAACCCAAACAACAAGTATTTTACAGTAACAAGAAACAAACAAAACCAGAAATTATAAGACTTTCCTTCTTTTTTTATGATTATTCTTATCCGAGGCAGAACTGTCTGTTTTGTTTTTCATTTGTCTTAATAGTCGTGCATTTTGGGACTATGCAACAAAGAGCTTTACAAATTCATTTTGACTCAACTTCACAAAACATATTCTGTTTAAAACAACTGCCAATGAGGAGGAGTTGGAGCAGAAGGAAATGTATTATTTTTTTCTTTTTATGATTTCAAAGCAGAAGTGATTGTAGGAGGTTGTACCAGCTGTTTGCATGTGATTGAGGACATAAATCAAAGTGAAATCAGGAGCCCAAAATCCTCTTTAATATTTAACTTGTTCATCTTTTTGCATTCAGACTTTACTGTTTTTCTCTACATTTTTAGTTTTTTAGAATTGTATTAAATTTGTCTAACTGAAACACAACAATTCCAAATAATTTCACATTTATTGAAGAAAAAGTTTTTGCACTCGGAAGAGGTGGTTTCTCTCCATAGGAAGAATATAGAATCTGATTTGTGTGATTTGTGTGTAATTCTTGATTTGTGCATGACTTGGACGTTTTCTTGATTTGTAACTCATATAATACGTTTTGCGCATAAGTAACAAAATTTAAAAAAAAATACGAAATACAATTTACACATGCACAAATTTAAACTACAGCAGCTTGAAACTAATTACACACGCACATCTTTAAAAATTACACACAAATATTAATGGGGGGTGGGGCCTCGTCTTCCCGCGGAGCTTCTCTGCAGCAGATGCGGCGACAGAAAACACACATTCAACTTTTTTTTCCTCCTCTTGGGTTAATGCGGGACAGCCTTCAAACTAAATCACAGAGTCACAGAAACACTGCGGAAGCGGCTGTCATCCAGACACAGTCCTCGGAGTGAGAGTAACAGGGAAATATTTGATTTGAACAATCCCTTAAACTAAACACACAGACATGATTACTGATGTTTTATCGAACTATTCACAATAAATAAACCTGATCTCTCAACAAGATCCTCTCAACTTTCATAGATTGTAAGTGACATCTACACAGACACCGCTACATGTCAGGTGTAAAACGTGTGTTAGTAGCTCCTCCCACACACAGATGTAATATTAACCACAAAAATACATTTTTTTGACAGGCGGCGAGCAGCAAATTGGGGGCAAAGTGTGGGCAGGCCACGAGAATTTGTTGCACAAAGTTATCTTTAAATGAAATTTGTAAGACTTTCCAATCTCTCAATTCCCCATAAAAAAAAAGTTTCAACATTTGTTGTTCTTTAAACTTAGATAACAAAATATGTGAAGAGCACAAAAAAATAAACGAAAACACAAAAAAAGTAAGATGCCACCAGTGTAGGGTCACACAAATCAAATCTTTATTTTACTCTTTCCTTTGATTTTAGGAAACAAAACAGACATAAAGCACTTGAGTTAAAAGTAAATTTTCCTCATATATGTGTGTGTGTGTGTGTGTATTGCCCCAGTTAAAAAAGAAAAAAACTAATTTGGACCGCAGGAGCAATTGCATACATGCACAAACAAAGATGTGTAAACATCACACCAGGATCTCCTTGCTGCAAGGCAAGAGTGGTTACCACCACATTATCATGCAACCCCTCATTAACTCAGTGACTCTGTAATGTATAGTCTGGGCAGAGGGATCACTTGTTGTACTTGTTTAATGCACTGTTGTTTCTGACTGCCAGTGAGTAAAACGACACTGATGCTCTGAAAAAACGCGAGACACAGCGACATGCAGAGACCAAGAGGGAAGAGTAATGGAGGGCTGAGTCCTCACAGAATGCACAATGGAACACACGATGAGATGGGAATGTCAATCGACATTGTTAGCTCTGCCCTGAATACCAAATCCGTTTCCCGGTGTAGTGACACAGTAGCACAGTCTCAGCATCGAGGTCATGCGAGTGTGTTTGTGCTGCTCTAATGCAGTAGTTTAGCCTCCGTGCGTAAGCCACCAGCTCCAAAGGCAATCGCCATCTGCAGACGCACCGGATCCAAGAGTCTCCCAGAAGCTCACAAGGTCAAGGCAGAACTCCCTTCTTATGAAAACTGTGTCAAATCCGCTCTCAACACAGTCAGGGTTTAGGGCGCGCGCACATCAAACCACGCATGTGCGGCGCTTGTGTAATGACTGAGTGAGGGAGACAGATGGTGACTCACACCCTACTTTAGATTGCCTGCACTACATTTCCCATGAGGCCACTCATAATGCCTTCTGTCAGAAGCAATGTTCTTCCTATTTTTCTGTGATTGGACTGAAGCCTTAGGGAGAAGGTCAGATGTCAAAGCAAGAAAGGATGACTACCTTCGATACGTCACAGAAGACAATTACAAACATCAATTTGTTAAGTTCACTGGAGTGCAGTTGATACTTTCAAATTAGGAAGTCTCATTTCTTTCTCCGGATGCGTTTCTCATCTCCAGATTTATTTCCTCGAAAGACTGCCTGTCATTAACCTCCGAAAAAAAGTGCAAGCTGTGAAATTTAATCATCTGGATTTTAGATATTTGCCTGTACTCATGTTCCATAATTAAATCAGTTAAACTCATTCTGGAAAACATACTTTTGGGATGTGGGAAATAATTGTAGTCAAGTGAATCAAACGAAGGCAGCAGTTGGCAGTCCGCACCACACAAACGTAACCTTGAGTCAAAAAATAGAAAGGCATCAGTTTGTTACAACGCTACCCTCAGACGACTGAGACAAACAGCTCTGCGTGGAATAACATGACACCAAAAGACATTGAAGACACTCTTTTAGACTGGTTTGAGCAAAAACTAATAGATAAAGGACTGGTTACAGCAAGGCAAATTTACCAAGTATTTACTTGTTTTTCTCAAAATCCACAAAACTGACAACACAGTCTCCTTCTCAGGTTGTCCCAAGGACTCCTCTGCATCAAAACTCTGCTCCAATTAAATCAGCGCTCCCCAACCTCTGGGCCGCAAACCAGTGCCAGTCAGGTGCCGGGACATGTCCCACAAGGTACCCTAACCTTAACCTTAACCTGGCACCAGACGCAGACCGGAACCAGCACTGCAAACCAATACTAGCGCAGGTTTGCGAACCAGTTTAGGGTTAGAGTGCTGGGTCAGTTTTACGCCTCGTTTCCATTAAGCCGTCCGGTATGGCACGGTCCAGTTTTGTCCCATATCTTGAGCATTTCCATTGTTAAAAGGACCCATTAAACACCCGTACCTCTTGAGGGCCCCCTTCTGTTGTAGGTCCATAGAAAAATAGGACGGTTGGGGCGGAGTTGCCACTCTGTAATTGGCAGAAAGTGATAACGACATTAGAAAGCACCAGTATAGCACTATGCTAGGAATTCCGTTTTTCTCTTTACGCCGATATTCTTCGTAATCGTCTGCAATCTTTCTGTCAAGCAACATTAAATTTCTGTTATACACGATGTACAAAAACTAACGCAAGAAAAAGACGAGCTGCTGGATGAACTCCATGGTTGTTGCTTTTCTAGTCATCGCACTACAATGACACGCTAGCAGTCTGCACCACACAAACCGCTCTGTGGAAGCCAGGCTCAACTGAGTGGAAACGCTCGCCAAAATTCATTGATCCGTCCCGTATTACTCCTCCCGTACCAGACTGCTCAGTGGAAAGGAGGCTTTAGGGTGCAGGTACCGGCTGCATACTAAGGACTGGTCCGTGTCCAGTACCGTGTCCTACAAAATGCCTGGACTCCTGATTGAATCAGAACAGCCAGCATGTCGAAAAACTATGAATTCAGGAAACCCAAAACATCAAAAAGTGACGCAGAGCGGTCCTTAACCAAATATCAATACATGTGAATACTAGCATAGATATTTCCCATCATCTCCTGCAGGCGAAGGGGTCATACATGAGTGGAGCTGCTGGACCAGCTCTTTAGTCTGAATCATCCACATCAACTCTTGAGATCTGTCACAAATATATCCAACCAATGGGTGCAAGGCTTGTCTCATGGCCATGTCTAGCCTGTTGCCCTAAGGTCATACTGGAGGATACCTCTCGCTGGGTGGTTAAGGACATGGCCATACCAGCAGGTGCAATACTGCTCTGCCCGGCAGGACGCTTGGGGTTGGCCCGTGTGAGCTCTAAATGCTGGAGAAGCGCCGGGGCCACTTGATGTTCTATGAGCTCTTCTATCAAAGCAATTCATTCTTTCTGTCAAAGTCCTGCTTAGAGTCCATGTCTTTGAGCTATAAAACAGGATGGAGAGTTGTAAACCTGGAGCTTTGTCTTGCATCAGTTGGTTTTATGTCGCTAGAGTGGTTGGCAGAGAGACGGGAGAGCTGATCCTCCCAAGGTTCTTCTGGGAGCCTTTTAATGTCGGAACGCTGTAAGGTAGCAGACCCATTATCCAACTATCCAGCCAAGGTAGGTAATGTTTCCCCTCATCAGGTGATTATGTTTAAAATCAAAGTATGTGTTTTTAAAGAAAAACAAAAAAACCTTTTCCACTTTCATTATGACAGAGTATTAGGCCAACCAAAAATAAAAAGTAATATTAAAAGTTTATTTTTTTTAATGATAAATTACTACTTTTCTTGTAAAGTTACAAGAAAAAACTAATACATTTAGCCTATTACTAATTTTATTATCATAATTTAACAATTACAACTTTTTCTTCATAAATTTACAAGATTTAAGGTCGTAATTTGAAAAGCATTTTTTGTTTGTAAACTGGTCTTCATACGCCTTCGTACACTTATAACATTCATAAAAGTATACAGGTGGGGGGTTTTCTTTTTTAATAAATCCCACTGTGGTATTTTATTATATTCACCCCTAATAATTATGCACTAGTGGAGGAAAATTAATTTGTTCAAGAATTGCCTCACTGAGCACCAACTTGTTTGCTGCCCTGTTGTAAACTGACTAATTACTAGAACTAGACTGAACTATTATCTGGCACCAATAAGCAAACTGACCCACTCAGTTTTTATCACTACATTGACTTCCAGTTAAATTTAGAATTAATTTTAAGATTTTAGTTTTTAGAGCCTTAAACGGACAAACCCCAAACTAAATTTCTGACGTCTTAACTCCCTGCATGTTCCTTGAGCTCCATTGATAAGAGTATTTTATGTGTTCCAAAAACTCTTTTTAAACCAATAGTGACCTCGCTTTTCAGGCCACCCGACTCTGACAGGACCTCCCTCTATCTCTGTACCAAAATGACACAGTCCAGTGTTTTAAATCCCAAATTCAGACATTTTACTTAGAAGAGTTTTTAGCCGACTTTTACTTGTTTTCATTTGTCTTTTATTTATACACCTGAGTATGTTTTATTGGGTTTGATCTGCTTTAGGCATATTGTACAATTTAGTTCCTCTGATTTTTATCTTGTTTTAACATTGTGAAGCACTTTGTGAGTTCTTCTCTGAGAAAAGTGCTTCATAAATAAAGATTTACTTACAAAGAATTCAAGAAGATCAAATCTTACAACAGTTACTGGTCTTGAAGAATCGCTTTTAACTAGCATTAGTCTCATTTTCACTTCATTTTTAGTCCATTGAGAAATACCATTCATCTGAACTTGTGAGCTGATTGATTCACAAGAAAATGATCAATTGTAATTGGAATAAATAACCAATAAACAAACAACTAAGTTAAAGTGCCACTTAAATCATCTTTTAAACTGTTTTCAAAGCATTCCCAGTGGTTTTTAATTATGAGTTGGTTGTTTTTAGCCAAAAAAAGAACAAATGGTGACCTCTAGGACGCAGTTTTTTGCAGAGCAGCAGGAGTTCAGCATTTTTTATCCCCTCATTTCCCATCATCCCTTTGGTTACAGTCTCTCTCCCACTATCTTACAACCACAACCTAACATTACCGTTGCAACAAAAAGGGTGAACAATATTGGAGACATACAGTTTTGAACTAGATTAGAAAAAAAAGACATACATGGATCTATATGTCTGTAAATGGACCCGGGCAGAGAGCTTGTGACCCGCCAACTGTTCCAGCTGCGACACTGCTACAGGCTTTTTTGGAACAGATTTTTTCCCCTGTTTCACCAAGATTTGAACATAGAAATACTCAGAAAGGCAATTTTAATCTAAATTTTCTTAACTCTATTCAACCATTTGTATCATATTTGACACAGGCATTTCCAAAAGCCCCTATCCCATTAGCACGATCCAAACTTTCCTTTAAAACCAATTGCTTATAACTCAGGTCAGATTTTCATCCCTGTAGATCAGGGGTATTCAACTCCAGGCCTCAAGGGCCGCATTCCTGCAGGTTTTCCAACATACCCGGATCTGGCATGCTCCAATTGGTTGGACACACCTGAACCAGGTAATCAGTCATGAGTAGAGTTTGGATATCTGGAAATTATGCAGACACTGTGGCCCTTGAGGCCTGGAGTTGAATACCCCTGCTGTAGATCATTATCATTCCACTAGGGGGCAATAAGGGGACTTTTCTTGCTTGTTTCAAAATGGCTGCCTCCATGAGAGCTCAAAAGGACTTTTGGCGGGAAAAGTTTTGCGAATTTTCTTAACTAAATGGTAAGAATAACTCATCTGTTATCTTTTTTTTTAATGACTTCTTGCCTTATTGAAATAATGCAACATTTACTGATTATTATTTCTTTATAACACCCTTAAACTATCTTAAAATGTGTGGATCAAATTTGAGACAGTGGGTAAATTAGGCACTTTTTTCCTAAACACTCAAATCAACATTTTTTTCATCTTAAACTAACATTGTTGTGAACAAAAGCCAAATCACTAAACGCATCATAATCAGGGTTTTATGTCCCATTAAAAATGACATTTTTATTGTTAATTTTACCAAAGGAATTTAAAAAAATATTGTAATTTTCCAAAATTGAAACTTTTTTTGTCAATCTTTAGATTTAGTCAGATTTACAGGGTTAATATGTGTATGTTAATAACATGATTTAAGTACATATTTAAAAAAAAAACAACACAATTTTCATTGGAGTGGATCTTTAAAAGGGGCGCAATTATGCCCAGAGTTCACATATGGGCACCTCAAGGGACGCCATGAAAATGGAACGTACCATTGTTGTATGTGTGGTAAGTTTGTTTTTGAAGCTTTTACTGAAAATTGCACACACTTATGATATACAGGTGATGTTGTTTACCCATAAGGCCACCTATGACTAAGACCCACACAATAGTGCCAGTAACAACATTCATCCAGCATTAGGATGATTCACAGTGGACAGTTACCCTCTGTAGCCTCTGCAATGAGCTGTGACTGATCATCTTACTCTGTAAACGCTGCATCTATAGTGTTGGATGTCAGTTTTTATGTCATTTCTGCTACATGTTTTGACATTTGCATAAAGAAAATTGAGACATTAAGTGTTCTTTGTTGCAGTGAAGATGGTAGCAAAGGTTCTACCCCCCTTTTTGTGGCACATTACTGCATAAAAAGTCAAATTCATTGATTTGAAACTTTTACTCATTGATTCCATTGAAACTAACCCAAGAAAACTCTTTAGTATGACTGACATAATGGTTTAAAACTGTAGAATAATATTCCAGTGGAATGTTTTAGACTTGCAGTTTCTAGTTGAAGGTACCAATTAAAATCAGGGCTTCAAATATAAAACCTAATTTAGAGTTTTTATGGACATTCATAATTTGACATCATTTTAGGCGATAAAGCAACACGGATGGATTCGTTTTCCACTGTATTTTCTGTTTTTATCATTTCTCTGTCGCAGTAGTTTGAGCATGTCAGCCACACAAGGCCTGGAGGCAGGTAGAGCAGCACCTCAAACCACTTTGTAGAGCTCTGAGTGGAAGCTTGGAGGCCCAGAGGCTATCTATTGGAGCTTAGAAAAACAGTTTCTGCCCATTATAAGTGTGAGCTGACAGCTGCTGGTCAGGGACTGTGAGCCCTGAAGAAGACATCATGTCAATCTGCTAAAAAAAAGAAAAAAAAACCCAGCAACAATCCAAGAGAAAAGTTGGAACATAAACTCACGTTTAACCCTTTAACACCTGATGCGTCGCCAGTGACGCTTAAACCTAAAATATAACATACTGTAACTTTCAACTGTTAAGACGATCAATGTTATTCCAGTAGATTCTGAAGGAGAAAAGCGGCGCGTTGATCGTGTCAGCATTTAAAAAATAACAGTAAATCAAAGAACATGAACGCTGGAGCAAACATGAGGCAGAAGAGGACGTTTCTTTGACAACCACCGGCCTACTTCCACAAACAGAACAGGAGTTGGGGAATGTGACGAACTTCATCATTTATTTAAGTGTATGACATCCATTTAGACCATAAACTAACCCAAGTCAAAGCAGATTAGTCGTTCCCTGATTCTCAGTGATTTATTTGACCGATATGTTTTAGAGTAAATCATTAGAATAAAATAAAGACGGTATCCTAAGTTTCTCAGAATGGAAGCAAGAAGAATCAAGTTAGACTTCAAGGACTAAAGTCCTCAGGTATCTCATTGAATGTTGATTTTTTTTTTTTAAATAAACATTGGTATGTAATTTACTTTTTGGAATTTTCTTTTACCATGACCACTTTTAAATGGTAAACTTCCCTTTGTTTCTTATTCTGTAAAAACAGAAGAAAAGTCCAAATTCTAATTAAAAGTGGAATGAATGTGATTTTATGGCATGATTTTTTTTTTTTTTTTTTTTTTTTTTTTTGTTAAATGTATGGGAATTTTTTTTTTTTTTTTTTTTTTTTAACTTGTCCTGTCCAACAGCTGAGCAAACAGATCCGGGCTTAGAGCCTCTTGTGTTGGGCAGATTTTATTGTCACAACAGAGGTTTATTGAGTATAAACCCCTGTTGTATTTCATGCTAAACTTTATTTATATTGATTAAGTTTGTTTTTGGTTTGTTGGACCGGACGGAAAAGAGAAGGGGGGGGGGGTGTTAAAAGAGGGGGGTTTAGAAAAAAAACAAAATGTTTTTTTAAAAGAGTCCCCCCCCAGAAAAAAAAAAAAAAAAGGAAAAATTAAGAGGCGAGCCTCATTATTTTGCTGCAAAAGTCAAATTTCTTATGTTCTAAATGTGAATTTGTTTCCTGAGTTGTATAAATGCTGTTTTACAAACAGGTCTTCAGTTTCTTTGAGTTACATTTTCTTGTGGAATTAATTTTTAAAAATGCAAATTTACCAATTTAGTTCAGTGAATCCTAAAACAAAAACACATATTCATTATCTTTTTTTGTCTTTTTACAGTCTCTTTCACATTTGTGTCATGCAAATGCATTAAGGCTACTATGCAGCATAAGGATGATCTGCAACAACCTCTAAATTCAACCTTATTTCTCCATCGATTCATAGCGGTTACATTTGAAATCTCATTAAATCACTGTCTTCACTGAGTCACACCTCTATGCCAGCCTTTAATAGCTTTACTGAGCACATCATTGATCTTCAGTTAAGCTGCAGACATGTGGATGGAACGCTTTGGTTTTAACAGGAAATCAAATTGCTAACATCTGTTTTAATTCAACTTGAGTCTGGATCTTATACTGAGCTTTAATGCTTATTTCTGGCTTTTCAAAAGATTCTACATTTGAGTTGACTTACTGTCATTTTAGATGTTAAAGATTGATTTAACTTCTAATTTCCTTTTGAAAGTGTAATAGAAGTATCCTCTTTTTCTAAAGCGGGGGTCCCCAAACGTTTTCTTCTCTGAGGGGGGCCGGGGTCGGTTTGTAGGCTAATAGAAAAAGTGTAACAATCAATTTCCAGAAAGCCACACATAGCCAACTTTTTTTTTAACTTGTCCTGTTCAATAGATAAGCAAACAGATACGAGCTGAGAGCTTCTTGTGTTAGACATATTTTACAGTCACAAAAGGGGTTTATTGAGTTCAAACCCTTTTGTATTTTATGCTAAACTTTATTTATGTTGATTATTTTTATATATATTTATAATTTTCTCTTTTTTTGTCGAACCGCATGGAAAAAAACATCTTTTAAATAATTAATTTCTGTAATCTTCACAGAAAAAAAATGCTAAAACATTTTAAAAACTAGATTTATAGCATTACCTGTGATAGACCAATAGTTGAAGATGCTGAAATTAATAGCTGAAAACACTAAAACTGATAGCTAGCTAAAATATTAGCTAAGTGCCAATTTAGCTGAAAAAACTCAAATAATTCTAAATTAGCCAAAACAGCTAGCTGAAATATTAGCTAAATGCTAAATTAGCCAAAAAAAAATTGGAAAAATGTCTAATTTAGACAAAAAAATTTGGGGGTGGGGAGGGTAGAGGAGGGTTCTAAAGTAAAAATACATGGTTGATGCAGAATAAATGTCACACATGGGGCAGTACTTTAGCTTTAGGCTAGAAGTGTGTCACTTTTGTTAGCCTGTTTTTCACAATAAATCAAGGCTGCAGAACAAGGTCCTCACTCCCCAAAAAAATCCTCTATTTCTACCACAGAGCTGCTGACGGAGGTCAACATCAGAGGAAGCCACGGAGCTAGCTTCAGAATTTGACAGAAAAAAGGTGAAATTCAATGAAAAAAATCCAAAAATCAAATGTAAAAAAAGTTTTTTCCAACCAGGGAGATGAAAAAAAATGAGAAAGTCAAGAATTTAAGTTTAAAAAAAATGTAGCTCAGCACAAAAGACGCACACACACGGTCCAGCCGCACACACACAAACACGTTTAGCCAAGTGCACACAGGTGCTCTAACCGCTAACTGATTGAATTAACGACAGCCTAAGCCTGGTGAGCGGAGCCCAAAAAGCATCCATGGCGTGTGTTTAGAGGTCTCCAGGGACCATTAAATCAGCCAAGAGTGGATCAGGAAGTCATTGCCATAGTGATGGGGAAAAGAAGGAGCCTGATTTATGGTGGCCTCACCTCGAGCTGCAAATGCTTCGTGTCCAACCACACGCACAGACACACAGCTGGGTTCCCTTTGCTTTGCTTGCAGATGACAGTCCTGAGCTGGTTCTGCCGTATTCCAGGCTGAGGAGTCACAGTCAGACACACTGCTGAGCAGACAGCCGCTCTCTGACTTTTAAAGGCTAAAGGGAAAATTGGGCTTCCGTTAATGTCTTGCAAAGAAAGCGGTTTTTCTCATAAAAAAAAAAAAAAAGATGATGCATTTACTTAGTTTATTCAGGACGATCACATCCAAAACACAGTTTTTCTTCAATTTATAATTCATTTATTTATTCAGAAAAAGGCTTTTTCTCACAAGTTTTGCCAACTAAATGTTTGGCACTAAATTTTTAGCACATAAAAAAGAAACATGGACATAAAAAGGAAAAGGCAAACTGCTTTACTTCTATTAAAAAATGAACAAATCAAAGCTAAAAGCAGAAAAAAAGGTAAAACAACAACTAATGTAACTAAAATTTATTTTAATAACGTTATTTTAAAGATAAACTTTATTATAAACCATTTTCCGTCCCAAACTCTGGAATGGACTCCCCTCTAAAAATGTATTAATTAAGCGTTTAACTCTAGTGAGCAGATTTAGTGATCCAGCTTGTTTTAATACTGTCATTTAATTTTATTATTTTTAGTGCTTCATTTTAATTTTATTGTTTAATGACTTTATTTATATTTGATTTTATGTTCAGCACTTTGGTTGCTTCTGCTTTTAAGTGCTCCACAAAGAAGAAATTGATTGATTGGTTGATAGAAATTACACAAATTCATGTTAAAAATATTAATAAAATCTGTTTGCCCTTTAAAGGAATTTTTCAGTGAGACAAGGCCAACTTTTTATTTGTTTCACACATTTTATCTACAAAAATAATTTGAAATGCTTTACACAAAACAATAAAAGAAACATTTAGAAGAAATATTAGGGGATTGATCATTATCGTAGTCATCACGAGGGAACTCAATACAGAGCAATGGGTCAGAGAGGGCATCTGACATAAAATCCTTCTCAAGCCAAATATGCAATCAGATCTATGATTTTTTAATCTGATTCACTGTGGTGACCTCTAAAGGGAAAAGTTGAAAAGATTAAAGGAGCGATCATTTAAATAAAACTAAAAAAATAAAGTAAAAGTCAGCTTAAAGTAACGGTTTTTCAGTCAACTTTTTAATAAAAAAGAATCAAAAGTGTTTCAGCTGATCTAAGGTTTTCTGAAAGTCTGTTCCAGATCTGTGGTGCATAGAAGCTGAATGCAGCTTCACCATGTTTGGATTTGACTTTAAAACTGACTGGATCCAGATGACCGGAGAGGTCTGGCTGGTACATATCGGGTCAGGGAGACTTTTGAAGGGAAAATTTCCTAAGAATGTCACTAAAGTGCGAACATGATTAAAATATGATTATGCAGTTTTTAGACAAAAACCTCCAAAGTGACAGTAGTTCATCAATATTCTGAGTAGAGTAAGCCTGCACTAATTCCCCATCATTCCTTCGTTTACACTTCCTCCTGCTAGCCTGCACCGCCTCACAACTTCAAGCTAACATTACCAGTGCAACAGAAATGGTCAGAGGAAACAAAGACGTTCATGGATCTATTTGTCTGCTAGTGGATACATCAGAATGGAGCAGAGCAGGGAGAGCATAGCCTGCAGATTGTAGACGGTACGAAAACATCTGACTGCTCCTGATTCACCACAATTTTCTTTATACCTTTCCTCCATGATGAAAAAATTCAATAAGAAAATATATTAAAGAAACTAAAAACAATTGTTTAGGAGTCGATTTTTTCAGTTTTTGAGAGTTCACTTTATCCACATCTTCTCTAAGCATTCTTCTTCTTGTCTTCGGTTGTTGAATATTTCTATATTGATTTTATTTATTTATTTTTTTAACGATACAAGCTCCATAAAAAAGATTGAAATAATTTTTTTTCATTAATCCCAATAAACGTAAATCTAAACGAATCCTTCCTGTTGCTGCTAATTAACACATAATCTGTACAAACTTTTACAACATAAATTTAACTAAAATCTATGACCTAATTTCCACATTAACTGATGATAGAAACTGAAGGAATTGCATCATGGTTATGCATCTCCGCCCACGTATGTGTTTGTCTTGTTCATCTGAAGCAGCGAGTCTTTAAACCTCGTTTCCATCTCGGCAGCTTCCCTCTTCCCGGTAAAAAAAAAAAAAAAAAAACAACCAAAAAGTAGCGCCAGCCTTCACTTTAGAGTGAACTTAGCCCCACAGCTCTGCAGTGTTTACTAGGAGGGAGGTAGAGGGGACAGACAGAATGCGGGGCGGGGTGGGGTGGACTCCAGAGTATGGAATCTATAGCACATGAAGAGATGTTAAGTTAGAGGTGAGAAATAACTGGTGCAATGCAGGCAAGCCAAGAATGGGTGGGTGGCATGGATGCACATTGTTATAGTGAAAATAACTGCAGCAAGCCCTCTTGCAGGCGTTGCATGCAAGTCTCAGGCTCCTCAGCTGTCATCTTTGCCATCTTTGCAACGTCCAGACCCCCCAGCACTGCAGAGAGTCGACTGCACCACAACACGCTGACCGCACCGGCGGCGCATCCCATCCACTCATCCTGCCTTCTGAGTTTATCACTTTTTTCGCGCACTCATAAAAGAAGCAAACCGTGACAGTGTTCAAAAAAAGGTCGAGAGGTTTACTGCTTCTATCAATGTGTTGCTAATTTGCTTTTCCTCTCAAGATTTTCTGAAAACATTTACCTAAGCCGGGAGTCTGCAACCTGCGGCTCCAGATCCACATGAGGAACATCAAATGAGTCATGGAGACCGCTGACTCGGCCATGTCGACCGTCGGAGTCAGCAGCTCATCTGCTAATGGCTGACTAACCAAAACTACCTAAAGAAAACAAATAAAGCCTGCAAACTAAGACTACCAACCCCAAACTAAAATAACACATTTCAGCACTATAAGACTGTTGAGGAAAAGAACAAAAAAATAAAATAGCTTTTTTTTTTTTTAAAGTAAGGATTACTTAATTGAAATTTATTTAATTTAGATAAAATGTATAAACTGATGGCTGAGGTGCACATAGATGATAAACTATGTCGGTTTTTACATCCCTGTTGACCTGAAGACGTTTTGTTTGCTAAACGCCACCTCCAGATTTTATATGCGAAGCAAAAATTTGGTAAAAGGTTTTATCTTTTTTATGAGTTAAAAGCACAACATTGGTTATTAGATGTCTAGAGATGATCATGTTTGGCACAGAGAATATTTTATTTTGGATATAAGTTAAATGAGCTTCTTTCAAATGTTAAAAAAAAATCATTTTGAGAGCTGCTAAGTTCTCTTTATATTTTTATTTTTGCGTGTGCTAAAAAAATAGACATAATTCATTTTTCTTATCAAAATAAAAAAAGGTCACGAATTCAAATCCAAATTTCTTAAAGGCTAAAGTAAGACTATACGGTTCCTTCTAGGTTTTGATCAGTAAAAAACTGTTAAAGGTCGCCGACCTCCCGGCCTAAGCCATCCTCCTGTTGTCCGTGTGCATCATTTATAATCCCACTACAAATGACAAAGCCTCTTCACACTCGAGGACTGACCCTAAAGTGCAAAAAATAAAAAAGTCTACACAGGCCATCCAACGCAGCTCATCTGAAAGAGGATTATTAGCAGCGTGACTCACAATATGCACATGATACATACCGCACTGGACACATATTCCTCTCTCTGTGCGTTGTTTGTGTACATGGTTGTCCCGTTCCCTCTGTGCTGTTTAGTTTGCCTCCCATTAGAGTGTTGACAGTCAGTGAATACTCCATGCTGTGGAGATGCAGAGAGCGTGGGAGTTGATGGCCAGCGTTTTGCCAGGCAGTGAAATTGATGCCCGCTTTCTAGCGTTTAACCACTGCCAGCGATGCATCTGAAAGGATTTGTGTGAAGTTAAATGGAATCTATTTTAATATTCCATGTTCAGTTCAAATTTGAGGCAATTCGAACAGCATTTAGCCTTTCTGTTTTATTGAATTATGCCATGGATCGAGTAATTTTATCAGTAAAAAATACTTTAATTTTTACTTTTTATCTTCTTTTGTTTAGCCTTATTTGGCCACTCAAGTTTTCTATTAATTCTGATTAAATAAAATATTTTGGGCATTTTTAACATGTTTTTGTTGCATTTTTGTCCATTTCTGAGTTTTTCTGTATTCAAATCTACAAAAAATTCAAAAAATATAGTTTGAAAAGGTACACTCCTTTACATTCTGATGCATCGACCGACAGAAAAACAAATCCACGTACTGTACGCTTTCTTTTCGCCCTCTTTGCTGCACCGCTAATATTAGCTTGGAGGCGTGAGGGGCTGTAAGCTAGTGGGAACAGATGGGTAATAGGAAGTGGGGGCAGGGCTGCTCAGAGGTATTTTGGGGTAAAAATGGCGTCATCATAATTAAAGAGTAGTGGGAACGCTTTGAAAATGGTTAAAAACAATAACCACGGTGAGTCTTTAATGGTTTTAATGAACTAAAGAAGTTTTGTTTTTACCTACCAGACCTCCTCTTTTCATCCTTCCTGATGATCGTGCATAAATCCTGATTTATTTTCCGTCTGCTCTTTAGAATTCAGAATGCAATCCTGAAACTATAGCTTCCTTTCTGAAAAGCTCCTCAAATACAGACAGAAACGTCTCTTCATCTACTGAAATGAACAAGACTTTTTTCAAACAAGAATTATATAACACTGCAGGACTCATTTTATTTTTTGCTTCGCTCCAACTTAAAGTCTCAAATGCATTTCTATGTAGTGTGTTTGAAAGTGTTTAGTTTCCTCTGAGGATTTGGACAAAACACAGTTACGTTGACAACGCAAAGACATTTTTATGGTGCTCTTATAATTTGGTTTCATTTGCAACCACATGGGGGCGATAGAGTTCAGGGAAGCGATTAGATTAGAAAAAAAAAACACAAAGAAGAAACCAGCAAAACAATAGGCGTGTTTGAGTTGAATTGCGCCTCGCCTGCTTTGTCGACGAGACTAAGCTGCTGCAGGAGGGGGCGGAGAAAGGCGCCTGAGATGAAGGTGGACGACGAGACTGCACGAGAACGAGGAGTTGGGGGTTGTCCTCAACATTCGGCTGAATTTTAATAAGCCACTCCTCCTAGTATGATCTGTGCTGTTATGTCTTTTATAGTATTTTTTTACATCCCTTAGAGTAAAACAGATAAAAAAAAATAGTCGGGGGATTCATTACATGTACACAGTCCCAAATAAATAGATAAAATAATAATTAAAGTTCATTTTAAAGACAACTATGACACAAATAACCACAGATTATTTAAAATCTTGTATATTTTTTCATCAGCGATTCACTACCTTCCAGAAAAAGTAAGAACATACACATATTTCCTTCATTCAGCGCCAGTTATTTCACATTAAACTACAAAAACTTTCAGGACACCGTTTCCCACAATGCATTGTTTTGTAGTCATCTAGGCGGCTTGCAGCCAGCGCAGTACCTATTTTCTGGCTGCGCTGGCTTAGGAAGGCGCCTTGAACCCGCCCATTTGTCGCGATACTTCATGTCGTCGCAAATGTGACGTCGGTGACAGAAACTAACCAGCATGCACCGCAATCCAGGCGATCTGCGCAGCGCCGCGTCCGCCTGCATGATCTCAAACACGCCTAATATAAAAGGATCACAATGCTCATCAAATAAGATTTTAAATTGTGTGAATCAATCAGATTAATTTGTTTTAAGTATTTAATAATTTGTTTCAACAAAAATCTATTTTAAATATTGATTTGTTTTAAGAAGTATCAAAGAAAAAGTACATTTATTTATTTTAGTTTTTAGGAGAGTTTAGGGATAAATATTAAATTAATACCTTTAAATAGATTTTCCTTGCATTATAAGTTGGTAAACTCTTGAAATACATGGGTTATTTATATTTATAAATGTTAATCATATGTGGGTTATTTTCATGTTGGGATTTATTTTGTTGTTAACTTTTGGAGAAATACAATTGTATTGGATATAACAGTTTTATTTTAACTTAATTGATGTTTTGTTTTGTTTTTTAGGTTTTTTATGTGTTAAAAAACAGAATAAATAGTACCTTTTTAACCTTGAAGTTGGGTTAAAAATTGAATTGAATTGAATGCCTTTATTATCATTGTAAATGTTACAACAAAATTTAGGTACAACTCACTCTCAATGTGGAAACATGTTTATACAACACACAGTAATAAATATATAAAATATGGAAAAAAAAAAAGATTTCAATAAAAAATAAAAAAAACAACCCAACTTGAATTATTTTCAACAATGGAGTTTTTACAGTGTACATTTAAATACAGATTTACAGTAGCTCTGATAGGTGCTGTATTTCTTTTAATATTCTGATTTAAGTATAATCAGTGTACATTTAACCATGGTCTTACATGCATCTGTCTACTTTTTCATGTTTTATTTTAAACATTTCTTCTTACAGGCTGTAAAAAATGTTTCCACTTATTTTTCTTCTTAATATTTTTGGTTTTTCTAAGAAGTTTGTGTTTAAATGAAAAAAAAAAAACAAACACATTAAGTCTTAGTTACAACCTTAAATGGGGTGATGTGTGCTGGCAGATTTTAGAAAGGGGTTCCAAAACTTCTCAGACAACATGTCCGTTATATAATAAAGCCTTATAGGGTAAAAACAGGTTTGTGAAATCTAATTTCCCTGCATCTTTGCTGTTGATCTGTACAGAGTGAGACTCACACTTATTATGAAGTAATAAACAC
Source organism: Oryzias javanicus (assembly GCA_003999625.1). NCBI lineage: Eukaryota > Metazoa > Chordata > Actinopteri > Beloniformes > Adrianichthyidae > Oryzias > Oryzias javanicus. The sequence continues at coordinate 8,165,737 of CM012457.1, read as the reverse complement.
AAACATTAATTCCAAGATTTGTCATAATTGCTGTTGGAAAAAACACAAAATCGAAGTCCCACTCTGATCATCTTTTGAGCAATTTTTAACCATTCCTAGAAGTCTTTTAATTTATTATGCAAACTTCACTATGTACCAGAACTTTACTGACACAGTTTCTGCAGCTTAGCAGAAATTTGCGTCTGACTTGTGAGCGAGACCGTCAGTTATGGGGAGGGGAAGGGGGGTGAGGCTACCTTTGCACTGAGAGCTCTCTGTTTACACTCTCTCCTGCTATCATACAGCCCCTCACACCCCCAGTCTAATATTACCGGGGCAACAAAAATGGCGAGAAACGTTGGAACTATCCAGTTGTGCAAGATGGCAGCTCAGAAGAGAAAAACAAAGACGTGCATGAATCTAGTCGTCTACAAGTGGATGAATCAGAATAGAGCAGAGCAGACAACGCAAACGGTATCTTTTTTTCATTTCGTATTGTTTCACAATTATTTGAATAAGGAAATCTTTAAAAATACAATTTTGAGCTTTTTTAATATTTATATATATGTCCTCTTATCAGAAAAATGCTACAAAAACATGTTAAAACACAAAAAAACATGATTTTCTTCAGAGCATTTAAACTTTTTTATTCTATTTTTTTTTTTTATTTCAGTGACACCAAACTGTTTTAATGAAAATAGACATAGCTGGGAATACTGGACTGCTCTAAAAGTTTTGATATTGCAGATCATTTGTGCGACCAGTTTGTTCCAGTTTATGCTGCATAGGTGAAAGCGTGTAGCGCTCATCAAGCAAAGTAATTCTGGGGACTGAGGCGATAGTTCAGCACAGCCAACAAATTAACTGGACTACTTCTATGTCAAAAGGCTTTCACACCTTCTTACACCAGCAGTATTGAAGGGAAGTAGTTTGTCCGAGTCACTGCCAAAACGCAGCAGCTTCCCTTTTCCTGACTGCATTATCAGTAATCAATAGTGATTATTGAGTGCAGCTGCTCTGGTCCATATTGGCCCGAGTGTGCCAGGAGTCAGGAGTCAGTAATGACTTCAGGGGTTAGAGACATTTTACAGCCAAAAATTCTACTGCCAGGTCACATTTAGGTAGTAACAGCAGAAACGTGGCACACTTCCGAAAACACCGACCCATGGACCGGTACTGGTCTATAGATCCTTTGGTATTAAGGCTGCAGAGAAAGACGATATTAACTAGAAAAATTGCATTTCCCGCGATAATGCTGGTGTGAATGCTTTTTACTGAAAGCAATCGCGGAAGATGCTGAAAGCTTTTTGCTGAAAACGGTGATTCAATTTACTTTAACTGCTAAAGAGATTTGTTGAAAATGCAAAAGCTATTTGAAAAATGTTATATTTTCTTAAAAACTAAAAAAAAAAGAATAAAAATGCTATAAAATAACACTGAAGATGATCTTTTTCCAAAAAAAAGGGACAATTAAACAAAAAAGTCCCTAATAAATGTCAATTTTTAAAATAAATAAATAAAAATAGTGTCTTACTTAAAATATGAGCTAAATTCCAAATTATCCTAAAACACCTTCCCATATGCCTGATTACCAAAAAAGCTGGTTTGTTGATTAAATAATGACTAAACTCTAAAATAGACTAAAATTACAAAAATAAACCAAATTAGTCAAGAACATTAGCCTGTTACTAATATAGAAGCTACATTCTAAATTAGCCTAAAAAAAAAAAACCTCAGATAAAAAATTAGCCAAAAATGTTAGCATGTTGCTAAAAAATAAGCTAGATTCCAAATTATCATAAAAAACCTCAGTAGATGCCAAATTAGCCAAAAAAAAAAAAGCTAGCACATTGTTTACATACAAACTCAGCTAAACTAAGTGAGTCAAAAACATTAGCGCTTTGCTAAAATTAGTCTAAATAATTATCCTAAAAAACACAGTAGATAACAAATTAGCCATAAATGCTAGCATGTTGATAGAATATTAGGTAAACTTAATTAAAAAAAAAATACTATAAAGATTAAAACATAGCATATAAATATATTTAAAAGGTTGTTGCTAATCTACTTCAAATTTGAATACTTTCTCATTCATTTCCTATGGGACATATTTTGCTCAACATTTCAAAAACTATAAAGTTTATGAAAATCAAAAATACAATCAGTAATGTACTGTACAAGTGTTTTGACATCAAAACCACTGAAATCACTTTGATTAAGTTTTTAGGTGCCAAAAAACATACAGAAAGGTGCAGGAGAATCACTACAGCAGGGGTATTCAACTCCAGGCCTCGAGGGCCACAGTGTCTGCATAATTTCCAGATATCCAGACTCTACTCATGACTGATTACCTGGTTCAGGTGTGTCCAACCAATTGGAGCATGCCAGATCCGGGTATGTTGGAAAACCTGCAGGAATGCGGCCCTTGAGGCCTGGAGTTGAATACCCCTGCACTATAGTGTGAATGCTTACTAAAAATTCACACAATTATTAAAATTTAGTTTTAAAAATTGAGTCGATTCTTTTTAAAACCTTTGAGCTATGGGCGAGATCATTGGAAGTGAGTAAGCCTGCACTGACATCCCATTATCCCTTTGTTTACAGTCTCTCCCACTAGCTTAATTACAACCTCAACCTAATGTTAGCAGGGCAACAAAAATGTCGAGCAATATTGGAGCTATCCAGCCAGATGGAAGCTCAGATGAGGAAAACAAAGACATTTATTTATCTTCAAGAAGACACATCTGAATGAACGGCCACTGGGATCTTGTGGCCTGACTATTTTTGATTTTACGTCACATCTGCTAGTTTTTTTAAACAGCATTTTTCGTCTGCTCCTGATTCAAAAAGATTTAAATGAACAAATTCTCACAAAAAACAGTTTGGAGCTTAGTTTTCTTTATATATGTCCTCCATCATCAGAAAAATGCCACAAAAACATGTTAAAAACACCAAAAACACTTTTTTTTAACTGGAGTGGATCTTTAAAAGCAAAAATATAAAAATGTAAGAGCCAAATAATCAACTTTAACTGATAAGGGGCAGGATTATTAAAGAGAAACAATCCCAATGTTCCAAATAATTTCACATAAAGGTTAGTTTCATCCTTATTCACAAAATGTGAATAATCTTTTCCCCTGAGACCAGTCTTTAAAAAAAAAAAAAAAAAAAAAAACTACTGCAGGCTGCTGCTTTGACTCCTGAAAAAATGTTCCCATATATTTAGACAAATTTAATGTATAATTAATCATGTGCGCCAAATTGTCAAAATGTAATTAGAACACATAGATGAAGCATGTAATGTTAATTAATTCAGACTGCAATGGTTTAAAATTGTGATTTGGGGTGTTGTGTAAGTGGTCATCCAGCACCAGAAAACCCTTTTGGCCAAATTCTATGGATAAATCATCAGTAAAATAGCGGCTGAGTTCTCAGTTAGCGCTCTTCGGACTTTAGAGAAACAATAAAGCAGTTACAATAAACTGAACAAACCCAGTCTATGGTAGAGACATCTCCCTGCACTTGGTATCTGTCTGGGGTACCAGCCAAAATCTGACAGAACTGCCAAACACAAAACCCTGAGAGGACATTTCCTCAAAGCAAATTTTCCCCAAGTTGATCTTAAATATAATCACAGAGATTGAAGAAAAGCAGAAGATAAAAGCTCTCTTGTTTAACCTAAAATAAATAAAGCAGTTTTAACATCTAAACATCAGGGAGGTTGTAAAATAAATCAATGTGTCTATAAAGAAGTGTATCCGACTTCAGTTCATTAAAGACTCAATGAAAACTGTGTTTTAGTGGCATTTTTCTCAAAACGTATGTAAGGAAATAAAGAATGAAAACTGTGTTTGAGTATTTCTTTATCCAAACAGTGATAAAAATGCTGTTTAAAAAAATTATAGCGTCTGTGTACAAACTGCTCTGCTCCATTCTGACACATTGCTGTTTTCCAAGCTAGCATTTGGCTAAAAACTTGCGCGTTTAGGCGACCGCCTTCAATGAAAAGCTTATGCTAATGCAGACACCAGAATTTCAGGCTTCTGCAATCAGAATGCTCAAAATTGTGTTTCAGTCCGGTCAAGGGCTCTACATGCAAATCGGGGGTTCATTGATCCCCGGTTGAACATTTTCACACTTAATTTATGTTTAGATTTTTGACAGGCCTAACAGATTAAAATGATGGTAAAAGGTTTCATCTATTGTCAAAGTGGTTTGAAATCATCAATTTATTGCATTGACATGTATAGATTTTAAAATAATTTGGATTCTACACTAATGTTGACACGCTTTTATTCACTAGTATAAAAAAGAATAAAGCAACAAAAAAGCCAAAAGAAAATCTCATGTTTCTGGCATTTTTCATTGAAGTAAATTAGTTGTAGGTGGAGGATCTGATTAAACACAGAATGTGTTTTATTTTGAAAGGAACTTTCATGTTCTATTGTTGAAAGTGAAAGAAGTAAAAACTCAATTTTAGAGGACATTTTGAATCTATATTTTTTAAATAAATGGCTTAATAGCCACAAAAACATAAATAAAGTGTATTTTTCTAACTTTGCAGCAGAGTTCTGGTCCATCAGAACCTGGACCAAATGGCTCTTTTAGCATTAAAGGTTGCAGAACCCTTTACTAGGATTTAGTAGTGAAATGTGGCTGGAGTTCGCTTCAAAACATGCAAGTAGCAACCGTTTCAAACAAGATCACAAAGGAGAAATTAGAAATTGCATCGTTTGTGTCCGGTCAAATTATCATGCCACCAAGACAGACATTTACAGGAACAGAGATATGAAAATAAAAACCTGGAACAATATTTTTATGGTGACTTAATGCACTGAGCGCAACTGAGTTGGCAGATGAGTGCCAGTACATAGTAAAAACACAAAAAAAAGAATCTCTTTTTGTCTGGCACTGGTCCAGTATGTACAACACTGGCTGAGCGCTCGTTCATGAAACCGCGTTCTTGAATGCATCACATACGGCCAGAATGCAGCATAAAACTGGAAAGCTTCGACTTTGCTCGCCATTTTTGTTGCAGAGGTAATGCTAGGTTGGGATTTTAAGAGGATGTAAGAAAGCAAAAAAGTGTTTAAACAAAAGGTTGATGGGATATCATCACAGGCTTACTCTCCGCCAGTCGTCCCGCCCACAACTCAGAGGTGAATTTCTAATGAACTACTACCACTCTGCAGAAACTGCCCAATAAAAGGACTTTTTTAAATTTAAATTTAGACTAAAACTGCAAAATCTGGATAACCATGAACTTATAGATCAAGAAAATGTATTGGTATAGGGAAGTGCATTGATAAATCCACACAAACCAGCTGGTTATGCGTATCATCAACCATGTATCAAGATAGCTTTGAACCTAAACACAAGGTGACCAATCAGATCTACCCATCATGACCTCTTGAAGTTTAGGTCTATAATTTAGTCTGCAACCTGCCTTCCTTCTTCTCATGCTAGCTGCCACTCAACATCAAAAATGTGCAGAATCAACCATATAAACTAGAAGCCGCCCACTCATTCTCACCATAAACGGAGAACATTTGTAGAGACTTCAGAGGAGGCGGCATCAGTAAGAGCTGCTGCATGTTTTATGGATAAAATGCAAAATAAATAAAACAATCAAAATCAGTCAGAATTATGAGTTTCCTGTTCATTATCAGGAACTGGTGAGATGCAGAAATGTAAACTTTTCATAAATGGACTTAAACCCACAAAAAGAGGACAAAGCAAATGAGCAGAACATGGAAAAACAGACACTTAAATATACTGAGGTTAATTAATAGAAATAAAGCTGAACCTGGTGAGACTGATACATGAACATGACAAAACAAAAAGAATAAATAAATGAGGAATCCTCACAATCGTGTCACAAATGGATGTTTCTTATGATTATTCAGCACTTTGTGCAACATGACAAAAGGAAAAAAACATTATCAAATCAAAAAAATATGTAAACATGATCAATTTTTGTATATTTAGGATTAAAACTGGAGTTTAGTCTGTAGAACCTGCAGTTTCTCAGCTGCTATATTGGGTTTGTTGCTCTGCCAGCGTCTTTTATCTCATCTGTTTGCTCTATTTTTGAAAGGTCAGGGATCAGTGGCGTCATACTGGATGGCAACAACCACAGAACTGAAACACTTGATTCAAATTCAAAGTCCACCTCTGATGATCTCCTTTAAAATCTAGTTTTTTGAGTTTTTAACATATTATTTAACATATAATGTGAACAGATTGTAAATCAATCAAAGAGAATTTTGATGTTAGCTTTCATTATTTTCTGCTCTGAGAAACCAATGGATTGAATGTATTGATCATGTCAATAAACATTGGAGAATGAGCTAAAAGAGTCTTTGGTGAACTGGAAGGAGAAGTTCGGTCCATGAAGATCTGAGCTGACATCCGGATCAGAACCACACAGCTGGACATTACCCAGATTGATGGACATTTTTCAATGAATACTTACGCTAGCAAGACACAGAGCTATGATAATCAGACGGGGGGGAAATCAGGGCCGGAGCTGCTCAGTTTAGCTCCAAAAGCCACGCCCCCTCAGAGGAGGGCTTCAGATCAACATGAAAAATGGCTTTTAAAGACATTTAGGTTGTAATATTTGGTTAAACACTTCATAATCATAATTAAAACACTACTGGGAAGATTTGGCGGACTTTAAAAGACGACACTTCTGAATGAATCTTTGCCGAACATTCACCACTAAACTGTAGAAAGACAGTGGAAGGTACGGAGTCAGAAACTGCTAGTGTGGAGTCAAAAAGGTAAACATTCTGCTGATTTTTTTTGCTGATTTCTCTGGTTAGAGACATCGAAGCTTTGAAGAGCAGTTGTTGTCTATTCAAGCTACATCAGTTTTTAATGGATTTGTTTACTTGTGAAGTATCAGCACATACAAGATGACCAGCCTGATGTCAGCTGTGAGGAGGAGAAATTGTATTTTTGTATAGTATTTTTGAAAAAAAACATTCACTAAAGGCCTTTAAAGATACAGTTCGATGAATTCGGCATGAAATATCTTGACTCGGTCCGACTGAACACATGCAGAACTGGAGCAGAGACACGAAGCCTTCCCATCCATCATGGGTGCATGGCCTCCTAAAAGCTCCGAAGACTGAATGGGAACGAATGACCACCTCAACATATCAGCTGAAGCATAAACAGATCTGCTAAGAGGGAGACGACGGTATTTGAATCAAACTTCTTGATCAGGTTCCCGGAGACTGTAGCCTGCACTTGTACCAGAGCAAAGGTTCCAGTTCACCGTTGGAACATGAGTTATCACCGGGTTATTTTCTGATACCCCCGAGGGTTCCTTCATACTATGAAGACAATTATTAGTCCTGAGTCATAGCTCGTTGGAACAAAGCATGTAGGAGTGAAAGCTTCTAAAAACAGCAGTAACAACACCTTTATGCAAAAGTGAAAGCTACTGTAGAATAATCATTTGCAATGTGAAGCAAAGCATTTCTGGTTTGTGGAACACAGAAGGCAGAAATCAAAGACTTGTGTGTGAAAACTTGTCTGAAGTATTAAGAAAGCTGGGAGGGATACAGTAACAGAAAAGAGAGAAATTTCAAATAATGTGTAAAATGTTGGTTTTTCTTACTTATTTTTATAAAAACACAAGTTGCTCTAATGCAGAATAAAGACAAAAATTCATATATAAGCTACACTGACAAAACAAAAGAACCAGAAGAGACATTTAATCTTAAAAGGTAAATCATAATAACAGAATAGATAACAATAATAGACTCTTCAATACCAGTTTGAATGTCCTGGTGATGGTCAACTGGTAGCCACGCCTCTGTCAGCTGTGACTACATCATTAGCTTACCTTCATGAGCAGTCTCGTAATGAGGCGTGGGTTCAAATCCCACTTCTGACACCATTGTCATGCGTGGTCCAAGCAGAAGTAGGCAGAAATGCAACAAGTCAAAGAAAACAGTCAACTTCCGACTGTGGTTGCTCAGCAAACTGTTAAATTTGGTCACAGGAAAGTCAGGGAAAGCCTTCTGACATCATTTTCAGCTCTTCCTTATATCAGCAACAGCATTTCCTGCAAACCTTTCCTCAGCCAATCAGAACACAGGATAGAAAAACACACCTGGAAATTATGAGAAATCAAATACTTTGAAACAAGACAGGAAAAACACAAATGTGAAGAAAAATATACATAAAAATATATATAAAAATATACATTCCAACAAGATAACTAAAACTTTAAACAATCATGAATAACACAAAGTGCAAAAAGCATTCAGCATCCTCCTCACACCAAGAATGAATGAATGAGCGGGGAATGAGTATTGGATACATATTGTTGGCACTTTGAATTTCTGGAAAACGCAAAAAATTCAATCTGTTATTATTATTATTATTAAATCTAGTGAATTCTTCATTTTCTATTTTGCTTCAGAACAATCCCACCAAGCCCGGTGTCAGACTGAGCAGTCCTTGTTCTTCTGTGTTGTTGACAGTAGAAAATTCTCATATACACACATCCAGAACTCTCTCGTGGTTGTTGCTAATTGTTTTTTTAGAAATTGAAGTTAAGTCATACCTGAAGACAAACTATGCTAAAAATAAAAATCTGATTTATACTACCAAAAAAAAAAAAAACATAAACATGTATTGTCACAAACTCAAATACGCTCCAAGCAAACAGGAAAAGCCTAAAAACTCGCTAGTCAGTCGCTCAAATACACACAATTAATCATCTAGATTAGGCACAACATGTTCCTGTCAAAGGTTAAAATCAGATTTTCTTCTTTTAAATTGAAAAAGATAAATCTCATAAATTGGATTCTGGTTAAAATCTGAAAAGTTGAAATTCTATGAAACAAACAACTAAGTGTATTTGCCCTAGCAAGGACAGTAGAGGATCATGCTAATTATGTTTTGCTGGTGATCCGATTTGTTTTACAGATCGAACAACAATTTTTACTGTAATAAATATATATATATATATAATATATATATATATATATATATATATATATATGGTATTGTATGTGTATTTTTTTAATGGATGTATAAAAATGGAAGTAATATTTATATAAACACCATCGATGTACCTTTATTTAGAGATCAGGAAATCACAATCAACACAGCAAAACAAAGATTTTGACAGAAAGAACTGATATTTATCACTTTACACAAAAACTTCCTTGTTAACTTCAGCAGCAAACAAAACATAAATGTGTCTTTGGTTCATTTTACAACAAAATCTGGAAATGTTCTCCACAATTTGTTCATCCTCTAAGTTCTGCTGACTACAAATCCATTAGAAAGATGAGAAGAAGACAGTAAACGAAGACACAGCAACATCTCAATAAACTGTAGGAAACACTCACAGTCCTCTAATATAAACTGACAATAAGCTCATGAACTGTAGCAAAGGTTAAACCAAACTGATCTTTCTATTTACAGGTGGACTTGTGGCATTTGGTCCGTCTCTACCGTTGTTTTCCTCCTCTGCGCTGCTGCACTGCTGCTTCACCTACTTTGAACCCTCGGCTCTGTCGTCCTCAGTTGTCCCGCTTCCTCCAGCTTCATCCCTCTTCTTTTTGTCATTTCCTCACTGCTGACGGCTGCTGTGCTCCTGGCACAGCCACTGGAACAAACCCCACGCTGAGCTGCTCTGCTGCTGTAATATGGGTGTCTCGCTTAATTTTTCAAAGTTGTTTTAAAAACCGTGATTACCCACATGACAGTGGGGGGGCATATTTGGACAGGATGTGTGTATCAGCTCTTAAAATCAGTGAATATACATATAGATTTTAGCAGTGTGTGTAATGGATGCAACTGTATAGCATAGCGTAAACCACAAATGCTGTTTCCAAGAAGTGTACAGGAGGCACACTACCTTCTCTAAAAGTGCAAAAACCTTGAGTTTCATCAGCAGAAAAACCAACTGGTGCCGTTTCTGTCGGCTCGTAATGGGAAGCTAATCCTTTAGTTCACATAAGTTCACCAAGAATCAAAGAATGGACTCTAGAAGATCGGAAAAGCAACGCTTGAAATGTTTTAGTTCACTCAAGTTCACCAACGTCAGGCTATAAGAGATCAGAAAAGCGTTACTCGAGATGACGATATACGGTGTCGGGTGCAATGTTTAAAAGTTAAGCTCAGTGTATGGTGGAACACAATGACAGCAAAGATCCATCCAGTCTTTTATCAACAGCAGATGGTTCTTGAATCAGATGTAAACTCTTATCCTACATTTAATTTAACCTTGCATTTAACCAAGTAGTAGTTTGTTCTTGTTTGTAGTGACGCAAAATACATGTTTTCATGTCTTTATCACATTTATACTCCATGAAAATGTAAAATATCCAAAATATTTAATTTGAATGATCATTGGAAAATATTTTTTCTTTAAAGGTATAAATATGATAATATCTAAAATTTTTAGAGGTAAAAAAGTTTCACCAACTTCTTGAACATTCACACTACAGCAGCTCCAGAATCAATGTTTTTCTATTGTCTGTCATGTATGGAAAGTGTGTAAAGCTGGTGCGACTAAAAAGTTCGGGTCGCCCCAAAAAGAAGTATTTATCTTGGTTTATTTGGGACTGGACTTTGGTGTGAATTTAGTGGACAATCCAGGGTACAAAAGAACACTAAAAAAAGAGTGACACAAGCTTATTATCTTTTAAATATTATAAGAAATCAATCCAGGGCTGCATGGTGGCGCTGTGGTCGACGTTTTTGCCTAGCAGTATCATCAACACGGGACCTTGCTGTGTGGAGTTTGAGCAAAAATGTTTGAGTCCCCAGAGAAAACCCATCCAAAGAGCCAAAATCTTTAAGGGATCCCGGTCCATGGGCCAAACACGATAAACACAAAATGGAAAAACAAGAACTAACTTTCTTCCAATGAAAACAGAGAACTGGGATCCTCTGAGAGACATGAATCTGGTCTCCTGACTTTATCCGTTTGCCGTTGTCGCTTCATCTTGGCTAGCCAAAAAAGGTTGCTAAAGGCATTGGAAGTGACTGTTAAGCCTTTTGGGGATTACTAAGACAAACTTGGGGGTTGTTTCACCCATAGCTAACAGAGAGCTAACAGCGCCACCCGGAGGCGGAAAGTATATTACAGCCGTAGAGTTTTGGAAAGCCGAGTCTAGAAAATCACATAATATTGTGATGTCACAATGTGGGAACAGCCCCTTCCAGGAAGCTTCCTTGATGCTAACAGGCTCAGGCTAACACACACAAACACTTTCTCCACAGAGCTAGCAGTGATCGGCAAAGCGCTTTCATTTTATATTCACAATATGCACATCTGTCTTTGCAAAAATCATGAAATGGGCGGCACCCACAAGGATTGAAAGGCGGAGCCTTAGAGAGTCGTACTTCCAGGTACGAAAAACGCGCACAAAAATAGATCATATTTCATAAATAGTGTGTTCTTTAGTGTGCTGAGAGTATTCTATAATCATATTCATGGATAAAGTTTACTCTGAAAGGCCAAAGAATACAACACGTGTTAAAGTCAAAGGCCTGGGGGCCGAATCCGGCCCTCCAGTTAATTATATCCAACCCTTCAGATAATTTTATTTCATTGTTATAAACGGCCCGATGTGCTTTCTCGCTTATTTCTAACTTGTATAATTTTGACTAAATTTAATTCTATGAAGAGTAAAATATTGAAAGTTGTTTAAGGTTTAAGTTGATTTATTCTGGAAAAATATTCCTGCCTGTTTTTATTCATAGGAATGTTAAAAAGTTACATTTTTAAAGTCGTAAAAATGTATAGTTTTAGTGTGTTCAATAAATGTTTATTATCCCGTTCGGCCCGTGACTGAAGCTGTGTTTTGGATTTTGGCCTCCTGAGCATTTGAAACCCCTGATCTGAGCTCTTTAAAGGGTTAAACAGACAAATGTTGTTATTTATCTCTTTAATAAATCATGAAACTAACATATTTTAATGGCGTGTTTACTACAAGCAACACTTATTTTGAGATATTTATTTAACATGCCCGGTATTATAAGTTCTGTGACCCATTATTACCAAATCAATCTTATTTTTAGAATCACAGCATTAGTTGTACAGCAGAAGAATAAAAAGAGAAGAACTCACTTCTCACTTCTATAATGAGATCTGCACAACATATAAATTGAATTGAACTTAAAGCATAATCAAGAGCCAGAAAATATTTTTTTTTAAATCACAATTTTTAAAGCAGATAGGGTGATTGTCTTCGATTTTTAATTGTTTAATTTTAGTTTTCATAAACACAAGAGATTTACTTTAATTTAACCAGGAAAGTTCTATTAAGATGAAAAATCTTTTTCAAATGAGTCCTGCGAGTGAAGAGGGAGTCATTCACACTCACACACACCAAAGGATAATCAACAATACAATTCATAAAGTTATTTAAAACATTCACAAACCGTACTTTTCATTTCCAGTTTTTCAAACATAGTTCTGAATTAGCCTGTAGGAACCAGATTCTTCAACTTCAAGTCTTTTTGGAGATTGTTCCAGAATACTAAAAAGCCACTTTCCCAGTCTCGAACACTTAATACTGTCAAAGGAAAAGATTCTTGCAATCTTAATGATTCCATCATCCCTCTATCCTCCTCAGGAAAGTTATGGAAATTCTATGGCTCTACTACCAGAAAGCCACATGTCTCATTGACTGTATGTGAGAACTGGAGTGGGTGACACCACCACCCCCCCCCCCCCCCTCACCTTCCAAACAGGAAATACCTGCTGGTTCCAAGAAGCCCCATAGACTTCTGTTTCCCAGTCAATCTGTTTGTCAGAATAACCGTTCTTGCTCTAAATTTCTTTTTTTTTTTTTTTTTTTAGCATGTTCTTGCTAATTCTAAATTTGGTGCATACTCAAACGTTCAAAATGTTTGATGTTTGGACCAATCACTGACCCTGGCAACATTTGGCTCCAACTGCGAGAAAAACTGGGGACTGAAAATTAAATCAAACTTTATTTCTAAAGCACCTTTCCAAAAAAAATTAATTCCACTCAAGGTGCTTAAATAAAACAATCAAGTTTAAAAGCAAAGAACAAAAGACTTTTCAAGGAACACAAAACTGATATAAATAATGAGACAAACAAATAAATAAAATAGACAGACAAATCAATCAGAAAAAAGTACATAAATAAATAGACAGAAGTCATTTGGATGGAGACGGAAGTAAGAGTGATGTCACACTCACTGGGTCCAGTAATTATACTGTCAATGTTCACTGCTTCTCATCCTAAATGCTAGTCTCTTTATTTGTATGTTTATGCTGTTTTGTGCATCCTTCTTTATTCAGTACACTGTAAAAAGTGAAACATTGGATCAATTAACAAAAAGTCTGTAATTTGTTCCAATTAAAATGATTAGTTTCTATCCAATTACATTTTAAGTCGATTAAACCGAAGTTTTAAATTCATCATTTTAAAATGCAACTAATGACAGAACTTTTGTTCATTGATCCGATGTTTCACTTTTTTCAGCGTACTTTTCTCTGTACCCTTCCTCTCCTCCTCTGAGAGCTGGTAGAGGCTCCTCCCCCTTTGCCGTAACGAGACAAACCACAAAATAGAAAACTAGATGCCAAACCCTGGGGGATCAAGCAGCACAACAGAATTGAGTTTGTTGAGAGGAAAAAAAAAAAAAAAGCAACTTTAATGCGATAAGACTTACCAGATGAAACGCTTTAACGCCTGTCACTCTCTGACAGGTCCCGCGTTTTCTTGTTCTGATCGTCTGAAGCTTCATTCTGCCGTTTTGACAGCTTGATAGCGGGTCCTTAGAAAAGCTGCTCGCTTAACTAAGTCATGATGTCCACCTGAAACTTGTTTCTTCTGCGGAGGTCCTAATAAAAGTAGAGAATGTCCCCGATGATTTATTTCTTCATCCGTACTGAATGTGAAGCACGGAAATACTAAAATAGCACATTCAATTCCACAATGTTCTTGTATTTTCTTCTTCTGAAGTCCCTTTTTCTTTGGTTTGCTGAACTAAAAAAAAAGAAAAACTCGTCTGCTCCGGACTTTTTAGTGTTGTGAAAGACTTACATCGGAAATAGACTTGTACAGTAAGTGATGACTGCGCCAGCCACAATGACACGAGGAGCCTAGAGCTACAGTGCACACGCTCAGAACATAGCAGGCTCTAATTAACTAATGAAATATTAACCAACCCTTCATTTTCCTCCTTTTTTTCTCTTTGCCTCTTTCTACTCTTTGCTCTCTGATTTTCCTATTAGCCATCCTCCTTTTCTCATTTTTCATCAATGTCTAATGCATTTATATGCCATGTGGGAAGTCTGTCCTCTTTAAAAGGTAATGCATATACTGTCCATGCTTTCCCAGTCATCTCCTCACTTTCCAACATATGAATGTATATATCAATATTATAGTTAATAATCTGTGTCTCTTGGTTTATGGCAGATTATCAGGGGTTTAAAAGTCTGTTTTTGGTCTTTTAACAGATTGATGTGATGGACATTATTTTGTGTTTGTTTGCCTCATATTATCTCACTAATACAGAGCAAAAACAACCCAAAAACATCCCTATTTCAAGATAAAATGATTTTCTGCCTTGAAATGAATTTTCAATAGCAAAAATAAGATATGTTTTAAGAAAATATGTCTTAGTGACTAGAGCAGGGGTCTGCAACCCGCGGCTCCAGAGCCACTTGTGGCTCTTATCTCTCTGCAGTGGCTCTCTGGCTGAAGAAAAATAAAATAAATAAAAAACAAAAAATGGAGATTAGCTATTATTTTAGCAACATACTAACATTTTTAGCTAATTTAGAGTTTTAGCTTCTATTTTGGCAACATGCTAATGTTTTTGACTAATTTAGTTTACTGAGGAATTCTATGCTAATTTGGAATTTAGCTAATATTTGAGTAAAATACTGATGTTTTTAGCTACTGAATTTTTTTTTTGTTAATTTCGAATTTAGTTTCTATTTTAGTAACATGATAACATTCTTGACTAAGTTAATTTGCTGATGAATTTTAGACTATGTTGGATTTCAGCTAGTAATTAATCAACAAGCTAACTTTTTCTGGGGGATTTGGCCTCTAATTAGTTTTTTATGCTAATTTGGAATTTAGCTAATATTTTAGCAATATGCTAACATTTTCAGCTAATTTGTTTTTTTACTGTGGGTTTTAGGCTAATTTTGAAATTAGCTTTTATTTCACCAACATGCTAAAATTTTTGGCTGATTTAATTTACAGAGAAATGTTATGCTAATTTGAAGTTCAGCTAGTAATAAAGCAATGAGCTAGCTTTTTTGCTACCAAAGTTTAAAAAAAAAATCCCCATTTGAGAGATGCTAGTTTCTTTTATATATATATATATTTTTTTTTTTTTAATTTTTTTTTTATTATTATTATATTATTCACATTTATTAAAAAAAACAGAAAGAAGGTTATAAATGCAAATCCAAATTTCTTAAAGGCTAACGTAAGTCAATGCGGCTCTTTCTAGGTTTTGATCAGTAGAAAACGAGCCCCAATGGCTCTTTTACTGTTAGAGGTTGCCGACACCTGGACTAGAATTTTGTTTCTTAAAATGAAATTTCTTAGGTTTAACCACATTTCACCTCATTAACCCTTCAACACCGCTTAAACACAACATTTTGAACGTACTGTAACTTGTCACAACTATAGTTTCACCTTTAAATTCATAAATGTTTGTCTCTTCGCATTATGTCAGCATTCTCCACCTGGACGCCTGCTTTGGTCCTGAACTACCGTCACCATCACGGTTTATACATCTACAACAGGGACAGGCGACTCCAGGTCTTGATTCCATGTTTTCCAACATACACTGCTCTGGCATGTTCCGATTGGATGGACACATCTGATCCAGGTGATCAGTCATGAGTAGGGCTTGGATACACTCTTGAGGCCTGGAGTTGTCTATCCATGATCTTCAATCTGAATTCATCTCAATGACACAAGACTATTGACTTATTTTCTGCTAATTTTTCTGTAATATCTCTCCTTATTGATATAACATCTTATTTATTCAGCACCTTGAGAAACCCACAGTTGTGAACTTTTAAATAAAATGAACTGAACTGTAAGATAATAACATCTGAACGGCTACAAGGAAATCAAAAACACGTAAACCCCATTTAATTGAAAACATCAGATGATCATTTCATGCCAGACTAAATCCATGTCTGTAAAGGAATGGCTGTTGGGATAATAGAAAGCATTTTCCTTACGTCAGAAAGTGACTTTTTCAAAGCAATAGGAGAAAAAAAGGAAAGTAAAAGTGCCCCGATGCAGACACACACAGAACGCAGCACACAAAGGACCCCCGCCTCCACAAAAACACACACACACATACACTTTAAACGACAGCCTCCAGGTCCATGTGCTGCTGTGATATTGGCAGCTCGGCTCGATGCCCATCAATAAAGCTCTGGAACAGGCCAGAGGGCCAGGACCCCATGCTGTTCTCCCAGGTGCCTGATCTATATTAAGGTGGGTTTCCAGATCAGCTAAGCCAGCAGGGGGGGCGCAGTGAGAGAGGATAAGTCAGTTTGAACAGTAGTGCACAACCTCCCGCTGTGATCCCCTCAAAGGAAACAATTATTAGCCACAAAGATAAAACACAGGAAGCAGGTTAACAACACATGCACTCCTAAAATTTGGTGGTTTGGCAAAGTGAGATAGTGGCAGGACAAGCAGAAGAATCCTGTTTCTACTGACAGCGGTGAAGGGAGAAAGCATTTTTATGGCATTTTTTGGCTGTCCTGGCTGAACCGCAGTCATGTCTATTTTGTGCAGTGTTTCACCTTTACTAGAATTTAGACAAATCCTGTCAAGTTTTCATCTTGACCAGCCAAGAAGCCCACTTTAGCCATTTTTATCTCTGACTGTATATGAGAACTGGACTGAGCGAGTGTGGCAAAAATGACTCATTTGTTGCTCCAATGAAATAAAGTCGATTTTGTTGCCATTTTTTCATGATTCGGATGTCGCCACGCTCGTCCCAGTAAATGTCAGTAAACAGTGATTGGTCCAAGTCGGTCTGAGTCAACATTTCTATGGCAACCTTTCTCACCAATCAGGAGGGAGCTCTTGGGAAGGCCACACCCCTACAACTTGAAAGCCGTCTCGGGAGAATCTGGCCATTTCCAAATTCCTTCACTACTCACTGTATCACGTGTTTGCCATTTTGTAGGGCTATCCGAATCTACTATTCCAAAATCAAACGCCCTTGAAATTTCCCAGAAGTCTTTGCAAAAAACTAGTGTGTATCGATGCTTACTACACTAGCAAATATAGACCAAAATCCATTGCGGACAAACAATTTCAACAAAAAAATGTATTTTTTTTTAAATAAAACATCAACATTTTTATCATCAGATCACAGTGGAGTCACAAATCGTGCATCAAAACTCACTAACTCACTACATTGGTGAAAATAGACAACAAAGCATTGTGGTTAAAAAAAGTGTTTTTTTAAATGATTTTTTAACGAATCATTTTTAAATGAACCATCGATGTTTTCATCATCAGAACATAGTGGAGTCACAAATAGACTTTGTATAAAAAATACGCGTTTTTATTTGATTTTCACTTTGCAAAACCGGTGACGACATACAAAAAAAATGGAAAAGTAGTGAACGTGGTGTCCAAACTGCTTTTAAAATCCGGGGGAAACAGAAATGAGAACGAATGACTGAGTGATAGCTGTTTATGTCACAAAAGTCGTCTATAGGATTTTAACTTTTTGGAGCCAACAGGAACTGGAATGTCCGGAACACTCGGGCGGAGGGGTCACTCAGTCCTGATCTCATCTACTGTCAATTGTAAGTATTCATTCAGGCACATAATATGCACTTTTAAATGTTTTTTTTTTTTTTTTTTTACTAAAATAAATAAACTATTTAATAATCCTAACTGAGCTGGTCACATTCATAGAGGTGAAACAGCCCGCGCTAATTATTACAGCAATACTGTTTTGTTCCCGGATGGGATTACTTCCTGAAATGAGTCTGCTGACAGAAGAAAGAGGAGCTTACGTCTCAGCTGAGTGCCGGAATATTTATCATCTTGTGAATAAACACCATTGTGGCTCTTTCTGGTCGAATGCGACACAACAACTTTGTTTTTTTAGGTCTTGATGAATGAGCACTCAATGTAAGATATACTGTAGAGTTGATTTCCTTTGTAAGAAATGTATTCAAATTGGCTGGACAATTCAATTTTGTAGCACCGATAACAATATCAATGTAGACTCTCACTTTTCCACCACTCTTATTTTAGAGATTTATGACATTTTGTTAATGCAAACATATTGCTTGGGGCTAAAGTTTTTCAGAACATAAAGAAAACAGATCTAAAAACTCATTGGAAGCTAGATAGTCTTACATTTTTCTGTGAAAAGGTTCTATAGCTTTATAAAGTGTTAAATCACTCAAACATAATTTTACGTATCACTCGATCTGTGTGGAGGAAGTCTTGCCCTTTTTTGTGACTTTGATGCTGTGATGTTTTAGTGATGTCCAACCTCTAAATTTGGCTATTTGTATGGTCAGACTGAAAGTTTATTTATTTATTTTTTACTTTTCTCATGGACATGTCATTAGAAGTTCCTTCTCAAATCGACAATCTGGTTAAGTGACAAAAAAAACCCAAATCCTTAAGATATGTTCACATCGGGCTTGGAATAGTCTATGTCAGGCGCAGGGGTGGATTTACCACTAGTCAAAAGTGGGCGATCGCCTAGGGCTCCTAACACTTTGGGGCCCTGAGGTAAATACCTAATAAAAGTACCTAAAATAAATTCAAGCCCATTATTAATATAATTTAAATGTGTCATTAAAAACGATACCAAAGTATTGAAACAGGATATGGTTGATCATGTGAAAGTCTTTCATCTCCCGCCGTCCCTCTACTGCAGTGGAATGCTACAGCGAGGTCAAGAGACTTTTAAGTATTGTTTATATATATGGGTTCTATTAAATGCACACAAATATGGAGCTTAATCTGGGTCAAAATTATTTGAAATCCCCCCCAAGAAAACAAATTGAAAATTGGTGTTTGGTCAAAAAATGTTCAAAAATGTCTGAAACTTTTTGCTATTCAAACATAAACTTGATTATTTCCGGCTTTATATGTTCTATTTTTTTCAATTTCAAAACCTTTTTTTTCCAGTTTCAAATAATTTTTTCACTTTCAACTTTATTTTTTCATTTTAGAATCGGAAAATTTCCGTTTCAAAACTTTTGGCCACATTGTGACACATTCACACTGTTGCAGGTTTAACTATATTTTATGTATTTATTTATTTATTTATTGACCAAACCCTTGATTTAAAAACCCCTGTTCCATGTTAACTCTTGCATATTTGGGCTTATACGTTTAAAACTCAGTTTTTTTCTGGCTGTTCATACAAATGCGCATCACCTCATCTTACAGTGAGTGCATGCGCTGGTACAGCAACAGGCCTGTCTGAACACCATATGTTAAAATGCCCCTTACTCTCATCACTGCATCCTTTGGTAAGTTTAACCAAGAATAAATCACTTTGTAGAGTCAAACCCAGATGTTTTCTAGTTTGAGTATGTAAAGATAAAAAGTAGTAAACTATGAATAAAAAAAAAATAAGAGTCTAATACGTGTGCATTCAGGAGTGTGGATCACAGCCGACTCATGAAAGCTCAGAAAGATTTTTTTTTTTTTGTCCTCTTCTCTCATAGGTGCACCTGGAAAGTACAGAATCTAGCTTTCATCAACACGGCCTGATAACATCTGGCATCTGACGGACCGTGTGGACCTCGGACAAAGCATCCACAGGTGCGTGGCTGACACAGGATGTGCTTCACCGTGGCCGATTTCGCACAAATAAACAGAAAAAAGTACACAGAAAATGGAACAGAGAAAAAAAAGAAAGTAGACTCAGGACTTTGGCACAGTTACTTACAGGGGCGCACCTCTGACACAGAGAGGGGAACCTTTCCAGCAGCTGGTGTTATCTGCAACCACAGCTGCTCCAATATGATATGTCGACATCAATTATTTAATGTATGGTTTCAAAGCTGATAGCTGCGTGTTTTCATGGAAAAAAAAAAAAAAAAAAAAAACAGCTATGACTCCGTCATTATTGAACATAACATTCTTGCTCTGCTACCTTTTGTTTTAACATGTTCTTGCTAATCCCAGTTTTATTTTCCCTGATATTTCTTCTGTCGTACAAGTTATTCGGGTTATCGACTGACCAATCGGACGCCTCGATAAACGTGTGAGGTCTCACGTTGAATGTTCAAAACATTTGATTGACAGATTTCCCGTTTTCAAGTGGTGGGATGTGGAATGACGGCAAGCTTGCACCTGATTATTGAAAGTGGTTGCCATAGAAACGCTGCACAATGAGCTCATCTGGTGACAAAATAGTATCGGCCATATCAGGAAAAAATGGTGACTGATTTGCCTTTAATTGGTTGGAGGTCCTGCTTTCGCCCAGAAGTGGCTGGATTAGGCTCCGCCCCTACCCGCGACGCAAAAAGGGAGGAAACGGTTTAGAGAATGGATGGAAGGATGGTTACAGCCAACATGTGTTTACCACAATTAAACAATTAGGTTTCCTGGAAAAAAAAAAAAAAAAAGAAAAATAACTATATACGAATATTTTCTTACACTATGGATTAAGATAGAGAGTTTACTACAAAACAGACTTAAAAAAAATGTTACTTGACAATATTAATATTATTAATCATAATTAATCACTTTATCCATTTTAGAAAGGAGTGATTAAACACAGGAATCCAAATAAAAGACAAACATTTTTCTGATTGGTCACATTGGTTAGTTGGTCACTTTTTTTTATATTATCATATATTTTTAATTCTCTACATGGCTGATTCCTCAATAATATAACATCGACTCCTAAAACAAAGTATTTAAATAATCACAGAAAACTAACTTCACTTAATAACCAAATTTGATTACTATTAAAAGAATTGAAGCTTTCTAATGTATCAAACAATATTTTGAAGATTTCAAAGAGACTTATATGTTCAACCAAAAGAACTTGTAAAGTCATATAAAGTGGTTCCTTCTGAATACATTAACATTTATTGAGAAAAAAAAGTTTTCAAGAAGGTCCATTTATAGCTGCGACTGGATTAGCTTGCAAATGGATGGTTACAATTTTAAGCAGGCTCTAAAGAGAGGATCCGTTTAATGAACTCTGAGTACTTCAAATTGAACATTTTCTTCTGTATTCAGGGAAAAAAAACACAACTTTCTTTGTTCAGTCTGTTCTTCATGCATGTTTTATATCTTGCATTCGTGCGCTTATAGAATCAATACCCTTGTAAGTCGAGGACCTCTCAGCGAGAGAGCAGATTAGTCAAAATTGTGGCTGTCATTAACTCCGCATGAATAAATTAAACCTGCTCCCTCCTTCATTTACCTCTACAGCAGGAGAGCTGCATTATTGCATACAACTGAGTGTGCTGTAATTAAAAACTGCAGCATGGCATCACTCCTGTTATTAAATCATTTTTGCTGTAAAAGAGAAAAAAAAAAAAAGTTCAAAAGTTTTTGTCTTAAACTTTCATAAAAACTATCAAAACCAAAAAAAAAGTTTCAAGGCAAACGTGCAAATAAAGAAACCTCATCAAAAATCAACGAAAGTATTTCAGAAATGAGAAGTTTTTACAGAGCAGCTGCATGTATGTCAGACTCATTTTGTTGGTAAAATAAACAGGAAAGTTCCCTGCGAGCGCCGGCTCTTCTCTTCCCGAGCTTCTCTTTTTGCTTCAGCCCTTGACCCTTGAAACATACTCTCTCTGTCTCTCCTGCTTTGTTGTTTCTGCTGCAGAAAACTGCAGATCTGCGTCACCAAGGACACCAGAGACCACGGCTGATGGATCTGCCGCTCGCTCCCTTCCTTCCTTTTCCATTTCGTGTCGCTTTTCTCACCAAACCAGCGTTTTTTTTTAAAGGAAAGGCTTCAGCCTTCAGCCTTCAGCTTCAGCCGTCGGCTCACAGAAAACCTGCTGCTGAGAGAATCATTGACCGGGAAGATCTGAATTTCCTTTTGCTACTTTTAAATGTTTTGGTTTAATAACCATCAAAGGTGTTTCATGAACAAGAGGAACACCACAGAATTCTGTCAAGGTGGATCTAGAAGACTTTTTGATCGGTCGTTGGTGCCAAAATGGAGAAACCTGTCAACAGCGGTGGGGGTCTGGGGCATTTCCTAGTTATGTTTTGACATCTCGGCCCAAGAGGTCCCACTCACACCAACAATGAACCACTAACAATCTCACCTCTGAGTACATTTTTATTGATTTTTTATTATTTTTGTTGTTTAGTTTTTGTTTTCCTGTCACATCTGTTTACTATTTTTATTTTTTTCAACTTTTGTGTTGCTTCCACATTGTATGAATTTGCTGCTGGGTTTTTCTATTGAAAACTCCATCTGTTGTTTCTATTTCTGCTGTTGTCTGACTTCTGTTATCCTTCCTGTATTGATTGAACTTTTCCTTTTACTCAGAGACCATCAACCTTTTCTATAGGGACTAAAGATGGAAATGAGCCCAAAAGGCTATAATCTTATATTTTTGCATTTACTAATATATGCTGTACCTGTCTTAAATAAACAATCAGTTGGTAGGGAGGGTTGCTCGGTACAATTAGTTTTTGATGAACTATTACTTTTAATTGTAATGAAAAAAGAACTAGAAAGGTTTTTTTTTATTTAAAAAAATAAATAAATAAAAAAAACTTGGAATGCTTTTTTTTATATAAAAAAATGTGTTTAAATAAAAAAAAAAACTTGGAATGCTTTTTTTTACAAGAAAAAAAAAGAACTTGAAATGCTTTTTTTTATAAAAAAAAATTTGTTTAAATAAAAAAAAAAAACTTGGAATGCTTTTTTTTATTAAAAAAATTTTGTTTAAAAAAAAAAAACTTGGAATGCTTTTTTTTTTTTTTTTTTTTTTTTTCTTACTGAAAAAAAAAATAATAAAAATAATAAAAAAATAATAAAAATAACTTGGAATGCTTCTAAAATAGATCCAAATATGATCAGGTGGGACTCTTGCAGATCATCCATTAGGTACCAGGAAAATTTTGGATTTTCGTGAAGAATCCTCTTTAGCTAGTAAGAAAATACTAAATACAATTTACACAAAATACTGCAAGCAACAGTGTAAACATTCATTATACATTTTACTGTAACATTTTCAGGCAAGCTTTTCTATTTTTGGACTAGTGAATTTTGTTCATTTACTGAAACATTTGAATTTTCTTGGCATTTTTTAATTTCTCACTAAAAACAAAAACACACTTCCTTTTGACTCTTTTAGGTTGAGGAGACTAAGCACAGTACAGACTTTCATCCTGGGCGAAGCTTGCCAGCTTCTCTGGAAGAAAGATTTGCAAATATTGTGGTTTTCACTCAGTAAAACTGTCTGCAGCACATATTTTACTCAACCCATTCCTGTTACTATGGAAACCCAACTCTTTCTCTCTTCAAATAACTTTTTCCACCTCTTCTTTATCAGCCACACGAACCGCATTAAACACGCTCATGAGGAATTTGATCCTTAATGGGAATGTGGAACCTCGGGATGAGTTTGATTTTGTTCCATCTAATATCACAGTTTCGCCAACTCTACGTCTGCAGCTTCCTGTAGAAAACAAATCCATCGCCAGAAATGAAACCAGCTGCGCATTAGGAATAGAAGTATTTTTTTTTTGTGCAAAAAAATGCATCAAAAACTGTTAACTGTAGATTTGTTGAGATCCGTTTTCTTTCACTTCCTCTAACATGGATGTGTCGCTGGTGTCTTCACAGTGACAGTGGTGCTGAGTTGCAGTGCTAATGAGAACTTTAATGTCACCCCCACACAGAGTCCTAGCAGACAGATTAGAGCTGTGATTACACAAAAGCCCCGAGAACACACAGGAACACACATGCAACACACATTTTGTAATCTCAGCTGGGCTTGTTAACAAAAAGCGGGAACTGGTATCACGTTTCTCCAGTAAAAAAAAAAAAAAAAAAAAAAAGAGGGGGGTACTTCTCCTGATCTGTAATCTACCACTTTCTGCGTTTGTGTGGAGCTGCAGAGACACAAAATATGGAATGACAGTGATGTCATATTGATGGAGCATTTGGATGGACCCGTGCCTGCAGAGCTTTTGATTAAAATGTACTGAAAGGAGAAATATGTGTTTACAAATGTTGCTTTCTTGTATAAATCTGTGGATGTTCTTCTTTCCGCTACTGACACATCCATGTAATATCCAATGTCTTAGAAGTGTTGCTTATATAACACTCAACTGTCTCTGGAGACACATTGTCCACCTCTCATTTTCCAGCCATGCATCAGTTTGAAGGGAACTTGCTACACGGAGCTTCAAAGGTGTCCGGTCGCAGTTAGCCATTTGCATTATAGCGGCGGTGACATTCTTCATCTGTTTCCATGCAGAAATGGCGAGTTTAATACAAACAAATGTGATTAAGATTAATAACTACATTTAAAGAGTTTACTTTTTCGCATGTTCAGGGATTTACAACCTGGTAATCTCTTTGACCTCTCTGTTGTGGCTCTCTCCTTAAAGGAAAATAACTATTTTTTGAAAACTGCACAAAGTAAGTAAGTAAAAATAAATAAAACTTGATTTGGCTCATTTACAAAAAGTTGAAGGACATTCCATCTCAGAAGATTTTTCTGTCCCGATTTTCTATTTTTAAACAAATTCAAGAATTTTAAGTGTTTGTAAAAAAAATTAAACATTTTTTTACTAAATTATTTCCTTTTTAGTTAATTAGATTTGCACATTTTTTTTCTGAAAATTACAAATCTAATTTGCTGCTTTGAGATGATCCAGGATGTATTTTATTTTGAAAGGAAGTCATGCGATATCTCTGGCAAAAGTTATAAACAATTTAAAAAAAAAAGGCTTAATTTTTATTTTTCCAAAAAGAATATGTTTCATTTACAATTATCATAATAGTAAAATTAACATTAAAAAAAATCTGTGTCATCTTATTTTCCTGAAAGTGAATAAGACTTTGTTGCTCCTGTTGAGATGTTGTCAGTGAGAAATTGACTGAAAGGTCTTTTTAAATGTTGAACATGTTTAATTAATGATTCTTAACTCTACTTATAGTTTCAGATTCTTTAATAATAGCTGTTTTATCTTATTAAATAATAGCTCTAAAACCCATTTTCATACTGTGCGTTTTGAAACTGAGAATTGAAGCATCCCTAGTACCGGTAGTTACTATTCTTTCAAGTGGCAGCCATTTATAAAACATTTAAATAGATAAATACCACAGCCCAAAACGAAATAGGTAAATCCATTTTGGGTCATAAAAGCATCCTGCCTAAATCAGATGTGGGTGAAAAATTGCAGTTTAAATAACGACCATGACATCAACATGGCGGCCTGCATTTCATCCTTTTCTTTGTTGGATTTCAGCAGAAAACAATTTATTCTTGTTTTGCCGAAAGCAAGTAAACAGTTTAAAAAGACTTCCTTATGGCTGTCGCAGACATTTCTCAGGTTGCCATTAGTAAGAATTACAGGTTTCAAATTAGGAAGAAACTTGTTGACATTGTTTGCCATTTAAATATCCAGAATCCCAGAAGCAGAAGAATCCTTCAGCAGAGCTGCAGCATGAACATAGTGATACAAGGTTAAACGCTTTAAAAGCTCTTGAAAGACTTTATGATTGCTGCTAAGCTGAATACTGACAAGGTTAGCAAAAAATGACATAAAATCTCATCTGTTTAACTCGTTCACATTACATCTTAGTATATATGAGTATTGTGGAACTATACTTTCCATTCTGAGAAGTGCTCTGAGGTGTTTTAGAAAAATACTGCAGTATTACACAGCATGAGGGTGTTGAAATATATCATTTCTACTAGGAAGAGAAAATGTAACTGCAAATATGCAGTTTGTAAAGTGCAGATGCTTGAGGGAGTAGCCCGGGTGGGAAAACTCTTTGATTTAGTCTGGTTTTACAACAAAAGTTTATTATTAAAGAATAAATAAATAAAGTCTTATTAGTTGTCAACCAACTGGATGTGCAAAATCTTAATTCTGTGTCAGTTAAAGAGCCAGTGGGTCAATTTTTAAAGTCATTGTTATGACTCGACCAAGAAATTGAACCCACAACCTCCAAATTTATTCCAAGTTTAACTAAAATACCACTCCGTTCACCTTTTGATCTATTTCAAAGTCTTATCTAGGACATAGTTCCTGCAGAGTGGCAAAAGTCAAATAGAAATTTGCCTCTGAGTTGTGGAAGCAACTAGTTAAATCTACTCTCATTTCCTATAACTAATCTGTTCACGTGCTCTCCCGCTAGCTTATAGCCCTTACAACCCCAAGCTAACATTAGCGGTGCAGCAAAAATGGCGAGCAATATTGGAGCTATCAAGCCGAGTAGTATTAAACCAAAGAAAAACAAACAAAAAAAAAGACTTGCTTGCTTGTTAGTCGTCTACACGTTAATGCATTACAATAAAGTAGAGCAGGAGGCATTGGAGCACTAACTTCACTGTTACAGGATGTTTCCAACAGCAAATTTTCACCCCGTTTAACTACAATTTGAATAAAGAAAAACTTTTTTAGGCTTTGGTTTTTTAAGGCTATTTTTGGAGTTTAGCTAATATTCCAGCTACATGCTAGCTTTTTAGGCTAATTTAGGCTTTTTTCAGAATTTTAGGCTAATATGAAGTTTAGCTAATATCTTGGCTTAATTTTTAGCTGTTTTGGATAAATTAGACCTTTTACTGGTTTTTTAGGCTAATTTGGCATTTGGCTAATATTTTAGCAAGCTATTAGCTTCAGCGTTTTCCCTTATTAGCTTCAGCAATTTTGGCTATTAGCGTAAGCATTCTTCGCTATCATTTTCAGCATTTACAGTGCCCACATTCATCTTACAGCATTCACACTAGCACTATTACAGGTAATGCTTTATATCAAGTCTATATAAGTGTCCTTCATAAAAAAATGCAATAAGTTTGTACATGTTAAAACAGTGTTTTTCAACCAGTGTGCCATGAGAAATGTTAAGGTGGGGGAAATTATTCATTTTCACTGATCTAAAAACCTTTTCTATCACCAGGATATTAGCTCTGCTTTAATCCAAAGAGACCCTGATAAAACACTGAATAGTTAGGAATATGAATCATCTTAAAAATCAGTTTTTTTTATTAGTTTATTTGATACCAGTAGAGACTTTTGATAAGAATGATGTTCCCGCGATTTAGCCACAGCTTTTTTGGAAAAGTTCCGCCCCTCCAACTGTCTCCACCAATCATTCTTGGAGGCTTAATCATGTCATAAGTCTGACCAAAAAGTTGTTAAAATTGTCACTTTTTTGGCTCATAAAGTCTCACAGTTCCAACGAAATAACAGCTAAAGCTTTTGTTTTAAGTCGTGTAGCTTTCTGTGTGATCCGGTGTCAGATCGTGGAAAAAGTGAACAAAATAATGAAGCTCAAAGACGTGAGTTTGTCCAGCATCCACGTCAATTTTTGCATTGCATCTCCCATAATGCATTGACTTAAAGTGACAGCACTTCTGCATTATGCTACTAAAATGATGTGTTCACCCAAAAATAAAAATATATATATTTTGTTTTGTTTTGTTAAAGTTATATTTTGTATTAAGACTAAATAAAAATAGTAAAACATCAAAACATTTTTTTCTTTGAAATTCTTTGGTGGTTTGGTTGACAGAACTTGACCCTCATCTCCCTCTTTTAAATCAGTCATCATCATTTTCTCTGCCCCAGTTAGACGTCTTCCAGGATAGTTGTGCTTCAACTAAAAGCATCAATCACTGGTCAGGAGGTGAAGGTATGATGACACATCCTATGACCAGAGTGTCCTTGTTTGCTTACTCTCCCTTTATATGTACAGCAGATATTTCATAACCACATCTATTAAAGCACGTCTATTATGTTGATGGCTATCTCAAATGTACCACCTATTTCCCATTTACTCCCCTCTCCAAGTCCTGACCTTCTTTTTTGATGAATCTATTTTACATGTCTACTCCAGCGTTGCTTTTAAACTGAGTGTCACGACTCTCTGCCACATAAATTATAACCCTGTGACAAAGACGGGAAAATGATCATCAACTCCTTTTCACTAAACTCTGAAAAACTGAAGCACAACACACATACGACTGGAAGTAGAGCATGTTCTAAAGCTGGAGACTGATTGGACTGTTGATGTCACAATTCTACAATTTACATTTTTAGTATTTTTGGTCTTTTACAGGACTTTGTAGGCTGTCTTTGTTTTTTAAATCTGGATGTGAACTGGACTCTTTTTCTATTGAGAGCGTGCCCTTACTACCGTGAGAGCGCTAAAAGGGATCACAGAGTAAAGTTACTCTTGTAAATTCAACCATAAAGAGTAAAGATGTTTGGCACCTATATCTAGCTAAGAGCCTGCACAGAAGGATTAAGGTTACAGGAGAGACTGAAGTAAAAAGTGATGAGAAAATGCAGCTTATGTGTGACAAGCATCAGTCTGATGAAAAGGTGGAGCGCAGAGATAGCGACAAAGAGAAGACATACCGTTGAAATATCTCTACCCTTTGGAGAACAGCTTCCTGAGAGGAAAGACAAAGTTGAAGTAAAGCAAACTAAGAGACTCTTTGTTGTGAGCCACAATAAATAACTTCAGATGTAGAGAAGAGTGCCTGAGCCTCACTGGTGTCCCCATCAGGTTTGAAGCTCAAAAATAATGACCATAAAATTCTGAAGACAATTGTTTAGTTTTCATTTGTTGGAGTTATTCCTTCAATTGAGTGTTTATATAAAAAAGTCAATTGTGCTAACATGACTACCTCTCTCGGCTGGCTCCCCCAGAGAAGCTGGAGGTAGTGACCTGGGATAGGGAAGTCTGGGCGTCTTTGTTGAGACTGTTGCCCCCGTATCCTGGTTCTGAATGGATGGGCCACAACTGGAAGTTGAAAAGATTATTTGTCTATTCTGCACAATTTTAGGGCCCACTCTGATCATCTTCTGATCTATAAGTGTTCCCAGTGGTCTTTTAATTCGGATCATGCTGAAATCTATGTTGTTTTCTAGGACATAGTTTCTGCAGTGACAAAGAAGTTTCCCTTTGAGTTGTGAGCGGGACTGTCGGCATGGAGTAAGTCCTCCTCTACTTCCTCTATCTCTGGTTTACAACCCCTCACACCCCTGACCTAACATTACCAGTGCAACAAAAGTGAGGCGTAACAATGAAGCTATCTGATGTGGGATGGTTGTGGTGCAGGGGTAGGCCGGTCAACCTCTGATTGGCCTTACCCTATGTGTCATTGGGCAAGACACTGAGCCCCAGATGGTCTCTGATGGTTACAGGTTGTTGCCAGTGTTCAGCAGCTTTGGGCCTTTTAGGAAGGTGGGAAAGTACTAGACAAGTATACGGCATTTGCTATTTATCCAGTTGTACAGCTTTGAGCCAGATAGCAGCTCAGATGAGGAAAACAAAGATGTACATGGATCTACCAGAGATAGGCAACTCCAGGCCTCGAGGGTCACATTCCTGCATGTTTTGCAACATACCCTGCTGTGGCATGTTGGACACACCTGGAACAGGTAATCAGTCATAAGAAGGGCTTGGATATCTGAAAATCATGCCCTCAAAGCCTGTAGTTACCTATCCCCGATAGTCGTCTACAAGAATGCATCAGAATGCAGCGGAGCAAGGAGTTTGTGGCCCACCCAGAGTACTTCTCTCTGGCTCATCTTGTATCTCGGAGTGGGAGAGATTCCAGATTCCAGGTGGATGGTCTGTGCTCCGGTTCTTAGCAGTGGACCACGCCTCTGGCTCGTCTTACGTCTAGGAGTGGGATAGATTCCAGGTTCCAGGTGGATGGTCTGTGCTCCGGTTCTTAGCAGTGGACCACGCCTCTGGCCCGTCTTACGTCTAGGAGTGGGATAGATTCTAGATTCTAGGTGGTTCGTCTGTACTCCTGTTCTTGACCGTGGACCTCACCTCTGGCTCGTCTCACGTCTTAGACTGGGAGATATACCAGATTAAAGGTGACTCGTCTATGCTCCTGTTCTTTGCTGTGGACCTCGCCTCAGGCTCGTCTCACACCCCCAGCTGTTCCCCAGTTCCTTCTGGATGAAGCCCATCTGCTACACTATTCAAACATGTAGTTTTAGAGTTAGATAATCTAATTCTTCTACATCTCCTGTCCGTCTCGGGAGAGGATGCGTCCCACATGTAGACATCCCTGAAGTTTTTTCCTATTTTTCTCCAGAATCTGTTTTTTTTTTCTTCTTAGCGAGAGGAAGGGTTTAAGGACAGTGATGTCCGGATTATTATAGTTTAGCAATCAACTAAGGTTTATTTTTTTGACTGACTTTATGTTTTTGTACAATTACCAGCATAAAGCCCATTGAGACTACTGCGTTGTGATATTAAGCTGTATAAATAAAACTGAATTGAATTTTCTAAAACAAAATAAAATATCTTTAAAATATCTTTTTAAATTATTTTTCTTTCTTCTGCCCCTTATTCATGAGAGTTTGAATAAAGAAATACTCAAAAATACAATTTTGAGCTTAATTTTCTTCATATAGTTCCTCTAAAAACACAATTTTCTTGGGATTGAGTCTTTACAGTGAACATCTTCAACCCAGCTTTAGATTAAATGCCAACATGCCAAGACTTCAGCAAACTACTCTCACTACTAACTCTCTCATAACTGACCCAACGTGATCAGTGGGTTAAGGCCATTGTTTGCGGTTATCAACATGTCGGTTGTTTTGATCTGGTCTGTGGCTGGAGTACCATGAAACTGCCTGAGGTGGAAAGTCAAGGCTGTGTAAAAGTGTTAGGTGCAGCCCGATGCACTCCCCTCTGATCAATGCAGGTTTTTCCCATTTCACATAGATGGCCTCCTTCACTCGTCTCCTAAGCCATCTGTCATCCCTGTGCAGAATGTGAACATTACTGTCTTTAAAAGAGCGTCCTTTGTCCTTGAGATGAAGATGAACAGCAAAGTCCTGACCCCAGAGGATTCTCCCCCGTGCTCTAAAGCGTGCTTTCGTCCAGCTGCAGTCTCCCCTCTCCCGAGAACACTTGCTGCACTGAACTGTGTACACCACTCGGTTTGTGTTTTGACCTCCACATGAACCAGCTTCTGTCTTAGGGTGTTAGTGGGCTTCAACATATGTAGCATGTACCAAAGATCCCTTCCTGCAGTTCACGTGGTTCAGTTTGGCAATGAAGCAGCTTCTGACATATAAAAAATTCTGCATCATTCTGTCAAGGTAGAAAGTAAATGCAAGGTAAAAGCGCAGTTGTGTCCTTTGTTTATCACAAGTAGACCAACTTTTCTAAGAAATGGTTGTCACATTACTGGCAAAGTGGGTTTGTCTGATGTTGAAACTGAATGACAGTAATATTGGACTGCAGGTATTTGGCCTTCGGTTGCTGCGTGTGGTTTGCACCATCAGGTAATAACAGAAAAGCAGAAATGTTTTCAATGGAAGGGCTGATGGAAAAAGCTGAAGGGTAAACCATGAAAATGAGCAAACGTTTTACCAGCTAAACCTTTCTCAGGTTTATCTTCCAATCAAGAAGAGACACATATTTACATTTTTATATGCAGTGAAAATTATGTTTGTAACATGCTCTTGTAGCATTTCTTTCATGATGGAAGACTTATACCAGGGGTTTGCAACCTGCGGCTCCAGAGCCACATGTGGCTCTTTTATCTTTCCATGGTGGCTCTCTGGTTGAAGAAAAATAAAATAATGGTAAATTTAAAAAAAAAATTGAAGATTAGCTATTATTTTAGCAACATACTAACGTTTTTGGCTAATGTGCTACCTACTGGAGTTTTTAGGCTAATTTAGAATTTTAGCTTCTATTTTAGCAACATGCTAACGTTTTTGACTAAGTTTTCTGAGAAATTTGATGCTAATTTGGAGTTTAGCTAATATTTTGGTAAAATGCTAATGTTTTCAACTAATTTTTTATCTACTGAATTTTTTTTTTTGATAATTTAGAATTTAGCTTCTATTTTAGCAACATGCTAACATTTTTGGCTAATTTAATTTACAGAGAAATGTTATGTTAATTTGAAGTTCAGCTAGTAATTAAGCAACTAGCTTGCTCCGTCCGGTCTAACAAAAGTAAATTCATTTTAAAAAAGTTGCAAATATAATCGGTATAAATGAAGTTTAGTATAAAATACAGAAAAATCTGCCTAACACGAGAAGCTTTCAGCTTATATCCGATTGCTCAGCTGTTGGACAGGACAAGTTAAAAAATAAATAAATAAAACCAATCAGACCAAAAATGGTACAAATCGGTCCGGCCCAATGGGTCCATTTCAAAACGGATATGCTTAAAATACCATACTGGTCCGATCCAGTCCGGTCTGAACCGCTCAGACGGAAAAAAAGTACAAGTTTCTAACTATTTATTGTATTTATTTATTTTTTTGTTTGGATCCAGGGTTGACATTTCTTGGACTATCGTAACTCTTCAACCGTACACTTTCAAAGTTAAGTCCAGAAGATTCTGAAGAGGAGAAAAGAAGCTTTACACTGATTGGCTTCCGTAATCAATTCAAATCAGCTGATTGGGACGCAGAGAAAAGTAAAGTAGGAAAGCCAGATTTTCTCTGCATCACGTTGATCGCATAAACATTCAAAGAGTTACTGTGGGTCAAAGAGTGTGTTTTTTAGGTACTGCTGGTGACACCTAAAAAGGTTAAAGGTTACCAGAATATTCTCTAATATAACCTTGTTGTGATGATGTTTATGGTCAATAATGCCTGAAATAAACCAGTGATAGGAGTAGAGGACTAATTAGAGACGGATGGTTCCAGTGTGAACCAGCAATGCACAAACAAGAAGAAGAAGAAATAATTCTCTGCAAACATTTTCACTAAAATCTCATTGTGAAAGTGACAATACACACAAAACCGGTCGATCTCTTTAGACAGTTTTAAGACTTCAGAAAAATGTGGCACAGTCATGATGCGTTTAACCAGATCTGTTTAATCCAGAATTGAAATTGTTCATCCTCATGTGCTTGTTGTCATGAGTAAGGTAAAACAAAACTAAATAAGAGCTTTACGTTAGCTGGTATCTCTATTAGATGCTAAATTACTACTGAAATGATTGTTTATTGTCTGAATTTGTAAGAGATTATGAAGAGCAATCACGAAGGAAGGGAAAAAACACCTTATTTAATAGCTTAATGCTTTAAAAAAGAAAGTGTAAAAACAGCAAAGTGGAAACGAGACTGAAATTCTGAAGACTAAAACAAAAAAAAAGAAAAACAAAGAGCAATTTATTAAAGGTATTACAGCCAGATAAAAGGGATAGACCTTTGTTTTTTGCTAAAAGACAAAGGTCTTCAAGTCAGGCTGCAGGGTGGATTACTGTTATAGGGAGCTGGCATTTGTAGCGCACCTCTACGTGACCAAGTGTTTTCCAAAGCACAAGCTTGTTAGTGCAGCGTATGAAGCAAAAAGCTGTGGAATGCTAGTCTGCTGTCAGGGGTTTAGCAGCAGGAGGGATGTGCATTACATTTCCTGCTATTTGTTTTCCCAAGCTTAGTGATGCATGAATAAATGCAAGTGAGTCAGTATTAGTGCAAATAAAACCAGGAAATAGATGTCCAAGCATGTCGCACGTGCAAAAATATGCAATATGATGGAGCATTGCAGCTGCAAGCAGAAGATGAATACTGAGGACAATTGAAGAAGAACGCGATGACACCTTTGGTGACATTCACACACGTTTCATACAATAGTGAGGACTCCTTAGTGGGGATGTTGTTGCTAGGTGCCACGGCACTAATGAGCTGACTAATCAGCTTTTCTGACTTGGTTGTTAAGAGTTTCAGCTGTAAATTCATTAATAAAGTATTCAGTCAGATGGTTTTCCCTCTGCAGAAAAACGATCACTTCAATAACCGAGCTGTTGCCATGTTGATTGAAAGTGGTTGCAATTATTTTGCGTTTAAAAAGAAATAAAAAGGCATTAGTTTTTAAAAGAACCATTTTACATTCAGCTTCACCTTAAACTTCAACTACAGAGAAATGATTCCTTTTAATTTGTGGGAACTAAATTATTAATTTTTTTCATTTTAGGTCTGAACTGCAATCAAACTTAGATTTTTGTACCAAAAACTCTAAAGTCACACTCTCAAAACTGTATTTTTTCTATTGTAAAATCCTTTCCAGTGGTCTTTTAATTATGAATAGGCTATGCAGTTTTTAGCCAAAATCAAATTGATTTGATTCAGTTGATTTTTGAGACGTATGTTCTGCAGAGCAGCAGGAGCTCATTAGAGACTCACTAAGAGTGCAGAAGTTAGCTTCGGATAAATTCCCAGCAGCCCTTTTGTTTACACTCTATCCTGCTAGCTTACAGCACCTCACAAGCCTAAGCTAACATTAGCGTAGCACAAAAACAAAAAACAGAGCAATGCAATATTGGAGCTATTTAGTCGATAGATCATTAAAAAAGATGTTTATTTGTCCTAAAAACTGCGTCAGTACAACCCTAAAGCTTTTTCAAACCGCCGGTGTCCATTACAATTTAAATAAAGAAAGTTTTAATCTTAAATTATTTTATAGATGTGCTCCATAATGAGAAATTTGCTACAAGACCATGGTAAAAACACCAAAAACAGGATTTTTCCCGTTTTTTCTTTAAATTAGTTTCCTTTGTGGAAAGAATTCAAATTTCTTAATTTGATATACTTTAAATTTCTGCTTTGCAAATGTTTCGAAGGTGTTTAAAAACCCTAGATCATGATGCTGTTCAGCATTAGAGCTTTTTCTCTCTAAAACGAAAGGCTACTACAAATACGCAGCTGGGTTTAGAAAAAAGAATCAATTTATGGACTAAAACTTTAACTTTTTGATTGATCAAAGACACTCTGCCCCTTGAGGCCTGGAGTTCCCCTCCCCTCTTTTAAAGATTACCATCTTGTTTTTATATACTCAAGTAGTTCGAGCAAAGCTTGGGTTTACTGTATGTTTGAAGTCATTTTGTTGCTGCAGAATGATTTGGTGGCCGAGAACGTGGAACATCCCTATACCATCAGAGTTTCTATCCCCAGTATGGAGGATGGAATCAGTTGCCATTTTTGAAACAACAGACGACTTTTATCTGCACAGAACCGTTCCACTAGAGCTGAAGGTTCTGGTACCACAGTGTGTTCCAGTCTGGCTTCCAGACACACAGGAAAGGTTGTGATCAAAGTCGAGACACCAAATGACTTCTAAAGCTCCATCAAACTCCACCTTAGTCGATTTTTTTTTTTTCCTTAAAAATAGCCTTTTTGTGTTATTGAGAAGTTCACACACATTTTCCCATTTTTAAATAAATAACCATTGACAGTTTACAACTTAATTGTGATTTATTTTATTTATTTTAATGTTACCACAAAAATACTGATAATAATTGGGGCGTTTTAATTTTTTGACACATTTTTAAAACATAGAGACGTGAAGGAATAAACTTGCTCAAACAGCTTGAATGGCTTTTGGCTTTAATAGTGCATACTTTCCTAATTGTGTTTTATTGAACGTTCCTTGATTATTATTATTTTTTTTAATTTAACAATTATTTAACTAGGGAAAAAAATCCAATTGAGATCCACTGATCTCTTTTTCAAAGAAGTCAAGAGGCAAAAATGACACAAGTCCAAGACATTTCATAGAATTAAAATATGTAAAAAAATAAATACTTATGATATAATAAAACAGAATAAAACAAAGTAATTAACTAAAAAAAATTACAGGTTAGTAAATTTCATCTCCAGGTCCTTCATATTAACGTCAATCTGTCAGTAATCTCTCCTCACAATGACATGTCCCAAAAATGCTTTGCATGTTCTGCTTATGTTCTCTGTGCACTTTGGCTACTTCCTACAGTCCAGAAATATGCTTCAGAGGTTGATTACTGGCTAAAAATGGTCCCTGAGGAGTGTGTAAGTGTGCAGTTAGACTGGATGTCCAGACTTGACTCTATCTTCACCCTAAAAGCAGCTGGGACGGGCTCCTGTGACCGTGCACATGGAAAAAAAGAGTATATGACGGATAGATGTATCATTTATTTGTATTTTTTATCCAAAATATAAAGTGAGGAATATAGTTTTAATCTTATAAATTATTAAAATTCGACCTTAAATTAAATAAACAGATAGTTATCGTTTCAATGTTATCCATCATAGCTATTGTGTTAATAATATTTATTCTCTTAACATGTATAAACACAAGATTACATTTCTGTCACATCCAGAAATACATGAATACACTGACATGAAGAAGGAACCGTTTGAAGATAATCCTGGTATGTATTTTGTGAATGTTGCATTTTTCTATATTTTATTTAAACGGAGCCACATTGGAACGCAGCTTCAAATCCTGCGGTAAGCCATTTCAGAATCTGACACCAAAAATCCCTCATTGCTATTCTCACCCAGGGAGCAGGTCGACTCAAACTCAAGTGGTTTAGTAAATAAATGGATGTAAACCAAGCAGGAAAACTGAGGGAAACTAACCAAACATTAAGGAAGACAAGACTGACGCAGAACACGTTGGAGTAAACACAAAGAGACGAGAAATTCTGGATCTGTCTAAACACAGAAGGACGACAGACAAACAGGAAGCAGCTGCAGTGATGGCAAACACAAACCGGAGTTGTGTCCCAATTTACTCACTGCTCTTCAACTACTACTATAATAGACTATATAGTCCAGGACTATCTATCTATGTTTAAAAAATGCTTACTGCTTCTTTTTAAATGCCCAAAATGACACTGATTCCCCAAAGTAAAAACCTTATAAATATGAACATTTTACAAAGACGATTTATGAATCTTCTGTGTTCTGATTAGGGCTGCCACGATTAGTCGACTAATCGATGACTAATCGACTATTAAAATAATCGACAACTAATTTAATAGTCGATTAGTCGTTACTTTATATTATATGAAGTCAGATTTTAGTAAAGTTGAAAGTTATAATAGCATTCTACTAGCTTTTTGGAATATTTTGGCATTTATTAAGGTTTTTCAGGCTATTTTGGAGTTTAGCTAATATTTCAGCAGCATGCTAGCTATTTTGGCTAACTTTAGCTTTTTTACGGTTTTTAGGCAACCTTTGAGTTGAACTTATATCTCAGCTATATGCTAGCTGTTTTGGCTAATATAGTATTTTTCCATTTTTTTAAGGCCAATTTGGAGTTTAGCTAATATTTCAGCAGCATGCTAGCTATTTTGGTTAACTTAAGCTTTTTTAAGTTTTTTTTAGGCAATTTTTGAGTTTAGCTTATATTTCAGCTATATGCTAGCTGTTTTGGCTAATATAGGATTTTTCTGTTTTTTTAAGGCTAATGTGGAATTTAGCTAATATTTCAGCAGCATGCTAGCTATTTAGGCTAACTTTGGCTCTTTTTATTTTTTGGCTAATTTTGCATTTAACTAATATTTTAGCTGGTTATCAACTTCAGCATCTTTACATCCACTTTGACCATGAACAGATTAGTCGACTAATCGGAAAAAATAATCGGTGATTAGTCGACTATTAAAATAATCGTTTGTGGCAGCCCTAGTTCTGATTATAGAAATGTGGATGTTTATAAAACATAATTTGATGCATTTCTTTAAATGACCTTCAAACGCAAAGCATTGTGGACTATTGTCGCTAATCTAGATGCACACAAGTTTTTTGCAGAGACTTCTGGGAAATTTCTAAGACACTAGATTTTAGAAATGTAGATTCTGACATCCCAAAAAATGGAAAACCTTCCTATAGGGTGCACTAAGATGTATCAGGCATCAGAACCAAGACAGGAAATGATGTCATAGAATTACAAGAAATATTCCAAATTATACACAGAAAGGTTAAATTCAAAAACACTAAAATAAAATCACAAACATTCATAAAGCAAAAACCTACTTCACTATAGCATGCTAGTTTAATTTTCCTATCTGTAACAAACCAAACCAGGTTATTTAAAACTGATTTAACATAAATCCAAGTACACTTGATACTAAACACTTTCATATGAATGATTTTTACTTTTAGAGATATATTTATATATTTTTAATACTCATGGACCAAACCAAAAGACCCTTGTGCTATCTTGGGCATGTTTACATTAAAAGTGGGGTCATCTGGACCTCTTGTTGTCTTCACTGGTGTCCGTGGCAGACATAAAATCCGGTCCACCTTTGTCAATATAAGGGTGGGGTCCATCTGGACCCCATAAGAGAGCACGAGGGATAAAAGAGGAGGGAAACACAAACACTATAGCATGCTAGACAAGTAAAAGCATCATTGTGCAATTTAGAATTAAACTTTATCATGTTTAAAGGTAAAAAGAATGGAAACAAAAAAGTGTGCAATATAATTAAAGATGAAGAGACAAAAAAAGTGCATGCATTGCCAGAATAACTAAACAACCAGAGAACCAGAAAAGCTGTAAAACTGTGAAGTTTTGTTGGCCTGCCATGATGAATTTTGTGTCATTCATAAGTAATTCAAATTGATCTAAACTTCTATGGTTGAAACATCAACTAATATTTATGTAAATAGACATCCAAGAAATGATAATGCTGTTTAAAGATCTTTTAAACTATTTCCAAAGTCTACCAAGTTTTCTAAGACATAGTTTCTGCAGAGCGGCGGCAGTTCATTAGAAATTCACCTCAGAGTTGTAGGTGGAATGGCTGACGCTAACGTTGACGTTAACATGCTCTCCAGCTATCTTACAGCCCTTGTTCTACGTGTTTTGGACAATAAAGTATAAAAATAATAATTATAAATACATTTTTTTAATTAAAATGTCAAAGTCAAGTTGCCTATATTGTTCATATTTTTTTAAATAAAGTTTAAAAAAGATTGACAAGTCATTTGTTTTTTAAATATGTTAACATCAAATTGTTTATATTGTTTATCAATAAAGTTTTTAAAAAAAACTGTTGTTTGTATGCAGAACGTACAAGCTTAATCGAACTGCATTTTTTTTTTTAATACTCAGAAAAGCTGTTATAATCTGAACTTTTCTTCATATTTGTCCTCCACCATCAGAAAAAAATGCTACAAGAGCATGTTCATGTCATGGGAGCGGGTCTTTCAGTTCTGTCAAGCGTCTTAGTCAGTCACAGCTCAGCAGACCGCTGTGCGTCTGGCGTGCACTCACATTTCTCCCTGGCAGAAACCACTAGCCTGATTAAAATGGAACAGATTACGTTAACCCAGGTTCTTAACACCGATGTAATAATACCCGGAGAAACTGTGGAATGTCAGTGGATCTCAGCGCTGTCTGACACAGGCCCATCATTCAGCACACATCACGGCCTATTTGCTCTAATCTAACCATTCATTAGTCACTCACTTCTCTCAGCTACGGCTCTATTTGCATCTTTCACGTTGGCCGTCAGACCGTCTTCCGCTCCGATAAATGTAAACGTTTATATACGTGAATATGCAGTAAAAGTTTACAGACATGTTAGCGTGCGTGCGTCTGTTCTCTGTCTCTGTTCTGCTGTGCTATCTTCAAATCAGGACACGCTGTGAGCGACAAATGACGATGAATCAGTAATGTGAGAATGTCGGCCGAGTCTGGGAGCTGTGACTTAACAATTCCTGCAGAAAATTGATTTCTCTCCATGTCCTCTCTCATCTCAACAGTCTCGTATGCAGAAAACATACAGAAGGGATT
This sequence comes from Oryzias javanicus, assembly GCA_003999625.1. Lineage (NCBI taxonomy): Eukaryota > Metazoa > Chordata > Actinopteri > Beloniformes > Adrianichthyidae > Oryzias > Oryzias javanicus. The sequence goes on along the minus strand of CM012457.1, from coordinate 8,126,031 downwards.
TCAGACTTTCAAAATCCAAAAATCTATTTGCTGCTTAAAGTTTTTCTACACTGGATGTAAGCCGGAGTTGGCGCCGTCAGCTCAGAGGCTGGAGGTGATGCAACTGAAGCCATCTGAGCAGAACATAACAGAAGAAAAGCTGTTGGACTGTGGCATGGAGCTCTGGGCATTAGTGGTTTATAAGCTGGCAGCAACTAAGAGACACAAAACCACTTTGATAACAGCAAGACACAATATAGTTATTTCCTTTATAAATGGCATCACAGTTTTTGTTACTAATCTACCGGAAATTAAATTTATTCAGTAAATTACAGATTCCAGCCCAAAAAAATCTGTACTATTTGTTTTTTTAGGCATTGCAAGCTGTAAGGATAAAAGCTGAGAAGTAGGGCTGCCACAAACGATTTTTTTTAATAGTCGACTAATCACCGATTATTTTTTCCGATTAGTCGACTTAATCGGGTCATACGCAAACTGGATGTAAAGCATACACGTTAACGAGGATTATCTTTAAAACTTATCTTGACAAAATCCGAAATTAGCCAAACTAGCTAGCATGTAGCTGAAATATTAGCTAAACTCCAAATTAGCCTAAAAAACTAAAAAGTCCTAAACTAGCTAGCATGTAGCTGAAATATTAGCCAAACTCATATTTAGCCTAAAAAAACTGATAAAAATTATCTTTTAACCAGAATAGTTAGGATGTAGCTTAAATATTAGCTATTAGCTAAACTCCAGAATAGCCTAAAAACTTTAAAAAATGCCAAAAATAGTCCAAAAATCTAGTATAATGCCTTTATAACTTTCAACTTTACTATACTCTGACTCCATATAATATGAAGTAACGACTAATCGGCTATTAAATTAGTCGTCGACTATTTTAATAGTCGATTAGTCGTCGATTAGTCGACTAATCGTGGCAGCCCTACTGAGAAAAAACCAGCAAAATATAGAATATGTGTAAATACCTCATATGTCATTTTTTTTTAATAATATTTGATAATAAGATCTACTATATTCACAACTTTTCTTAATTATTCATTTTATTCATCAACATTAAATCTGAAACTTAATTTAGAACATTTTTTTATGTATATAATTGGAAATAAAATCCAGCATTAAGGGGTTAAAGTTTTAAAATCAAAGATATCTTACTTCAGGATTTACCAAAAACTAAACCAGCACTAAGCCAAAAAAGACAACTGTTTAGTTCTCATAAAATAGATATTCTTTCATATAGACATCTGTAGACTGACCTTCCCTATTGGATTCTGCACGATTGAAATTAAACTTTGGGGGAAACATCGACCAATTCCCAACTTGGAAATCTTCTAAAAATGACCACTGGGTGAGACAGAGTCAACAATGGAGTCTGTGTACAATTTACTCAGGAAGCAGTGGTATTGGACCCAAAACCCACAGTTTACTACAATATAATTTTAAAAATGACAAAAACTAAGGTGCGACAAAAGGGTGACAAACAGATGAAAAAACTAATAACCAGACACTTAAAAACACTGAAGGTCATTAACATAAATCAAGACAGCTGTGGATGATTGACAACCTAAACCTGATTGACAGAAGGACATGACAAGAACAGAAGAAATCCAAACTACACAATCCTCACACTAAAAATCCAAAAACTCGCCCAAAAACGGCAAATTTCAGTTCTATTATAAAAAAGAACTCACCACAAAATTTTTACAAATATTAATTAAAGCAATAAATGTCAAAACATATTCTAAAGTCCAACATTTTTCTTTACCTTAAAGGGTCACCAAACCCTACATTAACTTTTTTTGACTGTTGACATCTATAAATTGGGCTTTAAAAGAGCCGTCTGTTGGTCACAGCCAGATTTTTACAAATTGAAATAAAACTGTTCAATTGGTCAAACCATGTAAACTTCAGAAGTCTGATGTCATGACTGCAGCTCCAGTAATGATAACAGTCCAGCCCCCTAGCCCCACCCTTCTAACTGGAATTTCACATTTCAGCCGTGGGCGGAGCCCAACTTCTTGGTTTAATTACCCTTTAACAACTCCGGAGGGTCAAATGCTTTACTAATGAAAAAAATCACAGCAAGAGTGAGAAAAGTCAAAAAACAAAAACCTCTGCATAATACTAGAGCAGGGGTTGGCAACTTTTAACGGTAAAAGAGCCATTTGGGCTTGTTTTTTGGCATGAACCAAAGCAAAAACACAAAAAGAACCTAGCATCTCTGAATTTTTTTTTTTAATACATGTGACAAAAGCTCAATTTTTTTTGTTCTTTTTCCCCCTCTTTGTCCTCAGCAGTCTTACATTGCTGGGTTTTGTTATATTAGTTTGGAGTTGGACCTTGGTAGTCTTAGTTTGCTAGTTGTTTATTTGTTTGATTTAGGTAGTTTTGGTTAGGCAGCTCTTAGCGAGAAGCTGCTGACTCCGACGGTCGACATGGCTGGGTCAGAAGTCTCCCTGACTTATTTTATGTTTGGCCAAGGAGCCAAAATGGAGAGATAAAAGAGTCACATGTGGCTCTGGAGCCGCAGGTTGCAGACACCTGGACTAGAAGAATAACCAGAAATCACAAAGGCGTGGTTGGAAATACTTCCAAGCAGCTATGACCATCTCCAGGAGAACCTAAGTGTCAGAAGGTTGCCCTCTGTCTCCCCCTCTGGCCCCCTCCGCGCACTGTCTCCTGAGTATTAGCAACTTCCTGTTCTCTTCTCACTGCATTTCCCATCAGCCCCTGCAGCTCCTCCCAGAAGCCCCTCAGCTGCTTCTCATCTGCAATCAGACTCGACAGCTTAAAACCAGAGCACCAAGCCAAACTCAGTGCGACGTATTATGCTCCCTGCTACCCTGTATCTTTGAATCCTGCCCTTACTGTTGCCAACTTACTTTTGAACTCCTCTCTCTCCTGTCAGCCGCCTGCCTCGACTCCTGCCTGCCCTTGACCTCCGCCTGCCTCTCCTCTGACAAAGCCAAGCCGTGCCTGACCTCTGCCTGTCTGACCTGCTTTTGCCCCTCAACCCTTTAATAAAGCGCTGCATATGGATCCAACTGCCTCTGACTCCATGTTACACTAAGAGTGGGAAGAGCATCATTCAGGTGAAGTCACAGCTAAGCTTTATAAAACAAATCAAATAAAAAAAAAACACAAGATAGCCATAGCAGGAACAGTGAAGTTCTCAATGAGTAACAGCGGATCAGTTCTATAGCCTACCAAGTCCACAGGAGTTTCACTGATCAACCCACATGTGGAATTGGTGAAAGTCTTCCATCTTGTTCCTAGTTGTGTTCTGTGGAAACAAACTATCTGGAATTACGCTTTGTGTAGCCTACTATCAAAACCTTAGTCACATGCAGCCAAATGAGGGCTGACCCATACAAGTCCTGCAGAGTTTTTGGGTTGTCTGGGCCCGTAGAGGGTCTTAGACAGGTGCTGATGGATCTTGAGTGTCCTTCAGTTCCCTTGTGGCTTTTGTGGCCACTTTAAGGAACATTATGGAACTGAAACGTGTGATTGTCATGGGGGTAAGTTGGTAAGTGTATCATGAAGTATTTGGAAGGGTAATGTAACTTGCATACTCCTTTCCAAGCTTGTGCAAATGCTTAATGCATGGGATGTGGGTGTGATACTTAAGATCCCATGAGATGCCGCATGTTCTCCAACATGCCTTTCTCTGTCATGTTCTAATTGGCTGGACACACCCGAACAAAGTAATCAGTCATGAGTGGGGCTTGGAAATCTAGAAAACATGCAGATACAACGGCCCTCGAGGCCTGGACTTGGACCATCCCTGCCTTAGAATGACATCACAAACAACACTCCTATAGTCTAACTTTCTCTTTTCAAGGCCAGGTTGTGGCCGCGTAAACAACACCTATGCATTCTCTCTGTAGTGGACAGGATTTGGAAGGGATAGAAAAAAATCTGTCCGACGTGCCTGCGTCTCACCTACTTCCCCCATACTTAGACTTGTGCACTGTAAAAGTGTTCACTACAACTTGACAATTGCAAAAAAAAACTATGCATGAAGATACAGGTTCACTAGGTGGTCTACAATCTCTGCACAGATTTACCCTTTTTTTTAGCCCCTGTCTACCCATAAGGGCAGTTGTGACTGAGGCTTAAAGCTGAACCTGCTCCGAGTGTCCGTTTGGATCCTCTGTCGCTGGTTCTGTTCAGAACTTTCATGGACAAGAGCTAGAGAGTGTCGTGTTTGGGGCCGGCGTGACTTCATTCCATGATTTTCTGCTGGCTTCATCAAACTGGGATCTTCAGCGACCGTTTACAGTTGAGTGGGAAGTGACTGGAATGAGAATTAGCACCTCCACCTTTTCCACCAGCATTTCTGCGGTATGACAACACCAACTTCCTGTGCATAAAAATAGTCCAGCCAGCCAGCAGTCGTTGGTAAGTTAATACCGCATCCGTTTTGGTCTTCTTTTGCTCCGCGACCTTCCAAAAGTGTCTTGTGACTGAGCCAGTGATAGCAGCTAAACACTATGTCAGATATCAGCTACTTTAGGCAGCTGAGCAGAGAGCACAAGCTGTTCACAGCCCACAGTGTCAATCAAAGTAATTACACAACAAGCAGCTCCTGCAACTGAAAAGTTGTTTGTGATTTTTAAAAACAACAGCCTTGCCATCTAAGAGTGGAGGCTGATTTTGTTCTCGTTCCTACTTCAGAGGTAGCAGATGCCTGCTCTCCATCGTGCAGATGTTACTGCAGATGATTTGATGGGGGGGGAAGGTGTTTGAGGAGGAAGGAGAACAGCGTGTATGTCTGAAAGTTTTATCACCGCTATGACTTATTCGAACTAGAAAGTAGCAGTGCATTTGAAAAGCTCAAGACACCTTCATGATGGATGGTATTCTTTTACTTTTAATTTCACACAGTAACTCCACAACTGTTTTTAATCGTCCTGATGCTTTAAAATTGAGGTTAGCTGTGAAACTACAAAAAGGAAGAAAATATAATACAAAAAACACAAATCCCACAGCTACAAATGATATTTCTACCAGGTTGCAGTGGATGCAGTTTGTTTTTGACTGATAGATATTTTTACGTTTTCACGAGTGCAATAGGGACAACTTCCTTACCAAATTAGTATTAAGATGAATTTTCCTTTATTTTTATTTTTTACATATTTTTGTGAATTTGAGTTCAAGAAACAATAAAAAACAATATTTCACATCTAATAATTAACATATGAGAGGAAAAAGAGGCAATACTTTGGTTTAATATTGTACTTTTAGTACCAAATAACAACAAATCTCTGAAATAGGAACTGGGGCTAAAATCACAGCTTCACTTTATGTTTATTTTTGCAACACTAATGCTATTTGGTAAGCTAATTGACTTTAATTTAATATTGCTTTAGTGTTTATAAAGCCAGAATATTCGTACCTAAAGCTAAAGAATTTAACTTAAATCTTTGATAATATACTTATGCTCGTGTGTGTTTCTGTGCACTGAAAAGCAGCAAGTCTCTCTGTTGATCAGTAAGCCAATGAAAAGAGACACAAACACAACCCTCACAAATTATTATGAGAAAAAACATCCATTATGTACATTTTTGAACCACCTCAACAGAAATCCCAGCCTAGAACAACATAATAAGACCTCTTTAATACAAGGTCAACTTAAACCTGTCCTGATACTTCGTCTTAAGCCTCATTTCAACTGGTACGGTCCACTTCAATCCGGTATTTTGAGCGTTCCTTCACCTACCCATTAAACAGTTCCGACCCGAACCTCCTGAAGGACTCACCTGTTGTGAGTCCATAGAGAAACAGAACAGGACAGTTGGGGCGGAGTCGCTGTTTCCACCAGCTGATTGGGAGAAAATGATGAGAACAGTAGAAAGCACCAGTACAGAGCTAAGCTAGCATTTCTGCTTCCCTGTTCTACACGAAGTTACAAAAAGTTACAAAATGTCCGCTTGTGTGTGGCTAGAGATTTTATCTGGCGCCATTTTGGATGTGACCAAAGGTCCCTCAGAAAATGGGTAAAACTGTACGGGACACGCAGGAAGCCCACGTGAAGAATTAAGGTCAGTGAGCCTGTGAGAGGAAAAAAATCAATGCTATTTCTGAACGAACATAGCAGGACCTACTGTCCCACACACGCGAAGAATTTGAATTTGGTGGTGGTCTAATTTCACAAAGACAAAATGAAAGCTTTACTCAACTGTAAATCAACACAGTTTTAAAATAGAGATTTAAGTCACTGGACTGACAGCTGATCAGTCTTTCACCATGAGTCTAATATTCTGTGTTTGGATAATCACATTATGAGGTGTAGAGTTGTTCCCTTTTTGCAATAAATGGTTGGAAAGAATTCAAATGTTAAACTGGAAGTTCCTTTTGCTGTAGAGCAGGGGTGTCAAACTCAATCGTACACCGGAGCCAAAATCCAAAACGCATCTTAGGTCGCGGAACTAAGATAAACATTTAGTGACATTTTTAAGACTTTAAAACCGTAACTTTTAACGCGGACTGAACCGGATGCATCCGGTACCAGTACTGATCCACGTCCGGTATTCACTGTCTGGTACTGGGTTGAGGTTAGGTTTAGGATAGCGGTGTGGTCCACGTCCCAGTACCACACCAGAAGTTGGGAAGCCTTGATTTAAGTGGATGTCAGAAAAACGACGAGTTCGGGACACCCAAAATATCAATATGTGACGACTTGAGAGGGAAAATGTGTTGTAAAATGTTAACAGCGCAAGCTAACATCAGGCTTTAGAGCAGGGGTGGGCAAACTACGGCCCGGGGGCCACATGCGGCCCCTTAAGCTACTTAATGTGGCCCTCCAAATTAAAATACATTGAATCAAAAATCCTAATTATTGTTTTATTTTCATTGTATTTCTGGTTTCTTCTCATGAATGGTGTTGTTTCTCTGGCATTTGTGTGTGTTCCTTTCTGAGTCAGATGGTGATCTTTCGGATTATTCCTACACCACATAAATGCAGCATTTCTTTGAGTTCACATTTTCCTCTGAAGAACATCAACCCATTGGATCACCCAAAAGAGAACAAAAATCAAAATTTAGAAATTAAAACTCCCAAATTTTCTGTTTTTAAATTAATATATGTGAATTTGAATCCAAATTAAAGCATGTTTTTCTCTAAATTCCATATTATTTTTTTAGTTTATGAGGTTGATTACCCAATCTCTCCTTCCATCTGCTCCTTGTCCGGCCCTTATGCCAAATTTTAGAACCCTTTGTGGCCCACGAGTCAAAACAATTGCCCACCCCTGCTTTAGACGAAGCCAAAACTGTCAGGATTCAGGTAAAAAATGAAAACAGTTCTAGAAAGAAAGTTGTATTTTTTAGTAATAACTCTAAAAAAGCTAATGTGTGATGGTCCTGTGTGCTAGCAGCTATGAAGACGTCATCTGTGTTCACAGACAGCGGCTCACTGCTTCCAGCTGATTCACTGTTGAGGAAATATTTCCACCAACACTTAGGGATTATCCGCAGAGATGTTTTGGCACTCGCTCTGGTGAAACAAGCCGTCTCAGGTTATTCCTCCATTCAGCACCGCGACACGTCAGGTTTTTCGCCTTCAGCACACTTCTGGTCCATGAGAGGTTGTCAGAAACATCACACTCGAGATCTCACCTCTGGCTACAGTAAGCTGGAGGTGAGAAAGGAGGGATAAGTGAGGAGGATTGTTCTGAAAAGAGGGGTATCAATAAAGCTTTGAAATGATTCAGCGCACGCATACATTTCAGCCTGCATGTGTGCCAACAGAAAGAGGGCAGAACTTTTTATAGATCTAACTGGAGGGGGCTCCAAACTGAGAGGAATGGAGTTTAATTAAAGTTTTTAGCTCCTGCCACAAACCCGGTCTCCAGAATTTTGGGTCCAGCTAATTCTGACCGCATGGCCCGACCCACCTGGACCTGACAGGAGATTCTTCGCTGCAGCCCTGGACGCCGCAACAACATCAAGCTAATCTATAGTCCTGTTCCCAAGGTTGTGGGTGTTAGCGGCTCCATGTTCACTTCTATTAACGTCTGCTGTTCCTTAGGGGGTGGTGTCAGCAGGGACCTCCCCCTTCGCGCATCCTTTTCTTAATTAGGGTTGCCAGGGTAACGCCCTTCACCCCGTTGCCTCAGAAACCGGGGCTACACTGTAAAAAAAAAAAGTTGTTTCTCGAGTAATATTATTAATTATTTACGTAAAATGTATTTATAGGTTTTTAACAACAAATGTTTGTTTCATTAATACTTATGAAAGTTAAGTGTACTACAATATTTTCCATTTTTTTAATATGATTTTGGATTGTATACCTTAAAAAATAAATAAATAAATTTTAATTTCAAACATTGTTAAAATATTAGTAAGGATAATTACATGTTTTTGGTACTGTTAAACACTGGACAATTATTTAACTGAATACTAATCTATTTTAGACAAAACAAATATCTAAATAAAAGACTGATTTTTAACATTTATAACTTTAAGGAAGTTTTCCATTAATTAAACTGTGCTTAATATTTTTTTTTTTCAATACATCCTCCTGACTACAGACAGAGGACATTACTAAATCTGAATATCTCCCGACATCTGCATACGACTGAATTCACTTGTTTTGGTATCTAAAAGGACATTTGGGGCTTTTCAATAATACAAAAATGTGGAAGAATGGAGCTCTGGAAATTGTAGATTTAACATAAATTTGACTGGACAAATTATTTTTCTTTGCTAGTCAAGAAACTATGTCAATTTATCTATTTTAAGTTTAATATCGACTTAAAAATTTTACATTTTATCATTTTTTATTGGGGTTTTGTGGCCTACTTTTTTATTTTTGGGATTGCTTGTGTAGGACTTAAAAAACTGATTGTTAAAATGCGTGAAATTTGGATTTAAAAAAATAAACAAAAAGAAAATATTTACAAGTAATGTTTAAATAGTATTAAAAAAAAATCCACATTTTAGATGTTTTTTTTACATAATGGTTGAGATATAAACTTCTCTTTTTAAGTCCCACTCCAAATTATCTTTTGGTCTATTTTCAAACATATTGGTTATCTTTTAATTATGATTATGCCTTTTTTAGCCAAAATTAAAAATACATTCTGCAGAGCGGCAATAGTCCATTTATTTGTGGGTGGGACTGTTGGCGTGGAGCAATCCCGCCCCCTTCCCCATTCCAGAGCCAACCAGGGGTCCTCCGGTGCTCCCAGGATATTCTCTACGTAACAAGTACAATATTTTCAGTTTTTTATCTGTTCAGGAATGCAATTCGGAGTTTAATTTCCCTTCAAATATGTCCTCCATCATCACAAAATGCCACAAAACACCAAAAACATGATTTTTCTTGGAGTCTTTAAACCAATTTAACCTTTTAAAATAAACTATGGGGTTGCTTTCTTTCTTATCTGCATATTTTGGAAGTTTGCATTAATGCAAACGTGAAGCCACAAAGGAATTAAAATAGATTAAAAAGGAAGTGGGATGTAAAACGTTGGAGGTAAAGTCACAGGTAGAGGTGTCAGGAGAAAAAGTTCATTTATCTGTTATGACAGAACTTCAAACACATAAATATACAAAAAAAAACACTTTCATGTCAATAAATACTATAAAAAGATGTTGCTATAATTCCAAAAATTACACTTAAATTCCCTGCTTTTACAAATCACTTCAACGCAGCCCTCTAAATGAACAGCTGATGAAATGCATTCATTTCAGTGACTCATTCCATTCAAAAGCAAATTTCTCTTCATTTCTACGAAACAATGAGGTCTGCAGATCATCGACAGGTTTCTGCACTTAAACCAAATGAACATCTCGATTCAAAGGGGAACCACCGTGCAGAGCTTCCACAGAACTCCGATGGCTGATCCAATTCCCCCTTTTTGTTTCACGGTCGGCCAAAGCAGCATAAAATTGAAGTGACAGCTTCTTAATAGATAGGGGATGTAAGACACCTCAGAATATGATTAGCTTGAGCAAACAAATACATGTTGTTTACCTCCTCTAGTTTTTAATGCATTTTGTATGGATTTATAAAGCCATTTCCCCCGTCTCCAGCCCCTTCTCTTTTCACCTTGTCAGAGAAAATAACACATCACCCACTCATCAATTCATTCAGCTGAGCTAAGCAGCCAAGGAGACGAGCGGAAAGTGTCTATTTGTACTCGTCATATAACGTACATACGAGAAAACCTCCGTCTCACGCACACATGCCGACTTTCTCTGCTCAAAACACGAGTAATACCGGGGAAAATAACACACATAACTACACAATTATCACATTTCTAGTGGATTCTGAAGCTGAAAAAAGGGAATTTCAGCTCAAATATTTCACATTTCAACATGTTCTGTATGTAGAGGCCAAATAGTGATGGATGAGTTTTGAAGGCATTTCCATAGGAATGGCAGTGTGAGCTTGTCTTCAATTAACCCTTTAACGCCAGAGTTACTAAAGTGTTTAAGCTCTTTGACATGATAGAACTTTTTAACCGTCAATATTTCTCCTTCAGAATCTGCTGGAGTCATGTTGATCGTGTTAGCGGTTGAAAAGTTACAGTATGTTAAATATTTTGTGTTTAATCGTCACCGGTGACGCCTCAGGTGTTAGAGGGTTTATAGTGTTGACCCATACAGGTGTTGCAGGTTTTTAGGGTGTCCCGGCCTGTGGAGGGATGTAGAGAGTTCTATTGAAGCTCGTCCACACAATATATATATATATATTTATTGTTACTTTTCATTTGTTTTATTGTTCTATTTAAGGGCTAAGAGTTACAAATCTAATATATCCATATTTCTACAAGATGTTATTTTTTTATTGTTAACATTTTGATTTATTTTGTTTCCTTTGGTTGGTTGACTGTTTTGCTTTGACTTTAATTTTTTTAATTTCATTTCAAGAAGTTTTAATTTTAATAAACTTTCCTATTGTCCATTTAATTGAAAATATTTACCTAATTCTGTTTTTTTGTTTATCAATTATTTAACTGAGCATCACTCAGCCAAAAAAAAAAAAAAAAAAGGGTAAACTCACAAAAAAAAACATTCACGACAATTAAAAACCATTGAGATTTTGAGGTTCATGTCACATCCATTGTCTTTACGAAAAATATCAATAACAGTAAGACTGGTCAATGTCCCGATACCGCCCTGAGGGTTGGGGACTCCTGGTTAATGTGTGCATTTTGTCCCTGTCTGTGGGCCGGTACCAAGCAGCCCTCGGACCAGTGCCGCTTCGTATCCCAGAGGTTGGGGACGCCCAAAAAGTGACGCGGAGTGGGCCCGAACCGTTCGTCCATATATGAGGCGTTGTGAGTGAGAATGCATTGTTTTAACCCTTGTGTTCTCTTATGGGGTCCAGATGACCCCACCCTTATATTGACGCGTGATCACTTCTATGACAAAGATGTCTGCCACGGACACCAGTGAAGATAAAAACATACTTTAAAAAATAAATAAAAAAGTTCAGCGCGCTGTCTTGTGGGGTCCACATGACCCCACTTTTAAGGATAGCACAAGGGTTAAAGGGTAACCAAACAGGGCAGTTGGAGGCTAACTCCACTAACAGCCCAGATTTGAAAAATGCACAAAAAGGGGGTGGGGCTAGGGAAGGTAGGCTGACCAGAGGAGGCGTGGTCTGGATCTGTAAGTTTAGCTTGAGGTAACTAAAGGATTTTTAAAATTATTTATCTCAATGAAAATGAAAAAAAAATCATAGTTATTCAGGAGGCCTGAGCAGGCTGCCTCCCCATCCCACAGCGGGTCAGCCAGTTTTCCAGGGGCCAGTTTAGCAAGTCACCTCCACCAATCTTGGCGTCAACATTACAGAGTTAGCTCCGCCTTTTTCAGCATCGCGGGGTAAACGGTGAGCTTCAGCTCTCGAGGGTGTCTAGTGTTCATACTGGAGCTCAGAGCATGATGACATGAAACCTCTTTAACTTAGACTAATTGGCCAATCACAAAATTCAAGTGTAATACCTTGTTTTAACCAGTAGGGGACAGAACATTGACAGTTTTAGACTATAACTTCAGTAATTAAACATGTTTACATTAAACAAACAGTACTTTTACAGTCACATTTATCGAGGTCAATACAAAAAAAGTTGATTTAAAGTTTGGTTACCCCTTAATGTATACCCTTACTACAACCTCTTTCTTAGAGCGTACACATAGAAAAAATGTGCATGAAAATTTTAATAAGTTTGCCCATTTTTTACACAGACAGACATAAAGGCCGCTGTGACTAAAGCATAAGCGGGGCTGAGCTCGCCGCACACACGCAGACTCTCTTTGCTCCAAACACAATTAAGATACGTGAAAGCCCCCCCCCCCCCCCCCCAACCCCCCCAACCCCCCCAATCCCAGACCTGCAGTAGATGGACACACTGACACGGAGAGCCCTCTTTCAGAGCAGAGGCCCGCAGAGGATCCAAGTAAAAAATACACAGAGGCAAAGAAACGCTCCACGAGGAGCTCAAGGCAACAAAGGAGTTCGGTCCCGGCGCGCTCTATGAACAGGAAGACGGAGCTGCTGTGTTCCTCTCTAACAGCCACATCCCCTTATCTCCTGCCTGAAGAGAAACAAACAGTGACAGCTCAGATGAAGGGGAGTTTCCCTGGCTCTATTTGACTGTGTAGAAAACGCAAAGCTCTAATTAAATTCGAGCAAGAGAAACAAAGTAATCGGTTATCCACTCGGATGACGCCAGGTGTGCAGATGGCAGAACTACTGGTGCTTCCAGACCCTTCGTTTCATTTGCGAAATGCCCACAGCACTTAACATTAAAGGGAAATTAGGTGCAATATTTATCAAGAGTAACCTTATTCTGCACGGAGGATGTCGGAGAAAAATCCCTGCATTAAATATGAAAATAAAAAAAATAAAAAACAAAGTAAGACCTCTTTCGTGTATATTTTCAAAATATATATATATAAAAAGTTCTACAATTCTAACTTTTTTAACAGGTATTTGAATGCATAACAAAACCAAAGGGACTAGTTAAGATCAAATCTGAAAGAGAAAGCAAATCGATTAAAGTATGAAGGGCCATACAAGACATTATTTATTCTGAGCCTTTCACATTCATACATTCATATTAAAGGGTTGATTTATTGCAACTACCAGTTTTGTTGTTTTGAGTCATATCTATCCTATTCCAAGTGTGACCTGTGCTAGACGTTTTAAAACCTACAACAAAATAATGTTCTCTTGTTACTGATATTGTTTCCCTGCAGAAGGAGATCTGGCAAAAGGAAAGTAAGGAAAGCCAGATGTTAAATATATCCAGCTGAATAGCATTAATAGGTGAAGAATTGGCAAATCTGCACGTCATAGATCTTTTTTGATCTATTTTCAAATTGTTCCCAGCTTTTTTTCAGCCAAAATAATAAAGTCTGTTTCACTTTTAAGGACATAGTTTCTGCGGAACAGCAGGAGTTTATTAGAAATTCACCTCTGGAGTTGTAGGCGGAACTAATGCTAATGCCTGTCCCCATTTCCCTTTTTGAGGCAGATGCAAGCGAACAAAACAAAAATGAAGACGTACATGGATCTATTTGTCTGCATATGGAATAGAGTGGACCTGGGAGCTTGTGGCCTCCCGATTGTAGCGCCTACAAGCTTTAGTTCTCCTGATTTCATGATTTAAACAAAGAAACGCAATTTTCTGCTTAATTTTCTTATCATCCAAAATGAGAAAAATGCTGCAAGAACATTTATATAAAACACCAAACAAAACAGTATTTTCATAGGAGTGAGGTTTTAAGGTGGCTTGAACAACCCAAAAACCTGGTCAACCCTGTATGGATGCAGTGACTGAGGCTTAAAGTGTAATCTGATGGTTAGGATTGGAAAAAAGCCACTAGCTTCAAGGTGATAAGAAATCAAACGGATAGAAGTCAATAGAGATTCAAGGAGGAACAACTTGTTTATCAGCTGCTTTAGCTTCACACACTTCACCATTCCTCCTTAAAGGGTCTAAATCCTGCTATTCTGAGCCTTTTAGAGTAAAATATATCCACATATATGTGATAATATATTACCTGAGATATTTAATAACACATTATTTAGGAAATATTAGTTATTTTTGTCTCTGAGGCTCCGCCTTTTCCTCCTTGTAGGTGCCGCCCATTTCATGACATCATCCAAGAGTCGGCCTCAGCAGTGTGTTTGACGCACAAAGACAAGCATCCACATTTCTGTACAACCGGAGAAGAAGTGGGCGTGTGTTAGCCTGGGGGCGGGGCTGGCTGCACTGACACTAGGCGTATTTGAGTTGACTTGCGCCTCGCCTGCTTCGTCGGCGAGACTAAGCTGCTGCAGGAGGGGGCGGAGAAAGGCGCCTGAGATGAAGGTGGACGACGAGACTGTACGGGGTGTCGAACTCCAGGCCTCAAGGGCCAACGTCCTGCTGGTTTTCCAGAAATCCTGCCTTATCTTCTGGTGATTACCTGGATCAGGTGTGTTTGGCCAATAAGGAGCTTCAAAGGCAGGTTGATTGGAAAACTGGCCCTCGAGGCCTGGAGTTTGACACCTGTGCGAGTGTACGAGAACGAGGAGTTGGGGGTTGTCCTCAACATTTCGGCTGAATTTTAATACGCCACTCCTCCTAGTATGATCTGTGCTGTTATGTCTTCTATAGTAGGTTTTTATATCTCTTAGAGTAAAACAGATAAAAAAAAATAGTCGGGGGATTCATTACATGTGCACAGTCCCAAATAAACAGATAAAATAAAAATTAAAGTTCATTTTAAAGACAACTATGACACAAATAACCACAGATTATTTAAAATCTTGTATATTTTTTCATCAGTGATTCACTACCTTCCAGAAAAAGTAAAAAAATACACATATTTCCTTCATTTAGCACCAGTTATTTCACATACAACTACAAGAACATTCAGGAAACCATTTCCCACAATGCATTGTTTTGTAGTCATGAAGGCAGCTTGCAGCCAGCGCAGTACCTATTTTCTGGCTGCGTTGTCTTAGGTAGGCGCCTTGAACCCGCCCCTTTCTCGCGATACTTCATGTCGTCGCAAATGTGACGTCGGTGACAACTAAACAGCATGCATCGCAATCCAGGCGATCTGCGCAGCGCCGCGTCCGCCTGCATGATCTCAAACACGCCAACTTCCTGGAGGGGGCTGTTCTCCACTTTGTGATGTCATAGGTGAGGACCTGTTGTTTATGTGGATTGGGAGGGGCTGGGGGGTTCTAGAGGAATGCTCAGAGATGATGACCACTTTGGGGTTGTGTTTTATGAGTTAACATAAAAATTCACTTAAAAGCTTAAAATTTGACACGACATAAGCCCTTTAAAGCTTCCAACCTCCTGTGTCTCACTCTTTTTTTTCTTCTTTTTCTGATCAATTTTTTTCAGCAGTCTATTCTAATACCCCAAAATAATTCTGATCTCATAAGATCTTTCTAGCATTCCCCAAAATTAAAGTATTCCTCTAATTGTTATAAGCAGAATCTGCCCTCATTTTTATGTAAAGTTTCCCCAAAAAATATTTTCCCAGAATTTTTTTTTACTAAAGCTTTTTATTAAGCGCTATGTTAAAACCAATAAAAAATTAGAACCAAGTGCTGTCTGATGGAACCTGTTGGATTGTTAACTGCCTGACAAACAGAGCGCCGTTTGGGAGAGTGAAGGCTTTTCTGTCTGAGCGGTGGGCCGGCAGCGCTCAAGCACCACAGGGGACTCCATTCTCCCCAATTCCCTTCACACTGCACTCCTCAGACTTCCACTACACCTCTGAGTCCTGTCATCTGCAGAAATACTCCAGTGACTCTGCAGTTATGCTGTATGACATTGGAAGACAGACGGCTGAATATACAGAGAACCCCCCCCCTTCATCCCCTTCAGACGCTGCTGGGAATAATCGACCACCTGAGATGAAGGAGGTAACGCAGGATTTTCAGAGGTCCTCGTGTTACGGTGGGAGGAGAGATCTGCGGATCACAGGGTTTCACTAATGCAGGTTTACTGAAAATGAAACTGACAAAGCCTAAAGGAGGAAATGGGGGAGATTTTTTGTTTATTTTTACTGCCAAATTCTTTAGAGTTCGTTTTGGTTTATTTAAAAAAAAAAAAAAAAAAAAAAGTTACCCGGAAATCTGAACTTGGAATGCACAAAGGTTTCTTTAAATTTCATGAAATTATGGAAAATCATCATCTAAGATTGCCTTACAGGTGTTTTACTTAGTTGGTGTAAATATGCAAGTGTTCTTGTAGAGCAGGGGTGGGCAAACTTTTTGATTTGTGGGCCAGAAAGGGTTCTAAAATTTGGCATAAAGAGCAGATGGAAGGAGTGATTTGGTAATGAACCTCATAAACTAAAAGAATAATATGGAATTTAGAGAAAAACATGCTTTAATTTGGATTAAAATTCACATATATTCATTTAAAAACAGAAAATTTGGGAATTTTAATTTCTAAATTTTGATTTTTGTTCTCTTTTTGGGTTGATGTTCTTCAGAGGAGAATGCAAACTCAAAGAAATCCAAAAAATCACTTTCTGACCAGAAAAAAACACACACGAACGCCAGAGAAACAACACCATTCATGAGAAGAAACCAGAAATATAATGAAAATAAGACAATAATTAGGATTTTTGATTCAATGTATTTTAATTTGGAGGGCCAGATTAAGTATCTTAAGGGGCCACATGTGGCCCCCGGGCCGTAGTTTGCCCACCCCTGTTGTAGAGTCATTAATAAATACTTCGTCTCCCTCCGATCAACTTTTGATCCATTCTCAAAGCGTTCTTAGTCACTTTTTATTTAGGATTATTCAGTTTTTAGCCAAAATATTTGAACAAACTTTGATTTTTAAAAATGAATTCTGAAAAACCTTGTACTTCAAACATAAAAACTACAACTGACAGGCCACAAGCTTCCTGCTCAGCTCCATTCCGATACATTTTTACTGGAAATGTTAGCTTGGGGTTATGAGAGGCTGTAAGCCTCTTTTTGTTTTGTTTGTTTGTTTTTTTCTCAATTTTTTAAACTTCATCCATAAACAAAATAAACAATTTAACATTGATATTTTAAAATCTTATTTTATAAACAATACAAATGACTTGTCAATCTTTCCAAACTTTATAAAAATTATGAACAATATTCCTTGACTTTGACCTTTTTTAACTCTATTTATAAAAAATATAAATGACTACTCTTTATTTATTTTATTTATACTGTATTGTCCAAAACCTTTAACAAGGGCTGTAAGCTAGTGGCAGAGCATGTTAACAGAATGATGGTGTTTCCTCCACTTTGAAAACTATTGGAGTGAGTCTTTAAAGTGATTCCAAAAACTGTAAATGATGCAAACCTTCTAGTAACCGTTTGGTTTTATGAAGCTGCAACATCAGTACAGAAGTTGATGGTTAAACCTCTTTTGTTTTATGACTTTTAATTAGTCAAAATGATTATGTTGTTTAACTTTATTGACTCTGAGTTATCGCTGAACTTACCGATCAGTTTGTCAATCACATCAGAATGCAGGAATGACAGAGAGACCTCCGTTAGCATTAGCATAGGTTTCTTTGTAGGTTAAAAAAACAGTTTTTAGCTTTAACTTTTTGGTTTAAACCACAGTTGTGACACATGAATGTGGTATCCACTGAGATGTTTGATTTAGACTGTAGTTTAGTTGAGGTTTGCCTGTTTTTTTCAGACATTTTTGTCATATTTTTGACCTCATCTTTGCTTTTTTTCTTGGATTTCTACATTTGTTTTTTGTTTCTACATGTTTAATCTTTATTTAAAAAAATGGGAAAAAAAAAGTTAGTCTTTGGTTTTGGGATGTTTGCAGAACAAAAATGACCACATTTACCTCTTTGAATCGAGTTTATGGGAGGGTTTCAAGGTCATTGTTGAAATATTATGTAATATAATGAAAAATATGTGTAAAAAAAAGAAGCTGAACTACGAAGATAGTTTTGCACAGATGTAATAACATTTGTTTGAGTTTACACCACAACATCTTACATTTTAAAGAAACCAACCAAACACTCAAATATTAACATCGTTTATCAGGAACTAGACGTCCGACACGGCAGACTTGTGAATAACCTGAACTATTATGCAAAGAGCGGCGAGATGCAGAGACGGACACGGACGTGCGCGTGGAATGACGGATCCTCGGAGCTCTGACACAGATGGGAGAGGATGTGAAAATAAGAGAGACAGTGATGGATAGAGGAAGAAAGGAGATCAAGATGTTGAGACGGAGCCCTGGAGACACAGCCACCAGAGAAGCAGAGAATTATGGGAGTGCAAATTAAATTACACCGGAAGGGACAGACAGGTCTGGACCTGCAGGAAACGCTGCACCGCCGGGCCGCTGTAGGTGTGTTTATGAGCGCGCGGGTGTGTTTACGCATGCTTCCCCGTCTCGATGTGAATATTTGATGCTGATTGGTCCCTTTAGAAGAATTAAATGCTGATCGCAATGAAACTTTAAAAAGGGGGGGTTTAAAGAGGGAAATTAAAATTTACAACAGTAAAGGTTGTTGGTTTAGAAAATTAGAAATGGGGGTACGAAAAGAGGCTGTGGACATTACATGGTGTGTGTGTGAGCTCCACACTCCCTCAATGTGCTGCCAGGAGCTCAGAGCTAACCTCAGGCTTCCTAAATAAAAAGAGGACAGCAGTTTGAACCTCAACAAACAGCTGTACGAAATCTAATGGTGGAAAATCAGACACCAAAACAAACCTGAGAGATACAACCGAGGATCTTGAAAAGGCAATAACTGTTCTGCCTATTTTCATTAATAAATGCAACTTTTTTTAGGAAGATTTTGATATTAACCTTAATAGTCTGGGGTCTTGTTCAGCAATTTTTACAAATTTACAATTTGCTCTAATAAATTGTGAATAATAATAAATAAATAAGAAATTGTAACAAATTTAAATAATCAATTGAGTTAAATAATATTATAATAATATAAAATGTAAAATATAATAGAATAATAAGTTGAATGATAATAATAATCTAATAATTAAAAATAATCAGATAAAATGTAATAAATTACCCACTGTAATGAAAATTGTGTTTTGTTTTTAATGATAAAGGACGCACATAGAGAAAATTAAGCGGAAAATTAAATTTCTAAGTATTTCCTCATTCAAATTGTTGTGCATCAGGGGCAGACAAGGTGGAAGGGAAAGGGGGCGGGGTTGCCTTGTGCCACAGTCCTGCCTTACAACTAAGAGGTGAACTTCTAATGAACTGCAGCTGAAACTATGTCCTAGAAAATGACAGTTTAAAAAAAAGCATGTTGGCTAAAAACTGTATTATTATTATTAAAAGACCACTGGAAATACTTTAAAAAACCAAAGACTGTTTTTTTTTTTTCTAATGTTTAATATCCATCTTTTCCATTCAACTCCAGCTTCTTTTTTTAAGATATATTTTTCATAATATTATACAAAAAATGCACAATAATGCTAAAACTGTAAAAAAAAAAAAAAATTTCAAAGAGTAAATTTTGTAATTTTTTACTACAAAAATCCTCCATATCAGGGATATTTTCCAGAAATCATCAGCTGCTGATTACCTGGAGTTGTTTTAGCCACTAAGGAACTTTAATGGGAGGTTGGTTGGAAAGCCTGTGGGACACCGACCCTCCAGACCTGGATTTGAACACCACTACTCTAAAATTAGATCAATAATATATTTTTTATAACAATGATCAAATATGCAGAGACCAAAATAAAAAGGTAGAATTAAAAAAAAACATAACAAAATGTGAAAAGATTAGGGCTGGGTATCAATAATTTCCAGAAACGATTCGAATTGAATCACAAAAACCTGCTTGATTCCGATTTTTTTTTTGATTCTTTCAATTTTTTTTTCAAGGCGGCAATTCTGGGTTTACACATTTAGACAGGGTAGAATTACATCAATAGTCTAGGCAATAGTTCGCAATTAATATATGATTCAGCCACTGCATGTATATAAATCTGATTAAGTTGCACATGTGAAACACATCAGTGAAATAATGAGTTTGTCTGTTTTCAGGTCAATTGGAGACGTTCGAACAAATATATTCAGATCATTAACATTGTCAACATTGTTCTGCTCCTTCCTGGAGGGTATTCTCATGTTGCCACTGGTGATCGAGGGCAGCTGCTTTTTAAGAATCAAAGCATGAGCAAAATAAGTATTTTAGACCACAAATTGTTACTTTAAAAAGAATTTCCTTAAAAGAGTTTGGAAAAATCCTACCTGTGAGTTTATAAATTTGTTTATTTACTCTGCAATGTATGTTTAGGTTGAACAAGCGTTAGCATTAGCCATCTAATAGGAAATTCCAACATTAGCATTAGGCTAGCAGACTTTAGCTTTCCGTGCTAAATCGATTTAAAATTTTAGAAATCAATTATTGATCTAATAAGCTTCAACCGGTTCAAATCAATTAACCGATTTTATCAACCCAGCAACAGGAAAAATGTCTTAAAAAAGCCCGGTGAAGTCCCGCTATACTATCAAGGATTTATTTCAGGGGTATCAAAATTCTGTGTCTTGATCTATTTATTTCAAATTAAAAATTATTAAAACTAAAAAGCTTTTTGAAACTTTAACATTACATTTTGATTGAGGATATTTTTGGGGCTATAATCCTAAAAATTTCCTAAAATGCTGATTTATTTTCTCTCTAATTTCACCAAAACTTCATTTTTGCAGTTAATTCAAATCGGATGATAAACACGTAAAAACGAACATGCTACTTCCTGAATAATGCACGCCAGTTGATTACTGTAGTAAATAAAAACAAAACAAAAAAATGAAAGTCTAAGGTTAATGTTCCACTGTCTGTCCAATCTGAGTGTTTTGGTTCTATCTCTGCGTCTTCCAGCTGTCCCTGTTCTGCTTATTTGGATCAAATGATTCCAGATTTGATTGAGTCCACCTGATCCAGCCAATCAGCTGCAATTAAACCAGGGATATCTGAGAGGAAAAAAAATTAAAGCGTGGCAGATCTCAATGACCAGGATTGAAAAAAATAAATAAAAATTAGAGTAAATCATCCCGTTTGTCATCAACTAAGCTCAGAGAACAGATGTGGAATTTCTCAAAAGTGTCTTTAGCAAAGATTCAAATGAACAAACTCTACGTTTCAGATCCACAGACGTGCAGTGACCCCAATCAGAGAAACGAGGAGAGCCTGTTGTTCAAAGCTAATTAAGAGGAAAGATTTTCTGATGTGATGCTAAAACACAATGAGAATTACACATTATATAATAAACATTATGTACTGTAAGAAAGTTTATGCTTTGATATTATGACGTTGATTGCATTAAAAGTAAATCAAAGAAACACTGGAGCTCCAGTGTTAAAGGGTTAAGAGATTTGTTCACAGACATTGCGATTAATAGTAATAAATCATAACTAGGGCTGCCACAAACGATTATTTTAATAGTCGACTAATCACCGATTATTTTTTCCGATTAGTCGACTAATCGGGTCATGCGCAAACTGGATGTAAAGACGCTGAAGTTGATAACCAGCTGAAATATTAATTAAATGCCAAATTAGCCTAAAAAATAAAAAGAGCCAAAGTTAACCAAAATAGCTAGCATACTGCTGAAATATTAGCTAAACTCAAAATTAGCCTAAAAAAACAGAAAAATCCTAAATTAACCAAAATAGCTGTCGCTGAAATATTAGTTAAACTTAAAAATAGCTTAAAAAACTAAAAAAATAAACCTTAAGTTAGCCAAAACAGCTAGCATGTCGATTAAATATTAGCTAAACTCCATAAAAGGCCAAAGAAACTTATTAAATGCCAAAATAGTCCAAAAAGCTGGCAGAATGCTATTATAACTTTTAACTTTACTACACTCTGACTTCATACAATATAAAGTAACGATTAATCGACTATTAAATTAGTTGTCGACTATTTTAATAGTCGATTAGTCATCAATTAGTCGACTAATCGTGGCAGCCCTAATCATAACACAAAAGAGTGATAAATCTGATTATTTTTTTATTGATTGACAGCCTCAATTAAAAAAAAAAACATTCTAAATGTAGTTTTATGTGTGATTTTATAGTCTGATTATAAGTGGTCAGCAAATACTGTAACAATAAAAGTTAATTGTGATTAATCGCGATTAATTTTTTACCAGTTTGCGTCGATTCATTATTTAATTTTACTTAATATATTCTTGGCCCTAAAAAAAAAAAATAATTTCCAACAAAAGAAAAAACAAAACATTTTTTCGGTTTCTTTTTTTTAAAAAAAAGTGATTAAAAGCTGAGCAAAAGGGAGAACTTTTAATGTTTGAATAATAATTCATTTATTCAATAAAAACTACCAAAAAAGTGATTTTTCACTGAAAAATCCAATAAAAAAACATCAATACAAACATTTTACATATTAAACTTCCTAGTATAGATCAATTCTTTTTAAATCAAATTCTAGCTCTAGTTCCTGATCTAAAGTAGCTTGAAAAAGTTTTTGGTCCAAAGATCTTTAGAGAAAACAAGAGCATCTTCAGCCCTGTTGAATGTGAGTCTCTAAAACTAGAAACGTGTCCTTCCTCAGACTTCCCCTGCGTGACCCGTGCACTTTGTGTTATTGTCTGGCTGCATTATGCACCTTTCCTTGAGATTCATTTCAGGGACGGACATTCTGACATTTAAAACAGATGCTCACATTTCTCTTTGATGCAGCACAACTTGAAGAAATCCCTGTTCCTTAAATAAAGCCAGCGCCCACTCCCACATTGTTGCTATGCTGCTTCTGCCAGCAAATTTATGACACTAATTTCCCTTTTGAATCGTCCATGAATTTCAGAGGTTTATGGGAAAAATGTGCCTCGATGCACTTTAAGAGATTCTATAAAACTGTTTTTTTTTTTTTTTTTTCTAGTCAGAGATCGGTTCTGCAGACAGAGCTTCTGTGAGCTTCAGCTTTAGACTTATCTCTAAGAATTTACAGAATCGATTCAAATCGATTGTGATTTTTTTTTTTTTTAATTTATTCTTTTGATCCTCTGAATTCAGTTTGAATACATTTTCATACAGTGTTACATGGATTCTCAAAAGGAGAGGCTCCAACAATTGTTCTTCCTCTCCTAGAGGATGTTTCAGTTTGGCCACTAGGTGGTGATTGCTCTATAACATTACAACTTATTCCAGAAGAAGAAGAAGAAAGTATGAGCAAAAAAAATTGTGTTTGAGACCACTTTAAAA
Organism: Oryzias javanicus; assembly: GCA_003999625.1. Lineage (NCBI taxonomy): Eukaryota > Metazoa > Chordata > Actinopteri > Beloniformes > Adrianichthyidae > Oryzias > Oryzias javanicus. Next base: position 8,102,839 of record CM012457.1, on the reverse strand, counting down.
AAAGAAGAGTTTAGAAAATTCATGCCTGTGAGTTTATAAAGATGTTCATTTAGTCAGCGATGTATGTTTAGGTCGACCTAGCATTAGCATTAGCTGTGCTATGGGAAATTCCATTCAACATTAGCATCAAGCTAGGGAACTTTCGTCTCTACTTTCATGGATCGTTTGTTGATCGATCCAGATAGATTAATCAATTTTGTCCTATCATTTATAGACAAGGAAACTTCATCAAAAGAACTTAAAATACCACTCTGATCATCTGTTGATCTAAAAGTATTCCCCAAAATAAATTTTAAAAACGCTGTCATATTGTAGTTCTAGTGGTCCCGACCCTTTTTCAGGTAAGGACCGGTTGGTTCCAAACGGGTCTAAAGTTGGTATTTTTAAGCCTCCGGGTTATGGAAATCTATTTTCAATATAAAATGCAACTACAACAAATTTTATTTAAAAAAAAAAATCGAAAAAATATCAGTAAATACTTGTATACAGTTGATGAAGATTCAATGAAACAAAGTTGTTGATTCATAGAAATAACATCTGACTTTAAAAAAATTCCACAAAAAAGAAACATAAACAGTCATTTTTACACTCAATTTAGGAGCAGATTGATCATATTTTCTCTTTCCATAAATCCTCATTTGTTGGGTATTTTTTCAGCACAAATGAACATTTTCTGTGCTAAAGTTTCTGATTCAGCCTTCCTGGAGAAACATTCTCAAATGTCTCTTTTACAAGTTTTACCAAATCATCAACTATATTTTATAGAATCTTCATTCTCCATAAATGTTTTCAGCTGGTTTGAAGTTCATGATGATTTTCCCTTTAGCGTCAAAGTGGATGCTAACAACCGGACGCTAGCTTCAGCTACATCTGACTTTTAAGGAGTGATGGATAAATGAAGAAAAAAATAAAATACACATTCTAAACATAATAGAGACGTGAATCCACCATGTCTCCTACTTATGTCGCTACGTTTTAGACAGAGCAACTTCTGCTACATGAGAATAGCCTAGCTAATTCCGTTTATCGAGTAAAACTCCTGGTTTTATCTGTAAAAAGCAGCTTTGTTGTCCTCACCGACTCCTTTCCAAATACGTTTTATTGCTTGGTTTTTATGTTATTTTTATTTATTTATTTATTTATTTATTTTTATTGATAAGTTAGACATTACAAAAGCATTACAAAGCGTGTTGCCAGATATGTATACATGTGAAAACAAAATGAATTCAAATTAAGCAATAAAAGAGAAAGGCAGAGAGGAAAACAAAAAGAAATGTATCAAAATACATATAAATGTAGATAATATTGAAATAAAATATTCTAACTATACTCAGAAATCTTTAGCAAATTGGGAGGCATCAATGTCTAAAACATTCCAGCCAAGATTATCCATAAAATAAAGGGTAAGGAAAAATCTCATCAGTCCAGGTAAACAGACAAACAATCTAAAAGTTTTGTGGCATTCTTATTTTTTATCTTTTCAAGAGATTTACAAAAAAGAAGCAAGTCATTTTTAAAAAACAAAAATTGTGGACTCTCTTTCAAAAATCGACACCTATGAATAAAAAACTTACCAAAAATTACTAAATTATTGTACAAAAATTGAATTTTCTTTTCTTTGTCAATACAGCCAAATTGTATATTAGGGTATGTAAATAGTGGAATTGTATTTTTTGTTGAAAGCCATGTATATAAATCACCCCAAAAATTATTAACAACATTACAGTCATAAAAAAAGATTATTGCTTGGTTTTTATATTAAGCTTTGAGCTGTTAGCTTAGCAATCAAGTTAGCTGCTTTAAGTCACATGACCCAAACAGATGTTGTGAACAGAATTTTTTAAAAATAGGAAAAATTCAGGATCAGAAAATTAAGGAAACAGAAATAATCTAAATTAACGCATTTCTTTAATTTTTTCTGTCAGCGGCCCGGTACCAAGTGACCCATAGACTGGTCCCGATCCATGGCCCAAGGGTTTGGGATGACTGTTATAGGACATAGTTCATAAGAAATTCACCTTTGACCCATCAGCAGGACTGCTGAGTAACCCCCTCTAGTCCCTAATGCTGAGAGCTCTCTGTTCACATGCACTCCTGCTAGTTTACAGCTCTAACTTACGGTCCAATTTTAAGTCCAGCTCAGACAATAAAAAAAAATAAGACATTCTAGTCGTCGACAATGGATGTATCAGAATGGCATCTTATGGCCCACCCAGTGTACTGTCTGCTCCTCATTCACAACGATTTGAAACGTAATTTTAAGCTAAATTAAGATAAATATGTCCTCCACCATGAGAAAAACGCTACAAGAGCATGTTAAAATCACCACTTTTATCAAAATGGGTCTTTAAAAATAAACAAGGATAATTCAAAAACTTCCAAAAATATTTGTAGTTTACTTGTCAAAACACGTTTGTCACAGTTTTCCAGTGACTACCTTTATTTCTCTTCATTTGGAATGTTGTCTTCCATGTTGTCTTTGAGGTTTTTTTTCCTTTGAAACCACAGAATGAAGCTTCATGTTTGTTCAAAGCCAACAGTGTGCTAAAAATGTTTCCTCGCAGGCATCGTCTGTCCAAATAAATCACAATAATTTCATCACTGCGAACACTTTGTAGTTTTATGTCTTTCTATTAGAAGTATTTGTGTACCCATTAAAAATTAAAGTCTTGACGTCTGTTTCATTTTAAATTGCTGGGACGAGATATACTTTATGACACACGTCTGATATAAACGATGACTTTCATTTCAGTGGTAGTTTGTTTTGTTTCAAGCTCTTTATCTGTGATCCAACAGCGGTTCCTCGAGGAGCCGGGCCTGTGATGTCGACCTGCAGGCCTGCGGTGCTTTTCCCTCCCAAAGGTCACGCAACACCCAAGCAGATTAGCAATTCAGATGGAGCCAAAAGGGCTAAAAGGCTGATGTAGCTCCGCTTGATTCTTATTGCATTAGTAAAGAGTTGCAGCGCCAAAGCACAACACTGATTAGTTGGTTTAATAGAGGCCAAGATAAACGAGGATACAGAAAATGGATGCGTATGCACTTAAAAAAATAAAAAAAGGCAATTGATTTCAGAAGGATTTTGCTTTAAAGCTGAATCAAATATATTCAGCATAATATGCAGAAGTGACACCTAAAACACCAGAAAACTGCACAACATCTCACCTAAGCATGCGTTTAGGCTACAGGACGATTAAAGGAAGACATGATTGTTTGACTACAGATTTTAGATTGACATATCTTTGTTCATCTGCTCAACGACAGAACATTTTTAGATTAAACTACAGTCAATCAAACATGAAAATATCTCTCAAAATAACTGACATTGATGGCATAAATCCTGATATTTCCTCTGCATATTCACTCTGATTTAAGTCTTTGATTTTAATATTATTAGAAAACGTTGCATGTCTTCTCTGAAGATCAGAGCTTTGGTGTAAATTCAACGCCTCATCGTCGGGTTGCTGATTCTTCACTCCACATCCTCTGAGCCAACAGCTAAACTTAGCGTTCACTTTCTAACAGTCAATCAGAACCAAATTCCTGCCTTTAAAGTAAGAGACGTTTGTTTATCCGCATTGTTGGCATTTACCGGCCCCGTTCTCCTATTGGCTCTTTGCTTCAGAGCTACACATCAGCGTCTGTACACTAGCGTCCACTCGCGTCCAGCGGGTGCCTAGCATAGCTAGCCAGCCACCTGGTGGACGATATAGCGAGCTATTGAAGGCTAGCAGAAATACCTTGCTACGCTGTCCACGGGATGATTGGCTAAAGTCGACTGAGCAGCTGCCAATAGTCTAACGAGGTACACAACAGAGTGCCCACTTAAGCAAGATATCTCTGCTAGCCGTCTCTAGCTCGCTAGCATGCTGCAATACAGCTTGCTTCAGCGAAGCTCACTAGAATGCTACACCGGAACTTGTTAGCATCTTACAGTGGAGCTTGCTAGAATGCTACAGTGGCGCTTGCTTTAGCGGTGCTTGCTAGCACGTTACAGTAGAGCTTGCTTAAATGCTACAGTGGAGCTTGCTAGCATGCCACAGTGGAGCTCGCTAGCATGCTACAGTGGAGCTTGCTAGCACGCTACAGTGGAGCTTGCTAGCATGTTACAGTGGAGCTTGCTAGCATGCTACAGTGGAGCTCGCTAGCATGTTACAGGGAAGCTCGCTAGCATCTTACAGTGGAGCTCGCTAGCACGTTACAGGGGAGCTCGCTAGCATGCCACAGGGAAGCTCGCTAGCATGCTACAGTGGAGCTTGCTAGCATGCTACAGTGGAGCTTGCTAGCACGTTACAGTGGAGCTTGCTAGCATGCTACAGCGGAGCTCGCTAGCATGTTACGGTGGAGCTCGCTAGCATGCTACAGTGGAGCTTACTAGCATGCTACAGTGGAGCTCGCTAGCATGCTACAGTGGAGCTTACTAGCATGCTACGGTGGAGCTCGCTAGCATGTTACAGTGGAACTTGCTAGCATGCTACGGTGGAGCTCGCTAGCATGCTACAGTGGAGCTTGCTAGCATGTAACAGTGGAGATCGCTAGCATGCTACAGTAGAGCTCACTAGCACGCTGCGGTACCCCTCAGGCAGCTGGCTAGCATAGCAAGCTAACCCACTGAATCCCTACTTATGTCATTGTGGGCAAACACAGGTGCAGCTACCGGAGAAACTGCAGACAAACCCAATCAGAACTACATTTTCTGTCTTCTTTTAAACAATATAGGGTTCACTTGGGCTTGCTGGCTGGGTTTTGGTAAGTAAGAAACTGGACGAAAACACTCTTTTGGAATTAAAGGTTGCACGCCTCACATTTAGTCTAAGAGATTCTATGCTAGTAAAGCACAATCAACACCAAAAGTTGAACACTTGTGCTGTCCATGCATTTCCAACAGCACGTTTTCAGCACCATGGAGAGTTACCACACCAACAGGCGCTGCTGGGACAACAGCCCGCCTCTACAACGAGCCCCTGCATGATAAATAAAAAGAGGGATCTAATGTGCTTCATGTGATATCTTTCCGCTCTGCTTCCGGTTTTCACTGTTTATCTCGGAACGATTAGGTTTGGGATGAAATCCAGCACAACGTCAAGAGTACACAGTGTCCATAAAAAAAAGATCAGTGCTGTTCATTTGCACGAGGTACATGTGCTCTGATGCTGCCGTGCATAGTGGAGCAGGAAGTCAAATCTGGGATGATGCAAAGCCCGGATTAGGTGCAGAAATCACAGGAGTGCTATTATCCATATTGAAATATGCATCAAAACAACAGACCCCTGGTTGTCCTGGTGTCACAGAGACGTGGAGGGAGGGAGGGAGGGAGGGAGGGAGGGACCTGAACCTCTCCTCTTACGCAAGACGTCACTTCTGCAGTCCCAATTCATAAATATGAACACCAGTCATCAGAAATGTATGAAAGAGTGATGGATCTGTGGCAAGCCGTTCTGTCATTAAGACAATATCATCGATATCAGGCTGTTTTAAGCCTAACTAGTTATGTTAAAAGTACAACTAGTTAACTAGAGATAACAAAAAGTATGGACTAGTTAAATAAAAATGTCGAAAAATGTACACTTGTTTATTAGTGGTCCCTATTTGTGCTTACTAGTTAACCAGTGACACTCTAAACTAGTTAGCTGGTGACATGCTTGTTTTCTACAAGTTGACTAGTAAAGCTCACTAGTTAACTAGTATTACCAAAATAGCACACTACTTTACCAGTGACATGCAAAATGTTAACTAGTTGGCTATTGAGACATCTGTTAGTCTTACTAGCTAACTAGTAATTGAGAAAAATCACTAGTTAACTAGCTGGCAGTAAGTTCTTAACTAGTTTACTAGTGACTTCTACAATAATCCACTAGTAAACTAAGAAAAGAATGTGATCACTAGTTACCCAGTTCACATTTTGCATGTCACTAGTAAACAAGTACGATGTATTGGTCACAGTAGTTAACTAGTAAGCTTTATAGGAGCCTTAAAGTAAATGTGTATAAAACTGCATGTGATTAGTTAACTAGTGGGTGTTTGGAGTGTCACTAGTTAATTAGTAACCACAAATATGACCCACTAGTAAAGTAGTGCACATTTGCAGACATTACTATTTAACTAGTTCTCATTTTTGGCTATCACTGGTTAACTAGTGAGCTTTAGAGGAGCCTTACTAGTATAATTGTAGTAAATGTGATTAGTTAACTGGCTAGTAAGCACAAATAGTAAACTAGGGCACATTCCAAGACATTCCTAGTTACTTGGTTCACACTTTTGGCTATCACTAGTTAGTTGTACATGAGCCTCACTAGTAAACTTGCATGTGACCAGTTAACAAAAGGCCTTTTTATGTAGTATCACTAGTTAAATAGTAACAACAAATATGTACCGCAAGTAAACTAGTGCACATTTTAAGACATTGCCAGATAACTAGTTGGCTATCACCAGTTAGTTGTACTTTTGACATACTAGTTAGGCTTACAACAGCGAGATATCAAGGATGTTGATATGATGATAGAATGGCTTGCCATACAAAACCTCCACAAGCTCTACTGGCAGGCTGAACTCTTGCAAGTCTAATGACAGATATGCCCACCGGTTACCATGACGACCGTGAACCCACCCCCTTCCAATGCACGTGCGCGGTTTCTGTGAGCGAGCGCGACCCGGCCTTACCTTGCACTCATCCATGCACGTCCTGACCGAGTAAGCATCCGTCTCGTATTTCTGAACCAGCAGCTCAAACTCCCGGTAGGTCTCCTCCGCCAGCTGATCGAGACGCTGATAGGCCCGCACGCACGCCCCGCATCCCGGCACGTCTCCCCCCGTGGCCGCATCCAGGGTGCAATTCATTAGGTCCGGACTCGTAAACCCGTAAAACAAATCCAAAAGTGAGTAGGAATTACAAAAAGAAAGGTACAAATCGCTCAGATTCACGTAGGCAGACTGTGCCCCCTCTCCCCCCGCGCCAAAGAGGGCCACGCACACGGTCTGCGCGTCCGTGAAAGTGAAGCAGTCTTTGGACACGCTGTCCGGGTGACAGGTCTCCATTCGCCACAGAGGTTTGGTAGAATTTCCTATAAAAATAACATCTTCCTCTCTGGCGAGACGGCGGGGGTCGGGGGATGTTGGCGTTCGGAGGGAGTTCGGGTACGCGCCCATGTCCGCGAACGCGAAGCCGGCGTCCGGCCGCTTGTCGCGGGTCCGCGTCAGCTTCGCCTCGGCGCAGAACCACAAGTGATCAGAGAGCAGGACGGTGATGAAGAGCAGAGAGGCCAGCGACAGTCGCCATCTCTGGGCCCGCTCCGACTCCGTGAATGGCTTCTCGTTCTCTCGGGGTGCAAACCAGGATTTTAAGCCTTCGTCATGCTGCCGACGCATCCAAGCACCCCTGGTCATATTTTAGGAGAGTGCTGCCCTGCCCGACTCCACCGCGGGGGCCGCTCTGCCACAATACTCATTGACTTGTTGGGAGATGGACTCCGGTCTGTTCTCTGGAGCGGCGGGGTGCCGTGCCGTGCCTCCGACGGTCCAGGGCGCTCCACTATCGCGCCTGCAGCAATCTGTGCTATTCCGATCCAATTAGCGCGCCCGCACGGATTAAGCGTCTCGCTGCCGCATCCCGGTTCTCCATGGCTCTCCGGGGGGAGACGGCGTCCTATTTGACCGCGTGCCCCCTCTTCCGTACGTCCCTCCCCGGGCTTGTTCTCTCGTCGGGGGCGCAGGAGGACCAGCTGTTGCGAGCCTCTAGGTACTGATGCTGCGCATCTGCCGCCGTTCGGGCTGGAGATCCACTTAAACGAGAGCAACCGGTCCGTTCGACGCAGGCGGATTGCGTTCTCTGTCCCGTGCCTGAGCGGAAAGGCTGGAATCCGTTCTCTCGGTGGCCATTGTCATCTTGGACCGCGGTTAAGTTGCCGCCATGTTCGTCTTGAAACACTTTTTTGGAGAGCTGTGTCTGTTTGCGTCATCTCCATCGCTGCGATAGCTCCATCATTGCGCAGTGGCGGAGCAGCTTATTACCTGCATGCACACCGAACGTGCTCGTGCACACACACACACTCGCACGCACGCACGTGCAGGGAGAGACCACAGAATCACACACGTGCACAAACTCAACACACAAAAGTCTTTAATTGTTTTTTTTATTACCCCCCCCCCCCTCAACTCTATTTATTTAGGAAAAACCTAAATAAATAAAAAAAAAGTGTTTTTGATGCATTATGAACGCACGTGCACACAGTTTAAAGATTCAATCACTAAAATTATTAGTTATGTTTTTACGCTCCATCTTTATTTTTGTAAAATAAAGACACATGTTCCTTTTATCAACGCATTTTATTTATTAAAGTTTCAAATCAATCCGTGACAGTCGAGAAAACCTTTAAAAGAGCCAATCAGGTCATCCTCTCAATGATCACAATCCAGTATAGGAGCCACAACGTCTAACTAGAGAAATAAGACACATATTTATAGTTACTGAAGTAACAATAATTACTTCTGTATACTATAGTACTGATATTACAGTCAAAACTTTGATAAATATATTTTTTAACACTAATATAACATATTCATAAGGAATAGAATTTTTGAAATAGAAAAAAGTTTATAACTTGACAAAGGTTCAGAGGATTTCCTGTCAAAATAAAAGACAACCTCTATATGACAGGATCATGTGAAAGAGGCAAATATAGTTGGTAGTATGACGTCTTGAGTGGTTTAAGAAAAAAAAAAGACTATACAGTTTAACTTTGTGGATCTCAGACAAAAATCTATAAATATAAACAAAAATTAAATGGAGCCAATTTAAATTAAACTTATTCTTAGAACCAAATGGATCACTTGAAATCCTTGAATTAGACAGTCCACCTTAAATTTCAGTGCGCCTTAAGTATGAATTCTGTGATTCACAAAACTATCAAATTTTGGTAAACCCAAATCGTTCGATATATTGCAGGAGCATTATGGGTATTGTAGTCAGGAGCCTAAACTGTAGATAAAGCTGGACTTATCCGACTGCTTTGTTTTGATAAATAAGGTTTGTAGTCCAAAAAAAAAATACCTTACATTTAAAATTAAAAGTATGTTATGATTCTCCAACCAGAGAGACAATAGAGGGGTCAATGAGCCACATACAGCGCCAGACAAACGTTTGGTGTTATCGGAACGTTTAATTACAACTTAGTTGGACAAAGAGTGTTGCTGGGTTGGTCACACTTTTAAAAAAAGTTGACTTATTTGAGTCTGTGTGTTACTTCTGATTTTTGTTACTTTTTTTTGGAATATTACAGCATGTTGTTCTAAGTGGGATGACATGATTTTGTGGATCAAAAAAAAAAAAAAAAAAGTTTCAGCACCATGGACAGCTCACTACAGTCTGTAATACTTGGATTCTGCTGCTAAAACAAACGGATCCCCATCTTTATGTGCTTATTTCCTCATTCAGATCAAACTAATTTAATATTAAACCAAATTAGCTTCAGTAAAAGTAAAAAAAAAATCTAATTTAGACATCTAAATATGCAAATTTGAATGGATTGAGGAGAAAAAATACAAAAGGGAAACATTGAATCTTTGTGTTTGTGGTGGTAGGTTGATACATTAATACATTAAGTATCTTTATTCAGGGTTGATTCATTACTTTCTGGCATCCGGAGTATTTTTCAAAGCGAGCAGAATGCCAATTTTTAAAACTTTAAAACTGTAACTTTTCAACATAATTAAGAATAATAAAAAGGGAGAAATATTATTCCAGAATTAAATAACTTTCAATATTTTACTCTCCATAAAACTTTATGTTGTCAAAATTATAGAAGTTAGAAATGAGCGCAAGATAACACCGGGGCATTAATAACAATAAAATAAAATGATCTGGAGGGCCGGATCCGGCCCCCGGGCCTTGACTTTGATACATGTAAGTTAATCAGTAAAATAAACCCTCAAAGTTTTACCGCAAACATTAAATTTGCATTTACGCTTTTTGGTAACAATTTAAACCAATTTTTTTGGTTGGACTGCATCACAAATCTAAAAGATGAGAGCAGTTTACAAAGAATGACTTTCGCATAAATGTGGACACAACAACAGCTGACTTCCTGCCGATATCTCATAGATTCTAACTCATGTTGCTGAATGTCTTCATGATAGGATCTGCGTTAGAGGCTGCTGACAGTTCATGTGCTCTGGCCAGATTGTGGGAACATTAACAAGAATTAAAAACAGAAGATGGTGTTATTGCAAACATCTGTTGTGTCGTTGCTAGGGGCGCTTGAATGCTCATTCATCACTCATTGCTCGCACATATTATGTCACCACAGGATACTGTGATGGTGCCTCCTGGGCATAGATGTCCTGCTTCCTCCTGGATCGTCTAGTCTGCCTTTAACTGCGGCAGCTCCGATTCCTTCTCTGACCCCAACCGTGAGGTTTGTCTCTTCCGTTTCTCTCCCTTTCTTTACAGACGTATGGCGAAAGCTGACCAACAACCTCAGCGTCTAAGTAATCCGAGCTGAAAGGCGCTCTCATGTCACATCCTGGGCAGCTCCCAGCATATGGAGCGTGCGTCTGGCACAGCGGCGAGTTGTCAGTTTCATACCGTCACTGATACCCACCCCCCCCTACCTGTTTGTGTGCGTGCGAAGGAGTATAGTGCAAGGGCAGGAGACAGAGAGGGGAAACGGCGAGGAAGATGGAGCCTCTGTGAGGTGAATGCAGATTTCTGGCCCTTAAATCTGAAGCCCTCACAGTCACAGTATGGGCTGTCAGACATGACTCATCCACTACCCATGCTGGGGAACATGCACGTGTGTGAATCCTCCCTGAGACAACATGTGTAGAAATGAGTTCTACTGTCTTACAGTACCTCAGTATGTAAATGCTTTACAGCTTTCACACTAAAGTGATTCTCCTGCTCCTTTAGGTTGTTTTTTGCTATCACACTTTCAGCGATTTCACCAATCTTAGTTTCAAAACATTCAGCTGGTTCAGGACATTACTGCTGGTATGTTTGGTATTCATGAACGTTAGAGTTTTTGAAATATTGAGCAAAACATGCACCATAGGAAGTAAATTAATTCTAGAAAAGCTGAATTATCTGCGATAATGCTAGTGTGATTGCTTTTTGCTGAAAATGCTGAAGGAATTGTTGCTGAAAATGTTAAATTTGCTAAAAGACTGGAAATTGTGTTAAAGAACTATGAAAAAGCGCTGAAGTTGACCTAAATTTCTGAAAATTTTGTAGTAAAATCACTCCAAAATCCTTAAAACATGCCAATTTAGCCAAAATATTGATTGTGTGGCTTAAATATTAGCTAAACATCCAATTAGCAAAAAAAAAAAAAACAAAAAGCTAGCATGTTGCTCAACTATTACTTAACTCCAAAATAGCCTAAAATTACTCAATAAACTAAATTAACCAAAAACATTGGCCTGTTGCTAAACTTTTAGATAAACTGAAATTTCCCCACCGTGGGATGAAATAAAGGACTATCTTATTAAATTCCAAATCTTTTGAAAATGACAGTAAAAGATGTAAACATAGCCTATGAGTATATTTAAAGGCTTGTTGCTAATCTACTTCAAATTTGGAAATTGGAGGACTTTATCATTCATTTCCTATGAGGCATATTTTGCTTAATATTTCAAAAACTGTAAAATTTTTAAATTCCAAAAATACAAGCAGTAATGTGCTGAACAAACTGAATGATTTGACACTAAGATTGTTAAAATCGCGTTTTTACGAGCCGAGAAACATACAGAAAGGAACATCACTATGGTGTGAACTCACAAAGAAATCACACAATTCTTCAAAAACTTCAACTTTGGGCACTTTGAAACCATCATTTACAGTAGTTTTAAAGTGAATTTAGCTTTTTAGCTGTTAAATTAGCATTTTGCTAGCTAATTTGGGTAATTTGACATTTACTGAGATAGTAGCTAATATTTTAGCTACACGCTAAGGATTTTGGCTAATATGTCATCTATGTGGGGTTTTTAAGACAATTTGGAATTAAGCTAATATTTTGGGCAAATTCGTTATCTACTGTGGTCTGTTAGCTATGTTTGAGTTCACCTAATATTTTAGCAACAGGCTAAGCTTCTTTTTTTTTTTTTAATATTTTGGCATTTTACTGATGATTTTTAGGCTATTTTGAAGTTGAGCAGGTATTCAAGCAATGTGCTAGCTTTTTAGACTAAATTAGCCTAAAAACCTTAGTAGATGCCAGATTAGAGTTTAGCTAATAATACTACATTTTAGTAAAATTTGAATGCATTAAGAATTTTAAAGCAAAGTTACAATTTTTTCAGAAATTTAAGCCAACTTCAGAGTTCTTTATCAACATTTCCAGTCTTTTAACCAATTTTGCATTTTGCAAATAGTTTTTGCATTTTTAGCAAATCCCTTCATAAATCAGAGTGGCCTCAATTGCTTCAGTATTTTCAGCAAACAGCTTCAGCATCTAGATTCAGCACAAAGCATTTACACCAGCATTATTGCAGGTAATGTAACTGTTCTAGTTTTTATCTTTAATTTTCTAGTAATACAAAATATAAAAATACATTTTATAGCTAGAAATCAAAAGGCAATTTTGATTTGGACTGTTTTCAAAGGCGCTTGAAAGTGCTTATCATCCAGATCAAACCTGGCAACCTGCTGATAAATCTCAAATAAAATTCAATACATGTTGATTTAAACTAAACTCAGCTACTTTTATCCACATAATTCTTAACATTACAACCTGACATTTGTGATTCATTTATACAGCAGGATGTGTTCTTGGATTCTTGAGTTTATTTTTAGAACTTTACGTACCTTTTTTTGCTCAACGTCATCTCTGTTCCTCCTGGAAAACAAGATCATGACAAGACAGAAACAACTGACGTCAACTAAATGTGGAATTTTGCCAAAATGTGTTTCATCAGACGCACACACAGCCTTTAAGTGATGTTTTTCTCTCTTTTCAGCATCTGCACATGCTTTAGATTTTTACTCTCTTCCATCTCACTTTGCTTTTTTTTTTTACTCTCACAAACCCTCGTCTGTCTATTTTTTTGTCATTAACCCCACCGTCTGTTTTCTCTTTTCCCTTTTTCATCTGACCGACGTCAGAGAGAAAAAGAGACAGGCTCAGCATCTGCGATTGGACGGAAGAGGCAACACCCTCGGCCCTGGCGCGCCGCCCCGGCCTGGACGGCACAAGCTGACAGTGCAACCAGGAGATAAGGTCCACTCAAACCTCGTCTCTGTGGTTTTTAATGCTGTAGCTTTATTTTGTTGAATATTGTATTTAAGTCATACAATTAAAAAAATAAATAAATCTAGAGCATGGACATCAACACATCCGTCATTTTTGTTCTTTTTTTAAATTCATTTTAGGGAATTTTATTTCATAACGTCTTTCCTGAATCCCTTCAGGTCTAAAAAGGCAAAATAAATGTAAAAAAAAAAAAAAAAAAAAGCACAGAGGTGCTGTGCATATGTGTGGAAATTTTTTTTTTTTTTTTTTTAGTTAAAAAAAAAGTGTTTGAACCTTTAATTTAACTTAAACTGCAATGTTCACACTTTATTACTATCCACCATAGCTAGTTAGCAAAACATTAGTAAACATTAATAATAGGTTAAGGTCTAAGAGCCCACTAGGAGAAGCATGCTGTAGCATCACAAGACCGTCGAGACAGGTGTGGTGAGGAAACCTACCACCATATAAATATTCTCCAACCTCTTTAATGGATGTGATTAGGGATGAATGCAGGTGTTATTAGCTCAGCTTTTTATTTTTATTTTATTTTTTTAAATTTTTATCTTAAATTTGTTTTTTTCGTTTTAATGGGTTAAATTAACTTGTGCCTCCTGTTGACTTTATTTGTAAATATTTAAAATATTGCTGTCAGAAGGTTACATTTTTAATCTGTGTGTAACTTTTTGCTATTTTCTATTTTTGCTGTTGATGCCTAATCAGGTCGTCGTTGTAAATGAGAAGTTGTTCTCTATCAACCAACCTGTATAAATAAAGGTTATAAAAATAATTGGAAAAGATTAATAAGCTTTTTGACAGCCTGGAGGACCTGGAGAACTACATTGACGAGTGTTCCGATACCGTGGTCATGGGGAAAACAACCACCACTCCCTCCACCAAGCGTACCCGTCCTGCAGACTCTCCCGGAGCCGCCTCCTCTCCAGGCAGTGGAATCAGCGACGCTCTAGATTCCATCGATAAGAAGCTCTCCAGCCTTGATGGTCGCCTCAACCTGCTGGAGATCCTCCACAGAGAGTTCCAGGGCCTGCGGGAGGCTCTGGAGTTCAGCCAGCAGCAGGTGCAGGAGTTAACCGCGGAGAACCAGAGCCTCAGGGAGTCGGTGAAGGCCTGAAGCTCCGACAGAAGAGAACTGAGCCATGAAGGAAACCCTCCTGGATCTTCAGATAAATAAATAAACATTAATAAATAGTTATCGAGTTAAAAAAAATGACTTGTTAAATAACAGTTTACAGTTGAAGTATTCATAAATGTATCTTATAGACAGATTTATAAATACTTAAACTGTTGACTGCTAATTGACAATTAAATTATTACTAACAGTTTATAATAACTATCTGTTATAGAAAGTTAAGAAAACATTAATAAAGTGTTAACACATCAACTTTAACCAGACAAATCCTGCAGACACAATTACATCTTTTTCTTTTTTTTTCTCTAATTTATCAGTCGATTAAAAACCGGTACAGATTAAAAACATTTGACTTCAAAATGTAAGAAAACTGCATCAATTTAAACAAAAACCAGGAGTCTTTACTACAAAAGGGATTTATTACAACATCTGTTTCTACAGACAAAAGACTGCGTAATATTGTGACAATGCTGCTAATTAAATCGCTCAAACTTTGGGTTCACACTTATTATTAAATTTGGAAATCCCATGTTTTAGTGATTATTCAATTATCTTTTTTTTGTATTCATCCGTCACACCTTAAAAGTCAGATGAGACTGAAGTTGACGTCTGATTTTTTTGTTCAGATGTTCTTGGGATGTATCGCAATATGTATCGTATTGTGAGACGTGTATCGTGATACGTATCATATCGTCAGGCTCTTGCCAAAACACACCCCCACCGGGACGCCTCCCTGGCGAGGTGTTCCTGGGCGGAGCCTCCAGGTAAGACCAAGGACACGCTGGAGAAGCTACGTCTATGTCTCAAGAAGTTGATTGATAGATGTTTGGAAAGGAATAAAAATAAAATAATCTTTTTTTAAATCTTAAAATGCATTTTTTCATTTATAATAATTGACTCATCTCCTGGTACAAGTCTTTGTATTTTACTCATATTTTCTCTCTCTCTTTGCCAAATTTGGACAAAGTTTCTTCTTTGAAAGTAATTTCTTGTCAAGCAAACGTCCTGCTGTGAAGTTGTCTCGAGAAATTTAAGAAAAATATATGATTAAACTCTTATATTAGAAAAAAATCAGGAATTTAGTTAATGCAATTTAATTCATGATCCCCTTTTTTCTGTTCTACGCATTTTAATCTTGTGGTTTTCCTACCAGTCTACGGCCTTTGTAATTGGACTCAGGAGGAATTAAAGCAGTGATGGAGATACGATCACATACTTCAAGCTTCCATCTCAACCACCACCACCACCATCCAGGCCTTGGGGGCTCGGGGCTGATCGATTAACTCACATTTCCATTCCAGGAGTCTCTGAGAAGCTAATCAACACAGCTCGGTTCCCCATAGGCAGGGCCCATTCCCACGATATTCCTGAAATCGGTGTATTTTCAGCTTTTGTAGTCTGGATGTCTCCATTCAGGCCGTCTGCAGCTTCAAAGGAAACGCCCGTAGAAAGGAAAATAACTACGTCGTCAAGCAGCTTTGTTTGGTTTGATCTTTGTTTTATTGTTTGGTTTTGATTTACCGTCTGAGCTAAAGACTTTTTTTTTTGAATAGGACCGAGCTGGAATTAATTGGATTACAACAATTTCAACTGAAAATTGATTTAATGAACTAGAAAATAGCTGAATTAAATAGGATTGCATTTAATTGGCTTTATTTATTTATAGATGTTTGCTTTTGCTGCAAACTGCCCAAGGAGTGTGCCCTGCTGGTGGAAAGTGGTGCTTTATAAACCAACTAAATCAAACGAAAATTAAATTTAACACGTCTCGGGTCACGCTTTTCAGCGTAAAACTTTTACAACCTTTTTCCTGGAAACGTTTTCCGGTGGCGGCGCCGTCACCGGCTCTGAACATTTGGAAGAATGAGTGGATGTGTGTTGTATGATTACATAAATGCTTCCCTGCTTCCTCTCTTACTCTGATGTTGCATCACCGATTGTCTGCCTGCATCCAGATGCTCCAGGTCTTTGTGCAGCCCGTTTTATATGAGAAGGAAGGAAAACCATTCCAAGAATTAGGCTCTGTAAACACTAGTAGGGTGTATATACTTAACGTCATTCTGCTGAGTAGAACAGTTCTGGTAAAGTGTTTTGTAAAATGCAGACCTGACTAAACTTGTTGGTTGCACTCATGAAAAAAAAAGAAAAAAAAAAAGTAAAATTGATTAAATTAAGAAACATTTTCTGGTTGTTTCAGAATATCTCGGCTAAATTATTTTCAATAAAACCTTGACAGAAATTGAGAACAAAGTAGGTGATTGGGGAAAAAAAGAAAGATATTTTAGGAGTTTCTTTTAGTTAACATTCAAGGCTGTATTCAAAGTTCCAACCAGTTAGTATTTATAACACAAAGCCACTATATTGTTTGGTGACAGAGGCTGAATTCCTCCCATCCCTCAGATTGTAGCGGCTCTTGAAGATGTCGTGGTGTCTAAAAGTGTTTAAAAGGCCAATATCATGCTTTTCAGAGTGAACTATGTCCATATATATGATCGTATAGTACCTTTGACAAGCTAAAGAACAAATTATTCATTAAAAAAGATTTTTTTTTTCTTTCTACCTGGTAACTCAATCTCTGAGGCCCCGCCTTTCGCTCCTTCTGGGTGCCGCCCATTCCCTCGGGAGCGTGTCTGCCTGGAATTTATTGAAATAAGTATTATTTATTTTAATTCTCAAGGATTAAAGTTAAACATTTTTTTGTTGGGGGAGTGGGTTGAACTCTGCTTCTTACCTGGGATGCGAAGCCTCCACCCTTTACCCTTTACCAACATTTGTCACAGCCCTTTCATGCAGGGAGATACTTTGACTGCCAAATGTTTAAGGTTTACATATTTCCTTAGTTAGGGGTTTAAAAAGAGAAAAAATAAAAAAACTAAATCGCCAGTTAAATTATTCTTATCGTACAAAATAACTATTGTATTTTTTGACCAAAATAGGGGGTGGATGTGAATTTCCAAGCAGTTGAATGTAAATAAAACAGACAAACCTCTGCTTTGAGTGTTTTTTTTTCCACCTCTACCTTCATTTTTCGACCTTAAGGCTGTTGCTGAGAGCTTGTTTTGCTGCTTTTTCATCCTTAAAGTTTTAAAGAAGCACTAAGAGATAACACCGCGTGCCCCTCCTCCTCCTGCAAAGAAGGGTTCAGCACGAGGAAAAATTGTTGATTATGTCAAACTTTTGAGTTATTTTATTCATGGTTTTAATTATAACCTGTTTTTAATATTTTACACAAAATGATTTGTGTGTTAAACTTAAAAAAAGGCAATTTTTTTAAGTCAGATGGCGCTCAAGGCGGCCGCCTAGCTCGACTTTACCTAGAGCCGGCCCTGATCCAAGATCCGCTCTGATGAAAATGAGGTTGTTTTTGACATGTTCCTGTGGTATTTTCCTAAAATTAAGCTTAAAACTGCATTTCTGAATATTTCTTAATTTAAATTAATGTGAACCAGAAACAGATGAAATAATACATTCTGAAAAAAATAAATAAAAATAAAGATTAGAGAGGGGGGTTTCTGTGCCAATCATCTTGCCTGGAACTCAGAATTGAATTTCTAATGAACCAATGCCTGCCGCTCTGCATAAACTATGTCCCTTAAAACGATTTTGATTTTGGCTCAAAATCATAATAATCACAGTTTAAAAAAAAAACAAAAAAAAAAAAAAAAACACTGAGAATGCTTTTATAATAGATCAAAACCTGATCAGAGTCTTAAAAACAAATGATCAGGCTGGATATCTGCTACACATCAATTCTGCAATCAGAGGTGGTCATCCAATTACCGTGGTTGATTAAAGTAGTCATTTGAGTTTCTGCTGTTTTTCTTTCAAGTTAAAAAAAACTCGTCCTGACAACTTCCCTTTACTCCATTTAAATATCAACAATGACAGGAAAAGCTGCTCCATTCTGATCATTCTGATAATTGAAACATGTGTCCATGTTTCCAAAAAGAGCCTAAACAACAGATGTTGACTCCAGAGTAAACAACAGACAGACGGCAGAGTTCACATGAAGTCCAGAGCTGAGAAAGAGGCTCCACACTCCAGCTGAGAAAAGTGCGGCCAAACCCTAAAGTGTTTGTTACCAGTCGTCCTCAGGTTAACGCATCGTCTGGTCTCTCTCCACGAGTTCTCACCTTCAAATTAAATTCAGCTTAGCTAACGGAGAACAAACCAGGCTTTTCTTCTGCACCCAATCAGGTGTGTGGTGCTCGAAAAGCTCAATACTCTTTGTATGATTTGAGTGAGTTTAGTAGAGCAACAAATGGAAGACCTTGCATGACCTTTTTATTAATGCAGAGCACTGTAAAGAAAAAGATCCTGGCATCTCTAATGCATTTTTTCACCTTCTCTAATCTGTGGTGTCAGAGAAAAAAAAAAAAAAAAAAAAACATCTGATGAAAGGAATATGTTAGCCTCCATTTTCAAGAGGAAAAAGTATTTTTCCGTCTTTGAAGAATTGAAAATCAAATCCAAGATGATCTGAAAGCTGCCAACACCCTGACACTTTTTCTATTTTAGAGATTATACATTTAAAGAAATCGGTTTGGAGGAGGGCCAGCATCCCTGTGATCCATTATCTTCTCCCGGCCGCTCCTGCTCTCTTTTGTCTCTCAGGCAGTCACTCTTACTATGTTAAGACAAAGCACAACGGGGGCTAATCGCGCAGGTCTGTAAAACCTAATCTCTCCAATCCTTTTCTCATTTATGTCCTCGCCGTCTTCTCGTGTGATCGTAGAAATGATCTGCGGAGGAAATGACTTCGATCTCTTTCAAGATAGCAGAAAATATTACCGTCGCTATCGTCGTTTCAATTAGGCCTCGACGCTCGGCTGAAACCCGGCAGCCATGGTGAAAGCTAAAAACTGAGATTCCTCGCACGCTGAACCGGTCACACGATCATCAGTGTTGCTGCTCTACAGTAACTGGAATGATTCAGAAAAAACAATGTGGTTGTTTTATGTTGATCAGGAAACAAGGGAGAAGTTATTTACCCCCACAGAGGAACTGAAAGGAGATTGGACGATCTCCAAACCAAGTTTACAGATTGCTTCCAGTGTTTTGCTAACTTTAAAAGGCTAAATGATTTGGATTTTTTCTTTTCCCTAAGAAATTCCTTTGGTGTTTAAATGATTTTTGCATAATTTGAGGTGAAAGACTGTAGCTGATCTTAATCACATCGTCCCATTAAAAACAGTGGAAATAAGTATAACAATTGCTGGTTCCTTCCATCATTAAAGGGGCCACACCATGATTTTCTTAAGCCTTTCAGTGTAAACTGTATCCATATATATATATATGATTAGATATTATCTTTGGGATACTAAAAGACAAATTGTTTACAAAATATTAGTTATTTTTACGAGTTTTTTCCTCGATTCCTGGGGCTCCATCTTCTGTTTTTGATGGCACGGCCCCTTTAAAGGGCCTAATAGAATGCAAAAAAATCAACTTTTTTCTTTTTTTTTTTATACTTTCTTTTTATTTTTCCTTTTTAAACACATTTAAGACAAACATACAGAGAAAAACAAACCTTATAAGCAAATTATTGTGGCAATAAATAAATCAAATACAGTAAAAAAAAAAAAAAAAAACACCAACCAATAATTTAACAACTGAAGAGAAAAAAAAAAAATTATACCCACACATCAGATTGCCTCTACAGGTTTTTTACATGTTCCGTATATATTCTTATGTTCTTTTCATTATATATGTAATCAATTTCTTCCATCGTTTCATAAAAATCAACTTTTTTGAGCGTTTAAGTGTAAATAATCTTCATTCTTCACAAAAATTAACCTCAAAGCAACATTTTGATGCATTTACGCCGGGTTTACACCGGATGCGTTGGACCAGTTACTGTATCTGCTTCACCTCCAGTTCACACCGGATGCACATTTTTTCACGACGTCAACATCGTCCAGCATCACTTTAGACACACAAATCCACACACTGCACCACTCTGTAGTCGGGCCGCTACGTTGATCTGTGTCCGTTTGATTCTTTTCATCTCTACAGTTTGTTTAGATACAAAAACACATAACCTGCATTTGTCAATAACTGCATTTTTTTGTGAAAATTTTGATATATTTTAAAAATTGGCCAGATTTTCTTGCGTGTCTTGGTGTAACTTCCTGCCAGGAGTCATGCGGATAACTCACGCAAAAAATAGACGAGACGGCGAAACGTTCACTGCACAGTGCGAAGGATCGCGGAGCTTTGCGTCTGTTGTAAACTTCACCATAGGTTAATAGAGATTCGCGATCTGCTCCTGAAAATTTTTGCAACATCCAAGATGACTGATTCATGATCTGTATAAATATAGCAAAGTGTAGTTATATATAATCTAGGAACAATTTACCAATTACTCTGAAACGCAGAATAATGTTTAATTTTAAGTTTATGGACTAAAACAAATCCAGTGCCCTGGATTTTAACGCAGTTCAACAAAAACATTAACGGCAAATATGAGGTCACCAATTAAAGTTAAAAATTTGAATATTTATAAAAACTGTGTTCTGATTTTGAAAACTTGGTCGATTTATATAAAAATACATTTAAATACATCACTTTAAATGACAAATTGTTCAAACGCAATGCATTGTGGTCTATATTTGCGAATGTAGTGAGCATAGAACCACACACACTTTTAGCAGTATAGGATATTTCAAAGGCACTGGATTTAGGATTTGTTAATCTGGAAACCCCAAAAAATGACAAACGGCTTATTCAGTGCACTAAGTAGTGAATGAATTCAAACACAACCACAGATATACTGAGGAAGAATTAAGTAAAATAAAGAGTAGTAGATCATTAACCCATGAAACGTTGTGTGTCTGAGGTCAAAACAGAACTTTATTGAACAAAAATTATGACTAAAACTAAAGAAAGTGACAAAAAAAAAAGACTAGAAACAACAAACAAAAAAAACACAACTTGCATTTTTAAGAATATATGGAAAAAGTGTAAAATTGAACATCATGCAGAAGTAAAATATTCAATTAGGTCAAAAAAAACAAAGTTATCCCAGTACTTTTAAAAAGTTTTTTTTAACTAAATGTTGTTCCCCATGAGGTAGATGAGGCCTCTGCTAATTGGATAATTGGTAATTCAGTTCCTGGCATTCATGGTCTAAATGTCAGCGTGTCCTTGAGCGAGACACTTAACCTCACATTACCCCCCATACATTCATCAAATTTAACAAAAATGATGAATAAACCGGTAGATAAATCATCTTAATTAAAAAAAAAAAAAAAAAAAAAAGTTTGTGGATCAAACTGATGGGAGATTTTACTTTGTAAAAAGAGTTTTGATTTTTTATGTACAGGTATGACATCTAAATGAAACTCTTTGACTTACCAAAAAACCGTGTTAAAGCAATCAGTGTAAACGAGTTAATTTCCTCCGCAGAGAAAAGTCATTTTTCTCCACATCAGTCAGCTCATTTATGTTGTTAACTTAAGCACGTCACTACCATGAAGTGTTGCATTTTAGAGTAAAGACTGTTTTTTTCTGCTTTAAGATCCACTGAAATTAGGTTATTCGCCTCAGTGGTTGAAGAGTTAACGGCAGTCAGAAGAATGTCAACAAAGGTTAATATGGAAAGTTAGCAGCATCAGAAGCAAAGATACATTTTTAAAACCAGAATGCAAAACTATGTCCGAATTCTTTCCCTATTGACTGTATAGTGCGTTCACCAACTTGTAGTATTATCCAAATCTAGACTTCCATAGTCGAGTGCTCTAGAAATTTCCCAGAAGTTTCTGCAAAACTAGCATGCATTGATGCTCACAACATTATCAAATATAGACTACAAAGCATTGCAGTCAAACCATTAAAAAAAAAATGTTTAAACGTGTTTTTTTTAAACAAACTATCCACATCATCATTAGAACACAGGGGAGGCACAAATAGAGGTCATGAAATGTTCGTATTGATTGGAATTGATGACATCACATCCGACCTTTGAAGTTACTTCGTTTTTCCTAATTCAGGGTTTTTTATTTTTTTATTTTTTAGGAGTTTTTCCTTATGAGGAGGTGAGGCTCTAAGGGCAGGGATAATCAGTTTTATTTAGTCCGTTTAACTTTTGTTTATATTTTATGACTCATTTTCTGCATCTGCAATATTACCAGTAATTTATTTGTGATATAGGGCTATAGAAATACAATTGAATCGAAAAAGAAAGAAAAGTGCTCAGTAAAGTGTAAGGATTACTCTTTTTTATCTGTATTTATTGATTTTTATTTGATATACTGACAAAACAAACCGACAAAAACAAAAGAAAAAAAACGAAAAACATACTGTGTACAAAGATAAAATTCACGTGCAAGGAGTTGTATTCACACGATACATCAAAAATTAAAATAAAACAAATCCGCATTAAGCAGGATATACATTTGAAACTAAAACACAAAAGCTCTGAGACTGATTGTAGTGATATTTATTCCAATATATTTTAAGAAAGTTTCACATTTGTTAGGACAGTCAAAACCAAGCCACCCCCCTTGTTTAATTATTTTATAGTTACTTTATTATTGTTTATTTTAAAACTGTTTATTCATTTTGTGAGTTTCGTACAAAATTTTTTTTTCCAAGAAAAGTTGCTCAAAATGTTTCATATAAAAATATATATTTTTTTTTTATTTAAAAACCAAGAGGACAAAAAAAGATATAAAAACACAAACATTGCCCTCTAACCCAGAAATTTTAAAAAGGGTGTAACGTGTTCTCGCCCCCTGGTCCTCATCAACACGCTGAATTCTGCTGTAGTTGAACGTAGGGAAGACCAGAGAGCAAGGCATTATAATTATCTAATGTGGTAGAAATAGAAGCATGAATCAGGACCTCTGTGCGAGCTAGATCCAGAAATGGGCGGACCATAAAAAAGTTTGATATAAATTCTGTTAATTTATGGAATAAAATTTATCTCAGAGTCAAAAACAACACCTAGATTTAGTAAAAAACATGACATCATCTCTCGTCCTCAAATTTGATCAGTAAGACTCTTTTTTGTGCAACAGCCCCTAGTGGTTACTGAGTGAATTGCATCTGATTTCATTCACTTTCATTTTCAAAGAAGATTCAATCTGGAAGCGATTAGGTTGCAGCATGTAAAAAACAAAAAGAGTAGCAGCTACCCATTTGTAATTATTGCAGTATCAGTTAGCGTTTTTTTTAATCAAGGTTGCAACAACTTCAATATATTTCAAGCCTTTTTGGTCGTTCGCACCCCTCCCATCATCTGATCAAGGATGCAACATGTAAAACATGGATTTCTGTGGCATTTTGCTGTGCTCCGCCCAGGTCCTTGTGCTGCATCATCTACCTCAACACACATACTGACCGACCTCAGATGACTTTGCAGACACGCTCTGCAGTCTACCAGTCACGTGTTAAGCTCTCCCTCCCTCGGCGTTGGCTCGCTTTAGGTCTCATCTCTGCATACATCTGTGTTTCTCATCCAAACACAAACCTAAGAGTTTAAACTTGTATCTTCCAACTGATTTTTTTTCTTTTTTTTGCTTAAATCTTTTATTTTGTTTGGATTTTTTTTTTTTTTTTTTTTTTTTTTTTTTGTGTGTACAACTATGAATTCTGTTACCATGGGATTGAATGCAAGAACCAAGTCAATGTAAATTGTGTTATCTGCCCATTTGCAACTCTGCAAACAAGCTCCCTAAAAGCAGCTTCGACGTGAGGGATGCTTTTCTTCGCCACACAATTACAACATTCGTCCCGTTGAATGCCCGCCTTCATTTGTTCTGCTTTCTTAATCAGTTCCTTTCAAGAATCTACAAATGTCTTCTTCCGACAAAGTGAAGTTCAGGAAAAGGTCAAAACTTGGAAATTTCGTGCCGAATTTAAGAATGTGGCCCGTCCTTTACATCACTTTCACTTCCTAAAATGAGTGGACTGCGGTCCAAAGATTGTCAACAGTTTTACTCTGTCAAAGGTGTGAACTTTAATGTAAGTCAAAGGGGGTTAAACTCAATCGCACAGGGGGCCAGAATCCAATGAACACATTGGGTCGCGGGTCAAACAGGATAAACATTTGTTGAACACACTAAGACTAATTTTTAAATTTTTATTCACTCCAGCATAACCTGCGATAATGCTAGTGTGAATTCTGTTAGCTGGATTTGGACGCTGAAGATGTTGAAATTGATAGTTAAAATCACTTAAGCTAATATCTGAAAACGCTGAAGCTGATAGCTAAAATCACTTAAGCTAATAGCTGAAAACGCTGAAGCTGATAGCTAAAATCCCTTAAGCTAATAGCTGAAAATGCTGAGGCTGATAGCTAAAATCCCTTAAGCTAATAGCTGAAAATGCTGAGGCTGATAGCTAAAATCCCTTAAGCTAATAGCTGAAAACGCTGAAGCTGATAGCTAAAATCACTTAAGCTAATAGCTGAAAATGCTGAGGCTGATAGCTAAAATCCCTTAAGCTAATAGCCGAAAATGCTGAAGCTAATAGCTAAAATCACTAAAGCTAAAAGCTGAAATCACTTAAGCTAATAGCTGAAAACACAATTAGATTACAGCTGAAAGCCAGCTAAAATATTAGCCAAATTAGCCTAAAATAAAAGGATACATAGGTTAGCCAAAACAGCTAGCATGTAGCTGTAAAAAAAGCTAAACTTCAAAATAGCCTAAAAACAACAAAAATTCCTAAATTAG
Organism: Oryzias javanicus; assembly: GCA_003999625.1. Lineage (NCBI taxonomy): Eukaryota > Metazoa > Chordata > Actinopteri > Beloniformes > Adrianichthyidae > Oryzias > Oryzias javanicus. Next base: position 8,077,790 of record CM012457.1, on the reverse strand, counting down.
CCAAAAACAGCTAGCATGTAGCTGAAATATTACCTAAACTCCAATGCAGCCTAAAAAAAATCTTAGTAAATGGCCAAATAGTCCAAAAAGCTAGCAGAATGCCAAATTTTAAAACTGTAACTTTTTGACATAATTCTGAGTAATAAAAAGGCAGGAATATTATTCCAGAATGAATCAAATTAAACCTTAAATAACTTTCAATATTTTACTATCCATAAAAATATATTTAGTCAAAATAATATAAGTTAGAAATAAGCACAAGATAACATTGGGCCATTAATAACAACAAAATAAACTGATCTGGAGGGCCGGATCCGGCCCCCGGGCCTCGACTTTGACATAAGTGATGTAAGTGGAGTCAATCAGCTGTTGCTGCGGTCCCGCTCCTCTCTCTGTGGTGCATTGCACCATCTGATTCCAAGAAAGCAGATCCGGTTAGCTTAAATGATACCCTGGATTGTGTGCAGTTTAAATCAATCATTTCAAGTGGATCGGCGTCATCTGACTCCGAGAGCTCGCGTCACACCATCGGGCTAATTTATGGGGTCGCATGGGGAATATGGCTTTGGCTGCAGTGACAGTGTAATCAAGGTGGGATCCAGAGTGCAGAAGCTCGGGAGCATAAATCAACCCCGTGAAGCGGCAGCCATATAGCCCTGGGTGCTGAACTACAGAGTGTGTGAATTCATGCTATCGGGCAAACGTCCTTTCGTCTCATTTTGGCAGGAACGAGCCACCCAGATGCAGAACGCAGCGCAGCCTTCTCTCTGTTGATTCCTGCCGTTAACAATGGCATTTAAAAGGTAGCCCCCCCACTGCTCAGCTGCCAGTATAAAGCACCTTTTCATTAAGAACTTAATGTTTGAGCCTTTAGGGGTGGAGATGTGCAACACAGAAGGAAATGCTTGAAAACAATGGTGGGTGAAGCAAAAGAAAGCAAGCCTGATCATCAAGATTTTTTAAAATGATCAAAACGTTAAAAAAAAAGCAAAAAAATATGTTTTTACTTCCTAAATTATGGAGCCCCTGAAGTGACATTAAAGCTTAAGGAAAAAAATAAACTTTTTTTTTTAAATTTAGTGATTTAGTACTAAGCTCCTAAAGGGACACCAAAGTTAAAAAAAAAAAAAAAAAAAAAAGTGTTGACTTCCTAAATCACAGAGCCCATAAAGGGACATTTAAAGTTTAGGAGGGTGTGTGTGTGTGTTATATATATATATATAATATATATATATATATATATATATATATATATATTATATATATATATATATATATATATATATATATATATATATCTCATTGCTAAACCCATTTAGCAATGAAAAAGGACAATAAGTAAAAAAAAAAAAAAAAACAGTTTAGTGCAGAGCCCCCAAAAGGGAAATTGAAGTTTAGAAAAAACTAAAAATATGAAAGAAAGTTGTTTTCATTTTTTTCTATTATTAATAAAAATTAAAAAAAAAAATGTGGTTACTATACTGCTGCGCACTGTTTGGTAATCAGTTATTTTTGTTTTCAATTTTGGGAAACAAAAAAAAAAAAACAAACTTTTTTTATTTTATTTTTTTTTAAAACACCAATGTCCCTTGTACACACATTATGTTTTTCACTTAAACATCCATCTGTCCACCCTGATCTTACTCTGCTGCTTGTCTTCAATCATTAAATGCAGTTATGAAAACACAAAACAGTATTTTTGTGTAGTTTTCACCTTTAAGCACATTTTACACCTGATATAAAACAAAACTTAAATACTACTTATTTTATGATAATATTTTTATTATCAAAACCATTTTATTTCAAGAAAAAATCTCTAATTTAAACACTATTTTTAACAGTTCTTTAAGAATGTCAAGAAAGAGACTAGCTTAAATTAAGGAAATGTTTGACTTAAAACGAAGTTCAAGTCCATTTAATGCACATATGTGTAGTTTTCAGGCAAAATGTATCTTAAAATAAGTCGATCCAGTTTTCCTCTAGGATACTTGTGCTCTAAAAATAAGGTGAATTTTTGTAGCTCTTGAAACAAAATATTTGAGAAAAATTGTATAAATGTGCTTACTTCACAGAAATAAAACTCTAGAGCCGTACACACTTATTTTAAGAAATGGTCATTCCAATTACCAGAGCAGTATATCGAAATATGAGTGTTAAAGCTAATTTAAAAATGTAATTTTGTCTGAAAAGTGCATGAAATCACAACTTATTTTAAGAAATCTAATAGAGACAGATTTTATTGGTTACATTTGGCTTTAAACAAGACAAAAACATCTTGTATTCTAATTATTTATCATTTGTTTTAAGAGGGACATGTTTTCTAGTGAAGGCGCTGCCCTTCCTTTTTGGGGATCTTTAACAACGCAGGTCCAGGATGGATCATTCATCTTTGGAGAAAACAAAGACTCTGCAGTGCTGGCAGCTCTATTCCAGAGAGAAGAAAATCACTTTTCTGAATCTCTACAGCCTCCAAGTCTCAATTGAAGGGAAGTTTTGCCCAACAGATTTTTTTCAAGCACATAAAAGGCGTTTTTTTTTTTTGTTGTTGTAGTGAAAAGACAATGCATTCTTTCTCAAACATGTGTAAGCGTAGCAGCTGATAGTTGTTCTGATTGGATCCTTGACAGAAGAGCAGAATGAGGCTCAAACGGCAGGAAAATCCAGGTGGGAGTTTCGGTTGCAGATGGAGGGAAATGATCCTGAACTTCCTCCCGAGCTTTAACGATTAAAAATAAAATGTAGAACATTTTTCAAAAGCATTTCTGACCGACCTCATTTCAAAAACATTTTGCTCTAAAGCAAATTGTCATTGGTTTTTAAAAAGTGGTGTGTATTTTATATATTAAATGGAATTTGCTTTGTTTGTGACGACTATTCTAAAACATCCCCAAACTTACTAAACTTCTCAAGTTTTAAACAAACTCAGTTCTCGGTTTATCACAAACTGAACTGAACGAAGAAACCAAGTAAAGAGTAACAGATAAAATGGCTTCACAGCCTCATTAGAAACTCCAAAAACACAGTATTTTTTTATTTTTTTTTTACACAGTCAGCTAAGAAGTATAACAAAGCCACAAAAACTGAAAACAAAGGTTCAAACACTAATTTCAACAACAGCAACACTAATTTCTAAAAATCAACTCCTTAAATCCAGACACTAACGACTAATTGCACACACCTGTGAGCACAGAATGAACCAAAAGAAGGCGGAGTCTATGTGGGAGGAGCCACAGCACAGAAACCACGCCAGAAATTAAAATAAGGAAACTAAAACAAAGACTGAACACACTTTTTTTTTTAGTTTATTAACATGAATGAAAAGAATTAAAGAAAGATATTTTTGTTTTTAAGATTGCTCAATTTTTTTTTAATAAAGAATGTTAAAGCCTGTAGTAAAATCTATTAAACACTGAAATTACCCAGACTATTAGTTTTTACTTTATTTTATTTTGCATTTATTTGTGAATATGGTCAACCTCAGCTAAAACATTAATTACTAGAGACTCTAAGATAAGTAGCTACAAAAACTCTAGTATGTTAAGATTGTGTTTAAACGTCATGGTGACGCTTCAGGTGTTAGGTGAGTTCATTTTTCCAACTAACAAATTGATTTTTCTTCAGCTGTTCTGAAAAATCCAAACATCTCAGATCGATCTGTGATCATAAGACACTCGAAGTTTTGACATATTTGCTTGTGTGGCGCAGTAGAACCTGAAGACGGAGATGAAGGTCGGTCCCGGCAGAGCAGAGACCACAAGCAGAAAATGGAGAGAATACCGACGGCAGGCCCAGACTCTAACAGGGTTTAATGACTTCAACTTTCTTTGAACAGCGCTGTACCAAAGATTAATAGAGTAACTTCAAATCTAATTGAAAAACAACATAATTTTACATCAAATTTTAGAAGAAGAGATGTAGTGGTCTTTTAATGTATGACTATACCATTTTTAAAAAAAAAGTGTTTCTTAGTTTCTGCAGAGCAACAGTAGTTCATTACAAATCCGCTTCTGAGTTGTGGGCGGGACTGCTAGCACGGAGCAACCCCAGACCCCCTTCCCCTCCCTTTGAAGAGAACTCTGTTTACATGATCTCCTGCTATCTCACAGCCCTGCTATAGCTCCAACATTCCAATTTTGAGCCCGATTCCATCTCGGACGAGGAAAACAAAGACACTCGTGGATTTATTAGACAACAAGTGGATGCTTCAGAAAGGAGTGGAGTAAGCGTAAGTTCTACGTAACAGCTACAAATTTTTTTATTGGTATTTTTTGTCTGGTTCACTACAAATTTAACAAAGAGAAACACAGAAATCCCATTTTAATCCAAATGTTATATCCTTCATCATGACAAAAATACCACAAGAACAGGATGAAATCACCAAACCACGGTTTTCATAATCATAAGTCTTTTACAGTTCTTTCATGGAACCACCTCTATATCTTCCACGTGTGTTTTTATTGGTAGAATTGACATTTCGCTGCTCATCCTATGAAAACACGCTTTAAAAATGAGAGGAGATGCAGCTTCATAAAATAAAATTTAAAAAATGGAAGAAATGAGAGCAGTCGGTTGCTGGTTTAACACAAGATCTTGTGTTTCTAGTTTCCACCTCCAGTCATTCTTTCAGTCGTAATAATGAGTTCTATTGACCCCACCTGCTTTGCAATTCAATTCTATAATTACTAGGTATTGCCTTTTTTGATAATTTTCTTTTAAACATTAAATATTCATTTTAATTATTTTTCTTTATCTGGTAACTTATAGTGTCAATTTTCTAAGATAAGATTTTTTTTTAATCATTGTCAAAAAATAAATAAAACAATCAACACATTTCAATTGATCAATGAGTTCGACTTTAAATAAGAACAGTTTTTCTTTATAATTTAAATAAATATTTGTTAACCAACTGAAGACTTTAATGGAATGATGACAGTCAGACGTACACGCTTCAAGTTTCCTTTAAACTTGGTGAGATCCAAGTTTAAGGAGGTTGAACATTAGAGCCAAACTGAACTGCCTAAATGACGTTCTATGAATTCTAAAGTGTAAGAAAGGTGTGAATTTCTGGTGGTAAAGAAACAAAAAAATCTTTTAAGTGTTGTTTTTTTTTAACCCTAAATAAAACAAATTCATTTTGTGTGCAAAAAAGATTTATAACAAATACAGTTTTTTACATTTACTGTTAAATTAAATGAAAAATTATAAAAACAACAAAAATAAAGTTTTATTTCGAAACTGGATGAATCCAAATTAAAAGATTTTTCTCTATTGAAAAAAAAAGATAGAGATAAATATGGTTTCTAAACAATAGAGAGATATTTCTAAATTGCATTGCCACTCTAAAGCTTAACGATATATCCAGTGGCGGACTTAGCAGATTGGTGGCCCAGGCCAACAATAACATGGGGCCCTCTGCAGCCATACTTTTTTTTTTTTTTCTTTAAAAAACATCCATCAAATTACTTCTTTATTAGTCCACTGTTAGACATTGTCAATGTCAAGAATTCAGTTTTTTATATGAATTTAAAAAGAAAAATCACATTCGATAAAGAAAAGTATTTTAAAAATCTCTAAATTGCTGCTGATGGAACAATCTATGAGCAGTCTTATGTCATTTCAGTCATTTCATTTTTTTAATGACAGTTAAATAATAATGGACGGGGAAATTATTTTAGTCATTTTTTTCTCATTTCTGCTGGGGGCTCCCGAAACGCTGGGGGTCCCAGGCAATCGCCCACCTTTACCTAATGGTAAGTCCACCACTGGCCGCATCTGCAACAATCATTCTCTGCAAACATCTCTCACTGAGGTGTAAACAGCAACAACCAAACAGAAAGTTAAAGTCTGCAAAGTAAAAAATACAGGGGTGGTTCATAGATTCTGTCTGAACAGCACAAACAAAAAATATGACCATTGAGGAAAATATTTGAGGAAATTATAAACAATTCAATTTGACCCTTTATAGACATTCATATCATATTTAATACATGCATATCTGAAGCCTTCATCTCATTAGAATGACCCAAACTTTCCTTAAAAACCCATTGAAGTCACATTTGTGCCCTGTAGTTCATCATCAGTCCACTAGAGGGAGAAGAAGCTTTTTTCTTGCTCATTTCAAAATGGCTGCTTCCGTGAAGTCTTAAAACTACTTTTAGAGGGGAAAGTTTAGCTGGTCTTCAAAACTTTATGGAGAGAATAACTCGTCTGTTCTTATATAATGTTTTGTATGACTTCTTTCTGCAAAAAATGTTGATAACTAGTTCTTTATATAGGCTACTGTTAAAATTATATGGATCAAATTTGAGACAGTGAGTAAACAAGATGCTTCTTCCTGAACACTCATGTTGATGTTTTTGAATCTTATTCTAACATTGTTGCGAGCAGTAACTGACCAAGTCACAAAAACATATATCAATTAACCATATTTATAAATATGATAAATATAATAAAAATTGGATTGAATTGTTTTTCATGTCAATAAAAATTATATTTATATATATATATATATATATATATATATATATATATATATATATATATATATATATATATATGTATATATATATACACATACTATATATACAATATATATACACATACTATATATACAATATATATACACATACTATATATACACAATATATATATATATATATATATATATATATATATATGTATATATATATATATATATATATATATATATATATGTATTATATATATATATATATATATATATATATATATACACACACACATATATATACAATATATATACACATACTATATATACAATATATATATATATATATACACTATCTATATATAGATATATATATATATTTACATGCATACATACAATATATATATATATATATATATATATATATATATATATATAGTGGATTTTATCAAGAGGTTTTAAAAAACATCTTAAAACTATCTAGAAAAGGAAGCTCCAAATCATTTGTAACCAATAGTCCCAGTTTATTGTCAACCCTTTAAGACTTGTGATGTCACCGGTGGTACATAAATAACACCATTTTTTTTAAACTGAGATAACTTTTCACCAGTTTACACCACCAACATAATTCCAGTGGAATCCCAGAATCCATGTGTTGGTCGCCTACATGGTCAAAGTGCTACAACATGTCAAAGAACATTAAAGAGTTAATAAGTCTGAGCATCATGTCTGAGGAACATGTTTCCGGCCTCTGCACTGCAAAAACTAAAAGTGCTTTAATATTTCTTTCCTTTTAGCTTAAATCTTCTTTTTCCTTTTAAAAACTGATATTTTTGCCACACTTGACTGTGTTTCTTGACACTGCAGCCCATTAACTCAGGTTAAAGACTTGCAGCCCAGATAAGAGCGATGTTCGCTCCACCAAAGTTCACAGATCAAAGAAGCGAGATACAATATGTTAATTAGTAGCTTTAAAAGGATTTGGTTGGCATATGTTTGAACTTTGGATTGAGCCAAGCTAGCTGTTGCCCCCTGCCTCTAATCTTGATGCAAAGCTAGACAAATTGCCTCCTGACCTTAACTTCACGCTGAAAGCACATCCATGAAAGAGGGGCTGCTCTCTCATCAGCTCTGAAAACAAACAATATATGTCCACATCATCAAACCACTCATTTTGAAGATCATTTTACATAAAAAAAAAACAGACAGGTTTTTTTTGTACATTTTTAACATATATTTTTAATTAAAAAAACGCTCAGTTTAATTCATCTTTATTTGTGGCACAATGGCTGCGTATTTTAGTCATCGATTTCATTCTAAAGATGGAAAAATAAGAGTCGGGGACAAAAAGAGAACTATTCTTTGTGCTCAACTTGCATCTTATCAGTTTGCAACCAAATTCAATTTATTCTCTTTTTCTTTTTATTTATTAAGGGAAAACTCCTATTTTTAAAACATCCATCCATCTATTTTCTTTCGCTCAAGGGAGTGGGATGCAAGGGCAGCAGTCTGAGCAAAGATGTCCAGACTTCCCTCTCCCCGAGGATTTCCTCCGGCTCCTCTGGGGGAATTCCCGCGGCGTTCCCAGGCCAGCTGAGAGACATGGTCTCTCCAGTGTGTTTTGGATCTTCCTAAAGACCTCCATCCAGTGGGAGACGCCCAGAACACCTCAGATGTTCACATACTCATATTTTCTTTTTTTCAAATAAAAAGCTAGACTTTCTCAATAGAAATTGATATTTTTTATTGATAATTTCATAAAAAATTCTTGCTAAACAGAAGTTTTTTTTTAAACACGTCGTTGGTTGATGTCTTTTTACGAAAAAAATCAGACAAATTGCTTGATTTACACCGCTTACAATGTCAATAATGATTTGATTTTCGATTTGTTTTGATTTTCAATTTGATTTGATTTGATTTGATTTGATTTGATTTGATTTGATTTGATTTGATTTGATTTGATTTGATTTGATTTGATTTGGAGACGTTATACTTAAAAAAAGTGTCTATAAATGCACCAGAGTTATCTAAAAAGTCTTTTTTCATCTGTTGTCTGTCAGGTTGTAAATTTGTCTCCCTAAAAAAAGGAAATTAGCAACATAACCACAATGTAAACATAAAAGAGAATTAAACGTATATATGAACACTGTAAAAGCGTAGAAATACAATGTGATGAATATAAAAATAAAACATTACAATTGTGTTATGTATAAATATTAAAGAAAAGTAATAGTACATATCAACATTATAAATGAATTAAAACACAATGTCAGCAAAAGACAGAAGAGATTTCAACATTGTTAAAAAATAAACAAGCAAGTCTAAATAAACCTTCAATATAATAAACCTGTGGACATTTATTAAAAATAATGATCTTTTGCTTATGAAATAATGCAATAATGACAAATTAAAAAATAATAGTTCAATATTTTCATCTTAGTTCTTTTATAAAAAAGGAGAAAGCTTGTCAATTGGTCAGAACTTAAATTATCATTTTCACAGATTTGCATTAGAGCTTTCTGTTTTCTCCTAAATACATGCTTTTTTTTTAATTACACTTTTCTGCCAGTTCAGATTTGTGACTTACTGCTTGTGGTGTTCATACATCTATTTTGTTGCATGTTTGTCGCTTTTGACCTTAAAACATCCTCGTCTCTGAGTTGTAGCTCTGGAGTCTGTGAATTCAAACACTTGAAACACCCGGCTGATGTAAATCCACGAGTTTTCCTGTGGATCAAAGTCAGAGGTGAAACTCTGCAAAAGAGGCACAAAAAAGAATAACTAAATAAAATGATGCCAACTCTCCTTGAGAGTTAGAGACTCAACATTGTTTGTTTGTAAGTAAATTGAGTCAAAACTTGGTGAAGAGTTTGCGTTCTCAAATGGAACCATGTAAATTTCGCCAAACTGCCCTCTATACTCCTCTGTGAGGCCATTGGCTGAGAGGGTGTGAGATGAATGACAATCATTTCCGTTGGCCTAATCGTCTGATATTGTCTACCAGGTCATGGTGGTCTCTCCCCTTGTCCTGTGGCAGCTCTGCCTGTGTGTTATTGAGCCGCTGCCCTCCAGCTGTTTAGATTGCTATATTTCAAATAATTGAGTCAGGTCACTGGGAGTGAAGCTGCAGAGTGGGAGCGGGAAAGAGTGATGGAGGAAGACAGCTTTCACCAGCTGTTGGCTCCTTTTAATTGAATGCAGCACACCTCATAATCCAAATACCGACGGGGCTGCTGGTGCAGATTCTATAGGAAGAAATATCCTCTATAATTGTAGGAAAACTGTCAGTGAAGGAATTGATAGACTGGAATGTTGCACTGACAGTACATGAGAACTGGATTGAGTGAGTGTGACACATCAACTGTAAATACACAGCCCGGTGTGATGTCACCCATACCTAACCACTGGCTCCATCAAAATGGATCCAATTTAGACAGCGTTTTTCCACGATACGAGCACGACCATTTGGAGCCGGTCGATTGGTCCGACTCGGTATGAGTTGGTATGGCAACCGCTCCAACCAATCAGGAGTCAGCTTGTTCAAAGTCCACACCCCTTCCACTTAAAGTGAACTTGGGAGATCCATCAGTCAAGCGTTTGATGTGGGGCCAACGGGCGCCACATGCTTTCACTGAGGCATCTGATTGGTCAGTTTATAACTTGAATAGTTATTCAACAGAAATAGTTATTCTGACAATGACTGAGTAATAGCTGTTTATTTCTCTAAAGAAGTCTTTGGGATTTTTTCTTGGAGCCAACGGGTACTTCCTGTTTGGAACTTTGGGGGGCGGGGTCACTCAGGGCGCTTCCAATGCAGCCAGTGGTGTGACATCACCCGTATAAATTATTTGTGTTTGAAATGAAGGATGAGATGAAGGTGAACGCTGAACTGCTGCGAGACCTAACAAAAACAGGAAGTTGGGGGTCGTTCTCAACATTCGATTGAATTTAACTGTCCCTCTCCCCCTTAGCATGATCTTTACTATTATTCAATTCAGAATTATGTCTTTTACATCAGTCCGGAGACAACAGATGAAAATTAGCCGCTGAGCTAAATTTAATGTGCTCTGTTCCAGGGAAATAGATAAATTGAAATTAAATTGAACATTTAAAAGCAACAACAACAAACAAAACCACTGATTATTTGAAATCTTGTTTATTTCTACATTAGTGATTCACTATTTTCCTGAAAGAGTTAAAAAATCAAACAGATTTCCTTTATTTAGCACCAATCATTTCTGATTAGCATCACATCAAACTACAAGAACTGTCAGGACACCATTTCCCACAATGCATTGTTTTGCAGTCACACAAAGGCAGGTTGCAGTAAGTGCAGTACCTATTTTCTGGCTGCGCTCGCCAGGGTACCCTCCTCTTTCTCGTGATACTTCCATGACGGCGCACATCTGACGTCGGTGCAAAAAAACTAACCAGCATGCACTGCTGCAGGCGATCTGCGCAGCGCTGCGCCTGTCTTGTTTATCTCAAACACACTTAATGACTTTCTTCCAGCTTCAATGAAATAAAAACAATTTAATTGCTAATTTTTTTTGTGATGTGGGCGGAGTCATGTTGGAATCAGAAATAGTCATTAAGAGGTTCTGGGTTTGAACTGGTCTGAGTCAACGTTTCTATGGCAACCAGTGGAAGAGCACGCCCCTACACCTTGAAAGTCAGATTCACAAATATTGTCAAAATAAATAATGTCAAATATTTTGAACTTTAGATGTGGGAGCCAGTAGGCTCCACCTACTTTTAATTGAGGCCTCTGATTGGCCAGTTTATAACTTAGTTATAACTTAAAAAACGAATGGTTATTCGGACAAATAGAATGACTGAGAAAATGCTCTTTATTTCTCGATAGAAAGTCTTTGGGATTTTTGAACCAGTGGGTACTTCCTGTTGGAAACGCGAAGGGGGGGAGGGTCACTCAGTCCAGTTCTCGTATACAATCAATGGTTGTTACTGGTTTATTGTTTTGAAACAAAGTGTAAAACTCTACTGTTTAAACTAAAATGAAACAATATATATTTTAACTTCTGTTTCCTGTACTAGAAATCTGATCCCTTTATTATTAAATGTTCCATGACAAAAACAGGACTGGGGCGTGTTGTGACCAACAAAATCTAAATGTCATGTTCAGCGTATTTGTGTATTTCTTTTGTGAGGTACAAGCAAAAACAATTAAACTAATCAACTGATGTTCCAACAAATAATTAATTATTGCTGCTGTTACATTTCTACAACACAAAAGTTGACGCTTGCACATTTCAATTACAATAGCAACATGATGACTCATAGTAAACACAGTTATTCTGCTTTTACTTTGTTATTATGGGCTGCACTAATCGAACCTATACGTTACATCTCTGGTGTTTCTGGTTTTGTATGTGCAAACTACATTTTTTATCCATGGATTTCCGACCCTCCTGTGGTATAGCCCACACCTCCGGGAAACTTTCCTGCACCCCTCAACACAATAAAGAAAAAGAAAAACATGTACCTTTTGAACACGCTGCTTAATTCTAAAGTTGAACAGACTCCTATATAACTCTGGCAAATTCCTCATTTCACTGGAGCTGAATACCATTGGATTCTATATCTACAAGACATGATGCTGACTTTGTCAACTGAATCAAATCAGCAGACCTCAAGGACAGAAATGAATAGCCAGCAGCTGGGCTGCTCTGCAAGTAATCTGTCTGTCGACTGCAAGGTCACACAGAGTATGAATGATTTGTAAAACACTGCAAACCCATAAGGAATCTGACAAATTACACAAGTTGCAGCAAAAGTGCTTTGCAGTGCATCTTTTGTGATGCTCTGTTTTGTGTCCATTTGATTAGTGTGCTTATGGATCACCCAAAAGGGGTCAAAACCCGGTTTTATTTTTTAAGTAAATGGGAAATCAGATTTGAACATGTATCTTGAAGGTGCACTTTTGACTGAAAGCTGTTCTGATACCCCTAAAATGAAACCTTAGATGACCAAAACATTCGTATTTTAGTCTGTATGAATTAAAAGTCAATGATTAATGTCAGGATGAAGATGCATAATGCTGTTACAGGAAAAAATGAAATAATTTAACCAAAAGAGTGGCCTAGTCACAATTAAATTTATCGTGAAATTTTTGTCTGTTATCATTTTTCTTTTGTTTTGTTTTTATTTTTCAATTTTATTCTAAAATAATGGAAACCAATTACAAAACCGTATTAAAAAGGGCAAAAAAAAAACAAGAATTTTCATAATACAGCTTGAATGGTAATCAAAAGTCAGCAAAAGAAAAAAATAAATGTCTAAATAAATAAAAAAGTATAAATGTTGTCTGTCAAAATGTCTTCTTTATTATTTATATATATATATATATATATATATATGTATATATAATTTTATCTTTTTTTATTTATTGGATGGAGAGCACCAGATTTTTTTGTTGTATAACAAGCTCATGTGCAACAATGACAACTAAAGGATTCTTATTCAGATTAAATAAAAAAGGCTGATCCCTTGATATATTTCCTAAACAAAGGAAAAGTGATTTTTTTTTTGTTTTAAAAAGGTTTTTTTTTATCTTTACTTTTCAGCCAGATGGTTTTTCTAAATCAACTCGTTTCGCAGAAATGTCCCTATTACTTGAGTTCTAAAACTAAATTTTATTTAGTCTATGTGTTTTTTTATTTATTGTTAAACTGCTATTAAAAAAATAGTTTTAAAACTTTTTTATAATTGTTGTACATTTACAATTAAGTGCTTCTGATCAAATTAAATCAAACTTTATTCATAAAGCAAACTTATGCAGCACAAAATGCACTATACACTTTACACTATAAAAAAATTCTTTAATGTAGAGAAACCATATACAAAATAAAGACTTTGACACACAAAAATGCAAATAAGTAAGTAAATAAACTATAAACTATGATGACCCCAAACATCTTGTGAGTGTATCCAGTGAATCAGAAAATTCTTTTGATTAGATATGTTGTGGGTTTCAAGAGTGCCACTGCAGCTGTTTAAGACTATTCTACAAAGCATGTAGTTAATTTGTGCATCTTTCTTAAAGTTCTTCCCCAGATCTCAATGCAACAGATCAGTTGTGTCATAACCACAGTTACAGTATACAATCACCATTTCACAAATGTCAGCAGTTCAGAGTACCAGTTTATGCACGAGCTGCCATAGAAATTCCCTGCATTAAATTTTGTTGATAGCGACACCCAGTGGAGAAAATGGGAATAACAAAAATTTAATCAAAATCATATTTATTCACAAATTTGTATTTAGCAGCTAACAAATTCGTATCATGCTACGTTAAACATGTGATACTGTGCCGTTTTCTTATTAATTTGCTGATGCTGTAGCGCTGTTTTGGTATTTCACCACACCCTTCCTGTGAACGTGGACGTGGCGGAACTTTTGTCGTCTCTCCTAAACACACACGGACAAGAAAGGCGTTGCACACGTTCGGCTAAACTGTCATGTAGCTAGCCTTGCCGGTTGTAGATGCTAGTCCTTTTTCCATTGACATTTTCAAATAATTAAAATATTATGACGTGTTGACGTGACTGGCAGTTACTGCATTGTCTATGCTCTCATGTTTAGCACAGAATACCAGCGGCAGAGAGGCCAAAAATGACGGAAAGGTGGGTAGGCGAGTTTGGTTTCTACATTAGGAGGCTAATGTAAAAAGCTAGCTAAAAAGGGACAACCCGAACTGTTAGCAGTCTTGTCACTGAGCTAGCTCGTTTACTACAAATTCTGACGGATTTGGTTCACATTTGTTAATTGTAGCAATGTTTTATATTTGTCAACTCGATTATAACTGAACATATACCATTACTAATAGCTTAGAATAGTTAGTTTGTAGTTGCTAACAGCATACAACCCGCTAATAATGAAGCTAATATTTATGTTTTGGATTTTTTTTTTTAAGCTAGGAGTTGCCATCAGTTTTATTTATTTATGTGTTAATAAATAATTATTTTAATCGTTCCACGAATAATTATGTAAAACTATGTTTGGAAGGTGGATATCCCACTGTCATCACTATTGCGTCACTTTAAACCAGGGGTCTGCAACCTTTAACAGTAACAGCCTCAAAGTTTTATGGTATTTTGATGCTAATTTGCAGTCATTACAATTTATTTTTCATATGAATTATGTTTTTATTGTCGCATGAATGAAAGCAGACATATAAAGAAAAGCTAGTGTTTTCTTAAAATGTGAAATTTCTTTTTTGCTTTTGACAGAAGCTTGTGTGGTTTCCTTTCAAAATAAAAGACGCCTTATGCCAAACTGGATCGTCCCATTGCAGCATAAGATATGTGCTTTAAACTCAAAGATTAGACTTTTTACCATTTTTTTAGTGTTTGAAATTGATGTATTTTGGAGGAAGCATTGAACAAATAAGACCTCTTCAAGTCATGTAAAAACATTTTTATAGTTTATCTTTGAGATGCACCTCAGTCATGCATTTAAAAAAAAAATGTTTATTTTAGTCAGAGCCTAAATTGGCTCCAGAACTGCAAGTTCCAGTAAAAAATAAATAAAAAAATGTCCTAAAAACTTGCTCCAATGAGAATTTTGTTGAATTAAAAAAAAATATTATAGAGAAAATGAAAAAAGAAAATTAGGCTGAAGGTTTATTTTTATTCAAATTGTTGTGAATCAGAAACAAATGAGAAATAAACTGTTGGAAAAAGCTTGTGGTAGTGATGTAGGTGCAGCAATTGGCAGGTCCCAGGATTTTTACGGACAGTTTACTGTTGTCATTTGTATGATGTTTTATTGTTTTATATCTGGTGTTATGTAATTTATCTATATTTTTATCTGGAATTGTTTGAACATTTTACTTGTGTTTTTAGGCGTGTTACTGTGCGGTGCCGTGTTTGACAGGTCTGCCACAAACAATTCTTTTAATAGTCGACCGATCAGCAATTATTTTTTCCGTTTAGTCGACTAATCGGGTCATTCGCAAACTGGATGTAAAACACACAGCTTAACCATCAATATGTTTAAACTAATTAAAAACTAGATGTATGGCATTACCTGTGATAATGTTAGTATTAATGCTGTAAGCTGAATTTGACCGCTGAAGATGCTGAAATTTATAGCTAAAAATGCTAACGTTGCTAGCCAGCTAAAATATTAGCTAAATACCAAATAGTTGCTGACTATTTTAATAGTTGATCAGTCGTTGATTAGTTGACTAATCCTGGATGTGACGCTTCATGCTTGTGTATTAATCAACATTATTGTCCTGTTTTGTTTGTATAACTAATCGGTTTCCTGTACTTGCAGCGCTTGCGTCCTGTGACTCCGCATCTGTTTAGCCATGGAGAAGCCCTGGAGGCTGTGGGGGACAGTAGAGCGCTGCACCCTGACTCTGGTGTCCTGGTCCTGGGGGGCCTGTCGCGTGTCCCTCCTCGCCCTCATCCTCACCTTCCATCTCTACGGAGGATTTTTCCTTCTCGCCCTCATCCTGGCGTCCGTCGCGGGAATCCTGTACAAGTTTCAGGATGTCCTGCTCTACTTCCCTGACCAGCCGTCATCCTCTCGCCTTTACGTCCCCATGCCGACCGGAATCCCACACGAGAATGTTTACATTCGCACCAAGGATGGGGTGAAGCTGAACCTCATTCTGCTCCGTTACACCGGAGGGGACACTCTTCCCGGAGTCGGCCCCGGTAACCAAAGCAGTCCTACGTCCTCGGCTCCGCCTACCATCCTCTACTTTCACGGGAACGCGGGGAACATTGGTCACAGGGTCCCGAACGCCCTTCTGATGCTGGTTAACCTGAAAGCGAACATTGTTCTGGTGGATTATCGCGGTTATGGAAAAAGCGAAGGCGAGCCAAGTGAGGACGGACTATACCTGGACGCAGAGGCTACCTTAGACTACATAATGACCCGCGCCGACGTGGACAAGACGAAGGTGGTGCTCTTTGGAAGGTCACTGGGAGGGGCTGTGGCGGTGCGCTTGGCCTCGGTCAACCCCCACCGCGTTTCAGCCATCATGGTGGAGAACACCTTCCTCAGCATCCCACACATGGCGGCGACGCTCTTCTCCTTCCTGCCCATCCGGCTGCTGCCCCTGTGGTGCTACAGGAATCAGTTCCTGACTTACCGGCAGGTGGCGCTGTGCCGCATGCCGTCGCTGTTCGTGTCCGGCTTGTCCGACCAGCTGATCCCGCCGGTGATGATGAAGCAACTGTACGAGCTGTCTCCCGCGCGGACTAAACGCCTCGCCATCTTCCCGGAGGGCACGCATAACGACACGTGGCAGTGTCAGGGCTACTTCGCCGCTTTGGAGCAGTTCATGAAAGACCTGCTCAAGAGCCACGCCCACGCGGAGAGCGCCCAGCCGTCAGCCAGCGTCACCATCATCTGAACAGACGTGACGATTGATTTTTTTCTTTTTTCTTTAAAGGAGCGACTCCTTTTTTTGAAAGAATGTACATTTTTGCATTTGGCTTTTTATTTGCATCTGCATAAAGATTTGATGCTTCAACTAATTTCAATCTTTTAAGGAATAAGAACAGCCTCCATTTTGGAGGACTTCTGTTTGGTTGCTCCACTTAATGCTTGTATTTATGGCCTTTCTGTATGAAGCTGCAGCTCAAAACCTCTCAGAGATCTGTTGGAATTCTATCTATGCTGAAACAGCCTCTTACATTCTGAGATTTAAAGAAAATTTATAATTTTGTAACTTGACTAAATTAATCCAAAACGAACATGTGAGCATACTGTAAATAGATATATCACTTTGAGACTTTGCACTTTTCTTTTTGGGTTTATTCCAAATGTTTCTGAGCAATATTGAGGAGCACACGGATGTATATTTATTGGTTTTTTTCCCTTTAATGCAAAGCTATCGCGTGACTGCAGCTGCTCGGCAGAGAATGAAAATAAATGTTTATCGGTAACAGAAAAAGAAGAACTGGTTGAAAACCTATTTACTATTAAATAACGTGTCGGAATGATCGTGGGAAACGCCCTCTGCCGTTTCCGCCTGTACAGTGTTGAACCATTTGACGCTAAAACACTAAATCTTTAACATAGTATACATTTTTTCATTATTAACGTGATTAACGTAATTACGTTGATCACGTTAACAGTTAAAAAATGACAGTAAATTCAAGAACGTAAAGACTTTAGCTCCGGTGTTAAAGGGTTAACTTCCTTTTTATGATTTGGTTTTTTTGTTCAGAAATTAACGTTTTGGTTAAGACTATTGAGCGGCAACGTTGGTTAAAAAAAAAGACATTTTAGGGCTAAAATTGTATTTAAAAAAAATAGAAAAATAACGTCAAATCTGCGTTAACAAACGAAAAATGAAAGGTTACTTTTAAGGATTCAATCAAGCCACGATTTCAATTTTATTTTCCAGCACAATAAATTTTGAAAGGATTCAATACACACAAACAATATTGACACGATCTCAAGTCCTTTTATACTCTGTTCATGTTGTGCTCCACGAGACCGTCACCTGCGCACACTCAGCGCAACCCCCAACTGCTGTGCACGCACTCAGCGCGAATGACCGTTCACTCGTAGCCTGCAGAGAAAAAAAGAGAGTTCATAAAAAAAAAAAAAAAAGAGCACGGTTCCCGGGAAGGAGTCAGAGGGAAACTGGCGAAAGGTTGCGTCATCACTAGGGCTGCCACAATTAGTCGACTAATCGATGACTAATCGACTATTAAATTAGTCGACGACTAATTTAATAGTCGACTAATCGTTACTTTATATTATATGGAGTCAGAGTGTAGTAAAAATGAAAGTTATGATGGCATTTTACTAGCCTCTAAGAATATTTTAGCATTTATTAAGGCATTTATTAGCATTTATTATTAGGCTAATTTGGAGTTTAGCTAAAGTTTCACCTACATGCTAGCTATTTTTGGGTAATTTAGGAATTTTTCAGTTTTTTAGGTTAATGTGGCATTTAACTAATATTTTAGCCGACTATCAATTTCAGCATCTTCAGCAGCCAAATTCAGCTTACTGCATTCACACTAGCATTATTGCAGGTAGTGCTATGCATTAGCAGTAGTAGTTTCAGTTAGCTTAAAGCTAATTATGTGCTTTACATCCAGTTGATACATGACCCGATTAGTCGATTAATCGGAAAAAATAATCGGTGATTAGTCGACTATTAAAATAATCGTTTGTGGCAGCTCTAGTCATCACCCACGACTGTTGTCACGGGAGATTGGTCAGAGTTCCCATGAAAATGTAAAATGCAGGAACAAATCTCGCTTTTGCTTGCATTTCCGTTACTGGTTACATCATAGAATCCTGGAGGGATTGACTTATGTCGAACTATTAAATCCAAATTTCCCAGCACGCCAGCCCGTTCTCCACACGCACACTCACAGCGAGCCTGCATGGAGAAATGTCATCTGTTCTGCATTTCTAAATTCAGCCACAGGCCGAGAAAAAGCGATTTTTATAATTTTCTGTGTCGAGGAATATGTTGACAAGTTTGAATCGTTTTTTTATCGATTCACAAAGAATCTTTACATCTGAGGTGCTTACACTGAAAAATGTTTTTAGGTGAAAATAGAAGAAAAGAAACATCATGTAAAAGAAAAACTAAGCTCAATAAATCTCCTAAAAGGACCAGATTACTTCATCTACATCAATCGGAGAAGATTTTAGAATATAATGTGAGCGTTTTGCTTTTCTCATCGTTGCACGTGTTAATTGAAGGTTTCCTTCTCCCCGCGCTTTTGTGGCTAAACAGCTTTACTCTCTTGGAAGGCTTTTAATGAGCTAATTAACCTTTTCCTGCATGTCTTCCATGAGGCGGGGGCGGAGCCTGAAGACAATTTAAACACAGTCATTCTTAAACGCAGCATGCTGCTCTGCAGAGGTTCCAAAGCCATTTGATTACAGATCTCTTTAGCCATAATGAACAAGAAGAGAATAAAAAAAAGACAGTTTGTGTCGTGAGTCTCGGTGAAAAGACCACTGTGAATGTAAGTGGTGGTTTTTCCTGAACATTGCTCGTTTTAACTTCATCCGTGCAACTTCCTGCCACTGACAGCACTGAAGAGTTTCATACTTTTTTGTATCTGATCCACCATCCTGAGCACAGAATGCAGTCAGGGGTTAACATTGTGAATATGTTGGTACACCGTTTTGTAAGATACTGTTGATTTACTGCTTACAGTTGTCATCTTACTACTTTCTAACTCACTTTTTTTTGATGATTTCAAAGTGAATGTTCATATTTTCTAGGATTAAACTCTTCATCAGGTCAGGTGCAGACACACTGGATCACATTATGAGCGGATCTGAATCACAACTGTTGCATCATCTGGGGTTTTCCAGTTTCTGAGCTGGTATGCCGTGGTTGCAAACTTTTGTAGAGAAGAATCGGCACTTTTGTGCGTTTTTTCTTTTTTTTTTTTTTCTTTTCGGGCTTGTATATTCACCAATTTTTTTTCTATCATCTGTTCAACTGATTTTCTCTTGTTCTTCTTTTCTATTTCCAAACTCAGTCAAGTTTTTTTGTAAGCACACGTTTTCACTTTCTATTTTCTGTGCGTTAATAAAACTTCAATCAAACAGTAGATCTGTCTGTGAGGGTTTTTTTTTTTTTGGTGGAAAATTTTGTTAAATCATTGGGATGCTGGGGAAATTCCATTTTGTCAGGCTGTATATGAGACCTGGACTGAGCTAGTGTGACATCACCTGAAGAAAACTATCTCCTTTTATTTCCATCAAAGTAAAGTAAATTTTGTTGCCTTTTTTTTAAGCGGTAGACTGTCGATAAGCAGTGATTGGTCCAAGTTATTCTGAGTC
This sequence comes from Oryzias javanicus, assembly GCA_003999625.1. NCBI lineage: Eukaryota > Metazoa > Chordata > Actinopteri > Beloniformes > Adrianichthyidae > Oryzias > Oryzias javanicus. The sequence goes on along the minus strand of CM012457.1, from coordinate 8,057,515 downwards.
ATTGTTTAGTAATCACTCTAGCCAATCAGGAGTAAGCTTGTTGGAAAGCCACACCCCCTCCACTTGAAAGCAGCATTAAGAGAATCTGTCAAACGTTTTGAACGGTGGACTTAGGGACCAGCAGGCACCACCCACTTTCATTCCAGTATCTGATTGGTCAATTTGTAACATGAATAACGTGCGCTACAGAAAAAAATATATTGAAAAAAAAATTGGAATTTAAAATCAACGATATCAGAGTAAGAATAGTCATTCCGACCATAGAATGAATGATTAATAGCTGTTTATTTCTCAGTAGAAGTCTATGGGATTTCAGTTACTTGGAGCCAGCAGGTATTTCCTGTTTGGAATGTCCAGTTTTCATTTACAGTCAATAAAAACTCTGAAGGAAAAAACCGAAGCAGCGCACTGTCAAACATTTCATAAACAGTTAGCACTCTAATAAATTCAATAGTGAATTGTTAAACAATGCAAGAAATTTTATGGTGCCGATTATCTGAATAAGTTGTTTCCTGCATCACTTTTATACCACAGTAAATTTTAGGACAGCATTCCGATAAGATTCAAGTCTGGAGTTTGATATGAAAAAGAAAAAAAAATATTTATAACATATTTATGTAGTTATCATTCCGATAAGACATATTTATTTTAGACCCACTGAAATTGTCATGTCCAGAGTTAAATTCTTGGACTTTTGACTGAACACACTGTAGGATCTAGACATAGTGAAAATGCTTTACTTCCTTCTTTAACAAAATGAAGTCAGTATATGGGCGCCGCCATGTTGGAGCCTGGCGTCGTCAATAAGCAGTGATCTCTCCGAATTCTGTTTTTGAATGATCGATTTGGGGACAAGCAGGCACCGCCCACTTTTATTGATGGATCTGATTGGCCAGTTTATTATTTTAACAACTTGCACTACAGAAAAAGACATCTTAAAAAATTAAGACTTTATGCAAAAAGATCCACTTTGATCATCCATTTTAAGTCACTATCCAAAAAACCGAGTTATTTTCTCGGACATAGTTTCTGCAAAGCGGCTGGAGTTCATTAAAAATTTACCTCTGGATTGTAGGCTGGACGGTTGCTTCAGAGCAACCCCGACCCCCTTTCCCGTTGCCAAGAGCTCTCTGTTTACATGCTCTTCCTCCAGCTCAGAGCAACTATTGGAGCTTTCCAACCATACAGATACCAGCTCAGATGAGGAAAACTAAAACATACATGGATACATGGATACATGGATAGTCGTCCTCAAGTAATTCTCAGAAATGGAATTTGGAGTTTCATTTTCTTTCTACATGTCCTCAATCATCAGAAAAATGCCACAAGAATATGTTAAAAACACAGTTTTCCTCAGAATTGATCTTTAAAATAAATGATGGTAATTCTGACAATTACAATGTAATAGCTGTTTACTTTATAATAGAATTCTAGGGGATTTTGGCTTCTTGGAGCCGGTTGTACTTCCTGTTTCGATTAAAAGTGGGAGGAGTCGCTCAGTCCAGTTCTCACATACAGTCATCGATTTAAACAGAAAGAAAACCAGTGATTTCTTAGAACTTTTACTTGTTTAAAGGCCGAGAAAAAGCTGAAACACTAAAAACAAAGCCCATATTATGAAAGCATCTCCACCATGTTTTGCTCAAGATTTTTGAGCTGGTTTGATATCCTCTTCTCAGATGAACAGGCTGTTTTTTTTCTTACATTTCGTTGATGGTTCAACCACCACAAATTGTCAGAATCTTATTTTTTAATTTGTAAGTTTTCAGTAAAAGCTGTAATGATCCTTTCCTATCCACGTTGGCTTCCCTTCAGCACAGTTTATTTCGAGGAGCTGCCACCATATTCTGATTAAAGTTACACCCATAATTTACTTCCTTTTTCTGATTTCTCAAATTCTAAGTAGATGGGTTATTAATAAATATTAACTGTAATTATTGATTTAAATAAGTCAGTTTTCCAGCTCTGCTGTCCTTCTTTCTTAAAGTCTCCAGATTCTTTCCTGATGTTTGGTGACGGTAGAGAGATGGCTCAGAGCGATCGCCTGTTTGGCTGGTCAAGCAGGAAGCTGTGAGTGCGGTTAGCCGAGCGGAAGAGCAGAGGGGAAGCAGTTCTGGAGGGTATTCGCTCTGCGCAGCGCCTCAGACGAGTCTGGATCTGACCACCGAAGAGTGAAACTGAGACTTAAGGAAATCGCTGGCAGAGAGGAGCTGCTTCGTGGAGGAGAACGTCTGCTGGAGCCGAGGAAGAAGGAAAGCGGGCTCATGCGTCGGATGTGATCTCCGTGGAGGTTTCATGCTCTCCTGGGATGGCAGTCTCGGCAGGTGTGGGGTCAGGAAGTGGTTCGGGTCGGCCGTCCTGGCCCGTGTGTCTGCTGACGGTGGTGGCGGTCGCCTTGTCCTCCGTTTCACTTTTGGCTTTGTACCAAATAGTGGCTCTCAGAGCTGAAGTAAAAGAACTGAAATCAGACATCAGTCGCAGGAGAGGGGAGGGGCAAGAGGTCAGAGGTCGTGTGAGTAAGCGGCATTTTCGGCTGAAGGGAGAGAGAAAGGAGGCTGCAGTGAACGTCTGTTATTTCTATGCAGACTGAGCACATCAGCAGCAGGAGGAGTAACCAAGAGGCTCAGCAACAGGCTGGACTGCAAAAAGCTTTTGGCCAAATGAGGATCAGGAGGACGGTCTCTGACACGACAGGTGAGTCAGAGGGACGGCGAGGTCACGGGTTTTTGGCTTGTTCTTGTATTTTTCTGATAACGTTGGACACATATATAGAAAATTAAGCTAAAAATGACATTTGTGAGTATTTGAAAAAGATTGGGCCGCAAACCCCGAGGGGAAGGGGGTGGGGGTTGCTCCGCACTAACAGTCCCGCCCACAACACAGAGGTGAATTTATAATGAACTACGTCACGCTGAAGAAACCATGTCTGGCCCTTTAATTATTTTCCCGCTCTTTTTGTGCTCAGCAGTCTTAAACTGCTGGGTTTTGTTATTTTAGTTTGGGGTTCGACCTGAGTAGTCTTGATTTGTGGGATTTGTTTATTTGTTTTCTTTCTAGATTTTGGTTAGGCAGCCATCAGCAGAGACCTGCTGACACAGAGGGTTATTTTGTTTGGCCGAGGTTCCATTTCCCTTTGGTTTGTCTTGTTGTTTGAACCAGCACAGTCATTATTATTATTATTATTATTATTTTCTTTCAGTTCAGGACACAGGATTTTCTTTTTTTAAATTAATTTTGTTCCTTTCGCGTCCTTTTTTTTCCCGTATTTACACCTGATCCAGGTGAGCAGTAGCTACAGGATTGGAGATGCTCGTTCTAGAAAACGACACTCGTTTTTTTTTTTTTTTATTATTTTGCCCAATAACCGCATCATAATTATTAAAACGCTGTCAAAATAACTCAAAGGATGATCGGAGAGTTTAAAATGAAAATCTCACCTTTTTCTCTCATCGTCCAAATCAGTTCTTTTGCATTAAAACAAAAACAATAATACATTTCCTAAAATAAAATTCGAATTTAACTAAAACCAACATTCTAATGTAATTCTAATGTGAGAAACTTTGTTTTCTACTCCACTTCATTGATTGGAAGAGAAGCTTTTTAAGCCTTCATTGTTTGTTTTGAAGACCAACTCAGGAAGAATTGTGTTTTTAACATGTTCTTGTTTATTTTATCAAGTATAATATATCATGTATGTGTAGCTTACTAACTGAATACTTTTTAAGACAAAATTGGAACATTAGAAATATGAAAAATAAACTTCAAGCATACACGGCGTTAGATTAATTCAGGGGTGGGAAAACTGCAGCCAAACATGGGTTTATTCTGTTTATTCTGATCTGAAAAACTGGAATTAATTGTACCGATAATCCTTATTGTCTTTTTATTTTCCCTGTAATTCCGGTTTCTCGTTCTATGTCTGAAGGTTTATAGTTTTTCTGACATTCTTATGTCTTTTTACATTTTTCCCTTGAGGGACATCAACACAGTCGGCACTAAAATTAGAACAAATAGCAAAGTTTTGAAATTTAGTTTCTACATTTTTAAAGAATGGTTTTGTTCAAATGTCATTTTTTTGTCTTGTTGGTAGAAGCACTCCTCGTCCGACTCTTCTATTCAATTTTAGAACCCTTTGTGACGCACGAGTTTGCCCATCCTTGGACTGAGGATATTATAGTATTCTAATTATACTAGTAGTACACTTAAATAATTGTATATTTTAAAAAAAGAAAATCGGGCAGCGGACTGAAATCTTGAAGGGAAGCCTTCCCATAGTTGTAAATGGATCAAAAGACTTGCAAGGTAATTTTTACCTGAAATAATAAAAAATAAATCAAAATATGACAACACATGATAAATTAGAGTAGTTTTATTTTATCCAACCTATGGTTTATGTAATAAAATGGAAAATAAAAACATAGGAAGATCCTAAAAACAAGCTTGAAATTAGGAATTTGAGAAGAAAAATTTCTAAAAAAAAAAACATTAATAATAATAATTATGATACTGGAGACTTGGCCTATGGTTCATCCATTCTTGGGGCATGTGAGACTTTACCCAGTGACACATGACTCAGAAAAATGCAAAATTAAAAAAATTATGTCAATACTTTTGCTTGGGTGAAAATCATCCAGCGGTCGTTCTCCAAATGAGACCAAAACTAAAAGTACAAGGAGTTCACAGAAACAGTATTTATAACCTGTGGTTTCACATCTCCTCATTGCAGAAGTTGTCCAGTAGATACTTTGCACTGAAGTAACTGAAGCTTAATTCTCCAAATTCTCCCACAGTTTCTCAGTCCTGCCTGCAGCTTTTGGCAGACGGCAGCAGAAAAACCTTCAGGAAAGGTACAGTTTTTTTAATGATTTTACTGAAATTTGACTTAATTTGAATTAATTTTCGTTTTTTTTAAAGCTCTAGACTTACAAGTATTTTGTTTAAGTTCAAAATACTTTGGTGTTTCTACAGCCCTTTCCTCGGGCTCCTACACGGGGATTCCTTGGCAGGCCGGGCTGAAAAGAGGCGAGGCTCTGGATGTGGAGGGCGACCGCATCGTGGTCAGAGAAGAAGGCCTCTACTTCGTGTACAGTCAGGTCAGGAGGGTTACTGTACTGTCGTTTCATCCTTCTTCCACAGAGGGGCGCTGCTATTCCACATGTTCCTCTGCTCTCACATTTCTGAAGCCAAAAGTTACTGATCTTGAGTTTTTGCTGATGTTACTTTGCATTTTATGGACTGCAGGTCTATTACATGGACAGCAACGCAGGATCCGGATGATGTGCATTTGTTTCGCTGCATCCAGACTATGGACGCCGTCTATCCCTTCAACACCTGCTACACAGGAGGTGAACCCGCGTCTCTGTTCACATTTAATCATTTGGGACAAAAAAAAATTACTATTTTCATGTAAAGCAAACAGAAAAGGAATAAACTCAACACTCAAAAGAAATAAACTCACTGGGGTCTGCAACCACTAGTTCAGAAATTTATGATTTTAAATTTATAAAGATTTTTACATTCCTGATGACTTGAAGAAATCTAATTTGTTCAAAAACTAATCAAAATTTTGGTAAAAACTCTGATTTTTATAAGTTTAAAGCATACGTCATCTTCCTCTGTCCAGGGCTGCACTGTTATCATCTGCTTTACATTTTAAAAGAAAACCGTACGAGCTTCTGTCAAATGGAAAAAATCATTTCACACTTTGAGAAAACGTTAGCTTCTCTTTATATTTTTGTTTTTATTCATGCCAAAAACAAAGCATAATTCATATTTATTATTAAAAGAGACATTGTAATGAATGAACAGCAGTTTCAAAAAAAGACTCCTTTTGATCAGTAGATTAAAGCCCAAACAGCTCTTTTACTGTTAGAGGCTACAGACCTCCGCATTAGACGAAGGTAGGCGACTGCCTGGAGAAGTGGCGGACTTAGCAGTTTGGGGGCCCCAGGCGAACAATAAGATGGGGCCCTCAGTGGTGGTTGTTTTAATCATTTATTTTTTAAAAACCTCACCCAAGGTAAAACAACCATGACGTATGAAATTTTTCAAAATTTGACAGGTTTTACTTAATAAGGTAAAAAAAAAATAATTGGTGGAATAAACCATTACCCTATGGAATGGAGTAAAAAAAAATCTAAAAATGACAATTTTCTTCCCCTCCTTCTGCCTTTCCTCTCTTTTTCTGTATCTTCCTAATTGTGAATTTCTTTATCTTTGTTCCACGTTTGAGTACATAGCTACAAATTTTTGGATTTCTTTTTACTCGTCTGACTGTTTTTTTCTTTTTAAACTCTTGGAAGAGTCTCTTCTTGCTGCAGAATATTCCATTGCTGCAGATTCAAGGGGAGGATTAAACACTTTCACATGTGTGCTCTGATACCACTTTAGTCATTTAAAAAATAATAATAATTATGGCAAAGACCAATAATGACAACCATGACAATTGTTGGGGGCCCAAGGGAGTTGCCTACCTTTGCCTAATGGTAAGTCCGCCCCTGGCACGGTGCCCCCAACACTTTTGGGGCTCCGAGCTGAAGACTTAAAATGTTGCTTTAAATCCTTTTATGTCCATCATTATTTGATTCTGTCGTAATAACAATAATAAAAACACTGAGAAGGCATAAGACCACTTATGTGAAAGTGTTTCATCCTCCCCTATAAATCTGCAAGAATGGAATATTCTGTAAAGCAAGTCAGCGAGCAGAGACACTCTTCAATAAGATCAAAAAGCAAATCAACCAACTGTGAAAAAAGGAAAACTGTGTTGCTACGCTTTCAAAAGTGCAGGAAAAAGAAGATAAAGAAAGTCAAGAATAAAAAAGACAGAAAAGGTAATAAAAGGCAAAAGGAGGATCAGAAAACTATTATTTTAAGAATGTTTTTTTTGTTTCATTCTTTTTGTTTTAAATATATTTTGCTTTCCTTAATAAAACCTGACAAATTAAAGAAATTATGGCCTATGTAAGGATTTTTTAAAAAACTTGCTGCAGAGGGCCCCCTCTTATAGTTCGCCTGGCCCCCAAAAGAGCTAAGACCGGCACTGCTCAAGATTTGAACTGACTCACAAACATATTTTTGGATCTCCTCAGGTATCGTAAAGCTGGAAGTTGGAGACTACTTGGAGCTCCTGATTCCTCGGCCCACGGCCAGCGTATCTCTGGAAGGAGATTCCACTTTTCTGGGAGCTTTGAAGCTGGCCTGAAGCTCAACGTGACTTTGAAAAACAAATCTTCTATCACAAATAAAGAAAAAAGCAACAGTTGGAAGAAACAAATGCACACATTCTGCTGATCTTTCAGATTGAGATGTATTCTATGACAGAAATATCTAATCGTTCATTTTTTCACATCAAGTTAGCTGAAATATTTTCTCTGTAAATAAACACAACTGCATAACTGAACACAACAGTTACTTTTGCTTCTCTATCCTAAATATAAATAAATCGTGCAGACTTCACAATGTAACCGTTTTTTTCCTGTTCTGTCAAACTACATTCAGCTTTTCATAAAGTCTTTACATGTGTGACCAATATATTATTATATACAAACCCTGCAATTAAAATTCTGATTAAAGATCCATGTTTTTTGTTTTTCATGAAAAAAAACTGAAACATTACAGGTGAAGAAATAAGCCTGCAGAAATACATAAATGAACATAGTATTACATTAAAATAAAAACATAAATAAAAAAATTTGTTTCAGATGGAATTTTTTTTTTTTTACTTTATCGAAGAGGACAAGCTCTTCCCATTTTAAAAAATGTGTTTTTCTTCGACGGCTTGCTCCATTTACATTTTCACACGTCAAAGTGTTCTCTGAAGTTTTTGAAGTGTTCCATTAATGATTATTTAGAATTGTGTTTTAAAACAAAGTAAAAACGTTATTTTTAATGAAGGGGTAAAATGTAGGAATCTCTATGTCTTTTCTTTCAATCTGGTCTGTCACTTTTAGGAAGGTTCTCAAACCTTTCAGGTGGATTTAAAGTTTCATAATTGGAAAACTTTGAAGATGATTTCACATCTGGTTCTAATGTTAGTCAAATGCTCCTTTGAGATGAATTCGAGTGACGACTGAGAGTCAGGCCTTCTCCACCAACATCACCTTTTGGAAGAAGGGTCCTAGAAACACACCCCTTCCGTCATTGTAATCTGATCAAAATATTTAATTTATTTAAACCATTTTAAATCAATTTTTCTTCAAATAGACTACAAAAGCTGTTTCTACAGTCATAAAATTTACCCCAAAAACACATTTTTTAATTTTGCTTGGTCACTTAGGTTACAAATTATTAATATATATAAATATTTTCAGATTAGTGCACGTTTAATCGTTTTTAATCTTTGTTGGATGGAACAGCATCATCCACTAAAAGCAGAGATGAAATCCTGTCACGTTCTCTCTGGTTGCTGCCTGCGTCTCACTAACCTGTAATACAAGCCGAGCTCCTGATCTGGTCGTACAGAGACCTTACAGGCCACCGTAGACATGCGTGAACTCTTTCTCCTAAGCAAAAAAACCACCGTTGGGCGTGCAAACTCGAACCACAGGTGATTTGGTGTCAAATTTGCTTCTTTTTGGATGGACGGTCAGGAATGTGTTAATAACCTGATGCCTAACCTCGTCGCTACATAGAGCTGTGTCTGTATATCTCATTTTCAATGCATGAGGTGGAGAGAACGTCCTTGCCAAAGTTCAGATTTTTGAACTCATTTTGCACCAATGCGGTGCACCGCGATCGGGTCTGTACCTTGACTTTATATTAAAACTAGACGCCTCTGGCTTGCAAAGGCACCGAGTGTGAATGAAGATTAAAGCAATCCAAAGAATGTATTATTTTCCATTTAAGGATGTCTCCATTAGCCTATCATAAACAGTTCTTATACATTCAAGCTTTTATTTGACAAAGTCTAGTATGTTTTTCTTTTAATCTGTGCGCTCTATATCAGCAAATGTTTAGGATTTCTGTTTGTTTGAGCAAAAGAGCTGCGAAGTCCTGAAGTGACCCGACTCAGTGAGTGAGGGGTCACTGCTTTGTACGAACGTTGCCCCGAGTGCCAGAAATCTATTTCACAAAAAGCAGGAATCATCAGGAATCAAAAGAGCGGGAAAAAAAAAGGCAGAAATCAAATGGGCTTAATGGACAGCACTAACTATTAATGGAAGAGAAGGTAGACACTGTTAAGCTAAAATGCATACAGAGAGCCGGCCCGGGCCCGGGGATCCATTAAGGACAGAGAGGCTCTTTGATGATCCGCTCACTCTGTTTACCAGAAAGAGGAGGAGGATGAACAAACAGCAGCTGAAAAAAAATAGAAGAAGGAGAGTACAAGAAAAGAAGAAGGCTGCAGAGGCCGGACCTCTCCTATAAATGGTGTCAAGCATGATCCCCCCCCCCCCCCCCGGGCCACAAACGTCTTTGTGCGGTGTCATGGTGACGGCTTGTGTGTTTGCGGACGCTGATGTCATTGTGGGGTTGGCTCTCAAAAGAGAAACCAGCGTCTGACCGGAGAACCAGGAAATGAGACCTGCTGTGTACACACACTGGTTCACACACTACACACTCACACACAGGAACAGCAGGTGTTGATAGGAGAAGAAGAAAAGAACATTGACATTTTGAAAAACACGTTTTTTTTTTTTTTGTCGCCAATGATGGCGGCAACCCCCCACGTCTGAATTTTCCACTTTCCGTAGAAACCAGAAGCAAAGACTCAGTGAAATATATTATGAAGAGGAGAGTGAATATTTAAATAAATGACAAATGCAAGCAATCTAACATGGACATAACGTGCAATGGATAAGCGTGATCTTTCCTTTCTATTTGGGTGAAGTTTTAGTGAAGCTGTTCCCTAAATGGGATAGGCTCCAGCATCCTTATGACTCTAAAAGGGATTCATAAGTTCAGAAAATGGTTCAGGTAAAAACAGCTCATGTTTATTTGGTTCTTTAAAAACTTCACCAAAACTAAGTCTAGTACTGGAATCCTCATTTTTCTATGCGACAAGTCAAACTAAAGTCTTTGCTCTCGATGTTACATCATCAACACGGATTTCGCTTTCATTCATCCGTTTCTGAAGGCCAAGAGGACTGAGGCTCTGAAGCTCGCGTCTCTCTACCTTAAATAGAAGTATTTGAAAAAAAAACACCAGTGTCACATGACCAATGAGGTTCAAAGCTACAAACGTCGTCAGTGTTTCAGTTTGTTGTTTCAGTCTGTTAACGTCGGTTCAATCCGCTTCAGTGTATTTTGAACAAATGAACGCTCGACTTGTGTCAGATCTGAGTGGTTTGATGCTATAAAATGTGTCTCGATCAGGATTATAACGATTCATTTTACCAACGATTCCACTGATATCATGATTTGTTGTTACCAATCCGATTCACAGCCAATATGGGTTCATTTTGAGCGATCCGATTCACTGACCTAAAATGGATTCAGACATATTTCCCCAAAACTTCCCGGTACTGAACAGTTCTGGGGAGGTTTTCCAGATGTCATTTTTACTCTGTAGAAAAATAAAATCTTTTGTAAAATACATTATTTTGGGATATCGGGCTATATATAAACACAATTGGAAAAGAAAAAATCTAAAAAATAAATGTATTGTTTAAACACCCCCCTCTCGAATGATGATGATTTCTACCGGATCTGGCAACCCTTTCTTAATTATTTTCCTTATGACCTTCTTGATTTACTGCAAAAGGGACGCTCCTCCTTTGTCTTCTCAAGAACTCGGTGAAGAGATGGAAAAGCATCTTAGATAAATTAAAATACGTGCGGTTATATGCTATCCATGTGCACTACTTATTTTATTACTATTATCTATTATTATTTTTCTTTTTTTTCCTTCCTATTATCACAACTTGTTTATTTGACTGAATTGATGCTGTGCTGACTTGTTCATCGTTCACTGTCTTGTTATTGTCAAAATCTAATAAAGTATTGATATTAAAAAAAACACCCCCTTCTCCCAAAAAAAAAAAAAAAAAAAAAAAAAAAGCTGTAATAGAAACATTAAAAAACTTATACATTTCTAATATAATCCCTGGTAAAAATAAATAAAACCCTTTTTTTTCTCAACATTTCTAAAAAAAAATTAAATAAATTAAAAATACAATAAATCAACAAGAAATAAAATAAAAACAAAAACTGAGTTAGACTTTGATAAAGGGATTTAATTAAATACTTTTTGATGAACCTGAGAGACGCAAACATAAAGGCACTAATCTCTACAAACTGAAGCTCCATTGGGAATAAATGCTGTAAAATATCAGCAAAGAAAAGCTGTTCACCCACGGGGTATACTGTGCTTAATGTTTTGCAAACTGCTTTTCCATCTTGACGTCTTTCAAATAATTAAATTAACTTTTTAATCTGCCAGCGTTTGTTGTTTAGAAGATTCTTAATTAAAGTGCATAAAACGTGCCAATAAAAAGAGGTAGACTTTCTTTTTTTTCCCTCTCTTTGTTTTAAGAAATCATCAGAAGAAGTTTCCTGATCGGAAACAATGTGGGAAAACAATTTAAATAAGTAAAAAAAAAAGAAAATCAAACATATGGTTTCACCCATTTCATTTGTTTCTGTTTTCTTGGGAAAAAATACCACTTTAAATTCTCTTGTCGAACTTAAATGCCCTCTGAAAACGTCACATGGTCTCCCTCCATTGTAGGATGCTCCGTGTCCTTACAGTGGTAGTATCTGAGGATTATTTTGATCTGTTTCTGCCAACCCTGAATAATCGTGTTGATCCGCAGCCCTCTGGCTGAACCGGCTGCAGAGCTCCCATAAGTGAGGATTTGGTTTATCAGCAGCAAACTGGATCGTACCATCAATGTCTCTCAAATCTCATACAAATCATCGTATTCTATGACTGAATGTGTGTTAAATCGATTCAGCTGGAGGAGATACTTATATTTGATCCGAAAAATGCCAAAGACAATAAGAGGTTTACTTGTTTTTAAATGTGATGCCATTTGATCATACATAAGGTTTTTGGTTTTACTACCGACTCCAAATCATCTGCTTAAATATAAGACAATCTGATTGAAATAAAAAAAAAAAAAAAAAAAAAAAAAAATGAAATCATGCATAAAAGCGAGTGTGTTGTCCCCCACTGGAAGAACCCCTCAGAGTCCAAATCGAATGTTTTAGTGTCATTGTTTTTTGACGTGCTAGCTGTTCCCATTATATCAGGGGTGGGCAGACTACGGCCCGAGGGCCAAATGCGGCCCACCAAACGGAAATAAGTTATATTAATACTCTTTTATTTTCTCTCTAATCCTGATGTCTCCTCATAGATGGTGGACTACAAACACACAGACCTTTGATCCGGTGCAGAAAGTTATTCTGCATACATGTTGTGTTTTCCAAGTTTGACGAGCGTTTTTCCGATCATTTAATGACCACATGAATGCAGCATTTCTATAAATTTGTATTTTTACATCAACCCATTTGTACAATTTCTCCTTAAATGTGAAGAAAGCTATAAATTTTTATAAAAATTTCCAAAATGTTTTGTTTTTGATATCAATTTCCAACCAACTTTAAAGCACGTCCAGATTCCATGTTATTTCATTTAGGAGGTAGATTAAATGCCCTTCTGTCAACCGTGAACCGGACGCAGAGCGCACCAGTACCGGTACCGGGTTAGGGTAAGAACAGGGGTCAGCAACCTGCAGCTCCAGATTCACATGAGGCTCTTTAATCTCTCTAAACATAAAATAAATCATGGAGACCGCTGACTCGGCCATGTCGACCGTCTGAGTCAGCAGCTCATCTGCTAATGGCTGCCTAACTAAAACTACCTAAAGAAAACAAATAAACAAAGCCTGTAAACTAAGACTACCAACCCCAAACTAAAATAACAAAACCCAGTAGTATAAGACTGCTGAGGACAAAGAGCGGAAAAAAGAACAGAAGTAAATAAAGAAAAGAAAAATAAAATAGCAATATTTAATTTAGATTAGTTACATTTATAAATTGATGGCTGAGGAGCACATAAATGATAAACTATGTAGGTTTGTGTATCCCTTTTGACCTGAAAATGTTGTTTGCTCAATGCTACCTCAAGAATGCTAAGATTATATAAGCAAAGCAAAACTTTGATAACAAGTTTGATCTTTTAAGAGTTAAAAGAACATCATCTTATCCTGCATAACACTGGTTACTAGCTGCACTGAGCTGCACTGACATGATCCTGTTTGGCACAGAGCATTTATTTATTTTGAAAATAAAATTTAAATATCTAATTTTGAGAGATGCTAGGTTCTTTATATATTTTTGCTTTTGTTTGTTCCAAAAAGATAAATCATATTTATTTTTAAAAAACAGAAGGTCAAGAATGCAAATCCAAATTTCTTAAAGGCTAAAGTAAGAGTATGCAGCTCTTTCTAGGCTTTGATCAGCAGAAAACAAGCCCAAAACGAGCTTTTTTACTAGTAAAGGTTGCCGACGCACCCCGAGGATCAGTCCTCATCTGGTACCGCGTCCCGAGGCTAGCGGACCCTTGATTTTACAAACGGCCAGCACCTCAAAAAATAGAGTTGGGACACCCAGAACGTCAATTTTTGACAAGCAGGGAGTAAGAATGTTTGGCAACTTCAGTACACACCCATTCACACACTAATGCACTAATCTGGAGCAATCTGGGGTTCAGTGTCTAACGCCCAAGGACGCTTTGGTGCAAGGTGGGAACCGAACCTTCAACATTCTGATCCGGAGTCGACCGCTCTACCACAGCATCATCCAGAGTCTGGAGTGGTTTGATAAGAGACAAAGCTCACCCAAGTTCACCGTATCTAATCGGGGCGCGTATTGGCAATACGTATCGCGATACACATGTCATGATACAATATGTAAAGCTACGTTTGCTCATAGATAATTAAATAAAAATCCTCTTGTCAGCATTTTACATTAATAAAAGTACCGCCAAATGAAATATCGCGTTATATATCGGCAAATCGATTTTTCCCTACCCCCCTAAATTGTATTCTCTCTGTCGTCCTAAAGATATCTGACTTGTAAAGTATCGTAAACGTTAAACTTTGCTTCCCATTAGTTTCCCCAGAAAACCATCTTTTCATTAGTCTCGGTTTCAATGTTTTGTGTTGCATTCCCCTCCCCTAACACTGCACCATACACACACACACAACAGGCGTAACAGGGTGTTGTGTGTATGAAGTCCCGTGTCACTCATTCCCACCATCTGCTCATGGGCTTCTGACAAGCAGCTGTAATTAGAGATTTAAACTCCACTCTCGCTGTCTGTTTGCCTCACGCTGAAGCACACATTCAGAGGCAAACCCCCCTAAATCTCTCTCTCTCTCTCTCACTGCATTATACTCACTCTCCCTTTCAACCAGCCCCCCTCGATTCCCCCAAAATTGCCCTCCTCCTCGTCCCTGTAACTCCCCGTCTCTCTGGTGGAACGTCAGTGGAGGATTTGAGCCCGTCGGCGCAGATGCAGACGGAGCTGGGAGTTGCTGCATCTCTCGCCTGCACTGATTGAGCGCCTCAGATCTGCGGGAACAGAAACTACGTCGGGTGTGGATTTTATTCTCAAGCTGGAGTGAAAGCACTTCGCAGTAGATGCTTCTGTGAGGTACGCTGCTCATTGTTTCCTGCTTGCCTGTGATTGTTGGTGAAGTGTGTGGAAGTTTCTTTGTGCCTGTTGGTCACATGCAAGCCTGAGGGCAAACGGTTTGGATAAAGCATTCTTACCAAGTGTGTTTTCATTCAAACATTTGAGGCGTTAGAACATGTTTTACCAAGCCCCAATTATTAAGGATTTCTTACTTTTTCTTTGTTCACAAATTTCATTTTGACCTTTGTTTTATTTCCTCCTCTTCTCTTATAAGATTTCATTTGCTCTTAAACATTTTCCCAGCGGCAAAGAAAAAGACAAACACACCCAAAAATGTCAGGAAATAAATGTCAGATTGTGTTCTCGGGACTTTTGCCTCCCAATTGTTCTCCTCTAAAACAGAAGCACTGATACTACGAAGGATAATGCAGGGGGGAAATGAATGAATGAATGAATGCATAAAAGAGAGTGCCGACAAAAACAACAGATGGAGACGAGTAAGTGTTACGTTCTGTGGAGAAAAGAAGACAGGTGCCACCACCCGAAAAACAAAACAAAAAAAAAATCCCCCATCTTTTGTTTTCCATTGGCTCACAGATGGCCTCTTTCAGACTCAGCATCTCTAACCCCAAAGAGAGAAGGAGAAAGAAGGAACACATGTGGGGTGAGTTTGCTGATGTCAAACCTTTGGGGTAGCAGGATTCAGAGCTGTTACACAGCTTAAAGACAACACATATTCATATATTTGTGAGGCCATTGAGAAGTGTTTGTATGTCTGCGTGTGTGCTTCCTCCATCTGTCTCCATGCACAGCCAGACTGCGGGCCTCTGAGTACGGCAGCATTGTCGTGAAGTGTTGTGCTGTTCTTAAGACAAAAAAATCACCGCTTTGACCATTTCGATTCTATTTACCAACAGTCTGACCTATTTGGGCATTGGGGAAACTGATGAATTGACTTCCGGAGCAGCATATTCAAGCTCTTCTAGTTGCTCTGAGGCTCTTAACTCTTGTGCTACTCTATGCAGATGACACAGCCTTAAATTGATGTGTTATCTGTTCCATGACAAATGTGTACGAAGGTGGGGAGGATTTTCTGTCTGCCATGGACTCCAGTGTGCTGTCTTGTGGGGTCCAGATGACCCTCTCAACAACAACATACTTAGGACAGCACAAGGGTAAAGACAGGGTGTTGAACAGGAGGCCAAAATCCAAAACACACCTTAGGTCGCAGGTTGAACAGGAAAAACATTTATTGAACACTTTAAAATAGATTTTTAAAAATTTAAAAATGTAATTTTATAACATAATTATAAACTCGATATATAGCATTACCTGCGATAATGCTAATGTCAATGCTGTAAGCTAATTGTGGCCGCTGAAGATGCTACTGCAGATAGCTAAAGAGGCTAAAAAGCTAGCTAAAAAGTTGATAGCTGAAGTCACAGAAGTTGATAGCCAAAAAAACTGAAGCTGATAGCTAGCTAAAATCTTTGCTAAATACCAAATTAGCCTATTAAACTGAAAAAAAAAAAAAAAAAAAACCTTGGTTAGACAAAACCACTAGCAGGTAGCTGAAAAAATAGCTAAACTTCAAATAACCTAAAAAATACTAAAAAAAAGCCTAATTTGCTAGCATGTAGCTGAGATATTAGCTAAACTCCAAAAAAAGCCTAAAAAATCTTAATAAATGCCAAAATAGTCCAAAAAGCTGTCAGAATGCCAATTTTTAAAACCATGTTTTTTTTATATGAATAACAAACAGGCAGGAATATCATTCTAGAATAAATCAACTTAAATCTCAAATAATTTTCAGTGTTTTGCTCTCCATAAAAATATATTTTGTCAAAATTATACAAGTTAGAAAAAAGTGCAACATAACTTTGGGCCATCATTAACAAAAAAAAAATATTTAGAGGGTCGGATATATTTTCCTTGATTTCAACACTTGTGGGTTAAGACAATCCCTTACCCGTGTTTGTTCCCTACAAACTCTATTTTTCAATGTTTTTTGGGGGGGTTACTGGCAAGAGTTCCTGTTGAAATCTGTGGTCAGTGTGTGTTAGGACGCCCAGCCTCCTCCTCTGGTCAGCTGTTGAAGCCACATGCTCACGAGAACAAGTCATCCCCCTCCCTGATAATTATGGGTGGATACATGGACCAGAGCAGTATGATTGAGATTTGGTTTAGCACAGCAATTTCTAACTTTTTTTTTCTCCTCCGATAGAGCTGTTTGACAGATTTCCGCTGTCACAATCTGCAACCACAAAGGTCATTAATGTAACGCTAATGAAAAACAGCCCGACTGGGTTGCAGTTCTGGCAAAATTCAAATGAAATCTATCTTGCATGATTAAAGAGGGCCATACTTTCTCCGCTAGGTCAACGACAGGGAGGTGCTTGGTTGTGAATGTCAAGACTGTATAATAACAACGTGATCATTAAATTAAAAAAATAAAAAAACAGAGGAATCCGTCTTCACTAAGCACTCAAACCCAAAGGCTTTTGGCTGCAAAAGCCATCGGACACCCTACTTTTTTTAATCCGTCCGCTGGCAGATCTAATCTTAGATGGGACTTGATGGTTACCACTCTCACTTGATTGCCTTTGCAGCTACTGCCCAGCCCTAAACACACAAACACACATACAGAAACACACAAAAAAGTCAGGGGCGACGGTCGCATTTCATGTGCTTGACGTCAGAAAGCAGACAGCTGACTCCGCAGACAAAAGAGGGGGCTGGATGGGATTACAAAGTCCATCGTTCATCTGTAAAGGAAGTAATGGATTTATCTCACCTTTTAATCTGATTAGTCAGACTTCCAAAGCAGCGTGTGCGGTATTTTGCTTAATTTTGACGTAGCAACTGTAGCTAATTTCTTGGCCACTAACCACATTTCTTTATGTCGTCTGTGTTAAAACCTGATGGTGACTTGACCCTCACAGCAGCAGTTGCGGTTTATCCGGGGATTCTCCGCTCTTCCCTCCTCAGTAATCCGTAACCTCTCCTCTGCATACTTGCTTTTTCTAATATAAGCTTCCAAGTGTCATCTTGAGTTGAAAAGTCATCTTGAGACTCGATCGCCACTCTATTCTTTTCATGAGACCGGACAGTTGGTGACTCAGACGGTGCTAAGCTAATGACAGGTGGTGGAAAGCACTGCTGGCAGCAGCCACAACATATCTTTTGGAACTGGCGCCCTTCCAGCAGGCTATGATTAAATCCAAACCTTTGGATGGAAATCTCCCCCTTCCCCCCCATTCCCCATCTCCTCCATAGTACCAAACAGGTGGATGGAGCAGCTGGCATGAACGCTGACCAACCCCCGTAAGATGCTCAGCTTGGCCGGAGGAGAAGGCGGTTGTTCCCCGTTCAATGAAAGACTTCCTCATGGTAATGGAGACGTCCCACTGGTATGTGGAGAGCAGAATTTGGTGACCGTTTCCCGTCCTAGGCTGTCACTGGACACTATGGGTGGAAGGGAGTCAACTGTGCTAACATGCTGGAACCTGTCACAACTCGCAGGTTTGGATTTTTTAATCCAATTCCATTTTATCAAAGTACAATCGTAGGTTTAAAAACCATCCTCTATATTTGGTTAACTCTCCACTCTTGGTCTTTTAACTTTGATGGAATCAACCAGGACAAAATAGATTAAACACAGACATGTTTATCTGGGTTTATAAGTCTTGAGTCACATTCACCCATCCAAGGGGTTACCCGTACGGGTGCTGTTGCTGGATGTTGGGGTTGTCTGAGCCCGGAGGGTTGTAGAGAAGAGCAGCTGCTTCTAAAGACGAGCACAGATGTGTCTTTCAGTTCCCTTGAGGATAATGCGGCCACCTCAAGGGATGATTGTTGAGTGTGTGGTAAGTGTGTCATGAAGTATTTGTAAGGAGTCTGCTAGTCGACCGCACCAATGATATATGGGTAATGCTGTTGTATGGTGCCCTTATGCCACACTCTAGTGACTAGAGTCAGTACTTGGACCTTTCCAACGACTAGTTTCATTACAAGTAGTCCAAGTATACTGACTGGACGCAAATGCCAAGTGTTAGGGCACTTAGGATGTCCACCCATTTTGTAAAGCTTGTCTGTTTGCCGTGTTTCTCCGTTGCTTTGACTCAAAAAATAAAATGTCCATTAATGAATCAGAATGTTTACATCGCCTCAGTCTTGTCTGCCTTCCACGTCCGTCCCTTTGGAAAGTAGCGCAAGCTTTATACAGAAGTTCTATTTCCAGTCCGTCAATGCCTCAATTTCGCATCAAAGAGCCAGAAACGGGTCCAAATATAAGCTTCAGTTGTAATTTCAAAATAAATATTTATAAAATTTAATTTCGGTTTTACGGAGACATGCTCATGCGATAATGTACGTTAACATGCGGATAACACTAGACAAAAGGTTCAAAAACACAACATCATTTACGACACAAAACTTGCATCTTACAAGGACTCAGGAAAGAGAGGGCATGTTGTTTGATCGCTTAGATAAGCGAAGAGAGCGGGACAAACCATTCGACACAAGGGTAGCAGGACAAACCACTCATCCGGGAGCCTGGGGGGAGGGGGAAACGAAGCGGAGACACAAGAGAGTCAGTGTAAATTAACTGACGATATTGAGACGGATTTGTAACGTAACCGAGACGTTCCGCTGACAGACTAGTGTAAATCCGGGGTAACAGCCAGCCAGTGCACAAGGGGTGCAGATTTGTTACCAGCACTGATGGCGGAGCGCACAAGTTTTGTGGGGATTATAGAAAGTAAAAATATGTACGACATTCTTGTATTTTAATTACTTCAACCTTAACATGTTTTGTACAACTTCTTGTCTGAAGGATACCCGCAGAAAAAAAAAGTGCGTGAACATTTTCGCTCTCGGTCTATGATCTTGATTATCCGTGCAGCCAGATTACAAAATTATTAAATAATGAAAGACAAATTGATCTCATCACTTGATTCGAATTTGGAAAAATCTGTTTTTTTTTTTTTTTTTCTCAAGCACTTTGTTGTCTTTGGTGTCCATTGTTTGGAGTATGGTCAGCCTCCCAGTCTCTCGCTACGTCAAGATGGTAAAATGGATAAAAAAAAAACATTTTTGTCAGTTCTATGGAACTGGTTTGATTCACGTGACATCAAATTTAAAGCAAGAAACCACACAGGAAAAAGAAGCAAAAATACTTTAAATTAGAAATTAATTTGGTTTGAAAAAATAGATTTTTAAGCCATTTTACCAGCCCGTTTGAGAGCTGAAAATGTGATAAATGAATAGGCAGTTTATAAAAATCAGAGTAGCTAATAAAGCAGCTGCTCCTCTTCAGGAATGTGGAGGTGCATGAAAAATAAACCCACTTTACCGCTCCCAGCATCATTCACAGTGACCCCTCCCCCATCTAATACTTGTCCACCTACCTGCTTCTTTTGCCTGTAGCGAGGCAGCATGAGTTAGAAAGTTAGCTGCAGTTATGCTAATGATAAGGAACCAGATCGCTTCAGCATTTCCTTAAAAAAAAAAAAAAAAAGGCTTTGAAGTAGTCAGGGGGCTGAGGGGGGAATTATTCTGTAAGAAAAGATATGGTTTGGCTGGGATGTTTCTGGGCCTGATTTCAAACGCATCATCTCTCACATTTAACCCCGACCAAGTACTTAATGGGGTACGATCCCACGCCCTGTCAATCCCAAATCGTCTCCTTCAGAAGTGTTGAGAGGCAGATGAAATAACAGGTCAAAGAAACAGATTAAAAAAACAATTATCCCAGCTGAGACGAGACATGAGCTATAAGGATAAATCAAGTACAAGAAAATCACTTGACATATTCCTGGATCTGTATTTGGTCAGATAAGTTAAATGTGACTCCACCTCCTCCTCCTCTGAGCCAGCATGTTTCACATGTGAGGTAATTTCACGCCCTAAATGGACCAGAGATTTCCTGAACCTGTGCCTTCATCTTCTGCTTTCATGCATCTAATTTCCATTTCCCAGTGGGACTTGAGGCGGAGTGGAAGGAGTTAACTTTAGCTTGAGCAGCGCTGACAACAAAGAGTGCAAAGAGGAGTTGAGTTATCAACTCAGATCATCACTGGACCATCAACTGTGAAATAAAACATGCATTATTCATTAAGAAATATACTACTACTACTAATATTGGTGTGTTCAGTAGTTCACCAGAGCAGAAGGAAGTAAATACGCTGAGAAAACTCCAATAATTGAAAGTAAAAACTCGAGGGCAGATCTTACTTTAAGCTTGAAAGTGAGCGACGAGTTCATCCACCGGGTCACCAGAACCGTACAATCACACTCATTAAAGGGAAAATTCTGTAAAAGAATTGACTCAATCTGCCAATTTTAGCCTGAATTTAAAAAATATATAGTTTTCTAGTGTAAGTAGTTCGTTCGAAATTTGCCACAGAGTTTTCGGCGGGACTGTTGATGGCTTTTCGCTTTCCCATTGCTGAGAGCTCTCTGTCTACACCAGGGCTCTCAAACTGGCGGCCCACAAGACATTTCAACGTTAAAATCAACGTTCAGTGCGAGTTTTGCATGAATGACACTTTTACAGTGCTGTGAGCTGACGAACCAACCAATCACGGTATACGCCTCTTCGAGGTGAGACATCAACCGGGCTTCTGTTTGTACATCATTTTCTCAAAACGTTCAGCTAGTGCAGGATGGGGTTCAATTTGTGCCATACTTCTTTAATGATAACTTTGTATTTGCTTTGTTATCTTTCAGTTTTCTTTATGCTTCAAACTTTGCATTTGCTATTCTTGTTGGTTCTGGTCGTCCTTAGCAACAGTTGCTAGCGCCATTAGCTCCTGTTGTTTCTCAGGACACAGAAGATATTGCTTAGTGGCACTTAGACATGAACAGATGTTCAATGAAACTGTTCAGTAGACAGAGACAATAGACCACAGATATGTCCAAATCCAGGCCTCGAGGACCAACTTCCTGCTGATTGTCCATTAACTCTGCCGTATCTGTTGCCGATTACCGGGATCAGGTGTGTTCGGCCGATAAAGAGCTTCAATGGCAGGTTGGTTGGAAAACATGTAGGACACCGGCCCTCGAGGCCTGGATTGGGGCACCCCTGATAAAAACAGTGAATGCAAAAACATATTTTTGGCACAAATGGAAACCCATACAGCCAGACTCCGCCTTCAGTGGCCCCATGGTAAATTGAGTTAGAGGTCAACACACTTTAAAGCTAGCTTACATCCTCTCACACCATTATCAGTGCAACAAAAATGAAGAGCAATATTGGAACTATTCAGCCTTACAGTTTAGTAGATGCATCAGAATGGAGCTGATCACAGAGTTTCTACATTGTGAACTCTAAAGAAAAACTAAAAAATGTTATTGTGAGCTTAATTTCCCTAATATATTATCAGAAAAACATCACAGGAACATGTTAGAAACACCACTTTCATTGGAGTTTTTTAGCTCTATATTACTACACTGTAGTTCCACACAGTCACACACACTGATGGCAGCAGAGCAGCCATGCAAGGTGCTAACAAGGCAGTGTGGGGGTTCAGCCTGTTGCCCAACAACACTTCCACACATTAGCGGGCTGAGTGAAAACCAAATCTGTGATCTTGCCATCGGAGGTTAACCACTCTGCGCCACCCGAGCTAACTTCAGTCATGCGTGTCCTTTAATCAATGTATGCTGGCCACGAGCTGAGCTGGTGATTTTAACAGGAAGTGGATGAATACAGGCTAATGGATTAAAGGAATGTTTGATGTTCTTCCTTTTAAAAGGCAAATCTGCTGATAAGGTTTTCAGTCAAACCTGTGATGTGTCTTAATCAAAAGATTTTTTAAAGGTTGATTCATATGCATTTACACGCAACCAGTCCAAAACTGATGGGAATTCATGTTTTGGTTACACCTATTAGACGTACATTGCTGGCACAAATTTTAAGTGTATCCAAGGTTAAATGTTGTTGTTGGTCACACAGATTTAATTGGAATTAGAACTTTGTTTTCCAGTTGATTCATCCCTGGTGGAGTGGTGAGCTGCATACACAGCTGCACTCAGGGACCTGTTGGTTTATTTATCCTCAACTCTAACCATAATCCTGATCCTGATTCTTCCTCCGGTTCGTGCGGCCAAGAAAGAAGTTAAAACTGGTTGCATGCATTTCAAAAACTACTTGCAAATTGTCACTTTCATTTGAAAAAAACTTTAATCTTTAGCCTCCAGGATAAATGATTTTTCATGAAAAAAAGAGGTGAAGCTTAAAAAAGAAATCAGAAAAGCTCCAGTGTACATTTTCAGGTTTCAAAATTCAATAATTTTTTTGCAAAAACATTTTGCTCATTTTTCACACTATAAGGCGCTCAAAAGCCTGAACTTTTTTTTTTTTATTTTCAAAATTCAACAGTGCGCCTTGTATATGGAGGAAATCTGGTTTTGCCCACTGATATCAAAGCAATTTTGAAAGTTAAAGGTCTACGACACTGTCAGTCTGTTTTTATGAGTTCATACAGGTTTGGTATTTTTGAAAATATTGGGTTCTACTTTTTATTTTACTCGTTGCTAACCGTTGATACAACTAAACTTTTTTCAATGAATTGCAAACATGGTTGGATTTGATTGTGAATACGCAAACGCAGTTCACGTGTAGTGGTTTTGCACTGTTTCCATGTGTTACTAATAAAGTTGTGAGTTAGCATAGTCACATTAACGTTTATTTTAGTGGTATCAGTCTGGTTTTTTTTGTTTTGTGAATATCAAAAAAGGCTGGGTGTTATTTTGGATACACCAACGAGGCTAATGTGTTGCCATGTTACCAACAAGGCTGAGGGTTAGCGTAGTCACAGCAACGTTTGTTTTGGCGGTATCTGTCTGTTGTTTTTCATGTGTTGCTAACGAGGTTGGGAGTTACAGGTTTTGCTAATACACTAACAAGGCTAATGTAGCGTGCTACTAACACATTCTAGAGTTACTGTGAATGTTGTTAATAAAGTGTTATCGATGGACTTATTTCTAATTTTATTATCTCGCTTAATGTGCTTCATAGTTTGGCACCTTATAAAATAGATCATTCATTGAAGGTGTGCCTTTTGGTAAGGAAAATATTGTAGGCTACTATAAAATTAAACTGCAATTGAATAATATTTGTGTGTAAAAATGCTAAACCATCAAGTTTTTCTGAATATTTCTCGTTGATAATGAGGAAATAAACTCTTTTTGATCCAATTCAAATGAAACTTTATTTATAGATTTATATATTTTTTTTATTTATAAGACGAATAAATTAATAGTAATTAGAAAAAAGCGTAAAAAATACACACACACACACATTGTGCAAAGACAAACTAGGAAAAAACGTTCATAAAATCAAATTAAAACATTTCAAAATGAAATAACTACTTAAAAGCTAAACAAAAAAAAAAGATGCAATTTGTTTTTTCTTAAAAACCACCGCACTAGATGAAGACATGACTTCTTGAGGTGCCTGACAGCTTCATGAGTTAAACATTTACCTCCTAGTGGGTCCACATACGTGAACAACCAGAGTCAAGTTCACACCTGCAGCTGTTTGTTGCCTCCCTCTCTATCTCTGTCCTTCCGTCTGTCCAATAACCACCAGTGCCAGCGGAGCTTTTTAATGCTTTTCAACTCCTCCACTCTTTGAAGTCATTCGCTAAGTTCCTGAGTTCTTCCAAAGCTGTACATCTCACTGGATTTGCTCAAAAATGAAGCCATGAAGTGAGTGAATAAATAAATAAATAGTAGACCACTGAGAATGTGACCCCACAACATTCATCTTTCTTTTCTTGGGGTGAAGCAGCAGAACGTTGGAGATGCTGATTAGCATTTAAATGAGGCTGTATGTGTGTCTCTCCTGAAAATACAACTTAAAATTCACTTTTACTCAGCTTATAAAGCTTGTAGTCAAACTATGCAGCATTAGAGAGGTTAATTTAGAGGAAAAGAAACAATAATGTTTCAAAAAAATCCAATAAACAAGAAAGAAGTGTTTTTAATATTTTTTCCTGCTTGCAAAAGAAGATCCTCAATTATGCGTACAAGGAACCAAAAGATAATCCATGTTGGACCAGGACTGATGCGCACAGATGGGAGGATTTTTCAGAGGAAAAGCCCATCAATCTACAGTAAATATTTACAATAAAAAATATATATGTGCCATTTTAGAACATGAACAAGTGATGCCTTTTTTTATACCTTCTTTTGACATGTTTTAATAATATGTATGTTTTTTGAAATGCGCAAAGAAACCAAATTATTGTTCTATAATTTCCAAGATCCCAATTTTCCAGAGCTCCAAATCAAATAATAAAGACCAAATACATGATATACCTGCAATAATGCTAATGTGAAAGCTGAATGTGGCAGATGAAGGTGCTAGAGCTGATAACTGGAAATGCTGAAGCTTATAAAGCTTGCTAAAATACTTGCTAAATGCCAAATAAGCCAAAGGCAAAAAAGGAAAGTTGTCTAATTATGCCAAATAACTTAAGATAATGCTAAAATATTAGCTAAACTCCAAAGTCATCCTAAAAAAAAAACAAGAAAAAATGTCCGAGTAAGCCTAAACGGCTAGCATATTGTTAAACTATTAGCTAAATTCTAAAGTATCCTAAAAAAAAAAAAAAAAAAGGAAACAATGTCTAAGTTAGCCTAAACGGCTAGCATATTGTTAAAATATTAGCTAAATTCTAAATTATCCTTAAAAAAACTGGAAAAATGTATTAATTATGCAAAACAGCTAGCATAATGCTACAATATTAGCTAAACTCCAAATTATCCTAAAAAAAGGAAAAATTTCGAAGTTAGTCAAAACGGCTAGCATATTGTTAAAATATTAGCTAAATTCTAAATTATCCGAAAAAAAAAAAAAAAACAGGAAACAATGTCTAAGTTAGCCTAAACGGCTAGCATATTGTAGAAATACTAGCTAAATTCTTAATTATCCTCAAAAAAACTGGAAAAATGTTTTAATCACGCAAAACAGCTAGCATAATGATACAATATTAGCTAAACACCAAATTATCCTAAAAAAAAGGAAAATTTCAAAGTTAGTCAAAACGGCTAGCATATTGTTAAAATATTAGCTAAATTGTAAATTATCCTAAAAACTGGAAACATGTCTTAATTACGCAAAACAGTTAGCATAATCCTAAAATATTAGCTAAACTCCAAATTATCCTTAAAAAATTGGAAAAAAAAGCCTAATTTTTAAAAACAGCTAGCATAATACTATACTATTGGCTAAACTCTAAATTAGCCTAAGCTGGCACAGCTGGCATGTTGCTAAATTAAACGCTAAAAATCAAATTACCTGAAAAACCTAATATTCACTGAAGATTTTAAAGTTTGAATGGTATCTAGTTAAAATACAGAAGTTTTACAAGTTTCACAGTGTACAACGTTTTTGAAAGATTAAATTCAGCAATTTCTCATACATTTCCTTTGGGGCAAATTTTGCTCAATATTTCAAAACCTATAAAGTTTATGAAAACCAAAATTACAAACAGTAATTTCCTGATTGAGTTGAACGTTTTGATACCAAAAAATCATTGAAAGCGTGATGGAGTTTTTACGTGCCAAAAACATACAGAGAGGTGCAAGAGGAAAACTTAACCAACAATTCACAGCGTCTTTTTACCACTTCGTTCTTCAATCCTGAAGAGGCCAGCTCTGTTGTTGGTTGATCTATTTTTGGCTCACACATTCCTCCTCTTGTGTCGTTTGATCTTTCTTTCTTCTAACAAACTGGAGACGAGAGAATGTAGTGGAATAAGAGATGCAGAAGACGTGTTTATAGTTTGAAAGCAGCAGGGTGGAGAGAAGCCCAGCAGCTAAAGGAAAGTGCGGGAGGAAGCAGAGCCGCATCTCGACCCTGTAGATACACTGGAGGAAGGACTTTGTGGATGACCAAAGGAGAGCTGGTAAACGGGTAAAAGCTGCGATCAGAGGCGGCTTTTCTTTACATCCGAGGTCGACGTGAGAATTATAGCAGCATAGTAATGATGGCAGCTATCATTAAGTATTTAACACCCTATTCCACGCTACACGCTTAGGATTTGTGAGTAGAAACAAAAATATCTTTTTGTTGGAAACTTCTCGACCATTTCCTCTCATTTATTAGTGATTCGCAGAAGCTCAGTCGGTCACATTAGTGAGGTTGGTGTTCGCGGGGCTTGAGGTTGTAAATGGGCTGGGTGGGTCTGAAGATGGGGGGGGGGCGTTAAGGCGAAGACGAAAAAAAGGACAGTTCAATTAGAAGGTGCAGCTAGAAGCGGCTGGGTTGCCATGGTTACGGGAAAGGGGGATGAATGAATGACATCAGAGTGGCGGGGAGGTGAGGGAGTGTGAAATTGATTTGGTTGGAGGAGCACGGGGGAGACGACTCTCGCTGGATTTTCGCCAGGCAGACACATTCCTCGCCACGCCGGCGTTTCCTCCAGAAGGCGCTCCTTCTCTGCTGTGTTCTGGCGGCGGCGGTGAATCAGGAGGGTGAGTGTTGGTGAGGTGGTGTTTTTTTTTTTTGTTTGGTCGTACATGTGTTTGGGTTTCAGCAGCGTGAGAGGAGGTCATGTGCGTGAACACAGCGTTTGGCGTGTGAATGGAAGGAGGCAGATGTGCCATGCAGTTGTCAGGGGCGCTAAATATACCGCGGGATGCTCATTGTGGAGGAATGTGAGAGTATTTAGACAAGTATGAACAGTTGATCTGTCGAAAAAGGGTGCATGTGTTCTAGTAAATACTCTCCTTACTATCAACACTTGGAGTTAATTAAATAAGCAATTTGGTTAACTTTCTAAAGATTTGGCCCCTCACGTTTTGCTTTTACAGTTAAAGCGGGAGTCTATACTGTAGTTTGAGCGCGCTCATCCTTTGCAGTGACAAGTTTTATTGACAACCAGTTTGACCTTTCTGCAGTGATTAATGAGAAAACTGACCTTGGCCGACCCCATCAGAACAAAGGCCTTGGAGTTGAAAAGTAGAGGAGCTGGAAATCTAAAAAACCGTGCGTCTACAGTGAGGATGTAACAGATTATAACACGCTTAAAGGATTGGAAAGCATCACTAGATAATATCGGTATTTTTGCATGATATTAATTGGGGAAAAAAATGCATAGTAGATGAGCTTGCAGCTACTACACTCTACTTTACATAACATCTGAGTGTGTGATGTCAGAGCTGTAACAGCTTCAGTAGAAAAAAAACACAAATATTACATTTTTGAATACAAGATAAAGAGTTTTGCTTAAATTATTTGACATCTATTTGCATTTTCATTCATGAAAAGCATTGTTTATTTGGAAATAAGGAAAAAGAAGTAACAAATGTGTGTATTCTTGTTTTTCTTGCGTTCTCGTAACCCGGCGTGCATTCGGCGGCTTGGCGAGAGAGGATGTTGAGGGGCTCAGAGCAGATAACCTAAAGCCGCGCTGGCACTCCTCCTGAGTCTGTAAAAGCTCCGCTCGCAGCGCGAGTGGGAGGCTGCCAGCTTTTTTGGACGACATGGTTGGGGGCACAAGTGGGTCAGATAGTCACTGGTCTCTCACTGAAATCTCTTTTTAGTCAGAGAACAAAACTGCCTTGTAGCAAAATAAGCAAACAAGTTCTTTTTTTTTTTATCAATGAAAGTAAACACACAGTCTAAACTAGGTCAGGCTGCTGCTTCATGTGTAAAATGCTGCATTGTTTGGGGAATTCAGGGTAATTCTCCTTTTTCTTTTCTAAAACTCATTTAGTTTATATTTTGGGAATAAAAATATATAATATTTGTAGTTGCAAAAACAATTAAAAATCAGAATGGAAAGCAATTTTTCTGACTTTTGTTTGAAGCTTTTATTTTGTGAAAATTGAAAAATCAATACGATTCTTTTCTTATCAAATGCTATTTTTGATTTGATAATGTGTTTTTGTAACTTTGTTTTGCCAAAATTCTTCCTGTTCTTTTGTTGTTGCTGGAGCTGAGGTAACAAGCGTGATGCACAGCTAAAAGTCCACAAAACAACTCAGGGTCAGACAGGCAGGGGTCAAGCTCCAGCATGAGGGCATCAGAGGAAAACCAGAGTAGTAAGGATGCAGGCGAGGGTCAGGCACGGCGAGGAGTTAGTTACAGGCTGAAGCAGATCGGTGGCCGAAGAGAGGCTGGGGTCGAGGCAGGCTTAACCAGGACCAGGACCAGGACCAGGACCAGGACCAGGACCAGGACCAGGACCAGGACCAGGACCAGGACCAGGACCAGGACCAGGACCAGGACCAGGACCAGGACCAGGACCAGGACCAGGACCAGGACCAGGACCAAAGGCAGTGACGCTCAGAATTGGAGGAATAAACCAGAACAAGACTTCGCACAGCCTGAAGCCTCCTCATAAATGTTTGTAGTGATTGGTTTAATGAGGGACAGCTGGTGAGGTCTGGGAACAGCAGGCAGAGGCTTATGGGAAATGGAGTGAAGATGAGGCTCAGGAGAGATTTGAATTCAGGTGATGGCTCCCTCTGGTGGTCTGAGGGAAAAACAGACTGATTCATGACAGGTAGCAACTATGGGAGGAAAGTAGACTCACCCCGATCTGTGTGAGCCCAACTCATGATTCGAAATGTATACGATATATTCAAAATCTTCAAAAGTTGCTTGTTACGCACAAATCTGATGCGAGTATTCACGTCTCTGAGAAAGAACAGATTTGATCATAAGTGTTGCGTTTAAGTGCTGTTAGAATGCTCGGTCATCAGAGTTTTTTTTTTTTTTTTTTAATCAGCCACTTTGAACTTTTATTGTAAATATTATCTGGGGAAAATTTGACATTCTCTCACTTTCTTAAACAAATATACCTGATAAATACTATAAAAAGTCAAAATAAGCTTTTGGAAAAACCTCAACACTAAAGTTTCTCTATTGAGAGATGCATTCACAGGTGCAGAGCAGCGGAGCGTGTTAGCTTGCTATGCTGTCCATGAGGCGGCAGGCTTGTCAGTTCGCTCCGTGAAAGGCTAAAATACATCCAGAGTGTACCCCACCTTCGGTTAACAGTAACCAGGACAGTCTGTGCTAACCCAGCAGGTTAAACAAATGGATGGAAGTTCAGGACGAAAATCCTTGAAGCGAGCAGCCATTTTGGAAATATGATTTCCACCTGCTGATCGAGTCACTTAAAACATCACGTACCCAAATTCGAGTACCTGATTGGTTAACGCATCGCGCCAGACCTCAAATTGCGATTGTACATTAAATTAGCATTAAAACTGGACGTCTCTGCTGCACGGATCGCATCCCGTGTGAATGTAAAATAACACATTCATTGGCTCCACAAGGCGAACATCCAAAATGTATCGATACACAAGAGAGACACACCCAATACTACGTGACTTCAAAACTGACGAGTGAACTTTCAGTAACCTCTGGGAACTCAAATAATATATTTTGATACTTTCAAAACTGGGTAAACCGTTTGAAAGATTTCATGGACTTTCATCATAAGTTTATTCCTGTGAGGGATAAGCCAGTTTCTTTAGCTGGAGAGTTTCTTCCAGCAGGATATCCTGATCCTGTCTCGACTTCACATTCTACACGTGTTTGGTCGAAAAGCAGTTTTAAAACATTAGCATGACACGTACCAGAGTCATATTTTACAATTTGGTGCATTTTAAGCAGTTGAGTATCATAGCAAGTAAGATGACTCCATTTGTGTGTTGAAATTCTTCTGTATATTACCTTAAACTACCGCACTTATAGTGAATGCATCAGTATTGGACTAAAATTGTATGTTTTCTTTTGAAATATCATTGAAAGTTGGTCATTTAACCTCTTTTATAGTTTATTTTTAACAGCTTCAAAAGAAAATGTTGCCTCAGTAAATGGCAGGTTTGGAAAACCAAATCAGGTTATTCCACCTGTAAATTTGCACCCCATAGGAGAACCATTTGAACTCCTTATCACAGATTGTATCGGCCTCCTGCCTTAAAAACCAAATCAGGACATCAATACAGTGTGACCCTGATGTGTGATGCAACACGCTATCCAGAAGCAATCTGGGTAACTTCTTCTTTTCCACATTTGGTTTTCCAAAATCTATTCAGTCTGATCAAGGTTGTAACTTTACTTCAAAGCTGTTTGGTCAGGTTATAAAAGAACTTTCAGTTAAAAGATGGTGGAAAAGATTCCACCGAACATTGAAATCCATGTTAAAGAAATTCTAAAGATTTACCATTTCTCATGTTAAATAGTGTCCAAGAATCCCTGGATTCATCCCGGACGAGCCCCCGATTTGTCTTACTCCCCCTTTTTGTCTAGGAGATCTAGTGGAGCATGGCATCAAAGTTAAAAAATGTGAAACAAAAACCCCAGAATTTCATGACTTTAGTTAATTTCCAAAAAAACAAATTTAAAAACACAAAATACAGTTATTTAGATATATTAGTTTCAGAGTTTCAGATTGAATCCGCAGGTCAGTTTCTACATATTTTTCCAGCATTTTCATGAAATGTGTCCCTTTCCTCCCTTTTTCCCATCTCACCATCAAATCTGAGTTAGAAAGTCCAAATGAATAAGTCATTCGTTTGTGCAAAATGTAAGACTTGTATGATCGTGGGCTTGGAAACACGGCTTCAGGGAATGCTTTAATCAGCTTGAACTGAACTGGATAAAGCAAGCGGAGGACAAAAATGAGCTGAAGTTGTGTTTGTGTGTCGGCAGCAGTCTGTTGGTTCATCCTCCGTCATCAGGGGGACACAACAAAAGGAAGGAAAGACGCCGCGGAGTGTTGCTCCACTCAGATTTGTTACACGCCGGCTTGAGCTGTTCTTTCATTTGTAGAGGTATCGATTGGTTCTCACCGCATCCTTTCTGCTCCAGTCCAGTCCGCCGCGCGCTGGCCGCTCGGAGGCAGAGGAGGGACGTGAAGGGCAAACAAAGGCGGAGAGGCAGACGCTTTCAGTTTGAGGAATTCGAGTGGTTAAGAGGAGGAAAGAAGTCATTCAGAGAGCAGGGGGAAGGACTTCACCAAAGCAGAGAGACTGTTATGCATTTGAAAGCTCTCTTTCGTCTTTTCTGCCTTCATCATGTCTCCTAATTTAATTCATTTGTCTTTCATATTGTTCTGACAGCTGTTCTCACCCCTCACGGGGTTGAAAAGTCTTTTCTTTCCTCACGGCCTGCAGATATAATGAGATGAATCTGTCCACGGGTCATCCAGCAAGAAGCTGCAGACGAGATGTTTTCTTCGGAGAATTCACTCGATTCTTTATTTTTACATCTATGGATGCTTGAATTCCAAAATTAAGAGGAATTATGGCTAAACTTTCTGCTATAGAGTCCAAATCCCACAAATCTGACAGTAAACCAGAGTTTTTTCTTTGTACATGTTGCAACCCGAGTCTGTTTTTACCATCTGAATCCATTATATGTTAAATTCCAGCTAATTCTGACCCCTCTGCTGCCGTTACAATAAAACATGCATCACAAATGAGCGCGGAATTAACTGGTTTTAGTGCTAATCTCTTGTGGATCTGGTGGATCCGAGCTGTCTGCAGGTGAAAAACGGACCAGCTTGTCTGAGACAGTTGGCCCGCGGGATCATCGTACACTCCTTGGTGCGCCTGTAGAGAGAAAATGTTCACGCACACACTTTTCCACAGGCATGCCGCGGGTGACCGCTTGTAGGGAACACTTAAACAAGGATAAGTCAGGGTGAAAGAGGTGAGATTTGTACTTTTTTTATTTTCAACCCCCCTGAGCACTAACAAGGAGCCTGTTAGTGCTGCTCAATGGAAAGGTTTGTGTGGACATCACACAGGCATCCTACAGGCACTTTCATTTAACGGTCACACCTCATGTGTGCAACATTTGCACATCGTCAGTAGGGGCCAGAGTCAGGACTGTGAACTTTGGTTTATGTTTTTGTTATGTTTTCTGTCCCTGGAGAGTTTTCAGGACTTTTTGCTCCATTCCAACTCCAATGTGTTTTTGGGCATCTGGACTCTGCCCTTTTGGGGAGGGGTACTGTAAAGACTGCGAACCTTGGTTTAGGTTTTTGTCATGTTTTCTGTCCCTGGAATAGTTTTCGGGACTTTTTTGCTCCATGCCAACTCATTCAAGGTGTTTTTAGGGCATCTGGACTCTGTCCTTTTGGAGAGGGGTACTGTCAGGACTGTGAACTTTGGTTTATGTTTTTGTTATGTTTTCTGTCCCTGGGGGAGTTTTTGGGACTTTTCCACCATGCCAATGCCTTCAAGGTGTTTTTGGGCATCTGGAATCTGCCCTTTTGGGGAGGAGTACTGTCAACAGTGTGAACTTTTGGTTTTGTCAGTAGTTAGAGTTTTTTGTCAGTGCTACTTTTAGCCATCTATTATAAAGATTATTTAGCCATTTGTCATGCTAAGAGGTATGCTGGCAGTAAGCCAGAATAAATCAATGTCTGACTTTAGTTTGACACACTCGAAAAATCTCATTTTAATTCAACATAAAAGTTCATAGCAACAAAACAAAAAAGATTTTCATCTGTGGAGCTGATGAAAGTGTGTGCCCACTTTAATAGCCTCATCTCAAAATATGAATTTTATTTTCCTTAGCAACTAAAGTTAATAACACTGTTACAAAGCAATAAAATGTGGAAATGGAAAAGAGGGAAAGTTATTTTGGTTTGTCAAACTTTGGTGAAAAAATATATTTTCTGAAATGACATTTGACAGCGGAAAAATCTCATTTTTATATTTTGATGTGATTTTCTTTAACATTTTCACACGAATGGAAATCAAAAAAGTAATCCTAACATTGTTTTTTTTCTTTTAAGATTTGTTTGCTTGTTTTCCAAAAAATTTGAAGTAGGCCTCCCCTATCAGATTAAAAGTTTATATTCGATACAATTACAAAAATATACAAAAAAAAGAAAGAAACTTCTAGTAATTTCAACAGCTGGCACCATTCTCTGCTTCCATTATAGTGCCGTTATGTACAAAAATGCTTTCCCATCTCCACTGCATACCAAACTGTTAAATCCATGACTTTTCTGATATTTAAATAGTTCTAAAGAAATCCAAGGGGACATCTTTTACTTCAACATTTCAGTTATGGAAGGGAGGAAAAGACAAAAAGAAGAAAGTGGTCAAAAGAACTGAAAAATATATATATATATATATATATTTTGGTTTTTAGACCAAAATGATTTTTTTTTCTCTCTACTTTGTAAAGTTTTCTTTGAAGATTTTGACCTTGACAGAAAAATGTACTTTTTGTTAAGACCAAAACTCCGTTTTACTCAGGCTTTTTCTGTTTGTGGTTAAATTGAGGTTATGTGAAGCTTAAGGTTATACAGAGGAAGAAATGTAAAGGATCTGGATTTGAGTTGCGGTTTTCCTCCGCTGGTTTACCTCCCAACATCTTTATTTGTGTGGCAACATCCCACAGGCTGTAATTTATGCAAACCAAATTCAGAATTCTAAATTTGCCTTGTAAAATAAATAATATTTGTATAAATAGATCACACAAAATGAATTATTAATTAGAAGAGGTCTCCTTTCATATATAATGCATCACTGCCAAACATGCAAAGCGCCTTTGGATGAGCCATAATTGGAAAATATCCCTGCAAAAGTCAGGATGTCCTGTTGGTGTTGCTTCATTAGATGCCATGCGGGCGCAGCTGCACACGTTCCAGCCCGCAATGATGCGAGTTATGGCACCGGTTTGCTCCACACGTCAGGAGAAAGGCAGCGGAATGACAGGCGTGTCAGAAAGCGTGTCACATGTCTGTGGATCTGGGGCTCCGATCAGGAGAAGGTTGCACACCTGCAGAGACTTAAACGCTCTGCAAAAGAATTCAATCCCCTCGCTTGAATTATGCTGGGTTCCCATCGGCGCCGCACAGTCCAAGCTCCTGCCTTCGTTTTGACGTTTCTCTGAGCAATCGATGCGCTCTTAGATCAACTAAAAAGGGATTTTTTTTTTTTCCCCATCAACTTTTTTTTTCAAATCCATTTTTTTCCTTTAAATTTG
Organism: Oryzias javanicus; assembly: GCA_003999625.1. Lineage (NCBI taxonomy): Eukaryota > Metazoa > Chordata > Actinopteri > Beloniformes > Adrianichthyidae > Oryzias > Oryzias javanicus. The sequence continues at coordinate 8,022,953 of CM012457.1, read as the reverse complement.
TAGGGCATCGAAAATCAAGAGTTCAAAAAAAAAATTTCAGAAAGAAAATAATGATCATTTAACCACATTTGTCATCAAGCGATGACGACATCTTCTATCTGATGATCACAACATAATGAAGTTGTTATGTTGCAATAACAAAATTTACTATCTCGCTACCCTCACATACTAAACTTTTCATTTTTTGGTAAATACATCTGTCCCGTTATGACACAGCACTTTTTTTTTTATTTATCTTGTGATAACATACTACTGTTATCATGACACAACAAAATATGTTATCTTGTGATAAAGACATCTACCATCTCATTATCATAACCTTATTTTCCTCTTGTGATTACATCCACTATGTTATTACACCATTAATAAATTGCATTTTAAAAGTCTTTTACTATTATTATTTTAGAAATGCAGAAAATTAGTTATAAAATATGCACAATGGATCAAAATTAAACAGACTAAATAAAACTGGTTATCTCTGCCCTTAGACCCTCCCTCATGGTAAGGAAAAAAAACCTGAGTCAGGAAAAATGAAGAAACCTTAGGGATTCCCACATGAAGAAGAGATCTCATCCCAGGACGGGATAGGATCGATAAATTCGGATAAATAAGGATTAATAAGTACATTATTTGTAATCCATAAGGTATTGATTTTCTTTACTTGATCCGAAATATATAGCAATGATTACAGGATTAATGTATTTATGTGTACTAATGATGATCATTGGTTATTACATATTGTGTGAATCATTGATGTTTACTAAAAATTTAAAATAATTATTTCTGAGAAGGATTAATAAATTCAAATTCAAATTGATTTTATTTATAGAGCACTTTTCACATAAACAAATACATTTCAAAGTGCTGTACATAAAACAAACAACACAATAAAAATACCCTCTTGTTAAAGATAAAAATCAACCCCCTAATCCCATGTATAAGAACAAGTGCACCAACAGACAAATAAAACAAATGATATAATATGAATACATAGGAACCCTCACGTTTCTTAAATGTCAAATGAGAGAACCCTGAAGACGCTGTCAACACCAACCTCCTGTCAGCTGGTCGTCTAGTTCCTGGGCCAAGGAGCGATAGCCCCGCAACCACAGCCTCCCACCAGCCGAGGAGAAACCCCAGGCGAAGGAGCAGTGGGTCAATCAGGGCCATGTCCGTGGGGAAGCAGACGACCCAGCCAATGTGAGAAGACACTAGTTTAAAGCAGATGTTAAGTAAAAGAAACAAGCCAATGAGTTAATTAATATAATATATAATAAAAAATTACTAATGAAGATAAAAGACAGTAATAATTCATAAAAACAAGTAGGAAAAGATACTATGTATAAAATTATAAATAACACAATAAAATGTATATACGCATACAACATACACACATACTAAAAGCTAGTTAAAAGCTAACCTAAAAAGATGTGTTTTGAGTTTTTTCTTAAAAACCTCCACAGTTGATGAAGTCCTCACCTCCTCAGGCAGGCTGTTCCACAGGCGAGGCCCATAGTGCCGGAACGAGGCCTCGCCATGGGTTTTTGTTCGAACTCTAGGCACTTTTAGCAGGCCTGCACCTGAGGATCTGAGGGTTCTTGGAGGCTCATAGGCTAAAAGTAACTCGGATAGATAAGAAGGTCCAAGACCACTAATACTCTTATACACTAATAAAAGAATCTTAAAATCAATCCTAAAGCTGACGGGGAGCCAGTGTAGGGACTTCAGAATCGGTGTAATGTGCTCCCTTTTTCTGGTTTTGGTCAAAAGGCGTGCATCCGCGTTCTGGACCAACTGCAGCCGATTAATTGTGTTTTTCTTTACACCAGAGAGGAGCGCATTACAGTAATCTAGTCTAGATGTTATAAAAGCATGAATTAAAATTTCAGCGCTGGCTCTGGAGAGAAAGGGTCTGACTCAAGAGATATTACGCAGGTGATAAAAAGCTGACTTAATCACCTGGTGCATCAAAGCTAATGTCTGAGTCCAACGTTACACCAAGGCTTCTAACTTTGTCACAAACAACCACATTTTTGGCAGACAGATAAAATTGGACCCTCTCTCTCTCAGCCTGAGGACCGATGACTAAAACTTCAGTTTTATCTTGATTGAGTTGCAGAAAGTTCTCTCCCATCCATCTTTGTATATCTAAAATACAGTTAAATAGATCGTCCATGGGTTTTATGTCATCAGGAGAGACGGCTACATAAAGTTGAGTGTCATCTGCATAACTATGGAAACTTATGCCATGCTTCCTGATGATGTCACCAAGCGGAGTCATATAGAGATTAAAAAGTATTGGACCCAGAATGGAACCTTGAGGCACCCCACATGTCAGTCTATGCTTCCCTGAAGAGGAATCATTCACACTAACAATAAAATCTCTATCTGAAAGATAGGATTTAAACCAGTTAAAAGCTCTTCCAGTAATTCCAACCACGTCATGAAGTCTATTTAAAAGAATGGAGTGGTCAACTGTGTCAAATGCTGCACTCTAATACTTGAAAACTTGATTTCAAAGTGTAATTGTTATTTTTCTGCATTAATATGAAACTGTATTTTGATGATAATCGATGAGAATTACATATCAGTTACATGACTGACGTTACTGTTTACTGAAATACTGTTTTATGATATTAAACAATAATCGAAAAGCACTTCACTTTGCTATTGGGAATAAAAAATAAAAAAAAACAGCAACTCGCATTTGATCTGATCAAACCTGGATTACATGATTATGCAAAACAGTGAAATGAAGGAACAAAGGGTGGGATTATATAAATTCACTTTTTTCACTCCTTTTAAAGCAATAAACCAAACTCTACTGACTTTTGTTAATAATCACAAGAAATTAATGCACCAAATGTGACATAAGAGTATCTTGTTCTTGTTTTTCTAATCAATGTATTTCATTATTTAAGTAATGAGTTTGAAATAATTGTGTTTTGTCCTGTATTTTTTAATCTATGCTCGAAACAAACCAATCAAAATCAAATCAAGTCACTTACTATCTCGCTATTGCAGCATACCAATTTGTTTAATCTTGTAACAAATAAATCTACGATCTCATAATCACAACATCTACCGTCTTGCCAACAAGACGTAACGTTTGATATCTTCTTTTAATGACGTCTTCTATCTCACTTTCACAACATTAAAAAAATGGGTCATGATAATGATGTTTACTGTCTCGCTATCACGACAAATCAGATGTTTTGTCTTGTGATAAATACATATGTCCTCATGCATTACATTGTAATAACGACATCGGCCATCTCTATCATGACACTGCGAATTTGTTGTCATAGTAACGACACGTACCATCTCGCTACTGCGACAATTTTTTTTATGATAAATACATTCAATTTGTCATCATCACCAACTATGATGTCATCATGACACAATACAATCTGTCATCTTGTGATAACAACATATACTATCTTGTTATCAGGAGAAATCTTTATGATGACGTCATCCTTATATAAACAGGCAAAAAAGTAAGAGTCTGTTTGCAGCCTCTGTGTAGTGCTTTAAAAATGTTATACCTGTAACTTTGAATAAATTACTGCAGGTATTTTGCTTTTCATGACGCTGTTAATTTAAAAAATAACAGTTATTGACGTCAACTCAGAAACTTTGTTCATACCTTTTGTTTAAGGTCCAGCATGTCATCTAAACATATGTTGGCGTGTAAGTGTGCATTACGTGACTTCACAAAGCATTCATGCAAACTGACATTTAAAAGTGAAAGCATGACATTCAGATCTACTGCAGCGAGGTCAGGAGGTCACAGGGAATGGCATTAATGCGGACGGCTCTCTGCATTATCCTCCGCTAAAAATATGACACTACCTGTCGGAATAAGACAAAAAAAAAAAAAAAAGCTGCGAGGAACTCTGTGAGATGTGAGGACACGCGCTTGCATAATTCTACAAACTGATCTCACATACGCGGTGCTGTGTGTTGTGAGCCGGTGTTTAGTTTGACCCGATTTCCACTGGCAGGAAATTCAGCATCCAGACGCGCACGTGCGCACGCCGCTTTGTTCTCCTCTCGTTCGCCTTGCTCCTCGCCGCTCACAGAGCTTCTCATCTTCTCCGTGACGGCGGCAGGCGAGTCAAAGCTCCCTCTGTGGTGCAGACGGAGCGAGTGGAGCCACCGTGCCGCAGTTTGATAAAACCGATGTGGCTTTAGTCGCACGCCGCCGCCTGGTCAAATTAGCGTGCCTGTTCTAGTTTGTTTCCAAAATCTTGACATTAGCCATGATGTCACGAGGATCGCCCTTCACATTGCATCACAATGAGCGTCTGCATTCATGGCGAGCTGTCTCCTCATCTTGGTAGCACTTAACCTGCACAGAAAACCCGCACTGCAGCAGCAGCAGCAGCAGCAGCAGCAGCAGCAGCAGCAGCAGCGGCGTTTTCTCTGTTTGTTCCCTCCATCATTTCATTCCCACCTCTCTATTACCCAACCTCCTCATCTTCTGCTCTTTTGCACACATAAAAACAGAAAGAATCCTCGCCTCTTTGCCCTTCTGAAGCAGAACTCACAGCAAAAGCATCAGTATTCATGTTTGCATCTGTGTGTGGGAAAAAAAAAAAAAAAAAAAAAACGACAGACCAGCGGGGAGGAGGGGGAGTGAAAGCATTGCGTCATGGGGGTGTGTTAGAGCAGGAGGAGGATGAGCCGGTTATCAGTCGGTGACGCCAGTCGCACACGTGTGTCGGCCGGGAGGACGTCGGTAACCCGTCTGAGGAAGCTGCAGCTCCCCTCAGCTGCAACCGGAGCGGCTGGTGAATAATGCAGACGGGGGAAGCGAGTTTGAGTAACGTGCACCGAGCCGGGTTAATAATGCATGGCGCCGGTAACGAGCTCTGCATTAGTTAGTCTCCCCGGAACCTGTAGCTGCTCTCCACCTGCCTGACAGCCTTTCCGTCCGACTGCCGGACTCCCGATTCCCTCAGAAGATGTCTCACTACCATTTCATCAAATGTTGTGAGTAGCCTGTCTCGCACGCTTCTTCTGTCATTGTGCACCTTGTGCCCGAGGTGGGTGTGTGCTGCAGAGAGCTGCTGCTGCTGCTGCTGCTGCTGCTGCTGCAGATGGGTGAAGTTGACCGGTGAATGCGGCAGGTAGCTGCAAAAAAAAAGAAAGATAAAGGATGCAGAGCAGCAGAGATGGATGGACGTTTCTGAGAGAAGGGGACAGATGGAGGGAAAACTGAGGGTGATTGAGAGAAGGAGGGAGAGGCAGAAGAAGTGGAAAATGGAGATGAGGTGAGGATGGAGTGAGTGTCACGAGGAAAATGTGTTGCCACAGGAAAAGAGAGGAGGATGCTCAAAGATCTGAACGATGACAAACCAAAGAACTGAAGAAATCTGTCCCTCGTTTCCCTTCTGAAACATCCTCCATGCACGTTTACTTTAGGAATGATAGGCACCTGCCTGCAGGGCTGTCTGTGATTAACAGAGGCTGCACGGGATAACATTTACATTAGATAAAGTCACATGGCAGGAAGAAGAAAAAGAAACCTTCTACTCTTTGTCTCTATTTCAGTCATTTTCCATACATTGAATCTCAGCCGATCATCCTTGATTTGGCCATGACTATTCACTGCAGCCATGATGCCCTGCAGGGATTTCTTCTCAAAGCTCTCAAGTGAATTAACTCATTTTTAAATTTTCGTTGTTTTTGGTTGGACAATTTTCTTATATTAAACTAAAAAAATAAATAGATAAAAAGAAAAAGCAGCATTTCTATGTCCAGATTCCTGTCATTGTTGGCGTTTGTCACGTGTGCAGCGAGTTTGCAGGATTCAGCCGCCTTGGAGGTATTTTTCAGAGCTGATGCAGGTGCAGAGTAAAATGTTCGTCACAAAACGGTCCCAGCACAGTCAGAGATGAAGACGGACATCCCGCGCCTCATCCGTGCTCCATTATGTACATATTAAAATGCTTCAGTAAGAAATACTGAATGCATTTTGTTCCTGTGGAAGTTTTTTTTTTTTTTTTTTTACAGAAAACATACCAATAGGGCTGCAATTAAAAAAAAAAGAGAAAAATATTTCATCTATTTTTTTAAATTATCTAAAGTGATTTTTTTTTCTCAATTTTTTTTAATTTTATATCATAATTTTAATTCCAAAATAAAACACTTTATCAAAAGCAGGCTCTAAATTCTGACAAAAAATATTTATTTTTATCATAAAAATAATTATGAAACAATAAAGAATTAAAACACAAATATGCTTTTTCTGGACCTTTAGTTTAAAAAAAGAAAGCGTTAGACGTGCTTATATGTTGTCATGGCTTTAGTTGGCCAGCAGAGGTCAGTTTTTTGGGATGCATTTACGTCAAAATGGGATTTGAGTGTCAAGATTTGATACTCAACGCCAAAGATGAGTTTATAAACTTGAGTGGGAGGAGCTACTACCAAATGTTTTCAGCCGCATCGCTTCATTTTCTTCATTGGCTGTACATCTTATGTAAAGTCAATGCAGGAAAGATGATGTCGAGAGATCAGATTTGAAGAAAAAACATCAGTGAACACGTCTCCATGTCTGGGTTCATGAGATCAGTCAGAGATACATTGAGGTTCACAGACGCTTTTAGCGGTACTTCTGTCTCCATGTCCAGCATTAGTCAGAGGAGGGAAATAGTTATATTTATAAAATTGGAAAACCTTTTTATATGAAAAAGTTCAGGAGGAGAACCATGTTTCTTTTGGAATCGATCGCAACCTCAACACGTCAAGTGTCAAAAGCGGAGTCCCTGATTGGTTAGTTTGACGCATCATCTTTGCCAAAGTTCAGATTTTTGAACATTCTATTCCACGACATCCTAATTCCACCATGATGCCAAACATTCCCAGATTTGACTTAAAGTTGAAACTGGACGGCCCTGATGCACAAATTTGCAGTTTTTAAATTGAATTCTGGCAGTTTGGAAACTTTTTTTTTTTTAAACAATTCATTTGAAAGTTGTTATTCTGGCCTCTGAGGCAATCGAAATAATCCACAGGAGTATGTTTTACAGGGATTTATTTCCAACCTAAACATGCAGCAACAACATGCTACCATCTACGTCTTCTTCTTCCTTTTCCTGCCGTCTCCTGCTCGCTGCTTCCCCTAGTGGTGCCTGGTGCCATAACAATAACTGAACACAAAAGTCTTATAAAACAGCCTCTACCATCTTATTAATTTTATTCTCCACTTTTAAAAGCTTTGGCTATTTTTTATCAGTTTTTCACACATGTTTTGGCATATTTCTTCTCTTATATGTAGCATGTAAACAGTTGTAGTTTTAGCCATAATGGGGTATTTTTTCAGTGATCTTTCACTTTTTTTTGTCTTTTTACTGCAAAATTCCATATTTTATTGATGATGGAGGCTAATCTCTGCATCCGTGGAAATTATTAGTTTTATTTATTGTAATTTTCTCACTTCCAACCACGTTGGGGTTTTGTGGTGTGGAACTGAAAAGAAAATTCAACTCGCAAGTCACTGTTTTTTCTAAGTATATATCTTTACAGGAAATGTCTTGCAATTACTTTTATTACAGTAAGTGTGAATGGTTATAGAACTTCAGTTAGCTCATATACAGCATGTTTAAAAACTCACAAGCAAACCATTAAAAAAGCACAAATTTCTGCTATTTCTCTTGCATTAACACCACAACGGTGAACCATCGAGGTGTTGTGCATTTTTGCAGTTTCACAGTGTGTGGGAATAATGTAATCATGAGCTTTCACTCCTCTAGTCTGGACAACATTCATATTTCTGCTTTTTTATTCATAACCCGAGCAGATGACAGAGACGGATCGACTGTAGAGTTCATGTGCAGCAGGTGTTTCACTGAATGTCTTCATGTGGATCAAACAAGGAAAAAAAAAAACTCCTTTTTTCTGTTCAGGCGTCTTTGTCAGATAAAGATCTCACTTAAGCCGACTTCAGACCCCGCAGATGGACGTTGACTCAAAGTAGCAGCTCGGTGCCGTCGAGTCTTTTGGGGGATCGTTGAAAAGATCTTTTGATGTGTAACTTTTCACTCCGGCGTGTCTGTTTAAAGTAGAGATGTGGAATGAAATTTCACACTGGTGCCGGTGGAGACAAAAGTCTCCCGTGGGGATCCAGCAACACAGGACAGCTTTGCTTTGTGCCATAAGGTGTAGAAAAAAAAAAAAAATTTGACAACAGCTTAAGCTCCATCTTTATGATTCTGGGACTGGAATTTGGCAACAGTCTCCCCTTTATTCACGTGTCGATCTGCTTTAATTTTTTACCTGGGCGTTTTCCACAGAACCAATTCACACTTTGGGTTTAGAAAAACTTTGCAGCTTCAGCATCGAGGAACTCTCAAAGGAAAATGTGATGGAAAAGAAAATCTGATATTTACTCGGAACAATAAAGTTATCAGTTTTTTGGAAGTTGGAAATTAGGAAACGGTGGTTTGAGTGTATTTGGCATTGAGAATGCTAAATACACTGTTTGGTTACCCTTTAAAGTCCCTCACAACTCCAAGCTAACATTAGCTTTGGAACGAAAATGGCGAGCAATATCGGAGCTATCGAGTCCCAGAATTTTGAGCCAGGTACCAGCTCAGACGAGGAAAAAGACGTACACGGATCTAGTCTACATGTTTTTGCATCAGGATGGAGGAAGTGGAGAGCTCTGGGCTGCAGACACGCTCTTTATAAACATTTTTTTTATCTGCTCCAAAAATACAGTTTTAAGTTCAATTTTCTTCATGAACTCCGTCCATTATCTGGAAAAAAAAAAAGCCACAAGAACATGTTAAAACACCAAAAACTTTTTTTTTTAATCATTATGGGTCTTTTCTAGGTTTCACAGATCGTATCAGACGTGTGCTAATGTTACATGTGCAAATGGCAGAATATCTGTTGTTTTTAGTGTCTCAAAATCAGAATCACAACTTGTAGAACTAAGATATCATTTCATTTCTCAATATATTGTAGTTTAGTGGATTTTCTAGTTTGTACTTCTGTTTTTTTGTCTTTTCTGCACCATTTGGTGGAAACACAAATAAATTCTGAAATAAACTCCTGTGCCGGGTTCAATCAAGAGAACCTGGCTGCAGACGTCAATGACCAGAACCAGAAGTCTTTGACAGGAATTACAGGACCCTGTAGTGCTTGAACAAAAACTGTATTTTAACTGGCGACCTTAATTATTGTTTTTGAAAGGTTTTTTTTTTTTTTTACAATTCTAAACCCTTTTGGATTAGGGTTTAAAGTTGCATGAATTCCAGTTCCAGCTGATGTCCAGGATCTTATTTACAAATGTGAATGTTTGGTTTTCCATTCACACTTTTTGAATTTGTGATTTCCAGATGTGAAACTGGGTGGCAGTTCCCACTTTGACACCTGAGAAAATAACATCCCATGCTGAAGAGCGAACAAGTCATTCTGAGATTGGCTTTGTTCCGTCTGTTCTGGATTTATTGAACAGAGAGATGTTTAGAATATTGTTCAATAATCTGCAGGAGGAGGCTGTTCTCTCAGGAAGTCTTTGACATTGGATCCTTGATGGATTGTCAGCCTTCAGTTTGGAGATGCTGCTACCGAACATGGAAGGAATAAGCTTTGTTTAAAACCGTCCGTTCCAGAATGACACTAAATCATAGCGAACACTGAGGGGCTTCCAGAAGCTCAAAGAGGAGTCAACAGTGGGAGCTCATTTTTCACGGGGCCAGCCCACATGCACAGCTCTGCTCTCCATCCTACACATGCATGTAATCACATAAATGTGGGACCATTAGAGACATTTTCAGTTGTGTAAGAAATATTGCTAAGCAGCATGATACGAAAAAAAAAAATTGAAAATAAACCAAAAAAAAATACTACATTTAAAAGTGCAATAAAGAAAAAAAGTACAATTTCACATGATTTAAAAAGCTAGCATTTGCCATCTGTGGGCCAGGACATAAAAAAGAACAAATATGTAATATTTACTAATAGATAAAACTCAACATATCACAATATTTGATCAGAACATTAAAACAGGATCATCTTTTACTGTTTGCAGAAACACTGCAGCAAACTGATGCTGCAAAAATATTCATTTGTGTTTATTAATTACATTTAAAACAAAAAAGTTGAATAAATTTACAATATTAAAAAACAGCCAAAAGCTTTAATTTTTTTTTTTTTTTTTTTTTTTGCTGTATTTGCTGAGGTTGCTGGAATAAACAGCTTCTCTGCCGTGTTAGAGACTTCCTGATGTCTCACAAGAGAATTTTCTTGCAATGAGGAGATTAAATGATGCCGCTTGTAATAACTTTTAGTTCATCATTCCTGTCTTGAGACTAAATCATGTCTGAACTCTAAAAGTTAGAGTTTTTCTTTTTTTTTTCTTAATGATAGAAAATGCGACTTCAACATGTTTGCAAATCTTGTAATTTAGGATTTACCAGAAAATGTGACAGATGAAAGAGAAAAATAGTGACAATGCTCCATTCTTAAGCAGTGCTGATCAAAACTCTTGGCGCGGGGATGGCCGGGTGCTCTCCCCCTTGTACATTCCATCGTTATCCACATTAGCGGGGCATAGGCACTCGCCTGTGCACAGGTGTCTCACCTTTTCCGTCCAGTTCAACAAAACAATCAATATAAATAAAGTTTAGCATGAAATACAACAGGGGTTTATTCTGTTGTGACAGCAAAATCTGTCCAATACAAGAGGCTCTCAGCCCGCGTCTGTTTGCTCAGCTGTTGGACAGGACAAGAGCTACTTAGCTGATCACCAAAAGCCACGCCCCCTCAGGAGATTTTGAAAACAGAAGCTTCAAATCAACATGAAAAATGACTTTATAAGACATTTAGGATGTGGGATTTTGGTTAAAAACTTCATCATTGAGAATTAAAAAAAAAAAAAAACACTACCGGGACATTTTTTTATTTTATTGTTCTTTATTTCAAACACAAAATAAAAATAAAATAAGAATTTGAAAATTACAAATATAAGAATTTAAAAGTACAAAAATACTAAATAAACGTAAGAATCTAAAAATACAAATATACAAGTGAAGCAAACAATGTGCTTGAAAAGGAGTGGGTAGAAGAAAATTCTTTTTAAAATTATTTTTATACATTAAAAAAAATAAATAAAATGTCATAGGGGGATTCTAAAGATTGAAGTTGAATTTGTGACCGTAGCATTAAAATGTGAAGACAATGACAAGTCTAAGAGCCAAAACCAGAACATAAACATCATTTTTAGATTGTGTTCATCTTTTGAAATCTCTATGACCTGAATTTCTCAAAAATACTGGGGTCCATCAATTTTAATCCTCACTCAACTCATCTTTTTTATTTTGTTTCCTCTCTTGACTTTTACTGGCGAGATCCTGCGGGCTGCGGTTCTAGTTCACCTGCTGCTCAGGGACGATCCATCTGTGGTCTAAGTGGGCAATAATCGTCCCAGCATCGGCCCCGCGACAAGATATGTTTTATGGAGCTCCACCGAGCGCCGGTTAGATCATGCACAGTCTGGAGAATCGCTCCACTCTGTCAGGATTAGAGAAAACAAGCCGTAAAATGCAGCGATGCCCACCTGAGGGCAAAGCAGCCTGTAAATATGCTAAATGGCTGCCCAAACACAACAAACTGCTGACGATGATATGAGAGCACACAAAACAATCCAGCCTGGAGCCAACTGTGTGTTTCATCACGCGCTGCAGTCTCTTCCCTCCATGACCTTCATTCTTCTTCTGCTGCGTTCCTTTAGAGAAGCAAAAACTCCTCGTCATCTCTGCCCGTCTCTTTCTGTCCAGGTTGTTTCCAGCTATGTAACGTCTTCCGCCAGAACATGGAGATAGACCAGTGTCTGCTGGAGTCTCTCCCCACCGGTCAGCGCCAGCGGCTGGTCAGACGGATGCGCTGCGACCAGATCAGAGCGTACTACGAGAGAGAGAAGAGCCTCCAGCGGCAGCAGGCCGGAACCAAAGGTCGAGCGCCGGGCGCGCTCTGCAAGAGGAACCGCGTCCGCTTCAGCCCTGATGACGTTTTACAGGACGCCATCATCCATCATGATGACAAACAAGGTGTGTGGCATAAGTGTGTGTTTGTGGTTTAGTAACACTGGAGCTCATGATGACAGCTGACTGACTGGAGCAGGGGGTCTGTTAGGCCAGAGGTCTGCCACCTTCAACACTTACAGAACCAGTCGGGTCCATTTATCACAGACCAAAACCCAGCAAATAAGACAGATTTGTCAATGTTGCCATTAAGATAAATAATGCATGAATGAAACATACAAATAAAGAGAAAAATGTACCCTTTTTTTAAATCAAAATATGAAACAGTTTATAACTTTTGACATGATTTCCTTTCAAAATAAGAGACACTTTGTGTCACATAGAATTAGCTCCATGCTGCCAATGTAGTAGCAGGTGTGATGTCAGCAGTAATTTAAACAACAAAAAAAAGGTTCATTTTACCATTTGTGGTAGATCTCTGCAAAAAAAAAAAAAAAAAAAAAAAAAAAACACGACAAGAATCCAACTCAATAAATCAGAGCTACTTAAATGACCCTCACTGTTGTTCAAAAGAGAGAAACTCAGTTTTATAATCTGGTGCGCCTTAATTCTTATTATGCTTTCTGGCTTCTAATAGATTTTTTGTGGTGCACAACATTTTGATTTAGCTAATTCTGTGATATGTACATGGAAAAAAATGTAAATATTGAATCAATTAACAGAAGTTCTGTAATTTGTTACATTTAAAATTTTTAGTTTTCTTAAAGCTAAAATTTTGAGTTGATGGTTTACCCAACGTAGAAATCAAATTTGATCAAAAATAATAAATTTAAGATTTAACACATTTTAATTGATCCAATATTTTAGTTTTTTTTTTACTGTACATACGTGTTGTTCAAATATTTGTGAATTAGTTAATAAGGTTCTAATTAGTTTACTTTACTGATTAATTACTTTTTACCAGTTAAAACCTCGTTTTCCTTTAACCAGAGAGTCACAATGGAGATAAGAGCCACATGTTTAGGTTGTTAAATGTCCACTGCAACAACATGCCCCATAGAAATGAGTCAAAAAATTCTTAAGTTGAAAAATGATCTATAGATAAGTAAAAAATCTGCTAGAAACAAACAAAAAAAAGGAGTCGGGGCGTTGGAAATTGTTTCTTTAAGGGCTAACCCTCACCGCGGAGGGTTGCAGAGCCCTCGGCGTTGCGCTATGCCGCGTAGGAGAAACATTTCTTCATGTGGCTGTGCTCTGAAGCACAGACGTTTACATTTAAATGTACAGTAAGTGATGACTTTTTCCTTTACCATAACTTTTTAGAAAAACAGATGTTATTTATTTCAGACCGCTAGCTGCTCCATGTTAATGTAGCTGGCCGGCAACTATTGATGACATCATCAAATGGGAGCAACGTCCAAATTTGAAAATCACTGGTTATGTCTGAATTCCTTCACTACTCACTTTGTGTGTTCGCTATTTTGTAGTGTTTTCCGAACCTACAATTCCAAATAGAGACCACAATGCATTGCGTTTAAACAAGTTTTGCGAAAAAAAAAAAAAAAAAAATTTGTGAAAGTTTAAATGTTTCACAAACAGACTTTATATATTCTTCATATTGATTCGATTTTCACTTTGTGAAGATAGAAAACAAGACTTTTCTTGAAATAAGGCTCCTTTAACTTTCATAAAATAATGTTTTTGCAGAGTCAACTCTGCATGTGAAGGAAAGCAAACAAACTTTTGCTCCAAAAAAAAAAAAAAAAAAAAGCCTAAAAAATCCCTCAGCAGAAAAGTCCTGCGAAAAACAGATACAACTATTTTTCATGTGAATGAATGAATGAATGAATGAAACCTTTAAATAAATAAACAAACATGAATGAGTGAATTGAAGTGTTTTTTTCTGTGAATGTAGATTTTAAAAGTTTTTTTTTTTTTTTTCCCAGTGGTTGTTGTGATTATAAACTTTTTTTAAAGCCAAAATAGTTAATTATAGAAACAAGCTACAATATTTCACTCAGTTACATAAAAAAAAAAAAAGAGCAACCAGTAAAAACATCATGAATGGTGTTACATGAAGACTTTAACTTAGAAGCAGTAGACAACTATAAGCATAAACCTGAAACTTGTATCACTAAAGCCCAACACATAACAACGTTGCCACAAAACCTAACCAGAGGGAGGACTTTTATGCACTGCAGTTAATGATCAATCAGAAAGCAGCTGTGCTGATTAAAATCTAAACCTGGTGTTCTCATTGGACCCATAAACTCCTCCCAAAGGCTGATCCTCATAGAAAAGTCATTACTTTAGTTTTTTAAACTAATTTAGGGCTTTAAACTTTTGTTACAAACACTGTGACACATTTTTTTTTTATGTTTTAGTATTAAAAGTGGAGCAAAACTAACTAGCAAACTTTAATTCTGCATTTCGAAAGAATATAAAAGTGCCCACAAAAGACAAAAAAAAAAGCTTAAAAGCTAAATTGTCTTTTTTTGGTGATATTTTTATGCTTGAAATAACCAAGCAGTAAAGTGTCTTTTTAAATTCAATTTTTTAAATTATTTTTTTAAGCTTTTCGTCCCCTTTACTCAGTAAAACAGGTTTTTTCCAATAAAAATAGAAATTGATTTTTTTTTCATATATTTCTGCCTTAATTAGATCTATTACCGCCATGCATTAAAAGTGACAGAGTTAATGTCAGAAGAACGTGTAAAGCTCATTATCTTTGCTTCACAGCCAATCGCAGTAATCTCTCTTACTGACAGGCCACTCCAGGGATTTGACAGAACCAATGCTTTCTCATTGACAGTCCTGACGGCTTATTGGCAACATTAAGACTCTTACATGTGTTTTGAATCGGAGACAATTTAAGGTAATGAGGGAAAGATGGTGGAGGTCCAAATAAAGTCCAAGAAATGTTAGAGAGCAGTATTAAAAATTTATTTGTCACAATTCAGTTCTAAAATAAGAAAACAGGGAAGAACATTGATTCAGTGTCCAAGGAAATTAGCTGATCCGAGAAGGTCGTTGACGGTCGAAGAGTTACTGTATGTCAAAACGACGTTAAGATGAAAATGTTCCTTTCGATAGAAGTCACTAGAAGAATGCTGCCATTTGCCACATCTGTCACAGTGTTCATGTGTCATTTCATTTATAATCTTTTAAATGTAAACTTAGATTTATAAGAATAAACTACATTCTAGCTCAGAGGTTGGCAACCTTTAAGAGTAAAAGAGCCATTTGGGCTTGTTTTCTACTGATCAAAACCTAGAAGGAGCCGCATTGACTTACGTTAGCCTTTAAGAAATTTGGATTCATAACTTTCTTTTTGTTTTTTTTAATAAATGTGAATAATGTCTATTTTTGGCAAGAACAAAAGCAAAAAAATATATAAAAAGAAACTAGCATCTCTCAAAAAGGTATTTTTTTTACGTTTTTAACTTTAGTAGCAAAAAAGCAAGCTTGGTACGTAATTAGTAGCTGAACTTTAAATTAGAATTAACATTTCTCTGTAAATTAAATCAGCAAAAAATTTTAGCATGTTGCTGAAATAAAAACTAAACTCAAAATTAGCATAAAACCCCCAGTAGATAACAAATTAGCTAAAAATGTTAGCCTATTCCTAAAATATTAGCTAAACTTCAAATTAGCATAAAAATCTAATTAGAGGCCAAATATGCCAAAAAAAGATAGAATGTTGCTTAAATACTAGCTGAACTTCAAAATAGCCTAAAATTCCCCAGAAAAGTAACTTAATCAAAAACGTTAGCATGTTGCTAAAATACAAGCTAAATTTTAAATTATCCAAAAAAATTTCAGTATTTAACTAATTAGCTGAAAACATTAGCATTTTACTAAATATTAGCTAAACTCCAAATTAGCATAACATTTCTCAAAAAAGTTAGCATGTTGCTAAAATAGAAGCTAAAATTCTAAATTAACCTAAAAACTCCAGTAGGTAACACTTTAGCCAAAAACGTTAGTATGTTGCTAAAATAATAGCTAATCTAATCAAGCTCAAGCTAACATTAGCGTAGCAAAACAATAAAAGTAACTGAGGTAACCAGCCATGCAGTTTTGAGCCAGATGGCAGCTCAGATGAGAAAAATAATGAATATTGGATCTATTTGCCTCCAGTTGGACTTTGCCCATATTTTCAAACCATGGGTTTTCATTTACTCCTGATCGATCCTGATTTAAATAAAGAAATACTCAGACAATTTTAATCTCATACTGTTTTTAATAAGTCCTCCATTATGAGAAAAATCCTTAAATAACATTTTATTAACACAATTTTCATTGGAGTGGATCTTTAAACAGAAGATGTTGATCCATCCCAGAGATGATGAAGACCCAATTTATTATTATTCTCCTCAGCCTTAAGGGAATCATCAAAGGTGAGGATTATTAATCATCTGGGTTTGCTTTGGATCTTTGGTCCTGGTTGGTGTGGGTGATTTTTCTGGTCTGAATATGCTTGGATTTTTAATGTTGATTCATGTAGATGATTCTTTCCTGCTGATAATCGTCTAATATTTAGATTTTTGGTAATGATTAATATAACTGACTTGTCTTTGGATGTTTGAATTTAATTACATCACTGATCTTAATGATCTTTAAGATGGTCCTGCTGCTTTTAACAGCAGATTTGTGCATCTTTAAACAAAGGTCATGTAACAGGAGTCATATTCATAGATTTATGCAAAACCTTTGACACAGTTAATCTTATTAAATAAACTGTGTTCTTGTCATTTCTCCTCCTCGGCAGTAAACATGCTTGCATCATATCTAAGTGACAGATCTCAGACTGTAAAAATTGACCCTGCATCATCCCAGACTCTGAAGTGAGGCATGGGCGTTCCACAAGGCAGCATTCTGGGTCCTTTACTTTTTGTTTTGCCCATTAACCAACTACCAAGTGTGCTTAAATTTTCCAGCTCTCTCTTATATGCTGATGACACTGCTATTTACCAGTCTGGTCCAAACACTGCCATGATCAATGACAGACTCAACACAGATCTGCAGCATTTGCATGACTGGCTACAACAAAATCACCTGACACTCAACCCTATGGAAACTGAATGCATGTGCTTTTACTCATCACACAGACAGCTACCTCTCTCCACTCACACCATAACTACTCTTGATTCCCACTTTAATTTTTCAAACCATGTCCAAAACCTAATGAGAAAACTGAAACAAAAATTACATGTTTACAGCAAAATCAGACCCTATTTATCTCTTTCAGTCTCCAATACCTACATTCATGCAATCATTATATCTTCTATTTCATAACCTGTGTGGTCATTCACAACCGATGAACTTCTACTTTCAATAGTAAGACTTTACAATAGAGCCTACAAGATTCATCACTGCATAGCACTCTCTCACTCCAATGCTTTAACATTCCAAGACTACACATTAAACCATGGACTCAGACTATATCATCACATTCTTAATGGACATACCACTGCAGCACTTAAGGCAGTGGCTCCAAAACTCAGGTCTGAACATTCTACCAGATCCTGCACAAATGGACTTCTGCTTTTAAAAACTCTTATGGACAGAAATCTTTCTTTTATGTGCTCACTTAAGCTTGGAACAATCTTCCACAAGACATCAGGGCTGTAAGAACAAAAATTCAGTTCAAAAAGAAATGTGCAGATCATTTAAAAGACATACACAGTTGCAACCAGTGATGTGGCTATTGACTCCCTTCATCTAAACATCGGCTGGGGTTCCTTTGGAAGAATCAGACTGAAAACAGCTCTCTTTGGCTTTAAATGATTCACTTCCCCCTCTGCTGCTCTGTGCAATTCCATTGTAACTTTAGACTGGTGTCGTGATAATGAACCTAAACAAAGACAGAAATATTCTAATCTAATTGTTACGTCCCCTATGGGTAAACCGGGCTCGGGGGAAAAAGTGGACAATAACAAAAACTGTATACCAATGAGAAAAAAAAAGGAACACTTTCTTAAATAAGGGAAGCAAATAAACTGTGTCCTGAGAAGCAAAAAGGAAAAAAGAGTGTGCTGGTTAAGACAAAAAAAAACAAAATCAAGGGGATTGGAACCTTGGCCAAACATAAAATAAGTCAAAGAGACTGCTGACCCAGACATGTCGGCCGTCGGAGTCAGCAGCTCCCTGCTAAAGGCTGCCTAAAGAAAACAAATAAACAAAGCCCGCAAATCAAGACTACCAAGGTAAAATAACAAAACCCAGCAGTCTGTGGGTT
Organism: Oryzias javanicus; assembly: GCA_003999625.1. NCBI lineage: Eukaryota > Metazoa > Chordata > Actinopteri > Beloniformes > Adrianichthyidae > Oryzias > Oryzias javanicus. The sequence goes on along the minus strand of CM012457.1, from coordinate 8,004,719 downwards.
TACAAGTCCTGAAAAAAAAACACAAAACATGCTTTAACATAGAGATGAAATACTGTGAGACATAGATTTTATTTGTTGGACTCAAAGGCAATAACTGGATCAAGCTTGAACAAACAGAAGACTCGAGGAGGGATGTGCACGCATTTATTTATGGCAGACTCTGTGACTCACTCATATTGTGTTTTTACGTCAGCTTTGCATGTTCCTTTCTAATGATTTATGTCTATAGAGCCAAAGAAACACTTGAAAATATAAAGATATATGTTCTCCTACCAATAAATGTATTGATTCTTTACCTCTCGCTGTACCTCTTTGTCGTCATAAACTTCACTTCACTGATCTTTTCAAGAGTCAAGCGTGAAATGAGGCAGTTGAGCTGTGAAGAAACAGGTACACTCCATGTCTTTTGGCTGATTGACAGAAATTTTGCAGTAATTTTGCATAAATTGCCACTAATTATCAGAATTAAGCTCTCCAGATGGCAATGATTAATGAGAGATTGAATGAATTAGAACTACAGCGGCACAGAATTGTGGAAATTGTGATTATGAAGGGGAAAAGAAGGATTATGAAAATTGACTTGAGGAAAGAGATAAATGAAAAGATTGCATGGAGTTGCTCTAAATTAGAGCTGTTTTCATGAGCTGGCTTACTTTTACACATACTGTAAAATTTATAGTCTAAATTTATTTTACATGAACTCAAAGTCACAAAATTTAATCTTTTCTCCCCAAATGGACAATAAAATAAAGACAATAAGGAAAAAATGAGAAAACATAAACTGTGAACAATAATCTAGAAGTTCCAGGTTGAGGGCATCGGGTTCACTATACTTTAACGGGGTGATCCCAAACCACTGGGCTGAGGACCAGGACCAGTTCAGGGATTAATTGGCACCGGGCTGCAGTGGAAATAATCAATTATTCTAATTTTTTTTTCTTTTGAGTCTCAGCAATCTTTTATTTTGAAAAATCTTTTATTTTGAAAAATAACCGGATTCTCTCAGCTACACCTTTGAGCACTTGAGCTGTAAAAGTTTAATCTAGAGGTTTCTGGGTGATCTTTTATTCAGAAAAAATCTTTTGGTTTAGAAAATCGACAGGATACATTTCAACATTACATTTCAATCACTTTAGTGCTAAAAGTAGTCCTCCGACGTGCAACACAAGAAAAGTTGTACGAGGAACGTTTCTTTGGCTAAGGGAAAAGTGCAGATACAGAAGAGCAGATGGAAATGACTAAAAAACAAACAAACAAAAAAAACAAGTCCTGCTTAAAATATGAATTATTCGCATTATTCGATTTTCAGACACCGAGTCTATTTGCATGCAGAGGATGTTCAATTTATGTTGTTATATGGTGTTAATTTTACTATTAATAAAGTTGCATTGCGTTCAAGGATACTGTATCCACCTCTGCCGGGCCGAGGGCCTGGCTGCAGAAAACAACATGGCCCCAAAATGGCGCCAGAGTATCATTAGCCGGAAGTCCTCGACCGGAGCTCGAATTAAATTTACACTCTTCGCCTTGAAAATCACCGGAACCGGGTTACTGTTAGGGTATGGGTAAGGGTTACGGTTATGGTAAGGATAAGGGTAACGAAATGGTTAGGGTTAGGATTAGTGTAAGGTTTACGTAAAGGTTAAGGGTTTCGGTTACAGTTAAGGTAAGGTCTACGGTAAGACTAAGGGTTATGGTTAGGATGAGGTTTACAGATTTTATAAGTGTAAAGTAATGGTTAGGGTTAGGATTAGGGTAAGGTTTACGTTAAGGTTAAGGGTTTTGGTTATGGTAAGGGTTACAGTTAGGGTAAGGGCTATGGTAAGACTAAGGGTTATGGTTAGGGAAAGGTCTACAGATACGGTAAGTGTAAAGTAATGGTTAGGGTTAGGAATCTTCTAGTATAGATACCCAAATTCAGCTTTTGGCCACAGTTGTGACATTTTCGCTTTCAGCTAATGACTAGTTTAATGTTGTGTTTGAGGGCCATCTTGCCTGCATTTAGGTCCCTCTCCAGTCCACGGTGAAATCCTAACGGGCTGACTAGTCCGCAGCCACAAAAAACTTTAGCATGCAACACAGAATTCCAATGACAACGGCTCAAGAAAAGCAAGAAACCCCTTGTCCTCGAGATTCATTTTTATTAACATCTGAATCAGTAACAGTTTGACATCTGGCCAAATAACATTTTTTAATTCCTGAATTACAGATGCAGGTACATCAACTGCTGATACTTGTATTCTCTAAAATATTAGTTATATTTGATTACTTTGTTACACATAAACAAAATTATAGTTATTAGAACCACATTAATAAGTCCATATACCTTTGTCACATGCTTTGGAATTTTTGGGTTGTCCGAGTCCATAGACTGTTGTAGAGAAGAGCGGGAGAGTGCAACTGCTTCTTGCAGTTTCTTTGAAACTTGTGTAACAATTACCAGGGACATCATGATTGTTGGACAAGTGGTAAGAGGTATATTGTGAAGTATTGTAGGAATAATATAAGTTGCATGGATGTCAAAACCTTGCACTTTGGTCATTGGTGAGTCATGCATGCCGACCTTTTCCGAAACACTTTTACTGGTCATTTTCCACTCATAGACACTCGTATCTACCAATGAAGGTAGTAGTGACTAAGACATAGGCTGCATAATTTCAGGTTTTTAAAATCTGCCCTGCCTTTCTTGTGACATCCTTTCTATATTTCTGATTGCCTGAGTCACAGAAGTTTAGTCAGTCTGAAAGTGAAAACCTAATTCCTGTTAACAAAAGAGTGAGGTGGAGAAAGCTGAATAACAGGATCTCACTGACCAGGAGTGTTCAGCCCTGGTATATTGTCTCTTTAAAGAATCCATCAAGACTGTAGCCAAAAGGAAAATGATCTCAACAGCCGCTTGGTGGATGGCCGAGAATAACACTCTTGATCCCTGGAGAATCGATCTTAATGTCTCTGTTATCCTTCTGACTTCTTTCTTCATTTTTCTCAGTTCGAACTTCAAATATTTCTCTATTGGCTAAAAATCATCCAATTTCTATCCTCCTCAGTGGGGAGAGTAAACCCAGCCAGAATAAAGCGAGGTACTGTCAATGCAATTGTGCTCAGATCCCTGCAGTAATTATCCGTTGCTTTCCGTCTCTGCTATGTGCCCGTCTGTTCACTGAGCATTTTATGAAACTGTAATCTCCGCACATATGGTACAGTGCAGGTATCGTCTCTGCATTTGTCAGAGCATGCACACAGACAAGGAGTTAGTTGAGTATCTACTTATTGATTAATGTATTTAAATGCATTGTGCACAGCTCAGGTTCTCCAGCTCCAATTAGTACCCCGCTGTTAGGGGAGTGAAGCAAGAGGAGGCAATTATTTCAGGTTTCTGTGGTACTTCTGCAACACATTTTTCAGAAGCAACAACTGAGGAATGGCATTCATAAATCCCCAGTTCTATAAAATACAAATAGTTCAAAGGTATTTTATTGTCTGGATAAACTGCATTCAATAATTAAAATTTTGCGGAAATATTCCATTCATCTATCTTCTTCCGGTCATCATGGACCGGGTCGTGGGGGCAACAATCTAAGCCAAGATGCCCAGACTTCCCTCTTCCCGGCCATTTCCTTCAGCTCCTCTTAGAGGACTCCGAGTCGAGAGACGTAGTCTCTCCGGCGTGTCCTGGATCTTCCCTGGAGCCTCCGCCCAGTGGGACATACCCGCAACAACTCACCAGAAAGATACATATCCAGGAGGCATCTGGACCAGATGCCCGGGCCACCTCAACTGGCTCCTCTGGATACAGAGGAGAAGCCCCGAGCTCTCTCCAGGAGACAGAGCTTCTTACCCTATCTCTAAAGGAGCGCCCAGCCACCCTCTGGAGGAAACTCGTTTCGGCCGCTTATAGTCGAGAATATTGTTCTTTCGGTCAGGACCCAGAACTCATGACCATAGGTGAGAATTGGAACAAAGATCGACCGGTAAATTCAGAGCTTTTCTTACTGGCTCAGCTTTCTCTTCACCAAAACGGACTGGCAGGCGCTCCAACAATCTGCCTGTCGATCTTCCCTTACTCATGAACAAGACCCAAAGATATTGAAACTCCTCTTTTGGTGGAAGTATTGCTGCTTCTAAATCCACTTATTTAGCCATTACTTACTTGGCTTTTCACCTTTACCTACAGGGGTCCCCACAGCAAGTCAGCATTCACTCATTCACGGCAGATGACAACCCTGCAGTGTACCCTTTGGCACAAGGAGACCCATACTTGGGCCCCCTTGTGGGTACGCAGTTGGGCATTAGTGTAAGGGGTCTTGCTTAGGACCCACACCAGATTTAGCTCATTGCACCTCCTTGGAAACTAACCGATGCACCAGTCCTATACGGAGCCAACAGAGCCATCCAGACACTTATTTTTAATTCACCTCACTGTACTTTTCAATTCCAAAAGAATGTTTCAGTATACCTCTGTTTGGTTTGAGGATAAAAGGATGTAGACATCTTATTTTTTATTTCTCTCCAGCCTCATTATTTATTTGTGTTTTTCAAAATACTTTCTATGATATAAGATTGGCTAAAGAGAGTTACATCTCAATATAAAAACCCATCTGCCACTGCGATGGCAGTAAAATGACGAGCAAGCCTCCAGGCATTTAACTGTCAGGGAATTTTGGGAAATATTCTCTCCAGGTGACAAAGTCAACCAAAGAGAAGAGCAATGAGCAGATTGGAGGAAAATCGTAAACTTTCTATTCACCAAACTTCTATTAAAAGTACATCTGTGGATTGTCGTGTCATAGAATTGGGCCGACACACTCAGAGACAGCCGGGAAAAGATGTCTGCACTGCTGTGTGATGCTCACAGTTTCAAAAAATGCTTAAAGTATGAATTTGGAGGTGCTATGGATTAAAGCTAAACTTGTACTTCATCTTAAGATGAATTCTACGCCTTTCCAGCTATTTCCATAAGAAAACTGTCCCATCTTTACTATTAAGCGACATACACATGCACCAGCCTCAGCAACTAGCATTCATTATCAATGAAAAGTCTATATAAACGCCCATAAACCCACGTTTCTGCATTCAAAGCCCTCGTGTTCCTGCATCACCGTGCAAGTTTTTAAGCCGGTTCTCAGACTTTATGTTCAAGACATAAAGTCTGTAAGATAACCACATATAGTGACATATTGCAAACGTGATCATAGAGGATAAATTAACAACTGCAGTTTGTGTCCAGCCAGAATTATACGACACCAAGTCTTTCATAAATCAAAATAAAGATGTGAAAGAGAATGCCAGATTTGGGAGGTTAGCACAGCTCCAATGTTTCGCACCAAACTGTAGGTGGTGGACAAGCGCTAGTAAACAGTAGAAAAGCAAAAGTAGAAGACGCCCCTCCTTGCTGCTCCCTGCTTGGACCGCGTGTTCATGAAACTATGTATAGCAGGAGGTTCTTGAACGTGCAACATATTACCAGAGTTTAACAAAATGACTCAGAAATGATGTCACATAGTGGCTGCATCCAAAGTCACTGACTACCCCCCAAATCCTACAAGACTACCAAAAGGTCTGGATTTTTTATTGTTTGTTTGGGTGTAGGGGAAAATTGATTTGGTGATTTTATCGCGATATTTCATTTGGCGATACTTATTTTGATTTAAAATCACAAAAGGATTTTTAATTTATTCATATGTGTTCTTCAGCATCTTAGTTTTATTTTCCACCAAACCCTCGACCTCTAGCTGGCAGGGCAGGACACAGAGCCTTTTTAGCACTGTGACCAAAACAACAAGATTTTGTGAGAACCAGCCTGTTTTAAAGGTTCAGTCAGGCTTGCGTTTTTCATTGTTACGAGATGTTGCTGTGTAGTTTTTACTTGGGATGGATACCAAACTGAAACTCTGTGCCACATTGCTGCCAGTATCAGTATACAGTGATAGTAATTAATGTTGTGCTCATTTGATAAAATTCATTTTGCCATTTTATTACAATTAAAGACATTAATATTCAAATTTTTTTAATTCATCCTCTTAAAAAAAGGGAAAAATTGGATATATCGCAATATGCATCGCATCGTGACCTAAACACCAGATTATTCACTTGCAGTACACTAATTCAAATCAAGTAGCCAGGAATTATTTACTAAAAAACAAGAAGAAACTATAATTTACTGACAAAAAAAATCTGTTTCATTTTGAAGAAACTCCACATGAGAATCTTTCTGACATCTGAAGGGTCTGCCTCATAGACAAATATAAATTGTAAGATGTTATGTGAAACTTATAGAAGCAGAAAAACCACTCATGTGTGACCTCACCCAGTTTTCCTGGAGAGCTTTCAGATGTATTTTAGTGCTACCCCTCAAGAGTAAATGATGGAGGCGGGATGGAGGGTAAACCTGTTCTGTGTTTTCAAATGGGATTTCTCTAAGGTGAGTTGGACAACGAGTTGATCATTGTCCAATTACCTCATCCGATGTAATTGCGTATATTATTATTTTTACTACAAATATGATTGCTCGTCTTTACTTACATTATAATCGTGTAAAGTTGGCAGAAAAACCCTAATTTATGATCTGACATCCAAAAACTACCTTTATTTTGGGACCAGGAAGTTTGATCCATCTCTCCGAGCTCCTTGCTAAAACAATCTGTCTTTTGGAGTTTTGTTTCAACATCTTTTATTTATTGAACCTGGAAAAAAGTCAAATACGGTCTCATTTGAGAAACATGGGGCCGTCTGCCTCCGCGTGATAAGCAGCCCAAGATACACAGGCTTTGATATGAATGAGGGATTTGAACGGAAACTCATATCGAGGCGGCGAGCTCAGCTTTACCTGGGGAGAGCGTGTCTGGCTGCTTTATGGAAGAAAAAGAAAGTGGCAATAATGCTGTAAGATGTACTTTCTAAGATTTGAAATGTGGGGATTTGATTTAGAACAGCAATTGCTTACAATTGTAATTACTGCATTCTAAGTTACTAAAAACCTTAAAACATGACATTTATTTAGCCTGTTTTCCGCAATGTAGGGCACACCAGATTATAAAACAATGACTGATCTATTTTGGAACTTATGTTATTAGACAGCTGTATTGAACTACAAGGTACATCAAGCATGAGAAAAGAGTCCATCATTTAGACTTTATTAACTACATTCACAGTAACTCTAGAGGTTGTTTGTAACACGCTACATGTTAGCCACATTAGAAACCTTAGCTACGTTAGCTCATTCACAAAACCTTTAAATTCCAACCTTGTTTGCAACACGAAAAAAAAAACAGACTTATATCGCTAAATCAAACGTTACTGGACTACGCTAACCTCTAACCTTGTTTGTAACATGTGAAAAGAAACACTGTCCAACACCGCGTCATGTTAGCCACATTAGCGTATTCACATAAACACCCAACCTTGTTTGCAAAAGCTATATAAGGCGCTCCGTTGATGGTCTACCTTTGAACTTATGCCGTATATAAGGGGCACCGGACTAAAAAAAAAAAAAAAAAAAACAAGAATCAAAGATATTTTTGTCCATCAATCAAACTTTAATAACTTAAGTAACTCTTGTAACACACAATTTATTAGGCAGAAGCTTCAGCATTATTTACAATAACTGTAACTCCGAACCTTGTTTGCTACCTTTGAAAACTGATATCACAAAAAATAAATGTTACTGTGGCTATAAGAACTGCCAAACTTGTTAGTAACTTATAAAAAAAGGCGGAGTCCAACAAAGCTACATGTTAGCTATTTGGTAAGTGTTAGCATGATTGCAATACCTGTAAATTCTAACTTAATTTGCGACACGTAAAAAAACAGACTGATACCATTAAAACAAACATTACTGTAACTTTGCGCTAACTCCCAAATTTGTTAGTAAAACCTATTAAAAAGTCACAGTACGACATCGCCACACGTTAGCCATGTTAGCGTATTAACAATAATGCCTAAGGTTGTTTGCAACACCACAACCAGTATGAATCATTCAGAAGGAGGCGCTCCGGATTATATTATTTTTTAAATAAAACTTAAGGCTTTTAATCACGCCTTCTATAGTCCTCTATCAGTTTCCAAACTGAAAGCTAGCAACACGCTTGCACCTTCACATGCCGGTGAATCATAGCAAAAGGCAAGAAAAGCAGCTTGTGCTGCCTTTTTTGTGAGCATTCTTACTTTATTGATTGTAAGCCATGAATAATTGATTGTAATCATGCATATACATGATCCCAGATGTTGAACACTCGTCCTCTTAAGCACAAATGCAGCTCAATCACAGCTTACAAATGGCTAAAACCGTCTATACAACTGTGGAAGATGTAGCTAATCTGACGTCATTTGGTAACTTTAAAGAAAAAAAATAAAAAATCTGCAAATGAAATATATTTTGAGGGACATTGATGTGTAGAAAGCTTTATGATTTATGAAAGGATAGGGTTAAAAATATGGATGCTTAGTGCTTCAGTACAGAAAAGAGTTCATTCATGTCTTCCTGTGAACATATAACTATTAATGTAATAAAACGTCTTTTTGCGTCGTCTCCCACTCTAGTTGCATTTCTATCTGCTGCACCAGTTTCCATCTCGTTACCATGGAAACTCCACATATGTCTACAGGAGCTGTTTTGCAATTTCCCTCAAAATGACACCCGTCTTTGAGCGCCACAAACCTCCGACAGAAGCAGCACGCCATTGTTTTTTCTGCCTTAGCATAGAATCATTTGCTCTTCCCATTACTCAAGTCAAACTCCAACTCGACCCAGTTCTAACCTTCTAACACGCTCGTCCAGCAAATCTGACTACTGCAGCTGAATAAAACACATACTGGAAAACGAAAGAACACATGCTCAACACTTGAGACCTCAGTGAAGTCTAATCAAATGCCAGTTGGCATTTAAAGATTAAACTTAAAATGACTTTTGTTGCTGTGGGAGACCTGCTTCTACCACCTCATTTTAAATCCTAATAGTTCATGGAAAAGTTCAATCCACTTCATTCCCATTCTAGTCATTTTCTGATGACTTTAGGTCAAGAAGTTCTGGAAAACCCTTGAGGAACGTCTGTCCTGGAGTCTTAAATCTCTTTACCTCAGTTACTTATTGTAACTACCGGGTAGTTTGGAACTAAGAGGGTGATTAAAATATTTATCCAGGATCGTGACCCACTCCGCTGTTTTAATGCTGCATGATTAACCTAATTACCTCTCTCAGGAGCTGCAGGCTGCGCTCAGCTTTATTGTTGCCCATTTGTCACTCATGTTCTCTATACTGAGCAACCACTTTCCAGCGATGTTATTTTGAGAGGATGTCACTTAAAAGACAAAAAAAATCTGAATTAAAAGTAAATTTTTTGCAAACTGCTCAAATGATGAAGTCAAAAGACATAAATCCCTTTAAGCTTTGTTCTTTACTGTAGGATAATGAGCTTTAGAATAGATTTAGGGCATTTTCTACGTTTTTTTTCATTCACAGTTACAGCTTGACAGCGCTTTTTCTGCACTAGAGCTTACTTGTCAATCAAAATGTTATTGGTTCAATCCCAACCTCTATATCAGGGGTGGGCAAAATTTTTGATTTGTGGGCCAGAAAGGGTTCTAAAATTTGGCATAAGGGCCGGACAAAGAGCAGATGGAAGGAGGGATTTGGTAATGAAGCTCATAAACTAAAAAGATAATCTGGAATTTAGAGAAAAACGTGCTTTAATTTGGATTAAAATTCACATATATTCATTTAAAAACAGAAAATTTGGGAATTTTAATTTCTAAATTTTGATTTCTGTTCTCTTTTTGGTGATCCAATGGGTTGATGTTCTTCAGAGGAAAATGCGAACTCAAAGAAATCCGAAAAATCACCTTCTGACTCAGAAAACAAACATGAACGCCAGAGAAACAACACCATTCATGAAAAGAAACCAGAAATACAATGAAAATAAAACAATAAATAGGTGTTTTGATTCAATGTATTTTAATTTGGAGGGCCAGATTAAGTAGCTTATGGGGGCCGCATGTGGCCCGCGGGCCGTAGTTTGCCCACCCCTGCTCAATATCATAACCTGTCATTAATCTTTTTCCTCTTTTGTTGAGGGAAATCCTCATAAACTTTCAAACCGTTCTGTTCCAAAATGAATCGCGTTTTCTTTGATTCACTACTAACGTCCAAAATACAAATGCATCTCAAAAATACACATTTCTTTTGGTCATCTTTAAATGATCTCCCATATCTTTATTGGTCTAAATCAGGCAAACATCAACTGAGATCTTCTCATGTTGTGTTTTTTTTTTCAAAGAATTTCCCCTAAAAAATACATTGAACATAAATAAATACATTGCAAGCAGTTAGAAATTATTTTGTAAATCACCGCAGACTCCAACTTTATGATTAGCGGTTCTCTTTCAGAGAGGAAACAGCAGAAAGTCCGTCTGACAGAAGCAGGAAGTTGTGAATAATAGAGGCCAAATACAAGTGGGAGATCCGTCTCTCCATCACTCTGCCTTCAGTCTGTCTGATCTTTGTAGATGCGCGGCTTATTTGTTGAGTAATCCAAAAATGAGTCAGTCCGCTGATGTCAAAACATTAGTTCCACCTTCTCTATTTCAGCACAGAGGAAGATGGGTAATGGGGCGGGGGCGCTTGATAACTGTGCTAATGTTGTGCTGCATGTTTATATAGCTTTAGCACAGAGGAATCGGGTTGATATGTTAAAAACTAATATCTTCTTTTTTAGTTGTAGTTTTGCCGCACAGTGGTGTCAGATGTGTTAGTACGTCTTGGACATATAAAGATGCTGAATGCTGACTGAAAGACAACTGTTCTCCTTGAAGATCCTGTTGATTATCTTTTAACGGTTGAAAAGTTCCAGCATGTTAAAGATTCTGTGTTTGAGCGTCACCGACGACGCCTCAGGTGTTAAACGGTTTAAAGATCACACTGAACGCTTCATCTGCTCCATTTTCAGGTTTAATTTGAAATACGAGAAAAAGAGTGTTATCTTTAACCGAGAAAAATACAAGAAGACGAGGCTTAATTGGAGCTTTACAGACTCGAGCGCTTCAGAATAAGAAAAAGTGAGAAGCTAATTGTGCTGTTGGCTTTTGTCTGGTTTTCTTATTAACCTTTTAGACTGTTGAGAACTGAGAGCCAAAGAGGCGAGATATCCGTGTTCTTTTATTTCGTGCAGATCTGCTAAAATTTTGATTTACTATTACTGTTTATTTTGTTTAAATAAAAGCAGATTTTACGGTTTATCTGACTGATACAGTGTAATTAGACTTTATTTTGTTCCTAAATATACAAATATCTTTGATAGGCTTCTACAATGTCTTTAAATTCAAATATGTTCTTAGTATTTCATGATTCATGGTCGTCTGTGCCTCTGTTTGGTGCAGTGCGATTCATGTGTTGTTCTTCCTCTTTCTCACTCCTGGGAGAGATTTCAGAGTCCTGGTGGCTCGCCTCCGCCGTGGACCTCGCCTGTGGTTCTTCCAACCCCCCCATAATTACTGGTGTGAAGCCCATTGAGTCAAATGTATTGTGATATTGGGCTGTACCAACCAGCGGTCGGCAACCTGCGGCTCTTCACTCTCAATTAATTAAAATAACATTGTTTGTTTTCTAATATTTCAATGAAAATATGTGTCAGTCACAAAAAGTAATCAGCCTTCGCCTTTACTTTGTGGCGGCCTCTGAAGTGTGCAAACCCTGAAATGGCATAACCATGAATAAAATCCCCAAAAACAAAAGTTTCTGAAGAAAAATTGAGAATTTAATTCAGCGTGGACATATTCATTTGCCTTCGTCGCCAATGACGCTGGCTTCCCTTCATGCTTAACATGTGGCGAGAAGTTATTGAATAACAAAAAATTTAATAAAAATTAAAGACGCTTCCTAAACAAGTACTCTGCATTTGCCAAAAAATACCCAACCGAAGACGAGCGAAAGGAAGCAACTCGTAACTGCTACGAAAAGCTGAAGAGAGCAAACTATCGCTCAGGAAGTGGATTACCTCGCCATTGTGGCCGCCCTGGAGATTTGTAAAGAGGGGGAAGCCGTTCACAGACGGAGAATATATGAATGAATGAATCTGTTCTCCGACTTTAAAAACAAGCAGGAAATTGTTCAGAAACTTAAAGAAATTACTTTCTCCGCGGAGACCGTCAAGGGCAGGACCATTAAAATGGATCGAGAGCTGATGACGTTTCGCTGCGTCCTCCACCAAGAATGTATGGAAGTGATGAATCTCGTCATCAAGATGGTGAACAAAATAATTGCAAACGGGCTAAGCCGCCGTCAGTTTTGTTCATTGTTAGAAATAGTTGATTTCAGTAGATTTCAGAAAGGAGAAACCTACTCTTTCTACCGCTGGACATCGATCCATCCGTTCTGAACACAGCTGCATTCACCCGAGTCAGTATGCCTGATCTACTAGTTGAACTGGTTGACATAGCGGGTAAAGACATGTGGGTAAACAAGTTCAAATCACCCGACAGAAGGCTAAAAAGCACAAATGGAGTGATATGGAAAAACTCCCACACTTCGACAAACTCATTTTTGAAACACGGAGATCTATCCCTGACACATATTAACATGAAAAATGATGCATTTGGAGTACTGGTCATCTTTGGCTCAACATACTTATGCGAGAACGTTTTTTCAACCCTAACACTGACATGTGCTTGTCAAAGACGCTCTTTGTTTTATCTTTATTTTGTTAAGCTGCAGTTAATTTTTACTTTATATTAAAGTGGAGTAGTTTTTATTTTACTTTTACAAATATATTGGAAGGACTTAAATGTTTATATTTAAAAAAATGTATTTAAAGATATGCCTATAAATGCAAGCCGCACTTCTGTTGTTATATTCAGTGGTTGTAAGAGGTTAAAAAGATGAAAACATTTAAAAGTTTACAAGCTCTGTTATTTTTAGCGGCTCCCAACAATTTTGTTTCTAAAGGTTGCAGACTGAATTGATTTTTCTGTTGACATAATTGCCTTAAATATCTATTAAAAATGTGACTAAGCATAATTTCTTAAGCAAAACATGCAAAGATTATTTTTTTGCTATTTAGTTGCATCTTCATACAATGTTAATGTTGTGTTTACTGTTCAAAAGCTCATCTCTTTATTGCTCACAAGCTCACCGACCCTCCCTGCGCTGTTCACAAATGCCCCATGAAAAATGCATAAGTTGTCAGGAAACCACCTTGTTTGCCTCACAAGCCAGCTTGCATTATCCCTGCAAACATGTGTGTCAGTGTGTTAGTGGGTTGGGAGCGTCTGCGCTGTCAATCCGCGCACCCCAGTGGCTCTCTGACCTTCTGCGGGAGCAAGAAGCAACCAAAGTCCCACGCAGCGCCTTAACACTGATGCGCACTGACGCGCCAAGGGCACACACGGGCCACTCAGCACAGACCGGAGCTGACAGCGAGAGACGGGGATCGGTCGTTGTGGCGTGTTCGCTCGCCGCTCTTTCCCTTCACACGTTACAGGTGTTAACACGCAGATGTGTGTTGTTCTTGCAGTGCTGAGGCTCCTGAAGGAGGGGGCAGACGTCAACACCTCTATTTCCTCTGAGGGATCCCTGCTCCACCTGGTAAGATTGACTGAATTTTTGCAGTTAACTCGCATTTTGGCCCCACAAGTTCAATTAATTGAGTGAATGTTTTACAGCATTCAAACTATAGCGATTCTTCTGCTTCTTTCCGTACCTTTTTGAAACATAAAAACTCAATCACACTTTTATTTTCATATACTTCATAGCAAAACAGGAAATTGCTCAAATCTTTCTACAACTTTGTGCACTTTAAAACTTGTGAACTACTGCATATATATTCAGCTAGAGATACTATTCACACATAAAATGTTCATTAACTACTGTTTTTTTAGGGTAATTTTGCATTGAATTTAGCAACATACTTTTTGGCTAATATTTACATTCCCCAGTTTTTTAGGCTAATTTAAAGTTTAGCTAATAGTTTAGCTTTATGCTAGCCATTTTGACAAAATAAGACTTATTAAAAATTCTTTAGGCAAATATTGAGTTAAGGTAATATTTTAGCTTCCTGCTAGCGTTTTTGTCAAAAATGTGATTTATAAAAAATAATTAGGCAATATATGAGTTTAGCTAATATGTTAGTTTTACGCTAGATGTTTTGTCAAAATTAGATTAAAAAGAGAGTTTTTGGCAAGTTAGAAATATAGTTAATATTTTATCCTTACATTAGCCGTTTTAAATAAAATAAGCCTTTTATTTAGGCAAAAATGGGTTTCAGCTAATATTTTAGCATTAGCTAGCTGTTTTTTGTCAAATCGACTTTTTAACCTATTTCAGCAATTTAGGAATTTAGCTATTATTTTGGCGTTATGCTAGCTGTTTTGACAAAATTTGACTTTTTAAAACGTTTTTTAGGCTAAATTTGAGTTTATCTAAAATTTTAGTTTAAGGCTAGCTGGTTTGTCAAAATTAGACTTTTTTAAACTTATTTAGGTCAATTTGGAATTTAGCTAATATTTTAGCATTATGCTAGCTGTTTTGTCAAAATTCAACTTTTTTAACTTATTTCGGCGAATTTGGAATTTAGCTAATATTTTGGCCTTATGTTAGCTGTTTTGACAAAAGTTGACTTATCCAAAATTCTTTAGGTAATAATTGAGTTAAGCTACTATTTTAGCTTCATGCTAGCTGTTTTGTCAAAACTATACTTTTTAAAAAAGTTTTAGGCAAAATTTGAGTTAAGCTAGTATTTTAGCTTCATGCCAGATGTTTTGTCAAAATTAGATTAAAAGAAAGATTTTTTATGCAAGTTTGGAATTTAGCTAATATTTTAGCTTTACGTTAGCTGTTTTGATAAAATTATCATTTTTTTAGGCAAAATTGCAGTTCAGCTACTATTTTAGCTTTCTGCTAGCTGTTATGTCTAAATTAGACTTTTTAAAAAAAATTTAAGCACAATTTTACTTTAGCTTAAACTTTAGCTTTCTGCTAGCTGTTTTGTCAAAGTTAAACTTTTTTAAGTTCTTTAGGCAAAAATGGAGTTTAGCTATAATTTAATCTTTATGCTAGCTGTTTTGGCAAAATTACAAATGTTTCCAGTTTTTTGGCTAATTTGGCATTTAGCTAATATTTTTTGCAAGATTTCAGTTTTAGTGCTTTCATCTATCAGCTTGAACATTTTTAGCCATCAGCTCTGGCATCCTCAGTCAGTGGCCACATTCAGTTTACAGCATTGACACTTACATTATCACAGGTAATGCTACATATCTAGTTATTCTAAATCTCCTGATCCCACTGTGCACTTCAATACAACAACTCCCTCCTGCAAACGTGGAGTTTTGCATCCATTATCAACCGTGTGGATTAAACCGGATCTTGTGGAGAGTTAACAGCCAGCGGAGCCTTTGAAAATACCACTGGCCGGGCTTCTAATCGGGTAATTTATGATGTCTTCTCTGCAGTGCGCCCGCCATGACAACGTGTTTGCAGCAGAGCTCCTGATTGAACGAGGCCTGAATGTCAACCTGCAGGATGAAGACCTCTGGACGGCTCTGCACGTGGCGTGTGCGTGTGACCATGCAGACGCCATGCTGCTGTTGTTGATGGTGAGACACAGATGCACATTCTAACGAAGAATTTCACCGTCATTGAAAAAGAACCATCTAGGCATAAACATGACATCAAAAAAAGGATCAAATCTGTGGTTGTACTGATGAGGTACGTGCAGCTGCAGGGGAGGGTATGAACATCCAGCCCTGCTACTCACTGAGGGACTCTGGTGCTGATTAGACCCGAGGAGGCAGGCTGCAATCTAGACTTCTGCAGAATTCTGGACAGCTTGGTTTTCCTGATTGGGTCCTGAGCGATCCTCGTTTCCTGTTTGTGAGGCGGGAAAAGGGATCAACATCTGAAAACGTCAGCTGCCGC
Organism: Oryzias javanicus; assembly: GCA_003999625.1. NCBI lineage: Eukaryota > Metazoa > Chordata > Actinopteri > Beloniformes > Adrianichthyidae > Oryzias > Oryzias javanicus. Next base: position 7,988,818 of record CM012457.1, on the reverse strand, counting down.
ACAGCTGACGATTCCAATGTTTGCGCTGCGTTTTTGTGCATTAGCATAGATGCTATCCTGAGTCAATACTTTTGCGTGGGTGACTCATAGCTCCAGTGTTCTAAATGCTTTTTAATGCAGACTGTAATGCATTTTGTTGGATCATGCAATAATGATAAGGGATGGATATTTCATACTTCTCCGTGGGGGACAGTAACTAAAGCTTTCCCATTCACTGAAGAGAAATCGTTTGCGAATAAATGAGTTCTCGTTTTGCAGATCTCAGTGGAGAATAAAGAGGAAGTTTCTGAGAAATCTCCATTTGTGATTTTCACAGAGAAAAACTTTTTTTTTTTTAATCTTTATTTTTTAGCTTTGAAAGTTTATTCTTTTTCTCAAAGAAGTGCTTCTTTTTTCGACCTTCTACATTTCTCTGTGTGACAGCCTCTGATTCAGATGAGACAACCGCTGTAAGTCGACACTTTGAATGCGATGTTTGGATTTGCTTTTTTTAGTTTTCACAAGCAAGAGCAGTTTTGTCTGCCCTGTCATTTCTCTGTAGTAAAAATATCTTCAACTAAGCTAATTTCCAATAATAGGGCAATCGAGTTTTTGTTTTTCATCCTAAAAAAGCAGCCAGTTTGAAGGCCTATATCATGCTATATCCAGATATACTAAACTATATTTAATTTGGAAGGAATACCTTTTTTTTTTAATGAAATATGAGTTATTTCCGTGAGTCTTTTCCTACCCAGAAGTAAGACAATTTAGTCTCAGAGGCTCCGCCTTTCGCTTATTATGGGTGCCGCCCATTTCATGACATCATCCTAGAGCCGGCCTCTGTGTTTGCCCACGAAAACAAACACCAATAACAACTATTTCAGCATAGAAAGTGGGTTTGTGTGTTAGTCCTGGTAGTAAAGACTCTTCTTGGAAGGGGCTGATCCCACTTTGTGATGTCACGATGTGAGGACCCACTCGTTTTTGTGGATTAGGAGGGGCTGGTGATCAGAGCGCAGGATTTAGGGGAAAAACTTGTTTTAGTGAGCGATTAACAATATAATAAAAGATAAGAAAGTTGATTTTGAATGATATAAGCCCTTCAGTTCTCCTTCCTCCTGCCGCTACCTCCTCGTAATCTTACTCCTCTTTCAGATTGTAAAGTGTTAAATGGAGGTGACTCTCAGTGAGCTTCCTTCAGCCATCTGCATGTTTGATTGCTGCAGAGTCCTACATGCAAATCTTCTGTTCTCTCTTTTCCCATGAAGCCCTTCACTCTGTCCTTGATTTTTCTCATCTCTGGTTTCTGCTCAGAGAAAGAGGTTCTTTATTTGATTTTTGCTGACAGGGATGTTTCTAATCTTGTGCTGAAGGAAAACTGAAGAGGTTTTGATGAAAAGTGCATTGGTGCTCCATCCAGATTAGCAGTTAAATTAATTCTCTTATCTGCAGCCACCAAACAGCAGACGGAGGAAAACACTTCCAGACTCTCATCGAGCACTCGTTCATTTCCACACATTTTTCAACCCGGTTTGTCTCCAGATTTGGTTAATGATCGTCATTAAAATCCACGCTGGAATGAAGGAGTCGGTCAGAGGAGCCGTGGATTAACACAATAAGACACGACTGATGGGCTCAAAGGATAGATACAATACTATAAAAGAAAAGAAAAGACAGAAGCAATGTTCACAGCTCTTGAACCCCCATGATGTCACAGAAAATCCTGGTTTTAAATCATGGTCGCTCATCCAATATTTATCAGATTCGTACAATTTATTTGGATATATTGAAAGTTCATTTAGATTTTTCTCATTTCTGGTCTAATAAAACTACAGGGGAGAAAAACCTATAGGGTAATAAGTGTTAATCTCACACGGTTTCATTTTGCTGCCGACCTGAAGTTTTACTCCTGAGAAGAATTTCTGAAAAATATGTTTCTACTTCTTTTTTTTTTAATTATTATTTTCTGTCCTATACTTCAAATAAAGACTCTTGCTTTTAGTCTCTACCTTCCTGAAAATGTCTTCTACAGTTCAGAAGGTCCTGTTTTAACCCCCATGGAGTAAATATTCAACTTCTAAACTTTGAGATAATTAATATTCATTAAGAACTTTGAGGGACTGACTGCTCTGAACTGTAATTAAGGTTGATTTTTGTAAATTTGCCAATTCTTGTTTTCCCAAATGCAAAATATATCCAGATATTTCTTTATGTACTTTTTGTGAATAATCTATTTTTTGTTTATGGAAATAACATTTGGCAGAATTGCACAAACGTTGATGAACAAATGAATCAGAATCAGAATCAGAATCAACTTTATTGCCAAGTACAATTGAACATATACTAGGAATTTGTCTTGGTGATGATGGTGCATTCATGAATAAATAGAAACAGCAAAATATTAAGTAAGAACAGAACAGAAGGGATATTACAATATATATATATATATATATATATATATATATATATATATATATATATATATAGACACATACACACACATATATACCTATATATTTATATTATTGTTATGTAAAATATAATTAATATTATTAATGTCATTTAAATTTATATACATATATATAAATATATACACATACACACATTAAATAATAAATAATAAATAAATAAATACATAAAATAAAAATCTGTCCAATGTGACAGTCAGATGGGGGCAGGGAGAAGTGATGGAAGGTAATAACTGAATGCCACATAAAAAAAATAGGAACACGAGCTCTTAGTTGCAAAAAAAAAGCAAAATAAATGTTAAGCCTAATTTAAATTTCAGCTAATGCTAAAAAGTTGTCCAACCTGTTATATTATATTATATTATTGCTGTATTTATTGTCTTTAGTTTCTGTCCACAAGTAAATCATAAACCTTTAAACATCCTAAGTTCATTGATTAAACATATATTTGAAATGAGAAAACATTGATGAACTTTATATACATTAAAATAAAGTTTCATAAACTGCTGGTAGAAATTAACTCATTTAAGCCAAAAGCTCCATATTTTGTTTTTATTTAGATTCAATGTTTGGTGTAAATTCCATCTGTCCATTCATTTTCTAAACGGCTTAAATCCCCTTTGGGGTGACATGGTTGCTGGAGCCTATCCCAGTCACTGTCAGTTCACCCTGTGTGGTGTAATTCATTGCAGGAATAATTTAATAAAACTAAACATTTGTAATACCTTCGGATCTAAATCCCGTCAGATGCTTTGTTCAGACAAAATAATTTAATGCAATTAACTTCCTTAAGTCTTAAAATCTTATTCCAGAGAGGCAGTCTTCCCGTGCTTTCTTAAAAAAAACAAATGATCTAAAAACCCTTCTCTGATCTCTTGGTCCCATTAATTTGATTAGGTTTTGCATGTTTTCAAAAAAAAAAAAAATCAAATTTTTACTGAGTTTAATTAAGCCTATTTTTCTCCAAAAAGCAACATTCACATCAAAGAACTGATTGCTTTGCATTTTCTGTGCTTGACCTTCCGACCTTTAAAGCCTCGTCACTCGTGAATCTCTTCAGTTAGCTGGATATATTAACGAGGAACCCTCTTATCAATCCTCACACAACTATCATCGTTACCGTTCATGGCTTAATCAAACAACCTTTTTAAAGGTGTAAATTCTTTTAATCGCCACTTTTAGATGATTTTTCTTGAACCAAAGAGGGAAAATAAAAGAAATGTAATAAGAAGACTGGAAGTGTCTGTCACTATAGCAGCAGTTGCCAACAGTTCTCTCTGCAGATACAGCGGCTCGTTAATTTTTACAAATAATTAAAGCAGGAGAGGGGAGTAATCAATAGGAACATTCAGTTTTATGGGCTCTCTGGAGATTATGGGGACAGGAAAGCTTGATTCAAGCCAACAAACCTTCAAGTGTTTTTTTTATGTTTTTTTTTTTTTTTCTTGCGGTTGGATTCGCAGATAAGACCACTGAAGTGACATAAAGGCCAGACAGAGACAAGAGAAATGGAGGAAATGGATTTCTACGACTCCGTGTTTCTCTTCTGTTTCACTCCTTGACGTTTGAACAGAGGAAAGTCCAGAGTTTCTTGACACATAATGAAAATGATATGTTTGTTCATTACAAATGGCATTGAGCAGGTTCCTTGCAAAAAAAAAATAAGAAGAAAAAGAAAAAGATAGTATCAGTATCCATTTTTTTTATATAACTTTGCACCGTCGTCTGAAGCAACAACAACCATAAGTGGCAAAATGCAAACGTGAACCATTGACTGTATATGAAAACTGGACTGGGTGATCTCTTCTCCCTAACTTTCCAAACAGGAAGTACCTGCTGGTTCCAAAATTCCCTAATCTTCTATGGAGAAATAAACAGCCGTTACTCAGTCATTATATTTGTCAGAATAACTCTTTTTGCTCAGATACATTTTTTTAAAAACATCTTGATATTCCATTTTTTTTTTATGTACTTCATATTAAAAACTGGCCAATCAGATGCCTTGATGAAAGTAGGCGGTGCCTATTTGCTCCCACGTCAAACATTTGATTGACAAAGTTAGGGTTGGGTAAGAGATGTGCCCTTCAAAGAAGCTCACTTCTGATTGGCTGACTTAGACCAACTAAGACCAATCACTACTTACTGACAGCCATTGACTCTATAAGAGAGAACTGAACAGAGCGGTTGGGACGTCACCCAGAGAAAATGCCAGTGAAATGAAGTCCGTTTAGTTGCCATTTCTTCCACAATATGGACGTTGCCATGTTGGAGCCAGACAACAGCCTCTTGGAGCCAGCAAGGAGGGAGGGATCACTCGGTCCAGTTGTATTTTACATTCAATGCTGATGATGCCTTGGTCTAAAAATGGCAACTGAATTGACTTCAGTTCCTTGGTGTTGGACGGAAACCACTTCCTATGGGTGACATCAAACTCACTCATTCCAGTTCTCGTATACAGTCAATGACCTGTGAAAAGGTTGACGTTCATTTTAAACACATTTTTGAAAACAGTCACAGGTCTGTGTCCCCACTAAGAAATCCCCGCTCGGTTCGCTGTGCAAATGTGCTGGAAATCTCTGTCATGTGAAGATCAAATATCCACGCTTGGGGTCGATCAAAGGACCAAACAAACCGCAGACTTCCTGTCTCAAGTGAAATCAGCAGAATACGACTCCACCATGAGTATAGAGACAAAAATCCCTTTTTTTTTTATCCATCTAGCCATTTTTTTAGAATGTTTATTTGATTTTTGTTAGTTTGTTTTTGTTGGTATACAGTATACCAGGGGTCTGCAACCTGCAGCTCCAGAGCCAAATGTGGCTCTTTTATCTCTCCATGGTGGCTCTATGACTGAAGAAAAAATAAAGTAATAATTTTAAAAAAAATTAGAGATTAGCTATTATTTTAGCAACATACTAATGTTTTTGGCTAATTTGCTTTCTAGTGGGATTTTAAGGTTAATTTAGAATTTTAGCTTCTAGTTTAGCAACATGCTAACGTTTTTGGCTAATTTGTTATCTACTGGGGTTTTTAGGCCAATTTTAACTTCAATTTTAGCAACATGCTAAGGTTTTTGACTAATTTAGTTTACTGAAGATTTTGCTAATTTGGAGTTTAGCTAGTAACTACTCAACAAGCTAGCTTTTTTGGCAAATTTGGCATCTAATTAGTTTTTTAAGCTGATTTGGAGTTTAGCTAATAATTCAGCAATTTGCTAACATGTTTAGCTAATTTCTTATCTACTGGGGGTTTTAGGCTAATTTTGAGTTTAGTTTATTTCAGCAACATGCTAAAATCTTTGGCTGATTTTATTTACAGAGAAATGTTATGCTCATTAGAAGTTCAGCTAGCAATTAAGCAACAAGCTAGCTTTTTTGCTACTAAAACTAAAAACTTTTTTTTTAATCCCTTTTTTAGAGATTTTAGTTTCTTTTTATATATTTTTTTTGCTTTTGTTCGTGCCACAAAAATACACTGTTCATATTTATAAAAAAATAAATAAAAAGGTTATAGATGCAAATCTAAATTTCTTAAAGGCTAACGCAAGTCAATGCGACTCCTTTTAGGTTTTGATCTGTAGAAAACAAGCCCAAATGGCTCTTTTACTGTTAAGATTGCCGACTCCTGCAGTATTCTAATGTTTTAGTACTACTTCCAAGCAACCATTGGTTTTATTTATTATCGTAAGACTTGGTTTGCTTTGAAAGTGGACTGTGAAACCAAAACAGAAAGTATTCCTCTGCACCATCCTGCAGGAGGATTGCTCTAGTTAGCACACAGTACAGAGTAAGAAAGACCCCTGCGCACTGTGGTCATTAAAAAATAATCATGTTTAAAATGACGGGGCAGCATTAGTCATTACAGGAAGAAGGGAAAAACTCTCTCTTCTATCTCACGCTCCAGCAGGATCCTGCTGAGTCAGCGTGCATTCGTCTCTGTCACATGCACTCGCTAACCCAGACAATCCCAGGTTACGGTAACATGCGCCCTTACTCTTTGCAGCCTCCTCCTTCTGGATATTAATTATTAAGACTGTTCTGTCGGCACATTTGTTCAGGTAAATGTCAGTAAAGGAGAAGCAAGATAATCGGACTCACTTCATCATGGATCACCTCTAATAAATGGCCTGAACTAAAACCGTTTGTTTCTGTCTTTCTGCCGTTTTGTTGGGGTCTGCAAGGCCGGAGCCAACATCCTGCTGCAGGACGTCAACGGAAACATTCCTCTGGATTACGCCTTCGAGGGAACGGAGACCAGATACATCCTCCAGAAATATTTGGAAGAAAACGGTAAATTGATTTCTCTCCCAGATTGGGAACTGTTTTTCGAAGATAAAGAAAAAGTCAATCGGGGACTGAATGAAACAGACAGAGAGGGAGGAAAGGTGGATTCAAAAAAGGGCAGAAATAAGGAAAAAAGGTGAAAGTTGAACCGACGCAGAGGTTTTCCCTCATCTTCCACCCCATCACATGATAAATGAGAACAGCTAGCTTATCAAGCGTGACCGCTGCCTCCACACACAAGCAATAAAACGGGTTTTTGCCTTCTTTCTAACAGCTTTTTATATCCTCCAAAGCTTTTCTGGCAGCATTTTGACATCATAAAGCATACACGCTCACTCAGCTTCCATGTCATGATTTAAGCATGGCTGCAGGCTCTACATGACGCTTGTGTGGTTCACAGACTGTTTCTACACCTGATGGCAACGATCGGGGTTTCAACTTTATCAAATCAAATCAAGTCGAGTTTTATTTGTATAGCACCTTTCTGGAAAAAAAAAATTTCAATCAAAGTGCTTAACATAAAAACAATCAAAATAAAAAAAACACAAAGAACAGGAAACATTGTGGGACCTAAACAATGTCCACACCCCCCACCCCTCCACACACACAGACAAACACAAACACACATCGAAATGTCCCCAAAGGTACGGAAAATAATAAATTACATTAAAAATTAAAAAAAAGATGGAAATAGAAATTGAAATCTGGCTTTGTACTGAAGCGAGGAAACAATATTTTAGGGACCTGTCCACACCAATGACCCCTAATCAAGTTCAGAGAGTACACCCCATGTCCTAGCAAAGAGCCAGACCCGGGAGGTCCCACTGCAGTGACCCCATTCACTGAGAAAGGACAATCACTGATGGGACAATCACTTTAGTCACAGTCTCAAAGATTCTTCCCCTACCCCTACAGTTAACCCTCCAAACGGAGGGGTAAATGGAATAATAGTGTCTTCAAATTTTGTACTAATCAATGACGTCATCAATAGATAGGGCTAGCTATCCCTAAGCCCCTACGGCTCTGTCTTGAACAGATAGGTTCGGACGCCACTACTGCTTGTAATGTCACGGATCGGGAGTCAAAGATGCAAGGACCAAACTATGATTCAGGTGAACAAAAAACAGGTCTTTAATAACAAAAAAAATCACCTCAACAGAGGGAAACTAAAGGTGCTGCAAAACTACTTAAACTAGAAAAGCCCGTGAGCACAGGGGGGGAAACATACAAGACGAACCAACACTGAGGGAAGAAAGCAGTCAACTTAAATAGGGAGCAGCCTAATCAGGTAAGTGCGGACAGCTGTGTCACCTGCAGATCACAGGGAGGACCCACAGACTGCCTGCACAGAAAGAAAAGGTGAAACCAAACCAAACACACATAACATAACATGTAATACCCTTACAGTACGAGGGGTAGGGGAAGAATTCGGATTCTGCCCATGATACAATTTTAGGTCAGTAATGTTCATGTCTTGACCTCAAAAAGGAGAAGTATGACAGATTTATTAACTTTATTTGTGTTACACGATAATAATAATAATACATTTATTTTTCAGGGACAGTGCACATTAAAATCTGTTGTCCCTGGACAGATGTTAAAATTGTCAACCTAAAAACAATCAATAAAAACACTTAAAATGTCAAAGCCCATAAAAAGAATAAACAATTTAAATACAAGTATAAAACGATAACCTAAAATTCATTTTGATAAATAAAAAAAAGCAAAAATGTATATATATGTATACATTACAAAGCATTAAAACAAATATAAAAAATATAAAATTATGTGAATGCAATAAGTCCATAATCTTTGGTGGTTAGGATCAACTGGCTCCAAGTTGGGTTCTTAAAATGGGCCGGACCTGGAGTGTTTTTGTGAAAAAAAAAACTCCAAAACTTTAACTATCCTCACTGGCAGCTTTCTTGTTTGTTGATAGAATGAGGATTTAACTTTTCATGTCTCATTAAAGTTTGAAGCCTCATAGATTTGTAAAAAGTGACTTCCTTGCTGCCTGCCTGGCAGTGGAACGGCTAACTTTCTGCTTATAATATTATGAACTTTATTTTGGTGGGTTTCTGCTCATGCTCAGTTGGGTCCCACTCTGAGACGCTGCATGTTTCGAGACAAATCGATCGTCTGATTAAACCAATCAGTTCGGAAAAATCCCATTAATTGTTGCAGCGAAGCTTATCTGAGAGATTTATAGACTGATTGATAATCCATTTAGACTATTACCAAAAGCAGAAAGGAGGTGGTTGTGTGGATGTGATCATGCATTGATCTCTCTGGAACAGGCACCGCGGTGTCTGCATCCAGGAGAACCGTCCAGTCAAATAAATCACACATTTGTTTTTCCAAATTCAGAGATTCCAACATCACATGTGTTCCACAGGTGTAGATGTGACGTCTTTGCACGCCATGAAGACACAGAGGCCCAACACCATGCTGGCTGACGTGAAGCAGCTCGTAGCCTCGGGGGGGAGCTTGAACCTGCCCAACGAGGAGGGGGTCACTTTGGTAAGCCAAGAACAAATGGTTTGACCTGGGATTCGGACTCGCCTCACCCGGTTTGTCTTCTCGAAGCTCCACATGGCGAGTGCCAGCGGGTACCGGGACGTGGTGTCGGCGCTGCTGAAGAACGGGGCGGACCCTCATCCCGCTGACGGCCACTTTTGGACCCCCCTCCATTTGGCGGCCAGGTTTGGACAGGTAAGCTGCTCAAAAAAAGTTTAACGTCGATTCAGTGAATTGGAAAACATGTTGGAAATAATGATGAAATTATCATAATCGATCAGAAGCAGCAGCGTGACTGCAGCATGTTGGGTTAGCAGTTCGCTGGGTTCTCTGGGAACACAGAAGATGATGATCCGTTTCTGCAGGATGGACGACGGTTTGAGCGGCTTCCAGCCCAGAAGAGAGGAGCGTAATCGCTTTCACACATTGCTGACCTAACCAGATATTTAATTGCCCTTTGGGTTGTGTGCTCAACTGCTGACAAAGACAATTTATTCACTTGGTATTTGAAGTAACTCTCCATTTCATTGGTTTTTCAGCGCTGCTGGCCTTTTTTATTTTTTAATCCAGACGAAAAGATTATAAATCTTTTATTCTGTACACCCTATTCATTTTTATTTTTTGTTCATTTTTTGGCTTCTTTTCCCCTATAAATCATTATATAGTATTCCTAACACTTTGAGCCCTGAGAAAGAAAATCAGTAGAGATTTAATTAACAGTTAGGTATTGTTTACTACTGAGATTGTCTCTTAGGGTTGTTGTAATCCAGAATATTTTTCTAAAATCTAATTGTCTTCTCTGTATTTTAATTCAAAGCCCAAACAGGTGACCGTCAGATAACATCAAAGGGTATTTGGTGTCATCCTCAGGGGTTGAGTAGAGAGAAAATCTTCCTCCAATTGATAGAATGGAATAAAACAGACCCAAACTCCTTTAAGGAGTCCTTAAAGGGTAACCAAACAGGGAAGTTGTAGGCTGACTCCGCCCACAGCCAAAATGTGAAAATCCAGAGGGGGTGGGAACAGGGCTATTGTCATTACTGGAGCTGCTGATCATGACTTGAGACTCCTGAAATGGCGTGGAACTTAAATCGTTTGATCACGAAATTCAAATGTAATACCTCGATTCAACCTGTAGGGGGCAGAACACAGACGGTTTTTACTGTATTAAGTTATCAAAAATTTGGCAATGACCAACAGACAGCACTTTTAAAGCTCCATTTTTATGCATGTTTACTTGAAGAACACATTCTTTTGAAATATTTTACTACAAATTTGTTGTAACTTATTGATCTGCTTTTCTTCAAACGGAAATGTGTGAATGTCTTGAAGGTGTTTTCCCTCATTTTATTTTCTTTTTCTGATTAATCTGCAAAAAAATTTTATATTTTTTTACATATATTACAACTGGATTATAAATTTTGCCATTTCTGCAAGAACTTTGTGTGTTTTTATATATTTCTGTGGGGATGATGGGAGAATTGGTGGAGTTTTTCATGCATTTATTTCCCGATTCCTAATCCTTCTTAACTTTTGCCTTCTCTGCTCCACTTCTTTTGAAGCAGTCTTAACTGATGGACAAGCAGCACACTATGTTTTTGTAGACTTGTGCATCTGTTGAATCGTGCAAATCACTTTTTCCAGTTTTTTGTTAATCTGAGTCGGGAGCGAAGACATTTCCGTTTCATGGAAATGTCTTCCAGTATCTGCAGCGCCGGCTGCTGCACTAAACCCAAAAGCCCTTTCCCTGGGTCGCGGACATAAAAGTGGGACCCTTTATGAAGATGTATGACCTTATTACTGCGGCTAATTAAGCTGCTCTCTCTTGGAGCAGAGATAAGTGAAACCATTCCTCCCTGCTTACTCTATTCCGTCATGGATTACTAACTGATGTTCTCATGGAGAGAGAATTTAAAATAGGTCCATGTTGGATTTTTTGACTAAAAACATTGTTTTTTAACATAAAAAATAAACTAAAAGAATTATTTATTAAATTACTCTTTAGAAAAATATATATATATATATATATATATATATATATAATTAAAATAATATAAATATTAAATGAAAAATGTAAACAGGACAGCTGGTCTTTTCCTCTCCCGTTTATAAATGAGCGTCATTCCTATTCATGGATTTCTCCTCGTCTTTCCCTGATCTTTTTTTTAAACTTTGACCCCTTTCGGAGTTCAGACCTCGACAGGTTGTTGGCATTTATAGGGCGGGAGTTTTCCTGCTTGGCTGAGGACGTGCAGTCAGTGGGTTTGTAACTGAACAGCTGCCGGCGTGGGTCAGTGCCAGTCCACCGATTATGCTGAGTCATCCCTGCTGTAGTACAGTAACCCAGCAGTCTGTCTTGCAGAGACAGTGGAACTGTTGCTATAAAGAAACTCTCATTTTCAGCATTAGATTTTACATTCATTTTGCTTATGTGACATCACAAAAAGTTAATTATTTAGTTTTACAGTTAATAAAAAAAAAGTTTTAGCGTTCACTTAGATCTAATCCACATCCTATTTTTATATTTAAAAAGAAATAATTAACATCCACTATAAATATGTTGATCAATAATTATTCAAATTTAGATTTATTTAATATTTTTATTTGTGCTCAGCATTAAGGATGTACCTCCAAGGGAACTTATTCATTGTGTTTTGCCTTAAAAAAACTGCAAAAGCAGCAGAAGGAAAGAATAAAGCAAAAGCATTATAAACAAAAAGAATTGGCTTATAAAACTCTACCACCACGTATTTGAATAGATTTCAGCCAGACAGGACTGAGGGACAAGTGGGTGCGAAGCCCAGAGCCAAGACGAGCCAGAGGAGTGGCCCACGGCCAAAATGAGCCAGAGGGAGTGGGCGAGTCAGAGGCGTGGTCCACGACCAAGACGAGCCAGAGGAGTGGCCCACAGCCAAAATGAGCCAGAGGCGTGGTCCACGGCCAAGACGAGCCAGAGGCGTGGTCCACGGCCAAGACGAGCCAGAGGAAGTTGACGATCCAAAGGCGTGGTCCACGACCAAGATGAGCCAGATGCGTGGTCCACGACCAAGACGAGCCAGAGGCGTGGTCCATGGCCAAGTTGAGCCAGAGGCGTGGTCCACGGCCAAGACGTGCCAGAGAAAGTTGACAATCCAGAGGCGTGGTCCACGAACAAGGTGAGCCAGAGGCGTGGTCCACGGCCAAGACGAGCCAGAGGAAGTTGATGATCCAAAGGCGTGGTCCACGACCAAGATGAGCCAGATGCGTGGTCCACGACCAAGACGAGCCAGAGGCGTGGTCCACGGCCAATAAGTGCCAGAGGAAGTTGACAATCCAGAGGCGTGGTCCACGACCAAGGTGAGCCAGAGGCGTGGTCCACGGCCAAGATGAGCCAGAGGCGTGGTCCACAGCCAAGATGAGCCAGAGGAAGTGGACGAGCCAGAGGAAGTGGACTAGCCAGAGGCGTGGTCCTCGGCCAAGAAAAGGAGCACAGAAGATCAGCCTGGAATCTGAAATCCCACAGCACCAAACAGAAGCACAGAGAACTAAACATAATCAATAATGAAGAATAGAGGAGAGGAGAAGTAAATGAGTATTGCTAACAGAACTCTAGTGCACCATACTTTTCCTGGCTTCTAACTTCTAGCAGCTTATAGCAACTAGTTGTTATTGAGTTTCAATTCAAACATTTTAAGAAAAAGAGGTGAAAGTTCTCACTTTTCACTGCGTGTTGAGTTCTTCTTTGCTGTAAACTTCTGTGGTTTGCTAGTGGGAGAGTTGCTCTTTCCAATCATAAAGAAGACATTCGGTAAAGTCTATAGTTTGTCAGTTCCTTTAAAAGTTCATAAATGCAACAAATTGCCAAAGAACGTCAAAATGTGAGGAATTTCTGGTGTGATCTGCTCTATAAAAGACAATAGCTTTTAAGACCAACTCAGATAAAAATTGTGTTTATTCTTGCTGATGGAGGACATATTGTAAGAAAATTAAAATTGCATTTCTTTATTTAAATGGTTGTGAATCAGATGAAAAAAAAAATGTTGTATTTGTGACATTGAAAATACGATATGCGGACCACTCCGCTCTATTGTAGACGACTAGATCCATTTGTCTCAAAATTGTATGACTAGATAGCGCCAATATTGTTCGGCATTTTTGTTGCAGCTGTAATGTTAAGTTGGGGGCGTGAGGAGCTGTAAGCTAGTGGGAGAGCATGTAAACAGGGAACTCTCAGGAATGGAAAAGGGGGCGGGGTGGCTGTAAAATTGACACTTATATTAACAAACATGTTTTTACTTACAGGTTACTGTTTCAGGTTGTAAAACAGTTAGCAGCTACAGTTAGCAGCTACCACACCATGCACTGTTACTCTTTTTGATTTCTCCTTAAACACATTTTTTTGTAGCATTTCAAAAACACTTTGAGCTCTGTTCATGTGTAAACAGAAGCTTTACTGGACTGAGGTAGTGTTAGTCCAGTAAAAAATAGACTCAACAAAAAGAAAAGGAGGTGAAAGTCCTCACTTGTCACCGCGTGTTAAAATAAATGTCGACATCTATGGGATTTTCCTTCGGTGACATGTTAAGGAACTGGGGCTCATTACTAGCAGATCTCTGGAGTCAGTGGGACCACTTCATCTGTCAGGTGTCACCTGCGCTCCACATATTGGCTCAGAGCTGACATTCCTGCCACCGTGTAAAACCTCACACTGACAAACCCACTCTTTACCAAAGCCTGGTTCTGCTGTGGTCTCACAGAGGAGGACTGTCAAAAACCCCGAATTCTGCTATGAAATGTAAACTTCTTTTTTCACTAAATCATTTTTTTCTCCCTTTTTTTTTCTACAGACTAGCATCGTTAGCCAGCTCGTGAAGCACGGAGCCGACCCAACTTTACTGAATTGCAACCAAGACAAACCATCCGGTAACCCACTCACTGCAGTGAAAATGAGGCTTTTCTATTGTGAATATATCTAAGAACAGTTTCAGTCATGGAAAAATAATATTTGTATTTTTTTTTTTAATTAAGGGTAGAACACTGTATATCATCTATATATCACAAGACATTAGTCTAAGAAAATTTATATGTTTTGTATTTGAACCACAAATAATGAACCAGCTGTTTTTATAAATTGATAGTTGGGGGTTTTCGCAGGAATGAAGGTCAAAATTCAATTCAATTTTATTTATATTGCCCAATATCAAAAAAACAATTACCTCACTGGGCTTCATGTCAGTAATTTAACAGAGCAGAAGGTCAGTCATAAATATAAACAATAGCTAAAAACTAAACTGGTTAAAAAAATTAAACTGGTTATCCATGCCCTTAGATCCTCCATCCAGGTAAGGAAAAACTCCTAAAAAAAACCTGATTCAGGAAAAAAGAAGAAACCTCAAGGATGCCCACATGAAGGAGAGATCCTATCCCAGGACAGACAGCAGTTTACCTTTACTATTAAATAAGAATTAGCTTATCTAATTACTATTTACTAACTATTTACAATATGTGAATAGATTTCAACCAGATAGGAATGGGGGACAGGTAGGGGTGAGTTCCACGGCCTAGATGAGCCAGAGGCGAGGTCCACGGCCAAGATGAGCCAGAGGCGTGGTCCACGGCCAAGATGAGCCAGAGGCGAGTTCCACGGCCAAGATGAGCCAGAGGCGAGGTCCACGGCCAAGACGAGCCAGAGGCGAGGTCCACGGCCAAGATGAGCCAGAGGCGTGGTCCACGGCCAAGACCAGCCAGAGGCGTGGTCCACGGCCAAGACCAGCCAGAGGCGAGGTCCACGGCCAAGATGAACCAGAGGCGTGGTCCACGGCCAAGATGAGCCAGAGGCGACGTCCACGGCCAAGATGAGCCAGAGGCGTGTTCCACGGCCAAGACTAGCCAGAGGCGAGGTCCACGGCCAAGATGAGCCAGAGGCGTGGTCCACGGCCAAGACTAGCCAGAGGCGAGGTCCACGGCCAAGATGAGCCAGAGGCGTGGTCCACGGCCAAGACTAGCCAGAGGCGAGGTCCACGGCCAAGATGAGCCAGAGGCGTGGTCCACGGCCAAGACTAGCCAGAGGCGAGGTCCACGGCCAAGATGAGCCAGAGGCGTGGTCCACGGCCAAGACTAGCCAGAGGCGAGGTCCACGGCCAAGATGAGCCAGAGGCGTGGTCCACGGCCAAGACTAGCCAGAGGCGAGGTCCACGGCCAAGATGAGCCAGAGGCGTGTTCCACGGCCAAGACCAGCCAGAGGCGTGGTCCACGGCCAAGATGAGCCAGAGGCGTGGTCCACGGCCAAGATGAACCAGAGGCGTGGTCCACGGCCAAGATGAGCCAGAGGCGTGGTCCACGGCCAAGACCAGCCAGAGGCGTGGTCCACGGCCAAGATGAGCCAGAGGCGTGGTCCACGGCCAAGACGAGCCAGAGGCTTGGTCTACGGCCTATTACAGGAGTACAGATGATCCACTTGGAATCTGCAATCCCTCGAGTTGGAAAGAGGAACAACATGTGTATCGCGCTGCACCAAACAGAAGCACAGAGAAGGAAATACAATAAATAATATAGAGGAGAAGTGAAATAAATGAGTAAAGAGAAAAGAACCCCAGAGCTAGCAGAGTCTCTGGCCTGCAGATGGGCCTATGGTTGTGAAATTAGATGAAACATATTGTTAATGGTAGGAATGAACCAGGAGAAAGTGATAAAATAGTTCTTGTTCTTAGTAACAGATAATAGACCTAAAATATCCAGCATATATAACTAAAGCTGGAAAAGAAATCCTGTTCCACTCGTCTTCTGGTCACAAACAGCGACGAGTCTTTAGCACAGACTCTCTGTGGTATCATAGCACGGTTGTTAACTTGAATCTATTTGACAAGACAAACAAATCCAATCTTTGATCTAAAATTCCAGAAAGAAAACAAGCAAACCAGGTCAGAGCAAAATCTCACATGGGACTCGGTCAGACGCAGAAAAATAGGTCAAGCGCCAACCAACCGAATCAGTGAAACAGTAGTGGACAAAAGCAGAGAGAATCTGACAGGGAGACATTCTCATTCATCACATATTGACGCACTATTTTGAGAAAACAATACTCAGGTCTAATGCTGTTAGGGAGCAGTTCACGTGGTATCTGAATATTGCTTTATATTCTGGATTTAATGTAAAAATCTACATAAATTCAGAGTTCCAATCATCTTTTGATCTATTTTAAATGCGCTCCCTGAGATTTTACCATTTTTTGGGATTTTCTAGGTCATAGTTTCTGCAGAGCGGCAAGAAGGAATGTTGACTCTGCCTTCATTTCCCATCATCCATTTGGTTACAGAGTTCTTCTCAGTTCACATCTCCTTTCAACTCATAGCTAATGTTTCCAGTGCAACAAAAATGACGAGCAATATCGGCGCTTTTGTGATTTTTGTTTAAAACTTCATTATCATAATTAAAACACTACTGGGAACGTTTGTTTTTTACATTTAAAAAACTATCATGGGGAGCTTTAAGGACACTCATCGTTTTTTTGACATGCTGGCTCCCCAACCTATGGGCTGCTAACGGGTACCGCTCCTTAACCGGGACATGGACCACACCCGTATCCTTAACCCGGTACCGGACGCGGATCGGTACAGGTTTCGGACAAGGATCAGTACTTGTTCTAGACATGGACGAGGCTAGGGTTAGGGTACCGTCCGATTCGCGTCCAAACAAACAACCGGACCCCTGATTTGGTTGTAACAGCCAGCACATCAGAAAAATCGTCAATATGTGATGACTCGGCAATGAGAATGTGTTGGACTGTTGTGGAGCAGGAAGATTAGTCAAGGTGGAGTTAGGGGACATTAAAGAGGATGATTACTGGAAAGGCTGTTGAGCCTTCGTCTAACAGTTTCACCAGAAGATATAAAACTTTAGCCGAACTTTCAGAATCTGAGAATTGGACATTTTAAAGTCTGCAGACATCAGATTTAACAACTCGTTGCTTCAGTGACCCAAACATCCGCTCTGTTCCATTTTTAGATGTAGCAGTGTCCGAGCACATAGCAACCATCCTGCTGGACGCTGAGGAGAGCTGGCTGCAGAAGCTCAAGGACCCATCTGCCCCCGTGCCTCGCATCGACCACACCTACGATGGCGGGTCTTACGACATCGACGCCCCCCTCAAAAGCTTGTGGGTCAACAGCCTCACAACATCCTGCCGTCTAACATTTTCTTCAGTTGTTTAGCCTCTCCGTTTACAGGACCTTTTGTCTCACAGGAACCCCCTGGGTGTTTCCATTTCGAAGCGGGACAGTTTTCTGGAGAAGTGCACCATGTTCAGAGAGGCGGGGGGTGGCATGAGCAGACAGCCCTCTCTGGATAACGGCCTGGATGGCCCCTTCACCTCTGGACCCAGCAAACTGGAGCAGGTCCGCTTCATTTAGCAACTTCTTTTATTTTGAAACTTTTCGTAGATTTTGTTTTACGCTTTTGCATAATAAAGGAAAAGAATTCAATGCAACATTATTGCACTATTCCTGAAATAGTTTTTACTTCTATTAGTTATAAATAAATAAGGTCTTTAAATTTAATGGTATAATAAACGAACAATAAATAAAGATAGAGATAAAATACTCATTTGGGCTTTTTCTTGTACCAATTATCATATTTTTAATTTTTTGGCTTCATTTGAACCCAAGATGTGTTTTTTCCTGAGATTTTTTATAAATTCAAATAATCCAGCCAAAAAAGACAGAAAAGTCCCCTTTTAATCTCAGACTTTGGTTAAAAAAAT
This sequence comes from Oryzias javanicus, assembly GCA_003999625.1. Lineage (NCBI taxonomy): Eukaryota > Metazoa > Chordata > Actinopteri > Beloniformes > Adrianichthyidae > Oryzias > Oryzias javanicus. The sequence goes on along the minus strand of CM012457.1, from coordinate 7,970,834 downwards.
CAAATTATTATGATATTTTACTATTGAGTTTTTAGAGTGTACTGTTTATTTTGTTATAATTAGATTTAAACCCATTTGTGTTACTGTGGTTGTTTGTGCAGAGTGCATAAATCCCTGTTTCTAATATTTTTGTACAAATGTTTAACTAAATAAAATGTTTGTCTTTCTCAGGTCAAGCTGATGCCTCCAGCTCCTAACGATGACCTGGCATCTCTCAGTGAGCTGACGGACAGCAGTCTACTCTACGAGATGCAGAAACGCTTCAGCAACGACCAAATCTACGTAGGAAGATCCACTCTGTTTGTGGCAAATTAAAACCGGGAAAAACATGCACATAACTTTAAATATTCAGCAAACCCTCCAGGATACAGAGAAACATGAAACAAGTGCTTGTTGTTTGACTTGTTGCTGGTTTTCCGTTCAATCTGGGAATTTTAGTACATGCTGTTTGGTTCACATCACAGTCTCCATGAGCCAATGAGCTCCAGATTGCAGACGATTTCCCTCCAGCTGTGTACATCTGATGTTGTGGAGCTTTAATGTCTAAAAAAAACACTTGAAATTCTGTCCTCTAGATACGACACTCATAAATTCATTTTGCCCGTCAAAGATTCATCTTTGAGACAAAAAACGAAAAATAACAGATACAGTATATAGCACAACCTGGGATAGCGCTAGTAAATGTTGTAAAGCTGAAGGTGACTGCTGAAATGCTGAAACTGGTAGCTAGATTGCTAAAGCTTGTTAAAATTTTAGACAAAAAAAACAAGAAAAATTTCTAAGTTAGTCAAAACAGCTAGCATAATGCTAAAATATTAGCTTAACTCAAAATTATCCAAAAAAGGACTGGAAAAAATGTCTAATTTTGCCAAAACAGCTAGCATAATACTAAAATATTTGATCAACTTAAAATTATAATTAAAAAAAAACAGGAAACAAAATCCCACCATAACAGCTAGTTCAATGCTAAAATATAAGCTAAACTCCAAACGATTCTAAAACAAAAAAAGAAAAATGTCAAAGTTAGCCAAAACAGCTAGCATAGATATATTGCTAAAATATTAGCTAAACTCAAAATTATCCAACAAAAAAAAATGTATGGAAAATATTTGATAAACTTAAAATTGTTTTTTTTTTAAACAGGAAACAAAATTTTAATTCTGCCATAACAGCTAGTTCAATGCTAAAATATTAGCTAAACTCCAAATGATTCGAAAAAAGCAAACAAAAAAAACCCCAGAAAAATTGTCTAAGTTAGCCAAAACAGCTAGCATATTGCTAAAATATTAGCCAAACTCCAAATTAGCTTACTTTTGCTCAATATTTCAAAAACTGTCACATTTATGAATACTAAAAGTACAAGCAGTAATGTCCTGAACAAGCTGAACGTTTCCATACCGAGATTACTGAAATTGTTGAAAGTTTGATTTTGTTTTTACGTGCTGAAAACGCGTGGAAAGGCGCAGGAAAATCACTAGAGTGAATCCTGTAAAGAATTGAAACAATTCACTTTATGTTTCTTCACTGAAATATGACGGATGCCTTTTTATCATTCATTTAAGCTTTTTTCAACATTTTCTGTTGCAATAAAACCTCAAAAAGTATAGATTTTTATAAAAATGTGTTTAAAAAGGAAACTTTTACCACTAAAGGAGGAAAAATTGAACTGCAATTCATGCAGCCTGAAATCATCTTTTCATCCTACATTGCTAACTTGCATTCAGTACTAGGTGCAGTTTGAAGAGCTGAAGAGAAAAATCCATTACCACACTTAGAAATGATTTTTTTTGCTTCCTCTACAGTCAATTTCAAAAACACTTCTTTTTTTTTTCTTTCATGGGAAGTTAGTTCTGCAAAGACTGGATCCAGATCAATGTGGAGCAATCTGTGAGCCGACCTCCCAGTGAGGAGCCAGTAATAGTCCGTTATGACAGGAAGCCAGATGGGGGACGGACAGTGGGGTTAGCCACAGCAGGAGACGGGGAAGATTGGGACAGCAAAGAAAGGAAGTGCGAGTGGTGTGCAGAGATGATTCGGAATAATGAAGGGTGGATGGAAAACTGCCGTTAACAAAAAAAGAATACATTAGAGTGCAGCTATCTCAGGATGCTTTGTATTTAGAGGTGAAGTAAAGCAGAAAAAATGTGGCTTATTTGCTATTTATTGAATAAACAAATAGAATAAAAACAGAAAGTTAAATCATTTTTACTTAGCATCCATGCTGAAGGGCAAACAGAGATGATGGAAGGACAAAATGTGCATCAGCAGAGGAGCAACAACGGACAGCAGGGATCAATCTGTCAGGAGAATAAGTGATACACTCAGTTTTATACATTTAATAGCGCACAAACCATAGTTCTGTCTTTGTGTACAAGCACTGGGGGATTGTGGGAGTCATTAACCTTGACTTGAGTCAGGACAGAGTGTAAGCGGCGCCCCCGCCCCTCCTGCGGGACACACACTCAAACTGCCCCAGGGTATCTTTGTGGTAGTTTCATGGGTCAGGAATGTGATGTTATTTGGTCTTAATGAACCCAGAGTTTGTTTGGGAACTGTGAAATGTACAGTAAAGATCACAAAAAGGACGTTTTTTTGCCGAATTTGGAGCCGTTTCTAAACGACTGGATGTAGAATGAGACAGAAGTTCTGTTTTTGCAACAATGTCAGCATATTTTCATCATTTTGTACTAGTTTTTTTTGGTCTGCATCAAATAGTTTTTTTTTTTCATGTGATTATTTTTATAATGTTTGTTGTGCTTTTATTTTTAGACTTACATCGGACACATCCTCCTTCTAATCAATCCAAACAAAGAGCTGCCCATCTATTCCACTCTGGTAAGATCAGTCTTTTAAATGACTTTTGGAAATTAAAAAAAAAAAAAAAGAGTGAATAAATGATAAATGTAATACTTTCTGCTAACTTGAGCCTAAATGTGATAAGATTTAATCTGAAGATTTTTAAAAATTGAAGTAAAATGAGAAATTGACAGATTTTTGGATAATAGTGGATTGTGTTACTAATTAAAAAATGTAATTTTCTAAACATAAACAGCATGAAGCTGGCTTTAGTGGTCAGGGAAGAGACACAGGCACACATGTTGGATTTTATTTAGTTTTGTTACCAAAAAGCAGGAACAAATGTCTCGAGAGAAGCTTGTTCTGGATTCCAAACTTCCATCTGGATCAGAAAATAAACTTAACGGAAACAGTCTAAATTAGCGACCCGGTACCGAGTGACCTGCGGACCGGTACCGCTCTGCAGCGCGTCCATATTCAGAAGCCATGCAGTTTATCAGAGGATTAGTTTGTCACAGAAAGTGTGTTTTCAGTCTTTTCTTGCTTTCCTCCTTCTCAGGTGAGTCAGCTGTACCTGAGCTCCACGGGTCGCCTCTGCTCCTCTCTGCCTCCTCATATCTTCTCCTCAGCAGAGAGAGCGTTCCACATGATGCTGCAGGAGAGGCGGCCGCAGTGTTTCGTCCTGAGGTGAGCCGGCCCGCTCGCGGTCGTCGAACTGCGCCGGCCTGAAGCTTGTGAGATTAAAATGACCCTGCTGGCATCTTCACAGCTGAATAGCCGCCTGAGAAATTGCCTCGCTCGCCACCTGGTTTGCGCACACCTCCTCTCAGCCGCACACCTGTTAAGCAGTTTAATAGCTCTCAGCCTGAGGTGTGGTGCGGAGCCGGACGTTTGCTGCTCCCTCTTTGTCCTCAGATGCACTGAGGCGGCTCCCTGATTGCAATTAAATCCGGTCCCGGCTCTCTGGTGACATTCCCACTGAGTCGTAACCAATCTGGCAGAGTTAATGCGCGCTGGCCACAGGCTATCCATCTCCCTGACACACTCCAACACACACACAGCAACGATGGACAACGCGCCCAGACGTACACGTGCTCCCGTTTCCTCCGTCCTTTCCTCGCACTTCATCATTCCTTCTCTGGTTTCACTCCTCCTGCACGGGGGCATCTCCTCGCTTCCGGACACGCACAAACACACCCTCCTCCAGGCAATCAGTACTTCCCTCCAGAGACGAGTGCTTCCACAAAATGCCCTTGAAATCTAATAAAACTGGAAAATGAAAAGACGGTCGGGAGACGTCCGGACCCCAAGCTCTGCATGGCGGTGAGCAGAGGCGAAGGCGTCTGACCTTCTATAGCCATCTGGATGGTGTTACTACGCGGGTCTGCACGAGTGTTGGAGCACGCTCTGTACAGCAACCGCATGTGGGATTAAACATATCAACAGAAGATTATAAAAAACAAGCCCCCAGTGTGCTTAAACAACTTCTATAATTAAAAAAAACCCATTCCCAGTTATGTTTTGATTATGATTATAAAGTTTTCAACCAAATTTCCACAACCTAAATGTCTTAAAAAGCCATTTTTCAAGTTGATCTGGAGCCTCCAAAATCTCCTCTGAGGGGGCGTGGCTTTTGGAACTGAGCTAAGTAGCTCCACCCCGATCCTCCCTGCATCTGATTAGGATAGTTCTGTGTCTTGTTAGCGTAAATCTTCATCAGTTCTATGTAGAAATTTCAAGCAAGCGGAATGTCAACTCTGATGAGCAAGGCCGGCCCTGAGCATTGGCGAGACAGGCGGCCGCCTAGGGCACCATCTGCTGGAGGGGGTGCTAAATTGCATTTAATTTTTTTTTTTTTTTTTACAGTTTAACATGCTACTCATTTCAGGTAAAATGTTAAAAATGTAATAATTAAAACCATAAATGAAATAACTTATTTTGACATAATTTTGCCCCTCCTTGCCCGACGCAGCCCCTGTCAAGGTTTGGTGGACCTTTAGGCTGCACCTGAAGGCTCGTTTATCCTTAAAGTTTCAAAGAAGCGCCAACAGTGACAACATTGCACACCCCTCCTCCTTTCCCCCCACCTAGCTTAGACAGCGGATGCATCAGGCAACACCGGGAAAATTTAATGATTATGTTAAACTTTTTAGATATTTTATTTATCATCATATTTTTATTTTATTTAAACTAAATGAGTTTTGTGTCAAACTGTAAAAAGAAAAAGAAAAAAAAACATGAATGTATAGCCTTATTATTGCAATTTGGCGCTCCTTTCAGCAGATGGCACCTTAGGCAGCAGCCTAGGTCCCTTATGCCCAGGGCCAGCCACTGCAGTCTATTGAAAGATGTCCTTTTCTCTCCTCTGGTCCCTGAACTAGGCAACTGTTTGACTGACAGAGATTTAAAAAGAATAATACTTGGAAATGCAAAAACGAAAGGAATTTGTTGTCTTTCAGAAGAAAATTGCTACACAGACATTTTAAAACCTAAAAAACGTGATTTTTATTGGAGGGGGGCTTTAAAGTGGGTGTTTGTTAAGCAATAATGACTGCAGGAACACATAATGGATCAAATGAATGAGCTGATGTCAGGCAGGTGGAAACATAAGATCGTGACAAACAACTCAAAAAATGTTCTTTATAGACTCTAAAACGTTATTCCTTTTTATGGTAAAAGTTTGAGGAGAAAAAAAAACATCATAAAACAGAAGCAGCAATAAAATCTGCATAATCGTTTAAACTCATGAGATATGCGAGTGGCTGCACGTTGTTTTTTTATGATCCACTTTCAGCTGAGAGAGTGACAGCAAAACTTCTCTAATCTTCTATTCTTTGTGTTTCTGCAGCGGCGAGAGCGGATCTGGGAAAAGCGAAGCTTGTAAGCACATCGTGAGGCACCTCACCGCCCGCTCCTGCTCCAAAGGCTTCATGCTGGAGCCCCGAATGAAACACGTGAGACTTTGTTCTTCCTGCTTTTGCAGGATGAAGATCTCGGAGATTGTGTTTTCTGCAGAGCTGCAAAACGGAAACATTTGCCTTTTTTTTTTGTTAATACCCTCATTGATTAACTTGTCACGTCTGGACGAACATGCCTCGTTAAGTTTTGCACCGTTAGTTTAAGCTTTGGTTGTAAATGTTCCACTGTTTGTGCACTAGAAGGAAGTCCATTTATTGGCTAAAGTAATTCAGATTTGAAAGGCAACAAAATTCGCTCTCTTCTCTTCCCTTAGCAAAAAGTCGTTTATTGACGTTCACTACAAGTGAGGCAGAATAATAAAAGTTTACTTTACATTAAAGTTCTACTGCTGACAAACATATACATGTATTTTTGTTAGGTCTAGGTTGATGAAATCGATTTGAATCGATGTAGATTAACAGATCAATAATCGATTCATAAAAATATAAATCCATTTAACACATAAAGCTAAAGTCCACTAGCTTGATGCTAACGTTTAATGGAATTTCCTATAGGACGGCTAATGCTAAACATACATTAGTGACTAAATGAAGAATCTTTATAAACTAACAGGCAGGAATTTTCCAAACTCTTTTAAGTAACCATTTTTGGTCTCTTTTTCTCATACTTTGATTTTTCTAGAACAGGGGTCGGCAACCTTTAACAGTAAAAGAGCCATTTGGGCTCATTTTCTACTGATCAAAACCTAGAAGGAGCCGCATTGACTTATGTTAGCTTTTAAGAAATTTGGATGTGTATTAGGGATGTCCCGATCAGGTTTTTTTGGGCCCGATCCGATTCCGAGTCATTGGATTTTGTGGATTTGCCGATACCGAGTCCCGATCCGATACTTTTGTAACACATTTAAAACATGAACAAATTGAATAAACAGATTTGTCTTGTCCCTTATTTATATTTCATTAACATTATTTTATCATTAGAAACTTAAATAAAACACTTCAGTGAAGTAGCTTTAATAAACAAGTAAAATTAGAGCAAATATAAACTAGAAAAAAAAAAACATTTTCTTGTTATATAAGTGATAATTAGTCATGTGAGAAAGTTTAGTGACTTTGACTTTAATATCTTTAGTTATTGAACATTTTTGACCAAATATGATTCCTGTCCTAATTTAGAATTCTTAAAAAATAATTATGTGGGTTTTAGCATGAATTTGATGAGTGTTCATGACTAACTCATATAATTATTAATTTAATTTATTCGTTTGTTTGTTTTTTAAGATTATGTGCGTCTTTTTAAGTTCTTAAGACATCACATTTCGGTTTTATTATCAGAGTAGTTAATTTTCTTTACTTTTATTTCTCTTTCAGATAAATAAAACAGGCATATCAAAGGACAGCTCGGGTCCTAAGGAGTTAAATCATGGCGCTAGCATGTAGCAGTTAGCAGCTGCCGGTTAGCATCTGTCTGCTGCACGAAGAGCTTAACATTAAAAAGAAACAAAACTCTGTCTTTTTCTGTTGAAATGCCTTTAGAGGTTGTTGTTTAGAGACACTAGCTGTCAGTTTAAAGCGTTTTCAAAAGAGTTATTGATCCCGGAAGTCTGAATCCGTGATCGGCTAGCTAGCTAACTTTACATCAGTCCTCTGGCCAAACTGTTGCCGGTTTCTGCTGCGTTTTCCGGGAATAACATTTTGTGATCTGTTCTTGACATGCAGACTTCTAGTGGAGGATTTATCCGGAATAATAAGATTGAAATATAAAGCGCTGATTATAAGAAGAATAAATGAAATATCCGATCCTGATCGGACAACGGAGCCCGATTCCGATCGAGTCTTCAACCACGTGATCGGGCCCGATTTCCGATCACGTGATCGGATCGGGACATCCCTAATGTGTATTCATAACCTTCTTTTTGTTTTTTGTTTTTTAAATAAATATGAATAATGTCTATTTTTGGCACGAACAAAAGCAAAAAATATATATATATAAAAAGAAACTAATATCTCGGAAATAGGAATTTTTTTTTTATTTACATTTTTAACTTTAGCAGCAAAAAAGCTAGCTTGTTGCTTAATTACTAGCTGAACTTCAGGAATTCATTTTTAACTTCAAAAAATAGCTTAATTACTAGCTGAACTAAATTAGCTGAATTAAAAAAAACTAAACTCAAAATTAGCCTAGTAGATAACAAATTAGCTAAAAATGTTAGCATATTGCTAAAATATTAGCTAAACTCCAAATTAGCATAAAAAACTAATTAGAGGCCAAATTCTAAAAAAAAAAAAAGCTAGCTTGTTGCTAAATTACCAACTGAACTTCAAAATAGCCTAAAATTCCTCAGTAAACTAACTTGGTCAAAAACGTTAGCATGTTGCTAAAATTGACGCTAAATTCTAAATTATCCCCCAAAAATTTCAGTAGATGCCAAATTATCTGAATACATCAGCATTTTACAAAAATATTATCTAAACAACAAAATAGCATAAAATTCTTCAGTAAACTAAATTAGTCAAAAACGTTAGCAAAAAAAATAGAAGCTAAAACTCTAAATTAGCCTTAAAACCCCACTAGAAAACAAATTAGCCAAAAAGATTAGCATGTTGCTAAAATAATAGCTAATCTCCATTTTTTTTTTAATTACTATTTTATTTTTCTTCAGACAGAGAGCCACCATGGCGAGACAAAAGAGCCACATGTGGCTCTGGAGCCGTAGGTTGCAGACCCCTGTTCTAGAATAAGGTGTAACTCTATGGCGTGATCGCCGCCTAGTGGCCAAACTGAAACACCCTCCAGGAGAAGCAGAACAATGAACGGAACTTCTCTTATTGAGAATCCGCTGTATGATAATAACAATCTTATTATTTTACAAATACATTTTACAGTTTGTGAACTTATATATAGCAGATTTTTAAAGTATTTCTTAACAAATGCGTATAAATGTGTAAACTCAAAATTGAATTGAATTGATGAATCGAAAGAATTGAAAAAAATCGAATTGATCCAGGCTTTTGTGGATCAAATGTTCTTACTCTTGAGCAACAAGGGGTTCTAAAATTTGATTAAAGGGTTGGATCATGAAATTTGTGGTGTGTTTTGGTAATTCACCTCCTAAAAAGAAAGAACTAACACGAGATATGGACCAGAACATGCCTTCATCTTGATTGAAAATGACTTTCAAACAGAAGATTTTGGAGTTTTTATATCAAAGCTGTGTTTTATGTTCTCATTTTAGAGCCGTTTTCTTCAATGACTTGATGTCCTTGAGGGAAAAACTCAACTTTAAACACTACATGAAGAGAATAACTTTCTTGCCTAAATAAAAGTGATATTCTTTTGTAGTGCACCATCTATGGGGAGACACCAGAACTACAAGGAGAATAAAACATTTATAAGGGCAATAAAAATTCTTTATTTCGTTTTGGTGGGTCAGTTTCAACAGTTCAACATACATGTGGTCCCCGGGCTGGAGTTTGCCCACCCCTGTAATCATTTTAAAATAAAAAATTAGCAAATTAATTTCAGAGTTATGTTCCAAACCCCTCAGTAATATACAAGTAACACATATGACCCTCTTGAGGTTATTTTTTTCAGTTTTTATTAAAATTTAGAGGCACATTTATTTAAGGCCCAGAGATCAACAGATATAATTTATAAAATATACATTTCTACAGATAAGTAAGCCTAAAAAGAATGATAGGTTATTGTTTTAGTGTATATGATCTACTTTAGGAGTTGTGCTATTAGTTTAATATGTTGAATAAAAGTTTCACAATCAAGCCCAGAAAATAAAAATAAATAAACAAATCAAAAATTACCAAAAAAAAAATCATTACAGACTCTTATTTTGAAAAGCCTGGAGCAGAATTCTCTCATACTGCAAATTTAGGCCTCAAGAAATACGACAAAAATTCATAAAATTTGAAAAATGTTCTTGAATTAAGTTAAAACAAAACTCTGCCTAAAAATATTTTCTATAAGAATTCTTATTTTAAGAAAAAATAATGTTTTCTTAAATTGAGGTTATTTTGCTATTGAAAAACTATCTTGAAAAGATTATTTTTTCTTGCAAGGAAGAAAATAAAACTAAGCCAAAGCCTTTGCTGTTGTTCATTTTAGTCAAAAAAAACATAAAATCAGAAGAAAAAGTTTTTGCACACCTCTTTGAAAAGCTGATAAAGTGCAAAAGTAGGTGGTTTTTGCTCAAAAATAGTGTCAGAGTTAAAGAGAAAAGTAAAATTTTTGAGCCTTTTTTTCATTTTTTTTAAACATTTTCACCTGCATTCTTTGTGAGCGGCGCATCATAAACGTGTGAATTTGCCTTTACCACCCCTAAACTGCAGGAGGTTTCACACTTTCTGCAGCACCAGATTCCAACGCTTTAAAATAAACTGTAATTAAAATGACAAAAAAACCCATGCGGATTGATCTACTCCATCATATGTGCAAATATATTTTATATATCAGCAAAAAGGATGCATCATGAAAAAAACGTTCTCTAAGATAAACTGTCTGGTGATGTGTTTACTGACACCAGAAAAAAAACAACGTTTTCAGTGTTTTCCTTCCATCAGTCAGTCAGACAGACTCCACGTATCCTGAGGTGGCTCTGCTTCGATGAAGTCATCGTTTCGCAGCTGATATCTGGGTCAGCTTATCTTTCTGGGACACAAATTTCAAATATTCTGTTGTAAATGTACGAGGACACCTAGTGGTGAAAAGGGGAATGACGCTCTTCCACAGTCAAGGATTTAATTAACTCATTATAACATGATTCTCACTGATTGGTGGATTTTTTTTTTAGGTGAATTGCATCCTGGAAGCCTTTGGTCACGCCAAAACTCCCAGGAACGAGAACTCGAGTCGCTTCATCAAGCTGCTGACCGTCCAGTACTGTGAGAAGAGGAAGACCATGCTCAGCGGTAATCTGCACGTCTGTCATTAGGAGTCTGAACATGTTTATGTTAGTTCATCCACAGAAGCTTTACAAATCTAAAGCAGTTCACTTCTGCAGAACACCAACAGGGGGCAGCAGAAGCCAAAGTATCGACTGAGAAAAGCCCTCTTTCACATTTATCACTCCTTCAGTTCATTTGATGATGGAGGTTTTATTTATGAATTCGAGACGTCATCTTTCAGCTCACGTCTGCACATACATGCTGGAGAAGTCCCGCCTGGTCCGGCACCCCCCCCAGCAACACAACTTCAGGATCTTCTACCTGATGGCTGAAGGCCTTTCACCTGAGGAGAAGAGCACGCTTTACCTCAACAACGTCCTGGCTCACAGGTGTGGGTCCCACAACAAGCTGAACATTTATTGACCCTTTATTTTCATACTTTAAACTGTATCAGTTGAAATAAATCAAAAATTCTTCAAATGAAAAAAAAAAACTGCCAGTGGTAAAAGGAAAAGGGTCTTAAGAATTCATATTTTAAGAAAATAAAAGTTTTCTTAAAACTAAAAATGTTTTGCTACTGAAAACTTTTCTTGATACGACTATTATGGTCTGGATCACCCACTGACTAAAGGAACCATATTGTCTTCGCATATGGAAAAACATCTGCACCTTTTAGCAAAGTTTTGACCTCAGCCATATGATCAAAACCCCAAGTTTGCAAACACCCAGTACCCAGGGAAAAAGGATTTTGGAAATGGTGAACAGTACAAGAATGATGACATCATCATGGTGGGTGATGTCACCAAAAAAAAAAAAAAAAAAAAAATGGGGTGAAAATAGCTTATTACAATGGAATATTAGGGCCACAAAAAAAAGTAATTTTGAGTAGTAATATGAGTTTTAATATAGTAATATAGTACATAATCTATAATATAATATAGTAAATTTACAAGGTTAAAAGTTGTAAATGTACAAAAAATAAAGCCATAAAAATATTACTTTTTTCATGAATTCAAGAGATTTAAAGTCATAATAAAAAAAAAATGTTTATAAAGTGGCTCAGTTGTAATCTTATGGGGCAAAAAAAAAATACAAATCAGGGTCCATTAACGAAACCCACGTGTCGAAAATTCAAAGAAAGTTTTGAAGTTATTGTAGGATGGCCTCAGGACACACAGCGAGGCGGCCATTTTATGGCAAAATGTGAGATTTGGCGATTTTTCACATTTTCCCAGAATATGTGAAAAGAAAACTTCTCCCATATTGAAACTTTTGTCCAAGGAACCTCCCCAACATTCCACACACATGCTGCCGGTTTAAGTCTACAACCATCACAGAAATGTTGTTGACCTTTGACCTCGGGAAGAGAAAAAAAACAAAAAAAAAAATCTTTTTTACAAATGAAAACTCAACCGAGGAATTTTCTTCCATCATTTCCTGATTTTTCAAACTTCATTATTGACCAATCAGGGAGGAAATGTTGCAATTAGAAGTTGTAGATTTTGCGCGTGGCGAGCTCGCAAAAGTGATGGAATGTTGCGTAAATTTGCAGCATGGATCACAGGCTAAAACTGAACCAAATGTTATAACACAGGATACGAACATATCAAGAATGTGGGCGTGGTTAGCAAATAACCTCCGTTGCTAAGGAAATCCAAAAATTTACTTTTGCCGATTCCTCTGAAACTCCCGTCGATCTGTTCAGTATATCCAGGCGACCAAAACATAAAATGGTTGCTATAGGGATGAAACCAAAGAAAAGCCACCATTTTGAAAGAAAGTCGTTTAAGTGAGGTCTTGTCAACGGCGCATATAGACGGACGTTTAATTGTTTTTGTAACTCCGTTTTTGGAGTCTAAGTATATCAGGATGTGGTGTGAGGCTTATTTTACCTTAAAATGTTCTGTTTTGTGGTTAATTTTAGGTATCTCAGTGGAGGCGTTGCAGAAGAAGTGGTCCCGGTGGCTACAGCTTCTGCTCAGAGCAGAGAACATCTGGCTGCTGTCAGGCAGTCCCTGCGACTTCTGGGATTCAACAAGCAGGTACTCAATACAGTGAAGGGGCTCCCATCACAGTAAGAGATGCAAATGGATCCACCGATGGAACAAAAAAGCTGCTGAGAACAAGAATAATGAAGAAGAACCCCGTTCAGCTCGCTAGTGACATTTAATCAAGCTTTAATGGGAAGATCAGCTGATCTAATGAGGAGATTTATTTTTAGCACGCCCGCGGTGTGTGTTGGTACGGCTCGTTCTGGGCGCCGCCAGCTGTGTTCCCGGCCCATTATCAGCTTTTATTCTTAGACGCCCGGTCCGCATCCATCAGCAACGGGTGACCAGCGGCTCACCTTTTAATCCAGCGGCAGCGAAGAATGGCGGGGTCGCCAGAGGTCCGCTTGATCCCAAACCGGAGTACAGAGTTTGAGGGGGGGGGGACAGTGTTGGTGAAAATGATGGACCACCCGTTGGTGTCTGTGTAAGAGACAACTCCCAGTCCGGACCCAAAGGTCAACCGTCATTAGGGCTCTGCGCCGCTCCTTTTCTCTCTCTCTCCTTGTTTCTTAAGCATGGGGGGGGGGGGTGGGGGGTGTATAGAGTGTCAGACAGAGACTAATGCTTCTGTTTATCTTGAGATATCAGCTCCAATATCCTGCCTGGAAAGAGTGTACATGCAAACACTCTCACCACTGACTCGGACGCCCCCCCCCCCCCTTCCCCACCACGGTATCGGGACAGCAGCATAAATGGGGCTATTCCTTCAAATGTCCCCCGCTGAAGGGCACGGGGGGGGGGGATCTCTCTCCTCGTTTGCACCCGGCTGAACTTTGCCGGATGCAGTTGTTGTACAGAAAGCCCCTCCCCCTGATGTTCCCGTTAGAGCCGTGAGTCCGCTCAAACCCAAACGGTCCAATCCTCTGAGGAGAAAGGAGAGCCGGCCGTAAAAACAACAACAGTTTTAGGTGAAATCAAAAAGATCTGTCTTGTTTTCATAGTTTTTAGGGTTAAATAGAATCCTCCTGATGCAGCAGATTCATGTGAATAAGATGCATCAACCCTGGACTCTTCTATCACTTTTTGCACCACTTTTCTACAATTTTGTCGAGAATTCAATTTAAATATATTTGTTTTAAGCTTTTTCTAAAAATGTTTTTCTTAGTTATATTGGATGTTAAAAATCTAACTATAAAAGACAAAACTTTATTTACTAAAACAAAATAACCAAAACTAAAAAAAAAAAAAGATTTTTATTCCCAACCAAAGAGCCACAAATAAGGGATAGAGGAGGTGCATGTGGCTCCGTTCTCTTGCTAGCTTACAGCTCCTCACACCCACAACCTGACATTAGCGGTGCAACAATAATGTTGAGCAACAGTGGAGCCGTCCAGTTGTACAGTTTTGAGTCAGATACCAGCTCAGACGAGGAAAACAAAGACGTACGTGGATCCAGTCGTCTAGAAGTAGAGGCATTAAAATTGAGCTTTTTTTTCGTCATCTCCTGGATAACAATAATTTGAATAAAAAAATACTATTTTATGTTTAATTTATTGATATATGTCCTGGGTCATCAGAGAAATGCCACAGAACAAAAAAAAAACCACAATTAATCGCGATTAATCGCGGTTGATTAATCGTAAGTCACATAAATGGTGAATTAAAACGTAGCTTTATAAACTCCAGGAACTGCATTCATAAAGTTTAGGTGAAACAAAAGTTCATCAGCAAAGATCAAATAAAAAAACTATTATTATTTTAATATTTTTTATTATAATAATGTTAATTTAGTAAAACTTTTCTGTCCCATTTTTTTTTTTTTTTTTTAAAAGAACAACCAAAAAAAAAATAAAAATAGAAAGGAACAAAAACATGATCGCACAATCTCAGATTTTGAGTTTGAAAAAAGGTTTTGGAGCTAAAAGTTGATCAAGTCCAAGACTTGTTCTGATCAAATTCAGTATACAATTATATATTTTTATATCTTTATCTATACAGAGTAAAATGAGCACAAAATGAAATCAAGTTGTTGAAAAGAACAGCAAAAGAACAATTTTGTACATTGATTTATACACATACACACATATAAACATATAACAATCAAATTATTTTGTTAGTTTCTTCATATTTATTCATTATATCATCCTTAATGAGTGCTTTTAATGTATGTATGGTTTGACAATAAGTTGTTATCACTAAGGTTATGCAGTATCCGAACTGTCACATGATTGCAAATTCTAGTCAATTGATATATATATATATATACATCAAGTAATTAAATTTCAAATTCTGTAGTTGAACTAACATTTTTGAAATAAGAATTTTTTTTCTATTAGTCTCAAAATTTGCATTAATCTTTGACTTTTTGTGAATATAAAAATGTAAAAAAAAAAATCCTTAAAATATTTTGAAGAACCTAAAGCCTTTTGATGAAGAAAACACATTGTTCACGTGTTGTTCTTGACTCCTAACTCTGCCGTGTTTTCCGTGTTCTCCGTAGGAGGTGGAGTCGGTGTTCCTGCTCCTCTCTGCTGTCCTCCATGTAGGAGACCTGAGCTTCACCGCGCTGACAGACGCTCACACTGCATTCCCGTCCGACCCGCAGCTCCTGGACAGAGGTGGGGATCCCCATCGCTCCTCGTTTGAGAGGGGAGGCGCCGGACCACCTCCTCTCGCCACTCCTCCCTGTTTCACTGGGACAATTTTCCAGCAGCAGCTAAAAGCTTTTCCAGTTACCTGTTTGGAAACTGTTTCTTCTACAAAGCTGTAACCATGGTGACGAGAGTCCCCCCCCCCAGCCTTAGAGCTGTTTTCTCAGCTCCCGTGACCTCTGACCCTTCAAGAAACAGTAAACAGATGATATCAGCGCCTGAGCAGGAACGAGCTGGTGACACAGAGATGTGATGTCATCAGCTCAGGGTTTCTGGGCTCCTCTCACCTGTTTTTGTTGCTGGCTTATGAATCAGAAGTCCAGCGATGACTAACGGCTTCCCGCTCTGCCAATCAGTTAACAGAACAGAGTTCAGCTTGTTCTGCTGTCGGCGTGATGTCACGATGAGCTCAGTGGCGAGCAGACCGGCCTGCAGAGCGTTCTCAGCACCGCTGCTCTTGATGTTTCATGTCACTGTGGTCTTTGCATCATCATGTCGTTTCCTCGGGCTGATCTCTCTCTCTCTCTCTCTTTCTCTCTCTCTCTCTCTCTCTCTCTTTTTTCTCTCACCAAAGTCGCTGCATTGCTGCAAGTGTCGTCCAGCGATTTAGGCTCCGCCCTCACCTCTGATGTTCAGTACATTAAAGGTATTCAGTTTTTGATTTCTGTCCTCACGTCTGAATTTAAAAAAATAACTTGAACACATATAGGGTGTTAACCTAGAGCAGCTGGAGCCTTTTGATCCAGGTTCTTATGGACCAAAACTCAGCAAAAGCTGCAAAGTTTCACCCTAAAGTTAGAAAGAAAAACCCACTTTGTGTATTTTTATTTTTTTGTGGCCATTAAGCCATTTATTTATGAAATAGAGCTTTGAAATATTCTCTACATTTGAGTTTTTCTATTTATAGAAATACTTTTTTCTTTAACTTCTTACACTTTTGACAATAGCACATTCAAGTTCCTTTCAAAATAAAACACATCCTGTGTTTAAACAGATCTATGGGGTCAAATCAGGATAAACTTAAAGTGAATGGAAAACAAGATGGAAAATGAGAAAAACAGGCATAGAAAATTTGAAAAAAAAAATTAAATTTGAGAGTAGTTTTAAACTCGAGAATACAAATTGACAAATTTAAGTTTTATATATAAGTTTGCGATTATTTTTTTTTTTAATTTACAGTATTTGTGTGATTCTCCAATTTTTTTTAATTATCCCACAAATTTGGAGTTCAGCTCATATTTAAGCAACGCACTCAATATTTTTGCAAAATTGGTAAATATTTTCCTCAATTTTTCAGATAAAGAGATCAACTTCAGCACTTTTTCATAGTTCTTTAAAGAAATTTCTAGGCTTTTAGCAAATTTAACATTTGCATTTTCAGCCAACACCCTTCAGCAGTTAAAGTACATTGAATCACCATTTTCAACAAAAATCAGCATCTTCAGCGACAACTTTCAGAAAAAAGCCTTCACACTAACATTATCGCAGGTATTGCAACTTTTCTAGTTCTTTCAAGTTTTCAATATTATCTTTTCAAATGTTCAATTTTATTTTTTTCAAATTTTCAATCTGTATTCATTCACTTCAATCTGATCCTGATTTGACCTCCTACAGATCCTCCAGCTGCAGCAGATTTACTTGAAATAAAAATGCAAGAAACACAAGATTTTTTGTTATCATGACTTTTGTGATCCTTTATTCTTTTTCGTCTTTTACGTGTGAATTAAAACATGACAACATTAGTGCAGATTATTTTAAAGTCTTTACCTCAGGTTGCAGAGCCGACCGAGAGACATAATCCAATAATAGGGATGATGGTTCAAAAACTTTGACTTTGCTTTTTATAACTTTAACAATCTCAAGTTTTCTTTGTGACAAACTTCTTTTAAGAAATGTTTCTTTCTGCTAAAAAAAAAAAAAAAAATGGTAGCAGAAACATTAACCCCGTTAGTCATTTTAGAAAATTGCAGGAATCCAAATATGTTTCCCATAATTCCGTTATAGTTCTCTGGATTTTAGGAGCAAATCGGATGTGCGACCACCAGCTGACAAACTAGCATTTAGGTTACAGCGTGGGACGTTTTAGGATTTGTGACCAGTAGCTGCTCTTTAGAGACCAAATCCTAAAAAGAAAAAGGAAATTTCACAAGTCCCTAGATGAGTCTGTATTTTAAAACACCTGCACCTCATGTTGTGTCTTTTCATTCTGCTTGCAGTCGACATCAATCTTTAGTTCTCTCTGGTCTTTGTTCGGTCCCGATAACACACTAACATTAATTGACTCGTGAACCCAAAAACATTCTCCTGGCCCTGGCGAGCGCCGCTGTCACGTGGAGGGAGCGGTGCGTCCCCGCCAGACATCCCGACACGTGACATGACCTTTTCTCTTAGAATGCTTGATTGGCCGCCGTGTACGGCGGGGTTCAAATGCCAAAAGAATAAAAACAGAACCAGAGAAACCAACATATTTCAGCGCTAACTTCAATACAAAAAAAAAAATCAATGAGTTTTGGTTTCAACGAGGGTCGAATAAAGTGATCGCACTTTCTTACTCTTTTTTTTTGTCTTCCATTCGGATTGTTCCTTTGTGTTTGTTTTAGGTAACTTGATGACTCGACATCACACAGTGGAGATGTCCGAGCAGTACAGGGACCTGCTGGCTAAAACCGTCTACGGGCGACTCTTCAGCTATCTGGTCAACTGCATCAACGAGTACCTGCAAGGACAAGACGACAGCCCTGGGTAAAGCTGACAAAAACACAAACGGTTACAGCAAAACCATCATCGAAGTGTTAGGCCTTTAAATTGCAACACATGTGAATCATGGACCAAATGATTGTAGTCAATCTAAAGGGAATCTCAGTGAAACACACACATTTTGGCCTCAACACACTTCCCCGACTGCATCCTCTGGAATGCGTTTGTGTCGAGTCTTGTTTACAGTGGAATCTGTTTCTCAACCACAGACTCGTGCCACACCCCTTTCAGATGTCATTACAAACACAACACGGGGAAGACAACAACAACAGTTGCTTCATTAAAGCCATTTCTGTTTATTTCTTCCAGCAATCCTTCCATGGAAATCGGAATCTTGGACATTTTTGGGTTTGAAGACTTTCAAAGGAATGGATTTGAGCAGGTGGGACAATGTTTTCAACATCACAGAGAAACGGTCATAACCTTGTTAAGTTTGTTAATTTCCAATAAAAAAATGAAACACGAGGAATGGTTCTAACGTTAAATTCTTCAAAGGCTCAGAATGTTTTCAGGACATCCTAACATGGGCGTAAGGCCATTCTCTGAGATAAATCTCTGAATGAAAAGTGTTGTTGTTGTTACAAATAACTCCTGATCAACATTTATCTGTGTGGCGGGAATGACTGAGCTGAGGTCTGAGACTGGCGGCGGCGTGATTCAGCCGTCCTCAGATGAACTCAAACAATGACTGTGTGCGTGCAGCATCATGGCAGCTTGAAAACATTTGCTGCACTGTCTGTGTGTGTGTGGGTGTGTGTGTGCGTGTGTGTGTGTGTGTGCTGGAATGCCAAAGAATTCAGATTTAAACGTAAAGGTAAAAAAAAAACGACAGTTCAGATCAACCAACCAGAAATCCAAAAAAGAAATAATCTTCATGAAATATAAAACAGCTAAAAACATTTTAGAAATAGTCATATAAACAGAAAAGAAAATGTTAAAAGTGTCACAACTGTTTTATTTAAGGGACAGTTTATGTTTCTCCATTAAAATAACGATGAACGCGTTAACTGGATTATTGACAAATGTGTGTATTTTTAGACTGCAGCGGGTTTATCAGTTCAGACAGAAACGAAGCACAGCTAAAAGTCTACAAAACCAGAGCAGAGTCAGACAGGCAGGGGTCAACCGCCAGCAGGAGATCATCCCACCAGAGAGTGGAGTTTCAGAGTCCAGGCGAGGGTCGGGGCAGGCGGCGTAAAGCAGGGTCAAGAAACAGAAGATCAGATCCAGGATGAAACGCTCGGCACTTCAGGCAGGGCGGCACTAAACAATATTTCACACCGAGTGAGACTCCTGTGGGGGATTTGGCAAGGTATCTGGGGAGTGTGCGCTGGGGGTGCTGGGAGATGTAGTGTCTTCAGTCCTCTGGAGACGGCTCCTGCCGGAGTTTGATATATCTGTATAGATATACATTTCTTTTGTTTGCCTTCCTTTTTTTGTTTTTATCTTTTTGTTTATGTTGTTTTGGTTGCTTGAATTAAAGCAGTCACAGAACCTTGAGGTGTCATTTAAATCCAAAGTAAAAAAAAGTTTAAATGAGCTGTAAAAAATATTTGCAGTTTTAGAAGTTGGTCTGTTGCCAACTTCAGCTACAACAAATTAATTGAATTAATGTCAAATTGTAAAGAAACAAAAAACAGCATGAAGTACTTTACTAAACAAACAATTTGAACTTTACTGCCACATTTGTAATAATGTAATAATTGAATTTGTCTTTACATTTAAAGATTGATGTTTCAATTGTTTTAACTTTCTTGCAAACAAATCTTTTGACTGTTGCTAAAACATCAAAATAATATCTATATTAATACACAGAAGAAGTTAAAACTATATTTGTAGAATTGAATCTTCTGTTTATTTATTGGTATTTGTAACATTATAAATATCATATCTATTGTATCCATCAGTAAATCACATTAATTTTGTCATTTGCTATGTTAACACATTCTTTGTTTGAATTTGGTCGATTTTTTTATTTATTTTAGAATATAAAAACATATTTTCAGAACTCATTTGAGCATATTGAACAGTTTGGTTGCTTTGATTATTTCAGGCTTTTTTTCTCTGTAGATTTTCTATAAACTGACAAACATTAATAACTTTTAAAGTCCTCTCTCTTCAGAGAACTCTCAGCATAAACATTTACGCAGTCCGTCTGTGACGCTCACTTGATTTCAATCGCATGATTATGAATCAGAGCACAGTATAGATGCTGCCTCGTTCAGATCACTTGTTACAAGCTGTAAATCTGCAAACATGAACTTTTAATAGTCTAATCCGTTGTAAAACCAGCAGGGATTAGGCAGACAACCGTGTAAGAATGTGTGTGTAATTCATAGTGCTGAAGAGGATAAGTGCTTATTTCTGCTATTCAAAGCCTACACTTCCTCCCTGCGGAGCTGCTGGTTTCTGCCAGCTTTTATTAAGGGCAGAGTGTGTGTTTGTCTGGGCTTGTGCGTGTGGTCAGTGTGTCTGCGTGTCACCGAGATAAGTGGCTTACTCATCTGGATGTTGGAGTAGCAGGTTGTGTAACCTTTAGTCTTCAGCTCTGAAGCAGAAAGCTAAAAAAGAAAAGATGGGTGAATGAAGGATGCACAGGTGCAATGACACAAACACACACCGGGACGCTTCACATACGCAGCACGATCAGGGTTATTATCACCTGTTAATTAGAGCCATGTTTGTCTGCTTGTGTTGTACCTGCTCAGCACTTTGCTAATGAGCTAACTCAATCAACCTCCTGCAGGGACGAAGCTTTTAATGGAGCAGACTAACCGGCAGATAAACAATAGAAAAGATGTGTTACAAAAAAAATTAAAAAAATAGAACTATAGCGGGCTGCGACGTGATACGTTAAGCCATCAATTAGTAAAATGTGGGTCATAGTCGTGTTGTGCCAATTACACAGATCTTCATTAATGATTTCCACTCAGAGCTGGATCGGCTCGAGGCGTCTGGGATCTTTATTTCATTTATTCTGAAGGAGTTTCGTCTGAAAACGGTCAGAGTGAGAGACTGACCGCTCTGTCTTTGTTTTTTAAACGCTGATGGTGGTTGTAGAATTAGGCGTTGATTAAACCTCAGGTGCACGTCTGATTCAATCGGCTTCAATGAACAGTTTTTCTGTAACCTCATTGTCTCAGCTGTTTTCTTAGATCAGAGGTGCAACCTTTAAATCTTTAAGATCCATTCCAGTTGATTTCTCACTGAATATAA
Organism: Oryzias javanicus; assembly: GCA_003999625.1. NCBI lineage: Eukaryota > Metazoa > Chordata > Actinopteri > Beloniformes > Adrianichthyidae > Oryzias > Oryzias javanicus. The sequence goes on along the minus strand of CM012457.1, from coordinate 7,949,606 downwards.
GTATAATCAGTATGAGCCACAAAGTTTTATTTTTATAAAGGTTGTAGTTACCATCATGATAAATATAAATATACTGTTTTTTTTTTTTTAAAGATGAAGTGTTTTTTTTTTTAAATATAAAATAGTTTATAACTTTTGACAGAAGTTCACATGGCTCCCTTTCAAAATAAAAGACATTCCTACGACCATCTCAACACAGCAAATTGGTAGGAAGTAGTGAGAAGTCACAAGCGATTGAAAATTATTTGACAGTTTCAGACTTTTTTGAACAATAAGGCATAAACAGAATCCTAGAATTTGTTGAAAAATATAAAATCCACCTTTATAATCTTAGAATTCTGCTGCTGACTGACCTCAGATTGATTTTCTATGGTACGTTTACCCAAAAATGTTGAATACATTTTGATTTAGTTTATTCTATTGTATTACTTTGTTATTTATTATTTACCTTACAGTTACTTTTTAAAAGTAAAACGTTTTTATTTTTCTTTAACCAAAGAGCCACAATGGAAAGATAAAGGAGCCACATGTGGCTCTGGAGCTTCAGGTTACAGAGCCCTGTTCTAGATGTTGTCATTATTATTATTACTTCTACACTGCAAAAAAGAAAAACACAAAATTAAGAGAATAAAAAAATATTTAAAAAAATCATACCTCACAGAAAAACTTCAGATTTGAAAACATGGAAACAAGGAATTCAATCAAAAAAATGAAAAATAAGCTAAAAAAGCTAAATGTTAGCTAGAATAACTTTATATTAAATGTTACAGAGCCAAAATAAAAGTCATTTTTTACCAATTCTGTTTATACTTTTTGAGTTGAATGTACCTAATTGTAGTTTATTTTTATTGAAGGGGACACAAAGACTAATTTTAGAACAAAATGTGAACACAATAAAAATACGATCTTAGTAGAAGTTGGTTCATATTAATGAATCCTCATTAAATCAGAAACTACAATTTATTCTTAAAACAAAAGTTCATATTTTTCCAAAATAATGATTTGCATCCTGATTGGTAAAGGATAAGAGTGTGAATTGACAAGATCCTGAAATATATATTGTGATACACTTTACGATACAAAATGTATCGCGATACATCCCAGTAACAGAATCGATATTTTACTTTTGGTTTTTTTTTAAATTGCTAATTAGATGTAACTTTATCTAAACATTAATACCCCTTTCACTTATATAATTGTAAAATACACTTTATTCATTAATTAGAACAATACACACTGCAACTGTCTGATATACAAGTTGCTTTAAACCAAGCAAATTCATTGGTTGGTTTAGAACTTTTCTTTTGGTAATTTAAGAAATATTTTTTTAACACTAAACATCGTCTGATTTTCACAACAAAATATTTTCAGTGTACGAGAGGACTCCCACAAGGATTAAATATGTCTTAACCAGTAAAGTTCCATATCTTAAGAGAAAATAAGCATTTTAAATCGTTACAAGTATCGCGATATTTCACTGAATCGATATTTTCTTACTCCTCTAGTGAAGAGTCACCATAAGGGAGGAAATATTCGGTTGAGTTCCTCTTAGACTTTTTCCTCTTAGCAGTTGTTTTTGCCAGATTGCATCCATTACATCATCTGTGTTACAAGTGTGGCATCATACCTGACTTTGACACTAAATTCAATAAATGAAAATGCCGGCGATGTCAACAAAATGCAACAATAGAATAAACCCATCGTTTTGTCTGACTGCGCAACTGTTTATGGTATTTTCCTGCCAATCATTTGGTTTCAGGGTCAAACTGCATCCAGCAGGAGGACGCTATGAAGCTGAATGATGAGCATCAGTCACTCACTTAAAATATTAGTGATGTTCAAGCTTAAACTGGATGGCATTGCCCAGAAAGAAATGATTACTTTAACAAAAAATATTACTTTATTTTGTTATTTTCTTAATTTTTCTTCTTTTTTATAATCAGTCAATAGTTTATGTTTTTTGAAGGAAACCAGAACTTACAAAAAACTGAAATGTGACTGAGGCTGAGCTGGAAACCCGAGCTTTAGGTTTCTGAGGGGCTGTGGAGTAGCTTAATCTACTCTGACTAAGTTAAATAAATCTGTTTATTACACGAAGGCCTCGGGTTATGTTGGTTTTCTGTTGTGTCTCCAGCTTTGATCACATCGTGTATCAGCTTCATTTAACACAACTGCTTTCCTTTTCTTAATTGTACCTCAGAGTATTGAACCAAGCCAACTATGGAGCCAAATCGGGGCCAGAAATATTTAAAACCCAAATAAAACAAATTGATAAAATTTTGGTTTTTGGCCCCAAAAAATGTAAAATGTCCAAAACTTTTTGGTATTCTAAAATAAACGTAATCATTTTCAGCTTCAAATGTTCTATATTTTAGGTTTCAAAGCTCAAGATTTCAATGTAAAACCTTTTTTTTTTTTCAGTTTCAACTTTTTTTTTTTTTCTTCATCTGACCACTTCAGTTTCAAAACTTTTGGCTTCATTGTGGCACATAGGGGCGGAGCTAACACGAAGGACCAATTAAAATCGATGAAGGTGGTAACTTCAGTCCTGGTGCATTCGCTGGCTCTTAGAACTGTGATAATTACGGTCAGAAAATGGCTGTAATGTCTGTACTATCACAGTCGGAAGTTGTCACAAGACAGGAGTAAAAAACAGAGTTTTAGCAGAGTGTTAGCCCCGCCCCAAAACACCACAACGGGGCTAAAACTATTGGAACTTACATTTTCAGATTTAAAAAACGAAAAAATAAGAGTTGAAAGTGAAAACAAGTTTTGAAATTTAAAATTTTGAGTTTTGAAATGTAAAAAAAAAATTGTACATTTATTTTAGAATAGCAAAAAGTTTTGGACAGTTTACTTTTTTGTGGCCAACCACCAATTCTGTTTTATTTGGGTGTAAAATATTTATGGGCCTGATTTGGCTCCATAGCTCCCGTCTTCTGTGTGTGAACTTCTTGCATATTAAGTACCAAATGTTGCAGTTCATCAGACGACCACTAGAGGCTGGTTCCAGAGGCAATTTGATTAGAATGTAAAAAAAAAAAAAAAAAAGAAAGAAAAAATTGTGTAAAGATAAATACATTTACAGCTTGGTATTAACATTTTTTTTTTCAGATTTTTGCAATGTCTGCTATGTTAGAATTTGTTTTTAAAAATAAGTTATTTTTATTTTATCAATACCTAAAATTACGTTTTTTTTACTTTGCTTTTACTAAATAGATGATTTTTTTGAATGATATTTATGTGAAGGTGGTTCTTAAACTTTTTTCCAGGTCAAAATATGGCGCCAATTATCAAAAATATTAACGTTTTGAAATGTTTGTCTTTAGATAATCATCAAAATGGAGAAAATGTGATCTTTCTTTTCACTTTTTGTGGTTTTCTTTCTTCACGAAACACAAGTAACAGAAATCCTGGCTGCTGTTTACAATATCCACACGCTGTTTCCTGTTAACGGCTAGTTTCCCCTTGCAGGCGTCACATGAGTAGTCAGTTCATTTCCGCCTCATTGACTAATCTATTGGTGCCGCCGCAGGTTGTGTTTGAGATTGCGGCTTTGTTTGCTGTAAAAACATTCGAGCGTGCGTCTCGGAGGAGCGCCGGCGTGCGTGCCGGAGTGTGTTTACCGTGTGCTGTGCTCGTTCCAGCTGTGCGTGAACATGACCAACGAGCGACTGAGGCAGCACGTCTCCGAGGTGCTGTTCCGGCAGGAGCAGGCGGAGTGCATCCAGGAGGGCGTTTCCATGGAGATGCCCCGCCCCCCCAGCAACCACCACACCGTCGTGGACTTCTTTCTGCAGGTATAGCAGGGTCCCACCAGCCAAACTGAACAAAAACCCCTTAAAATGAAGCTGTAAAATTATTATTGAGTGATCAAAATCAGCTGAAACACAAATTGAATCTACTTAATATTGGAGGGAGAGCTCCGGCCCGTGTGGATCAATAGAAGTGTCACGAGGAATAATGTATGGGTAGGATCAAATGCGCTTTATAAATATGACCAACATAAATAACACGTGCGCATCTGTTTGCCGCAGAAGCCCCAGGGACTGCTGTGTGTGCTGGATGAGGAGAGCCAGAGCTTACGGCCCGCCGAGCAGACCCTGTTCAAGAGGCTGGCGGCGCAGCTGGACGCCGCTCCTCTATGCGGGCTCTCCATCACCACCAAGGACGGGAACGGCAACCCCCCTCCAAAAGACCAAGGCCCGGCCTTCGTCGTCAGCCACTATGCAGCTCAGGTCTGCCTGTGCTAAAAGGATGTACCTCAATCTGGGATTTTCAAATTCCCATTTTTTTTTTATCTTTTTTAAAGTAAAATCTCTTTTCCATGTTTGACTCCAAATTCGCCAGATTTTCTTCAGAAAAAAAGGACAAAAAACTAAACAAAACCACTTGTAAAGTTCTTTTCCAAATGTGCTTTCACACTGGCAGTTTGACAGATGCAGATGTTTGAAAGCTGAAGCGCCGGTTGCACTCATTCAGCCTCACTTTGACAAAAACATGACTCCATTATCGTGGCAGCAGCGAGACTCCGCAGGGTCGCGGCGACCTTTCTGCAGCTCCAACAGCTCCAAAAGAACCAAGGCTCTGTTTGGTTTCCAGAGAGTTTGTTCCAAGTATTTTATACAATTATCTTTATGTTTCTTAAAAAAAGTAGAAAAAAGGGGAAACAAATAACAAAATGAGAAGATTCTTAAATCAAATCAAGATAAAAACCAACAAAAAGCTCCAGAAACATCTTATTACAAGCGAGCAGCAGCTTTTGGATAGAAAACAATAAAGTTATGATTATTTTTCAGCTGTGAAGTGGCTTTCTTGATGTTCCAACAACAGTTTACTGCTGGTCCTTCATAAAAACACATGTTTTGATGCCAACAGGGAAAAGTCTCGAACAAGCTTGTAAATGGAGGATTTGTCATCAGAATTTGTGAAACTTGACTCATGAGTTGAGTTTTAAAGAAGACTTAACATTAGATTAAAAAAAAAAGATAGGTTAATTATGTTTTAACCCAATAGTTTTTGTTTATTTTAGCAACTGTATGGAGTTGCTGTCATATAGTTTCTGGTTAGATATTTTCCTTTTTTGCACAGGAGATAAAAGGTTTTTAAAGAAAAAAACTTTCGTTTTCGATCATAGTTTCTGTAGAGCAGCAGGAGTTCATTAGAAAAAGCCTGGACTGTTGGTGCAAAACAACCCCGCCCCTCTTCCCCTCACTATTGCTGAGAGCTCATAGCTTGTGCTACTCAGTGTACATGTACATGTTTACATCATAAATAAGCTCTTTTTCTAATAGTATTTATTTTTCTGATCCTGATTCACTATAATTTGAACAAAGAAATAGTCAATTTTTAAGCTTCATTTTCTTTACATATGTTCTCTATCATGAGAGAAATATCACGAGAACAGATTAAAGACACAATTTTCATCAAAAAAAGTCTTAAATCTTAAGTCTGTATCTGTAAAAATTCCATTCTACGTGTTTAAAAAATGTAATATGTAAAAATCTTTAAAAGTGATTTTTTATGACATTTAAATCTCTAGACACAAACGAGTTTTTCTTAGAAAAATTGCTGTATAGAATGAATTGAGTGATTAATTAAAATTAAGTACTTTTGCAGTTAAAAAAAGTGTAAATGTGTAAATGATTACAGTACACACATGTAAAAAATAGATTTACTCGTATTAGTTTGTATTTTTTTTTGATTGGATCTATTTTCTTGTCCCGCTGACAAGCATGGACTTTGTTCAGTTTTCAAGGAAATGAATAACCTTCATAAACTTCTGCCTATTCCTTTTTTAATTGTTTTTTATATTTTGTTAACAGTACAAATGACGAACTAAACCAATAAACATGAGAAAATTTGAGTTTTAAAGAACAAACTTTTGCAAGATTTTGATGACGGTTATAATTTTTTTGAGGTGTTTTTGCCAGACGTCCATAGATTTTATTAAAAAAAAAAAGCTTTTTTTTTTTTAAATCTTACTTTAAACTCCACCTTATCCAGTATTACAAGTATTCTTTCTGCTACAGTATCAACTACTAATTTTCATCTATATATCTATAGATATATCTATATCTATAGATATATAGATATATCTATAGATCTATATCTATAGATATATATATATATATATATATATATCTATAGATATATATATATATATATATATAGATAGATAGATATCTATCTATATATATATATATATATATATATTATATATATTCCAACTATATTACAAATCATTAGAGACGTGTGATGTGTCTATTCTGAGTTTTATTGAGCATTTTTTGTGTCATTTCACTGAAGTTATGTGCGGTTTGTTTTTTTGCATCAGGTGTCATATGACCTGACGGGATCGCTGGCGAAAAACAAGGACTCTCTTCCTCAGAATCTGCTGTCCACAATGAAGTGTAAGTATCCAAAGCGTGGCGCGTGGCGTCAGAGCTCATTCAGACACGCTCTTATTTAAGAGAAAATAAAAAATAGAAAGCGGAGCACAGAAACAGTCTTTGTCTCGGTGCGGTTGTTGTTGCGAGCGTTCGTTTCATCCAAAACTGCAGCCAGCACCGTCTGCGTGCGCGGAAGCTGCCAGATGTGGGCTGTCGCAGCTCGGAGGACACAGACACTTTTTGTGAGGCTGCCAGTCTAGCCTCGGGTCCAGCGGCCTAATTGCTATAATTTCCATGATGAGGCTAAAGTTGTAAAAGCTAGCCCTTCACTCCAGCTTGGCTATTATCCCCGTGAGTGACAAATGGAAGCACACAGTCCTTGTAAAATCTGATTCATGGGTGATGTTTTGGGTTTTTTTTAATCAAAAGAAGATTTTTTTAAATATTCAAATGCAGGTTAATTGTGAGCACTGACAGTATATGAGAACTGGATTGAGTGAGTGTGACATCACACATAGTAAATGCCTAAGCTCCAATTCTAACGAAACGAAGTCGCCATTTTCGGACCTAGAAGATACCAATTGGTCATAGTCACTGTTTCTATGGCAACCAGTCCCACCAACCAATCAGGAGTGAGCTTGTTTTGTATTAGTGAAATTATAATGCGATTGATAATAGCGTACAGTGTTACATGGATTTTCAAACGGTGAGGCTCCAACAATTGTTCTGTCTCTCCTGGAGGGCGTTTCAGTTTGGCCACTAGGGGGTGATTGCGCTATAGCATTACACCTTATTCCAGAAGAAGAAGAAAATATGACCCAAAAAAACTGTGTTTTAGATCACAAATGTTTCCTTAAAAAGAGTTTGGAAAAGTCTTGCCTGTGAGTTTATAAAGATCCTCAGCAATGTATGTTTAGGTTCACTGAGCGTTAGCATTAGCCATTCTATGGGAAATCCCATTAAGTTAGCATCAAGCAAGCAAATTTTAGCTTTATGCGTCAGATCAATCTCTATTTTTATGACTCGATTATTGATCTTATAAGCTTACATCAATTCAGCTCAATTATTCGATCAACCTAACCCTAATAAAGATTCTCATTTAGTCACCAATGTAAGTTTAAGTCGACCGAGCGTTAGCATTAGCCGTCCTATGGGAAACCCCATTATACGTTAGCATCAAGCTAGCAGACTTTAACATTATGCATTAGATCAATCTTTACTTTTTTAGATCGATTAATCAATTTTATTAACCCAGCCCTAGAGACCACCCACTTTTATTGATGCATCTGATTGGCCCGTGTATAACTTAAGTGATTGCGATACAGAAAAAACATAATGAAAAAATATTTAGGATTATCAAGAATGATACTAAGCATTCACTCAATTACATTAGTGTCAATATATTTATATAAAACAACCTTTGACAGCAGCACATCACCAGTTCCCTTCAAAATAAAACTCAGCCTGTGTCAAAAAAGGTCGTCAGCAGCTTTACTCAAACCACAAATACAAGACAGTCGGATATCATGTTTTATCACTTTTTACTTTTACTTTCAGATATAAACCTAGCTTTGTATCGTCATTCTCTAAGATTTGAGGCACAAAACAAACCACTTTAGTATAATAATTTTTTTTTTTTAACCTTTATTTTTCCAGGAAATCCCGTTGAGACTTACATCTCTTTTTCAAGGGAGACCTGGGTTATTGAACAATAAAACAATGTTTGGAGTTTTTTATTTGACTAACAATAAATTAAAAATTCCAATTTAAAGAACTCATCTACAGAAGTTCTTGCTTAGCTGTTTAAAAATAAATAAGTAACAAATCTATTATGCATTTAATTGTATTTTTCAAAGCTAAAGAGCCTCAATAAAGGGATAAAAGAGCCACATGTTGCACGTCCCTCGCACAGACGCATCCCTATTGGTCAGACAGATTATTCTGTCCAGATTTATATAGTTGTTTCAATACATTTATAGCTCTTTGCTAAAACTGAAAGTAAAAAGAATACATAAAACATAAAAAAAAATTAGTTTTAAAATAATTATTTGACAAATCAACCTTTCTGTCCTTTGTTATCTCATTCTTTTACAGATTAGATCTGCTTACTGTCACACGACATGTTGTGTAACCTTCTAAATGACCCCCACGTTTATTGTCTGCTCATTCCTTCATCTTCTGATGTTTCGGCTTTTCTGCGTCCTCTCTGTGCCCGATAGCCAGCGAAAGCGTGTTACTGCAGCAGCTCTTCCAGTCCAAGCTGACTCACACCGGTTCCCTGGCGCCGTCCGCGCCGGGCCGCTCGGACCTCCGAGGCCCTAAAGCAGCGCTGCTGCTCCACAAGATGCCCACCGCCTCCCTCATCAATGCCACCGCATCCGACCCCCAGCACCCCCGGAGGTACCGCGATCTTTCAAAGGTAAAGCCCAGACTTAGCAGAGGGGAACTGGTTTTTGCGTTTTTTTGCTTTTAGCGTCTGAGTGGAAAAAAAAGATCAGTATTTATGGAAAAAAAAGTCTAATCTAAGCCTCTTCCTATCACAGATCTATATATAAACCTCTGGGAAATGGATCAGTTTGTGCAGCCATGCACGAGATAAAAACCTCTCAGGAATGCACACACACACTTTTAAGATCCTCCTTGCTCAGTCTGAATTTTCTCCTATTATCTACTTTTATGTTTGATGAACTACAGTGCTGTTTTTGTGTGGAGCTCCCAGTTGTGTAACCTCCAGGAGGTCTGGGCTGCTGTTTCTGTGGCACATTTTCCATCTAAAGTAAAGACTTGCATGAGGGCCCCCTTTCACCTCGCTGATCCGTTCCAGCGGCCTTATACGGTAGCATTAGGTAATCCTGGTGTAAGGCTGTAAATACGACACTATAGCACGGTAAATGTCAAAGTCTTTATTTGGATTTTAACCCGTTTAACACAGAAGATCCAGTATTTGTGTTCTTTGATTTACGGTAACTTTTTTAATAGCCGCTTTTCTCCTTCAAAATCTACTGGAATTATCGTGTTTGCATTAAAGGGTAAACTCAGCATACCGATTAATAAAAGATTAAAAGAGTTAAAATGATAATGCTCCACGTTTTACAGAGTTAAAAGTTCAATTTTTACTTTCCTGTTTCGTCTCTTTTCATCTACAGATTCTAAAGAAAAAGGGTTCGAGTTCTTTTGTGCAGCGGCTGGAGCGCTGCGGGCCGGTCACGACGGCGGTGCAGCTCAGGGTACTGCATCACGATCATTCATGTCACTGAATAAAATCTCAACTTTTTTTTATTTTTTTTTACTGCAAAAATGAAAAAAAAGCAAAACTGTCCTGAAGGTGTTTCCATAGTTACCTGCTAGCAAACTTGCGTAGATGAATCTGTTTGTTCAGTGGGTTGTTTTAGTCCTTCCAGCAAATGCAACAAAGTCGACGCGGCCGTCACAACAGTCACAGCCACGAGTCGATTCATAGTTTCAAAGTCACAATTTGGATTTTCCCTGATTTTTTTTTTCTCAACACACTAAATAAATTGTATTTTAAGGCTAAGTATGTTTCTTTTTAAGAGTTAATAAAACGAGAACACGGCTCCAGGAAAATCTCAGAAGAGAAGCTGTTGTCACAGGAGATTGGTCAGACTTACAGTAAAGCTGCGATGAAAATGTAACGTTGCAGGGTGAGGAACAAATCTCGGATTTTGCGTTAATAGTTGTGATCCCAACGTCGCGAAACCCTGGAGGGACTGACTTCTGTGAAACTTTTAAATCTGGAGGAGCTGCAAGAATTTCCCAGGAGGGGGCGCAGATGAAGAGCAGGCAGCCAATCTGCTACGTGCACACACTCATAGGCGTGACGCACACACACGCATGTGTGTAGGACAACGCACGTGCAAGCACAAACACAGGGGTGTACGCACACTGTCACAGGTACCCGTGCGCAGAATCATAGGTGTGCACAAGCTAGTAGGCACTCTCACAGGCGCATACAAGCTCACAGGTGTGCACAAGTTGACAGGCGCACACACCCCCACAGGTGCAAACATATTCACAGGTGTGCACACACACAAACAGGCGCACACATATTCATAGGTGCACACAGGCACACACTCCCACCGGTGCACACATAATCACAGGTGTGCACAAACACTCACAGGCGCTCACACACAAACAGGCGCACCTATATTCACAGGCATGCTCACAGGTGCACACATATTCACAGGCGCACACGGTCACAGGCGCACCCCTATTCACGCTCAAACACATTCACAGGCGCACAAACTCACAGGCGCACACACATTCACAGGGGCACACATATTCACGCTCACAGGCGCGACAGGTGTGCACACACACACTCACAGGCGCTCACACACTCACAGGCGCACACACATTCACAGGCGCACACACATTCACAGGCGCACACATATTCACACTCACAGGCGCACACCAAGTACACAGGCACATCACACCCGGTGCACACATATTCACAGGCGTGCACACACCACACTCACAGGCGGCACAGGCACATCTCACAGGCGCGCAGACAATCACAGATGTGCAGAAACTCACAGGCGTGCACTCACCAGTGTGCACACACTCACAGAACACCACTGGCGCACAACAGAAATGTCATCAGCTCTGCATTTCTAAATGTATGCACAGGCCACGACAAACTAATTTTTTCTTCATTTTCTGCATCAATAAACATGTTGACGAGTTTGAATCGTTTTACTTCCGATTCACGAAGAATCTTTCGCGGCAGCCATTTCTCCCATCAGATTGGGCCATTTTCCCTGTTGGTGGTGAGATTTCATAACTCCATAGAGAAACAATCATATTCAGTCAGGAGAGAGAGAGCACTTCAGTGTCTGCTGGTGACGTAAAGAGGCACAAACGCGGTTCAGAGAAGCGGCACCTTAAGTCTGAATGAAACCAGTGTGTTGCACAATCAGAGTTGTGAACTTGTGGTCAACGAGCCCCTCGGGGAACGGCAGGGAAGGAGAGAGTGGGCTGAAGAATGACAGTGTACCAAGCCAAACACATGAAGCCCTGCGTACGTATGAATGAATGAATGAACAATGAACAACAGCCACTGTTGTCCTGCAAGCATGCACTCATTGGAGAACGCATGGAAATGTGAACGCTGTTTATAGCAAAAACATCAGAGCTGAGATATTGTTTTGCAGCCAAGGTTAGAAAGTGCGTACTGTAGACTGACGTCAGCTTCAGGAGAGGAGAAAACACAGATGGAAGTGTTTATGCACATGTCTGCTTGACCTTGGAGGAAAGTTTTTTTTAACTCAAGAATAAAAAAAAAAACACTTTTTTTTTTATCCTACGCAGAAACAAGAAGATATCTCTACAGCAGTTCCCATGCAACACTGGATATATTAGTTTACAAAAAAATGTGCACAAAAACATATGAAGTACTTTATGTGATTGTTTGTTTGTGCCGTATTGAGAAGGCTCTGTTGAGTAAAGTAGGGTTTTTTAACATGTTTTTGTATCATTTGTGTGATGATGGAGGACATATTTGAAGAAAACAAAGGGAAAATAGGGAAAAAAAATGCAATTTAAAAAGGCTTTTAAGAGTGACCTTCAATGATAACCAGCAGGTACCCTGCTCTGCTCCATTCTGATGCATCCACCTGTAGACGAATAGATCCATGGACGTCTTTGTTTTCCTTGTCTGAGCTGGAATCAGGCCTCAAATTGTACATCTGGATAGCTCATTTTTGTTGCACTGGTAATGTTAGGCTGGAGTTGTGAGGGGCTGTAAGCTAGAGGGAGAGAGTCCAAACAAAGGGATGATGGGAAATGAAGGAAAACTTTGGTTTGTTCTGAAATTCCTGGGACTGAAACAATTGAACCAAAACAGCCACCGTAGCCATCGTTAGCGGACAAAAGTGGAGCAGCGTCGCAACAGCCGCTCATTCAAATACGGTCGGATGAATGCAGGCTTGTTAAAACAACTTTTACACATTATTTCAATGTTTTTACCAACATTCTATATGCCATAAACGCTTGTTAGCATACCTTATTAGCCGTAGCGTCTTCAGTAACCGCCTTGCAGAATTCCTCTGCCGCACCAAAGCAGCAGTAAAAAGTTTCGTTCTTGACCTTCTGACGCTCAAAATTGATTAGCGAAACAAAAAGTTTGAATAAGTGAACAATCCTACCATGTAGAAACTCCGTCTTTTTCTTTTTGTTTTGACCTGCCCTTTTAACTGCCGGACAATGACTAAAGAGATCTTTAGTTTTGGATTTTAGCCCCTTGCGCAGTTGAGATCCCTGAAAACGACACTTTTCGTTTATCTAAAAACTGCAAAGTCATAAATAAAAGTCGATTTTGCACTAAATCAAAAGATAATCTTGTTCCATTTTCTTTGTACGACTAGTAGTTTTGGTGTGGACTTGAATCAGGCCAATGATCTGCAACCTAAGGGGGCGGAGCCTTTCTATCCCTCCATCGTGGCTTGAAGAAAAATGCAATATTAACAAATTTTAGCTCATTTGATTCTTAACCACCACCGTTGTCATGTTTATACTTGACAGGAATTAGGATTTAGGGACACCAAAGTTATAGTTTAACCTTCTTCCATTTTGAATTCAAGTCAATTTGCTGGAGCAGGAAAATAAAACAGGGTGTATTTTATTTTGAAAGGATCTTGTATTTGCTGCTGTCAAAAATTAACCCCTGAATGCCTGAATTTATTTCCACCTATGATAAATAAATAAATCACTTGTGTTTTTGCGTTTAAATATGCTACATTTAGGTAATTTTGGAGCTGAAGTGGTTTGTCGCATATTTGACACTACAGGCGTTAAAGGGACTAAACATTGTTAAATAGAGAAAACTACAAGAATTTTTTAAACCAATTTGTGTTTAAAAACTAAACTTTTACGTCTCAGAAACACAAAAGGATTTTTTTTTCAAAAAGTAAAGATTGCGGCTCTCGCTTTTGGGGTCCAGTTGCTGTTAAAGGTTGCAGACCCCTGAACATATAGGTCATTTTAAAATAATCTGGTTTCTTTCTTGGCAGAGAAGCTTTGACATATTTTATATAGCCCAAATCTTGCTGTTAATTGACACATTAATTTTCTGCAAAGTTTATCTTTGAAAAGGAAGTAAACGGATTTTCCAGCACTTTAAATCCCTCGACTTTAAACAAACGTGCCACCTTTTGAGGTAAATTTACATTTGCTGCAGAACTACAGATCATTGTCTTCTCTATGACCTCATTTTCCAAGCTTTAGCTGTCGGACAGATGGTCTCACATTTCCTTCAAAAATCTAATTATAAATACTGCAAGCTGTGACTTTAAATCCAGATCATTGCCCTTCCACCGCTGTGCTTTGCTGAATCCTTCTCCAAACTCAGACTTTCCTGTAATCTGTCTGGAAAGACGAGACTTCCTCATGTGAACCTTTTATTACCTGGAATGTTCCTGTCATGAAGGTGGAACACGCTCAGCGAAGTTTCTAATCCCTCTTAGCAACTGATGCAGCTGATGGTGAGGTCAGTTTTCCAGAACACCCACTGCTGGGAAGATTGGCGAGTGTTTTCCACTGGAGAGTAATCGTTTTCACTGCAGAAACCTCATTTGGTTTTGCATCCCTCTTCAGTTGCATTAAGAGTTGCTTTTCAGATTTCTTGTCCGATTCCTTTTTTGCAACAACGGCGCTCCAGATTTAAGGAGGTTCCAAGATGATTCAAACATCATGTTTCTTTATTTTATTGCTGAAAGAGGCGATGGAGAGAACAATGGCCACAAAAATATGTGAAATGTTGAGATTTAAGTTACATTTTTTTAATCTAAACTGAAGCAAGTTTCTTCCTCAACCATTTAAATGCAGCAGAGATGTTTATTTTTATTTCTTCTTTGGCTGTAATTTTAAAAAAATATTTTAGTTAAAGTAGGAGTAAAGTATTTTGGTGTTTTACTAAGTGTGATTGTGGTCAATTTGATTACCCACAGGATCTAATTTAGCCGCTTTAAATATTTACATTTATTTTCTTATTTTTCTACAGAGTCTTTAGGTCACTTGTCAAAGTCAAGGCCCGGGGGCCGGATATTAATGACCCGATGTTATCTTGTGCTTATTTCTAACTTGTATACATTTGACAAAATACATTTTTATGGAGAGAAAAAATAATAGTTATTTAAGGTCTAAGTTGATTTATTTTTGAATAATATTCCTGCCTTTTTATTATTCATAATTATGTTGAAAAGTGATGGTTTAAAGTTTTAAAAATTGGTATTCTGCGAGCTTTTTGGATTATTTTGACATTTACTAAGATTCTTTTGGCTATTTGGGAGTTTAGCTAATATTTCAGCTGCAAGCTAGCTGTTTTGGCTAACTTATGCTTTTTTGAAGTTTTTTAAGCTCGTTTTGGAGTTAAGCTAATATTTACATGCTAGCTGTTTTGGCTAATTTTGGCTTTTCTCAGTTTTGAGGCTATTTTGAGGTTTACCTGTTTTTTTCAGCTACATTTAAGCTGTTTTGGCAAAACAAAAGTTTTTTAGGCTAATTTGGCATTAAGCTAATATTTTTTCTGGCTATCAGCTTCAGTGTTTTCAGCTATTACTTTCAGTGAGTTCAGCTAGCATCTTCAGCAGCCAAATTCAGTTTATAGCATTCAAACAAGAATTATCGCTGGTAATCTTATCATAATTATTTTAAAAAGTCTCAGTTTTAACATTTAATTTAGTTTCAGAGTTTTCAATAAATGTTTATCCTGTTCAGCCCGTGACCTTAGGCATGTTTTAGATTTTGGCCCCTTGTTTAATTGAGTTTGACACTCCTGCCTTGAAGAGAAATCTATCTATCTATCTATCTATCTATCTATCTATCTATCTATCTATCTATCTATCTATCTATCTATCTATCTATCTATCTATCTATCTATCTATCTATCTATCTATCTATCTATCTATCTATCTATCTATCTATCTATCTATCTATCTATCTATCTATCTATCTATCTATCTATCTATCTATCTATCTATCTATCTATCTATCTAGTTTTTGTTTTTTGGCTGTGGTTAATTGCTGCTACACAAAGTGAACAAACAAAATTGTCAAATTTATTTTAAAAACCAGATTAAATGTTTTTCTGGGGTTCTCCTTTTTTAAATTGGAGTTTTCATAAATTTCAAATATTATTGTGTTAAACACTACAATAATCCAAAACATCTAAAGTTAGCTTTTGTGTATGTCTGTAATGAAAACCCTTTAGGGACCTATCGATCGAACACCACTGATGATCAACCAGAAATCGTGTCATTTAAGGTTTTTGAATGATCTTCAATTCTTTCTCTTTCAGAACTCGCTCGCAGAAGTGATGAGTAAACTACAGTCTTGCTCTCCTCATTTTGTGGAGTGCGTCCGACCCAATTCCAGCGGCCAGTCAGACAACTTTGACAGCTTCCACGTGTCGACCCAGCTGCAGTACATCGGCGTGCTCGACATGGTGCGCATGATCCGTTATGGATACCCCGTCCGCCTGTCCTTTCCAGCCTTCCTCAGCAGGTCAGTGCAAAGCTTGTGTAACAAAGAGTGGAGCAGCATATCCTCTTAGGGCTCTGTGCCGCTGGATGCGTGTCCCCATTCACTCTCTAACAGCATGTTCTTAAAAGGAACGCTTTTAAACATGATGGATTGCTCCACTTTTTTCCCTTTTTGTCCGTCACGTCTCTCAGATGCATTACTTGCCCGGCAGGTCACGGCGGTCTCTGGCCTGTTTGGTATGACAGGTCCAGCGGGTCAAAGTAATCTGAAAGTTTGACAGCACGCGGTCGCTCTTGCACATTCACACACAGACATGTCGAAAAGTCACAAAAAGCCTTTTATCGGAGGTGCAGGTTGACTTTGAATGTCTTCTTGGCTGTTATGAGAAACCATGAATGCTGCTATCACATTTCCCAAGTCAGTCTGACATGCAAGCCTCAGCTGCATGGAAGGTCGCCGTGTCCACACTTAAAGTTTGAACTAGATTCTGCTTATCGGTTAAGACTTTTACGACTCTGTGGTCCTCCCTTTCTGGCAAACAGGTAGATCCCATGGAGAACAGTTTCTGCCTTCTCTTTTTTGTGTGTCTGGTTTTAATTTTAGTGTGGAATAAACTTGAAATGCTCTACAGAACCTAATAGGAAGACAAACGAAGAACAAATAAAAATGACTGGATTTTATTATCACTACAGCTGTTTCTGTGGGATTGTGAGAAAGGCCAAAGCAGAAACAGAAGACTAAACAGATGAAGACTGAATTTGATCTATCCCAATTTCTCAATCTGTTTTGTGCATTTCTTTGTCAGTTTTTTTTTTTTATGTAAATAGGTTGAAGGGTCTTTTTTTGGAGCAAATTTTCCAGATTTTTTTATTGCTCATTTGGTTCTGCGTCCTGATTGGCTGGAGACTAGGGGTGTGCCAAAACATCGATATCGCGATATATATCACGACATTTAATCTTGTGATTGATTCTCAATCGGTTCTGACCGAGTATTGACCTTTTATTTTTGTTAGTAGAGGCTGTAAAACATTATATTTATTCTCCTTTGGTGAGACGTTCTTTTCAAAGTAAAAGTAGGGGGCGCTAGTTGGCTGGCTCCTACTTGAGTTGTTTCACTTTGCGCAAAATTGTTGTAAACAACAGAGCGAAAGTAGTGGCATGTTTGCTGAATTTACAAGCAATTCAAATTCAGTTGGTGTCAATGCTTAATAAGACATACTATTGCTAATTTCAATTTAAGTTATATAGCCCAAATTAACAAGGAAAATTGGTCTCATTTCAGCAATGAAAGATAAGACACAAGTTGTTTATTATGATTGTGTTCAAGCTAAGTAATAAATGGGGATATATTTTCTTAAAAAAAAAAAGTGTTTTTCTATATATTTTGAGTTATTAAAGATAATTTTTACCAATTATTTCAGTATCGTGAAACCATTGTGTCGTATTGTGAGGTACCCAGTGATTCCCAGCCCTACTGGAGACCTTTGTCAATAGGGTTTCAGGATATAATCGGTTACTAATAATAATGATCGGCCGATATTTGACATGATGACGTAACGCTGATAAGTCAGATGTGGAAAAAATTTGCTGATAAAAGGTTAAACTTCCTCAGTTTTTACTTGTGTTAGAACTTTTCTGCTCACCCTATTTTGAACCTCATCGGTACTTGATATAGCGATGAAGATTTACGCTAGCGAGACACAGAGCTATCACACTGAGGCAAGGGGGGGGATCGGGGGTGGGCTCCAAAAGCCACACCCCCTCAGTGGGAGATTTTGGAAACAGAAGCTTCAGATCAACATGAAAAATGACTTTTTAGGACATTTAGGTTGTGGGATTTTGGTTAAAAACGTCAATCGTTTTACATGAACATTTTTTTTTATTAAAAAAAAAGTTGTTGTTGGTGGATTTAAATACACTGAAGGTCATTAACAGAAATAAAGTCAGCTGTGGATGATTGACCAGAACCTGGAGGACAACTCATAGCAGAACCCCATTTAATCCAGGAGCACAATCCTCACAGTTTTAGCATAATTCAAGTTACTAAACTTCACAAGGACATCCACAACTGCAACCTAAAAATGAACACGTTCAAGGAAAAATAGCTCAAGCTTCAGAATTCTTCCAGCTTTCATTATTTTTTCCTTTAAATCTTTATTTCTGTGCAGATCATACATGAATCCGCCACATTTCTTTCACTTATGTCGTCACTCATCGACCAGCAAATGAACTTTGATGTTGCTGTCCGTCCTGCAAACCCGAACACAGCAGACGTGGATGCAGGCGTCACAGCAGCACCTGCAGCAAATGGCATAAGTGTCCCAGTAACCAGAGAGATTTATGAGGAAATCTATTTTACAGTTGCTTTTATGAAACAAAATGTGTTTTGTGACCAAGTTTATTCTCCGCTAGTGTGTAAGGTCAAATACAGAGAATCCCTCTGTAAATATTTGTCCGTAAAGATATATTTATATAAATAGGACGATAAAATCTCTCCATATATGTGGAGCAAATCACCAGTGGAGCCGTAATGTGTTATATATTATTTTCCATTGATTGACATTTCAGGGTTATTAACAAACTCACAGGAGGATATGTGCAGCTCGCTGTGACTTCATGATTTAACGGTGATAATGAGCTGATCAGAGTTCAGCTTTAAACAGGATTGCAGTTATCACATTTGTTTAATCGTGGCGGCCCATGACCCTCTGGTCACAGCAACCGTGTTAGCAGAGCGCCGCTCTCCATTTAAACTCGGATCAGCGGCGCTGCTTCACTTCCTCGACTCCCGACAGAGTCCCCGGGGTCCCGTAAAAAGCAGGGACCATCGACAGTTTTCATATCCTCATAGGAAAGGTCACGGGGTTTACAGAGTTCCTTTGTGTTTTATGGGCGCAGAGGGAGGGCGCGAGCTGTCGGCCGCGCTGGTGCTGCCATACCGGGAGGGTGAGAGCGAGGTCAGACAGACCCCACTTCTGCAAATCAAACACATCCTATGTTCACGTGAACTCACTTACTCGCCGCTGACAGCACAAGTGGTTTATGTTTCCAGCCATCTGCCTGTTTTGTTTGCCTCATCGCACGCATGACATCAGAATGACATTCACTGGCAGCATGCAAAATGGATTTTATTTTGAAATTCTTCATGATGGTTTTCTGAAAAACAACAAAATCTGAAAGAAAAAAAAAAAAAAATAGAGAAAAATCACTAAAACTGTGTGTTATTAACTGAACTTCTTGGTTATACGCTCAACAGGAAATGGACCCAATCTTTCTAGAAGCGTCACACATGTAAAGATATGAATAAAAGTCAATGACGGCAGATTTTCATTAAACTGTTGGAGCTACAAGCTCCTAGAATGTTTCATGAGGCTTCATTGCCGTCATGGCTTACAGGGAAATAAGCTGTAATGGATACAATTACCGTCACATATTTCAATGACGGTAAGCCCAAGCGTCCTCTAGGTGAAGCCTTTTTTTATGCACTCTGCATCTTGCAAGTGCAGAATCTTGGTTTTAATCATTCCTGTAATAAATTTATAGTGTTAATAATTATGTGTTTCGTGTGCATTCATCATTTTTACTTTGTCTCCATTTTTGCACAAAGACATTTATGTCTTGGTAGTTAAAGGACCCAAACACAGGAGACTAAAAAAAAAAATGATGAGAATCCTGCGTGGAACAATGAAAACCTGGATAACCGATTGGGGGCGGGGCTAAACAGATAACGTGGATGTAAAAATAAGTAAACACAGCATTTCTTTATTATGGTCCTTTCTGCCTTAAAACAAGCTTATTTTAGGTAATTTCCTTGAATTTTCTGAAATTATCCCTTCAATTAAACACAGTTATTTTCTTATATGACACTTAGCTTTGTGTCAAAATAAACAAAACTGAAAAACAAAACCTTGTGCTGCATGTCCAAACCAACCATATAGGTAACATGGACTCCCTCAGTTTGCTAAAAACCTTAAAACTCACCTTTTCAGACTGGCATATCCACCCTAATTAATTGAATTTTTACAACATTTTATAAGTTTTATGACTGTCATTTTTTTAAGCTGTATATTATGTTTTGTTTTGTATGTGTAAGGCAAACTTGGGTGCCCAGAACGGAGCCATATAAATGTATTATTACAATTATTAAATAATGCACACATCGTCAGCATATTGCTAAACTTTCTCCAAGTGGTTACGGCAGCAATGCTAAAACAGTCCCCTTAGAAATAAGGTATAATTCTTTATATATGCAAAAAAATAGGCCGACTGGTGGAAGGAAAAGGGTCTATCCAAAATGTCTTCTTTTAAGAACATTTTTTTGTCACTAATTCAAACCACAATTTATATTTTGCTATTTTTTAATAAGATTATTTTTCTTGCAAGACAAAAAAATAAGGATGTTTTTACTTTTTAAGATTCTGTTTTTGGAGTGCGTAAACCAAACTGATGTTAAGGGTTTTGTTTGTTAGCATCTTTAGTCGAGTCTGTTTTTCCGTTCTGGTGTGATATGAACTTTAACTTGATCGCCATAGAATTCTGCTTAATAAACCCGACAGATTCTTTTCTTGTGTTTCTTTGTTGTTTTGAAGCCACTCTGCAGCTAACCTCCGATCATTTCTAGCAACTGTTGCCTAGCACGACAGCAGTGGCAGCAGATGCTGTTTGGTTGCTGCAGCATGTGACCCCGCTGACCTCTGAACTCATTGTTTTCAGCCGAGGACATCGCCGCATCCTCTCCGAATTTCTCAAGTCAGCACATTCATTCTTTGCACCTGTAACAGCTTTTGGCTCCTTCTGTGTGTCCTCAGATACAGAGATCTCGCCGTCCTGACTTTGGGAGATAAAAAGAAGCTGTCGACCGAGGATAGATGTCGATGCGTCCTGCAGCAGTCAAAACTCCAAGGATGGCAGGTGTGTTCGTCTGCAACAAAAGGGTTTTAATTCAAAGGTCTTAATCCTCGCCCTGTGTTGGAGTGATCCTATGGAATCTCAGGAGCTTCTTCCAGCTGTCCGGCCTCATCATAATTCTGCTCACACACTCAGCACGGACGGACCCCCCCCCCCTCCCCGTCCTGTCTGCTAGACTGCTGTTGTGTCTGACTGTGTGACCTGTAGGGTCAGGCGAGCATGCACCCTCCCCAACAATGCCCCGCAGACACGCCTCGTTCCGCCCCGTTCTGAACACAATAAGCGCTGCATGCAGTTTGTGTTGCAGGACAATATGTCACCTTCAAGGTTTGACTCACCTTGAGGATCATGACCCGTGCAGCCCCAACCAAAATCACTTGAGTAAATACATGTCTAACATGCAAATACATGTTCTGCCCAGGAACAGGCCCTACTACTGCTGGTTAGATCAGTGGTCACAAACCTTTTTATTATGACTATTTTCTTACAACAGCCTGAACAACGCTAGAGTGGGTGTCTGATTTTTTTTATTTTAGCTTCCAGTTTCCCTTAACTTTGTAAAATATCTTAAACTGGTTTAAAATATACTTTTATTGTAACTTTTCAATTGTGATTTAGATTTTTCCCAATCCCAGAACATTTCCACGATAAAAAGTTTCACCATCACTTTTGCCTGGTAATTTACCCAGTAAAAAGTATTTGTCATAAAATAAATTCATCAAAATATGACAAAACATGATCAATTAGAGTCGTTTTATTTTACTATCAACTGTGGTATATGTAAAAAAATGGAAAATAAAAAAAAACATGATTAAAAATAGGGCTGTAACAAGTATCCGGGTGCTAATATTCTCGACGTCCAAGATCGCTGATTTGCGATCTTTATAAATATAGTAAACTGTAGTAAAATATGATCAAAATATTATCTGGGAACAATGTATTTTTCCTCTGGGATGCAGATTAATGTAGAATTTTAAGTTTACGAACTAAAACAAAGCTGAAAGAGCGTCGGTAGTCACCGGAAGTAAACAAATCTTCGTGACGGCGAAGCTTCCGGTTTTCAAAGTAAAACTAGCAAGAGCATTTTTCCGTTCAAAAACCGAGACTGAAGTTCTGTTCACTGAAAAAATGAATTAGCTTCAACATCGGAGCTTTGGCTCTAGTGTTTACATTATTTTGGTTATGATAACTCTTCAACAGTTGACGCAATTAACAAAACTCCAGTTTATTCTGAAGAAACGCAGCCTCGCGCTGCTGAAAAGGCGGATGTAAACAACGTGAATCAGATGATTCTGCTGCAGTAAAAGGCTCTCCACCAATATGTAATGCTTAGAACGTAAAAATATTGAAGAACTTTGAGGATAGAAAAATGTGGGAAACATTTTCAAGTTTTGTTGTTAAATCATCCAAAACAGCAGTCATTTTTATCCCTGTTATGTTGTTTATGTTACTGCTGAACTTAACCAGAAGGTTGAAAGAAAAGTTTAAAATGACGAGCAAAATTTCTTTCAATCTGAATCTTTGTGTGTGTTTTTTATTTTTTATCAGTTTTGTTCATTCTGATCTACTGTTCTAAATAAAAGGTATAAATGTTGGGGATTCAATACAAATAATTTCAATTTTCCTCCATCTAGTAAATATACTCATAGCAATAAACATAATATTAAAAAGTAAGAATCGTGGTTCAGTTCGTGAATCGTATCGGATCGCCACCTAAGTAACGATCCACAGCCCTAATTAAAAACATGATTGAAAATTACTAAAAAAATCAGGAATTTTAAAACAAACAAAATAAAAATTGCTTAAAAAAAATCATGATGCTAAAAACTTGGCCTTTGGTTCGCCCATTCCTGAGACTTTTCCCAGCAACATCCAGAAAAATGCAACATATTGAATATCCTATGAACACTTTGGCTTGGGTGAAAATCACCTGATGATAATGCTCTAGGGTTAACCCATAACTGTCAAAGTGGAAGATGAAATATTTGGGGGACAACTTCAGCCTCAACCGACTACTTTAACGTGTGACAGAAAAATATAAAAAACAAAAAAAGGTAAATGAAACTGGTATTTTCTAAAACGTGAATCCACTGTTTGAGCAACTTTACTGCAGTAATCTTGTATCATCGGACTGCTGGTTTCTGAATATTATGTAGTGCAGGATTTCTGTATCGAAACAACTGTTGCAATAAATCTATATTTGAGGTAAAGACTAGTGGGTTTGGTCTATTAAAAACTGATTGTTTTTACTACTTCTGTTTCCTCACTGGCATTTTCCTGCAAAAAGCCACTTTCCAAATACGTTTGTTTTTTGCTTACTTTGCTAGCTAAGGGTTTTAAGTTAGTGGTCGGTGCAGCCACTATAACAAAGTAGAGGATGGATTTTTGACACGTGATTTGACGTGTATAAAGAATGAGTCAGATGTGGTGGATTGAGTAGTTACAGATAAAAAGGGAAAAAATACAAGTTGAGTTTTATTTTTCTCTGTTTCTCGGTAACTTTCCCATAGACCAGTGTCCGCGGCCTGGGGGTTGGTGACCACTGGTTTATATCAGGGATCCCTAAAATTTTCCTTTTCAGGGCCACATAGTTGTTTTCTTCTGGGAGTTGGGGTCAGTTTTTAAGATAACAAGAGAAGTCTAGAAATTGCAGGATGCGTCTAAATGTTTAAAGTTTTCTAGCAAGCCACACATGACCAGATAGGAGCACAGACTGCAGAAGTTTGAATATGCATCTCTGATAGTGTTCAGGGGGCCGGGCCAAATGTGGAGGCAGGCCAGATCCGGCTTGTAGGCCATAGTTTGGGGACCCCTGGTTTAGGTGATGCCTACACATTCTCACTCCCAACTCGTTGTATATGGACGTATGGTTTGGTCCCCCTCTGCCTCACATTTTGATGTTTCGGGTGTCCCTAACTCGTTGTTTTTCGACTTGCTGGCTGTTCCCATTAAGTCACGGGCCCCCAACTCTTGGGACGTGGAACTAGTACCGAGTTCGGGTTAGTGTACCAGTACTAGTACCAGCTTGGTGTTTGGGTACAGATACTGGTCTAAGTCCTAAGGGGTTTGGGACTCCTAATTAGCGCCTTTGCCTGATACAAAGTGGCCATTGGACCGGAACCAGTTTGCGGCCCGGAGGTTTGGGACACCTGATTTAATGGAAGCAGTCAGTACGTCACAAAACAATGAGTTGGGGACACCCAAAACGAATTATACCGTTTCCCCTCTTTTTAAATATATTTAAACGTGAATTTAAGTAAGACATTTACGGTAACACTTTATAATAAGATTCCTTCACAAGCTTTATTAACACATTAAAAAACATTATTAATGTGTTTATAGAATGTTTATAAGACATTTATTAGCATAATAAGCCAAATAACATTTATTAACATACTTAGTAAAATTTATTGACATCTAAAGTGAGACCATTACTTATAAAAGCTAAATTAATAAACTGCTTACAAGCTTAACAAATGTATTAACAATCTTTGTCAACATTATACATGACAGGTCTCGTCGAGGGTTTGTTAACAGCCGTGGTTTAGTTGTTTTCATTAATAGTTAACAATTGGATTATGTGGCTGTTTTGCAGCGGACACTCGGACTGAACTCCACACTGTTATCAGATCAGCAGTGATGGTGTTCAAACTGTTTACACAGTAAGTTCGCGGAGGGAGTTGGGATTGAGAATGCGTTGATCAATCGAGCAATCAAAAAGATGACCTACTGCAAATTTGTCAGTCAGTTGAAATTTCGGGCGGTTGTGGTGCAGTGGTAGGGCAGCCGTCTCATGATTGGAAGATAGTGGGTTCAATTCCTTGCCTGCCCATGTGTCGACGTGTCCTTGGGCAAGACACGGTAAGACACCAATTGCCTCTGGTGGGAGGTTGGCGCCAGTGTTCGGTAGGGGAGCCACCACCAGTGTATGAATGTGTGTGTGAATGGGTCTGTGACTATGGAGTGCCTTGGGGCTTCGAAGGAAGGTAGAAAGCGCTATACAAGAACACGCCATTTACCATTTCCGTGGGTCTCAGTTCTATAGGATGTCAAGGCAACTGCATCTATTTAGCTATCGTAGTCTCTATCAAAAACTATTGCCCTCTCAATCCTTCAGTCCTTCAGAGAAAAGGTCTTCTTGCTACATGCTAACAGTGTCATCATAATAACTGACAATAGATGCACGTCTCATCACAAACAGTGTTTGTTGCTTATTTGTAGATTGGCACCAGCAAAGTGTTTCTGAGATACTGGCAGGCAGACCAGCTCAATGACCGCTGCTACCAGTTTCATAAAAAGATCATCACCTGTCAGAAGGGTAATGTGCACATTAACAAACCAACAACTGGCGCCAACTTGTATGCTTTGCCCCTCACTCCTTACCTTTGATGTCGTTTGCTTTCATCCCCTTCCAATGTGTCAGTGATCCGAGGCTGGCTGGCCAGACAGCGGGTTCGTCGCAAGCTGTCACTTCACCACAAAGAGGAGTGCAGTGTGCAGCGCTTCCTGCAGGGAGCGGAAGACATGGGCCTGCAAACGTACGACCAGCTCGTCATCCAAAATGCATCTGACATCGCGCGAGAGAGCGACCGTCTGCGCGGTCATGGCAGAAGCACGGTTAGCATGGCTGGCAGCAGCCCACCACTCGGTGAGAGGCCGGAGCCGGTGGGCAAGGAGGAGGACCAGCCGGTCAGGAGGTACGCCCGCTCATTAACCCTCACACTTAAGCTCCTTCAGCTGCATTTCAATACAATACTAGAATGAGTTTTGATGTCATTTCTAATTATATTTTCTCTGTTTTGTTGTAATTATCTGGTTTTGCACCTTTTGGAAACTAACAGTAAATACATCTTTGTAATAAAGGATCCGTAAAGTACCCACATGTTTTATATATAGTAAGAATCAAGGAGAAATATTTGTGTAAAAACAGAAGAGTCCAAATTTGACTTTTTTGATTCAACTTTTTGCCACACCTCCACTTCCATTTTCATTTCAAAGGACCTATACCATGCTTTTATTATGTTTTTCAGTGTAAAAGATGTCCACGTATATAATCATATATTACCTTTGGCACACTAAAGAACAAATTGGGAAATATGAAGTTGTTTTTGTGGGGTTTTTTCTACCCGGAAGTAAGATGCCTCGATCTCTGAGGCACCATCTTTCGCTGCTTGTGGGTCCGCCCATTTCATGACATCGTCCCTGAGCCGGTGTTCCGGGTTAGGGTTAGTGTCTGCGTTTCACCCACAAAAAACAAAGAACATCTGAATTTTTGCAAAGATGGATGTGCATACTGTATATCTGCCTTTAGTAGCTCTAGCAATTGTTACACCAGTTGTAGCAATGGCGTGGGCTCACGGCTGAGCACCGCTAGCTGAGCGGCGGAGCTAGCATCTGAGAACTAGGGGTGTAGGGGGAAACTCGATTCGGTGATATATTGCGATATTTCATTTGACGATACTTGTATAGATTTAGAATTCTGCCAAGCTGATATTTAAATATTTATTTATGAGCGTCCTTCACCGTCTTGCTTTTCTTTTCCTCCTAAAACCTCAACCGCTAGTTAGCAGCACAGTCAGCCTCTTCGAACAACTCTACACCAAACCAAAACAACAACAGCCTGTGTTAAATGTTCAATCAGCCTTGTGATTTTTGTTGTGATGAGAGTACTTCTTCATTTTTACTTGAGATGGGTACTAAACCGAAACTCCAGCATCTAATAAAAGCACAGATCGGGGCACTTAGTACCAGACTCAGATAAAAACCAGTGAAGAAATGTAGTCATGCAATCTTAAAAAAATTGTATAAAATTGTTCTGGTATACTCTTGGGATATATCGCGATGTGTATCGTATCGTGAGACGTGTATCGTGATATCCATCGTATCGCCCGACTCTTGCTAATATACACACCCTTACTGAGCACCATTAGCCGAGCGGAGAAATTGTGTGTTTGTGTTAACCAGGAGGGCGGTTCTGGCAGCGTAGACTTCCTGAAAGGGGCTGTTCTCACTTTGTGATGTCAGCTCACAATAACTCGCTTGTTTTTGCGAGTTGAGAGGGGCACCAGCGAATACTCAAAAATGCATGAGTGGATTAAATTACCACTTTGGGGTTGTTTATAGTGAGGAATGAACTTTATATTACAACTAAAAGCTCAAAAAGATGATTTTGCATGGTATTGGCCCTTTAAATACCATATCATAGCAGTTAATACTTTGCACAGGAATCTAAATATTAAACGAAAGATCTGACAAGACTGGTTCCAACTGTCTATAATTTTGACAGATCTCAGAGAATCCTAGACGATTTGTTTATATATATATATTCACATTTAAATCCTTAATCCTTAAGTATCCTTAGATACACACACTTGTTTTTGCTATGAGAATCTAAATCCAAACCTTGAGAAAGTTCAAGTTCAGCTAACACAGTTAAGGAGACTTTATAGACTTAACATTTGCATAATCTTATGGGGTAATAAAATGGATTTGCATGTATATATACACCTTTAGTAAGCTAATGTCTCTCGTGGTTTCTAAAGATGCCCTTCTTGATCATTTTCCCACATGCTCAATTATACCCCCTCCCTGCAATCACTGGAGTAACAGATGGCTAACCCAGATTAGGCAAGCAAATATCAAACTGGATGTTATCCAATTACATTGAGGAGATTATATTTAAAGCATAATCTCTTTGGTAGTTTCAGTATTATAGTTAAAACGTGCATATGTTTAATGATTATCCTCTGCTTTTAAAAAAAAAAAAACAAAAACAAAAAAATAGTGAAGTTTGTTTTCTATTTCTGTATCTGTTATTATAGGATGGTTGAGAAGAGCGGGGGGCACGCCAACACAGGAGGTCGACTTATTCGCCACTTCCGTTCGAGCTCTGTGCCCACCCCCCTCGCCCTGGACAACATGGTCCATTTCTCCGCCAGCCCACCCATCAAACCCGCCTTGCAGCAAGTGGCCCAAAGCAGCGACGATGGAGCAGGCAACATCAATCTCTCCTCTCCTCGAAAGCAGCCTCCTCCCAAACCAAAGAGGGACCCCAACACGCGTTTGAGCGCATCTTATGAAGCAGTTAGTGCTGGGTTAACATTGGCCGCCAAGGAGAGCTCTACCCCTGAGGGGTATGCCTCACCATCTGGAAGTCCTCCTAAATCCCAGCTATCTCCCACTGACCCAGCAGGTGCGATGCATCCTCTCGTATTTAGCATGTACACCGCATGTGTCAAAGTCAAGGCCCGGGGGCCGGATCCGGCCCTTCAGATAATTTTATTTTATTGTTATCAATGGCCCGATGTTATCTTGCGCTCATTTTTGACTTGTTTATTTTGACAAAATGAATTTTTATGAAGGGTAAAATATTGAAAGATATGTAAGGTTTAAGTTGATTTATTCCAGAATAATAATGCCACCTTTTTATTATTCATAATTATGTTAAAAAGTTATGGTTTTAAAGTTTTGAAAAATTGCTAGCATTTTGGACTATTTTGGCATTTACTAAGATTTTTATTGGAGTTTAGCTAATTTTTCAACTACCAGCTGTTTTGGCTAACTTAGGGTTTTGAAGGTTTTTTTGTTTTGTTTTGTTTTTGGCTGTTTTGGAGTTTAGCTAATATTTACACCCTCGCTGTTTTGGCAAATTTATGCTTTTTTTCAGTTTTTTTTAAGCATATTTTAAGGCTAGCTATTTAATCAGCCTAATGCAGGGGTGTCAAACTCAACCGTACAAGGGGCCAAAATACAAAACACACCTTAGACCTCGGGCCGAAAAGGATAAATATTTAATGAAAACTCTAAAACTACATTTTTAAAACTTTAATTGTAACTTTTTAACATCATTATGAATTAGATATATACCATTACCTGCGATAATGCTAGTGTGAATGCTGTAAGCTGAATTTGGTCGCTGCAGATGCTAGCGTAAAATGCTGAAATTGATAGCTAAAAAAGCTGAAGCTGATAGATGAAAATGCTGAAGCTGATTGCCAGCTAAAAGCCAAATTAACCTAAAAAACAAAACAAATACAAACAAACAAAAAACATAGGTTAGCCAAAACAGCTAGCGTGTAGCTGAAAAAATAGCTCAATGCCAAAATAGCCAAAAAATCTTAGTAAATACCAAAATATTCCAAAAAGTTAGCTGATTGCTAATTTTTATAACTTTAAAAACCAAAACTTAACATAATAATAATAGAAAGGCAGGAACATTCCAGAATAAATCAACCTAAACTTTAAATAACTTAATATTTTACTCTCAATATTAGTATATTTTGTCAAAATTATACAAGTTAAAAATATGTGCAATATAACATAACAATAAAATAAAAGGATCTGGAGGGCCGGATAGAAATACCAGGCGGGCCGGATCCGGCCCCCGGGCCTAGACTTTGACACGTGTGGCCTAATGCAAGTGTTTGTTTGTTTTTTAGCATATTTTAAGTTTAGCTATTAATTCAGCTACATGCTAGCTGTTTTGGATAACCAATTTTTTTTAGGCTAATTTGGCATTTAGCTAATAGCTACATGCTAGCAGTTAGGGTTAATTTCAGCTTTTTAAAAAAAATTTTAGGCTATTTTGAAGTTTTTAGCAATTTATTCAGCTACATGCTACCTGTTCTGGCTAACCTAAGTTTATTTATTTTAGCTTTTTTAGGCTAACTTGGCATTGGGTAATATTTTAGCTGGCTATCAGCTTCACCGCTTTTAGCTTTTATTTCAACATCTTTAGCTATCAGTGCTAGCATCTTCAACAGCCAAATTCAGCTTACAGCATTCACAACTAGCATTTTCTATACTATGCTAAATATATGGTTTTAAAGTTTTTAAAATTTCGTTTTAGAGTGTTCAATAAACGTTTATACCGTTCGGCCCACGACCTAAGATGCGATTTGGATTTTGTACACCACGGTTTACCCATAAGCAGGTCTATTGAATAATTATTTTCTTGTGATGTCCTCAGCTTCAAAGCCCCGTCCTCATAGTGATGACTACACAACAATGCGGAAAGTACCGCCACCCAAACCCAAGCGCAGCCCTAACACAAAACTGACAGGCTCGTATGAGGAGATAAACGCCGTTGCATCCCAACTCCACCAGCTGCGCCCTGCTGATGTGAAGCTGGCCTTGCTTTCCCGCGGTGGAGGATTTGGAGGCTTGATGCAGAGAGCTGCCTCTCTGGATGCTCCTCATGGAGTGGGATTAAGCCTATACAAGAACCATGATGAGGAGGACATTTATATAGAAATGATGGGATCTCGTAGTCTTCAGGAGCCCCCCGACAGCCCAGAGCTGGCAGACTCGGAGGCCGTATACGAGGAGATGAAGTATCTTCCTGCAGAAGAAAGTGGAACAGCTGCCGTAACCAAAGCAGCCAGACTTGAGGCTTTAACTTTGGGTTTGGTGGGGCTGGGAATGTCTCCTCAAAGAGCAGAAACCAAACGAACTGTAGTTGGTGGGACTTCTTTAGGGGACGTGGCTCAGAGCACATCTAATGGGGGGGCTTCCAAAAGTCAACCTGGGAAAGAGGGCAACTGTGAAATTCCTGCCCCTTTCCCCAACTTGCTTCCTCACCGCCCACCTCTCCTGGTGTTTCCCCCCTCTCCGGTCACTTGTTCTCCTGCCTCCGATGAGTCTCCGCTCACCCCGTTGGAGGTCAAAAAGTTGCCAGTGTTCGAGACGAGCCTGAACTATGCCACCGGCCCGGACAGCCCCCTGTCCCCGCAGTTCATCCGGCAGAGAGCCGACTCGTCTCCGAGCCTCACTGTCCTAATGCCAGAAAAGAAGTCTACCCCTCCACTCACTCCCCCACCACAACCTCCTCCTCCGAGCGCCCCACCCCCTCCCTACAGACCTCCCTCCCACTTCCCCTTCCCACCTGAAGCCAGCTTCCTTGCACAGAATCGAGCGGCATCGATCCCCAGCTGCTCGGATTCCCCCAAAGCCTCCTCACAAAGGCCATGCGTGGAGCCCCAGGGGAAGCCACCCCCCTATTCTCCCGTGAAGGTGTCTCGACCTGAGCCGAGAAGAGCCCACTCCTGCTCCTCCTCTCCCCTTCTGTTTAACCCAGCCAATGGGAGACCCCTAACCAGCCCCCTGGATGAACTCAACACTCTTTTCAGCTCTGGACGCAGCCTACTGAGAAAATCCACATCTGGACGCAAATCCAGAGACGGAGGTGTGTTTGGTAAAACTCTTATCTGTAGCAAAAGAGTCACTCATGGTTGTAAAACATCCAACAATTTTGATAGATAACATTTATAATTGTGTGTTTTGTAGGGCTGGGCATTGATAATAATTTAGAAACGATTTGTCTCTGATTTTTTTTTCTATTCTTTCGATCCTCTCAACTCAATTTTGAGTTCACAAGTTTAGACACGTTTGTTTACAAGTACATCAATAATCTACTATATGTTTTGAATATATTTATATTAATTTAATAGAGTTCACGCACTGTAAAATTTGTTATTGAAATAAGGAAAGTGTTAATGGCATCCTTCTCAAAAGGAGAAGTTGAAATGTAACTTCTTCTCCTGGAGGACGTTTCAGTTTGGCCATTAGGTGGCGACCGCGCTATAGCGGTACCCTTTTTCAAGAAGAATAAGCAAGGAAACCGTAAAAAATTGTGCTTTGGACCACAAATGGTAAAAAATATTTCCTTAAAAGAGTTATAAAAAAATTCATGTAATGTATAAAGCTGCTTATTTAGTCAGCAATGTATGTTAAAATGGGAAATTCTATTAAACGTTAGCATCAAGCTAGCGGACTTTAGCTTTATGTGCTAAATCGATCTCTATTTTTATGAATTGATTTTTGATTTATTAAGCTTAGATTGATTCAAATTGATTTTATCAATCCAGCCAGAGTTTGTTTTGTTTTGTATTTTCATGTTGTCCAGCTGAACACAAGTATATATATGTGCAAAAGAAATTATCAATGTTGCTGTCGCTCCACACAGTTGTAACGTTTATGATCCAATTTTTGTTTTTACAATACATAGAAGAGAATTTCAAGAGTAACAAGACTTTGACATACATACGTAGGAAAGCGAATGAGATTCACGATGTTTGAGTTGTAGCGGTAGGCAGAATCTTTCATTGACCTACATCTGCTTCAGTCTTCAAAGTGGAGATCTTTGGCCTCTACAGCTACTGTGCAGCAGGTTGGCCAACAAGTCCACCTGTTTTCCCCAAAGTCAGTAAGTTCATGTTTGTTTATTGTAGGCTGCAGTTCAGTGAACTCCACGCAGTGCAGAGTACATGTGGCACATGCAAAAGTTGACCTTTGCTCTGAGGGGAGGAGACAGACCATCAGTAGGATGGGTGTTATTTGAGTAAATGTTTATTATCGTAACTCTCAGGTATATCCCCAAAAAATAGAAAGTGGAACCCCACTCACTTTAGCTCTGTCTCTATTCACTCGATGTGAATTACTCGTGGCTTTAATAATACACGAGGAGAGGAACAATAAGGATTAGACATCAAATATTCAGCAGTTCACTCATGTTCTATTGAAGGGAGTATGACTTCTCAGCTGTAGTGAACAGGACAACCTGAACAACTTTCTATCAGACAGATTTTGATCCAAGTCAACAATTTGACATCCTTCCAGAATGATTTGTGTCACGGTTAGAGTATTGAGTCATGATTCTATAACTGTGAGTCCGGGACGCATGAGCCCGAAGGCCTTATAAGAGACGGTATGCAAGCAAGTGCGTGTGCTTACGCATTTGCCTCACGAAACATCTTGCACTTGACTCTTGGTCAGCACCTGAACCTGTGCAGGAAAAGCGCTGGCATCATGGAAACAGTGTGTGTGACAGGAAGACCAGGCACCGGGGTATTTTGAGCAGGGAAACCAAGGCGGTCCCTTTAGATCTGAGCTTAGAGGGATGCCAATGGGCTTAACGGGACTAACCACTTCCGTTGCCTCTCGACAGTCCAAATGAATGAATGTGATACCTGATGCCGGGGGAGTGGCTTAGGGTTACAGTTGCTATGCCAGACATCTCTGTTCGGAGCAGCTGACCGTCTCTCCCCTCTCTGCCCGCCAACCTTTTCTCACTGTTGGGGAATGGGCTAACCGCAGGAATGCCAGGGAAGGAGGGCAAGCGGCTGTGGCAACCTTCTGCAAATCATTGTCATAAGATATATCATGCGTCAAGAGCTGCGTGCAAAAAACTGGGGTTCATGTCCCCTGTTGCAAAGTTTAAACTAGACCGTTTCAATGCCAGGCTGCATACGCCTCCGGTACACAAACCTATCCCGCGGGACCAACAGTGTAGTAGAATTAGCTGGGCTTTTTTAGGCATCTTGTGACCATGTGGGGGAACAGGAGGCACGCATTCCCTGTGTGGGACAGCAGCTGATGAATTCCCATTTACAATACCACAGGCATAAGTAAGCACAGTCACCTACTCAGGCAGTCCGTGACAGCGTGTGAGCTCTGTAGGGAAACCGCCATATGAAGTCTCTCCGACTCATCCATAGACTGTGAAAACACTGGACAGAACAAGCAATGAGGTCTCCCATTGGAAATGCATTACCTCCTCTCCTCGCGAAAGTAGGCCGCCGCTTTCACCGTCACTTCCTGAAATGGCTATCGCCATTTTGCAAACCATCATCAGCGATTGGTCCGAGTCTCTGTGAGTCATGGAAGTACCTTCCACCAATCTGAAGAGAGTTTATTGTGAGTCTCCGCCTCTTTCCACGCCTCTACCACGAGACAGCGGAATGTAAACAGCTTCCACTTTAATAACGGCGGCTCGAGAGAATCGTACAAGTCATTGTTCAAGCCTTTGAGGAGAACCATTCCAACATTTGATTCTGCTGTTAACCTTTCCTGCTTCCTCGTCCTGACCGTGGTCGGGGGGAACAGGGGAGCTGCTGCAGCTCCTCGGACGAACGTCCTCGCGGTTAAACCCGCGGGTGTTTGTTTCTGCAGGCAGATACTCTCTCTGTCTGGTTGGAGGCTGGAATCCACCATTTATTTTCACTTTTGTTTTACAGCACATTGCTTTACTGGAACTTTCCCCGAACGCCCGCTCCTTTTCTTTCTGCTCTCCTCCTCTCTCTCTCTCTCACACACACATGCGCGCGTGCACGTACAATCACACTCGCGCCGCTCCGTCCCTTTCTCTCTCCGTTGCTTTCCCGCAACACTGCAAACGTTGTATGATTACATATTTTCTTTTTGTCGAGCTAAATAATGTGTCGCCACATATATTCTGAAACATAAACATTCTCAGTTCTAATCATCTATTTCCATATTGAAACCAGTGACTGTTGCGCCTTTCTGAGCGCACGTCCGCGTTAACTTTCAACTTCTTCTGTTTGCAAAGCGAGCGTGTTTTTTTACACCCAGTTTAACCGCGTTGAGCCTCTAAATCTATTTCTACAGAGTAAAAGATGGCAACAACATGCGCCTCTTGTTTTAAACTGCTGCATTCCATTGAGGAAAACAATAGAAGGACAATGATTGGAACATTATTGAATTGTAAAGTAGGTGTTAAAAGGTCTTCACGGACCACATTGATGAAGTCTGCTCCCATTGGCTATCCGTCATCTGTCACTCAAACCCCCCAGACGTTCGACGTCAGACCCACAAACGCTTATTGAGCCATCTGATTGGTCAATTTATAACTCAAATAACTTGTGATAATGGAAAAAAATCTTTTAAAAAAAATTAGGATTAGAAAAAAGAAGTTAAGCAGAAAGCACCAGAGGAAGAATGGTTATTCTGACATTTAAAATGACTGAGAAATAACTGTCTGTTTCTCAATGTAAGTCAATGGGACTTTGGCCTTTTTGCAACCCAGTGGTACTTCCTATATGGAACACGGAAGTAGGGGGGCATGCTCTGTCCAGTTCTCCTATATACAGTCAATGGACTCATCTGACACTTAGGTGCATGTGTGAAGGTGTAGACATATATTGAAAAGGAACATAAATGAAAGGAAAGCATTTTTGAAAGAACGCTCCCAGTTTTCTTTGAGTTATTGAAATTGGCCCTTCTGCACATGCTGTATTTGGCATCCCCCATAGTGTGTTTTCCTCTCCTCATATTGCCTCCAGGTTTCAACTCTAATATCAATCTGCCAGGAAGGGAAGAATGTGGCTCTGCACCCACCTCCCCGTCTTTGCTGCAGGACAAGAATGCCAACAACCACTCTCTCCACTCCCCGAGTCCCGTCACCATCGAAAATGGCAATCAGATCTCAAACGGTAACTAGAAAAGTTGCATTACCAGCAATAATGCTAGCGTGAATTCTTTTTGCTGAAGATTGTTGTCACCTGTAATTGCTAAAGGGATTTGTTGCAAATGCTAAAGCTATTTGCATGATTCTAAAGTTGCTAAAGGACTTAAAGTTGCAGAGATTGCAGAATTTGAAGAGTTTCCTGAAAAATCAAAAAATTGCAAAAAATGTAAAATGTGTAGAAGGAATGAACTTAGGATTTTGAGGCTTTTGGAGTTAAGCTAACATTTGAGCAAAATGCTCACTTTTTTGTTTAATTTGGCATCAACTCAGGGCTAATTCTTAGTAGGTGCCATATTAGCAAAAAATGCTAGCAAGCTGCTAAAATACTAGCTTAACTCTTAATCAAAAATCATCAACAGATGCCAAAATTGACCAAAAGTTTTACTCAAAATTGGCCCAAAAAACCTCAGGAGATAAAAAATTTGACAAAAAACTGAGCATTTTGCTCAAATGTTGGCTTAACTCCAAAAAAGCCCCGAAATCCTTAGTAGGTGTCATATTAGCCAAATAAGCTAACATGTTGCTACTAGTTAATACTAGCTTAACTCAGAATTGGCCAAAAAAAACCTCAGTAGATGCCAAATTAGCCAAAACGTAAACATGTTGCTAAAATATTAACTAAGCTCAAAATTAGCCTTAAAAACATAAAATTTGTGTCCTTGATACCAAATTTGCATAATTTAAAAATCAAATATTTTAAGAATTGTGAAAAATAATTGCAATATTTGCTTAACATTTTAATAAATAGGTAAATTATTAAAAATTGCATATGTAAAATCAACCAGTCCTTAACATGTTAAAATTTGAAAAAATAATATATATATATATATATATATAGTGCACTATATAGTATGTTTGCATTTTGTAGTGCTGTCCAAATCCACCATTTCAAAATTTAGTGCACTAGAAATTTTTCTTTTTTGGAAAAAACTGCGTGTTGAATTCTATATCTGGGCGAGACGGTTTTGACCACAAGAGGGGGGAAAAAAAATAAATTACATATATGTTCCCAATACAAAGCACATGTCACAACAAACATCAACTCTTTTAGAGTCTTTGGATTTCACAAAAACGATCATTAGAAAAATGGTTAATTTTAAATAATTTTTTTAAAAGTCTACAATCAACTCTTTAACTTTATTTTTTTTAATGTAGCAGGTAAAAGGTGTCCAGTTTTTTCAAATTAACTAGACCATACTTTTCTCGTGGGTTCTAAAGTATTTCTGCTTTTGTGTATCCAGGATCACTGGAGGATGAGAGTCACAGCAAGTCAAACTCCAGCACTTCTCTGCACCGACACATGGACAGCCACCACACTCAGGTGAACACACAAACTATTTTTCAGCTGGAAAAGTCGGATGCCGTACGTCAGCATTGCTTCCGCTCCATGGACACATGGATATACCCACTCTATCACAAACATTTACAGCACAGTTCCAGTGTGTGAGGGCTGCATTGTGTTGACAAAGTGTGTGAGGAAAGTGGCTTGGTTGGAACAGCATGTATCACCCGTGACATTTGAGCTCTCTGGGACTCTCCGGACAGGTATATCGTTACAGGATTTAATTTATTGTCCGTCACGCTAGCACCCAGGCCAACACTCTGCACAAACACACACACACACACACAATTGAAAATATATCTGATTAAGTTTAAAGAACTATGAAGTGTATTAATGAAGTAATTTAACTGCTTTTCTTGCATGAAAGCTTTAAACAAAGGTCCACTTTTGATCTGTATCAGCTTTTGTCTTGGAATTTGAATAATCTGACTGTAATAGACGAATCTTTGAGAAAATGTTATTTTCATCCAGTATCCATGAAGAGGCAAATTATGAACCCAGAATATACAATTTAAGACATTTCAGGGCGAAATGAATCGTCACAATCCGAGTGATTCCCGGATGATGTCATTTTTGAGTTCAGCGTTTAGTTGTTCTGGTTTACTGATGGTATTTGGGCTAATAGAACATGAGTTGAAGGTATGTGTTCTGAAGAGTGTTTTATCCCAGTATTAAAGATCAAACTCTGATATGTTGCTTACTTATCCAGAGCAGAACTGTGTTTAACCTTTTAACACCGTAGATGCTTAAATAACATACGCTCACTGTATTTCTTCAACTGTTAATGCAATCAATGTAAATCAGATGATTCTTAAGTGGAGAAAAGCGGCTTTGCGTATTCAGAATCCACTGAAATTATGATAAGGACCCACAACATGAAAAAAAATCTGTTTTTGGTATTTTCATCTCTTTCTTGTATCATTTTTCTCATGATTAGGGTCATAAACTAATCAAGGTAAGCTTAAAATTGCTTTTCTAAGTATGTATTTTTTCAAATCTTTCGAAAACATGAAAAAGTGCTTTAGAAAGTCAAATAAAATGTAAAAAAAAAAGAGCAAATTTGTGATGTAGAAAATAAGCCAGGTTGGCCAGAAGCTCCCTGCTCTTAGGCCGAATCCTTCCCCTTCTCTCTACTCCTACATTTAGCCCTCCAAAAGGAGAGTTATAGAGAAAGAGTCCCAGTCAGAATTCTTCCCTTCTCCCTTCCCCTCCATTTGAAGGGATATTTTTAGAATTAGTGTGTCCAGGATATTTTTTTTAAAAATCCAATCCTCCAAGCGGAGGGATACAAAGTCTTCTGTGGCGAGGATAAACCGCGTCGCACCGAGAAGCGCTTTTCTTCATGAACCATAGAAGTTTACATTTAATGTAAGTAATCACTTTTTGTTGTACCATGACCTTTTTAAAGTTATAAAACCGCTGTTGTTTGAGCGCTGGAACCTCCGCGCTTAAGCTAGCAGTGAATTATTGGTGTCGTCATTGCCTAAAGTGACGTCCAAATTATAAGACGCTATTTTTTTCATAACTCTCGGTTTGGCAGCTAAATGAAGGAGAAGGGATAACTCTTTGGGAAATATTATCTTCAAATTTGGGAGACACTTCCACTTAATGACGTCATCAATATTCGCCAGTCAGCTACGTTAGCCCGTAGCTTCCAGCACTCAGACGAGGCACCAAAACATCAGTTTTATAACTTTAAAAAGTCATGCTAAAGCAAAAAAAAAATCATAACTTCTGTGCTTCAGAGTACGCCCATGTAAAGAAACGCATTTCTCCTACGCGGAACAACGCGGACACTAGCCGTAGAGGTTTCTGCATCCGTCCGCCGCAAGGGTTGCCCCTTTAAATAAACTATTTCGGACACCCCTACCCCTCCAAACGTCCCCACAAGTGGACGAGTCGGGAGAAGCCAGCATTACAGAGGGGGTTGGTTCTGCATACAGCCACGCCCACAAACCAGAAGTGAATTTCGAATGAACTATTGACATTCTGTAGAAACTATGTCCCAGACAACAACACATTCACAATCAAAAGACCTCTGGGAACTATTTGATAATAGACGATGGGAGTGGGTCTTTAATTGCATTAGCAGTTGAATAGTCGACAGAGAAGTGTTGACACGTACCTTTTTAAATTAAGTCATAACAAGTTTCTTCAAGATGAACAAATGCAAGATGAAGTTTTAAACTCAAGCTTGAATTATTATTTTTAAATCATTTTGTGAAGAAAACAAAACAATCCAACATTCCAGATTTGAATTTTTGACCACAAAAATGTGACCATTGATGCATAATTATACCAAAACACTGGGTAAAACTAATTCAATCTTTTGTTAAATAAAAGTTTAGTTTTCTGGAGGAAGACTTTTATAAAGTTCTGCAGCCTGTGAATGTCTTTTTCTAGTGCAGGACGCTCTGTCCTGGGATTAAAGGAAGTTTCATCACAAGAAAACGACTTGAGATTAATCACAGCCTGGATTATTGAGTAATTGTCGGTGTGAGCGGACATGATGCAAAAGGAAGAGCAGCGTGTACCTCTTTCAGAGGAGCGAGAGACTCACCCTTTAAAAGACGGCAGCTTTAGGGATGAGCGGGAACGCCGTGTTCCCACTTTTCAATCCTTCAGGTTAAAGGTTTATCCCTCATTCAGAGCTGAAATGAATCGACTGTGTGAAGAAAAATACAGATGTGCCCGTCTGTCACGTCGTCTGGAGACATCGAAGCTACATTTCAGCTGATGAAACTCTCTAATGATTTCTAATTAGAGTTCCCTTTTACTTTCTCCTGCCTTCGTTTTCCAGAGGGGGCATCTCAACTTTTCTCCATTTGGTGCGGGGGCCGCCCTCTAAAACAATGAGGGGGGGTCAGGGGGGGCTCATTGGAAGCCCTTTCCACATATAGAGATTTGGTGAGTTTAAGTCATGCCGTGCTGCCCTTTAATTTAAATAAAAAAAAGAAGCAGTGCTTTTCATCAATCCAGTCACGACAACCATCGGAATTTGAAACATCCAAAAACTCCTATTTAAAAATACTCAATTAATTAAATGTAAGTGGAGATTGGAAAAAAAAGTGCATCCACTTTCAACTGGAAAATAACAAGATTGCCAAAAAAAAGAAGAAGAAACTTGCAACAGTGGATAACACATTACAGTGTATTGTTTCTCCAAAATACTGTGTCCCAATTAGATCTACAGCCTCATGAGAATTAAGAGGATAAGTAGCAGCTGCTTTGAATCAGTTACGCTTAAATAAC
This sequence comes from Oryzias javanicus, assembly GCA_003999625.1. Classification (NCBI taxonomy): domain Eukaryota; kingdom Metazoa; phylum Chordata; class Actinopteri; order Beloniformes; family Adrianichthyidae; genus Oryzias; species Oryzias javanicus. The sequence continues at coordinate 7,909,954 of CM012457.1, read as the reverse complement.
AGATCATCAGCAAACAGGATTATCTTAAAAAAAAAAGGTGCTAATATTTTGATGGGATTTGGAGCATTCAGATGGAGTGAACACATTTTGTTTTCTGTTGGTAAACAAATGTTCTAATCTGAAAGTAATAAATAAAGGAACTTAAATTAAAAAAAAACCCTAAAACAAAAAAAAAAGATCAAATTACCATATTTTCTGGACTATAAATCCCAGTTTTTTTCATAGATTGGCAAAGGGTTCGACTTATACTTAGGAGTGATTCGTTATTTTTTAAAACATATATAGGCTAAAATATTCTTTATTTTCTAAGTTCCCTTTTAGCGGCTGATTCCTACCAACAACCACTAGAGGGCACTATAGGTGTGTGTTTCAGTATTTGCTGCCGGCAGAAACGCAGAAGAAACAAACATGGCTAAGATTCTGATCATTCGCATCATGAACGTTAGGATGTTTTTCTTATTTGCATCGAGACTTTATTATTATTATTATCCTTAGACTAATCCGGAACGCTAAACCATCAAACTGCGTTACAAACATTCATTAGTCACTAAAGGAGCAGCTCCCGCAGGCTAAAAGGAACGATCGCTGTAAAAAAGAAAAAAAAAAAAAAAAGAAAAAAAAACTGTTCTAGTTTATGAACAGATTTTAGGACAAACACAGAGCATCACATTTGACGAACATCAAAAGAGGCAGCGGACTCAAATTTGAAGCATTCGGTGTCAAATGCTACATTTCGTCGCATACGTTGCTCATAAATGATGGAGTTTTCTTTTAAAAGTGCGACTTGTACTCCGGAGTGACTTCTTGGCCAGAAAATACAGCAAGTAATTTTTTGGAGGTTAAATAAACAGTAATACAGCATTCCCTCCTTATTTGCGGGGGTTGGGACTGGAGGCATCTGTGAATCCTCAAATACGGAGAGCCCTCAACCCCCGCGGCCGAAAGACGTTTGTTATCCGTCCATACTCGTCAAAAACATTTCTGATGATGCTATGTACACATTTATTAAAGAACATTGGAATATTACTCATCATAGTTTATTTAAATTCTGAACAAAAGACTGTACAGTGTTTTTTACCTTGACTGTGGCTTAAAATTAGTAGCATGTTCCTCCTCCATCAAATAATAAACGCCTACTGTAGATAGCCATCGGTCAGCTGATGCCATTTCTCCATGCAGGGGCATTAAGCGAGGGTGGTCCGCTGCACCTCAGAACCCCAGTACCTCCTTCAGACGCAAAAAGTTCACACAAGCTTCTGGAGTTATCTGAGTTTTTGTCACTTACATAAAATACATAAAACCGCGAATACGCGGGGGAATACTGTATAAAAATGACAGGACAGGAAGTGGATGCTCTCTTGTGAAAAAATGTGACTAAATTAGTACATAAGCAGCTTCTGCTTGATCTATACCTAAACCCTGAAGTGTTTAAAGCTCAGATCACTGAAAGAGTTTTTGAAAAGCACTGCTTGTTAAGAACGTTGTTTATTCGCTTCCTTATGCCTGAGCTCATTTCAGAGTCATCAATCGTTCTTTTTTTCTATGGTTTTATACAGAAAACTGCAGCTTTTAGAGGGGGATAAAAATACGTTATAGTTACTCTGGTTGCTATTTTTTAGTAGATGCCTTAAAAAATAAAATCAGTGGGAAATATTAATTTAAGATATTCAGAAAATAAAGCTGTAGTTTTGTGTTTTACTCATCCAGTGTTCCTTTTTGTGCCTTTCTGTACATCATTTGTTTTTTTAGTTTATTGTGGTGATCATTTGGATTGTGTTACAGCATGTGGCCTGGAACTACAAGTACATTATTATTGATTTTTGTAATGCATTTGAAACTTCATTCTTCAATACTTTGATTTTTCTTGTGGTTTTTATTTTGAAACATTCAAAAACATTTTTATATATTTGTAAAAAAGTATATATTTATTTTTTTTTACATGTACCAAATAAAGGATGGTAATTTTGCAGTAACCACAACCCGGTTATGAAAACAACTTACTAGTAAAGGTCGTTTACAAGAGGATTTAAATCTTATTTTTGTATAAACGCTTTCAGCTATTATTCATTACTTACAATTTTTTTTATTTTCACATTCAAAAAAGTTAATTTTATGTTTAAAATTTTTGTAGTATTTTACTTTTTTACTTTATATTTTTAAGTGAAGTATTTTTATTGTTGGTATACAAGTATTTATTTATTCAAGTCAAAATTACATTTACTTCATTTGTTCAGAAGATAAAAGAACATAACAAATGTTACACAATAAAATAAGGAATTATATGTTATTTTACTCATTTTTGGACAGATATGTTTATTTTTCTAATGTATTTTTTAAGTTGTTCATTTTAATTCTATTAATTATTCCTTTCAAAGAAATACAGAAACTTGTTGCTCAGGATTTTCTTCCATTTTTAGGCTTTTTAAAGATTTTTTTTCCCTTTAAAATCGATTTCTTTACTTTTACTTTTTAAAATTTTGTCTGTTTTTAAGCTGATTCCATGATTTTTTACATGCAAATTCAAAAAAAGCTATAGTGGGTAAGAAAAAATTTATAGGCAGAATACTAAAAAATAATAATTGATAAAAAATAAACCTGCACTAAAGGTTAAATAATGGATCAACACTAAAAATTAATTATTTTTGAAGACAAAAATCCTAAGTTGGGTCTCCGTAGATCTGGTTCCTGTTGGTCATTTAAACATTTCTGTAGACCAGTTCAGCTGTCATTTTATTTCTTTCTTTTATTTTGATCAGCTTTATTAGAATGAGTTTATTTATTACAATTAAAGGGGATTAGTTTTGCGACCCAGAATGACTTTCTTTTAGCTACATTCCAGACGGTGTAATGGGATAAAGGAATTGATGATGGGGAGTTAAAGGGGTTAACTGGTTGAGAGATGAATAGACTGGTTTGTTTTTTTCACTGCAGCAGTCTAGACTAATTACACAAAGGGTTCATGGACTGTTGAGTGACCGATTGGTAGAAAGATTAATAGTTCTGTTCACCCCTTCCCCCTTAGACATTTGCCTCCACAGAGCTTTCTTGTGGAATCATGGGGGATATTTCCTTGTCATCCTCTGAAGAGCGTGCAGACAAAAATGTGCTGCTACTAGATAAACTTATCCATCAAAGGCTTTTCTGAGAAAACGTTTGCACTTATTTATCGCTTTTATCTTTTTCTGTTGTGCTCATTTTCTACCCGGCGCCACCTGACCTCCACCTCCCAGGCAAAAGACTTCCAGAAATTCATTTTTTTGAGCAAAAATGGCAACAATAAAGAGATATTTTTTATTCTTTGATGATTTAAAGATGTTATAATCTAAACGTACTTTACTGCAACAACTACCTTTTATTTTGATTCATCAATTCATGCTGGATTTCACAAAAGTAAAAAAAAAATTCCATCAATTTGTTTTTAAATGAAAGGAATTTCAGTTCTCGATTTGCTGAGGGAAGAATCTACTTAAATGACTTCTAAGAAAACCCACAATGCCAGGATCGCGCATCGCTTCGGGGGTTCAACGCTGCTTTATTTTCGTTTAAAAAGCAACTCTCTGTAAATCCTTGACACGTGACGTTCTTTCATTGTAATATTTTAAAGATAACTCTGCAAAAGTTCCCCACCACGAAAGGCATGAATTATGAATTCCAGGAAGAGTTGTTGGTGAGATCTGTATCTAATGCTGACTGTTTCCAGTGGCTGCAGAAGGACGCGGCGTTCCCTCTCGTCTACTGTTCCGGTAGCTTGTGTTCCTGGCTGGTGCCAATGCAGAGAATAGCCTGGCAGGGAGGTGTGAATTATGGATTAGATTCTTCTGCGTTATATTTGCTGAACTTGAATCTATGAATGTGGAGTCTTAAATACTTCCTTTATCAGACGCTATCAGAGTGTTTCTGCCAAAGATTCAGTTGAAAGTGCTTGTAATTTTTAGGTTTCTTTAGAATAAACATTTAAAACTTTATTGACGTCATCAAGGATGTTAAATCCTACATCGTGAATGAGTTATCAACGTATCGCCGCTATGCCATGAAAGTCAGAGCAACAGCTGTTTAGTTGCTATTAACTGATGCGTCAATAAATATCTAAACTTCACATTTTTAGCACAATTTGAAGGTACGCTTCAAATATAAAGCAAAAGTAAAGAAAAAACTTCAAAATTAATATGATTTGGGAAATATCAAATCAATATTACTTTTCATACATAGTAAAGTACACAAAGTAGATCAAATGCAAAAAAAAGCTGAATCATTTTTTAAACAAGGGCCACAAGCTTGAAAATGTGTGTATATATACACACATATATATGTATACATATAATAAATTTGTCTAATGAAAACAACAATTTAAAATAAAAAAAATCGTATTTATTGAAAAAAATGATTTCGCTCTTGGAAGAGAAGAGATGGTTTTGGAGGCGAAATGACAATTTTCGCAAAACTGCAATGGAAACACTTTTTTTAACACTTTTTTTTAAATTATATCTTAAGTCTTAGAACCCTTTTATCCTCTTTTTTCTATCTAGTTCAACCAAAAATGTATACAAACAAAATATAAAACGAAGTTTGAATCAGAATCAGAAAACTTTATTGGTCCCAGAGGGAAATTCATTTGTAGTACTTTCGGTTCAGTTTCACACACAAAATGAGTACTCCATTGCTCCACAACACACAACAATGTCACAACAGCACTAACCTTCAAAAACACTCTTATCCAAATTCAACAATGTAATTGCTGAGGGCACACAAGACTTCGAAAAACGATCTTTGTTTTTCGTGTTGGAGCATAAAATCGACGCCCTGAGGGCAACAAAACAAAGTCAGGGGTCAGAGGATGCTGGGCCTGTCCCAGGATGCTCTTGGCTTTCTTCAGCACCTGTTCTTTCCACAGAGAGGGAGGGTCCCTCAGTCTTAGACCAGTCATTTTAGAGCAGGTTTTTACAATTCAGTTTGTTTTTGTCCTTTAAAGACCGACCATAAAACCAACAAATAAATGAAAATGTTAAAACACTCTCAATAAAAGAACAATAAAAGTAATTAAGAATAGTTCGATTTACGCTAAAAGATTTACATTTGGCCTAAAATACAAAAGGGGTTTATACAAATCAACTCCTCGTGTGAAGATTCAAACCCCCTACACTGTAAAAATGAAGAGTGAAAAGAAAAGTAAAGAGTATCACAATAAATATTCATTTGGAGCAAAATCGACTTTTTTTATCCAGTTAAACGCAATTTTTTTTTTATTTTAAAGTCGAAGACTGTTTTGTTATGAACTTTGCTAGCTTGGACATTTCAATTTACCAGTCGATGTGGCAACGTTAAGAAAGTTTTCTTTTTAAACAAGACAGCAGCTTGAAACGTGTCAAGAACAAATTAAATTTGATGAAGAGAATTCAGGGTTTTGTCCAAATACAACTTCTATAATCAATTATAGGTAAAACGTAAGTTTTGTTTTTCCAACCTTCGTTGTTATTAGTCCCTCGTTTCTTTAATCCTGTTAGGTTTCTGTCAGTGAACACTAAAGGAAAAGGCAGTAATTTCATTCATCTCTGCAGCAGGTGTTCCAGAGGCTACGTCTGTCCAGCGGAGATGAGAGCGCCGCCTTGAGGGAGCTTCTGAACTGGCGGCGGGCGCAGTGTGAGGGGCGGACCGAATGGAGGCGCCGGGCGTCTCCGTCCCCACCTCTGCCCCCCACGCTCCTCTGGACCAACAGGAAGGCCTCTCCGTGACCGAGGTCATGTTCAACCCCCCCCCTGTTTTCGTCCTCAGCCAAACTTGCACTTGCTCTTAATGTTTCTTTTTTTTTTTTAATGTTTGACTTTGTTTTATTGAAATTTGGGCCAGTGACTTCAGCTCCTATGGACAATGCTGCAGCTTCAAGCCCAAAAGAATCGGAAGAGGCTCCACCCTCTTCCTCTTTGCACTCGATTGTGGAGGATACAACAGATATGTGTTGTTTTGATACGTCAGCGTGGCATTTAATTACTTTTAAATCGAGCCAACCGAACCATAATTCAAACTTTTGTCCATTCACTGGGCAGAAATGCACCTCGACTCCGATATCAAATCATGTTAACAGGTCAACCGTTTTCTGTGTCGTCGTCAGCTTTTATGTTGGCTTTTACACGATTTTGAATATAATTAAATGCCAAATGTGAATGAAGTGTGTGTCGAAAAAAAAAAAAAAAAAATCCTCCTGTAATGTTTCGTTTGGATCAAGTACTGTATTAACAAACAGACAAATGGAAGATGAAGAATCCAACCCATGCATTTATTTAATAGGTGCCGATTTCTGATGTTCAGTATGAGACTTTGAGTTGAAGAGCAATACAGCTGCATGATGTATGGCTGATGATGAATCCTTTTCTTCTGTGTCATGATGCTCTGCTGCTCTGAAGATGTGGTGCTGAAAATACTCCACGTGCCGTCCTGTGATGTCTCCACGAGTTTTAAGCGTGTGCGCAGGATTGACCTGATGTTTACAACCGACGCCTTGAAAAAAAACCTTCAGGTTCTTAAAGTCAGGCTCACCTAACGATGGTGAAATCACACCGGACACGATTCTGCCGTCAAGTTTTAATGTTGAGTCAATGTATAGATGTGATTTGAGGTCCTGAGCTCCAGAGTTTATATATTTTTTTGATTTACTGTAATTTTTTCAACTGTTAACACGAAAATTCCAGTAGATTAAAAAATGTTGTGTTTAAGCATCACCGACGACACCTCAGGTGTTAAAGGGTTAACCCGCTAGGGCCACAAGGTTGGCCACCGGAGACAGTCCCGCTTACTGTTGGGCAAATGCAGGAGACACCCTGGACTGGTCGCTAGCGTGTCATAGAGTCCATGGAGCGATCGAGCCCGCTACGCTAGCCAGTCTTTTGGGCCCAATCTGAATTATTCCCTCCAGAGTTTTAAAAAAACTTGTTTCTCATAATTTGGACCTCACTTTTGTTCGATGATGTCACAAATAATCGCCAGTCTGCTAGTGATAGCGCGGAGCTTACAGCGCTCAGCTATACATAAAAACATTGGTTTTATAACTTCAAAAAAGTCATTACTTACATTTAAGTGTAATCGTCTGTGGTTCAGAGCGCACCCACGTGAAGAAAAGTGCTTCTTACTGCAACGTAGTTTAGCCTCACGATAGAAAACTTTGCGCTTGTGGAGGGTCGGATTTAAAAAAAAAAAAAAACACAAGGCACCAACAGATGGAGAGCCAGGTTCCGTCACAGCAGGCGCGATCACTCTATAGCAGACGTCCCCAACCTACGGCCCGCGGGCCAGACCCGGCCCTCCTCTACATTTGGCCCGGCCCCCTGAACACCATCAGAGATACTATGATCTTTTCTTGTATCATGCATCAGAGATACATGATACAAGAAAAGATCATGTATCTCTGATGCATGATCTTTTCTTGTATCATGCATCAGAGATACATGATCTTTTCTTTTTTTCAGTCTGTCCATGTGATCCAGACCCGCGTAGAATATGGCTTTTTTATTCCACCCTTCTACAGTTTATATAGCTATTGATAATAAAACAAAACAACCTAAATACCCTCTGAGAGATCAAATCAAACGTTAGAGGTGGGGCCAGTGAGAGTCATATGCTTTTACTGAGGCATCTGATTGATTAGTTTGTAACTTGAATTACTTCCGATAAAGAAAAAATATCTTGAAAAAATAAAAGAACAGAAATATTTTGTGACATTTTATGACAGAAATATTTCGACGCAGTAATCGTGTCCGGTGTGAATGAAGCGCTGACGCCGACCTGGCAAAGAGGGATCAGGGGTCAAGGGTGACCTCACCATCATCTCAAGGTGCGTTTCCTCTGGTGTTTCTCCACCAGCCTATGAGGAACAAGTCCCTGTGGCCAATTTACAAAACCAATGCACTCATCTTTAAGAAAACTTCAACCGACAGACGTGTGGAGTTGAGGAAGCAGAGCATTTGCTGTGTGTACACGTGAAACTCTGTGCCAAAGTGACAAAACATGAAGCGTGGGACGTAAAAAAGACCAAATCGTAGACTTGACCACAAATCAGTGGCGAGTTCTATGGACACCCAAACAGTTCAGACGCCAGAAAGACAGAAACCTCATTGTGATTTGTCAATAGCTGGTCAGGTTTGTGCGTTTGTCGTCGTTCAGGAGATCTCACACAGTCGGACTTGAACACTGTACAGATCCTTCCACTGTGGTCTCTTCCTTCTATGAACCTTCTGATAGATTCCCTCATCGGTGGAGGAAACCCATTATAGTTGGTTTCCAGGGTAACCGCAATGTAAATAGTGACTGAAATGTTAAAGTCTGCATTTATTAAAAAGCACACAAGATTGAACATAAAAATAAAAAAAGAAAGTCTGTCTATAACTGAATTTTAAGAATGTTTTGGGTTCGATGCAATGACTAAAGTAACAAAAAAGACGTTTATTTTAAAAATGTGAAAATGTTTGTTTTTAGAGTGACATGCGTTCGGAATTCCTGCTCTATTTAATATTTTTTGTTAATTCTCCCTCAATCCTGTCGTTTTGTTTCCTCTGATGCAAGCCAGGTGTTTTCAATGTGTTTTATCGCACAACGTTTATGTGTTGTTGACCTCAGTAGTTGTGTCTCTGCAAACGGACCTGGGAAGAGTTTGTCAATATCAGTAGCCCCAACCGCATTTCCCCAAATCTTACCGATTGATCGAACTTTACAAATTAGCAGCCCCGTTGTTGTCTGCATGTGACGGTGCACAAACACGCGTTCATATCAGAGATGCTGCAGCATTTTTGAGGGACTTGATGCAAGCTTTAATTTCAAAACGCGCGTGCATTGCTAAAATCTTTTTGTAGCGTATTATCGAGTCATGCTTTTGTATCTAAAACTGCATAATGTGAATAATGTCTTCAGAAGATATATATATATGCACTTCATTTTTCAAAGAACAACAAAGTACAGAACAGTTGTGCGATTCATGTCTTGGGTCTACGAGGACTGCATTGGCTCTAACTGAGAATCATGTCCATATTTTGGAAGCCTATAGTATGGAATGCATTTGTGAATCTGCAGAGTTAAATTTAAAATAAATATTTTTGGATATTTAGAATTTTTTAGGGTAAATTTTTCAAATGCATAAAAATATGCATTTGAAAAATGACACGTGAAAAACCTCTTTAATGTATTTATAAATGTTACATTTATTAACTAATTATTTAGTTTGTACGCTAAATATTTAATTCTTAGCAAAATATTCATTTCAAACACATAGTTAAGCTTGCAGACCAAATATTTAATTTTATGTAATTAAACATTTAAGGTTCTAATTAAATGTTTAGGTCTGAATTAAATATTTAGTACTCTTAGTTATTTAGTTTAAAATATAAATACTGAGTATTTAGATATATATTTAAATATTTGTAAAAATAAAAACTAAATATTTTGTTTAAAAAAAGTATTTGATTTGAAACAAAATATTTAGTTATCATGGAAAATATTTGGAAAAAAAATGAAAAAATATTTAGACTAAATATCTAAAAATAACAAATATTAAGAAAAAATAATAATAATTTGTTTTTAGATATATATTTAGTATTTAACGTGGATTTAAATATTTAGCTTAGTTTAAATTTTTAATTACCTTTACCTCTTAACTTTATTAAGTAGCAAACAAAATATGTAGTTAAAAACTTAAACATTTCGTTTTGAGAATAAATATTTAGTTCAGATCCAAATATTTAAATTGCAAGGTGTTAAATTTACTAAAATTTGGTATTTAATTTTTAAGATAAATATATACTTTAAAAATAAAAATTTTAGTTCAGAAATAAATATTTAGCCTAAAAAAATAAGTATTTAATTTTCTAACTAAATATTTAGTCAGTAAATAAACATTTATAAATACACCAATTTAAAAGGAGAAAATAAGCATTTGAAATTTTTTTTTTTTTTTTTTTTTTTTTACTAAAACATTCTAATTAACTAAAAATATGGATTTTAAAGTTTTACTTGGCAGATTCACAAATGGTACTCCATACTATATCTTCGGTATCAGTAATCGCATCGAAGTTTAAAAAGAAGAACTTCGTCCAAACTCATCTGTCAGAAGTCAAATATTGGATTTGGAAGACTTTTTTTTTGCAAACAAACCTAAATGAGTCAGTTCTGTTTTGACCCTTTAACACCGCAGATGTTGCAGGCGACGCCTCTCCGACCATTCACGCGATAAACGTGAGTCAGTTGATTCTGACGCAGAGAAAAGCGGCTTTTCATGTCGGCTTTGTAGCAATATGAAAAGCAGATTTTCTCTGCAACAGAATTGACGTAGACTGCAGCATAAGTACTTCACTACAACTAAAGAGTTGCATGTCATCGCGAGGATACTTTTCTCTGTTGCAGAGTCCGCAGGAATCGCACTAATTGCGTCAACAGTTGAAAAATGTCACCAGTGAAGCTAAAGTTCCAGTCTTAAAGATTTAAGCAGCAAATCCTTCAAAGTATACAAATTACATGAACGGTACAGAAAAAGACATAAATATTTGATATTTCTCATGACAGACAGCTAAAGATGACCCTGAAAATAGGCAATAAACTGGTTATTTTTGGACTTTTCCCAAATTAGAGTTTTAAAAAATTAACATTTAAGTTTTAATTGTTCAAATTTGGCACCAATAAAATTAAAACAATAAATAAAAGAATTTTGAACCCATTGTGAAATAAATTTAAATAGCTGCCTTTCGGTTGGATAATTTTTCCCAGTTCTAATAAAAAGTAGCATTTTATTGAGATGTTGTCAGTCATGCATTTTGAAAAGAGGCTTCCCAAAGGTCAGGAAACAAGGACGCACTGATGCTTTTTACCTTGCATGGATCAATATGACGAGCCTCCACATGGTGTTCTCATGTTCCTATTTAAATATATAATGTGAAGGATTGCTCCTCTGCACCACTCCTCTGTATCCTGTCGACGCTCATCAAGCACTTGAAGCATCAGCATCGCCGCAGACAAACCTCGGTGGATAAACACCGTCACAGCCACGCCGCACAGTCCGACACATGTCTGCAATTTTTGTTCTGTCAGAAATAACTTTTCTCTGCTCTGAGATCAGCTTTCTGGTGCTAAAGTCGGTGTAAAAAAACTCTAAAATATCCATTCTGTTGTCCCAAGTCTATTTATTTATTATTTTGTTCAGAAATGCTCCTGAAAAAAAGGCATCTCACTGCCTTTCATAGTGAAGTTTTTTTTTTATTTGAAATGAAACTATATTTGAATCTGCATATGTATGTGTTTGTGCAAAGGAAATCGATTGTGATATTTCAGAATTAATATGTTCCTAATATTTTATAATTCCGTATCTGTTCAGCAATAAAGCAAAGTTGCGCCAATGTTTGCACAATTTGTTTTTTTTTAAATAAATTTTACACAAAAATACACATAATAACAAAAAGACACAATCTGCCATTTATGCATTTGATGAGAAAATATCCTTAATTTCATTTTACATTTTGATTTCAGTTGAAACCTGAACTCTGCTTTGTGGAATTTTCTGGATTTCCAGGTTTTCCCTTGATTGCACTAAACTATGGCTAAATATACGCTAGGGTTGTATCTTGTTAAACATTCAAACAAGTCCAAAGGTTTGGAATTTTTGTTCAACTGATGTGGAATTGTGGAACTTTCCCGAGAAGAAGAATCACTTTGACCGTTAAAATCCACAACTTGGAAATTAGAATAAAATTTAGGATTAAATTTAAATTTTTTCAGATTAACAAATATAATGTGTTTCTTAAAAATGTCCAAAAATGTCATTTATTGACTGAAAGAAAATAACTGTTTTTTTTTTAAAGTATTTTCAAATATTATTTTATTTATTACAAATACATATTTTTTCAAAAAACTTTTTTGTTCAATTTGAATATTCTCAATTGTATTTGCTTATGAACATTAACTACAATTGAATCATTTATGACTCGTTAGCACTACCTACATTTTAATCTATTTTGTGGTGACAAACAAAAAAATATTTAAATTTTAAAAATATAACGCCTTTCAAGGTCTCCTAATTTTAGATTATATTTAAGGACTTTTTGTTTCTTTTAACCCAGAGATCCCGACAACAATTTAAATTCAGGACTTTTTTTATGTTAACTGACTAAATTTGTTTTTCGTTCATTTTGGGAAACAGCAATCAACAGCAGCCAAAACTTAAAAATACAAAAATTAAAAAAAAAAATTCATTAAAGCAAAGGAAAAAAATAAAAATGACCCAGAGAGTCCTTCAGGGTTAAGAATCCCCAGCCTTTGAGAGGGTCTCAGCTGGGATTTGAACCAGGGCCGTCTTGCATTAAGGCAAGAGCGCTAACCACTGCCCCACCGTGCCGCCCCCAAGACAAAAATGTAACCCTAACATTTTCAGGTAATGATGGTAAATTTCTTTATGTGAAAAAGATTTTGATCTATTCGGATTTACAAGTTGTTTGGTTTAGTCCTTTTTGGTAATTTATTTATTAATGGTCTTGTGTTTAAAATAATGTAACAATGAATCTCCACCTCCAATCCTTAGCGGTTGTGAACACCATCAGTAAACAACTGTACTTTTTAACACAATCAAGATGATAACAAAAAAACTACCAGACTGACCTCTGGTTTGTCTCAGGCCTCAGTAATCCTTACTATTGGAATTACTGTTGACTTTTTCTTTGCCTGATTCATTATGAATGAAAAAGATGTGATCTTAATTTCCTACTTTGAATTGCATCTGACCAACCATGCTGATCAGACATGAAGGTTTTATTGGGTTGAAACAGAAAAATGACCAAAAAAAAAACTTAAACTGAGACATTTTAAAAATGCTTTAAAATAAAAAAATATGACTTATTATTAAAATATACCTCACATACTAGCTCAATTAGACACTGATACCTCATGGAGCAGGGATGGTCAAAGTTTCCCAACCATGTGTTTAGATGATCCCATAATGCTTCTCTGTGTCATATCATGAGGAGATCTCAGGCCTGCAGTGGTTGTGCATTAACTGCCGTGCACTGAGCTGCACAGCCCGGTTATATGGAATTGTTTTTCAGGCTGAGAGCATGTGCTTCAGCGTATCTCATAACCCGAGGAGATTTCTCCTGAAAGTCGGGTCCAGACATGTGGAAGTGCGTCAACTATTTGCCTGAAACATAAATAATTCATAACAGTAATTCATAGAAAAAGTCGACTGAGCATTAGTCAATGGAAAGCTCCGCCTCCAAATGTTGTTTCACTTCATTGGGGAGTGTAAACAGCTTCTGCGGGCAAGTGTTTGGAAGTTTGCTTTCACTGGAAAGACATTTTTCTGTCGGATGTGTTTTTGTAACACTAACACAAGTCTCATCACATGTTTCAGTTTGGATTTTTGAGACTTAAAAGTCAAATTTCAATGAGCAAAATGTGCAAAAATGAATGACGTCCCCCAGCGACCGCTTGAGCTTCAAAATACCACAAGAAACTTGAATGAACGCCGTGAGCAACAAAGGAGGCTTTATTGGTGCCTGAAAGGAGGGAAGAAAGAGGAAGGTGATATATAGGTGCAGTCAGTACCAGAAAAACCATGTGCAAGAATTCTCAGAAAAAAATAAAGGAGTCTTGTTAAAGAAGACGCTTTCGCAGAACAGAGAGACTGAAAACAGAAAAACAGAAAGACATGACTGAACTAACAAACAAGCCGACAGACAGAACAGAACAGAACAGAACAGTCTGCGGGAAAACACGCGGGAAAAATGTCCCGGAAAATAAAAGTTATGAGATTTTAACAAAACAGACTCAAAATGAAATGAGGGTCATAAACAGAAAAAAAGGAAGAGATATAATTAAAAAAATTGTTTTAGAATAATGTGGACGTTTCAAAGTGATTTCTTCACGTCTTTATACAGTCATTTGATTTGGATTTTAGTTGTTAAAATTAAATTTTAAGCGTTTTCACTGTTATAAAGGAGTCTTAGCGTGGATTTAAGTTGTTCATTTTCTTCAAACTTTATTTTGAAATCTTTTGAAACTTTTCGAATTAAGCGTCATCAACTAGTATGAAGACTGGTAAAATGATCACAGTCACTTTTTGTCAAAAAAAAAATCCTCTTTTTGGTGTTTTTATCATTTTCTTGTGGATTTTTTCTGATGATGTTGGACATATTTTAAGAAAATTAAGATTTAATTTGCATTTCTGAGTGTGTATTAATTACAATTACAGTGAATCAGGAGCAGACAAAATAAATACAGCTTGAGAAAGAGCACATCTGTCTGGAAGCATTTGTGACTCATATTTACATATAAAAGTCAATATTGAAAATGCTTTTTCATTTTCACAGTAAAACTGTATTACTTGTCTCTTAAATAAAAAAGATAAACCCATTCAGAGGATTGCTTTTACATTTTATTTATGAGACAAGTAATGCAGTTACATTGTGAAAATGAAAAAGCGTTTTAATTTTAAAATTTGACCTTTCTAATTGAATTTTTGTAAAAATTTACCGGATAACTTTTTAAAAAGGAGATATCAAATGCCATTTTCTTTATTATTTTAATGAAGTTACAGAATAAGCAGTGTTGATGAAGAAAAGAAAAAATAAAAGCCGTTTGGAGAATGGAATCTGGAATCTCTCCTGCTCCCTGGAGTGAGAAAAGAGGAACAATGACAGGAACTTCATCAGTTAGCTAACGAGTTTGTTAGCATATGGTTTGAAACGCATATGAAAGTGTGAGTATAACTGGAACCAGGTCAGTTCATCTAACAACCCACAGGTGACCAGTGGTGGTCCGTGGATCAATTGCCATCAGGCCTCGGAAAAACTAACAAATTATACTTTTTTTTTTTTTCTTTTTAAATCAAAAATCTTTTATTTTGAAAATCAACCGGATTCTCTCCTAGATTAAGCGCTATTAAAAGTCCAGCAGCGAGAACCTGGTGGAAGCTTTCTTTGCAATTGGATGGGATTAATGCAGCAACAGAAGAACAGGTAATTCCCCACACTCCATGACTGTTTACACAGAGATGGGATTTTCATAAATGATCCAGATCTTTCAAAAAGAAGAGGAGCAGTGAGTGGGGCGGGGCGGGGAGGAGAAAAAGAAAGCGGCGCAGAATGTGCAAGTTGGTGCGCAAAGGGGAAGGGGCGCTCAGTCTTTGTCATGAGTTTGAGTTCTTCTGTTTTGGTTACATTTTGTGTATGTATTGAAATTTTTTCTTCTTTTTAAACTATTTTAACACTCATGACATGGCCCTAAATTAAGAGGCCTTGTGTGCATGATGGAGGATTGATCAAACGCATGTCAGATGACTGAATGAAATGATCATTATTACATTTAAAGCACATGTTCTTATACTTTTAGCAAAAAAAAAAAAAAAAAAAGAAAGAAAGAAGTATATATATATATATATATATATATATATTATATATTATATATATATATATATATATATATATATGAATGAAGTATATTCCTTAATATTTAAAAGAAGTATATAATTGATTTTTCGGCATTAACAAAAATCAATTATATATATTTTTTAAATATTAAGGAATTTGTAGTAGTTTAGGTCATTTCTATTAGGCCTTCTTGGTAGATTAAATACTTTAAAAGTAATTCCTCTCAGCTATGTGGTATTGCAAAGTGAGTAAAGAGAAATGTTAAACGACACGCCCTTCCTGCGCTCCTGAGCCGGTTCACACGGTGAGCTTTAGTGGAATCTGCAGGAGCTCAGAACAAACACACTTCTGGAAAAAGTCATGTGACTCACATTGTAGTGTTCCAGGTAGACTGCATGCAATCATTGAACGATCTACAGGAAAGCGGGCCCACGACCCGCTGCTGTCGTTTTCCACTCGGTCAACCTGTGTTTGTAATGAGGCTGATCTGACGGAAACTCCGTCACTTTTCAAGGGTTTGTTCAGGTTCTGTCAAAGTTAGACAAGAAGAGACGACCAGCTTTCACAGGTTTTAGATCACCTCTCTGAACTGTTTTCAACACACATTCCCGGAAAACATTTTTGAAATTCTGGAAGAAAAAAGAAAAAAAAAACAATTTTGCAATCACACAGTTTCCATTAAACCACAATTATACAAATAAACAAACCAACTCACTCAAAAGTCATTTAAAAACATTTAGATGAACGAACAATACTTTGATTTACATACATTCAAATTTCTGAGGCGGCACTAGCGCTCGACATCATCCATCAAAGGAGACGTCGGCGTCTAAGCTACGTGGGAGCGGCTGCGGGTGAAGAGATTTGGGGAAATGGTGGTCGGTGGTTTTACAGAGAAGCTGTCAGGTCGGGTTCGAAACAATTGGGGGTTTGTCCGGGATCTCATGAGTTTTTGGTGTTTTCCTTTTTTCTCTGTAGTGGTCTTATGTTTGCCTTACGTTTCCACGACTTTCTGGGCTAGCATAGGAGTCCAGCTGACTACTTTTGTCCACCTTTTTACGGTTCGTAACAAACACCCAAAACGAGTTTTTATCAGAGTAACTAAAAGAAAATTAACAAATTAGCAATTAAGTGAAGGTTGGCTCCAAAAATAATGAAAATGAACGAAACTTTCCTCCATCTTTGGATCTACCAAAGAGCTTCAGCATTAAAAGAGTCTTCCTCTTCAGTCGCCCTTTTGGATCAAGAAGAACTTAGCAGATAAGGAACCAGAGACTCTAAAAGGAAATGAAAGAAATTATTGTCAATTAATAGTAGAAATGCAAAACAAAACAGGAAAAACTACACAAAAAAGGCTCTTCCATCAAAATTCCCTCTATGAACCAAAGAATACCAACAAATAATACTTCACTGTTATATGTTTGGGAAAAGCTTTCTTCATTTTCCACAATCAAATTTTTACGAAGCAAATTAGAATTTCTATAAACAGCTTTCATCGTGTCATTTAGGGGGCGGAGCCAAAACGTTTTCTTTCCTTAGAAGTGCAGAACTGTTGCGCAATACGAAAGCTGGTGTGAGAAAACATTTGGGAAGATCCCAAAAAAAGGATCAATTGGTAAATTGCAAAATTCAAAAGACCCCCACTGACAGAATGGTATGGAGCTGCAATATTTGAAACTTTTTGCTATTCTAAAATAAAATGTAAATGTTTTCAGCTTCAAAATATTAAAGTTTTTGAGTTAGCGTTGTCCAGTTTCACACTTTTCAGAATTCAAAATGTCAATTTCAAAACTTTTTTCTTTTTCAAACCTATTTTCTTTTTTGTTTTCAATTTTGCAATTTTCAGATTTGAAAAAAAGTAAAAAAGATTTGAAATTTTAAAAAGTTAAAATTCTGAGTTTTGAAACCTGAAAAACATCACTTGAATATATTTAAGTTTATTTTAGGATAGTTAAATGTTGAATAGAAAAATGTTTGACCTTTTTTTTGTTAAATTTTTTTCAATTTGTTTTATTTGGGTTTCAAATAACATTGGCCTCATTGTAGCTCCGTAGAACAGCAGATTGTTCAGTTTACGTCAGTTTGCTTGAAAATGAGGAAGAAACAGGAAGAGGGAACTGTAAGAGCCGCTCCATCTGGGACCTTTCAAACGATAAGAAACACAGAAGTACACCAGATTCCCACATCTATTGATTACTTTAGCACAGATTGGAGGGTCGGTTGGTTTATGTTGACTTGCAAATAGCCTGGGGAATGGTTCGCTCCGCCTGATCGATGCTGTGGAGAAAAGGAACAGCTTGGAAAAGAAGAGCATTCTCCGACTACCCAGAGGTTCGTGGTCCTCTCTGCAGCACACACGAGATGGTTCCTCTCCTTTGAGCACTCCCATCGTGTCCATTTTTTTCAGCCTCACTTTGCAGTCCCCCCCCCCCATTATCCCCTGCTCACCTCCCCGTCGCCCCCTCTGCACTGCGACAATCCTTCTTTGACCTCACAGTTGTTCCCTGGTCACCTCTTCTCGGAGGCACAGGCCTCCACGCCCCACTTCCTGTAGGTGCAAGAATCAATATCATCTGAACACTACCTCAATTTTCAATTAGCGACCTCCGTCCAACACATCAATCACGCTGCGCCGCGTCACATGAGGTTACTTACACAGTTCAGCGTCTGTATGCACGAATCAGCAGAGAATCCCAATACTGAACAAAAAAATATTAGGTAAAGTCTTTTTAATAAAAAAAAATTTAAAAGAGTTATTTCCAAATGTATGTTTTTATGTGGCTATTAATGAATCTTGTATGTTAAAGTCCAAACTGCTTTACTTCTTTCACTCATTCCTGTTTCGTTATTAAAAGAACTTCTTATCCAAAATGCAAATGCATTTAAACCTGTCTGGTCTTGTGTGGAAAAATATTTTCCGTTTTTTTAATCTTAAGTGTTTTTAACCATCGTTGGCATCAACTTTTTTTGATGGTTGTCCAAGAGTCTGCGTCACTGCAGCCCAGCTGCCATCCTCTTCACAACTCCTGCCTGACGAGTGGTGGATAAACAAATTAATTACATTTCCATGGAAAGCTTAGCGTTCGCTAGCCACACCCCGACCGGATAACTGTCAGAGTTGATGAAACGAGAAATTCTTTTTATGATAAGTTCATTAATGAAGTGAAGCATTTGAAGAAGAGGAACGTGACAAATAAAATGTAAAAAAAAAATCAAAACAACTTTGTAAAAGCTGTGAGGGCATTTCAGGGTATTTAACCGTTGACTGTATAAGAGAACTGGACTGAGCAAGTGTGGCCTCACTCATAGAAAAGAGCTTCTACTTCCAGGCAAATTCATTCTGCAGTTTTTTGTGATGAATGTGGTGAAGGCCACACACCCAGCTCTTAAAAGAAGCTTTTCCAGATTCTGTCAAATGTTTTGAGTGTTAGACATGGGGGCCAGCAGGGGCCAATATTAAGAAAACTTCATTGGTCCGTTTATAACTTGAATGATTTTGAATAACAAAATTTAGATTTGCAGGAAAACATTAAAAAAGGGAGCAAAAAAAAAAAAAAAAAAAGGTTATTCTGACAAATGCAAAACGGACTACTAGCTGTTTATTAACAAAATATGAGATTTTGTTTTTTGGAACTAGTAGGGACTTTCTGTTTGGAAAAAGAGGAGTTGGAGGTCAGTCCAGTTCTCTTATACACTTTATGAGTTTTACATGATAACAGGATGAAGCTCCGTCAACAAAAGTCTAACCCAAACAACGTCTGATTCAGGAGGTCAAAAAGAACCTCAGTAACACACAAGCCTCGTTTCCGTTGAGCGATTCGGTTCTTTGAGCAGTTCCATTGTTGAATGGACCCATTAAACATGGGGCTAAAAATGAGGGGTCCCATCTGTTGTAGGTCCATAAAAAAAAAAAAAAAAAAAAAAAAAAAAAAAAAGAACAGGACAGTCAAGGTGGAGCCACTATAGCCACGCTCTGATTGGTAGAGAGTGATGACGACATTAGAAAGCACCAGTATAGCGCTAAGCTAGCAAGTCCATTTTCCTCTTTACAGTGATATTCTTCTTAGCCGTCTGCAATCTTCTTCTAACCTACATTAATTCATGCTATACATGATGTACCAAAAACTAAGACAAGCTGATGGATGACCTCCATCGTGGTTCCACGCCATTATTCTGCACCACGCATACGCCGTGTAAACCAACATCTCAACTTCCTCATCCGAGAGTTGACATCCAGCTCAAAACGAAACTGCTAGACATTTTTTGTGAAGCAGCAGGCGATTTACGATAGTGAGACACGGAGCCACTGTAATCAGACGTGGGGGGAGAGCAGCTCCTCTCAGCTCCAAAAGCCACGCCCCCCCCCCCAGAGATGTTTTTCTGACGGAAGCTTCAGATCAATATGACAAATCGCTTTTTAAGACATTTAGGTTGTGGGATTTTAATCTGAAACCCGTTCGGGGTCCACATATTCTGCCCACTTTTAAGGGGCCCACCTGGCCGTGCTGGCTGGTCCTGTACCAGACCGCTCGATGGAAACGAGGCTATAAAAAACTTCCTCGGTTCACCTAAACAGTATTTGGACTTAAACAATAAGAAAGCAAAAATACATCATCTGCAAAATTCCAAAACTTTGGACCGACGCCACAAGCACGGCAGTGGTAGGCCCAATCCCAATGCTCCCCTTCTCCTTAGCCCTCCCCCTTGATTCAAAGTCCTGTCTGGGATCATTATTTTTTAAGTTTCACACTCCAAACAGGGTCCAAAGTCCACTATCGTGAGAGTAAACCGCCTCGCACTGAGAAGCTCTTTTCTTCACTTTGCTCTGAACCACAGATGTTTACGTTTAAATGTAAGTAATGACTTAAAAATGTCAACATAAAGTTATAAGACCTCCGTTTGGAACAAGCATGGAGGGATTAATGAAGGGGGAGGGCTAAGGGGAAGAGAGAATTCGGATCGGGTCGTAGTATGAAGATCTGGAGCCACTTCAAAATTTCAGAGAAAATTTTTCTTGGTTGGAACTTTTATTTCTATGTTCTGCCAATCAGTTGAACACATCGGGTTCTGGAGCTCTTGTGCAACAGAACAATAGTGACACGCCGGCTGACGCAGAATTAAGGGTCAAAAACTGAAATTGACATTTATTTTTGAGGCATCCAAAATAAATGTCAATTAGTTTATTTTAACTGAATTTTACCTGGACATGTAACACTTTTTATTGGGGATTAATTCCCCATTCTATTGTATCTGATTATGTTTTCAACATTTATTTGAATCATTCATGGACACCTAATTTTATTCACAAATAAAAAAAATTAACGAAACCTTAAAAAAAAAATACTTATTGTTCACATCATTTTATCAGTTATAGCTGATTTACTGGTCATACTAAATTAACCTAACATGTTGACTTAAGTCTGTATTAAACCAGACAAATTTCATTCATTCATTCCAATTTTTACCGATATTTTTTCATTAATTCCAAGGCTAAATAAAATGCTCCTTTGGTCTTGATATTTAAAGACATTTTCCTAAATCAAAACAATTTCATTTATTTTCTTTATTGGTAAAGTTATTTTCTAAGTAAAATTGTCTGATAAAAAAAACTGGAGAAAAATAAATGTCAAGGTTTCATAAATTCGATTTTTCTTGATGACGTATTGGTATATTTTCCTCTGTGTGTGTCGTTTGGCTTGCAGGATGGTGTAAATGTGTGGCGAGGGGCGGCTGGGGGGTTCCTAACAACCAGTTAACAGCTACTAGCTTTTGGCACCAGATGGATACAATCAGCAGGGATACACTTTCCTCATCAGCTCAAGCACTCAGTGATTTTGTCCCAGTATGACTCTTCTGTCATTATTATCCATCAAGGTGGGACTGAAGGCGTGTTGGCTCGCTCGCCAAGTTCAACAACTCTTAATCATCAAAAATATATACCCTACTGTTACCAAAGACGTAACGATTCTTTAGGGATCGATTAGAAAAACAATTCAAACTAATCATGTCCATGGATGCAGAAAATAAAAAATAACTTGTGCATACATTTAGAAAAATGCAGAGCTGATGACACTTCTCCATGCAGGCTCGCTTTGAGTTTGCGCACCTGTGTACGTATCACCTGTGACTCCTTTCCTGGGAATTCCTGCAGTTCCTTTAGATTTAAACGTCTCACACAAGTTAGACCCTCCTGGATTTTGCGATGTTCCGATCGCAACTAGAGACACAAATTCACGCAACCCTTGAATGTTGCTAACCCTGCAACGTTACTTTTTTTTTTTTTTTTAACTTTTCCTGTCCAACAGCTGAACAAACAGATACGGGCTGAGAGCCTCTTGCGTTGGACAGATTTTAATGTCCCAACAGGGGTTTATTAAGTATAAACCCCTGTTGCATTTTATATTAAACTTTATTTTATTTATTTATTTTATACATTTTCTTTTCTGTTGGACCGGACGGAAACAAAAAGGGGGGTAAAAGAGTGGGGTTAAGAGAAGAAGAGGTAACACAGAGTAGTAACATCCTAAAACAACCAGGTCTAAATAATCTGGAATGGGCGGGGCCTGTCTACACACAATCATTAGTTACACACATACCTTTTGGCTAAAATAATCTTTACCTGGGAATTCATTTTGACTTCAAACAATCAACCGTGACAACAGTTGTCGGTGACAACGCAGCTTTGCAACAATTTCCCCTTCTGACTTCTTCCCGGGAGCCGTGCTCTTTTTTTTTTTTTATTTTTTTTTTATTAATCTCTTCAGTCTTCTCTGATTTTGCGCTGCACGCTCAACGGCTGGCTGAGTGTGTGCGGAGCTGTCCGTCACATGTGGAACACAACATGAACCAAGTATGAAAGGATTTGTGAATAATATATTTGTATTGAAACAGAACAGACAGTTGGATGTTAGTGGCAAAAAGAAAACATACTTGGTCTTAAAATAATTTTACTTAATTGTACTGATGGAAAATAAAAAAGGGAAAAATTGAAATTGTGATTTTAAAACCTAGCTGTTACAGAAATAGTTGTGCATGGAGATTAATAAACCTGAAAAAAAAAAAGAAACGATGGCTTGTTTTTGTCGTTTCAGATTTGATCAACTCCCGTGGTCTTGTTCACGTGAAAGCTTTATTACCCCCGAAAATCCCTTCCGACGTCTGAGCTTGATAAACATCCAGTTTGCTCTCTAATGTAGACACGATAATTCTCTGCTCTTTTGCTTCTAGAAAAAGGAAAACAACATAATAAATCACTGACGGCGCATCAGTGACACAGAATGAATCCTATCTGCTCCACCCTCGTGGAATCCAGACAGCAGCCGCTGAATCATCCTCCCTGCCGGCTCCTTTTTAGCCGGCAGTCAGCAGAGACACTCTGATGCCGGCTTTAATGAAACTAATTAGTGTGGCAATTAGCAACGCTCCGCAGTGCTGACAGTGTCAGTCAGGCTGAGACACACTTTACTGCAACCTATGGGCTGGAGGACACAGATGAGTGTCAGCTAAAGCAAAAAGGTTGTGTGTTTACTGCACCAACTTTTGAAATTTTTACAAAATTATTTAATATTTCCTATTATTTTGTAATAGGTGAATGACTAGAGATGTGGCTGCATCTAAAACTCGACCAAGGCCAATTCAAGGGGAGGGTGAAATTCCTTGGAATCCTCTGAAATGATATCAGTAGATGTGTATTGTATCTATAGCAACAGGAGCTCAAAGTCATTGTGCAGAAATGCTCTTCTTCTCCCCTGGGTCGCTTCTCCGAGGAATTTTGTTTGCCTCTTTTTGGCTGTATGACATAATTACATTAATAAGTAACCCGAGCTCCCACATGCAAACATTTACTGTGGTTTGTGGACGCATGAAGTGGCAATAAAGGAAGTTCACCTCACATTCCGCCATGGTTTGGTACTCCAAGGGCGTTTGTGGAAAATTGGTGTCTGGTCAAACATTTGGAATGGAGATTAAGTGTGTATTTAGAGGGATGCCGCTTGGTGTAAAATGCGTGGCAAAGCTCCACAAGCAATCCAACCTGGTCAGAAGGGAAAATGTCAAATGTGTCCACGTGCTGTCCCGAGGGCCTTTTCTTTGTGTGGTGGCCAAGCTTTCCTCCTGCATTTATCTCTGCTGTCGGCGGTAAAATGAAGGATAGAGGAAAAGCCTGCTCCACCGCACATTTATACACTTTAATGTCCGGGGAAGACACAGTGACAAATGTAGGGGGGGGAATACCCCGCTGTTCTCTTTTGATGCAAAAAAAAAAAAAAAAAAGTACTGAATCGAAAAGATGCACCAAATGCAATGTGTCAAGAGTTACTTAAATGTTGAATCATTTGTTTTTGGAACGTAAAAACTCAATCACCTTTTAGCGATTGCAGCAATCTTGATATCAAAACATTTAGCTTGTTAAGGACATTACTGCTTTTATTTTTGGTATTCACAAATTTTACAGTTTTTGAAATGTTGAATCAGAGGCTTTTAGCGACAGGCTAACGATTTTTACTAATTTAGTTTACTTAAGAATTTTAGGCTATTTTAGAGTTTAGCTAGTATTTAAGCAACAAGCTAGCTTTTTTTTTATTTTGCCAATTTAGAGTCTACTATGGATTTTTAAATCTAATTTTGAGTTTAGCTAATATTTTAGCAACTTGCTAACATTTTGGGCTAATAGGCGTGTTTGAGTTGACTTGCGCCTCGCCTGCTTCGTCGACAAGACTAAGCTGCTGCAAGAGGGGGCGGAGAAAGGCGCCTGAGATGAAGGTGGACGACGAGACTGTACGAGAACAAGGAGTTGTTCGGCTGAATTTTAATACACCACTCCTCCTATTATGATCTGTGCTGTTATGTCTTTTATAGTAGATTTTTACATCTCTTAGAGTAAAACAGATTAAAAAAAATTATCGGGGGATTCATTACATGTGCACAGTCCCAAATAAACAGATAAAATAAAAATTAAAGTTCATTTTAAAGACAACTATGACACAAATAACCACAGATTATTTAAAATCTTGTATACTTTTTCATCAGCGATTCACCACCTTCCAAAAAGAGTAAGAAAATACACATATTTCCTTCATTTAGCGCCAGTTATTTCACATTAAACTACAAAAACTTTCAGGACACCGTTTCCCACAATGCTTTGTTTTGTAGTCATCAAGGCGGCTTGAAGCCAGCGCAGTACCTATTTTCTGGCTGCGCTGGCTTAGGTAAGCGCCTTGAACCCGCCCCTTTCTCGCGATACTTCATGTCGTCGCAAATGTGACGTCGGTGACAGAAACTAACCAGCATGCACCGTAATCCAGGCGATCTGCGCAGCGCCCGCGTCCGCCTGCATAATCTCAAACACGCCTAATTTGTCATTTACTGCGGTTTTTGTAGGCCAATTTAGAATTTAGCTTCTATTTTAACATCAGGCTAAGATTTTTGAGTAATTTAGTTTACTGAAGAATGTTTGGCTATATTTTGGAGTTTAGCTAGTATTTAAGAAACAAGCTAGCTTTTTTTTTTGCCAATTTAGCGTCTACTATGGGTTTTTAAGCTAATTTTGAGTTTAGCTAATATTTTACCAACTTGCTGACATTTTGGGCTAATTTGACATTTACTGTGGTTTTTGTAGGCCAATTTAGAATTTAGCTTCTATTTTAACATCAGGCTAAGATTTTTGAGTAATTTAGTTTACTGAAGAATGTTTGGCTATATTTTGGAGTTTAGCTAGTATTTAAGCAATGAGCTAGCTTTCTTTTTGGCTAAATTTGGCATCTAAGGTTTTCAATGCCATTTGAGTTTTGCTAATATTTTAGCAACATGCTAACATTTTGGGCCAATATGTTATCAACTGAGGTTTCAAAAGGCTAATTTAGAGTTTAGCTTCTGTTTTAGCAACAGGCTAACATTTCTGACTAATTTTGTTTTCTGAGGAATTTCAGGCTATTTTAGAGTTTAGCTAGTATTTAAGCAACGAGCTAGCTTTTTTTTTTAGCTAATATTGCATCTAAGGGTTTATTTTGTTTTTAAGAACCACACACTAACACAATTTTGCAAATTTGGGATGTATTAGGAATTTTTAAGCACCTTTACTATAAATTTGTCCGACATTTAGGTCAGCAATCTGTCATAGTTCTTTCACAAAATTTCCAGTCTTTTAGTAAATTTAACATTTTGCAAATGGTTTTTGCATTTTCAGCAAAAAGCTTCAGCATCATCAGCGACTAACTTTCAGCAAATAGCATTCACACCAGCATTAATGGAGTCAAATCTTATAATTGATTCACTTAAGCAGTAAAAATAATTTATTAGCATAACTGGTTTATCTTTGTGGAAGAAACAGGAGTTTCTGCAGTCATCTGCTGGACCGTCCTGATTTCACTGAGCAGCTGTCAGACCGTCAGCCTCTTCGGTCTGTCAAGACGATCATCAGTTGGGATGAGAAGAGACTCGAGGACACACATCTGCACAACAACACTCAGTGTAGCACCAAGATAAGGAAACGGTAGGATTACATGAGCTTCCTGTTCTTGATATGGATGAGATTGATCCTTCAGTGTAATTCTATAGTAATGATAATAAATTTGATTTAAAGGCGCCTTTCTGGATTCTCAAGGCTGCTGTATAAATATAAACTGATAAAGAAAAAGCAGTTAAAACACAAAACAGGCGGGTGAGAGAAAAATGGTGAGGATGTGTTTAAGATGCGACTTTCTGAACATATGTGTTTGGATTTGAAGAGAAACAGGGAATCAGAGTTTAAGTCCATTGGAAGAGGGTTACGGGCGGGGATGCACATTTCCTGCAAACAAAAACAGGTCTTTAACTAACAATCTCTCGCCTCAGCTGAGCTGCACAACATTTTTTATTTTACTAAGTTTTTGAATAGTCACCTCACATCACCAACAAACTAAACAAAATAGTCATCTTTAGAATGCTACGAGCACTGGAATTTATCCATAAATAAATGGATTCACAGCCTCTTCAATCCTTTGTAAACACAGCAGTGTAGCCGTCAATCAACGCAAGTTTTTTTCTATTCAGTCTCCGCTCACATGAGCCATGTGGTCCTGGCTCTAGTCGTCCCAGTTGATAGTTTTCATCTCCCAATCCTTCCTAATCCTAAACTGCACACTGTGCTTGATCTGTGTGATTCACTGATGGAGAGCATTGTGATACCTGCTCTTTTGGATGTCACATGGAAATCAGGATTTAAGAGTCCCGACTTCAGAATTTGCTTAATGTTTCACATGCAAATTACTATGAAACAACAAACGGATAATATTTAAGAGATTAAAATAAGACGATTGACACTTTAGTATTTTATGCTTCACAGAGGATGCAACTAATGACTTACAGATTAAACATCTATTCCCCTTACTGATGGTGGACATCTGAGAGACAGTAATTTAACTGCGAAACATCACAGTTGATGAGACAAAAGTTATTAACGTCACCATCCATTTTCTACTGAATAATGTCTGAATCTCTGCAGCTCAAAATACTTAAAGTCTTCCTACCAAAATCCCACAACCTTAATGTCTTAAAAAGACATTTTTCATGTTGATCTGAAACCTCTGTTTCCAAAATCTCCTCTAAGGGGGCGTGGCTTGCTTTGTTTTGTTTTTTCCAAAAGAAAAAAGCCACACTTGTGTTAAAAACTTAAAAAAAAAAAACAACATGATTTTCAGAGGGGGACTTAAACTTGGTTCTGAGGCAATAAAAGTGATGTAGCAGTTTACTCAACCTAAACTGCTATCAAGATTTAATGCAACCACTTATATAATTATACGTAACATTTTAACAGCTGCTAATGTAATAGAAAAGCTGCTCAAAATAATCTGACCAGTATGGAAGGAAGAAAAAAAAAAAAACAACGCTTGAACAACTGACCAGGGTTCTCCTTAATATATATATAAAATTTCCTCCTGATTTTAAAACATTTTTTTCAGTAAACATTAAAATGGGTCTACACAACAAGTACTTTTTCAGCCAGACACCTCAAGATCCACATTGCAGTTATTTCATTGGAATAAATTAAGAAAAAGAAAAAGAAAAAAAAAAAAAAAAAAAGTAATTCTTTGTGTTCAGGTGGGACCAAGCACAAAAACTGACAGAAATTCATGTTGGCCACACAATACTTTCACCAAAAATACACATTTTAACCACGATTGTAACCTTAATCCTGCCTTAATTACATGAGACGAGTCCCTTTAACACCAGAGTTTTAGCATTTATGTTCTTTGATTTACTGTAATTTAAATTGTTAACACGAACAACACAACTCCAGCTGATTCTGAAGCAGAGAAACATCAGAATGTGCTGGAATTATTTTGATCGTGTTAATGGTTGAAGAGTTACATAGTGTTTAAGATTCATTTAATGCATCAGTGACCACTCCTCTGGTGTTAAAGGGTTATTTTAACCATTTTTATATAGAATAGAATAAAATATATATAGATATAGAGAGAGCAAGAGAACTTCTATTATTGTGCAATTTTTTTTTTAGGCTAAAAACCCAAAAGTTACAAACCTCATTATTTATTTATTCTAACATACATTGTGAGCTGATTTAAAGGACAAATCATCAATACTGGACCCTTTATAACAGAGCAACAATATTCATTCAAAATCCTGGAGGGTTTGAATAGTTCTGCCACTTTCTAAAAAATCCAATCCACATAAAAACTTTTTGTTTTTACATTTTTTAAGTACCGGGAGAACTTCTGTCAGGAAATTATTCTAAAGGATCAAAAAAAAAAAAAAAAAAAAAAATGCAAGGAAATGAGGTTAAACATTAGGAGCTTAAAGGCTTAAAGTGAAGTCAAACATGAACAACCTGTGGCATACGTGAGCCATAAAAGTGTGTCAAATTTAGAAGACCTGACAAGAATGGACTGAAACCCAGACCCTTAAATCCACTGAGGATCATTAACTAAAGTAAAGTCAGCTGCGGATAATTGACAACCTGAACCTGGTGAGACTGACGTGTGGAAAACCCAACATGACAAGAACATATGACTGAAATTGAACAAAGCAAGAAAAATTAAAAATCCTCACACTGCTGAAGTTTTTCTTTAATTTACCCTTTTTATAGCAATTAAAAATATATTTAATGTTTTTTTTTTTTTAATTTAATTTTAAAACTCAGGACAGGGGTGGAACAGTACAATTCTGTGCCAAAGATAAACATTTTTAAGGCCAAACAAGTTTCCAAATTAGACTGTTCATTAAAAAAAATATTAGCTAATTGTAGTTTTTTATGCATTTTAAAATCTTTTAAAAGAGTCAAGAAATGCAAACATGTAAATAATAGAACAAACCAAGAATTTAAGTTGTTTTATAACTAAAATTGAATGCATGTCACCGTAGAAACTGACATGAGAGTAGATTTTAAATTTAAACTTGAATAAGTTAAAATCCAAAAAATATTTCTAAATATTTGCTACATTGAAGTACACAAACACTTCTCAATATATATTAAATTTCAGTTATTTAACTCTAATTAAAAAACATCTGTTGACAATTATTCATTTGAATGAAAGAACAAATCTGCCCTCATGTCGCAATATTTTTACAAGTCTTATAATAATTGTTATAATGACACTATCATTATCTGTTTCTACATAACTTCATCCACTTACAGAAAAAACATCAACATAAATGACTACAGAAACAGGACCAAAACAACCACCAAATGAATCCTGAAAATTAAACTAAATAGAAGAGCAGAAACGCATCATCACATTTGCAGTAAGTGGGGATTTTAATACGAATGGGAGCACAAGACAGTTTGTTCCCTGCTACATTTTGAGGTAATATGTTTTGTTGTTCTCTCCAGATGCTGAGCAAAAAGGTGGAAGCTGAGTGCCTCATGTTTTGGACGGATTCTAACAGCAAAGATTTTCTTCTGTTCTACTTAGGCAAACTGGGTGTATATTTGGATAAACTCCTCCTGTATGAAAAGCTCAACTTTATTTTTAAAATACATTTCTTTATTACTTGTTGGGGGAATTCTGGATGGATAAGAGAGAAATGGTAGGAAGAATAAAGGTACAGTAAAACAAAAATCCATCCATTTTCTTCTTTTCATCCGGGACCGGATCGCAAGTATGTTTCTTAAATCAAACATTATTCAATTTTTTTCTTATCCAGGAGGATCTATAATTCTTTTCTTAGCGTTATACTATATTTGGAATATTCAGAAATTTGTACATATATATTTTATTAAAATAATAATCAACGTTTATAAATGTAGATTTACAAGTTATATTCTTAAGCTTAATAAAAACATTGACTAGTTCTTTAGATATTAAAAAAAATCCAATTAAAAAAAAAAAAAAACACATCTTCCCATTTATGTAACCTTGGCTGCTGCAACCGCAATCAACCCTTTGACCCACTTTGGGTTTATTATTTCAATTCATTCACATGGGAATATTTTTTTAAATAAAATTCCTATTTAAGACTCAATTAAATCCATGCTTTGACTAGGACACAAGACCCCAATTTTCTTTTAGCAATTTAGAAATGAGATCCACTGGAAAATCGTCAGCTGTGGCGTTTGAGCTGAAAAATTCTCAACATAATCTGCATTTACACATATTCACACTCTCATCACTGTATTTGACTAATGTAAATAAGCTGTAAATAATTATATGTAATAAAAAACACTCTGTTAAAAAAAAAAGCCATATTGTCTCTGTCATGTTAGATTAGTCGTTCTTGTTTTTATAGCTAATTTTATTTTTCACCGACTTCCATGTTTTATCAACTTACATATCTTAAAACATGAAATATTGTGCTACATTTTGCTATTTGTGGAGTTGTTTTGAGTAATAATAAAATAAAACATGATTTGAATCAGTCTAAAAACTAAAAGGTGCAAATATTAATTACCAGCTTTGTTAATGATGGCCTAACGAAAAACATTTTAGTCCATCTAATGCTACGCCCCCACAGGGGTTGACAACATGCATATAAGTGACCGGTTTCAATGAAATGTTAAAGTAAAAGTGCATAAATGCACATTTCAGGCTTCCATTGTCACAAACAGGCAGACAGCTGGTTCCAAGTGCAGCATGTTTATCAGTTCAGACAGGAACTAAACACAGCTAAAAGTCCACTAAGCTAAATCAGGGTCAGACAGTTGGAGGTCAATCACGAGCATGGGATCATCTAAGAAGAGAGTAGAGTAGTAGTCAGGGTCAGGGCAGGCAGCAAGCAAACAGCTGAGGCAGGGTCAGAAACAGAGGATCAGCTCCAGAATGAAACGCTCAGTCATGTAGGCAAGGTGGCACAAAACAATACTTCGCACTGAGTGAGGCTGAGAGAGCTCACACTCACAAGTGTTTAAGTCTGTTCAGACACTACATACAAAACGCCATTGAACACAGGTTGAAAATGAAACCAATTGAACTTCGACCAGTCAAGGGTCATTTGGCATCCTTTTTCATTCGTGAAAGTGCCAAATGATTGAAAATTGACTAAAGAAAAACATTTTATTGCTGTCGTTTGTGCCCAGCCTGAATTGAAAGACACTTTGTCTTTCATTATTCAGAAAAAACTGTGAAAAAAAGAAGCCTTTAGCGAGATATACCAGATTTGCACCACTTCAACATTTCGCAGCAAATGCCAAATTTCTACTGGGCCGCACAGACCAGTCCCCTCTCAGCTGCTTTAGAATGGTCCGGACAATTCAAGTGAGTGTTTCCATTGAGCGTTGCACCATTAAAGCGCATGCGGGGTGTAGACCGATGACATAGCTGCACCCCAAAACGGTGCGACTACAGCAAACGGAGAGAAAATCAAAAAGATGTTTGCAGAGGATAAATATGATCCAGAGCAGGTGTCTTTTATGGATGAAGCCGGCCTCTCCGCTGCAGAACAGTCTATTATTCTGAATTATAAAGAATAAAAAACTCTTTACATCGAGCAAACCTCCGATGTCCTTTAATAAATGTTTAGTATGGATCAACAACATTGTGCTTCAACAGAAGCTCTGGTCAAATGGGTCCATTCCCTTTTTCTATGGACCAACGCGGGACCAGAAATGGCACCAGTTGGTCCTTTTTCAACGGGTGCATTTTGTAATCCAGTCCGGTCTGGACCGATCAGTGGAAATGACTCTTCCAGCGGTGAGCTAGCTTAGCAACAGTCCAGTATGAACACAATATGCTAAAGGCGCATTAAGAACTCAGGTTTATCGTGTTCTTGGTTGTCCATTGTGTTTGTAGCACAAGACTAGATTTTTCTAATAGTCTCACTGTCATCATAATGCAAATATAAGCAAATTTAAGATGTAGGTGTATCTATAAACTATAATCTGGTTGATTTATTCCCCCTTTGTGTTTGTGCTTGCATATCTATCATCCTCTTCATTTGCAACACACATTCCTGACTTTCGCAGGAAAAACTTCATTCGACTCGTCTTGTTCCACAAATGGCTGACACATCAGCAGGTCACCTTGCTCTTCCTGCGTACGGCGCCGAGAAGCCCTCACACTTATGCCTGACGCTGTGCCAGGGGTCTTTCCGTTCCCAGGTTGGGAACAGAACGTTACGCAGCCGCAGGATTAATTTGGACTGCTTAACACCCTGTGTTCTCCATAGTTGTCAAAGCAGCACAGAGAGAATTTCTTTTCTTCCACTATGCATCGAGAAGCAGACATTGCACTCTATAAACTCAGTGTCTCTCCTGCAGTTTTTGTTTTTTCTCACTTTGAAGAAAGGTTCTATGACTTTAGGGTTTCGGATGTTTGAAACTGCGATTGAAAGGATCATCAACACAGGTTTTCTGCTGCATATTTGTCGGGTTGATAGAAATGCTGGCATAGAAAAATGTTTGATTTCACAGAAATAAGTAAATTAATAAATCAGGGTTAATGTAAAAGTGGAACCCATATGAAGATGTCACAATACCAAGGCTGCAAGTTTTCCTTAGATAAAGAAACACTGACAAAGTGCATCGCTGCATGAGTCCAACATGCACTGAGAACAGGTTCTACTGACCTTAGGCGAATCAAACCAACCCCCTGCTCTGGTTGTAGAGAAACCTGACAGCCCTGGACCTCGTATTCCCATAACACCTCTCACAGAATACTGGAAAAGGCTAGATCAAACACAGTCTTAAAATCCACATGTGTAATGGATTGGTGAACTCCCATGAACCCTCAAATTCTCTGTGGGTATAGAGCTGATCCAAAGTTCCACGACTGCAACTAAAACTCCACTGTTCCTCCTGAATTAGGGGTTCAACTATCGATCATATTTCTCCTTTACAATATCCTATAGTAGACTGTCCCAGGCAAGCTAAATATCCACCTATAGGTAAGGTTGGGCACTGATTGGGTTTTATTCGGTTCCGGTATCAAAGTGGTTCTTTTGTTTTGAATTTGGTTCTTATTCAGAGCCAATTTAAGTAGTTCAGTAATTAAAGATAATGCCTGTATCTTCCCAAATCAATGCATTCTCATTGCCAAGTCGTCACAAATTGACGCACGGTTAAGACCTCCGTGTCAAAAACTGAAGTTTTGGGTGTCTTCTTTTTTTATGTATTTTTTTAAGTGCTGACTGTTCCCATTGAATCAGAGATCCTCAACCTTCAAACCGCAACATCCCTCTTTCACCCTGAAATCGCTGCCCGCCGCCTGTCCAAAACGTGATCGTGAGCTTAACGCCGCGGCTGCATGCGGGTGTCTGTGAATGTCACATTTCCAATGAATGGAGGACACAGAGATCAGGTTTATTTTATGATGAGGAGTTCTACAAAAATCTACAAAAAAACCCCCGAAATCCTTCAAAAATTATTGTGACTTTTATCTCACTCGCAGGGTTTGTCTCGATGACAGCCACTTCCACGATGTTTCTGTGTCTCTGTGACGGAGATTAAGGGCTGCATTAACCCAATAGGGGAGATATTTCGGATCGGGTCACTGAAAACATCATGTGCCCAAAGCTGAGTTCCTGATTGGTTCCTGATTCCTGATTCTGTGACGTTATTTGCAGCCAGACATTCTAGTACAGCGCACTCTCTCAGGATAATGATCTTTCAAAAGAAATTAATAACCGAAAAAGAAAACTAATTTGGAAACGTTGTATTTTTACGTTTTTGTGAATTTTATTTGAGTTTTACACTGGGGTAAAAAAAGAAACCGACTTGCCTGGGTATGAAGCAACTTAGCAGTTACCAAGGAAACTAACAAGGCTCAGGTGATTCTCCTTTTAAACCTGTCTCAAGGCAAAAGTCATGGGGTCACCTCTTGGATAAAACTAAAAAGATGTAGAAAAAACCTAAAGTCTCAAAGGAGAAAGAATGTCACATGGAGCCAAAAGGCTATTTTATTATAATAGTATACTACATTCTTTCAGTGGCTGTTGGACACAAATGAATTCCTATATACTCACGTGTGTACACACAAGGCGATTTCAACACCATCCACGCTTGTGTGTTTTCCATAGCTGAAGAGAGTGATAACATGCTCTCTTATCTGCAGCCATGACAACACTCCAAACCCACTGTGGGCCCACTCACGCCTGTTCTGAATCTGCAAAGTGTCATGAATGCAGCCCAGATAGGAACAAAAGCCTTATGTGGGAAAACGGAGATAACAGAGTCTAATAATTCAGGAGATCAAACATTCAAATCCAGAGGGATTTGGAGGATATTTTACATTCTGATGGCCTTGGATCACATTGTTAGCCCTGACCTAAAAACCTAAGGCAATTACCATAGATAAGTGATGTGGACACAAAACAGCCAGTGGAAATAGCTAGTAGTGAAACCCATATGGGCAAAGGGAGAACCTGACGGTTTAGTTTTTACTAGGGTGGGTTGATAAAATCAATGAATCGATTTGAATTGATTTAAGTTTAACAAATCAATAATCGATTCATAAAAATAGAGATCAATTTACCACATAAAGCTAAAGTCTGCTAGCTTGATGCTAACGTTCAATGGAATTTCCCATAGGACGCTAATGCTAACACTCGGTTGATCCAAACACACATTGTTGACGAAATGAACATCTTTATAAACTCACAGGCAGGAATTTTCCAAATTATTTTAAGGAAATATTTTTTGTGGTCTAAAACACGATTTTTTTGCTCATAGTTTCTTCTTCTTCTTGAAAAAAGTGTACTTCTATAGCATGATCACCACCTAGTGGCCAAACTGAAATACCCTCCAGGAGAAGCAGAACAATGTTTACAATGTAAATGATCTGAACATTTTAGTTTGAACTTCTCCTTTTAAGAATTCATGTAACACTGTATGATATTAACAATCTCATTATACATTTTACAGTATGTGAACTGTATCAGATTCATATAAATATATTCAAAACATATATTATTAATTTATTTCTAAATAAATGTGTAAACTCAAAGTGGAATTGATTTGAAGAATTGAAAAAAAAATGGAATCGATATGATCCAGGCTTTTGTGAATCGAATCGTTTCTGGAGATTATAACCGATACCCCGCCCAACTTTTCTACCCAGCAGTCAGTTGGTTAGACCCAAAACACAGGGTTCTTCTTAGGAATTAGTCAAAACAAGAGCCCCCCTACCACCACCGTCTGCCGGACTTCACAGACAGAAAGGTCAGCCCGAGTCGAGCGCCACAAAGAGGAGAGCATGGTCAATGAGTTCCTCCAAAGTTCAGCA
The DNA here is from genome assembly GCA_003999625.1 of Oryzias javanicus. NCBI lineage: Eukaryota > Metazoa > Chordata > Actinopteri > Beloniformes > Adrianichthyidae > Oryzias > Oryzias javanicus. The sequence continues at coordinate 7,874,919 of CM012457.1, read as the reverse complement.
GGGGCCCACCTCTCTTCTCTGTGTATGCCCCCCCTCGCTATGTTTCCATACTTCAGCGTCTGTGTGAGAGCAGAAGACAACGTGATCAGATCCTCTTTAATAGGCAAAGAGGGTGTTTTTGAGAAGGGGGGGGGGGGTGTTAGTACATTGACCCTTAGACAGAGTGACCTTAAGGTCAGAACAACAGGAAGAAAATCACGTGACACATTTATACACTCGGAGCAACAGGGGAGGGGCTGAAAACGTGGAGGGAAAAAGGGGGGGGGGGTAGACAGTGCACACGACTAAAAGGGGGGAAGGGGAAGAATCTGCTCTTTTCACTCTTGTTTTTCTCAGTCTGACGCAGGTGTCTGCAGACACGCTTGGCACCAGTCCAGGTGTGGATTACAACATCAAGACCACTAGAGGGAAAACAAGAAGCAAATTGAGACGGAGGGGGAGCCAGTGAAGGCAACACAGAGAACAAGGGAGAGATTCTTCTCCTTCTTGTTTTGGTTCCTTCAGCTCTGTCTTGGACACCACTAACACTTCACAAGCCCCTTCAAACTGAGGGGAAGGGAAGAATTTTGACTTTGAATGTTCACTATTTAGTATGAACTCACTCAGATCTCCTTTATTATTAATACTTTACATGTGAAAAATCACATTCTTGTTTCTCCAGCTTTAATTGTAGCACAGCAGTAAACAGACATCTTGATATATCCAATATGGCATCCAATTCGCACACAAGCTAGTGTAGGAACTATAGCCTATACATCTTATTGATCGGAGCTACCCAGCTGTACAGTTTTGAACCAGATGCCAGCTCGGATGAGGAAACGGAAAGTGTACATGGATCTTGTCGCCTTCAATTGGATGTATTCAAATGAAACAGACTTTTTCCATTGGCATTGTTTCGTCTGCTACTGATTCATAACAATTTGAATAAAGAAATATTCATTGTGCGGAATGCAGTTTGAATCTTAGTTTTCTTTATGCATGTCGTCCATCATGAGAAAAAAACTACATGTGAAACATTTTCATTGGAGTAGGTCTTTAAAGTGAAGACTTGAAGCTGCTAGAAACCTGCTCCAAGTTAATGTCTGAGAAAAATTGCTCTGAAACGTTAGCTGAGACTTATATAAATGGTTGGGGTTGGCTCTATAGCTTGTTTTTTATGAGAGACGCCCAGGTCAAGGGACAGGATAAACAGTGGTCATTAATGGCTTCATTTATTGGTCCCTGAAGTCCTAAGAGAGTGGTGGAGTAACATATAAAAGTGTGGGCGAGAATTGCTGCTTTATTGGTGGGTGTTAAACTTTGGCTTTTTGATTTGTCCTTTGTGGGGCATCGCTGAAACCTCTCTCTGACATGAGACGTAGCGTTAATGGTTTAATCAATCTTTTAAAATGACACCATTCTTTCATGTAGACATTGGTCACTTGTGCTTTCATGTCCCCTTCATTTTGACACGCTTGTGAAAAAGAGATTGTCCCTTCCTTTCCCCAAATGCGCAAGATTGGGCCGTAAATTGAGTAAAAATGTCGTAAAATTCTCAAGAAGTCTCAGCACGGCATCATCACGAATCCCCACGACCATTTATCTAAGTAGTAAGTTAAGGAGCGTGTGTTATGGATGGGAATTTATTTTCTATTTCTTCATTCTTTGCATTAAGTCTCTAAACTGTTAATCAGATACAAAAGCAGACCTGCTATTTATTTAATGATTACGTGATCTGACACAGTGCAACATGTTCATTTGATGTGACACATTACAAGACAAGCGGTAGTCTTGATAAAATACGCTACAGCACAAGAACTCTTATAAATTGATATTGTCTTTGCTTGACATTAAAGACCAACACATTCTCATTCTCAAGTCGTCACATATTGACGTTTGGTTGAGGAACCCTCCGCATCCCTTTTTGGCGTTTTGACTCGACGTTTTTTGACATGCTGATTGTTCATAAAATCAAGGGTACACAACCCTCAGGATACAGTACCAGATTCTGTACCAGACACAGACTGGTCCTCGGAACGTCTCCATTACTGGTACCCTAACCCAGTCCCGGTACCTTAACCTGTAACGGTTCGCATCCTATTCATGTCTGGTATCGCATCGGGTTCGGGTATCGGTGCGCTCCGCGTTGCAGGACTGCACCCGTTCTGGTTCGCGGCCCATAGGTGGGGGACCTGAATTAATGGAAACAGTCAAGACGACAAAAAACAACCAGTTGGGGACACGTGAAACATGAAAAAGTGACGCAGAGGGGTCTTTAACCAAACGTCAATATGCCATGATTTAGGAGTGAGAATGTGTTGTAAAGACACACTCCAATGGAAAGCAACTTTTTAGTATTTATAACATTATTGTGGCAGTTTTCTACGACAATAATGTTATAAATACTAACTGAGTATTTCTTTATTCAAAATGTGGTAAATCAAGAAAAGCAAAATATTGTGCTGGAAAAAGCTGGTTGCAGTGGCGTAGGTGCTACTACATTAGCTCCATGCATCCACTTGTTGATGACTAGATCCATGTCCTGGTATTTCTTTGATTTTCTTGTCCATCTGTCTCAAAACTTTATAGCTGGAAATCTCCAATATTACTCACCATTTTTGTTGGGTTGAGGTTGTGTGAGGCTGCAGTCTACTGGGAGAGAGATTAAGCAAAGGAATGATGGAAGTCATGGCAGGCTTCTAGACCAACAGTCACGCCCACAACTCACAGGCAAATTCTTATGAACTAATGTCGCTCCAAAGAAAATATGCTTCTATATTATTATTATTTTGGATAGAAACAGCATAATTATAAATAAAAGACCACTGGGAACAATTTTACAATAGACCAAAGATGATTGGATTGGGACTTTAATGGGAGGAGCTAGACTGGGTCCAGAATGTGGACTTAAATCTAGCTAGAGAATCTTCAATTTTCAAAATGGGAATTTTTATTTTTGCTACCAAAGTTTTCCTGTCACCAACCATTACCTAAAACTTAAAACATATGTTTAAGAAACACTGCAAATCTCATTTTTACATGACTAAGACTGGAGTTGTCTGACAGTAAACGACATTTAGTGACATTTGGAATTAGTCTCAGTGTTATGAAGCACATTGCTCTGAGGCATTTGTTTTGTTTGAGAGTCACAGTACCTCTGGTCTCGCTTTCATTCATGGCCCATGGCTGTATTATCTTTCCACTCCTTCAGTCTACACTGATAGTGATCAGAGGAAGTCTTTACAACTTCCGTTATGGCAAAATAATCATTGTTCTTCAACGTGCACTCACTCACATGCACACACATACGCACCCATTCCACGTGAGGCCAGTGTGTCCTGTGTCAAATACAGGAAGGAAGTCATTAACTTCCTGAAGAGATAGGACTGGAGGGGGCAGAAAGGGGTTAGCAGTGTTGCGGACAGGCCGGTTGAGGACTCCTAATGACAATAACTCCTCCAGACAAAATACTTCCTCTGAGAGTGAGAGGAAGTAATGACTGCAAAATGATGTAAATCCTCCCAGTCAGTGTATCCACAAACTAATAGATGATGTAAAATTAATGACAAACTAGATATATAGCATTATCTTTAAGAATGCAAGTGTGAAGGCTGTAACCTGAATGTGGCTGCTAAAAACGCTGGAGCAGTCAGCTAAAATACTGATGAAAGCTTCCAAAAGTGTTAGCTGAACTCTAAGTTAGCCAAAAAACTGAAAACATGTCTGAATAAGCAAAAACAGATGGAATATTGCTAAAATGTAAGCTAAACCCCAAATTAGCCATAACAAAAAAACAAATAACTGGAAACATGTCTAAATTAGCCAAAAAATAGCTAGCATAATGCTAAAATGTTGGCTACATTCCAAACTAGTTCAAAAACTGAAAACATGTCTGAATTAGCAAAAACAGATGGCATATAGCTAAAATGTTAGCTAAAGCCCAAATTAGCCACAAAAAAAAAAATAACTGGAAACATGTCTAAGTTAGCCAAAAACAGCTAGCATAATGCTAAAATGTGGCTACATTCCAAACTAGCCCAAAAACTGGAAACATATCTAAATTAGCAAAAACAAAAATAACAGCTAGCATAATGCTAAAATGTAAGCTAAACTCCAAAATACCACCCCAAACAAAAAAAAGAAAAAAAAACTGGAAACATGTCTAAATTAGTCAAAAACAGCCAACATAAAACAAAAATATTAGCTATTTTCCAAAAATTAAAAAAAAAGAGCTAGCATAGTGCTACAATGGTAGCTAAACTCCAGATTAGTCAAAAGCATGGAAACATATCTAAATTATTAGATAAAAAAGAAGGATAAAAACAGCTAGCATGATGCTAAAATATTAGCTAAACTTCAAATTAGACTCAGAATAATTGAGGCATGTCTAAATTAGCATTATACGGAAAGTTTCGCCACATTTCACATTCCAAAGTTCACATTTGCCTAAAAACTTTAAAAATTCTAATATTGCCAAAAAAAATAGCTAGCATGTTGTTAAAATAAAAGCTAAATTCCAAATTAACATAACAACCTAGTGGTTGCTGAATATTTTAAAGTGTGAATGGTGTCTCTAGCTGAAACTATAAGCAGAAGTCCACAAGTTTGAAAGTACACAAAGTTTTAAAAGATTTGAGCAATTTTTCATTCATTAAAATCATAATATTAAAGTACAAGCAGTAATGTCCTGAACCAGCGGAACATTTTGATATCAAGATTATTGAAATTGCTGATGTTGTGATTGAGTTTTTACGTGCCAAAAAATTTACGTAAAGCAGCAGGAGAATCACTATAATCACTACAAGGATTCAATCCTTATGCAGATTTTAAGAAAAAAAACAGAAACTTTTAACGCAACATTTTCGGTATGACAAAGTGTGCAAGACGGAAACAGAAGGAAGGGGGATTGAAATGTCAGCACTGAAGTTTTCCAACCACTTGCAGTCGAGCTAGAAACACAATCTTGGCGAGAGGGGACAAACAATTTTAAGAGGGGTGTGGAGTTCAATTCACTCCTTGACCAAAAGTGCATCAGGGCCAAAACACTAAAACACGTTAACTGCCCTGACCTTCAACCTGCATCGCTGTCAGGGACTGTTGTTTCAACGGAAAATTATGAGAGATTTACTGCACGCGTGTTCTCACCAAATACCACAGATTCCAAATTACGCATCAACCAAATGTCCGAGCTCGGAGATATCCGTTAATATTTCTTGTGAGTGTTGCAAAATGAGACGACGGAAAAGGGGAAAGTGCAGAAAGCATCCAGGTCGTGTGGCTGGGTGGAGGGTATGTGGTCTATAAGTGGTGGAAAGGGGGGGGGGCTCTTATCAGAAAACACGTATGCGTACAGACTCTCGTAAACACAAACATGTCCCTTTCACTGTCTCTTTCACACAAACACATTTGGCCAGTACTGCCCAGAGCACAGCTTTGTTCCAGCCAGCAAGTGGGTTTAAAAACAAATGACGTGCTTAGCCTTTTATTATGTTCCGGACACTGTTTTTCCTGAGGCTGGAATGCGGACAGGAATGTGTTGTTGCTCTGCTAGAGCTCAAAGAGAGAAAAACCTACCGTGCTATCACGTTCAAGAAAAATACAAGAACGGGGGGAAACGTTCATAAGGAAACCAGGAAAAGCTTGTAAAGGAGGAGGAAACTAAGACTTTCTTTCACTGTTACGTATGAATTAACGGGGTATTATCGTCTCATGAAAGTGGTCAAAGTTCTGATGAAAGTCTTCTGATTCTCATCGGTTTGCTCTCTTTTTATCCATCTCTGGTACTCATTACAACCCCTATGATGCTCCTCGCTCAGACCTTGCCAACGCTTGCGTAACTGCTTGTTATTGGGCTGCCTGTCCAGACCTCGCTTCTGCAAGTTTCAGCCTAATCTAAGGCAGACCGCGTGCACTTTGCCTCTCTTTGTCCGGGTTACCGTCACCTGGAACAGATATGCTCAAAGATGTGGCAAACTCGCTCTAATTACAATTGAGCCTTTGATGCATTATTTAAAAGCAGTAGTAAAACGTGCAAATGTGCAAAACCAAAAGACATAAAAGAGATGCTTGGAACAGAGTTTTCAGTAGTGACGAGATCACAGATAGTCAAATATTGGACAAATGAACAGTGACATCACACAGAGAATCCTTAGGAGGGGATTTTAAGCTTAAAATCCTACTCAGTGTTTGTAGATATGTTGTCCTTACTAAAGTTCAAAACCTGTAAATTAAATTTTCAAGACTGAGTAATTACTGTTTATGTTTCCATAGAAGTCTATGGGATTTTGGCTTTTTGGAACCAGCAGGTACACGTTGGGTAAGGGGTCACTCAGTCTAATTCTTCTATACAGTCAATTGTCTTTTCTGATTAATTAATTTCTTAAAAAATTTCAGTCTATAACTCACAATTCATCTGTAGTTAGTTTTCCGTTTATTTTTTTTTTTAAACCTATAATCCAAAAATAGAAATTATAGAAAATTTTGTTTGTTTTTTTGGCTTCTATCACAGAAGAAAAATCCAATAGTTGAAACTTTTATGAGCCTTCAAGAAATCTTTTATGATGAACTCAAAAGCCCATTAAAGAATCGTGTCATCGTCTAATTTTCTGTGTTTTATTTTTAACTGTTCTATATTGCAGTAAATATCAAATCAATTTAAACTGCATCAACCTAAAATAATATTTTTTTAATTTTACGATTTCTGGAAAGGACAGATAACATCAATGAGTGCTAGAATCCACCAAGAATTTCTCCCACCGTGAGATGCGAGATGATGAGCCGGAGGCGAGGTCCACGGGCAAGTACAGGAGCACGCGCGATCCACCTGGAATCTGAAATCTCTCCCGGGAAATAGGAACAATATGTGAATTGTGCAGCACAAAACATAAGAACACAGAACTAAATACAATAATTAATAAAGAATCGAGGAGCATCAATGCACACTGTTTTTTTTTTTGCAAAGACTTCTGGGAAATTTCTGGGCATTTGATTTTTTTTCTGTTCATAGTTTTTATGGACAGAATTTCTAGACGCAGCCAGGGGCTGGAGGGGATCTGGTTTGGGGACCACAGGATTTCATCTCTGCTTTTTGCAGATGATGTGATTCTGTTGGTTTCATCGAGCCGGGACCTCCAGCATGTATTGGAGCGGTTTGCAGTGTGAAGCGGCTGGGATGAGGGTCAGCACCGCTAGGCCTGAGGCCATGGTTCTGGACCGGAGAAAGGTGGTTTGCCCTCTCTCGGTGGGTGGAGTGCTCCTGCCTCAGGTGGAGGAGTTTAAATATCTTGGGGTCTTGTTCACGAGTGAGGGAGGATCGGAGCGTGAGATCAACAGGCGGATTGGAGCGGCGTCCGCCATCTTACGGTCGCTGTACCGGTCCGTGGTGGTGAAAAGAGAGCTGAGCCAGAAATCAAAGCTTTCGATTTACCGGTCGATCTTCATTCCAGTTCTCACTTATGGGCATGAGCTTTGGGTCATGACCAAAAGAAAAAGATCCCGACCACTAGCGGCTGAAATAAGTTTTCTCCAGAGGGTGGCTGGGTGCTCCCTTAGAGATAAGGTGAGAAGCTCAGTCACCCGGAGAGAGCTCGGAGTAGGGCCGTTTGTCCTCCACATCAAGAGGAGCCAGTTGAGGTGGCTCGAGCATCTGATCCGGATGGACGCCTCCCCGAAGAGGTGTTCCGGGCATGTCCCACTGGGCGGACGCCCCGTGGAAGACCCAGGACACGCTGGTGAGACTATGTTTCTCGGCTGGCCTGGGAACGCCTCGGGGTCCCCCCAGGGGAGCTGGAGGAGATGGCTGTGGAGAGGGAAGTCTGGGCATCTGGCCCCGTGACCCAGTCCCGGATGAGCGGAAGAAGATGGATGGATGGATGGATTTTGGAATTGTAGATTCGGACAGCGCTACAAAATGGCAAATGCATTTTACAGTACATTATTTAGTGCACTATATCGTGAGGAGTGAAGGAATTCGGACATACCCTGGGATAGGCTCTAGCAACATGGATGGATGGATGGATGGTGCGTTGAGAACTTATATTGATTAACCCAATAAATTTCCTCTCCTACTTTTTTAAGCAACCACAAAAAAAACATAATTGTTGCCATGGCTTAACTTAAATAACCCCTAATTTATTGCCAAATCTTGTCCATCCCTGTCCACAGTGGAAATATAAAAAAGACATTTCCTTTAACAATGCATGACAAGCATGATTCCCCCCCAAGGCAGTGATTCTGTAGCAGCTTTGTTTTTGATGTACGGTGATCATAAACACAAAGGCTCCTCCACCTGTCACATATTCTAGAATCTAATCAGCATCTCAAGCGAGCTTCGGCTGAAGCCACAGAGAATAAGACAGTAGATGCAGCGCAGGTGTTGTCCGGCGCCTCCCATGAATTACTTTTCTGGTGTAAACGGCTTGAAATGGGAGCTTAGTTTGATGCATCTGAGTGTGCAGAAGAGCAGGAGGAATTATGAAAGGATTTCAGAAAGGGTTGTATGTGTAACTGGCTCATCCTTCTCGGGGGGGCCTCCAGAACTTATTTGTCCTAGAAGGGAGAGCCTGGTGAGGGATGTTGTCTTGAGCCCATCAGCCTGTCTGGAGCTTAGCAAAGGGCAAGGAAGACCGAAGATGGATGACAGCGGAGCTAAACGAAAATAGGCGGATCAAAGAGTGGGAGGAGGAGGAGAGGATGGAGAGGACGATAAGATGAGCGATGGGTGTATGGTCTTCCTTTTGATCCGTCACTGAATGATGCTCAATTCAGAGTGTTGACTGAGACCACCTGGGGGGCTCTGGGGAGGCTCTGTGTTTGTTTACTGGCGCTCAGGGGGAGGGGTATCATTCCGCCATAGATGGCTGTCAGCTTCACGGCCTTACACATTGGGGTGATTGAAGGAAACTGATGGCCCACTTCCAGAGAGTGTCAGTGTCTCTGGAGGTCTCAGTGAACCCGCAGCGCGATTTCAATGATGGAAAACAGCTTTCATTACACTGATATAGGAGAAGCCAAACAAGGGAATCTTTTGTTATCTCCAATTTTTTTTTTTTTTTTTTTTTGTTATTGTCGCTGCTGAGAGAAAGACAGGAAAGGGAATTAACGGCGGCCTCTGTTTAATGAGAGCTCTTCCTCTTCTGTCACTTCGCCCTCCTAACAAAAGGCAGCGTTCGCTTGACTTTGCCTTTCACTAATCATTTATTTATCATGCGCTCATCACTTCCAGCATCTATCGTTTTAGCTAATAACCTGGTGATTCCCAGATGAGAAGCTCATCCTCTGTCACATGCCTTTCAACTGTAACCACCCACCTAACTGGACTCTAGGGGTGCGCCAAAATATTGATATTGCAATTTATCGCAATATTTAGTTCTCAATGGGTTCTCATCAAGTATAGATCTTTTATTTTTGTTTGAAGAGGTTGTAAAAACGTTACATCCATTCTCCTTTGGGGAGACGTTCCTTTGGAGGTAGATAGGGGGCGCAATTTACAAGGAAACTTGAATTATTAAGGTTTCACTCTGTTGTTTACAACAATTTTGCGCTAAGTAGTGGCACAGCTGTTCATGTTTACTTTTGTTTTACAGATAATTCACGTTCGTCAAAGACATAATATTACTGATTTCAGCAATGTTGCACTAAAATGTCTATTATTTGTTGCACAAAATGAGACAAGTGGTTTCTTGAATAGTAACTGTCCTGCTCTTTTCCGTACTTTTTTTGGCAAGTGAAAAATCAATCACACTTACAGCGATTTCAGCTATCTTGGTATCAAAACATTCAGCTCGTTCAGGACATTACCGCTTGTATTTTTGGTATTTATAAACTTTGTAGTTTTTGAAATATCGAGCAAAATATGCCCTATCCACCTTATTCCTATGCCCCATAAGCCTTTGCGTGAATTATGGGGGATACTTCCTGTAGACGCCGGAAGTAGCATTTATTTACATTACAACTGTAGAGCCGACAGCGCAATCCCCCTTGTTTTGGATCTATAACTACATATAAATGTGGAAACAGCAGCTGTCATGTCTTTAAAGAGGCGACGTAACAATTCCGGTGCCTGTTAAAATTGAAGGATGACGTTAAAAAATGTCCAAACATAACATATAGTAGCATTTTTAGCTACTTTCTCAGTTCGGTTGCGGCAGATGGTGAAGCTCTGAACAATCTTAAAGCTCCGAGGCATATCAATACCTTCATAGATGATTATTTCTGCCGGAGTTACCACACAGTGCTGATCTATTGTAACCTTATCGTTTTACGTGCTTGTGTTTACATGCTGCCAGAGCCAATGAGGGTTGCATCGCGCGGTGTAGCTTTAGCCCGTTTCATGTTTTGACAAAGTCAGCTGTGGTTTAAACATCGGTAATTTTTTAATAGTTAATACCAGGGAGATGCAGCAATTACACAGGAAAAATCGTCCCTGTTCTTGTGACGCTGCAGCAAATTCACCGCGCTGTCAGGTATCTGTAGTACCCGGCGTCTCTTCTTCTATGGTGGTCCGGAGTAACCCAACCAGAATGTTGGATACGGATTTTCCTCCGTGGGTACTTTATCCACAAAATGAAATGAACATACATATAAAGTCTTAAGTGGCTTCTTAAGATTTACATTTGGAGCCAAATTCTTCTGACTTCCTCCTCGCCCGATGGACGGTAAAATCTGTACCGAGGAGGGCAGCTGCACTCCCTCTTCGTCAGTGGCCCATGTTCGACACAACGCTCCTTAAGCCACAAATTTAATTTAGTTTGGGTGTTAGAACAACCATGAGCTGCGCAAAGCCATTTTTGAAACTTTTGAGGGATTAAGTAAAACACGCTTCTAAAGTTTCTATACACCGCTAAAGCTAACAAAACCGCCAACTTTCAATGGAAACAAATAGCGCTGTGTGACTTCCGGTTGCTATACCGGAAGTTGCACCCATGACCCGTTTTACATCAGCGGCCCCAGGAATAAGGTGGATAGAAAAAGAATGAGAAAGCCTTAAAGTTTCAAGCCCTCAAATATATTCATGGGTTATGGTTTCATGTTTTAAAGTAATTTTCAAAAAAATGGAAGTTTAGGTAATATTTTAGCAAATTGCTAAGTTTTTTGGCTAATTTGTTATCTACTAGAGTTTTTCCATTTTAATTCAGAGTTTATCTTCTATATTAGCAACAGGCTAATGTTTATGAATAATTTTGTTTACTGAGATGTTTCGTGCTATTTTGAAGTTTTGCTAGTAATTGAGCAATATGCTAGCTTTTTTGGCTAAGTTAGCATCTACTTAAGTTTTTTATGCTAATTTGCAGGTTAGCTAATATTTGAGCAACATGCTAATATTTTTTGGCTAATTTTTAACCACTGAGGTTTTATTAGGCTAATTTAGAGTTTAGGTTCTATTTTAGAAACAGGCTAACATTTCTGATTAATTTAGGCTATTTTGGAGAATAGCTAGTATCTAAGCAATGTGCTAGCTTTTTTGGCTAATTTGACAGCTACAAAGGTTTTTTTGGGCTAATTTGGAGTTCCGCTCATATTTAAAAAACACTAAATATTTTTGCAAAACTGGCATGTATTAGGGATTGTTAAGCAATTTTACTACAAACTTTACCGAAATTAAGTCATCATCAGCGCTCTTTCATAGTTATTTAATTAAATTTATAGTCTTTTAGCAAACGTAACATTTTGTAAATAGTTTTTGCATTTCCAGCAATTCCCTTCAGCAGTTAAAGTTATTTGCGTCACCATTTTCAACAAAAAGCTTCAGCATCTTCAGCGACTACTTTCTGCAAAAAACATTCACATTAGTGTTATTGGAGGTAATGCAGCGTTTCTAGTTATGATTTTGATCGAGTTAAAAAATAAATAGGGATATATTTTCCCTAAAAAATACGAAACCATTGATATCATGAACCATGTTTTGTATCGTATCTTGAGGTACCCAGTGATTTCTAGATATGAATCACTGGGTACCTCACGATACAATGCGTTACATGGTTCACGATATCGATATCGCGATACTGCAATAATTGGTAAAAATCATCTCCAATAAGTCTCTAACAACACAATATATAGAAGAACACATTAAAAAAAAATCTCAATTTAATCATTTTAGCTTGAAGAAAATTTTAACACACAACTTGTGTTTTATTTTGAGCAACAAGTAAAACAAAAAAACAGCCAGTCTCTTAACACACACCGATTTAGCTTCAAAGGAACGTCTCACCAAAGGATGATGAATATAATATCTTTCAGCCTCTTCAAACAAAAATAAAAGATTGATACTTGATGAGAACCCATTGAGAATCAATACAAGGACTGAATATTGCGATATATCCCAATATCAATATTGTGGCACACCCCTATAGACACCTGGTTGTGGATTTGTGTAGGAGGATGTGTCACGTATACACGAGTTGACCACATCTAAAGGTCACTGGAGGCTGAATGTGTCTTTTGTGGCCAGAGGTGTAATAAATCAAAGCATGCATGTAAAGAATGGCATCATTGTCCTTCACTTCTCACTTTTTGTCCGTCCCCATCAAAAGACACAACGCTTTTTAAATCCAGGCAGTTATCTGCAGAGCGAGTTTTTCAGCGTGGCGCGTCTCGGCGTAGCATAGAAACAGCACAACCTTGCTTGGGCCTGTGCGTCACACGGAGACCGGCTAAGATAAGAAACCTGAGAATTCATAATATTATCGGAGATAAATAAAAATGTAGATGGAGGTGACTGTGATAAGAGGGTGTAAAACTTCTGTCTGTTGTTTGGATTTAAGAAAGAACTCAGAGAAAGCTATGAGGGAAGACAAAAGAGATTATTACTGGAGAGAACAGCAGGAAAAAACATACCATATGTAGATGTGTATGTTTAGAGAACTGTAATTACTGTTTGGCCATAATGGAGGGAACAATCCTTGGGAAGACAATAAGCCCTCAAGTACATTGTGTTCTCCAGTTAATGCTGCTCAATATTGAGTAACATTAAATGTAATGGCCTTGTTTATGCGTCCCAAAAGACATGTCTGGAAAAAAGATTATGAAACTTTCCACCAAGGTATACCACCTGATCCCAAGATGCAACTTTGATGAGACTTTGCTCCATGGAAATTCTCAAGAGCGAAGACAACTCTGAAGACTGAGGTGGATCGGTGTGTTAGCAAAAACGTGAAATATTCTGCTTCTCAACATCCAAAAAACATAACTGCATTTTAAACTAAACCATCAGACACAACTGTACCACTATTTAATAGTTTTTTTAAATAAACATTGTTCTGCTGGTGCTTTATCTCAGAGAAAGATCAGTAAATATATTAGCATCACAACCACGCAGTTTTACATATAAAGTAGATGAGAACTGGAATGAGTGACTCCTCCCCCTATTGTGGTCCAAACAGGAAGTACCAGCCTGCTTAAAGAAGTCAAAATCCTTTAGACTTCTATTAAGAAATGAACGAAATAAAATACATATATTTTGGTATTTGTGGGTATAGACACTTGTATGGAGAGAAAATATACTCATCCCTATTTTTGCATGCAGAATACTTGATTTGTGCATAACTTTGGATTTGTGCGTGCGTATTTTTGATTTGCAACTCATATAATACATTATGTGCACAAGTATAAAAATAAAAAAAATGAGGTCAGATTTGTGCGCAACTGTGGCTTTATGTAAAAGCGATGTGTTCATTTGTGTGTGTTATTAGTGTCAAGCTGTTGTAATTTTAATTTGTTCATGTGTAAATTGTATTTTTTTTAATGTTGTAATTTTTGTACTTATAAGTATTATATCAGTTACAAATCAAGAATGTGCATGCACAAATCCAAAGTTACACACAAATCTAAAGTTACGCACAAATCAATAATTACACACGCACAAACTGGGGTGAGTCTATTTTCTCTCCATACTCTTGCTCTGCCACCTTTTCAAACGCATCCTTACTAATCCTCTTTTTTCATGATATTTCATGATATAAACTGCCCAATCAGAATGTTTCACATCAAATTTTTTTAAACATTTGACAGATTCTCCTTAAGCCCATGTTCAAGTGGAAGGGGTGTGGACTCCCAACATGTGTACTCCTGATTGGTGGAAGTGGTTGCCATAGAAACGACTCAAACTAAATGTTTCCTGAAGATTTCTGGCTCCAACATCAAATCAAATCAAATCAATCTTTATTTATATAGCACTTTTCATATAAAAAGAAATAACACAAAGTACTTTACACCCAAAGCGAAACAGTATACATAATATAAAAACAGGTAAAAATTAAAAATAAAATAATGCCCAATGCTCCAAACCAGTCCACAATACCCCCACCCCCACTCCCTAACTGATAGAAAAAATTGGCTGAGCACGTAAATTGATTGTTGGAAACTAATAGTTGGGACTTCCCTCTCAATGAACAGATGCAACATGGCGGCGTCCTTGTGGTAAAAAAGTGACTACTAGTAATTAGAATTGGAAGCATAAGCCATTTTCAAAAAGATTTTCATATTCAACTAATGGTCTATACCTTGTCTTTTATTTTCAATATATCAGAGTCTTCTTAGTAGACCATTGTTTATGAACGCATTTCATATGTCTTTTCTGTAAAGTCTCTCAAACTATCAGAAGTGCCAGTTTTGTACAAACGCTCTTGTACTTGTCTTGCTTAAGTTTTCTTTCTTCAAAAGTGCGAGAAATGTGAGACGGCTTTGTGAGGAGACCTGTGAAACTGAATTGCTAAAAAGTAAAGATGAAGATTGACTTGCTACGTGTGCTTTAGTAGTGCAATGCTAATGCAACACAAGTGTAACCATTTTTTAAAAGTTGCATAAATGTTGAACAATTTTAATGGAAAATTGATAGAATGAGAGCCCAAATTTGAGTGTGTGTGCAACCTTTTTTTCTCTAATTTATATTTTTTTTTCACCAACATCTCACAGATGAAAAAAAATGAAAACACAATAGTTTTGTGATTTACCCATCGTTTTCTCTGAACATCTGAGATGACACAACTAAGTGCTGAGTTTTGTTGTCAACTGAAGGGAATCAACCACTGCTAACTACACAGGTCTGCTGCTACCCAGGCTGCAGTCTGCCCCTTTGTCAAGAGTCACAGTATATTTAAACATTTCTGCTCTGACAAATGCTGAGCATGTTCCACAGAGGCTCGTCAATGACACCATTACCACAATGTCAGCAGAAAGAATTTTTAACCAAGGCCTACCCTGCACTCTGGATGAGTTGTTGGTATGTAATGATGTCCATAAAGTGATTTTCATTTTTATCTCTGCTTTGCATGCTTCAGCACAGTGTAGTTCTTAAGTTCAGGGTGAAGAACATTTTTGACCCCTCCCAAATGACGTCTTAAAGACCTACACCAATGAAAAGTGTGCTTTTAACATTTATGTGGCATTTTTCTGATGATGGAGAACATACACAAATTAAATCAAGATAAAATGGAATTTTCCACATATTTTTAGTAGAATCAAACCAGATGGAACAGAATTGAAAAAGATCCTAGAGAATATCCTGCGTGGGCTGTAAGCTCCCTGCTCCACTCTATTCTGATGCTTCTACTAGACAAATAGATACATGTGCGTCTTAGTTTTTCCTTGTCTGCGATCTTAAACGGCTTGCCATTTTTTTTGTTGCACCGCTAATGTTAAGTAAGTGTGAGTGGCTGGAAGAAAAGAATATTCCAACTCCCAATTCTAACTTTTGCTTAAGACAGAAGTGCACAATCCTGTTCCTTTTTGCAGTACCCTTCAAGCTCCATCAGGTTGGATGGGAGGCCTCGGTGCACGGCCATTTTCAGATCTCTCTAAAGATGATCAATAGGATTCGGGTCTGGACTCCACTCAAGAACATTGACAGAGTCGTTCTGAAGCCACTCCTTCCATATCTTGGCAGCTTTGGATCATTTTCCTGAACGTCTGTGGTCAAGAGTGCTCTGGAGCAGATTTTCCTCCAGGTTGTCTCTGTACATTGTTGCAGTTTTCCAGTTCCTGCTGCTGGAAGACATCCCCACAGCATGATGCTGCCACCACCATGCTTCACAGAATGTGGTTTCTCGTGGTCTGAGAGTTAAACTTCAGACAGGCTTCCATCTGCTTTTTAGCAAGAATGGGCTTCCGTCTGGCAACTCCTGATTGGTGTAGTGCTACAGAGATAGAAGGTTCTGGAAGGTTCTCCTCTTTCCACAGCTTCTCTCCCGATCACTCAGATCCGTGCAGATCCAGTAAGATCTTCCACTTACAGATGATGGCGGCCACTGTGCTAATTGGAACCTTCAAGGCAGCAGAAATGTTTCTGGACCCTTCCCCAACCTTGTGCGTCAAGACAAGGTCTACAGACAATTCCCTTGTTTTCACACTTGCTTTGTGCTTTCACATGCACTGTCAACCCTGGGACCTCATGTCCAAACAGGTTGGCTTCAATAAAGCAGCTGAAACATCTCAAGGCTCGTCAGTGGAAACAAAAAACCTCGGCTCACATTGGAGCTGAAGAAGTGAATATTTACTATATTTTATACAGACTGTATTTGTTTGACATAGAAAACATGTCACTTATTACCATAATTCTTATTTTGTGATACTTTTGACAATATTACTGAGAGAAGATTACCATAAATTATGTGCAACAGGAAAATTCCAACAACCTTTAATACGCACATAAAGGAAAGAATTGCAATGCAATAACATATACTTGTTTAAAAAAAAATCATAAATGTATAACATGGACAAAAAACAAAAATTCCTGATGTATGCATAATAATAGCATTTATCGAATATATCAAAAGTTAGATAAAATACTCAGTTTAATGAAAGAAAAAATAAGCATGTGTGAATATGTTGTATAAATATGATGGTTATCATTCTATGTAAGTTGTACTTTCTATTGATAAAGAATATAGTAATGAACCTTAATCTATGATTATTGTTAAAAGTTGTCAGTAATGTAATCATCTAATATAATGAATGAAGGGGCAGGCTTTAATAAGCAATGCTTCTGCCTTTCAAACATGGATATAAGATATAAATTAACATGTAAAAACTGAAAAAAAAACATAAGGAATGTAAAGAAAATAATATGTAAAAGATATGCAAAAAAACAAAAACAACACCCAGAAATCTCAGAGGGGTAAAAGTGACTAAACCAAGGCAAACTATCAACCTTGTGTTCTATCTATATTTCTAAAAAAGGCCTTCTGGGCAGGGTTGCTCAAATGTTTTGCTCCGTCTGCCTCTAAACTGCGCGGCGGAGAATCCTGAAATTCAGACGTGTCATTAGCAGACATTCTTTCAGCCTCTCGTACACACAAACTCGTCGCTGATGCTCCGCAGCAAGAAAGAAAGCAGATGTTGTTGCCTTCTAAGGAACTGGTGGCTCTCTGCAGGTTGTGTACTCTGTCTGCCAACCGCATCCATCACGCCAAAGCCGAGCGAGAAAGCGCTGTGGAAACTCCCCGTTATGATCGTCACTGCAGCTGCTTTCAGGGAAAATTCCAACTTTCCAGATGACGATTTCTGCTTAAAATTTATTGTGGCTTATTAAACAAATGTTTTCAAACCAGCTGATGTAATCAAACGCGTATACCTGAGAAAACACGTTCCCAAGCTCAGTAATGGGGACACGCCCTGAGCTGACCTGCAGCTGTAAACACACGCTCACCTGCGCAGTGTGAGTCACGTACAGTGTGTGTATCTGTGGGGAAGAGAATGAGCTCATCCTGTTGATTCCTGTAGCTTCAACCCTCTCTTTGTCTTTCCACGTCCCTTACCTGCCTCTTCCTGTTTCTCCCCGTCTTCACCTGAGTTGCTCCCCTCTCTCTCTCTGCTATTAAGTGAGTGTGTGTGCTTATTTTCTTCTCTCCTGTCTTTGTTGTGGTTGCTGCTCTGTCATCAGTTACAGGAAAGGGTGTGTGTGATTGTGTATCCCTGTTTCAGTGTGTGAGGGTGGTTTGTTTTTTTTTTTTTTTTTTTTTTTGTTAGCCAAGTGCCCAGGTAAATGGGCAGGCCAAATGTGTGTTTGTGTGCCATCAACTTAGAACGCATGTGTACACCCGGCCGAGCCAAGGAGCAACTGTCAGTCTCGCACTTTTATTTTTGTTTTTTTAAATCGCAGAGTGTGAGTTTAGAAACGTTTTAGTCCAGCTACACTTTAGCTCAACTTTTTCTCATATCCAACCGCTTGAGGTTTTACGTTGGGGTGATTTTTCATTTTTGTTTTTTTAAATCGACCAGTGTGAGTTTAGAAACTTTAGAGAGAACTTTCACACTACATTTCTCTTTGGCAATGCTTTAGGGTTTTTCAGAGTTAATCGCGACCAATATATGAGAAAGGTTCACACTGGATGCGGAAGCGTTCGCATTTGTCAAACGTGCTATTTTATTGTGAAAAATTGGTTATATTTTGAAAATAAACCAAATTTTTTCATTTGTCTTGATTTAACTTCCTGCCAGAATTGGCGCGACTCGCGCACAAAACAGACCAGATGGCGAAACGATCCGCTGCACGACGCCAGCCTTCCGCGGAGGACCGCGGCGTGAGCCACACCACAACAAGGACGCCGAATGGTAGTGGTCTCCGTTCCGCGACACTTCCACGTCTAGAATGAACCAGGCACAAGTCACAAGAGCAAAAAATGTCTAATGAAGAAGAAGAAAACCATATATAAGTTGCTCTGGAGTATAAGTCGCACTTTTAGGAGAAAAGTTTGACATTTCAGAAAAAAATTCAACACCGTAGCTAAAGAAAAATAAATAAAGAAATACAATAATACTAATCTTTTAATCTGTATAAGAAAACATAAAAGTTTAAGAGGAAAACAATCAGACTCTCGTCCAGCTTGTTTTGGACGACACTAATTTTTTTTTTCTTTTCAGATGATGTTCATTTATTTATTCTTTTCTAACTTAATTTATTCATGTACAAACCAAGTTACGGTGCGGAAACATTTGAAATAAGTTTACAAAAGAAAAAAAATGAGAGCAGCAAAGAAAAAAATGGGCAAGATAAAATTTCAAATAATAGTTTTGAGATATTTTGATAAATTAATTACGTTTTCTTTCTTCTTCTTTGTTTGTAATGCATTTTAGACACTTAAAATAATCAGAGAAACAAATCAAGAAGATGTGTCGCAAAGGGCACGTGTTTTTTTTTCCATTTACATAAATGAATTACACGTATGCACAAAATAATTACAAATTTCCGGGTCCAGATTTTCCTCACAGTAGAGAACATCGGGTAAAGAAAAAGCGACAATAATAAAATTTTTGAGTGACAACCAATTATGAATATCAGACCAGAATATTTGTATGTTTGCAGCTATAGAAAACAACACTTCTTCCACCGCTGTCAGTAGTAAATACTTCGGATGTAGCGCCCTCTAGCGGTTGTTAGCAGGAAAAAAAAAGCTAAAAGACAACTGGTGTTTACTGGGAAAATAACAAATATATAATCATTTTGATGTCTAAAAAATAAAAGAACAAAAATAAGTCGCTCCTGAGTATAAGTCGCACCCCCTATGAAAAAAACTGCGACTTATACTCTAGAAAACACGGTAGTGTGTAGGCATGTGAACACGGGCGATAATAAACAGTTTTCGCATTCACTTGAAAGAGGAAGTTGAGTCTTGTTTACAGCAGTTGTTGTAATGCCGAATGGATGACACAAGACTGTAAATGTGTCCCATGTGCATGTGTGCGAGGGACAGAGATAAGTGTTGATGAGTGACTCACACGAGTAGGAAGTGGAATTTGAATAAGTGAAGGAAAATCAGTTAACGACGTGTAATAGCCGTCTCTCCGCTCCCTCAGTGTGCAGCACTGTCAGCTGTCATCCATTATCTCTGCTGGATTCTGTTGATACAAAAAAAAAAAGTTGAACGCTTTTGCATGCAGAAGATGTTAGAAATATCAGGAAACCGCACGGTCTGAAGGCAAGTTCTCATGTGACCGGCACAGATGAACCGCTCTTAATGCTAACAGCATGTCACAGTCGGCCGAGAGAAAAATGAGGAGGGGGGGAGGGGAGCACGTCTCCGCAAAAAAGAAGCTGGCTTTTTAAAAATCACACACTGCTATTAATGCGGCGTCCCAGACAGCTTTCCGGTGGTTCCCCGCTTCCTGTGAAGCTCCTACAGGTCCCTGTCCATAAGTGCAATCACTCCCTGGGGGCATCTGGCCTCTTTATGCTTCTCGTATGAACCTATAGATCCTCACATGCCCCAACCTCAGCTGACGCGCTCAGTCATGTGCAATGATAACATCTGATTCACTGGTTCTTTAAGTCACCGAATGAGGTCATAATGAATCGGCGGGTACATCATGACGGATCTTGTTTACTCACATTAGCTTTGCAATGAACAGGGTTCTATTAAAGACCCACTGCAATAAAAATGTGTTTTTAAAATGCTGTTATCATAAGATCTTTCTTTCAGTTTCTTTATTACTTTTCATTTCAACAAAACAACAAAACAAAAGATCTTGCGCAAGTTCTAATACAAAAGAAAACACAGAAGAGAAGTTGTTTTGGAATTGGGCAGCAAGGTTCATTTTTTATATTTCTTTTTAAAGGTGATTGAGTTTCTTTGATTTGTTGTTTCGGTTATTCTATATCTTTACTCCTTGAACTGAAACACATCTTTCTTTTGTCTTTGTTCTGTATTCAGGCAATGACATGGAGAACCTATATCAGAAAAAACAAGATTAAAACTAAAATAGTTGCATTACCTGCAATAATGCTAGGATGAATGTTTTTAGCTGAATGTGGTCGCTGAAGATGCTAAAGCTTTTTTGCTGAAGATGCTAAAGGGATTTATTTTAATTATTGAATTAAGTCATGAACATGTTGAACGTTTTGATACAGAAGTTGCATAATTTGCAGAATGTCTACAAGGAGTTTGAAGACATTCATGAAAAATGGCAACATTGCTAATATATTAGCTTAACTCAAAATTATTCAGGAAAACCTTAGTAGATGTCAAATTAGCCAAAAAAAAAGCTAGCATGTTGCTAAAATACTAGCTTGGCTCAGAATTAGCAAAAAAAAAAAAAATATCTCAGCAGATGGTAAATTAGCCAAAAAAGCTAGCACATTGCTAAAATACTAGCTTAGCTCAGAATTAGCAAAAAAAAAATCTCAGCAGATGGTAAATTAGCCAAAAAAGATAGCACGTTGCTAAAATACTAGCTTAACTCAGAATTAGCCCAAAAAAACCTAATTATGCCAAATTAGCCAAAAATGTTAGCATGGTGCTAATATATTAGCTAAACTCAAGAATAGCCAAAAAAGCGTCAGCAGTTGTTAAATTAGCCAAAAAGGTTTGCATGGTGCTAAAATATTAGCTAAACCAAAATTAGCCTTGAAAACCTCAGTAGCATTAATGTTAAATGCTTTAAAATTTGTAAAAAGTACACAAATATTTGAAGAAATATGTGAAAAAAAAATTTAAATTTGCGTAAACTTTTAATACTTGCTTAAAATTTCAATAATTAGTTAAAGTAAATGCATGAATCTCCTGAACATGCTGAATGTTTTTAATTGCAACATTTTAAACATTTCCTATTCACTTTCAATGGGGCTCAAAATTTGCATAGACGTCATAAAATCTTAAAACTGTGAAATAAATATAAGCAGGATTGTCCTTAACAAGCTTAGTGTTTTGATATCTAGATTGCAGAAATTGCTGAAAGTGTGATTGAGTTTTAGGGATCATAATGGTAAAGGAAGGCAGGCTGTGAGGTCTGCAAAAAATATGTCTTAGTAAATAACACTTTTTTTTTTAAATTTGTGGCTAAAAACTGAAAAATCATAATCAAAAGACCACTGGGAATGCTTTAATTTTTTTCTTAGATGATTGGACTTTAAAAGCAGGTTGATCTGAACTGAGTGGAGGTGCATGAATTGACATGCCGGGCCCCACCCTCCCAGCTTGCATTATCCCACTTAAATTATGACTTTTTTTTATTGCTTTTGTCTTTGCTCAGGTACTCTCTCCTGTATCGTCACGCAGTGATGAAAACCTCCCTTTCAGCCAAAAACTGCAAAAACACGGCAAAAAAAAAAAAAAAAAAAAAAAACATGTCCCAAGGCTTTCTTCAAATCCCTGCTTCCCGATTTAATGAGATAAAAGTGATTTTTAATTAAACTGTGGAAGCAGATCAAGCAAAGGGAAGTGATGGATCGGGTTTACAGACAATATGTCACGTTTGTGCTCTCTAGGATTCTTTCTCTCACATTAGCACTCCAGCTGGGACATCTGTTTAATGGAGGACATCCACCTTCAGGCGATCGTTCGGCCTTTTTTTTATGTCAGTCCGTTTGAATATTTTTCTGAAATAAAATCTTTTCCCTCTTCAGCTTCAGTCGTATTCGCTCGAATATGTATTAGTAGAAACCTGAAATGTTCCTTTTTATCATCTATAAACCAAACCTTAAAAAAGTGAATTCAACTTTTCCTTTTTCTAGTTTTTTTTTATTTTTTTTTTATCCATCACGTCTGACGATATAAAAATGTTCTTTTATCGTCGCCTTATTCATCCCCTCCCATTACAAGGGGCTGTTTCAAAGTGCGGCTCTAATTGGTTGCTGGGGGTGGGGACAGGGAGCCACAACAACAATAACAAGGAGCTGAAGCTGAGACAAATACACCCAATTTTTAATGCGTTCTTTTCAAACAAACAGATTTTTTTGGGGGGAAATCTCATCCTTATTCATCTCATATTCATTTTTAGAATAAGGAAGTATTGGATTTTGACATTTGCTTGGACAGAAATCCATTTAGACCCAACAAAAAAGCCAAATCTTCTTTGTTATATGAAAGGGAGGCGTCCACAAAAAAGAGAAAACAGACAGGAAGCTTCCTTAAATATCATTTATTGCATGTGTCTATAAAGAATCAACACAGTCTAAAGCAATGAGCTAATTTTAAATTATCATTTCTCAGTTAGCGTCACAATGTGCATATGAAATATTTACAATGAGAAAAAAAAAAAAAAAAAGACACAGCAAGATAAGCCATAGCAGATAACCTTTAGAATCCAAATAAAAACTTTATCCAAATGCAAAAAACACTGCTCAAAACACAGAGAGGCTCCGTTAGCAAAAAACAAGCAGAAAAAGGTCTCAAAATTGAAGAAATAAATGTACAAAAAGGAAAAATTGGATTTCAGGTTTAACAAACATTATTAACAGTTTTTCTACATTTGGTACATCTTGTAAACTAAATTTTCGGTGTAAATATTGCATATATGCCTTGTGTTTGTACCTTAATATCAAGAAATCATCGTATCAAGTATAATGCTTTTTCTCTAATCTTTTTTTTTTTGTTTGTTTATTTTATTTTTTTTTTAGAATTACAGCATTAAAAAATGTCCTCATAGTGGCATTCAGTTTGCTAAACCATCCCATGACAGTTAAAAAAAAAAAAAAAGAAAAGAAAAAGCCAAACCTTTCTGGTTAGCATATAACTTAATTAGTGCTTTTGTTGTATCAGAAATGTCACTCAAACACATATGTACAATACAAACATAAGTTATTTAACTTATCACCTCTCAAAACTTTGTGTTCAGAAGCTTTTTTCTGCAACACCGCTTTATTTACAGTATATAGGCAATGTCGAAGTACCTGTAAGTTCAGATCAATAAGGAAATCCATCCCCTCGTTTGTTTATTCGGCTTGTAACGGCGTTGTAGTTCTCGTTCAGTACCTACGGATGTTCCATTATACAGTCTTTGTGTGTCTAAGATCACGTGATCCACAGCGTGTACTACATTCAACGTGTCTTGTGTTACAATCTGGAAAGTTTGTAAATGCGAGATCATGCAGAGGAGGCCGCGTGTCGAATAATCCTGCGCGCTCTGCGATGCAGGCGCTCCGCAGTGTCAGGTAAAGAGGCAGAGGAGGGAAAAAAATAAAAATAAAAATGCATACTGGGATGTCCAGTTAAAATATTTTAAAACATTCATGTTCCTGTCGCTGCGGGCAGGATCTCACAGGTCGAACAGAGGGAGAGACTTACAGGCCACAGATGGCGCGGCTGCCATATTGAATTTGTGACAGCTTTTATTTATTTTTTTTTAGTTTTTTGGTGCAATGCAACATCTGAGATTCAGTTAGTACTATTTTAGTGTGTGTGTGTGGATCATTCATCTCTTGTATATCAATAAATATATTACTCTGGTCTTTAAATACATAGCCTTGTCATATTTGTGGGATCAAAAGGTAACATAATCTCTCAGTCTGCTGGGATGAACATTCAGTCTGTAAAATCTTCGATACTGCGTTTTAAAGGTCCAAACTAAGAGTCCATCAGACGGAGGCTGACGGCTGGAGTAAGGCTTTGGATTGATGGTTTTTTTTTTTAAGAAAGAAAAAAAATAAAAGAAGAAGAAACATTCACCTTGGAAAATAAATATTTGTATATATTTATCTTGCGTGACTGATGCTGAGGTAGGGCTCTCTTAAAAAAAAAAAAAATTGGTAGTTTTGATTTTAAATATGTTTATAAACGCTGACTCTTAGTCCTGTATATAAATTCTCATTCAAAGCATACATACATGATAAATAAATAAATACATGTAATTAGTATGCTCGACAGGGTTTAGTGTGCACGCATGCTCTCCAGGTTTGGTTCACAGGTTTTTCAGGTGAGAAGATCTGGCATCTGCAGGCTGAAGCCATGAACCTGTTGAAATGGTAACAATATACTGCAGAAGTATTCCAAGGCCTACAAAATACTTAGTCAACCATCTAGTGTTAAAGTTAACTGTCCATTTAAGGTTTTCTTTTTAATCTAGTACTACAGCAGCAATGGCACCTGAGTGTTTGGGTGCCAAGAAAGAAGAGGGAAGATTTGGGGTAAGGGTCAAGTGTCCGAGTTTCCATGGTGACCGCTGTCCCCGTGACCCCCGGAGGCAGCGAAGAGGTCAAGGGACATCGACTGCAACGCAGAGTCCAGCTGTCGCCGTGTCGACCCCGTCATCTGGCTGCAGCCGAATCCTACTTTCACAGGACAAGAGGGGCGAAGAGGGGAGGATGAGGGGGGTGGGAAGACCCGTCGAGTCTTCATTCTGAAAGAAAAAGAAGAAACAGCAGCCATTAAATTCTGATCATGTTGTTTAACCACAAAACTGAATGAAAACCAAAAATGGTTTAGTGGCAAATATTCTCTTTAAAAACTAATCTAAGGCATATGCACAATACTTTACTCTGTCAATTTCTGATATTTATTGTGTGGAATTGATACTACTAGGTAAACATCGGGGAAATGTGCAACGTCTCCCTTTTTGGTCAGTGCTCGACTTTAAAGAGTTTGTATTGTTGTTGCATTGCTGATGCCTCTCAGACAACGCTTGAATCTTAGCATAGAGCCTCAACGAATACTTAGAAATGTATTTTTAAAAGAACATTTTGATTTTTGCATGTGTCTTAGCATTCACTCCCTTTTCCTTGCCACAACAGCTCCAGCTAAAACAAACTAAATGACAAGAGCCTCCACTACTACAAATTTTTGGTAAAGAACTACAATTGTTACCCTTCGCTAGTACGTTCTAGCGTAAAAATAATAGCACAATAACACAGCAACAGTTATTCTCATTTTTTTTTAAAAAAAAAGGTCCATGAGCTGCTAAAATTTTTAGCATCCCCGATACATTAGCATTCCATTGCCACAACAGCTCCAGCTAAAACAAAGGACTTAACGAGAGCCTTTATCACAACGTTTTTAGTGAGAAACTTCAATTGTTACCTTTTGCTAGTAAGTTTTAGCTTAAATATAATAGCACGATAACACAGTGACACAGTTATCTTCATGTACTGAAGCTAATATCACTGTATCTGCTAAAATTGTTAGCATCCCTGATAGATTTGCATTTTATTACAATAATAGCTCCAGCTAAAACAAAGGAATTAGCGGGAAATGCTAATGTAGCCCCATTCCCCATTAATTCCTTAGCATGAAGTAAACTTTAGCCAAAACAAACAAACATAGTTGAATAAA
Source organism: Oryzias javanicus (assembly GCA_003999625.1). Taxonomy (NCBI): domain Eukaryota; kingdom Metazoa; phylum Chordata; class Actinopteri; order Beloniformes; family Adrianichthyidae; genus Oryzias; species Oryzias javanicus. Next base: position 7,848,967 of record CM012457.1, on the reverse strand, counting down.
GTTACCATACAAAAAACTAGGGCTGGGTATTGGTTATAATTTCCAGACACAATTTGATTCACAAGAGCCTAAATCGATTAGATTGCGATATTTTTCGATTCTTCAATTCAATTTTAAGTTTACACATTTGTTTAGAAACATTAAAAATCTACTATGCGATTTGAATATAACTATATTAATCTGATTCAGTTCACATATTAAAAAATGCATAAGTGAAATAATGAGATTGTTAATATCATACAGTGTTACATGGATTCTCAAAAGCATGGAGAGCGTTTCAGTTTGGCCACTAGGTGGCGATAGCACTATAGAACTACAGTTTTACGAGAAGTTATAAGAAGTTTTACACCACAAATAGTTACTTTAAAATGATTTCCTTAAAAGAGTTTGGAAAATGAATGCTTGTAAGTAAATAAACATATTTTGTCAGCAATGTTTTTTTTTTTGGTCAACCGAGAGTTAGCATTAGCCGTCCTATGGCAAATTCTATTGAACGTTAGCATCAAGCTAGCGGACTTTAGTTTTGTGAGCTAAATCAATTTATATCTTTTGTGAATCCGTTATTGATTCAAATCCATTAATCGATTTTTTCAACCCAGCCTTACAAAAACACAGCAGCAACACACAATATTTTGAATTACTCTTCCAAAAACAATCATTCCATTGCATGAACTGCTAAAATTGTTAGTATCCCCGTGACATTATCCTTCTTTGCCACAACAGCTCCAGCTAAAACAAAAGAATTCTACCGCTACGTTTTTAGTAAAGAATTACAATTGTCACGCTAAGTTCCGTTAACATTTCTTTAGCTAAAGCAGAAATAAATGATAATGGTGTTTCTTAAAGTTCAGGTAAATACAAAAGCAATGCAAAAAGAAAAAATTCTCTGCCGCCTTAGGAATGCCGCGCTGACCCCCGCTCCCATCTGCATGTTTGTGAGGTTTCATTTGCATGCACAGCTATCAAGTGGGAGCGGAAGTCTTGGCTGCCTGTCATAAACAAACACACACAAACACAGTGGTTGCATTGCTTCCTTCTTTCGCCGTCTCCTCTCGTCCTTCCCGGCTGCGAACAAGAGCCGTTTTCACAAAGCCGGATCTGATCATCATTCTTTAAAACAAACCATTCATTCAGAATCCTCGGTTTACTCCCACCCGCCCCATTCCTCAGCTATTCCCACCGTCAACACACACTTCTATAGGACCTACTCATGCTAATGAAAGTTTGATGTCGATTCCAAAAGTTTCATTAACTCAAACATTAATGACCGCAGAGAATGTCTTTCAAATTTACTCTAACGTGTCTGAAAACGCAAAAACGCGAGTCCGCAGAGGCCAATTGAATAACAGAGGGACGGATTTGACTCCTGTGAGCTGCCACCGCCTCTTCATCTTCATTAGAGGCTGAAGAAAACAGGACCACGAGGGTGGGTCGTTGTGGAAAAACCACAGTAACAGACTGAACCTGACAGAGAAGAACGGGAATGCAGTGAGGTCATGCGACCGGCAGACCATAACAACCCAACGTCTGAGGGTGTATGTGTATGTGTGTTACTGGAGGCAGCCAGCGGCGTGCAGAGGCAGGACGGGAATGACTGCGATCTTCTGGGAAGAGGCGGTGAATCACTCAAAAGCTTAGATCAGCAACCAGGTGTAGCCGTGAACATAAACTGAAGCATCCATCCCTCCTTTTTATTCATTTTTTTTTTTTTGTTTTTAATGAACAATGCTGCTAGAAGGCAATGAGGCGTACTGGGACCGGCCACACACAATGCTATTCAAACACGAGCTGATAGGAGAAAAAGTCTGGGTGGGCAGGAAGATTTGGGGAGGGGGATTTTACTGAGAGGAGGGGACAGAGGTCCAACAGAGGAATGAACCCAATGGCCTCCACCCCTCCTCTCTTTGGAGCGCCATGCACACACCCCCCGGCCCCTCCCTGCTACCCACCGTCTGGGCCCCTGTCCTAATGCACACACAAACTCAAACACACACACATAGAGGCTCTGTTGGTTATTTATTTAGCTCTCTCATGCTAAAATTAGACTTACTCCATTCAAAGCTAGGACAGTTATGCATTATCAGCCTCCGATTCAGATGTAAACAAGTTGTTTTTTTGCAGATGCGATGCTCGTTAAGATTACGGTCAAGTTTTATGGGGGCAAAGTGTTCCGACGTACCGACAAAAGAGGAGAAAAAAAATGTATTATTGGTGTGCTGGCAGTGGACGGAGATCAGCAAGCTCAGATCTGCTCTATTTACATTCCTGCCTGACTCCTCCCTACACTACAGCAGAGCTCCACCAAACAAACAGTGGCCGATACCTCTGACCTCCCACGCCTCTGTCAGACCAACAAAACAAAAACAACAACTGCAGTCAACTTTCTGCTGACTCATGATTCAAATCTATCAATTGAAGAAAGGCTTGTTTTTGTGGATTCGCCATCTCTAAGCTGCTGTTTAACAACTAAAAACAATCGTTCAGTATTAAGTATTTGGATGAATCCTCAGTGTCTTTTATGATGGAGGAAAAGAAAATCAAGCTCAAAATTGTGTTCTTATGTATTTTTTTATTCAAGTTGTTGTGAATGAGGAGCAGACACATTTTTTTTAAAGTTATTTCAAATTCGTTGGACAAGCTCCCTGCTCCTCTGCATTCCAATACCGATACTGATTCCGATAATTTGCAGACGATCTAGTCGTCTATGTAATAGGGCTGCCACGATTAGTCGACGACTAATTTAATATCTTATTATTCAACGACTAATCGACTTTTGAAATAGTCGACGACTGATTTAATAGTCAATGACGTATTCCCTATTGAAATAGTCGATAACTAATTTAATAGTCGATTAGTCGTTTCTTTGTCATTATTATTTTTATTCCATCTCAAAACTACAGTGCATACTTTCTAATGCCACGTCTGCCATTGTCTTCGATACACATTAGCATTGATGCTAATCCGGGTCAGTAGTGATGTCACAGGAAGTTATAGAATGGCTGTGGTACCATAACAACACCTTTGTTTCAGATGCCAACCTCATTTGATTTAAGTCTTGTTTTAATACCAGAAACTAATAAAAGAAAGAAGCTGCATGATTCATTAAAGGTTTAATAAACTATTGTCTTTATTTTAGTCAGTTTAAAGCTAAGATAAGCGCTTTACACCCAGTTAACTTATAACTCGATTAGTCAACTAATCGGAAAAAATAATTAGTGATTAGTCGACTATTAAGTCCTATGTCCGTCCGTGTACACCTTTTTTTTTTCCTTATCCAAGTTCCCATTTGCTCCAATATTGTTTTCGTTGCACTTGTAATGTTAGGTTGAGGGTATGAGGGGCTTTAAGCTAGCGGAAGAACATGTAAACAGAGAGCTCTCAGAAACAGGAAGTGAAAGTCGGGTAGTTCCGCTACAACGGTCCTGCCCACAGCTAAGACGTGAATTTTGAATTAACTCTATTGTGCAAAATACCCATTAGTCTGCTTCAAATATTTGATGCTTTATTGGGTCATTGATCCCATCAATTTCCACTACCTAATACTCTTCTTAACTAAACAAATGTCATAGAAGCAGTCATTTAACAATCAGGAAGTGCCTTCTGATGAGTGCAAAACCAGCTAAATGCCACCAAACTGACTGTTTACAACTTGTCTGTGTATATAATTACTACGGTGAGCGTTCACTCGGGCTGCAGAACACAGGCTTTTCTTTACCTTTTGAAAAACAGGCTGCTGAACAATGTCTAATCCTGAAGTGAATGTAATCCTTCTTACCTTCAAGCTAAATTGAGGATAGAGGAAGTTAACTTTGTTTTTATCTAGTGCTGGAACATCCCGCCCTACTTTGCTCAAAGAGTTATGTATCAGGCAGCCTGGAGCAATGTGTACGTGTGTCTGCAGGGAGGGGGGTTCAGAACAGGTGAGGACAGACACCATGTTCCTCCAAATACTACGTGCATGTGCTTTTGTTTGTTTTTTTTTGTTTTTTTTTAAAGCAGGTGTTTTCCATGCAGACCGTAAAGACCAACAAGATGAATGACGTGTGGGAAGACATAGAAGACTATCGATTCGCATGAATGTGAAATTATTCACACATTAAAAGCGGCTAAAAAGCAAAAGGAAACAAAGATCCAGAGGAGAAGGTGTGTGTTTGTGTGGGAAGGACAAGCTCGTCACGTGATTTCTGAAAAACAGAAACCAGTGTCTGAAGACAGGCAGAGGAAGAAAAAAAAAAAAAATGGGGGAGGAGAACATGCAAGAAGAGAGGGGGAGGAGGCATTGGAGTTGTATTCTTGAAATTGCTTGGCCACGCCCCCACCTTCTCCCTGTTGTTGTGGTGGCAGATGGTGGCCAGTCATTGCCGTATTGTCACTCTCCTCTGAGGGGCCAGATAACCAGTGAGCACTGCTTGGCGGGGCAGGTGCAGAAACCCCTGACCCCGCCCCCCCTGAACCCTCCACCATCTGCTGAAGGCTGTATATATGTACGCACATGGCGGAGGCACTCCGAGTTAAAATGTGTATATTTGTCTCAGAGGGGGTGGCAGTCAGGCCCACAAATGGGGCATGAATCTATTTTTTCTTCTGTCGGCTCTACTTTTAGTCACACAAAATGGATAATGATGACTTTAAAGACTCTTTGAAGGGAAAAAAAAATCAACTTTAAAGATTACTAAAATATCAATATTGCAATGTATCGCATCACCTAGTATCGATCTTTTATTTTTGTTTGAAGATTTTTGTTTGATTTTTGTTTATCTTTGATAGATTATAAAAGCGTTCCAAGTAGGGCTACAATACTAGGGTGTGGAATCACTGGGTACCTCACGATACGATACACGATACATGGTTCATGATACTGCGATAATTGGTAAAAATCAGTTAGGATTTTTTTTTTAGATTAAACACAATCATGATCACAAACAACTTGTGTCTTATTTTGTGCTAAAAAAAATAATACACATTTTAGCATTTGTATATTAGCATTTAGCACATTTTATTGGATTTATCCGTGAATGTAATTGTTAACATAACAATAGTAAACATGAACAGCAGTGCCACTACTTAGTGCAGAATTGTCGTAAACAAAACAAAACAAAAATGTAATAATTCAAGTAGCTGACGGGCACACGACAGTCAGCCGTGCTATCTACCTCCAAAGTAACGTCTCATCAAAGAAGAACGGATGTAACGTTTTTACAGCCTCTTCAAACAAAAATAAAAGATCTATACTTGATGAGAACCCATCGAGAATCAATCATAGGACTAAATGTTGCGATATATCGTAATATCGATGTTTTGACACATCTCTAGTCCCAAGTGGTCTTTGAATTAAATAAATGCCAAAAATAAAGACCAAAAATCCTGTCTCATTTCCCAAAACATAGTTTCAAAAATGAATCTCTGAGTTGTGGGTGGGAGAGTAAGACTGCACTGATTTCCCATCATCCCTTTGTTTACACTCTCTCCAGCTAGCTTACAGCCCTTCATACCCCCAAACAAGCATTAGCAACAAAAATGTGAGCAGAGCTACCCAGCTGTATAGTTTTGAGCCAGATGCTAGCTCAGGTGAGGAAAAGAAAACGTACAGCGATGGTATGTGGAAGCCACAAGCTTTTTCAAACTGATTATTTTTTTTGTTCCATTCTCCACCAATCAAATAAAGAAATCCTCAATCTTATTTTATTTTTTTACATGTCACTCAGCATGAGAAAAATGCTACAATAACATGTTAAAAACACGTTTTTTGTTGGAGTTGGTCTTTATGAGTGTCACTTACAGTACAACAAAGTTGATAAACCTCTGACTTTAAGATCTACTAGGCTGTTTGTTTGGACCTATCCATGTCTAACTCATCAATTAACTGGATCAAGCAATTAGAGGTTCTGATTGACTCTCCTGATCCAGGTAATCTGGAGCAAGTAAAGCAGAGGTAGTAGAAAAGATCCACATATTCAAGCACTGTGATGATTGAGGCTGTGGGAGTTGGGTCATAGTACCTAGATTCACAGTTTCAGCATCTTCTGATCAGAGTGTCTTTAGATGCAAAACCGGATATTGTCCTGACATACGTGACGGAATAGATGGAATGTACACAGTGTTCACAATTGAACTGTAAGGGAATGTGGTAAAGCCTGTCACCTTTTAGTAAACAGACGTGCCCTCTTTTTTCTGTCGCTTCAAGAAAAACAAAGACCTGCACTTTGGGGACAAAAGCACTTTTATCTCCATTTCTAATCTGGCTGTAAGTGAGAATCAAAACAAGTCATCCATCCATCCATCGTTGGTGTCCTTTCACCTTCTCATTTCCTTTCCTATCATGGACCTGCAGACAAATGTCTCCACACTGAGCCAACAGGAGTATTTAATGACAATTCACCAAGTTATCAACAGGAAATATGAGTCCGGATTGTCTGCGCTTTGCTAAACTCAGACGTCTCCAAACAAAAGATCTATGGCTGGAACTCTTGTGAAACAAACATTCAATCGGCATGTTTGTGAAGTTGTTCTCAGGAGGGGGGGAAAAAAAAGGGAAGAGTCTCCCCATCCCCCTTCAGAGTCCATCCCACCAGATTAGAAAAACAAGTGAGCATTCACCTCTCCCAGCAACCTTTGCACACCGCCTGCATTCCAGTCCTGAAACCCAGTACCTGACAATTGATAAACAACTGACTCACTTGTTTTTCTGGGGAACCTGATGACTTGTACCAAGCTCCGAACTGACTGTGCTCCCAGGATTCAGCTAAGACACAGACAACTTGGTTGTGAAAGCACAAACACTAATTAAACTCTTGTATTTCACCATCCGGAACACAGCCTTCTGACTCACAATGATCCCGACACTGTGTATTTTCTTTTCAGGCAACAGCAACTTCTGACATGCCCCTGCCGGGTCATCCATCTATTTGAATAATCCCTGCCATTTACAGTTGCATGAAAAGCCCCCGCCGCCCCACACAGGCAAAATTAGGTGAAAGGTAATATTTTGATGGCAGCTATTCATTCCAGCTAGTCACTGCTATATCAGCTTCTACATGCTAAAAAGCCCTGCTGTTGTATATTTATGCTGTGTTTTCAGTAAAAGCAGCAGTAGAGCCGAGTGCGTCATCGAATCAGCTTAGTTTTTTTCTTTATACTGACGTGGAACTAAACTGCGTCACTGAGGGAGATCAGAGCCGACCATTCACACAAACAGACAACAGCGGCATCCACTAGAGAAACGTGGAGAAGCCGTTTCAAAATGAAAAACTTTACGGGCTTTTATTTAGAAGGGGGAAGCTGGCTTTCTTCAGCTCCTCTCAGCCGGATGAAAGACTTTCTCAGCATCACACAACCTTGAGATTTTGCAGAGTTGTGGGTGTGACTCGTAGGTGGCTAATCCTATCTAAACATCACAGTCCGCACCCAACAGCTATGTTAATAACCAGTGTACTCCTCTCAGCTCCTGGAGCCTGTGTTTACATATCAGCATGTTGGTAATGTCAAAGTAAAACAGATGCAGCTAAAGGATAAGGTCACCACATTGTATTTCACAACACTGCAGCTGTTTTCTGAGAAGCTCTAGCTCCATAAAAGAGCTGTCAAAGTGTATAATAAGGTTCTTAGCGGCTCTTAAACATTTGTATGTTGTTACAACTCTGTGAAAGGAGGAATTCAGTCGCTTTGCAAACACTCTCACACATGTTACTCAATCGGTATGCTAGTGACTGTAAAGACGTACCTTTCACAGCAGCAGCAGTAGTTTCCTTGAATCCCATGCTAGCATAGGGGCTACTGTTGAAGCCATTCAGGCTCCCTTTGCAGCAACAGGATGTCTTGAACCTTAGGAGTTCGTCACAGTCTCCTAACCGGCACGCACCAATATTCCCCTCCATCAAGTTTAAGGCAATGTAGTTAAGTCCGTTTTGATAGCCGGCCGACGTTTCCCTGCACATCGGGCTTGCGCTTTCCTCTCCGGGCTCGTCGGAACTCCGAACCGTGCGGGACACGTTTTCCACAGAGGCAGAGCTGTGCCGTTTGGCGTCGTGGGCGAACGAAGGACACACGGGGGTCACAGTGGTGGTGGAGGAGAAAGTCTCTGAGCTGTGGCGCCGACGCCCCTGCAGGTCGGCCCGGATCACTTTAGCCCCCTTGTCCGGATCCACAATCGTGACGGCTAACGAAAGACTCCCAAGGAGAAATGAGTCCACCGTTACAGACTCGAGGCTGAGTCTTTTGACACAAGCAGCGGGACTTGTGGGGAGGGGTGCAGCATCAGGTAAAGGGGCAGAAGAACCAAAGGTCATCTCAGCATAGTCGTCTTTGACCGGAGCAGGGAGACTCTCCTCTTCTTTCTCGCTTTTTTCCGACACACTGTCCACCTCCTCCTCCTGCTTCGCTCCTTGCGGGTCCTCCTGGACGCTCACCTGCCTGGAGCAAGTCAAAGCATCAGGTGCAGCCTCCGACGTGGCCGTCAGATGAACCGGCGTGCTGACATCAATGTTGGCATAGTCTGAGAGTGGGGTAGCGTCCTCTTCGGCACACTCGGATGCCGAGTGTGCATTTGACATACGAGTAGCGCTACCAAAATCTATGTTGATGTACTCTCCGGGGCTGCGTGGCTCTGAGGGAAGGGGGTGCTCGCTCATACATGGTAAAGTTCTGAGGGACTCCAGAGCCAGGCGGGTGGGCCGGCACACCCTGCTGCGGTGAACCAGACCCCCATCTGTTCGGGCCAGCCTGAGAGGTGATGGAACGCTGGACGTGGTGCTTGATATGCTACTGGCAACACATTCGCCTGGAGAGATGGGACAGTAGTTGGGCTCCTCTTCAGTCCGCTTTCTCTGTAAACTCATCAGCACATACTGGTCTGAGTCGGTGGATCCGTTGTGCTGCGCCATGCTTTTGAGTGTTCTGGGTAGAGAGCTGTATGAAAGTGGGTGTCTGTGCTGCAAGTTGGGGTCTCCTGAGGGACTGAGAATGTAGTCCGGAGGCGTCAGAGACACCAGCGTGTCTACAGGAGACATGTACAGGTACTCCCCGTGATTAGGCTTTCCATCACTGCTTTCTAGTGACATTTTGTTTCCACACCACATCGGCATGTAGCCACTGTCCTCCAGAGAAACGCTCCCGGGAGAGTCTGTGCGCGGGGCCAGCCCTGTGGTGGAGGAGTGGCAGCGGGGGTTGATGATCTGCTTGGGAGCCGAGACGCACATGGAGCTCATGGGCATGTACGGCTCGTCCCGGGAACCGGGCGTTTGAGGGGCAACGCCCGGCATCATGGGCATGTAGCCGTTGTCAACGTGGAGGCCGTTGGAGCTGATGTGAACGTCTCTGTAATCCTCCAGTCTGCTTCCCTTGGGAGAGGCCGTGTGGCATCTCAGGGAGGACTGGCTTCCGCTGGTGTACGTGGCCCTCATGAGCGTGTACTCGTCCAGGGAGGCCGACGACACTTGAGGGGGCCGCCTCGGCTGACGGGGAGTTGTAAGAGAGTATGTGCGCTTTCGGTATGCCTTGTCCAGCTCCGACAGCCTCCGGCAGTTACTGTGACTCTGTCGCTCCATCACCATGTAACCGTCCAGCTCGCTGCCATCTCTGGAGGGAGGGGTGTCTGCTTTGAGAGACTCTGGGGTGTTGCTGCGGAGGGTGAGGGGTAACCTGAGGTCTCGTGCGTCTGCAGGGCTTGAGCCATACTCCTCACATGATATGAACCCTGCATCGCTGGGGGAGCCTGAGAAGGATGCACTGCAGCTGGAGGGGCGGGGGGCGATGCCGTCTGAACAGGAGGAGAGATTTCCTGAACAATTGGCGGCCACGGGGGGAGAAGGAGACAGGGGCATGGATATGGACTTACTGTGCTGCAGGGAGGAGGTGTGGCTGGACAGAGAGGGCCGGGCAGTGATGGTGTGGGATCTGCATAGGAGGCTCCTGTGAACCCCGGGGCTCAGGGGGCTCCCGGTGGCTGACACTGGGCGCGTCATGGTGCCATCGCCCTCGCTGGCCGTGCGTATCCGACAGGAGGAGCACTTGCTGACCGGAGAGGTGGCGGCCATGCTGTCGGTGCGCGACCGGCGGGGAAGCCCGGTTTGGCTGGGGGGGAGGTTGTTGAGGTGCCGCCGCGTGGGGACAGAGATGGGATTGGTCCCGGATGATTGGCTCTTGCTGCGAGGGCGGAACTCCGACAGCTCCTTCATGGCTTTCATGGCTTCCAGGATGGTTTCGTGGATGCTCTGCGCCACCACGGAGTCATCCGCCTGCATCCACAGCTCCCCCGGCCCGGTGGAGGCGGACCGGCCGACTTCAATGAAGAAGAAGCTGTCGGAGTGGCCGCACCTCCGGATGTTCATCAGCTGCAGATTGACTGAAGCCACATCCGAGTTGAGCTTGACGAAGCTGATAGTCCGGCTGGAGAGGCAGAGCCTGTAGACGCCGGTCAGGTTCCGGCTCTGCCCCAGGCCCCGGGACTTCAGGTTGACCTGCCAGACCTCCTTGTAGGCGGCGGCCACCGGCGTGATCAGCCCGTAGCTCGCCTCGTCGAAGCCAACCAGCGAGGAGGTGGAGCTGGACGCGGGGCCGTCGCACGCCGCCTTCCCCTCCGCCATCAGGTCCGCGAGCGCGCGGTACCAGCTCTCCTGCTCCGGCTCGCTCTCCGCCGCCACCGCGAAGTACTCGTCCTTGGTGTAGAGCGCGACCAGGTGCTTGTTTTTGGCGTCCGCTCTCTTGCTGATGTTGAGGCAGCAGTCCAGAGCGATGACTCTCTTCGCCGCCGATTTGTTTCTCCATTTCTTCTCGCTCTCGTAGTACTCCAGGCGCGCGGGGAAGCCCTCGCCCGGCTCCCGTAGCACGAAAAAGCGCTTGTGTCCGTGTTTCTGCTTCTTCAGGTATCCGCATTTCTTGACGCCGCTGCTCGTGTTACTGATCAATATCGACTGATCGCCTGCGTGAGGCGGACTCGCCATTCTCCCGTCTTGTTTTCCAAATCCAGACGCGTCCTTCTTTCCTTCCTTCCTTCCTTTCTTGGAGTAGTTGCTGCGCTTTCCTTTCCTTTAATCCGCGCGTGTTTTCGAGCTGCTCGTCTTCTCCCTCAGCTCAGCTCAGCAATAAATAACACATGTCTGCTGGTGTCCCGACTGAAGAGGGAGAGAAACAACGCGTGTCGATCTACACACTCTGCTCTGGTTGAAAAAAAAAAGGAGGAACGGAAAGGAGAAGAAAAAAATACGCACGCCGACTGTGGGCGGTGCGCATTAGACTCATTGGGCTTATTGGTGGAATCGGGATGAATGCTGGAGTGAGACTGCCCCGTTCATAGGAGAGGGAGGAGGGAAAAAGGCCCTCCTACTATCACTCTGCCCTCTTCCGACTCATTTAAGAGTAGTCAGTCAGGATTGTATGGAGCTACATTGGAGCCAATGTTATTTGAAACCAAATAAAACAAATTGAAAAAAAAAAAAAAATTGGTGTTTGGCTAAAAAAAAACTATCTGAAACTTCATTATTTTCAGCTTCATTGTTTTGTTTTTTAGGTTTCAAAACTAAAAAATTTAAAGGGTAACCAAACCCTAAATTAACTTTTTTTTGGCTTTAAAAGTGTTTAAAAGTTTAAAAGTTTTGTGATTGGTCAAACCATGTAAGGTTTAGAAGTCTAACGTCCTGATCTGCAACTACAGTAATAACAAGCCCCACCCCTCTGATTGGATTTTCATATTTTGCCTGTGGGTGGAGTCAGCCTCCAACTTCCTGCTTTGGCTACCCTTTAAATTTCAAAACTGTTTTTTTTTTTTTTTTTTTTCACTTTTAGCCTCCTTTTTCCCCATTTTTGGATCTAAAATTTTCAATTTTAAAACTTTTGGTCCCATTATGGCATGTTGGGGCGTGGCTAACACGAAGGACTAATCTAAATCAATAAAGTTTTTTGACTTCAGTCTCTGCATTCATCGACTCTGAGAACTTGTACACGTTAAAACTCTGCTTTTCTCACCCGCCCACTTCAGACTATGATAGTACAGCCTCTTTCTAGGCCTGGGTATCAATAATAATTTCCAGAAATTATTCGATTCACAAAAGTCTGTATCGATTTCATTCCAAATTTGTTTCGATTCTTTCAATCCAATTTTGCATTTCCACATTTATATACATTTGTTTTTTTTACATTAATAATCTACTGTATGATTTGAATATATTTATATTCATCTGATGCAGTTCACAAACTGTAAAATGTATTAGTGAAATAATAAGATTGCTAATATCATTCAGTGTTACATGGATTTTTAAAAAGTTTCAGATCATTAACATTGTAAACATTGTCCTGCTTCTCCTGGAGGCAGTTTCAGTTTGGTACTAGGTGGTGATTGTGCTATAGCAGTACACCTTATTCCAGAAGAAGAAGAAGCAGAGAGTATGAGCAAAAACTGCTTTAGACCACAAATGGTTAATTAAAAAAATTTTTATTAAAAGAGTTTGGAAAATTCACGCCTGTGAGTATAAAACGATGATAATTTAGTCAGCAATGTATGTTTAGGTCAACCGAGCGTTAGCATTAGCCGTCCTATAGGTTATTCCATTAAACGTTAGCATCAAGCTAGGGGACTTTAGCCATATGTGCTAATGAATCAATTATTGATCTGTTAAGCTTTTGTCGATTCAAATCGATTAATCAATTTTATTAACACAGCCAAACCATTTTCTGACCGTAATTATCTAAGTTGCCATGAATGCACTGGGACTGAAGTTACCACCCTCATCAAATTTGACCGGTCCTTCATGTTAGCCCCGCCCCAACGGGGCCAAAAGTTTTTAAACTGAAGTTTTCAGATCTGAAAAAAAGTTGAAGCGGAAAAAAAAGTTTTGAAATAGAAACCTGAAAAACAGAAAATTTGTAGCTGAAAATCATTACGTTTATTTTAGAATAGGAAAGTGTTTCTGACATTTATTTTTGGCCAAACACCAATATTTTTTTAATTGTTTTATTTGGGTTTTAAATAATATTGTCCTCAATTTAGCTCCATAGACCTGCGGCTTTATTTATAGCGTCTCTGGTCCCATGATCCATCGTTTGGCTTCTGTGGAGAATTTTAGCAGCCCTAAATAGCTTCCCAATTGAAATGTTCCCCGACCTACAAAGCTTTTATTTGCGTCATTTTGGGCGTTTGGGTGGATTATAAAACCATCTGAATACAAATTTACATCAAAGCCTCGAATGTATTCATGATTCTCCGATTATTTAGGAAGGAGGCTGATTCTGAATGTGATATTCCCCGTGCGCACTCACTCCTCAGGCGGATATTCTATCCGCAGAGTTCACGGTCAAATCCTAAGACAGGAAGTGTGTTAAAGATGTGGCGCAGCGCGTCTGTTGCGTAACCGTCCAGTTGGCATCACCGTGCGTGTCTTATCAGAGGGAGAACCGCAGGTTGACAGTTATGATGCATAAAGCTCTGGATCAACTTTCTCTGCGCGCGAACCACAGAAGGCCCATATATGGTCAGGAAGAACAGCGATCACGATGACGGCAAAAAAAATTCTCCCAAAGTCTGTGCGTCATTGGCTGATCGTGTGCGTAATGATGAAACGCGCTGTGCCAGTGATGAGCGCGAGCGTGGAATGGGCAGCGGTCTGTGTGTGACTTCCTGCCTCCATCCTGCTCGGCAGAGAGGGATGGTGCTGTTTTTCTGATGGGAACGAGCGGAACAGTGTGTCCCAGAAGTTATGAAAGCAGGTCAGAGTCTCCAGTTGGAGAGGGAAGTCCTGAATCCCGATCTAACGAGGATGCTGCTGGAGGTTGTTCAGTGTGGAAAAAAAAGAGGGTTCTGAACTGATTTTAGCCACACACATCACACGTGCCCACGTGTCTTTGCATCCCACAGTGCTGGCTCAGCATCTAACTCCCAGTGCCCTTGGAGGCAGGGCTCCATGCATGTCAATTATCCCACTGAAATCCATCACCTTCCGGTTCCATCTTCACTTGTACAGAGGCAGGGAACGCTAGCTTCAGCGTTAAATTCTATTTTTTTTTAAATAAAAAAGTTTGAATTATTTTAAACAAGTATCCTCCCCTTCTTTACTTTACACAGAGCAAAGCTTTCACAGATGTCTGGAACAAATTTCAGATGCAAAATATGTCAGTCTGCTGTGTTGATTGAACAAAAGCGAAGAATGACAAGAAATGTTGCACTAGCGGCAATTCTGCTAGTGTGAATGCTTTTAGCTATATTCCAAGTTAGGATTAAAAACTTCAATAGATAATGTATTTGCCAAAAATATTAGCATGTTGCTAAAAATATTAACAAATTCCAAATTAGCATAAAAAACTTGCATGAATAGCATGTTAGCCAAAAATTTCAGCATGTTGCTAAAATATTAGCTATATTCCAAGTTAGCATAAAAACTTTAATAGATAATGTATTTGCCAAAAATATTAGCATGTTGCTAAAAATATTAACAAATTCCAAATTAGCATAAAAAACTTCCATGAATATCATGTTAGCCAAAAATGTCAGCACTTTGCTAAAATATTAGCTATATTCCAAGTTAGCATAAAAACTTTAATAGATAACATCTTAGCCAAAAATGTTAACATGTTACTAATTTATTAGCAAGGTTCCAAATTAGCAAAAAAAAATCTTTGCAGATGCTAAATTACATAAATTTGCTAGCATGATTGCTAAAAATGTTAACAAATTCCAAATTAGCATAAAAAACTTCCATGAATAGCATGTTAGCAAAAAATTTCAGCACGTTGCTAAAATATTAGCTATATTCCAAGTTAGCATAAAAACTTCAATAGATAATGTATTTGCCAAAAATATTAGCATGTTGCTAAAAAATATTAACTCATTCCAAATTAGCATAAAAACTTCCATGAATAGCATGTTAGCCAAAAATTTCAGCACGTTGCTAAAATATTAGCTATATTCCAAGTTAGCATAAAAACTTTAATAGATAACATATTAGCCAAAAATATTAGCATGTTGCTAAAAATATTAACAAATTTCAAATTAGCATAAAAAACTTGCATGAATATCATGTTAGCCAAAAATTTCAGCACGTTGCTAAAATATTAGCTATATTCCAAGTTAGCATAAAAACTTTAATAGATAACATATTAGCCAAAAATGTTAGAATGTTACTAATATATTAGCAAGGTTCCAAATTAGCTAAAAAAAATCTTAGCAGATGCTAAGTTACCTAAATTTGCTAGCATTAGGGTTGGGCACCGATGGGATCTGATGCGGTTCCGGTGCTACCGCGGTTCTTTGGTTTCGGTTTCGGTTCCCTTTCGGTGCTTATTGCGGTACTTCAGTAATAAAAAATAATGCCTTTATCTTCCTAAATCCAAAGCAGAAAGGCTTCAAACAAGCGCAGACTCCCTCCTGCCGTGCAGCTGTGCGCACGTAATATAAAGCATAATATAAAACTCCGTCTTAAATAAACTTAAACGTCCTTGAAATTTTAGCCTGACATTTTATTAAATTAAATCAGGAATGTTGCATTTATTTGCAGTTGTTTTTGGGCAAAAGCAATATTTTATTTCAATAAAATAAGGCGGAAGATAAATGTCAATCACACGGCTGCAAAGCGCAGCAGATGATGACGACCCGCTGTGGTGGTGGGCGGAGCCGAGCCGAGCTTTCTGCTATTAGCAGCCCAACAAGGAGGAAACGATTCATTGTTTCATTTTGGGATGGGGCTCCAGCGTTGTTTAAAAATTGCAGAAACTCCACTATTCACAGCGAAAGTCCTGCCCACTGATGTTGCGGAAGCCGACCATCTCAAAGTGACACTCCCCCACTTGGTGTGAGCAGATTCCAGCTGAGCAGAACACCTGAACTGCTGCTGGATTAAACTTCTCCTTTGTTATATACCTTCGAGCGCTTTAGCTTCGGCATTTTAGATGCGCGCGCTTGCGCTGTTGGCGGTTTTATATGAGCCCGCCCACGAACACAAGAAAGTAAATAGATAGGCTGAATCGTAAAAAATCAGAAGGGAGTACAAGTGATTGACATGTCCACAGACAAATGAAACTTCAATGAAATTTGGCACCGTTTGCAGCCGCATCTTTCGGTTTCAGTAGAACCGCGCAAATCATAACGGTTCCTACTTGGAACCGAACTTCGGTGCCCAACCCTAGCTAGCATGATGCTAATTTAGCAGCTCAATGTCAAATTCTTTTGAAATTACTGTGATGGTTTCACAACAAATACGTTTTTGAAGAATTTGAATAATTTCTTGATCACTTCCCATGGGGGCATATTTTTTTCAATATGCCAAAAAATATAAAGTTTATGAATACCAAAAGTATAATGTGGGGTTGAGTTTTATGTGCCAAAAAACGTACAGAAAGGAGCGGGAGAATCACTGAAATATCTGGTATTTAAACTGTTTCCGTCTTTTATTAAATATATTACATCTGATTCTTCCTTTTCAACATTTATGAGGATTTTTAAGTATTTAATAAATGTTGTTGTTGACAGTTCCCTTTTTATTCTATTATGCATCCGTACAAAAAAGTAATTTCCATTTAACAACAAAATGTAACTAAATGAATGCAGTCGATTACAGTTGAGTATAGGTTTTTCAAGTTCAATCTACTCAAGTAAAAGTACTTTAAGGAATTAAATATTTGTTAAAAATTAAATCAAGTAAATATATTTCAGTAAATGTAACTTATTACCATCCACCAATTTTATATGTGATGTTACGCAAGAGTGAGGTCATTACTGGAGCCAACAGTAATCTCAGCCTTATTTGAAATGCTGCTGAAGTCTTTTTGATATAAATAGACGGCGAGGAATGGAGTGCCCCAACATCGAGGCTCAGATATCCCCCTTAAGGATGAGGAGGGTTCCCTGTTCTGCTGTTTCCTTAGTGACAGACTGCGGTTTGACCTTTTTGCTCGATGATAGCCACTTCTGAGGTCATTCCTGAATCACAGGAATACGCCGGAAACAACTGTCACATCGAAATATGACTAAAAGTCCCACTCTAGCCATCCCAGTGGTCTTTAGTTATGGTTATTAGCCAAAATCAAAAGATTAAGATACATTTTCTGTAGAGCTACAGGACTGTTGGCTAATTTCCCATCATCCCTTTGTTTACATTCTCTCCCGCTTGCTTACAGACCCTCACAACCAGTGACAGACTTTGTAATTTGGGGGCCCGAGGCGAACAATAATTGAATTATTTGTCATTTTTTAAAAATCTTTACCTAGAGTGAAATGACAAATAACTTCATCACTCGTCCACTTTTAGACCACATTAATGTCAAGAATCCAAATGTTTTACAAAGCATTTGAAACTGAAATTACACCTAAAATTAACATTCCCTTAAGTTAACAAAATGAAGTCGCTGAAGCATTAAATTATTCAGCTTGGGGCCCCAGAGTGTTCAGGGCCCCAGGCAATAGTTTACCTTTGCCTAATGCTAAGTCCGCCCCTGCTCACAACCCCAAGCTAGCATTAAGATAGCAAAAAAAAAAAAAAAAAGGTGAGCATTAAGCCAAAGCTATCCAGCCACACAAGTTTGAGCCAGACGCCCCAAGTAGTAACGAAGAAAATTTGTCCAGATCAGGGGTCTCCAACTATTGGCACCAGAGCCTCATGTGGCTCTTTTATCCTTTTATTGTGTCTCTAGCTCTAAAGAAAAATACTAAAGGTTCAAATAAAGTCACATTTTGGTAAATTATGCTAAAGTGGTTAAAGTTTCAAAAAATTGGAGAATAAAACAATTTCAAATTATTTCGAATATTGTTTTGTTCCTCTTAGCTTAAAAAATGAGGTTAAAAAGCCCTATTTATTGTTATTTTTTCCCCCTTTTTTTGATAATCGAATTCAACTTCAGCGTTGTTTATATTTGGCAGTAAGATGAGAAAAATGATGCACCAAAACATAATGTTTGACTATCTTTCATTTTATCTTGAAGTTAGTCAGCTGCAGTAGCAGCAGCAAAGGATGTATTTTATTTTGAAAGGAACTTGTTTGTGCTCCTGACGAAAGTAAAAGCAACAAAAACAGTTATATAGACAGTTTTGTAATTCAATACTGTATCATAATACTTTAAAAAACGTCTTTCCTTAAATGATTTTTAATACCCACAAAACCATAAATATTGCATATTTTATAAAAAAAATGTGGGACTTATTGGCTCTGGCTGGGTTTCGGTGTTTAACACCTGAAACGTTGTTGGTGTTACTTAAACACAAAACCTTAAAAAAAAAAACACAAACCCTTTTAGCTAAATGCCAAATTAGCCTAAAAATTGAAAAATGTGTAATTTAGTAAAAACAGCATAAAGCAAAAATTTTTGCTAAACTCCAAATTAGCCTTAAAAATGGACAAAAGCCTAAATTAGCCAAAACAGCTAGCACATTGCTAAAATATTAGCTAAATGCCAAATTTGCCTAAAAAATTGAATAAAGTGTAGATTAGCCAAAACAGCTAGCATGTAACTAAAATATTAGCTCAATGCCAAATTTTCCTAAAAAAATGGAAAAATGTGCAGTCAGTAAAAACAGCTAGCTTAAAGCAAAAATATTAGCCAAACTCCAAATTAGCCTTAAAAATGGACAAAAGCCTAAATTAGCCAAAACAGCTAGCATGTAGCTAAAATATTAGATAAACCCAAAATTAGCCTAAAAAGACTGAAAAAAAATGTTTAATTTAGGCAAAAAAGTTTTTTGGGGGGCCGGGCCAAATGTGGAGGAGGGCCGGATTTGGCCCGCGGGCCGTAGTTTGGGAAGCCCTGGGTTAGATGCATCAGAATTGTTGCGGAGAATGAATACTTTGGCTTGCCCATGACAGTTGCAAAAAAAAATATTTTCGTTGGAGTGTGTCTTTAATTTGTTAATAAATAATTTAAAGTGGTGACATGAAAAAAAGAGTTATAAAAAGACAGATAAGACGTTTACTGTCAGTAAAACACAAAATAAATTCTTTGGATTTGCTTGCAGACTCAGCCTGCGATATGTCCTTGCCCTTTCCTTACCTAACTGCATGAATATTTATCTCCCTGCAATTTAAACAGCATGGTGCATTAATTTGCAAGTTAATTAAACAGCCACCCGAACCTGATTTACAAAGCTCTAAGTGGGCCCCCTCGTTGTCCCTCGCAATCAACCTATTACAGGTTTATAGCTTTATTTATTTTGGGAAGGAGACAGCAGGAGTGCTCCCCTCAAGTCTTTCTCATCATCTGGATTTACTACCACTACTAGTTCAGTGATAGATCACTACAAACAGGCACAAAGGGTCAAATAAACAGCGGCATTATGCAACCGAGTGCACACAGAAGCTGCAGCTTTGACGACCTAATCTCATTGAGGCGCTTTAGGCTGGCTTTCAAACACAACCTGCTCCGTTTGCTGAGTCACACAAGCACATAACGGTTCAGTCGGCGGCTGCACTGTCACTGCCCGCAACAATTAGTTTGATAAGCTTTCATAAAGACGATTAGAACAGCCGAACTGATGAGGTAAGATTAGGGACAAACTGAAGGGGGGGGGGGGGGGGGGGTTCAGCAGATTAGGATCAGTCATACTCTGCCACATTAGGCCCCGTCAAATGAACAGCACAAACATGTATTGTTGGCGTCCGATCATCGCACTCCTCCTGCGTCATCTCATTAGACAAAAGCAAAACAGATTAGAGTGGCAGCCCAGGGTGTCTGATTCATATTGTTGTGCTTGTGCTGTTTGGGTGTTTTTGATCTCAGTATAATCCCAGTGTTATTTATGGCCTATTGATTTCCTTTTTTGTTTTTTACATCCCTGTTGGGAATGAGGTTGATGTTTACTGTGGTGGTTTGGTGACTCAAATGATCAGATACGGATTGTTTCATCATGCTGACGTTTCAGGGCTCTTGAAAAAGCAAAATACACGTTTGATCTATTGAATTGGATAAAGAAATGTGCGCTATTTTGCACTAAAATGTTTAATTTGACAACTTAAAAAAAAAAAGGAATCGATTAAAAAATTAACTAATTAATCGCGATTAATTTTTTAAAATTTGCTGACCTTTTATTTTATACGAATAATCACAAAATGAAATTAATATGACACGACAACGCGCCAGACTATGGATCAAATAGTCGACTTTTTGTGAAAAAGTGATCTAAACCAAAATAATAAGAAGCTTAAAGTACTAAAAACAGATGGAATAGTTGTATTAATAAATATTAACGCATTAATCATAATTTGTTAAAAAAAATGGTTCAGCTTCTTGAGTTTGGAGTCGAAGCATTTCAGCAAAACGTGTTTCAGCTACATTACAATAAGAGGAAAATGTTGTCAAAGAGTTCCCTTTTGTTTTTACCACAACATGTTTTTGCGGGTCACCGAACGACAATAGAGAGATGCCGCCAGCAGCAAAAAAAAAAAAAAAGCTGCAACTGTGGAAAACACTGACATCACTCTTTACTCCTCAAACTGTGGCAACATATGTTTTTAAAATCATCTGCAGTTTCCTGAAGTCAGCGTTTAAACAGGAATGAAAACGTTTCTCTTGAGCACATACAGTATAGATTGCTCTCATTGTCCTCAGTAATTGACTCGATTCTCTGATCAATAGCCTTTATGGAAGTGGAAATTCGCTTGTGGATGTTTTTGGAGCCGACTGAACCGCGATTGATTGACACGGAGGAAAAGATAACGTGGAGATGTTGTCACTTACATTGAGATGTTTGGCTGAACTGATCATCACTTTAAAGAGTCACCAAACCCTAAATTAATGGGGTTTTTAAAATTCTGTCTGTTGGTCATAGCAAAATTTTTGACAAATTGAAATAAAACTGTTTAATTCTTCAAAATATAGTCAAAAATCGCCTGTGTGCTGCCCCCTATAGGTTGAAATGAGGTATTACAGTTGGATTTTGTAATCAAACCATGTAAATTTCAGAAGTCTGACGTCATGATCTGCAGCTCCAGAAATGAGAACAGTCCTGCCTCCAAGCCCCACCCCTCTGACTTGATTTTCAAATTTCGGCAGTGGGAGGAGTCAGCCTCCAACTTCCTGGTTTGGTTACCCTTTAAATGTGTGAACCAGAACCAGGGGTGCTGCTAAAGCAAAGTGCCCAGAGGGGGTATTTTTGTTTAAAAATATAATCTACTATATGTTTCGAATACATTTATATTAATCTGATACAGTTCACATACTGTAAAATTTATTCCTACATAATTATTAATTATATAATTTATAATTATGATTAGTATAGAAAAAATGTTCATTTTGTCAGCAATGTATGTATATGTTAGCATTAGCATCCTATGAGAAATTCCATTAAACGTTAGCATCAAGCTAGCAGACTTCAGCTTTATGTAGCAATATATATTTTTATGAATCGATTATTGATCTGTTAAGCTTAAAATCGATTAATCCATTTCATCAACCCAGCTCTAAAATAAATCCTTTTGTTTTTGCTTTTCCGAGTATTTCTCCTTTTAAATTGTTTGAACTTTGAGTTAATTTCCTTCACTTTTCTGAGCAGCGTAAGCAAATTAAGCTTAAGACTAAATGTATGAGTGTTATTTGCTCAAGTCTTTAAATTTAATCAATAATTGCTGTGCTTCTCAGTTGACGTGATCTTTAATTTTCGTCTGTGTAGCTGAACATTATTACAAATGTATTCAACTGAAGGGAAAAAGTAATCAGAGGCTACTGTTAGTTACTTAAGCAAATGTAACAGAGTAAATGTTAAGTGCGCACATGATGTGAGCTTCTACATTAAAGCACCACGCTTGTGGAATTATGACTCAAGTGCTGAAGCATCCACATTAATTATTTTCCTGACTATCAAGGTCTCACCTTCCGTTTTGAAAAAAAAAAAAAAGTATATATATTTTATGATTTTTTTTTTTTCTGGTTAATGAGGCATTTTGGCTCCCGGAGACAGCCGCATGAGCTGCACCCACAGATGACAGATCTGGCATGAATACATCTCCTTCAAATGAAGTACTCTTGACCTCGCAGAGATAACAGCTGCGAGGTCTCCACATCATAGAAAGAGGCTTTGATTAAATAGATTTGACTGCATTTGATATTCAGGCTGTGTAATAGCATCATTAGTTATTTGTCATGGTTGAGAATAATCAGGAGTCACACGCTGGATGTAAACGACAGTGATTAAAGAGCCGCCGGACCGACTTGGTCAGAACTGGGGTAACCCGGAATGAAGATGGAAGGAGTGCATTAAAGGAGTTTCTGTTTATCAGGAAATATTTATTTTATGGATGGGATTTTAAATTTTAGTGTCTGGGGTGAAACGGTTTCAGATTTATGAATGATAGTGGACAACTTTTATGTTATGTTATAGAGGCAGTAGACTTAAAAAAAAAAAAAAAGAAGAAGTCAGTTTGCGGTTTGATTATTGAAGTGAGATTAAAGAAGTACATGTAGGAGTATAATATCTACAAAGGAACAGATCCGGTTTTAAAAAAAGGAATTGAGTGGGAGTGTGTGGGTTTGCTCTCCTTCTCTGCTTATTTGTGTGAGTGTGTGCACTCAATCGATTGTCGGCTTAAACAGTTTTTTATAAACCTATTTTTATATTAATTTCTCCTCATTGTTCTGTCTTTTTTCCCACTTTGGTTGAGCCTCATTCACAGGTTCTGTGGTGTGTATGCAGGGACACATGGTCATAAATATCTCTATTTTGTTTTTTGTGGTTTTTTTTTTTTTTTTTTCTCGCTGCAGTCAAATATTTGGAGTTTTTAGTTAGACTGGGTCCATTTCGTAGCTGCTAAAGTTCACACTTTCACAGTAATTTGAGAACGGGACCTCCTTTAGAATCGACGCTTCAGAGGAATTGAACCTTGCCTTCATGGAGAAGGCTTTTTGTGAGTCGTGTTGAACTGGAAAGGCCGTCCAACAAACTGCTTCTACAAAAATGGATGAAGCAGCATCAAAGCAAATTAAGCAAAAAAAAATAATATTTCATTTTTTACACTAAAGTTTGCAATCAGGTGCACAGAAATCAACGGAACCAAATAAATTCCTTCTTATATGTAAAGAAAAAGTAAAGAGAAAATATATGTTACCCTTGCAACCAACAGAACTGTTCTTACATTTAGCTGAGGAAGTGTTTGACTTACGTTTAGGGTGAATTCACACTTCTATAGTTCAGCGCTGATGTTCTTTTAACAGCCCACTGCATTTAGGCAGATCAGAAAACTCATCTGAACCATTGACTGTATATGAGAACCGGACAGAGTGAGTGTGACATCACTGGTTAAAGAAAAATAGCTTTCTTATGGTGAAACTAAGATAATAAAATTAAGTCATTTCCGTCACCATTTTTTTCATGATAGAAATGCCACCATGTTGGAGCCAGATGACGTCACTAAGCATTGATTGGACAAAGTTGTACTGAGTCTTCGTTTCTATGGTAACCATTTTCGTCAATCAGGATTGAGCCTGTTTGGTGTCCGCACCCCTAAAACTCAAAATCACTACAATTATTTTATTGAATGTTCTGAACATTTGAGGTGGAGGCCAACAGGCACCACACGCTTTTACTGAGGCATCTGATTGGTCAGTTTATAACTTGAATAACTTAGGATACAGAAAAAATATCCAGAAAAGAAAAGAGGATTATCAAGAACATGTTTGATAAAGGTATCAGAGCAAGGATGGTTAATCTGACAAATATGGTGACTGGTCATAGCTGCGTATTTCTCCATAGATGTCTATGGGATTTTGGTTTCTTGGAACCAGCAGGTACTTCCTGTTTGGAATATGATTGGTGAAGGCTAACTCTGTCCAGTTTTATTATAAAGTCGATGATCTAAACTCTGGTATGGACCAAAGTATGTATTTTATGCAGAGACTGGTCATCTGAGCTCCAGCATGAACTGAGTAGCCTAGTTAAGTGTAAACATCAACTATAAACATCAAATGATGCAGTTCCCTAAATGACCACTGGAGGCTGATTTTAGAATATTGCATTCATTTCCTTGTTAAAAAGTCCAAGTTTATAGTTAGAAATTACTACAGAATATTAAAACCAGTGTACAAATGAAAAAAAAAAAGATGACTTTAGATCTCGTAAATTTATGAGAAATAAAAAGTTGTAATGGTTAAATTACAAGAATAAAGTAATCTATTTATGACTTTAAAAGTCATTGGATAAATTTGACTTTTTTCTAGTAAATTTATGAGATTAACAGTCGTAAAATTTACAAGATTAAAAGCCTTAAATTTACGAGATTAAAAGTAATAAATTTACAAGAATAAAAGTTGTAAATTCATGAGAAAAAAAAAGTACATTTACGGATTAAAATCTGTAAATTTCCAAGATATAAAATTGTAAATTCATGAGAAAAAACACAAACATCCAGATTAAAAGTCGTAAATTCATGCGATAAAAGTAATACATTTATTAGTTGAAAAGTTGTAAATTCAGGAGAAAAAAACGTTTAAATTTATGGATTAAAAATCATAAATTTACGAAAAAAGAAGCAAAGTTGTCGGTTCCGTCTGTTGTCTGTGCTTGAAGATGAAAGACGTGGAGCATCTGGTGAAGCTCTGTTTCCAGATCGGTTTCAAAAACAAAGAAATTCTGAACTTTTTAGCGACTCAAAATCAAATTACTATCAATGAGGTGGACTTTGGGCTTCGTTGTCATCAATGCGGAGTGTGTTTGCTCACTTTGACTTTAATCTTGTAAATTTACAAGATTTAAAGTTGTACATTTACAAGAAAAAAATTCATAATATCATTTTTTTTTTTGGTGGCCCTAAAACTCAGTTGTAAGAAATAAAGTTTAATGTTATGATAATTTGGATTTTTTGATGTATTAGATCTGAAATTAGTGAATAAATGTTTTTTACATTTTATTGAAGGTGGTTTTACTCAACAAACAAGTACTCTTATCATATCCATTTTTGAAAATTTTTAATGTCATATATCTCTCCAAACTTCTTCAAGCTTCATTTTTGTAATTTAAGATTCCGTTGGTAACGCCAGAGATCATCAGTCCATTTATTAAGAGGTCAATGCAATAGCCTGGGTTGCTTTTTATGTGACCTACGTTATTCAACCTCATCAGTATTTATTGTTTGGGAAAGCTGCTATTTCAGTTGATGGGGCTGCATTAAGACACGCTAAAATATCTGAATACACTTTCAAAAGAAGAACTCAACATGCACCAAAAGAGCCAAGATTTCCTTGAGAGAAAGTTGAAGACAGAGATAAACACCAGATGATTTCACCAGAAACCATCCAGATGAGTCTGGAATGAGGATGGCTTGTGTGTCGATGACATTCCTCTGGAGAACACCACGCACACATGACTTGGATCGTTCATGCGGCGGCGCGCTCATGGAAACATGTGAAAGCAGGGGTGGTGACTTTTACCCGGAATTAGTTTTTGCCTTCATTCAACCTTCTCTGAGGCCAAAAGCAGTTTAGTGGTTTTGTGGCTGAGCAGCTGCTTTACACTCCTCACAACACTGGAGCTTCCAGGAAGGATAAAGTGACACTTACGGAGCTTCTCACAACAACCTCAATTGTTGGAATAAATATTTGTAAATGAAAGCTGCAGAGCAAAGTTCTTGGTCTTTATATATACTTGTGATAAAAGGTCTGATTGAATGAGGTTAGTGCTGTGATGAAGAGAAGTCTAAAAGTATCTCAGCACAGTGACTTCAATTAGCTGGGACCACAAGTGAGTCCGGAATGACAACACTTGTCACATGCACTCATAGGGGGGCGGACCTAAATGGGTGCTGTGGGATTTTGGGTTGTTGGAAAGGACTGGTTGGATCTTAACCCTCTCAGGGTAGACGTTGTAGATGTGCAACAGCTAAATGCAAACTACATAATTACTCCACGTTCATATTTTATTAGCCTTTTTTTTTCTCTAATGTCACCTTTTTTTTCTGTTACTAAACTTAATTTGGCCCTGAGAGGGTTAAGGTGAGTCCAGGTGTGTCTTGCAGTTCCCTAAAGGCAGGAGTCTGCGACCTGCGGCTCCAGATCCACATGTGGCTCTTTTATCGCTCCATTTGGCTCCTCGGCCAAACATAAAATAAGTCATGGAGACTGGAGACATTGGAATCAGCAGCTCATGTGCTAATGGCTGCATAGCCAAAACTACCAAAAGAAAACAAAATAAACAAAGCTGGTAAACATAGACTACCAACCCCAAACTAAAATAACAAAACCCAGCAGTGTAAGACTGCTGAGGGTATAAGTGCTCATATAGTATTTCAACACAAACTAAGCTCTGACTATCCAACAGCCATGGTTCCACCTACCGTAATTTCAGGAGTATAAGTCGCATTTTTTTTATAATTTAACCAGGGGTGCGACTAATACTCAGGAGCAACTTATTAGTGGGGTTTTTTAAGACAAAAATAGGCTCATATGTTTGTTATTTTACCAATAAACACCGGTTGTCCTTTAGCAGTTGTTTCCTCTAATAACCTCTAGAGGGCGCTGCATCAGTGTAAGTGTTTCCCACTGACAGCGGCAGAAGAAGTGTCATTAGACATTTTTTGCTCTTATACGCCAGAAAATACGGTACCCTACTTATTCTTAAGTAATATTTAAGTCTTTGCTATGACCTGTCGCCCTCGGCATGATGGTAGAAAAAGAAGAACTGTAGGAAAAGACAAGAAGATAAAAGACTAAATTTTTTAGAAGCTTTAAAACACATTTTAGAGAACATATGTTATGTACTTTCAAGCATAAATATACACTCACATATCTTTGAATATCAACAAAAATGTAGTTTCTGATTACATTTACATGTCTGGAGAGCAAATCTATAAAAACTGAGAGAAAAGAATGCTTAATATGTGCAGAATATGCAGTTTCTTTATTTTTTGGTATTGGTATGGGAACATTTAAATATTTCAAATAATTATTAATATCCGTAGTACATGTGCGGATGAGGAATTGCCTTTTTTTATCCTTTTGGCTTGCCATACTGCCTTATCCTGACAGCACATCCTTGTTTCAGGTGTAGCTGGTGCGGGACAGGTAATGCTCCTCACTGGGAGATCTGAATCCAGACACTGCAACATGTACCGATGCTTTTATTGAGCTCTTCAAAATAAATAAATCTCTCAGTACTACGTCCTCCATGACGAGTTCGAGAAAGGTTTTTCACAGAAGTTCCTCGGTGGGAGCTTTAGATTTTTGGATAACCGCCAAGAAGCAATTCTGACGCATGTTAAAACAAAGACAGTATATGAATTTGACGTCAATTGCATTCGGTTTGTGCAGACAATTGATTTTGATGATACGCGTGCGAGGAACGCAGTGGGGGAGGGGGTTGATCTGCGCTACACGAACTGTGGCTAGTGATCCGTACAGACCACAGATTATCTATGATCTGTTACACCCTAATAATCACCCATAGAACACTTCAGCACTGCTCAGAGCCTCTTTCACTCAGTGCGAAGTATTGTTTGTGCCATCCTGCCTGTATTACCGAGCGATCCGGACTTGATCTTCTGTTTCCGACCCCGTTTATTCCTCGATTGCTTGCCGCCTGCCCTGACCCTCGCCTACTTACTCTCTTCTTGGATGATCCCATGCTGGTGATTGACCTCCGCCTGTCTGACCCTGATTTAGCTTCGTGGGCTTTTAACTGCGTTGAATTCCCGTCTGAACTAATAAACCTGCTGCACATGGAACCAGCTGTCTGTGCTTTTGTCAGATGGAATTTGTAAAACTTATTTTCAGACATTAATGACTGTCATTAGTAGGAAGTGTTAATTCAATCAGTAGTAATGCAGCATGCGTATACAGTTTTTTATTTATAAAAATCCTTGTGTGTTTTATGGAAAAACACACTGGCATGAACTTCAGCTCTGAAACAATATTATTTCACTGAGGAAAGAAAACTGAGGATTGATCAATCAAATCATCACCTATTGTTTGAAAAAAAGGAGAAAGGAGAGATGTTTTAAACTTTCATTGAGTTAATAAAATCTAGCTATAAAACAGCTCAAATGTGTCTCTTGAAACACAAGAGAGTGTGTATACCGATTTGTAAAACATTTATTATTATTGAAATAAAAAAAGAAAAAAAAACACAAATTGATCCACGTATTAGAGAATTAAAAAAAGCGCAAAAGCTGCAACAACAGCCTCACTGTAGGAGATAAATGAGCTTCACCTGTCTCTGCGGTTGGTGTTTTTCACGAAGCATTGATCACTTGAATCCATAGCCAACCTGTGCTGAGTTATTGATCACCAGGCTGAATGTTTGAATGTCTCATGCACTCTTTGGTTGGAAGATGTAAAATAAATAAATCAAACAGCGGCGTGAAAAGGGCTTCAGCTGCCGGTCAAAGCTGCGTCTGGAGATGAGTGCACCTCAGAGACGTCATTGTGATAAGCGACCGCTCTTTGTAGTGGAGAATAAAAACAACACACTGATGCAGTACAGCTTTAGCATGCAGGGAACTGAAGCAACCCAGAAAAGAAGGATTTTCTGTCATCTTTATCTATTTGAATCCACATGGGTGGAGAAGAGTTTTTCTAAAAGTTACAAGACTCTCTATATCAGGGGTGGGCAAACTTTTTGATTTGTGGGCCAGAAAGGGTTCTAAAATTTGGCATAAGGGCCGGACAAGGAGCAGATGGAAGGAGTGATTTGGTAACGAACCTCATAAACTAGAAAGATAATATGGAATTTAGAGAAAAACATGCTTTAATTTGGATTAAAATTCACATATATTCTTTTAAAAACAGAAAATTTGGGAATTTTAATTTGTAAATTTAGATTTTTGTTCTCTTTTTGGTGATCCAATGGGTTGATGTTCTTCAGAGGAAAATCACCATCTGACTCAGAAAGGAACACACACAAACGCCAGAGAAACAACACCATTCATGAGAAGAAACCAGAAATACAATGAAAATAAAACAATAATTAGGATTTTTGATTCAACGTATTTTAATTTGGAGGGCCACATTAAGTAGTTTAAGGGGCCGGATGTGGCCCCCGGGCCGTAGTTTGCCCACCCCTGCTCTAGAGGAAAGTTTTTTTTTTTTTTTTATTCAAATAAATATTTCATTAAGTTTATCCAACAAAGCATTTTTGAATAACTTTTTTTCCTTAGACCCCCATAACTGTTTTTTTTGTTTTTTTTTTTTTTAAAAAAACATTCCCAGTAGTGTTTTAATTATAATTATGAAATTTTAAACAAAATCCCACAACCAAATTGCCAAAATTTTTTCTCTGTTTCTGAAATCTCCTCCGAGGAGGCGTGGCTTTTGGAGCTGAGGTAAGTAGCCCCGCCCCTGATCCCCCCGTCTGATCAAAAAGGCTCTGTGTCTCACTAGTGTAAATCTTCACCGCTGCTACATAAAAATGTCCATCAATCTGGGTAATGTCCAGCCGCATGGTTCTGATCCGGATTTCAGCTGGGACGAGGAAGTGAAGATCTTCATGGACCGAACTTCTCCTTCCAGTTCACCAAAGACTCTTTTAGCTCATTCGCCAATGTTTCTTGACATTGCTGTGATCAATACATTCAATCCATTGGTTTTCATATAGCAGAAAATAATGAAAGCTAACATCCAAATGCTCTTTCATTGATTTACAATCCTTTCCAACTGCGGTCAAATGAGCCGCCGTTCACATTTCCGTGGTCACATCAAGAAACTCCGTGGAGTCTGGTGGAGATTTTCCAGCGTTCTCAGCCCTGCTACCGTAAGTATTGGATGAAACTCACACCAAAAATTAGCTGATTTGACCACGGAAATGTGAACGGCGGCTCATTTGACTGCAGTCAATGTGAAGATACCATCTTCTCTTCTCTAGTACCCGAACTAGACACGCTAGCCGGACCAGATGGGATGAGAAGATGGCTCAATAATTCAAACAGTCTGTCCGTAACAGTTTGATTGACAGAGATTTAAAAGGAGAAATACTCAGAATTGTAAAAATGAAATGATTTCTTATTACGTTTGTTCTTTCTCATAAGAAAAACGCCTCACATGCTTTCTAAAAACTCAAAAAACATGATTTTCATTGGAGGAGAATCCAGCTAAACTGAAGGTGTTCCTATAGGAAGAACATTAACAAGCAGTGACTTTGCCAACTCCAAGTAAACATCCTTCTCAGTGACCAGACTCCCAAGGAGCACTCAGTTGATCACATGGCGAGGTTCAAGTGTACTCACACCTCAACCTTGACAAACCTTAACTTCCATGTCGACTCGAGGAAATTGGTTTTCAAATCCAAGATCCAAGAAAGTCAAACTCTGCCCTTCAGCTGAAGAACTCCGAGCAGAGTGCTGAACTGATCAAATCAAACTGAAGCAGGAAATAGATTTGCATTACTGGTGGTCACCTGATGCACATTTGATATGAAGAGATAAATTATTATGAGGGTACGAGCACAACATGTGGGCTATACTTAGCAAAAGTGAGTCGTGTCTCGGGACGCTTTTAATTCCTTCCTCCTCTTCTGAAACGCATGTTCTATATTTAAACACAGTCACGGCCGCCTAATGAAATGAGTTATGCAGCAAGGTTATCACATTGTTGCACATGAACAACAGCTCTTTTGTGTTGCAATAACAAGAACGGACTGAGCAAAAATCTTAAGAATGTTTCCAAAGATACTTTTTTCAGTAAAGCTGTAAAAAAACAAAACAGATAGTTACTTTCCAATAACTAAATGTTAAAAAACAGCAGCTATAACCTTTAATGTTTCTTAATGAACTTAAAAGACTTCAAACGCTCAAGGCAAAGTGCCCACTTACTGATCACATAACTCAATAAATCTGAGCGTCTAAAGTTCAATCCAACCCTTGATGCCAAATATCAAGCTTTGGGTCCATGACTAACCCACAGCCGACCAGTCACGAAGAGGAAGCAGCGAGCCACTGACCCGGTTCCACCAAATTTCCACTAGACCTGTGACTAAAGCATCAGAAAATATTGAATCGATCGTCACAGAAGATGAAAAGTTTGAAACTTTTTTTTTAAAGGTGGGACTTTCCTATTTAAACCAGTCTCTAGTGGTCATCTCAGGAACTGCCACATGTGATACATCAAGGTCAGGTTTAAATACATTCACGATTTGGATCCTAAACAGCGTAAAAGGTTTTTTTTTTAATATAATGATCTTATAAACTTTAATATTTTGAAATTTATGTATAAAGTAAAGATGAAAAGCCTTCCTCCTAATTTAATGAAAAGATACATGAAAATAAAAAGTAAATTTAATCTAAAAGGACATGAAATATTTGTCAAACCAAAACACAGAATTCTGATAAAAGAACGATGTGAATCAGTATATGGAATTAATATATGGAATAAATTGAGCTTAGAAATTAAAAATACTAAAACAATATCAAGTTTTAAAAACTACATTAAAAACAGTATTATCAATGACTATAAAACTATCTAAAACAAATAACAATGACTCATCCCAGAGGTATTATTTTCCCTTCACACTGGTTGATGTTGTAATTATAAGATTTTGGGTTTTTTTTTTCTTTTTTTCTTTCTTTCCCAATTTTCTCTTACTGTGTAATGAATCCGCCAAATGCTTGTGTATCTGTATCTTTCTTTTTTTTAATTGATAGATTGATGTATTGATTGTTAAAAGGGGCAGACAAAATAAGTTTTTCTTCTTTCTGTCCCCTTTTCATTTTTTTTCCTTCATTTTCTATCATGCTTGAGTTTACAACTCAAGTTTATATTGTATGTTTTTTAATGAATAAAAATGAAAATAAATAAATAAAAAAAAAAAAAAAAAAAAATCCATATTTAAAAATGAAAAAAAAATTTTTTCAGCTTCAATTCTTTTTGAAAAAAAATCTAATTTAAACCACCAGTTTTGCACTTTTCATGGTTCTTTTAGATTATGGTGACATTTTGTATTGAGCAAGCTCTTTACTTGGATGCATTGGGTTTATTACATACAGCGAACCTCCAGCTGACCCTGTACTGTCTAGTCAACCGAGCATCACTGATGTTATAAATCCATTCTTTGTCTGTCATGTACCATCACCATTGTCATGTTCTAATGTACACAAACAGCTCCATCATAACCTTCTCCACTGAGCTTTTATTACCTTCAGTGTTCCGATGTTGAGCTTGGAAAAAAGATGTGAAGTGGAATCTTTTTCTGTTCAACTGAATCATCTGCTGTCTGTCTTAAAAGGTTTGCGACTGCAATGTTTCAGGTCTCACTTTAGAATGACATCATGCGTCTAACCTGAAAAAATGAAGAAATAATAAATGAAAATAGGACATTATGGTGGTTATTAATAACTACAGTTGGAGGCACCACAGTTGTGTCTGGCATTGGTAAGAAGAGGCGTTTTGATGAGATATTTAAAAATAGAACATGCATTTACATTCTGTTCCGCTTTATGTTTTTGAAGCCTTTTTTTAACTCTTAAATGGCCAAATTAGAAAACTGAACAGAAATTTGCCATTTCTCAATTTTTAAAAACGGATTTGTTTTTCTTGATGTTATGCCCTAATACCACAATCAGTGGAAAAGCAAAGTTTTTTTGTTGGTTTCACTGTCTTGCCTATATTGTTGTAATGCAAACTCTTGGAGGAAGTTGGAGTCTACTTTTACTTACAGCCTTTAAGAAAAGGACTGGAAATTGAGTCTAAAGGTTTAAAATAACACTATGTTTTTTAGAAAACGTGTAGTTATTTATCTATTTTTGTTTACTCACTTTCAACACATGAATCTGCAGGTGAGTGCGCACACACACCACACACCTGATGTGTGGATGAAGGGTGTAAACTCAAATTGTAGGTCAACAATTGATGGATTTTTGCTTATTAATTCACAGAGACATTCTTCTGCAGGTTTTTATTAAGAAACTGTGCAGGCTTTGAATAATACACACGGGTGCATCATTTCCAGGATGAAAACAAACAAAGCTGGAATATCAATTGGTGTGTTGTAAAATTAATATTCTACACAAGAAGGAAGAAATAAAAATGTTTTATACCAATTGCTCACAAGAGACGTGAAAGTTTGACAATAGTGCCAAGCATGAAAACAAACACTAAAGTTCATTAACTCTTACAGACCCAATTTAATCATATTTTGATTTATTTAAAAGCATTCCAAGTTTTTTTTTAAAGTAATAATTATGCTGTTTTTAACCAAAATAAAACAAAAACTGTGTAGTTTTCTAGGACATAGTTTCTGCAGAGCGCCAGAAGTTCATTGGAAATCCACCTGAGTTGTGGGTGGGGCCAATGCAGTTGGATAAAAGTCAGCTTTAAGGGGGCCAATGCCATGATTTTCTTAAGTTTTTTAGAGTAAACTATATCATATATGAGCATATATTAACTTTGGAACATTTAAAAAAATATTTAAGAAATACGAGTCATTTATGCAAAACAATTTTCAGTAAAAATGACCAGTTAAACGGTTCTATGTCTCGAGATGCTAGCTGATCACCACTAGCTTGAGCGGCTAGCTTTGCGGAAAAAGTGTTCAGCCCAATCCGAATTCTTCCCTTCTCCTTTCCCCTTCATTTAGCCCTCCAAACAGAGAGCTATGACAAAATAGTA
This sequence comes from Oryzias javanicus, assembly GCA_003999625.1. Taxonomy (NCBI): domain Eukaryota; kingdom Metazoa; phylum Chordata; class Actinopteri; order Beloniformes; family Adrianichthyidae; genus Oryzias; species Oryzias javanicus. The sequence continues at coordinate 7,815,484 of CM012457.1, read as the reverse complement.
CCTCATAATTCGAACGTCCCTTTCGTTTAATGACGTCAGCAATAATCGCCAGTCTGTTAGCGTTAGCACAGAGCTTCCAGTGCTCAAATATACATAAAAACAGCAGTTTTATTACTTTATAAAGGTCATACTACAACAAAAAGTCATTTTTTACATGTAAATATAAACCTCTGTGCTTCAGACCTCACCCACATGAAGGAAAATGCTTTTCAGTGCGACGCGATTGAAGAATGAAGGACTTTGTATCCCTCTGCTTAGAGAGTTGGATTTGAAAAAAAAAAAATCACAGTAAAAATTCCCCTTCAAAGGGAGGGAAAGGGAGAAGGGGAAGTGAAAAGGGGGTTATTCGGACCTTTGTGTTGCCCTGGGGGCGGAGCAGACTCTTCCTGAAAGGGGCTATCTCACGTTGTGACATCAGCACGTGAGGACCAGCTTGTTCTCGTGGATATGGGAGGGGCTGCTGTAGAGAGTACAGGTCCTAGAGGATTACTCATAAATGAGTAAATGGATCAAAATACTACTTTGGGGTTGTAAGGAATGAACATTATAATACACCTAAAAGCTCAAAAAGTAGTTTTGTTTTTTTTTCATATTGTGCCTCCTGCAAAATATGATTTCCTTTTGGGCTTTTATTTTGAAGGGATTTTTATCCTGGGTCCCAAGAGAGGTTAAAATTTAAAATTCAACAGTCAATCTGATATTAGAGTGTCCCAGATTAGATTATTAAAAAAAACAGTTGTCATGTCATTTTAACTGTTTAGACCGCATTTGACATCACCCACAAGAAGAATTCAGCCCGAGTCACTCATAATTAACCTCTAAAGATGAAAAAATTAGAGGTAATTTTACAGCCTGGACAACCGTGGAAGTCTGTGCAACATTAAAACAACGCAGATTCCAGTTTGTGTGTGTGCTGCTAATTTTAATGAGAACAGAGGGGGGGTTAGACAGGTCACAAAGTGAAATGATGCGTGCTGTATAATCAATCAACCAAGGGTTAAAATTGGATGTTGATGATTCTTTACCACAAATGAGAAGATCCCTCGGGTCAGTTTGAAAGCGGGCATAACAAAGAAGAAACAAAAGGAACTAAGAACTCAATTAGATCTACTTTGTGTGGAACCAGGTTCCCCCTCTCTGTTTCACTGAGCCGCTTTGTAGGTTCATCTAAGTTCAACATTGTTTACTAATGATGCCATTAGAGAGTTATAAAGCAATCCCATGGATTTAATTGCACATTTAACACAGCTTGAGGTAATAGTACACATACATTAGGCTAATGTATTCAATTCTTTAACATCCTTATTAAGGTTTCATTAATGAAACATCAACGTTAAAACGAGACAGAATTATCATCTATTTGCTTAAAGGGAAGACGCATGTTAAAAATGATATTTTAGACAAAAATTGAAAAAGTTTCCATAAAATTTTCAATCAGTACAATTGAAAGATTAATAAATACTTATGAACATAATAAAATCCTCCAGATTCTAGTTCGACTTTCAGTGGTTTTGTGTCAAAAATAGTTTTTTGTTTAATGTATGTCAATCCATAGAGATAGAGAGAGATAGCAAGGTAGACATAAACAATGAGAGAGATAGTGAGATAGACATAGACAACGAGAGAGATAGTGAGATAGACATAGACAACGAGAGAGATAGAGAGATAGCGAGATAGACATAGACAACGAGAGAGATAGTGAGATAGACATAGACAACGAGAGAGATAGCGAGATAGACATAGACAACGAGAGAGATAGAGAAATAGCGAGATAGACAACGAGAGAGATAGCGAGATAGACAGACAACGAGAGAGATAGTGAGATAGACAGACAACGAGAGAGCTAGAGAGATAGCAAGATAGACATAGACAACGAGAGAGATAGCAAGATAGACATAGACAACGAGAGAGATAGAGAGATAGCGAGATAGACATAGACAACGAGAGAGCTAGAGAGCTAGCAAGATAGACATAGACAACGAGAGAGATAGAGAGATAGCAAGATAGACATAGACAACGAGAGAGATAGAGAGATAGCGAAATAGACATAGACAACAGAGAGATAGACATAGACAATGAGAGAGATAGAGAGATAGACATAGACAACGAGAGAGATAGAGAGATAGCAAGATAGACATAGACAACGAGAGAGATAGCGAGATAGACATAGACAACGAGAGAGATAGAGAGATAGCAAGATAGACATAGACAACGAGAGAGATAGAGAGATAGCAAGATAGACATAGACAACGAGAGAGATAGAGAGATAGCGAGATAGACATAGACAACGAGAGAGATAGAGAGATAGACATAGATAACGAGAGAGATAGAGAGATAGCAAGATAGACATAGACAACGAGAGAGATAGCGAGATAGACATAGACAACGAGAGAGATAGAGAGATAGACATAGACAACGAGAGAGATAGCGAGATAGACATAGACAACGAGAGAGATAGAGAGATAGCAAGATAGACATAGAACAGAGAGAGATAGCGAGATAGACATAGACAACGAGAGAGATAGAGAGATAGCAAGATAGACATAGACAACGAGAGAGATAGCGAGATAGACATAGACAACGAGAGAGATAGAGAGATAGACATAGACAACGAGAGAGATAGAGAAATAGATAGACACATATAGCTAGCTTGAGAGCTAGCTAGCTAGATAGATCCAAACTGTATTAATTAAAAAGCACAAATTTGATTTAATAAGAAGAAAATTCAATAAATAAACTCCAGCTCGTCACATTCCAAACACCTTCCTGTCCTTTTCTGTGACCCCAAAAAGCTCAAGATTCTCCAAATGTTCTTGAACCAACATGAGCGGCTCACATTTATGTGATCTGTGACCATTTCCGAGTGGCTCAAATCTGTCATGGAAACAGCAGGGAGTGAGTTAGCATTTCTGACAAACTGCAACTTTATTCTGATTAAAATTAAAGGAGAACTTGGTCTAAACATAGTTGCAAAACTTGTGCATTTTTTCATAAATGTTATTTTTGTTTATTTACCGTGTATTTTAATATTAAAACATAACCCAAAAAAAAAAGTCATTTGTTGTCAACACAGTGATCATAGTGGTATCTCACATGCTCAACCTTAAATAAAAACCTGCTGTCATTGTTTGAAGTAGTTTACAGAAAACAAAATGATCTGATGACAGGCCTGTAGGGAGCAAATGAAAAAAAAAAAAAAATCATGACGCATAGCTGCTGCTGCTGCTGCTGCTGCTGACAGGTTTCGTTCTCATAAGTAATTCTATTACCAGCAGCTTCTCTGCTTCACCAAATAATTGCATCCCTGGTGGGCAGTTTACATGTGATCACTCCGCATTTTTAAAAAAAATGAACGATGATTAATTGTAACTATTAGACGAGAACAATAAACATAGGAGGGCTTTATATGTTAAAAATGACATGATAAATTTAAGGCAAACAGTATTCATTCACATTGGAGTTTTAAAAAAACAATGAATTAGTTGGAGACAACGATCATAGATCAGAGTGGGTAAAGTTCTGTTCATTAAAATATATATATATATATATATATATATATATATATATATATATATATATATATATATATGATACTGGCTGGGAAAGAATATATGGAACGCCACAACCAAGTGGCTGGAATAATATACAGAAACGTGCAAAGAATATGGACCGGAAACACCTCAGAAAGTGGAAGAGAATGAGAGAGCAAAGATCCTGTTGGACTTCCAGATACAGACGGACAGGATGGTAATGGAGAACAACCAGACATTGTAGTGGTGGATAAAGAAGAGAGGAAAGCCGTTGTGGTGGATGTGGCAGTACCAAGTGATGGGAACTTCAAGAAGAAGGAACATGGTGCCTGTGGTAATTGGAGCATTCAGGGCTGTAACCTCCAAACTGGAGGAGGTGCTGCAGCAGATCTCTGGAAAGACCTCAGACATCTCAGTCCAGAAAAGCGCAGGAACAGCTAAGATACTGCAGGACCCTCAAGCTCCCGGACCTCTGCTAGAGGACCCGAGCTGAGAGGAGAAACCACCCACGAAGGGTGAGGGGGGTGTTTTATTTTCCACAATTTATGCAAAAAAGCTTTTTACTTAAATGTTGTTTTGAAATAAAAGTTGAACTATGTTAGCAAATGATTTAAGCAATAATTTTGTTCAAATAATACGTTACGTGACCAACAGTTACTGATACAGTGTAGCGGTGTCAACAGTAACCAAAAGTAAAAATAAAATTAAATTAAAGTAAAAATAGAATAAAGTAAAAATTGAATTAAATAAAAATCAAATTTTTAATTATATTTTAATGAAAAAAATAAAAGTGAAAATAAAGTAAAAGATAAGAGATAAAATAAAATAAACTATAATAAAATAAAATAAATTAAAATTGAAATGAAGTAAAAAGGAAAAAGTGAAAAATTTAAATAAAATAAAACTAAATAAAATAATAAATTAAAAGTAAAAGATGAAATAAAATAAAAATAAAAACATAAAACAAAACAAAAATTAACCCATCCATCCATCCATTTATCCATTTTCAAGTCTGTTTTGTCCCTTTTGGGGTCACGGGGTGGGCGGAGCCTATCTTCTGTAGACTTCTGTGTGAAGGCTGGATACACCATGGACACCATTGCCAGTTTATCGCAGTGGTAAGTAAAATAAAATATAAGTAAAAATTAAATTAAAATAAAATATTGTACATTTTTTATGCTGCAACTGTGCTCTCTTGTAAATTGTTTGAATTTGTTGATTTTATATTGAATGACCCACAAACAGCAAAACAACTGATTCATTTCATTAAAATAAAACAAGGATTTCCTAAAGATTGATGCTGTTCCATTGACAAACAACCAATTAAACAGAAAAAAACATCAGAGTGAAAGCCACAATAACTCTGCATAGACCAGTTAACAACAGAAAACAAACAAAGCAGAAAACAAATGACCAGAATATCTATAGAAATAAACATAATAAGGTGCTGAATTACATTCAAAAACAATACAGCAAATTAATGAAACATTAATACAGCAAATAAATCACAAACACGACAATAGTTGCACAAGCAGCATACGTTCTTACAAAAGCGTATGCAAACATCCATTTTAGCGTCCGGGCTGCTGTAATGAAAGCATCAGCCCACATAGCATGTATGGAACATACAGACATGAATATGAACTCTCAAGAGAAGGCAATCATGGAAAGTAATTGCACAGATGACAATATTTGTATTAAAATTATGAATTTGAGCCCACCTTCTCTTGTCTGCGCACAATTAAAGTGGAAGTGATGGATGTTGTGTATTACTACTGGCTGCACTTGTTACACTGGAACACAATATTATGGCTGCAGCGTCACATGAATATGTAATGCATACAGGGAAATTATGGAGTTCTATGTCATTCTATGTCATGTTTTCTTCTTCTCCCACCCCCCCATCCACCATTTTTATAGCACCGCTGCTTTTAAATATTTAACATTTGTGATCTATGTCCATCTTCCTTCTCGCCGGAGTCAAACAATATGAGCATTTCTCCGGGTTTTGCCTGAAAGAGTGAGACAGGCACATTTCTCTACACGTGGGGGAGCGCACACAGACGGCATGAAGTGTCACCGAGACGATGCTGCTTGTGTTTGCAGCGGATGAGGAAAAAGTGGGATGCTTAAATCTTAATCAGGGGACGGCTTGGGGAGGGAAACGCAGGGCTACACAGTAGAATTCTGAGGAACACAACAAATGTATCAATCGCTGTGGTTTTGGTACAAGATAACATCAAATCATATTACCATCGAGTTTTTAAAAACACTTTATTCTCCTTTCTGGATCACTAGGATGCTAGAGCCTACCCAACTACCGTATATCTTCCAATAGTGACCAGTCTCCAATAAACAGGTGATAACAGGTGTTTGGTGTCTGTGGTATTCGTGTGGCGAGCCCGAGTAGTGATGCCCAAGAAAAACTCATTCTATTTAGCATGTAAACTTCATGCGGTGGCATACGCCAAAGAACATTTCGGTGAGGGATCTGCTCATTTTGGGGTGGATCCTAACGTATCAGAGAGCAAGTAGACGGGTGATATTGAGAAGAGGTGCAGGGAAAGAAAGAACTAGAAGAACTGGTTTGAACATGGATTGTTCAAACCATGGATTGTGCAAAGACGGAAAGGTGCTCGTGTCTCCAGAAACGTTCCCGGCCAGTGCTAATCAGTACAATGTTCTCATCATTTCCATAAACCCTGAAATGTTCATCCGGTGTTGTGTGCATGTCTTCACCAAATTTTACCACAAAATGAACCCATTAGCCATCACCACTCTGATATAAGCGCCACTATCCAATAAATGCGGGGGCTACTTTTAGAGGATATTGTGACGAAGGGGCTGAGATGTTTGGATCCATATGCAACAAGGTTTTAATGACGACAAGGAGCAGGTAAACAAAAGACAAGGCGTAGTCAGGAAACAGGCCAGGGTCAGAGCAAGGAGCGAGGCAGAAGACGAAGAAACAGGCAGGGGTCAAACACAGAAGCAAATAAACGCTCAGACTGAATGTACCAGACAAACAATTCAAGACTTCGCATGGAGCAGAGTGATGAGCAGGGTTAAGTACAGTTTGGTGATCAACTTGAAAGGGATGCATTATGGGACATTGAGTGAGGAAGGGAACAGATGTAGTCAGTACTCTGGTGAGGGCTCCCTCTGGTGGTCAGAGGAAGTCACAACTGGCTGAGTCCTGACAGATATATGTAACTCAAACCTTCATCCCTCGAGCTTTCTTATGGGGTCCAGATGACTCCACCCTTACGCTGATGTGTGACAGGATTTAATGTAAAGAAAAAAATCCAAAAAAAAAAAAAAGTTGAGTGTGCTGTCTTGTGGGGTCAAGATGACCCCACTTTAAATGTAAACATGCCGAGGATAGGACAAGGGTTAAAGGGGTCATACCATGATTTTATAAAGCCTTTCAGAGTGAACTATTGTATATCCATGTATATGATCATATATTACCTTTGGAACACTCAAAACTTATGAAATATTAGTTATTTCCATTAGTTTTTTCCTACCCAGAAGTTAAACGACTCGATTCCTGAAGCTCCACCTACCGCTGCGTGTGGCTCCCGCCCATTTCATGACGTCATCCTTTGGATGTGTGTCTGTGTTTCTCCCACGAAAATAATCCAAACTTTTTCAAAGATGGATACACATACCATAGATGTGCCTTCAGCAGCCATCACTACACTAGTTCACAACACAAATACACTCGTATGACTGTGCTTGACGGGGGAGGGTGTCTTAAAGGAGAAAGATGACTTCAAAGACACATCATCAAAACGTTTTACATATGAAAAGTCCCTGTGGCATTAGGAATGTATGTCGCAGCTCAATTTCTTTGAGGCTACAGGAAAAATATCTCATTTACATACATTTACATACCCGCTTCTTACTTATGTACTCCATTTGAAGAGGTCAGAATAAAAGACACAATGAGTGGATAATAAAATCCTCAGAAGGACAAACATTCTGTTTTCATGAACACACTGTGCAGATAGTCGTGCTCATTCTTACGCAGGTGCTGAAATATTTATAACTGCACGCAGTGAGATGTCAGAAGTGTAGAAAAATGAATAAATACATGTACCTTACACCAACGGAAGCTCACTTGAACTCAAAGTTAGACCCTGGATTAGTGGAAAAACAAATATTTGTATGTTTAGGCTGAAATTTAAGAAATTGTAGTCTGGCGGGTGATGGATTCACAGGGAGGGGTCCTGACACAGACAAGGGAAAGAGCTTCCATCAGCAATAAATCAAGGGCCTGATGATGTGTGCTTTCATGGGTGACAGTAGGAGGATTTGCCTGTACTGCTTATGGTTTGCCTTGTCTTCATCAGTGGTAATCCCTATTCTTCAGTCACACACTGTCAACCTTTAATAAATGCAGACCAGAAACAGGCCTGAACTGTCAGGATCCATTTACACGCTTTCCGCCTCTTGAGAAGTCATAAAACCCGGCGTGCAGGTGATAAGGAAGAAAACAGCTCCACGATAACAACTGTTATATACCTCTACCATATTTGAAAAGATTATGTCTGCATGCAGTGTTTTTTTTCCTCTTCTATCATAAGCAGAGAATAAGATGTTTACGATGAAAAATCCAATCTCGCATTTTTCATGTTATGGTCATGACCGAGTTTGATTATACATCAGATTTTTTTATAGAGACTACACGACTTACAAAGCGTACACATGGGAATGCTGACAAATTTAGGTTTGCCAGTAAATACTACACATTTTTGTAGTTCTTTTTGGTCATTTCTTTCACAAAAAGCCTTTGTACAAATACAATTTGTTAAAAAAAACAAAAAAACAAAGAGTGGACGGAACCTTGAGATAGGTAGGATGCCTAATTTTGTCCATATAAGCTATAGAAATTTACAAGATACTATATTTTTGCACTATATCGTGAATATATATATATATATATATATATATAATATATATATATATATATATATTATATATAATATATATATATATATATTTTTTACATATTTTTTGGCTGGTTTTCCACTCGTGCTGATTTTGTCTTGTGTAATTCTCTCTACTGGCAGTATGAGGAGATTCCTTAACCCTACAGAAGTTGCACAGGTTGTCCAACTTCTCCAGGATGGCACATCCACACGTGCTGCAGCAAGAAGGTTTAATGTGTCTCCCAGCACAATCTCCAGAACATGGGGGAGATTTCAGGAGACTGCTGGTTATTCTAGGAGAGCTAGACAGGGCTGTAGAAGGTCCTCAACCCCTCAGCAGGACCCATACCTGCTCCTTAGTGCAAGGAGGAACAGGCTGAGCACTGCTCCTGCCCTACAGAATGTCCTCCAGAGGGCCATTGGGTGTTGAATGTCTCACCCAACAATCAGGAACAGACTTCATGAAGGTGGCCTGAGGGCCCCACGTCCTGTAGTGGGCCCTGTGCTCACTGCCCAGCACCGTGGAGCTCCACTGGCATTTGCTCAAGAACACCAGAATTGGTAAGTCCGCCACTGGCGCCCTGTACTTTTCACAGACGAGAGCAGGTTCACCCTGAGCACCTGTGATAGATGTGAAAGAGTCTGGAGAAGACAAGGAGAACGTTCTGCTGCCTGCAACGTGGTTCAACATGACAGGTTTGGTGGTGGGTCAGTGATGGTCTGGGGAGGCATATCCATGGAGGGACGCACAGACCTCTAGTGTCTATGAAATGGTGCTCTGACTGCCATAAGGTATCCAGATGAAATCCTTGAACACATTGTCAGACCCTACGCTGGTGCAGTAGGTCCTGGTTTCCTCCTAATGCACCACAATGCCCGGCCTCACGTGGCAAGAGTATGCAGGCAGTACCTGGAGGATGAAGGAATTGAAACAGTTGAATGGCCTTCACCATCCCCTGACTTAAACCCAATAGAACATCTCTGGAACATCATGTTTGGGTCCATTAGGCGCCGCCAGGTTGCTCCTCAGACTGTACAACCGCTCAGGGATAATCATGGTAATTACGATCCATTAATCTGGTCCTTTCACAGCTCAAACATATATTATATATATATATATATATATATATATATTATATATATATAATATATATATGGTATTATTATTCATTACACATGACAATTGCTTTTTTTTACCAGAATAAGCATGTGGGGGCTTAAAAGAGTAAACATGCTGATATTACATGAAATTTAAAAAAATCTAAAAAGCTCACTAAACTGTGTTTACAAGATAAAAAAGAGAAGAAGGTAGTATGGTTTATGGATATTTTTAACTCTACATATAAGGGAGTATTGTTATGTTTCTGAAGTCCTGCAGATTTTATCAATATAGCTAATAGGCCAGGAACAAACATAAAAAGCTATGCGGTATGTGTTTGCCTAAACTTTTGGCTAATTATAATTAATAAATTGTAATAATGCTGATTTATATTTGTGATTTTATATTCATCGTTATCTTAAGTTGTGATGCATAAGTCCTGTAGCTAAATCTCAGTATTTGTCAGGAAAACAATAAAGACAAACAAACTAAAACTTTATCAGCTGTGCTGGTATTAATACATTAAATAAGCCCATCCTTTATTAAACGGTATTTTCCATCATTACATAAACCAGGGCAGACCCCTGTACAGCAAGACACGCCCATGAGGATTAGACAAGTTCATACAAGTGAAGGGAGACAGATTCTGACTCTTGGCTGTGCGGGAAGGACCGGGTACTCCCTTCTGGAGCACGGACAGATCAGGTTCAGTTTTCCGGCTGTTGCATCTTTCAGGACAGACTGCAGACGGTTAGAGATGGCCTGTTCCAAACCTGTTTTTGCTCTGGTAAATAATTTATCATCCTACGCTGGAGATTTATGAACTCTGCAGTCTTCTCCCCAAAATGATGGGAACATTTCTTTTTCTTGACACTAAATACTTTGTAATGGAAAGCTTCTTATCTGAGTTGGTGAAATATTAGCTGCTAATGGAGTTTAAGAGGGGGGGGATTTCCTTCATGGGATTCCAGTTCAGTTTTAAAAGTTTATTACTTTTTTGTGATCTTAAACTTAATAAAAAAAAGAAACAATTAAATTTCACCTTCAAGCCTTCAGGAGAAAAAACTGAACGATGACTCACTCCCAGAATTTAGACTTGAAAAGTCCTGAATCCAGATTGGAGGCAGGAGGATGGCTCCATTACCCAGTGGTTTAGTGTTGACATTGTGGAGTATTAAAGGATTACTTCTTCCGACTCCGGCACAGTTAATAAAGCTCCTTCCACGTTTTGTGACCCTCTTTGTCTCTGACATACAATCCAATTCACACAAGCTTTGGGTGAGGTCAAAAGGCCGGGTCACTGCCAGGGAATCCGTCCCGGACGAGCAAATAATCCGACCAGCAGGGGAAAGTAAATCACTCCTACAGATAATCCACCAGATCCGTCTACAGCAATCCTAATCTTACAGAGTCTGTCCCGACAATTTCAGACTTTTTTCAGAATGGTTGGGATTTCTTGACATTATGGCTGAAATGGAAACAACTATAGAGTTGATAATCAGGAAATGACGAAGCCAAAGTCTCACCAAACATGTTCTGAACACAGAAGCAATATAGTATTGTGTTTTGGCTAAACGTATAAAAAAACATTAGTTTTTTTATTCTAATTTTTTAAATATTTTAATTGTTTTTTTTTTTTAAATGGTCCTATCCAGCAGCTGAGAAGATGGACAAAAGCTCAAAGCATCTTGGGTTGACTGACTTCACTGTTAAAACGGAGTTATGTTTTCTTTAAAAAACTAAATAAAAAAAGTGTCGGGGTGGCACGGTGGTAAAGTGGTTGGCACTCTCACCTCACAGTGAGAAGGCAACTGGTTTAAATCTCGGCAGGGTTCTTTCTATGTATGCACGCATGGGGTTTCCCAGGGCGCTTCAACGCTTCATGATGCAGCATTTCAGAAGTCAGTTGGTGTATGTAAATGGTCCCTAAGTATGTATGTGAGTGTGTGTCCCGACTGAATTCAGGGTTTAACCAAACAGTATCTGGTTAAGCTCTGGTAACCTGTAACCCCAAAAGGGATATTGTGGGTTCTGAAGATGATTGTCCCCCCACTTATTTGCGTTTCTTTAATCGCGGTTTTGCGCTCCCCATCGGTCCCGCACCCCTATGAATAAGGGGGAATACAGTATTTGTATAAAACCCCTTTGTTTGCACTTTATGCCAAACGTTTGTTTTGTAGATAATATTTGTAATAATTAAACAAAAAAGGTTCACAATGGATGTGGAACAGAGGCCGCTACCCCTTGTTAATCTATGGTGTGGTCCACACCAGGCGCGAAGTGCCGCGGTCCTCCGCGGAGAGCTCGTGCCGTGCAGCGGATCGTTCTGCAGTCTGGTCGATTTTGTGCGCTAGTCAAATCTGGCAGGAAGTTACATCGAGATTCAAGAGAAAATCTGTTCTATTTTCAAAGTATAATCAATTTTTCATTATAAAACACAGCGATTGACAAATGCAATCATGTTTTTGTATCTAAACAGACTGTAGAGAGAAAAATTAACGTACAATTACAACAAACACATACACAAAAAAAACAGAGACTCACACTTCTCTCTGTGTCTCAACAACAAATACTTTAAAGAAGTGAAGGCCTACTAACTACTCGCTTCTTAGTAGAAACATGAGGTAATATTTTTAGGTTATTAACTTACCTATGATGGCAAAAACAAAAAAAAAATAAGTCTAGAAAAACCGGCAGTCGCGAAAAAAATGTGCGTCTGGTGTGAATTTCTGGAGAGAGCAGAGACTTCGCTTCACGGCGCTTCCGCATCCAGTGAGAACCTTCTCAAGGTTGCGTGCCAACCACATTTCGTGGGACAGGGGATTTCTTCCGGCTAAAAGTGGATCTGCACTTTTCTTGATGCTGTTAGATACTTTTAGATTTACAGATATCTCACTAATTATGTCATTTCTTTTAAAACAGGACACAAACAGAGGAAGTGAGTTTCTTATTGCGTGACTTTTTCAGTCCAGCTACAGCTCTCTGATAAATGTGGTTTAGATTAGGATAACCTAGTGTGCAATAATGTCAATCTCTATTTTAAAATGAGGTTTTTTGTTCGGTGTAAAAGGGTAAATTGGTCTTTCTTCACCTCTGAAGTCTGCTCAGATGTTGTAGCAGAACAAAGGAAACCCCTACCTTGAAATGTTTTGATAAAACCTGTAAAATAGGATTTGCTGTACACAGCTATACACATTACTGGCACTTTGCTGCTTTATGCAACAGTTGGTCAGCGGATGGAGGAGCAGACGAGCCAGTGATGGATGGATGGATGCAGAGATTTACAAAGCGAAAGGCCAAAGGCGTCCTGTGTCCCTCCAGAGGGGATCCCACTTACCGACCTCCGCATAGCTTTTCCTTCGATGACGGGAGAGACTCGAGGAACGGAGTAAAAATGGAAAGAGACGAAGGAAGCCTCCCTTCCACGCATCCCTCACACAGGCTTGTCGTCACAGGGATCCTCTTAATACAACCTCCCTTGAGATGCCGAAGGACAGCCCCCCCCCCCCTGCATGTGTCACCATGGTGTCAGCAGAATTTCTGACGCACTCGGACCACTGTTGGAAAATAACCACCCCCCACAACAACTGCGTGACAGCAGTTGTGTCTGTGAGCGTATGTTTACATGGTTTATGTTGATGCAGGTGTTACTCTGGCCTTCGTAAAAGGCTAATGGAAGGACCCATTAAGAGCACAACAATCCTAATCGTACTGTAAATACTTGGTCTGCTGGTATAATGATACCTTTGTTCAATAATTCAGCAGCTGCAGAGAAAACAACAATTCAGCTCTCTGACAGAGAAAACAACATTGTGTACAAAGTCGTCCGATAACAGAGGCACAGCGTGTGTTTAGAACACAATAGATATATGACCCCTGCGGGGCTTGACCTAAAAGTTCATCGCCACCTTTAATATATACAACAAAGTCAAATCAAATTCCGACTTTTTTTTCTAGTTTTCTTTTTTCTGAGGATAAAATACAGACACCAGTTTTGGTACCTGAGGTGATTCAGCAGAAAAACAATGGCGGATTATTTACCGAGTACACAGGATGCAGAGGATTTGTTTGCAGGACAGTTGTGTGCTACGCAACCAACACCTGAGCTTTACACAGGAAAGTCACATTGAGACAGACTGACAGTCAGACAGAAATTATTGCTATTTTTTTTGTTTTGTTTACATAAACTATATATTCAAGACAGCATTAAGTTATGCATTAAGTGACAAATCTTGATGCATTTCTTGAAAGCTTTTCTCAAAACTGGTTTTTAACAAACTGGGGGGTCGTTGGCGTCGTGTAATCCAGTGTGTCGATTGGACGTACATGCTAGCGCAGGCCGCAGCACACTAATGCCTCGCAAAGGTCAAATCTAATCCAGTAGGTTATTTGCATTAACATGCTAGTCAGTCACCTTGTGTTGATTTGCGTCTGAGGAAGTGTGTGATGGTGAGTTTAGAAGCCTCTACAAATCACAGGTCAGAGTTGAGAAGATAAAACAAATTCAAATGAAACGAAGTTAGAAAAGCACAAAGTGATGATCTGGTTCGGTGGCTGGCAAATATTAGTCTTAGTGATTATTAAAGAGCGTGAAGCAGCACATCTGCCATCTTAAAATAAATGGATTTATCGTCTAAAAATGTGTTTTAAAAAATTGAAGTTTAATTCTAACATCAAAGTTTGACAACTGTTACTAGTGGATGGTCTTACCCTCAATGTCTAAATTTTGCTACTTTCTAATTCAATGACTTGTTTGGGTGCATTAAACTTAAACTTTTAGCTTCAGTGTTGAGATTCTTTCGACTAACGTAACTCTTCAACTATTTACGCAATTAAAGTAATTCCAGCAAATTCCTGAGGAGAGAAAAACAGAATCCAACTCTTTACAATAGTGATGTTTTTATCAGCTAAATCTGTCATTGAGGAAAGCAGTTTTGTACCTCTATTTTTGTGGCTCCTTTAGTTTTCCTTCTGATGAGGTGGTTTTTTGTTATTAAAAGCTCCCTTTTGTGAACCTGAGCCTTTGTTTGGTTCCTACATTTGGGTCTATGACTGCCGTCTTGGGACAATAAATGGTCCAAGAGTATGTCGGTATGATAAGTTATGCAAGTGTCAAAGGTGAAATCTCTGGTATTAAAGAATTTAATGTCATCCATCTTCTTCAAGGAAGCCCAGATTTCCCTCTCCCTGGTCACTTCTTTCAGCTACTCTGGAGGGAAACCAGTCAAGAGATGTAGTCTCTCCGGAACGCATCCGGACCAGTTGCCCGATGCTCTTTCCGGGCGACCGAGCTTCTCATCCTATATCTAAGGTAGTGCCCAGCCACGCCCAGCTCATGGACATAGGTGAGTATTGGCACGAGGATCGACTGGTAAATTCTGAGTGATACTGAGGCCAGTAGAGCGACTGTATAACGGCGGATGCTGCTCCAATTCGCCTGTCGATCTCTCCCCGAACTCGCACAGCAAACGTTTCGGTCCCGATACGACCACCGGGAGGAACCTCCTCTGTTTACAATCACATACAACTTCCACGATCCGGCCTCTCCGGCGCTCCAAATCCGTTCAGATTTTCCCCGACATTGCCAGAGCTGAGTCGCAGCACTGCTTGTGAAGTTGGGGCTGTTAATGACCTAAATCGTAATAGATGGCGGGTTGTGGCATGAACCTATGTGAGTTTGGCGAGGTCGGCAGCAGACCCTGTGACTGCAGCCGTCCCGTAGCCAAAGGGAGTTTGACTGGGCTCTAACGCTTTCTGTAGGAGCCCGGGGTCACATTCCCATCTGCCCTCACTCGTGATCAAGACCCAAACATACTTAAACTCCTCCCCCTGAGGCAGGAGCACTCCACCCACCGAGAGAAGGATTAAATGATTTATTTGAATCTGCAGTTGAGTTTTAAGCATAAACTTATTAGATCTGTAACAAGCTTTCGCTGACGTGAGGTCCAGCTACAATCAAGCATCTAACTGCACTGATTCATTGATTCTGAGGGTTTTGCGTAGTATAATCCTCTATTCTTCAATGAAGATGTAAAAGTGTCTCTGTTGCGAAAATATTTTAAATGGTCATTAAGCCCAAAATACACGCTGTCCAAATGCAGTCGGTTTATCTTCACACCCTCTGCTGCTAATGTTCACACATCTCACAGTTCCTTTTTTACACACATGAAGAACATTTCCCAATCGCTCTTCCTTCGTGTGAAGTCTCAACAGCACAGAATGTACACTTTTTGATACTTTAACACTAAAAGTTTAAAGATGAGTTTTTTATTCCAGAATTTTATTTGTCATAAACTTCAATATATATTCCCAGCATCTACGTCTGGTTGTACGCACTCGTCTAGACTGATCCGAGTGTCTTTAGTTTCTTTGTTTTCTTTTTCCCACTTACACTATGTCCCCGTTCTGTGCACACAGTGCTTGACATGGGTCCATGAAATCCGACCATCTGACCACGCAGATGGCGCAGAAAAGCTAGACAGACCATCCTGTGGCGCCTGGCAGTCATGTAGCATCTACTACAGTTGCTACTCCCAAATAGAATAACTAGTGTGTGATGATGTCAGTCTCCGTTTCCCAAAGGTTGCAACGACAAGGTTAGTAGTCAGGAGTCAGAGTAGACTCGTCCTTTCGACCACAAAGTCGTTGTTTGCAAGTGACAGTTTGAAGAGTTTGCTGCTCCTCTGCTTTTATTTATCTTTGTTAACAGATATAACCTTCTTCACTCTGGAGCAGGGCTGCTCATTCCTGGTCCTCGAGATCTACCACCCTGACTATTTTCCAGATCTCCAAGTCCTGCCACCTGCTGATTGGCTCAGTCAGATGTCTCCACAATCTGATTGAAAGGACACACCTGGTCCAGGTAATCAGCAGCAAGCAGTACAGGGAGAGCTGGAAAACAGGCAGGGTGGTGGATCTTGAGGACCAGGAATGAGCAGCCCTGCTCTGGAGGCTCCTCAACAGGTGGAAATGTTATAGCAGAACAAGGGAAGCAGGTTGCAGCAGAAACTTTTACCTTTAGGTAAAATCAGTGACTTTGTATTAACTGCATGTGGAGACAGTAGTCCGGATCCACTGCGCCCCCTGAAGTGTTTTGACAGTATCAGTGAAAGTTGCATGTAAGGATGCAAAAGGACCAAATACGTTGTGTGCAAAATTTACCAAACCAGATCACATATAGAATAACAGACTGTCAATTTTTTACTTAACAGAGCCTTTTTTTGTTGTTATTTTTGGAAGACATGCCGCAAAGATTTGGATTTCTATTGACAGTAAAAAGAAACTAATACAACTACATCTTTGTGGACCTCTTCTGTATGTTACTCTAAGTTTAAAAAAAAAAAAAAAAATCTTTGGAAAAAAAAGTTTCGACAAAGTTAAATCTTAAATTCATGCAGGGCCGGCCCTGCGCATAGGTGACATAGGCGGCTGCCTAGGGTGCCTTCTGCTGGAGGAGGCACCTTATAAATATGATTAGGCTATATATTAATGGGTTTTTTTTTGTTGTTTTTTGTTTAGTGTGGCACACCACTCATTTTGTGTAAAATGTAAAAGAAATGTAACGATTAATAACTTTGCGCAGTGCTCGGCCCCGTCTTGCTTGACGCAGCTGCTGTCTAAGCTAGTTGGGGGGATGCGATGTGTTGTCACTGTTAGTTCTTCCATAAATGTTGAAAAAATTAAAATGCAGCAAAACAAGACCTCAGGGACAGCTTTAAGGCCATTAAATGAAAGAAGAAGAGGATAAACTGATTAAAAGCAGAGGTTTGTATGTTTTATTTACATTCAATTGCTTAAAAATTCACCCCCCCTCTATTTTGGTAAAAAAAAAATACTTGTGTTTTTGGTCGGACAGAAAGACTTTAACTGGCAATCTTTTCCTCTTTTTTAACCCTTAATAAGAGAAATCTTTAAACCTCAAACACTGGAGATGCCTGTCAAAACATCAACAGCAATAGTGAATGGTGGTGCCGTGGTTAGTGCAGCCGCCTTCCATTTCTAAGGTTGCGAGTTTATGTCCTGGGTTGGAAAAGGTGTCATCATTGCCAACATTTTACTTAAGGGGTTATTATTTAAGTTTTGGGAATTTAAATAAATACTTGTTGCAACATATTTCAGGGCGGTGCAAAAATTTCCCTTAGGGTGCCATGCAGCCCAGGGCCCGACCTGAATTCGTGCTTGATATTTTGGTACTCTGGAGCATTGGAAATCCTTTATCGTGTCGTTTGGGGACTACTTGAAACTCAAACCTCAATTTCCCTTGTCCAAAGTGAGTCCTTGACTGCATTATAGGAAGCACAAACTAGTCTGTCTGGTAATGTCCTCAAGAAACTGGACTAAAATATCCTAGGGTTGATAGAGAAGCGAAACGCTGTTGACAAGCTGACATATACAGGAAGGGTTCAGTGAAATAATGTCCAGGCCTCTGGTCAGGAGATTGATGATGAAGACTTTCAGAATGTCAACAGGAAACAGATCATTTCCCTTCACATGGCACATCATGTTGGTTGTTTTGTACACAATTCTGCTCTTTCCACTGCACAGTTTGCACGCACTAAAAATGTCTGCTGCACTTTATTAGTTTTTAAAATATTTCTAGATTTTAGACATTTTTAAGATCTAGAGCCTGGGGAGTCAAACTCAATCGCACAGGGGGCCAAAACCCAAAACCCACTAAAACTACATTTTTCAACCTTCAAAATTTAACTTAACATTATTGTGAATAAAAACAGGCATATTTTTCCAGAATACATGAACTTAAATAACTTTCAAAATTTTACTCTCCATAAAAATTACATTTTGTTAAACTTATATAAGTTTAAAAAGAGGCGCACAATAACATCCGGCCATTAGTAACACCAAAATAAAATTATCTGGAGGGCCGGATATAATTACCCAGAGGGCCGGATCCGGCCCCCGGGCCCCAAATGTAGTTTTCAAACCTGACAGTCATGAACTCAAGCCAGGGCAGACGGTTACGTCTAATCTGATCCTGTGGCAAACCAGCTAAGTTCAAGGATGAAACAAAAATATATTTAAAAAAAATGCTTAATTTGATCAAATTGAACTAATATTTATATTTCTTCCTAATCCAATTAATTCAAAAAATGTTCTCAAAATTAAATATTTGATCTTTTTGCCAACTGAAGACATTCAGAAATTTAACTGTATCATTTCCACTAAATGAATAAAAAGATCCCATTACTAGTGATGGGCAATGCTGTACTTTGAAGATTCAAACAAACCAAATTATTTTTGCATAAAGTATTTGACACCAATTACCTTTTCATGCTGTGCTGTGTTGTTGCTAACGGTAGCACGTGCAACTCACGGCTCCTCAAAAAAAAAAAATCTAGTTTTTCATTCATTTTATAGTTAATAAATTAGTGATCGATAGTAGTCTATACCAAGTATGGATACTTCAATATCTTGGTGTCGATCACTTTAATTAATTAAACAAAATATTACGCACCAACAGTGTCTCCTTTAATTATAGATTATTGTTTATACAAAAAATATATAGCAAAATACTTCAAAGTTGAACAAAAAAACGTAAATAATTCAAGACTGTTTTTATATTGCCTCAATTGGAGTTTTCTGCACAAAAACAGACAATATTTTCTATATGTGCTTAAAAATTCTTACTGCAAAGGCCTGTGTTGAAAGGTGTGATTCATGGGGATTCTTTAATTATTAATAGAGTGAATGCGTGGATTATTAAACTAAAGTTTGATATCTGCCAACTGATCAGGAGTGTTTTTATAGTTCAATCTTTATTTTGTGGCATTTCCCCATAACTTCTTCTGATAATTTGCTTTCACCCAAGTTTTGTCAAACAGAATAATTTTTTTAAAGAAACAGATGCAAATGTGAAATATCTTGTTTAGTATGTCAAGAGAATATAGTTAAATAAGAGTTACCTAAAGGAAGCTGAAATCTAGGATTAAAAATTGAGTAGAAAAAAGACATATTGAGATTTGTACTGGAAAGCCTCCCACAAGTTCACTCCCACTCTTCCTCCTGTGCCCACGCACTCTCTGTTGCTCTGACGTCCACCCTTTTTTTTACTCCTCCGCTCAGCTGTGGAGGCGTTCTGTTCTCCTCTCATTCATACGGTGCCACACTATTTCCATACTCCTGTGTGGACACTCTGTGTTGAGTAAAATGTGGAGGCAGAGGAAGGCGAGGAGGAAGCGCCATGTTTGGCTGCATCCAGACACATCAGATTTCTGATCATGCTGGGATCGTGATCAGGCCTCACACCGGAGCCAAGCTGGACAGATGGAATTTTTATGTCTCATAACCGTGCTGGGGCTGAAACGCCGGTGCTGTGGCATGAGAGCGATTTCACGAGTCACGCTTTGATCAGCAGAATATCAACGTGAGCTTCGCTCAATGGTGACGAGTCATGAAGCTGGTCCAGGAATGAGACAGTTTACATTGTAACTGAGGGTGATCAGTATGTTTCAAGCAGCATGTGCTTGTTTGTATGCACATGTCTGTGTTGATATTTATGTGTTTGGAGGTTTTTGAAGCCTACAGGTGTGAATCTACCTGTGGAAAGGCCAAACCCTTTTGATAAACATCTACATTTGACAGAAATAATGACCCGTCTTTAAATCCACTCCCTTCCATTCTCTATATTCCTTTTGATGCTCCAACTTCTTTACCCACATTTTTTTTGTGTCCTTACCCCCATCTTTAAAACCCATTTACTGTATCTGAAGGTCGTGTTACGCTGCCACTACATACATTTTGTGCATATATTGTATGGAAAAAAAACTGGTTATTTGTGAATATATGTGTTAAAAATTCCAGCGAAAAATACAAAGAACACATAAATCAACATGAAGGGAGCGAGATTTTTGCACAGTTTATATGCACTTCATTAGGAATTTGTGCGTCAGTTATATCATTTTACATAATATGTGTGTTGTACTGCGATATAAAAGTTATAGAGCAGTGATACACGTGTTAAAAAGTCTCTTTTGCCTGGTTCACACTGGCTGCAGAAGCAGCGCCGCGGAACAGAGGTCGCTGCCGTTTGGCACCCTTATTAACCCATGGTGTGGTTCCCACCAGGCGCGGAGCGCCACGGTCCTCCGCGGAAGGCTTGCGCCGTGCAGTAGATCGTTTTGACATGTGATCTGTTTTGTGCGCGAGTGATCCGCGTCAATTCTGGCAGGAAGTTACATCAAGATACATGAGGAAATCCTGTTTATTTTCAAATTACAACCAATTTTTCACAATAAAAACACCAAATGCAAACATGTTTGTGTCTAAACAGACTGTAGAGATGAAAATGAACATACAATTATAGCACACAAACATAAAAAACAGACACACACACACACTTCTCTCTGTGGGTGTCTTAATAACAGATAAATTAAAGAAGTGTTCCCCTACAAACTACTTTCTTATTCTTAGCAGAAACATGGAGTAATATGTTTAGGATGACAAAAAAAAAAAGAAAGACTCAAGCAGAAGCTCCCGTTGACCATCGCAGAAACGTGCGCGTCTGGTGTGAATTGCAGGAGAGAGTGAATGCTCCGCACACCCTCTCCGCGCTGTTCCGCGTCCATTATGAACTTAGCATTAGACATATGTGGAATGGTCGTGGAAACCCTTAGATTTGTGTGTGGGTCTTGCAAAAACCACGCACAACTGAATAAGATGTACTTCACAATTGCGTACAAACTACTTAGCATACGTGTAAACTTCGCAATTCTCAACCAACCAAAAATTTTGAACAGCTGAAAACCGAATCGAGACCTTTTGGCTGAAATCCTCTTCGGACACCAGAGCACATAAAGGAATGACGAACACAAGAAACATTTATGAATTATCACGCATGTATCACAAAAGACCAAAATATTATGAGTGGAAAGTGCGTTAAATGTACATAGTGGCTGTATGACATAGTCTTGAGTGCTGGATTGAGTGTGACGTCACCTATTGATAAAAGGTTCACTTACGGCTCAAATCATGCAGTTGCCAGATAAATGCAGACGTTAGGCTGTTGGAACAACCCAGTCTCCTTCTAAAACGTGCAGTACCTACGTTTGTCCACAGGGAAAAACGTAGCAGTTTCACAAAAACGGGGTTTAAATTGTGGAATTGCTACGTTTCTTTTTCTCATGCATTCTCTATGGGGGCCACTCCTGATCACGTGACCTTTGAGTTGCAGCCTGCCGTGAATAGAAAATATGGCGGTTATTCACTCTTTTTTCAGTGAAAAAAACCAACAAAATAGGATATTTTGAGAACAATTCTTTATTTTTATGACATTTCTAGCGAGAAATATACCCTTTACTATCATAATATACCTTCGGCGTCGACATGCAGCTTGCAGTTTATTTGTTTCGTTCAACATTTTCTGCAAACGGGCTCTGAATTCGTAAAATAGCAACGTTTACGTCCGTCACAACCATGGCCATATTTTGAATAAGGGAATCTATATATACATTTAAAAAAAGCTTCATTGTAGACATGAACATAGATAAGACAACGGAAGAGATATAATATATATATATTTAAAAAATAAAACTAAACGCATTGATTGAGCCAGGGCTCGGCTTACTCGACATACGTCATTTCCGGAAATCCTTTTCACGGTCTGCTAAAGACTACAAACCTACTACAAATATTTTTCTTCTTCAGTTGTTTATTTTCTCCGCCAGCACAAACACGTTGATAACAATAATTTTGGCTGCAGCATCCCACTGCAACTCGTCATAATAAACTGTGCACACTTGTTCTTGTTTCTTGTTTCCGATATATGTCTAAAATAAATAAATAAAATAAAAACAATCGAACGGAGAGAATAACTCCAACCTGTGGTTTTTTCATGTATCTTTGAGACTTCCCATCGTCTGTAATGCAAAAAAAAAAGATACAACCAGGCCCTGTTTCGATGTTTTTTCTTGCCAGAGACAGTCGGCTTTGTTTAACGCTGTATAGTTTATGTATTCATTTTTTTAAACGTTGCTATGGCAGTAACCAAGGACGCTGACGGTGGACCGGAAGAAAGCTGCTGTTGCGTCACGTTTTAAACGCGTTAAATAGCAATACCTTACTTTGATTCAAAAATAGCTCGTCTACAGAAAAAGAACATTACATTTCACAAACCAGAGCATAATATCAAAATAATTCATTGTTTAAAGGGAATTTAACAATTTACAGTAATTATGCACGTGACTACCCATAAATCTTTTTTGCGGAACTTCATCAGAATAAGGGAAATCGTTGTTGCTTGCTTGTTTATTTATTTTACAGCGACAAAAATTGCAATGAGTTTTTAAAACGTCAATAAGGTTTAGCTGAAAAGAAAGAATCATCCTAAATGTTTAAATGGGAGGGGGAAAGCCGGTCCAAACGACCCCCCCCCCTCTCTCTCTCTCTCTCTCTCCTTTTTTTTTCTGACGTAACTGAATGTGACGCCCATTACCTATTTAATCCACCTGGAGATTTTAAATATTGTAAATTGACCGCAATGGATCCCGTAGGAGACGACGTGGACGACGCTTTGTTTATTGCAGACGCGCTTTCGGAAGAATTCAAGGTAGGGTATTTTTATGGCATTGTCGAATTTCGACAGTGGCTTGTTGTATCAGATAACTGTTGACTGTGTTTTATATTTGTACTTTGTTGTTAAATGTATACAGCATGGAGAACCGTCGGAACAAGGTCCGTTGTCTTTTGTTTGGCACGAAGAAGACGAAGAAGGACATCCTTTACCCAAACGACGTAGAACGGGACAGCGGCGCAAACCTATATCATCAAAAAGTGAGGAAACCTGTTTACAGTATCTGTTGCACCTTTCAAACAACGGAAAAGGAAATAGTTGCAGACAATATGGCTGCACGAGGCTAGGCCTCAGGCCCAACATTGTGGGGGTTGTGTCTGGGTTGGGGAGCCGGACCAACACAAACAACAACCTCTAAAGATGTCCCGATCCAATCACGTGATCGGAAATCGGGCCCATCACGTGTTTGAAAACTCGATCGGAATCGGGCTCCGTTGTCCGATCAGGATCGGATATTTCATTGATTCTTATGATCAGCGCTTTATATTTCAATCTTATTATTCCGGATAAATACTCCACTAGAAGTCTTCATGTCACGAACAGATCACAAAATGTTATTTCCGGAAAACGCAGCAGAAAACAGCAACAGCTCAAGCAGAGGACTGATGTAAAGTTAGCCAGCTAGCCGATCACGTATTCAGACTTCCGGGATCAATAACTCTTTTGAAAACGCTTTAAACTGACAGCTAGTGTCTCTAAACAACAACCTCTAAAGGCATTTCAACAGAAAAAGACAGAGTTTGGCTTTCTTTAATGTTAAGCTCTTCGTGCTCCAGATAAACAAATGGCTAACTGGCAGATGCTAACTGCTACATGCTAGCGCCGTGACTCAACTCCTTAGGACCCGAGCTTTCCTCTGATATGCCTGTTTTATTTATCTGAAAGAGGAATACAAGTTAAGAAAATTAACTCCTCTGATAGGTTAGTCACTAAACTTTCTCACATGACTAATTATCACTTATAGAACAAAAAAAAAAAAACGATTTATTTTTTCAAGTTTATATTTGCTTTATTTTTACTTGTTTATCAAAGCTACCTCACTGAAGTGTTTTATTTAAGTTTTCTAATGATAAAATAATGTTAATGAAATATAAATAAGACACAAATCTGTTTATTCAATTTGTTAATGTTTTAAATGTGTTACAAAAGTATTGGATCGGGACTCTGTATCGGCGAATCCACAAAGTCTACATAATCCAATGACTGAATCGGATCGGGCCCAAAAAAACCTGATCGGACATCCTTACTCTAAAGGCATTTCAACAGAAAAAGAAAGATTATTGTTTCTTTTTAATGTTAAGCTCTTCGTGCTGCAGACAGATGGCTAAACGGCAGCTGCTAACTGCTACATGCTAGTGCCAGGATTTAACTCCTTAGGACCCGAGCTGTTCTTTGATATGCCTGTTTTTATTTATGTGACAGAGAAATAACAGTTAGAAAAGTTAACTACTGTAACTACTAATAAAACCGAAAATTTGATGTCTCAAGAACTTAAAAAGAAGCACATAAATTTAAAAATAAATAAATAAAACTAATACATTAAAAACAAATAATGATATCAGCTATTCATGAACACTCATCAAATTTTATGTTAAAACGAAGTAATGATTTATAAAGAATTTTAAATTAGGACAATCACATTTGGTTAAAAATGTTCAATAGCTCTGAATATGTTAAAGATAAAGTCACTAAACTTTCTCGCATGACTAATGATCACTTATATAACTAGAAAATATGATTACTTTATTTAGGTTGGACATTTTATACAGTATCGGTAATACTCTTTTACTACTGGTTGTATTGAAATGGCTTTAAATTTAATTTCCCTCACAGTGTTATTAATCTTATCTCAGTGTATCAATATTTTAAGTAATTTAGTTAAAACAAAAATTCTTTTAATAGTAGTGCAGTATTCAAAGGCATACATTTGTTGCTAGAGCAGTCAAAGACTAGTATTTGTGCAGTCTAATTCTTAATTTTCAAATTCATTGTCATTTTATTTATTAACCAAAATATTTATTTACTAAATTCAGAAACTTCAACTATGGCTGCAACTCAATCAATGGAACAGTCATGCATGCCATCTACAAGTGGAC
Organism: Oryzias javanicus; assembly: GCA_003999625.1. Classification (NCBI taxonomy): domain Eukaryota; kingdom Metazoa; phylum Chordata; class Actinopteri; order Beloniformes; family Adrianichthyidae; genus Oryzias; species Oryzias javanicus. The sequence goes on along the minus strand of CM012457.1, from coordinate 7,790,240 downwards.
AGCAGGACGTACCTGGAACTTGCACTCCAGATATAGGTAAGGAATTGTTACAGTTGTACTCAGAACGTTTATTCAGAAGTTGCAAGCAAAAAAAATCTTTTGATAGCAGTAAGATGTACAGTATCAGAGACAGAGTTGGTCCAGCTGCATATTACATTTTTATTTATACTATACCCCTAAATAGGATCCCTTATCAAAGAAGTGCAAGACCTTTTGGGGCCTGCTGAGGATCCAGCTCCATCAGATTGGACAACAAGAAAAGCCTCTTCCTTGGAAAAGTGGACCGTCTTGAGACCTTTTATGGTGAATCAGATGTTGCTATCTGAGAAGCCAAAAAGGGGGCTTTGCCATTACTGTCGTTCTGAGGCTGCAGTAATAGTGTGTCATGACTGTTTGCCAAGGCCGCTTCATTGTGCGTCATGTGATCTAACAATACATGACAGCATGGTTCTTCACAATCGATCTGCTGTGGTGGAGGGGTTTTACAGGCCTCTTCCACCAACTACATTTGTCAAGAAAGACGGAGGGAATTTCACCTACCAGGAAAGAGGTACTTATTTTAATTAAGATCATATAAGCCTTTTAAATTTGAAATCTTGAAATAGTCTTTTGTGGAAATAAAACTGTCGCAATAAGCGTTTTAAAATGTTTTAACTTGTTTTACTTTGTCTACTTTTCTAGTGTGCCTTTTGCCTGTCGCCCTTCCGCGCTGTGACTGCTCAACTGGTCATACAGAAGTTTCAGCTGGAAAACAAGTGATTCTGATAGGAATGAATGGTACCTTTTTTTTTCTTTTTTTTTTTTTCCTTACCTTAATAATTCTTACAAAGTAATAATATAATTGGATTTATTTCTTTTAAAGGACGATACAACTTGTCCCTTCCAACAGTCAGTTGTTCATGTGGAAAAATTCTGGATGTTGGCATTGGTGATTTGGTGGACAGTGGATACTGGCCGGCCACAGTAAATTTTGAGACTCTGTACACCATGGATCTGTTCACTTCGTACGAAGATCTTAAAATTACTGCACCAGCAATGTCACGGCATGCTTTTATTGGCATGCTTGAACAGCGCTCTAAAGTTTTTGGACGAGTAAGTTATCCAATTGAAGCAACAACAAGTTTTACATTGACTTTGATATCTTAATTTTTGGTTTGTTTTTTAATCCAGAGTGGTAAAATCTGCGGCGACACTATGCAGACATCTTTTCTGGAATGGTGCTATGCAAAATTTGAAGTGGAGAAGCTTTCCCAAGTGCATCACTTTGAGTGCCCAGCATGCACACCCTCCATGTTGGCTGTGGCTGTGGATGGGAACCGCAAGCTTTACCGCTTCAGAAGCCAACCAGGGTATGGGTAAACATTCATTTTTAATGTTCTTGTGAATTTTCTATTAAGATATGTAACAATTTGTATTTTGATTAATCAGACCTGATGGGTTTTTTGACGGCGTCTTTATGGCAAAAGATGCTGAGGTGGCCTCCTTTGTGGACTACATCCATGAATCGACACAACATGTAAAGTCTATTTTTTTTTTTTTTTAAATTAATTGCCTCTTCAAAAATGCTGCATAATTTTTCAAGTACAACAATCAATTCCGTATATCGTTTTTGTTTTCTAATCTCTAATAGAATCCCGGAAAGGGAAGGTGTGGCACAGCCGAGTGGCTTGCAGCACGGGAAACCTCTCACAAATCTGCCAGCAAAGTGGATGAGGAAGGTGTAGAGGTTGCTGTGTGCCGCCACGGGATTTTGTTGAAGGCCCTCAATATGTTCCGTGGAGAAATTTTTGCCTATCCACTTTATCTTCAAAAAGTACTAACCACAAAGAATGTCGAGTTTTTCTGCTCTGATGTGATATGCAAATATTGGCCGTATTTGCAGAGGGTTGTGCGCCACTGCCCTGAATTGCAGGACTTGTTGGTAATGCGTCCCTTCCTATCAATCATGCACGCAAAAGCCCATTCCTGGATGTGTGAGGTGATCTTTGCAACTTTTTTGCACTGCAATTTTTTTTTTTTTATCTTAAACCTCATGCTAACAATAACGAATCACATTTGTTGCAGTTGCAATGGGGTGGACGAAACCAGGATGGAGCAGGAGCGACCATAGGGGAGGAGGTTGAGCAAGTGAACAGCTTCCTCTCCCGGGCAGCTATCTGTTCTAAGTACATGTCCAAAGCTGGTAAATATACTATAGATTCACTTAAATTGTTTTCTGTTTGTTTTGCTGGGTTAATAATACATTTTACTTGAAGTACGCACAGACATGCTTACCATCCAGGCCATTGGATGGAACAAGCGGAAGGTGGAAAAGCTGGACCTGACACTGGCCAAAAGATATATCAAGGTAAAAACTTAATATTTGCTTGTCTATGATGCTCGGACTTCTTTCTCTTATGATTTTATTGCTTTGTTTTTGACAGACTGTACAGAGGATTTCTGAAGCTTCGGCAGATCTTGGAAAGCTGACTCAAGATCTATCTATACAAGAAGATATGGTCCAGCAATGGGTGTCTGATGTCAAAGAGTGGGCTGCAGGTACTTTAAAAATTAAAGATGGATAAATGAGGCACACACTGATTTTCAAGCAAGGGTGATCATCCCAATCGAAGCTTGTGAGTAGATCGCGGGGCATCAAAAATTAAAAAAAAAAAGGATAAAAAGATTTGCACAGCCCATGATTATTCTCAATGTTAAGTACATCTCTTGATTTAGCAGAGCAGACAAACATCCTTTATGTGCGTCACTTTATATCAATGTTAAAACAACATTGAGCACTCAGAGCCTCTTCCAGCTCGGCTACATGTGAGGCTTAGGGTTCCTGTCTGAAGGGGTCAGAGCCCGCTTAATGTGCTATGTTGTATAGAAGTGTGCGCTGCATTCCTCAACCAGGCCCTACAGAAAGCCAAAGTGGACAATTTCTGATGGCTTCAGCTCCTAGGTGTCCTTGATCTGGCCAATGTAATATTACAATTTGCGCAATCAACTCTGAGGGCTGGCAGATTTGTTGAAAGTATTCCGGTTGGCTTGTGTGCACCCTAAAAAACCTAACTCTACAGTGCTACTGACATGACAATTAAGAACACATGAAAGTGGGAGCCCTCTTAACTTCCACTCCTTTTTTTAAAAAAAAAAAAAAAAAGAAAACATGGTCCGAAAATGTTTTTGTTTTTTTTTCTACAAGAATTTTAATTATATTGTCTTTTCTCTCTACAAGAACCAACTGGTCATAATGATCTCGAAAAGACCATTGAAGGACTCTATCTCAGCATAAAGCAAAGGAAATACAACCTGTACCGCAAGGCTGGTGAGGGATATGTCTTTTTGCGATATCTTTATTGGCTTATCCTGAAGTTGGATAGTTTAATAAAAAAAATTTTTAAAATAATTTTACAGATGGCAACAAACGGCGACATCAACTGCGAAAAAAGATTGCGTCCGAAAAAAGAGCCCTGGAAGATGCAATCAGAAAAAGAAACGCTGATTTGGATGAATCCGACAAATTGCCATCAGCTGATGCACTTTTGGCTGTTGACAACTATTCCTGGCCTTGGAATGTAAGTGTATTGTTTGAATCAAAACAAAAATGTTTTAAATGAAGTGAAGCCCATGTAAATGCCTAAATTCAATTCTAGAGGTATTTGAAACTGCTGAATTCTAGGTCACGGCAACATGGTTCAGAAGAAACGGCTTTTTGACAAAGTGATGCTGCTGACAAGGCTGAAGGAGGAAGAGGTCATCGTTGTTAGAGAAGTTAAACAGCATTGGGAGTACTTGAGAAGTGCAGCTGGGATGATGCAAGAGCTTACCTCTCAGATTTCTGAGGGGATCACTGAGCCAAGTTTGTCCTTTTTTAAATTTTTTATTTAAATGCATGCTTTTTTTTTTTGTTCTAATTTACTTTGTCATTGTCAGGCAACATGGATGCATTGACAGATGAAGGACGAGATGGGCTACAGTGTTTGCTGAAGAGAAGGCTGGCAGAACTTTGTGCTCAGCAGGATGCTGCTCGCAAGACCTACAAACAAGTTTTGGGAAAGCAGGCGTTGTGCTTGGATGACGCCACAGAAGAAGAAAGCATAGACAGTAGTTCCTCTGAAGAAATTTAACACCCCTAAACAATTTAACAATAAATGATCTTGTATGAAACTGGATTTTTTTGTGTGTATTACTCTTCATTTTTAAAAATTAGTTTTACTATGCCATCCTTTTTTTTTTTTTTTTTTTTTTTTTTTTGTTACATATTTAATTTAAACTCTATTTGGAAATTTGTAGTATTGCTAGCCAAAACTTTGTTTCTTTTTTTTTTGTGCTACTGCACATCTACCTTCTTTATTTTTTGGGAGACCCACCCACATCCAGCTCCTTGCCACTTCTGCCTGCAGCAGCCAACAGATTCTGCCTTTAACACCAGCTTATTCCTCTGCTCTGATGATACTGGGTGGCTGAAATCTTTAAATTTGCTCCCCTGAGATAGATAGATATAGATTATATATATACCAGATTGACTTAAAAAATGGTAATTTTGGGTTTTTAATATTGCAGCATTCATTCAACAACACTTATAAGTCGAGATGATGATCTTAAACCAATAAATTCTATAAGATGAGCTCTGGTATTGCTTGGAAATATTTGGAAAATAAACAAAACGGTTTGAGATTTTTAATTGGTAAAGTTGACATGCCGATACTAATGGACTAAAAAAGTCATCAATCACAAATTTTAATATTTAGTGTCTGTAATCTTTCAGGCTTGTTTGAATTTTCATATAAATGTATTCAATGGAATAAATCATCCTTTCTAGAGAGGAGTGATGGCTACCATGCAAGCCTTTCTATCGGCTGCATCCCCTGAGTCCTCCCAGAAGCGAATAGACCAGAGTTGTCCAAATCCAAGGCTCTAGTGCCAGCGCCCTGCTGCTGCTGCATCTGCCTCCAGCCCAGGTGTAAAAAGCCATGGGAAGGATCAAGCAAGGACCACACAAAATCTTTGAGTCCTCAGAGCATGTACCAATGAGCTGACAGACATCCTCACCTCCATATTCAACGTCTCAGCCAGAGAATTGTCTCCTGCTTTGAGACCCCCACCATTGTCCCCCTCCCTGAAAAAACCTCTCCCACGTGCCTGAATGACTAGAGACCAGTAGCACTCCAGTCATTATGAAGTGCTTCGAGAGAGTGCTGCTAACCCACATTCAGAGCAGCATTCCAGACACACTAGACCCCCTGCAGTACGCCTACTGGCCCAAAAGGTTCACCTCAGATGCTTCTGCAGCTCTGCATCTCTTTCACATCTGGAGAATAATGTCTCCTACATCAGGATGTTCTTTATTGACTGCATCTCTGCATTCAAAATGGTTGTTCTCCACAAGCTCACCCACAAACTGTTCTCCCTTGCACTACAGCCCATCATCGGTGAAAACAGGACCTCAGCCAGCATCACCAATGTTGGCAGTCCACATGGTTAAGTCCTCAGTCCCTTTCATCTACATCTTGTTCACCCACTACTGTACAAGCTCTCATCAAAACAAAACAATTCTGAAGTTTGAAGATGACACCTCGGTGATAAGACGCATCACTGGCGGGGACGAGGTAGCCTACAGGAGAGAGGTGGCTTCTCTGGTGACTTGGTGTGAGGACAACAACCTCACCCTCAACACAGATAATACCAAGGAGAGATGATAGTGGACATGAGGAAGGAGAGGAGCCCTCATCAGCCGCTGTTTATCCGGGTCTGGAAGTGAACAAGGTTAGGAGCTTTAAATAACAAGGGTCCACCTCAGCCGGGACCTCACCTACTCAACCCCACACAGCTAGTGAAGAGGGCTCATCAGTGGCTGTACTTCATGATGAGGCTGAATAAGTTACTTTTGTGGCATTCAAAGTGAGCAGCAAAGTTAAAATTTCATAGTACAGGGAAAATTGTTTCCTTACTGTGCAAATGACAAACACTTTGAATCTCTTGAATCTTTAAGCACCTTTTGCTCTTGCATATATTTCTGTAATGTAACTAAAAGTAATATTTATACACTGTATGTTTTTTGGAAGTGTAAATGTCAACATACAATTGCAATAGATTTTAAGGCCTCATCTCTCAGAAATGCATTATAAACTATTGGTTAGGCCTATATCAGAAATAATTAACCCCTTTAATGCCCATTGATAGAAATGTGCAATAAAGTACTTGGTATTCTAAATATTTTTGTTTGTATTTAGAGGAAAAAATATGGATTTTTTTTTTTTTTTTCAGTGGTGAAAATATTTTCAGGTCTTAATGGATGACAGTATTGTATATTCACCAATTTAACAGTTGTATGTGACAGGCTATAAACGTATTCACACACAAATTTTGAGTTACAGGTGGAACAAAAGTATCTGAAAAGGGGACACGTTTGTTCATGGGCTTGCTCAACATAGGGGGAGGGCGGTAACGACTGCGGTAATGAGCGCGCGCGCGAATTAAAGGACATACTTGCCAGGAAACAGAAGACTCCCAACGGTAAGACATTGAAAAGAAATGACAACCTGTATTTGAGCTTTCAAATACATACAGATGATGTATTACTATCTCTGGTCATGACTGGAATCTTAAAGATTTTAAGACCGAAACTGATATTTAAACTAGACCACAAGTAGTCACAGGGTCCCGGTCAAGCAGAGCAGTTTCTTTTGTCTCTCGCTAACAATATATTTTATCAAAGTGAACGTTAATGACATTGTTTTACTTTTGTCATTTTTAAACCTTAGTTTCTAAATATATTTGGATTATTGTGGAAATGAGGCGGAGTTATACAGTTGAGTGACATTCCTTAATATTCTAGTTCCGCCAGCTTACTATCCGTGCTAGCAATCTAGACAGCGTCATTTATCGTCGCTGGTGGCATAAACTGAACTAATGCATAGGCGATTTACATTACTGCCATGTACTTCGTAGTATACATGTTTTGTTTTTGTGTATTTGTAAATAAAAGATACTTTGAGGATTTTTGTAGTAATTTTGAAAAATATAGGTGACTTTTTGTCAGTAACAAATATATCGTAACCTACCACTAATCTGTTACACCACAGCTAGTTGTTTTAAAATGTACACTACATTGTTTTTAAACATCGTCCGTCATTTTGTAGTTATAAAGCAACTAATTACAATAAAACGTTTTGCATTTTGACTAATCTCCTCTTTGTAGGCTACCACCGTGGAACCTTGATAAATAAAGTAAATGTTAATGTGAAGATGAATTGTTTTTTTGGAATTTTTAAAACAGTTTTTTCAATAATTCTAGAGTGTAAAAACGTTAGTTGTGAATTCAGCAAGAGAACTTAATGAGGTGTAACTTATTTAAAAGTTAATAGCATGTTTTACATATCATATCAAATTTAATATGAAATATATTTGGTAAAGGATGAACTCTTTCAAATAAAATATGAAATTACAAAGCTAAGAGTATGTTATCTTTAGGTGTATGTTCTTAAATTCATTAAGGTGAGCTGCAAGGTTACGTCCATGCATTTTTTTGCTGTGCTGAAATTTAATCACCTTATATATAAAATAATTTGTAGTCAAGTTTATTTCTCTTATATATTATGTCTTTTCAAAGCTGGAGAGTAATACAAATTCAATGGTTTTTCTCCAGAATAACTGCAAAGGTGTTTGTTTTACTAGATGATAAGATTCAAAAAGATAAATGAAACCATCCAACTTGTCTTTTCCTTTACATAATTTTTAGTGTTTAAATTATTGTAAGAAAATATCTTTATTTATTATATATATCCTATTATCCACAGGTCAAGATGCCAAGAGGATCAACCACCAAACGTTGTGTCAGCTGCAAGGAAGAGATTGGTGTTGCTGCAAAGACTTGCAAAATATGCAAGGCAGTCCAGCCAACCAAACAAAGGCTGGCCAAAAAAATGGACAAATTTAAAGCCAAAAAGGAGGGTTGGTTAGAAAACCAAAAAAAAAACAAAACTACCTCACATGTTCTGGACGAGGCATGGATTTTGGTACGTGTTTGACATTTGCAATAGTACTTCGAGGATGTATTACTGATGATATGACATTATTTTTTTTTTAGGTGGAAAAGTTGCATACATTGGGCCACAAAGCTGTGGTGTTCATTGCACGACCTGGAAAAAAGACCTCAACATTCCATACGCACATCATTCATCCAAAGTGGCATTTGGCAGATCATGCTGGGAAGTGTATTGACAGGATGAAAGTTTTGTTTGAGATTGTAATCTCTGGTAAGACCTTCTATCTGATACAGTTTAAAATTTCAATTTATTTCTCAGTTTAGTCATTGGACTTGTGCTTTCAAATTAGTCATTATTTCCAGAGTTTGAAGAATCATTTAATTATTTTGGACTTATCTAAACTACCTATGTAGCTCTATATTTTTTCAGCAGTTTCGTGCAACTTTATTTTTCTATTTTTATTTGAGTAACTTTAGTTTTCATATGATTCTTTGTAATATCCTTTTATTATGTAGAAGAAAATGGATTAACACAAACTACCCAATGTGGTTGAATAAATACACATCAGATCGAAATTAGAATATTCACAACATGGATGATGAAACAAGACATCTATAACTTCACTCTTAGTGAAATAAGTTACATTAATGAGTTAATTTGTTTACAATTAGAAAGTTTATTTAAGAATTAAAAATGATATCACTGATACCAAGATAACTTTATTTTGATCATTTAACTGATTTTCACCTTTAAGGTTGGACAAACCCACAACCGTCCACCACACCAGCCACCCAACCGTCCACCGCCAACCATTCAGCCGTCAACCTCCGCAGCCATCCTGCCATCCACCACACCAACCATCCATCCGTCCACCACAGCAGCCATCCAGCCGTCAACCTCCGCAGCCATCCTGCCATCCACCACACCAACCATCCAACCGTCCACCCCGCCAACCATTAAGCCGTCAACCTCTGCAGCCATCCTGCCATCCACCACACCAACCATCCACCCGTCCACCACACCAACCATCCACCGTCCACCCCGCCAACCATTAAGCCGTCAACCTCTGCAGCCATCCTGCCATCCACCACACCAACCATCCAACCGTCCACCCCCGCCAACCATTAAGCCGTCAACCTCTGCAGCCATCCTGCCATCCACCACACCAGCCATCCAACCGCAATCCACCACGCCAACCATTCAGCCGTCCCCCTCCACAGCCATCCAGCCGTCAACCACACCAGCCATCTCGCAGCCAACACGTATGTGAAATCATTACACTTTAGGAGTTTGATAAAATATTCTGCTGAATTACATGTTGAAAGGATAAAATATGTTAAAATTGGTGAGGGATACTACAAAAATAGCATTCTTTTTGAATTTATATCACAGTGGAAATACTACCATCTTCAATGGAATACAATATATGCTATTTGACAACAGACTTTTACACAATGATAGCAATTCTTTACCGAATGTTTATTTATTTCTAACAAATGTTCCTGCAAAGAAGAGGAAAAAACAAGATTACAAGGAAGATTCATCTGGAGGTTATGGATTATCTTTAATTTACATTTAACTGATTCTGATACAAATTAACATTGTAATGTGTCTCGTAAATGAGAAGTCTAATGTCTTCAACCAATCAATGGTGCAATTTTTCATAGATATATGTTCCTGTGAACGTTACAAAAAATATATCAGAAAAATGCAAAAAATTAATAACAAAGGTAAACTTGCAAAAGATAAATAGATAGACCGATGGATGAATAGATGGATGAACAGATGGACAGACTGGCGGAGAGATAGATAGATAAACATGCAACCATCAAAAATCCAAGAAAAAAAAAATAGTTAGATGAGTTGTACTCAAGCCGAAATGCTCTTGTAGTCTATGTTGCCACCAGCAGTTATATTCCTTTAGTCACTGGAATGTATTATATGTATACTTTAAAATAAAGAAATAAGAATTAGAATATGAAAATTGCCCATCACACTTGTCCTATGCAAATTGTCAATTTACAATTAGATTACATTGTACAGTAAAGTCAATGTCTTGGTACCTTAACATTTTGTTGATATTTACTTTTTTTTGTTCATTATTAATTGTGCTATTACATTTACAGAATGCAGCCATGGGGGAGAAGATAATTTTTATCCTGTTAAGAAAGTTTTGAAGAAAAAAAAGCAAAAGGTAAATTATTTTTGTTCTTTGAAGAAGAAATTTTTATTTACATCTGCCTTTAATGAGAACATATTTCATACAGTTCTAAAAGTCAAACATTATGATGCCCTATTATTATTAAAAAATATATTTTTTTATTTATTTCTATCAGGGTAAACTCATGGAATACGTTGAATGGGAACCATGTTCCATGTGGTATGTATAATTTTTTTAAATTGAAATATTGCATAAATGTTGTTAAAAATTAATTGATTACTTTCCTTCATTTACTGGATTTATTTGAGTTAAATTACTTATTTTAAAAAGTAATTCACTACTACTCACTTTAGTTTGTTCCCAAACAGATATTGTCAAGGGAAAAAAAATGCATAAACAAGGTTTTCTTGTGTTTTAATTAACTTTATTTTAAAGCAATGATCCTGTGTAAACTAAAAATATAAAGTTATCATCTGGCTTCATCCAAAATCAGACAGCAGTGTGAAAAACAACAATGTTAAAACATATGGAGCCTGTGCTACAACTCCAAAAAAAGAGGTGGAAAAAAAATTACACCTTAAACATATTAAATCTGAAACTAAGTCTTTTTAAAACAAAAACAATTATTTGTCTCCAGCAGCTTCTTTCTTCGCAAATTCAAAAAAAAAAAAGTTATTCTGATTGGTGGAAGCATTGTGGCAGGGATCCATGATGTTAATTCCAGCTCTTCTTAGAGAACCACCTTTTGTGGCTTGGATCACTTAAAACAAACTTCTCTTTCAGCACACAAGCATCTTAAATTCAAATTCATACAACTTTATTTATCCCAGTGGGGTTCTTCAATTTAAGGTGCAGAGAGTGGCTTAACAGCTCTTCCTGTAGTTTTATACCTTAAATGAATTCATTATCAAGACAAAAATATAAAATTAGGCATAAAATGAATCGCTAATATAAACATGTGTTTTTATTTGTGAATGATTATTATATGAGATTGAGCTGCAACGGGACGGGTCTCTGCTCTGCTGCTTCTTGTGTATCAGAGTCTGACTCTCTGAGATGAAAGTTTCCTCGCGGCAACTCCTTCTCTCATTGGATTTTAAACTTAAGTAATGCTATCGCTGCCCAGTCTGTGGAACTCTATCAGTTGCAGTGTTCACCTCACATTTGTGAACCTTACGTCACTTCCTTTCTTTGCCGACTTTACAACAAAATAATTTCTAACCAGTAAAATTCTGTGATAACCAGTATTCTTTTTTCTAAATAACAGAACGTTCATCCCGACTGGATTACATTACAGAAAAATAAAATAATGTCCCACAAATGCAACACTTTGTATGTTGTCTGCATTAGAGACAATGGGAAATGATAAAACCACAGCCACACAGTTTGGAGTTATTCTCTCAGTTTGATTGCTTTTATTTTGCATATGTTGGAAACAGGAAACCAGAGAATTAGTGAGTGGTTTACTTTGAGGAGTTGTAGTGGGCTGCTGCAGACAAAATTACTGTTATTAACGTGTTTGTGTTACCGGAAAAAAATAAAGTCAGTAAGTGACTTGGGGAGCACACAGCAGCACAAAACATTAATTCAATTTAATTAAATTGATGTGATTTTAAATTGATTAGTTTTTATTTAATTTTTAAAATAGATTGGAGAGTACACAGATCTGAGGGAAGACGGGATATCCCCACCACAAAGCTTCCATTTTTATTTATGTTCTTTTCTGAATCTGCAGACCCTGTTCTCATGATCTCAGGGACGTGCTGAGGCCATGAGCATGAGTCTGTGGAAACTCTGTAGATACTCTGGAATGTAAATTTATAACTGGTTGCTTAGAGCTCCTAAATTTGAACTGAAAATCTTAACATAAAGAATGTGCATGATATGGAGCCTTTGTAGTTTTATAATTAAGGGAATGACTTGCAAATATCAAAAGGCAATATGTTCTCAGCCTTGCTGCAGCACTCTGGACAACCTGAAGACATTCATGTGATTCCCCATTTAAACATGTAAAGACAGAGTTGCAATAATTAAAGCAATCAATATAATGCAAGGATGACCATCTACCTCTTAAATGTGGATAAAAGTGGATTCAGATTGGTGATTGTTCTTGCATGATTAAAACAAGAACACCAGGATCAGAGATGTGAGAGTCGAGAAGCTTTTATGTTCCCAGAATTACCCCAAAGGTTCCTGGCTTAATGAACCAAAAAGTAGGCAAGGACTCTAAATTGTCCCACAGAGAGATTTTCAGGGAAACATAGAAAGGACATACATTATAATATGAATTATATATCTATCTATCTATATATATATATCTATATATATATATCTATATATCTATATATATATCTATATATATATATATATATATTATATATATATATATATATATAATATATATATATATATATATATATATATATATATATATATATATATATATATATATATGTATTAGAAAATTATTATTAATATATATATATATTAGAAAATTTAAATGTGTCAGTTAATGTTAAAATTTTAAATGATAGTACTCTAATTAAATGTGAGCATGGTAACTTAAGATAAAACCTAAAATTCACTGTAGCTCATTGTCTTCTGTTGTAATGTCATTAACTGTTTTTATAAATTAATTTATATATATTTCTCTTTCATTGCAGTGGGAAGACATGGTCTCCACAGTGGGTGGAAAAGAAACATACAAAACAATAAATCCCACAGGATCCTCGTTAACTAGCTCTACTTTTTAACATTGTTTTTTTTATGTAACATGTCGTGTATTTTAGTTGTTGTTAATAAAGTATTAAAAATGAAAAGGTGTTATCTGCATATTCAAATGTTAGGTATGTACACATGTATGACATGATAAAGAAGGACACAATTGTTGAAGAAACATGTATAAACACAAACATTTATGGTAAAATAAAATAGAAATGCTTAGACACATTAAAGAGGATATTATCATTGGTATTGGATATGTTTTTTGCTCCAATAAGAAAATATATTTTAAATTTTTCATAATTAGGGCAATTTTACATCTTATCAAACTACAAATTATTATATATAATCGATAATGAATTACTTTAGAATGTTACGTGACTACAATAATAAATACTTATTTTTAAATTAATTTTAGTCAAATTGTGGTTAAAAAAAAAAAAACAAAAACATTTCTTTCGGATTGTTATTTGACTTTTTATCTGACTCCATGGTCCACCTCCATAAGAACAGTACAAACGTATTACAATTTCAAAGATCGATAATAAACATTGTATTTTGACAGGGAAGAAAAAAAAATTATCATAAAACAAACCAATGTAGTGGTTAACGCTAAGTGTATTGTTCTCGCGATAAAAACAATAAAATAATTAAAGTCAGTATAAATAAAGGCAACAACGATTTCCTTATTCTGATGAAGTTCCGCAAAAAAGATTTATGGGTAGTCACGTGCATAATTACTGTAAATTGTTAAATTCCCTTTAAACAATGAATTATTTTGATATTATGCTCTGGTTTGTGAAATGTAATGTTCTTTTTCTGTAGACGAGCTATTTTTGAATCAAAGTAAGGTATTGCTATTTAACGCGTTTAAAACGTGACGCAACAGCAG